>OU466859.2:20432392-21779392 GCA_911865555.2 Thlaspi arvense
CTCAAGAACATGGGGCTGAGGTGTTTGTAACGGATGGATTGCCTAACCTTTCCCGAAGTGACAATCAACTTCCTTGCCACCTTGGAGTTTGCGTACGAGAATCCGAACGTCCCCACTCCCTCTCAAGGGCACATCTCCTTCAAGATCAAGCGTCAGGCTTTTGTCTCTCAATCCCCGAACTTTGCCAAGCTTATGGCCTCGATGCAGCTGCCACCAAGGTTGAGTTCCCCTCCTTCACTCAAGCAAACGATCTATGGGACCTCATCAGCAACGATGACTACAAGGTGAATACAGCGACCCGGATGGGAATGATGAGCCGTTGGAACACCAGCTCGGCAATGACGTAAACTACGGATGCATCCTGGTCGCATCAATGGTGAAATACAAGACGTATGCCTTGAGATGCAAGGCAAGCTCGTCGCTTATTGGAGGTTTTCTCACCCCTTTGTTCGTGCAAGCTTGTGTAGCACTTCAAGACTTCACTCCCGTTCCGGATAGAGCTTTCATGGACGAGACATATCTAAGGAACACTGATAGCTTGGGACGCACGCCAGCTGAGGGCTTCTTTGCATATCTGTTCATCGACAAGGAGAATGAGAAATGGGTGTGCATCCTGCCAAACAGAGATGAAATAGAGCTGCAAGGAGTTGGGAACAACGAGTTTCTCCCAAGCGTAGAGGAGTGCTTTGCTCCTCTAGGAGCCGCGGCAACCATTCAGCAAGCTACTCGCCCTAGATCAGAGTCTCCAGCCACGGATCATGAGATGCCCGAAGCCTTTGTTCTCCCTAAGCTTGACTTTGAGCCGCGGACCAAGACAGAAAAGTTATTTTCTTCTGTTGTGGAGATGCAAAGAAAGATCAACAAATGGCAGAGCAAAGTCATCAAGAAGCTTGCCAAGAACGTCAAGGCGCTTCAAGGAGCTTCGCCAAAGCAGGCTGCAAGTGAGGAGGTTCAACAACCCGAGAAGAGGAGGCTTTCAACCGGTGGAGTTGTCATCCGTGAGACTCAAGGAAGCAACATCCAGCCGGCGCGTCTTTCTCTCCAAGAGCCAGCCTCCAAAGGCAAAGCCATAGTATCTAGCTCGTCTAGAACATCCTCAAGTTCCAGCCAAGGCTAGACCCGAGGTACCAACAACCTTCCATTGTACATACCGCTCATGTTTTCTTGATTTTTGTTTAGTGTCTTGAACTCTCTCGAATTTATTTGCCACCGGGACGGTGTCATTCCTTGAGTCTTGCATTACATTTCATTGCATCTAAGGCATAGAAAAGTAAAGAAAAAATTGGTAAAAGTTTTAAAAATTTTCAAAAAAAAAAAAACAAAATTCATGTAGTTGCATTCACTTTCTTAAACATTTTAGGATTGAGCCTAGAATTTTTAAGCATCTAGGTTGTTTATATTTGCATTAGGGGTTAAAGTTTTTCTTAATAATGTGTTTTAAGCTCATGAATTGTTTCAGTGCCTAGTTAGTAGTTGTTTGATGCTTTGCTCACGCTCAGAAAGTAAGTCCTTACCATGCTTGGATCACTTGTTTTGATTTTCGTGACTTGAATTGAACATTCATGATTTGAAACTTGTCATAATAAGTGAGAACCCTAACCTGAATTTTTAAATATCATTCTTATGCATTTGAAAATGAACACATGGATCTTATACATATTTAGGCTCTTTTCCTCCTTTTACCACTCTTTGTGAGCCTAAGTAGAACTCCCACCATCACCCTTACCTTTCTTTCAAGCCAAGTGTTCTTGTGTGACATTATTGTGATGCCTCTTTTCGGTTTGAACTTAGCATAACGTGTTACGTTTAGGCGACATGATTAAGTTCTCATATGATTGCTAGCTTTGCATTTTGAAGCTAGTTGTAGGCTTAGGATAAGTTTGGGGGGTTTGATGGGATTGCTTGCTTGTTTATATGCTTACGGTTTCAAAAAGTTTTGGTGATTGAAGTGAATAAAAGGTTTTAAGTGAAAGGCTTGTTTTCATAATGTTTTAAGCTCTAAGTATTTCAGAAGATAGCTCTCTCAAGTAAAAGAAAAAGAAAAGAAAAGAGTCTAAGAGCCAAATAATAAAAAAAATGGAAAAGAAAAGAAAGAAAAGAGTAGAGAGCTATCAATAAGAAAGAAATAAAGAGCTAAAATATTTTCAGCCTTTTTCACTAGCCTAAAAGAGTAAGAATGTTTTCTGTTTTTATTTGGGTTTGAGCTTAATAAGGGTAGTCTCTAGGAGGGTGAGTGAGCTGAAAAGAAAAGAAAATGGAAGGGGTTTTAGGATCATTGTTAGTGTACAAGGGTAGATGAGAATCTAATCATGTATGCATCAATTGATTTTACCTTTAGCATTATGCATAGAGTTCATACCATTCGTGAGAGAAACCCTTTGCATTGTATAACCTTTTTTTAAAATGAGATCATTCTATGCTCATAGCCTTCGCCCTTAGCCAAATGTGTTCTGCTTTAAAGTGCATAAGTTTGATTCGCGGTTTGATCATTGATGAATGTTAAAGGATGAGGTTCTTTGATTGTTTGGAATAGGAGAGACATTATTTGAAATTCATTGTGTGATGAGTATGGCTAAGTTCTGTGGAGTATGAGTGTGTGCATCGCATATTAGAACTAGTAACTAGGACGTTGAGATTGATTCATTTGAAAGACACCTTTGCAAGAAGCTTAAACCCCCGTTTGTTTTAAAACCTCTCTCCCTTCTTTAATTTTGTTTGCTTGAGGGCAAGCAAGAGGTAAGTTTGGGGGAGTTGATATTTCTGCATATTTCATGTATTTTGCATACATATAAGTTAGTTTCTCATACACTTACCTTGCATATTAGGCTAGTTTGCATCACTTTAGGTCCTAGAGTACTTTTGCACCAGCATTTGCATGTTTCTTGCATTTTGCATCGCATTCAGGTTGTTTTCGGCTACTTTGGAGCTATGGAGGATTCGTGGACGTGCTAAGGCTCGCGAGGAGGTTCGTGGATACTTGGAGAATTCAGGAATGCTTGCTAAGGATCAGAGATCGAGAAGCGGATCGAGCATGGCCGGTCGATCTAGATGATATCGACCAGAAGATCGAGTGTCCCATCCGATCCAAGGGAACTGATCGAGACCAAGATCGAGTGAAGAGATCGATCAAGGAGTACGGACGTAAATGAAGCCATGCAGAGCGAGAGTCGGATCGAGTCCACCACTCGATCTTCCAAAGATCGACTCCAAGATCGAACGAAGCACCTGATCCATCAAAGAAGATCGATACAGAGATCGAGCTGAGACCACGATTCGCGAAGACGATCGAGTGAGATGCTCAATCTCTAGGTCGATCCCAGGCCACTTTAACCATTTTTGGCTTCTAGCAAGTGGGGGACCATCGAGCTGTTTGCCCATTTTGGGAAGGCGGCGATCCTGCTTTTGACACACATGTTTTTTCACTTTATCTTTTTATCATTTTTTCTCTCTGTTCAAAGGCGATTTCGCCATTGTTAGACCTTGAAGCTTTTTCTTGCTTGTGCTTGAATATTGAATCTTTTAAGTTTAAAGCATTCGTTTTTCATGTTTACTAGATCATCTTCTATGCTTTGTTCGATTTACTTTATGTGTAGGGAGTAGTCTTTTCGGGTTTTGGGGTTGAGAGGATTCAAAGGGGTCGGAAAGGTTTTAAAAGCATGGTGTTTTCTTGTTCTTCATTGCCTTCTCTTCTAGGATTTCGAGTGCTTAAGGCTTTGAGAGTCTCATGCCAAGATCTCTAAGATGCAAAGGGCCTCTTACCTTTACAGGATCCAGAGGTCCTGGAAAATCGAATCCTAGAGGCTAGTCTACCTTTCCCAAACGCCATGGTAGTTTAGGGGACTAGTTAGGCCATGTGTTTGAAATCTATGTTTTATGCCCTTCAATCTCTTTTTCCACCAAACGCCATGGGTTTGGAGAAGAGAATGAAGGAGTGATCCATACCACACGCCATGGATGGATCTTGTTTTGTTTTCAAGGCCTAGAGAATCTCACAAAGTGAGTAGATCTAAAGTTTTCAACCCAAGCTTGAACCTTTGAGACCCTTGAACATGAATCTCAACCCTGGACCCTCTTTCTTAGTATTTTTGCATCTCTGTTAATCATTCTCTCGCTATCTGTTCGCACCTTGGTCATTAGATTCATTTGTGTTTGAACTGTTTAGACGAGATCGACCGTTGTTGCTCGATCTAGTGGTCGGTCTTGTGGTCGATCCACTAGTCGATTTTTATTAATTCATAGCATTGCATTTTAATCATTTTACTTGTTCGTCGTGGTAGTTCACTCGTTTCTAGTATTTTTAAAATAGTTTTGCTTTGCATTTGACCGTTGCATCTATTTTTAGGGATTTTACAAAATCGTTCATCATTTGCTTAGCTTTACATGATCCTTGCATTCTCATTGCACTTTCTAGCTCCTAGGTTGGATTGATTCCTCTTGCACTATACCACGACTGTCTGCTGCTTGAGTTTTGATAACCTCCTGCTTGCATTGCTTGCTCCTAGAGAAAAGAAGAAAAACCTTGTTATCATACCTGAATAAAACTTCAAAGGCAAACAAACTGCAATGCAACAACTAAAACTACACTAACACCTAAATGCGTACAAATGGGACAAGAAGAAGCAAAATATGCATGTTAGAGGACCAAAACTAGTGATGAATGCATGCTAAGATGGTATAGATAATGGAGATATCAACTACCCCGCCAACAGGACCCAAACATGCTTCTGCCCTGGAACGTCTTGTCGTCTTTCCCCTTAGAGGACAAAACTCGGAGGCACCGCTTGACTCTCCGGACGAATCACACACCTCCATGTTGTATCCCAAAATTTGCTCCTGAACAGTTTGCGCCAGAAGGAGAAGTAAATTTCGGGATGCCATGTGGGGAGAACATTTCGGGATGACACATGGAAGGATCTGATTGGTCGTTGGTCGTGCGGGGGAGATTTGAACTCTGGGGGGAAGGGATCTCCTGCAATGAGAGAACAAAGAAAGAGAGTCTCAGTGAAATGGAAAGGGATTACTCTTCCGATGACGCTCCGGCGCTCTGGTTAGAAAAGACATGTGACTTGACAGAATATATAAAGATATCCGAAAAAACTGAGGAAAGGGACGCTCTATCAACTCAGACGGATCTTGATAGAGCTTTTCAGAGGTTTTATAGTTGTTAAGTGAAGCTAGAAGATGAAATTATAATTCTAGGGCGTCCTCCTCCTCTCATTGGCGCGATGAGTGTGTTTTATAGAAGATACCTGGTTCCGGGTTGGATCCGGGTTCAGGTCTTCAAGCTCCCTGTGTCGGGTTTCTGCCATCATCCTTTGCCATCATTATCGCCATTTCCGGACTCTTCCATACATGTAGTCAGAGGGGAAGTTTTCGACCTGCTCCACCTTCTCAAAGCCGCCATCATTGCGGCCTTGTTTGGTAGGTACGGTGCATTTAATGCACACGGGTTTCCGGCGCGTCGGTTACCCACGCGTTGGATCCTTGGTGGCCGGAATCGCAATTTACAGCCCAACAGTTGCCCCTGACTTACGGCGCTCGTTTAGGAGGTTTGGAAGTCTGACTTACACATGAGCTCGTTAAGATGCAATGGAATACGAGATATCAATTCGATTAGTGTCTTCGAAAAGGGCTGGGCCCTATCAAGATAGCACGGATTTTGTGGAGACTTTGCTGGGAGAACGTTTCTTGGAGGATTTTCCTCTGGAGGCTATCCTAGAAAGACTAATTCCCATAGGTGTTCCTTGGAGGGCGTGCCTCTGGACGCTGTTTCGGAAAGACTAATTTCTGGAAGATGTTCCCCAGAGGGCGTGCCCCTGGAGGCAGTCTCGGAAAGACTAACTCTCAAAGGATATTCTCCGGAGTGCGTGCCATTGGAGGCTGTCTTGGAAAGACTGATTCCTAGAGGAAGTTCCCCGGAGGGCGTGCCACTTGAGGCTGTCTCGGAAAGACTAATTTTTGGAGGATGTTTCCCGAAGGGGGGTGCCCCTGGAGGCAGTCTCGGTAAGACTAATTTCCAGAGGATGTTCCCCGGAGTCCGTGTCCCTGGAGGCTGTCTTGGAAAGACTGATTCCCAGAGGAAGTTGTCCAGAGGGTGTGCCCTTGGAGTCTGTCTCGGAAAGACTAATTTCTGGAGGATGTATCCCGGAGGGCGTGCCCTTGGAGGCTGTCTCGCAAAGACTAATTCCCAGAGGAAGTTCCCCGGAGGACGTGCCCCTGGAAGCTGTCTCGGAAAGACTTATACCCGTAGGATGTTCATCAGAGGGCATGCCCCTAGAGGCTGTCTTGGAAAGACTAATTCCAGGAGGATGTTGCCCATAGGGCGTATCCCTAGAGGCTATCTCGGAAAGACAAATTCCCGGAGGAGGTTCCCTGCAGGGCGTGACCCTAGAGTCTATCTCGGAAAGAATTATTCTCGGAGGATGTTTCCGAAGGGCGTGTTCCTAGAGGCTGTCTCGGAAAGACTAATTCCCAGAGGAGGTTCCCCGGAGGGCCTGCCCCTAGAGGCTGTCTCAGAAAGATTACTTCCCCGGAGGGCATACCCCTATAGGCTGTCTCGGAAAGACTAATGCCCTGAGGATGTTCCTCGGAGGGCGTGCCCGAGGAGGCTATCTCGGAAAAACTAATTTTCAGAGGATGTTCCCCAGAGGGCGTGCTCTTGGAGGCTGTCCTGGAAAGACTATGGCGTGTTTCGGCATCACAGACCGAGGTCCAGAATTTTTCGGAATTCAGGCCCCACTTCGACTGGTGCGCCTAAGTGGGTCTCAGTGTGCGATTGACGTGCTGTACGCCATGGGATTTCCTCACTTCTTGGAAACGGACCACCTCGATCCCCACAAAAGGTTTGATTCTCTATGCTAGGGTTACGCGTGTGATTCTGGCTTTTTCTTCTTCCGCATCACTGTTTATCCATCTTTGCAAGTCATTTTTCTTGCTGTGTTGATCCCGCAAATTTCTTTCCCTTTTTCACGGTAAGATTCCTTTTTCCTCGATTCTTTTGTTAATCTATGTCCCGAATATCTAAGCGAAGAGGGGCGAGATCATTTTGATCTGATGCCGACCACTCCAGCTTCTTCGTTGGCCGGCGGTGGGAGGCGATACTTCTTGAATCTGAGGTCAGCAATCCCCTCCCGTTGTCTTCTACGCACACTTGCGATGGGGAGCACGGCGGAGAACCTTCCGATGTATCGGGGAATGATGGTACTGCTGGAGATCAGGCCGGCTTTCGATCCCTGCAAAAATCTGTTTGTCCCCCCAGATTACTGCCACTGCTTTTTTACCGTTCCTCTTATGCTTCTCGAGCGCCTCCTAGTTGCATTGCGCTTTATGCCTGCTATTTATCGAACAGGCTTCGATGTTGCATTCCGGCAGCCTTGATCGGCTTCTGTCTTCTAGCGGGATTTGCCCTAGCGAGTTGATTCCCACAGCATGGGAGGTTTTGAGTTCGTTTTAGGGCTTGAGTGACCTGCTGCAAATTCTTATTTCCGCCGAGGTCATCGGGACCTCCTTCCACCTGAGGAAGTGAGTCGCATCAGATGTGGACCCAGTGCTTCTGTTTCTGGCGGTTTGATTCTGTGGTCCTCCTTGTTGCGTTGCAGATCCCGTGGAGCAAAGGGACATCGTCGATTTGGAGAGACGTCTTACTGAGATTCCGCTCGAGCTTCAGAGTCAATTGTTTCTGCTCTCTGAACAGTGTCTCACTGCAAGTTCTCTTTGCGTGCAGGTTGGCTCCACTTACGTTGGTAAAGGTATTGATTCTTCACCATGGCTTCCTCACATATACTTTTTCGTCTAACAAAGTCCTAAATCGACCGTTCTTGGGCTCTGCGATAGGTTCCCCAGATCCTCTTGAACATTTGGATCACTTTGACAGGATATGTGCTTTTACAAAGCTTAGTGGAGTTTCAGATGATGGTTTGAAGCTTAGATTATTTCCATTCTCTCTTCGTGGTAGAGCTCAAATGTGAAAAAAGTCTTTAGCACAAGGTAGCATCAACACTTGGGAACAATGCAAAGGTGCTTTCTTAACCAAGTTCTTCTCTCCTACAAGAACAGCAAAATTCAGGAATGAGATCACAAACTTTAAACAGTGGTCTAATGAGAGCTTTGGAGACACTTGGGAAAGTTTCAGAGGCTTCACTCATCAATGCCCTCACCATGGCTTCACCAAAGAAATGCTACTCTCCACACTATACAGAGGTGTTTGCATCAGCTGACCGATGCCAAGCAACCGAAGGACCATATCAACTGAAGATCAGCTTAGATGAGGTGTTTGCATTCCGATTTGGCCTCGGTGTTCTTCATCAACTTTGTAGCCACTTGAAATAGCTTGCGTTTAATGTTGGTTTCGAGACATTCATGTCGGTGTTCAGCACATGTCCATCTGGAGTTTCGACCGATCATCTTGACCGACTTGAAATAGCTTGCGTTTAGTGTTGGAGTGACCTCAAACAAAGTCCTCCAGAAAGCTAACTCACTTGGCTACAACTTTAAAGAAGAGTGCATAAGCTGAATCAAGACGTAAACCTTTCGTCCAGGCTGATCTTCAAACAGTTATAGAAGTTTTCATGAAACCGCTCAACCTACATCGGTGGGTACATCGAGCAAGTCTGACATATGCCATTCACATCGGTCATTCACATCGGTCATGGATGACTGATGCTGACCCAGTCTGAATACAACTTATTTACAATTTTGCCACTCCGCTTAGACTCCTATAAATACTTAAAATCCTTAATTTTTGGGAACATCTCATTATCCAGCAGTTTTTTCTTCTTTTGTTTTTGGGTTACAATTTGTAGTTTGAATCTTTGCTTGATTTTAATAAGAGTTTGCATTTATCTTCTTGTTTTATCTCTCTAATCCTTATTTGCTATCCTTTTCTATTTGAATTAATAGTTTTTATGGTGATTAGTAAGTAGTGACTTAAGAATTTGAAATGGGTTAGGTTTAGGGAATTTGATGCTTGATTTGTGGTTGCTTAGTGTTAATTCTTCCATTTTCTTTGATTGATGTGTTTAATGTCTGATTAGCCTCAGCTAAGTTGATTAGGATCTTAGGCTCATTTTATGCCCACCAAGTGTCTGATGAAATGCTTGAACTGCTTTGCAAGAGAATTACTTATCCTAGCTCAAGAGATTGACTGTCTAGGGAGTGAGTTGGCAATATAGGATTGATAGATTGTCTTAATGCTTGTTGTTTGTCATTTCACTAATGAGAATTAGTTCTTGATTTGATGATTCGTAAAGAGATTAGTGCCAAGAGATTGGATTAGTCATATAACTGAATTATATGCATAAAGAATAGTGTTGTGTGAGTTTGTAAGCATCATAGGTTGAGCTGAGAATTCCCTAGCACCAATTATCCCATCCTAAGTCTTGTCTTTCCTCTATTTTAGATCATTTCGAATTTGCTCTGTTTTTGCTTATGTCTTAGTTGTTTTGCTGGCTATTCACTCTTTGTTTGACGTTTGCTACATTTCTGTTTGATCCTTTAGGTTGTTAGACATCTAAACTCTCTCTATATCTGCTTGAATTAGGAAATCTACTGCATTCCTACTGCTTTAATCTTCCCTTTTTGTATTGACATAAAACCCTTACTACAATGACTAGTACAAAGGGTAATTGAGAAAGAGACTCAAAACTCTTGTATCAATTTGGCACCGTTGCCTTTAGGGGAATGATTTGTTCAGTAGGATTTGTAAAGATCTTGAGATCATGCTTTGTTATTTTCGTTTTTGGTTACTAATTTATCTGTTAGTCTAGAATTTCTTTTGTAGGTACCACAACACTTCCTCTTAAGTGTCTATAACTACAGCTGAGGTTCAAGGTCAAGGACTTTAGGTTTGCAGCATCAGAAATCAGTTGTTGAAGGATGGAGGAACATCAGTATTCTGCTGAGTTTGGGTTGCAAGGTTCACAAGGTCTTCAAGGTATCCAAGGCTTACAAGGACAGCAAGGTCGACATGGTTTACAAGGAGCTTGGGTTCAAAGACTATTGAGACATATAGGTGCTGAAGATATACCATCAAGCTATGTTTCAAGGAAATGTATTATTCCACCTATGGAGACTCACCATTATGAGATAAAGAGCAGCTTGATTGCTATGGGTCAAGAAAGGAAGTTCTTTAGATTGCCTAGCCAAGACCCTCTTGAGCACTTGGATAAATTTGAGAGGATTTGTACTTTGACAAAGCTTAGTGGAGTTTCAGATGATGGTTTGAAGCTCAGATTATTCCCATTCTCTCTTGGTGATAGAGCTCAAATGTGGGAAAAGTCTTAAGCACAAGGCAGCATCACCACTTGGGAATAATGCAAAGGTGCCTTCTTAACCAATTTCTTCTCCCCATCAAGAACTGGCAAATTCAGGAATGAGATCACAAACTTCAAACAGTGGTCTAATGAGCGCTTTAGAAACACTTGGGAAAGGTTTAGAGGACCCACTTATCAATGCCCTCATCATTGCTTCACAAAAGAAATACTCTTATCCACACTCTATAGAGGTTTTCTCCCAAAGATAAGAATCCTTCTAGATACCGCAAGCAATGGCTATTTCCTTGGGAAAGATGTTGATGAAGGTTGGAGATTGGTGGACAACATGGCACTAAGCAATTGGGATTATGTGGATGAGTTTGAGCAAAATGCAAAGGCAGCTGAAGAGAAGATTGAGACAGCAATACATGTGATGAGGGCTTTGCAAGAAAAGCTGGATATGTTGCTCAATGGAGGCCCTTACATTCAACACCATCAAAGCTCTTCTTCTCAACCACTTGGTGCATATAACCAACATCAAGGGAACAAGATACTCCCTACTACTCCTATTCAGCCTGCCTTGGCGCCTCAACAACAACCAAGCTCTCAGTATTTACAAGATTTGGACATCAAGCAACTTCTACTTCAAATGCAACAAGTCCAAACTGTTGAAATTCAAAGAAGTATGGCTGAAATTGAAAGAAGTATGGCTGAAAGTCAAATAAGTATGGCTGCTGAATTTTAAAGAAGCATTTACTCCAGCAACAACAACTTCCACTCCCAAAGAGACTCCTTGACTATGCAGCTGAGTAAACAAGAGAAGAATGGTCAGCCACTCACCTTCAAGAAGTCCTTACAATATTGTTATGGTATCTCCTCTACTTCCTTAACTGCTATTGAAGAGAGATAAAAATCTATTGCTGAGATTGAAATCCTGCTATATGGCCATGAGTTTGTCCCCATAAATCCAAAGGTGACTCCCTCTATCATCAATAAGGACATTGAAGCTCTAGGTGTGGGGGAGGAACTTGAAAAATCAGTAAGGGCCACAGGAAAGAAGGAGAAGGAAGCTGTTTATGTGGCTGCCTCAAGGGAAGAAAAGGTTTATCTCCAAGAAAGAGACAGTAATAGAAGATGATGAAGTGGTTGAGGTTGGTAAAAGCTCAAGGAATAACAAAGCCAAAGAAGTGGTTCAAGAGAAACCTAAAGAGGTACCGAAGGAGACAACCAAGGAACCAAGATACGTTCCTCCTCCTTATAAGCCTACAATACCATTTTCTGAAAGGTTCAAGAAGCATCTAGTTTCCAAGTATAAGGGTGTCTTGGAAGAGCAGATGAGGAAAATTGAAGAGACCATTGGATTAGATGAAGCAACAAAGCAGATGTCTCCAGCCTTTACACCTCTTAAGCAACAGTATCTTGCAATGTTGACAGCAAAGAAAGTTGGGGAAGATAAGGCTCCTAAAGAAGAGGTTCCCACTAAAGTTGAAGAAACCCAAGTTACTAAGCTTGAAGATCCTGGTTGCTTTACACTATCATGTGACTTGGGAACAGTCTCTTTCAAGAGTTGCATGTGTGATCTTGGGTCCAGTATCATCCTTTTTCCACTCTCTATTGCTAAAACCTTAGGCCACATTAACTTCAAGGAAAGTGATGTCTCTCTCACCCTAGCTGCTGGGTGAAGAAAGCAACCAGTTGGATCTCTTTAAGATATTCCATTGATGATTGACAAGGTGAAGGTACCAACTGATTTTCTGGTGATAGATATAAAGAGTGATGAGGAGACACCAATCATCTTGGGAACACCATTTCTGGCATCTGCTGGTGCTGTTTTTGATGTTAAGAAGAGTTTCATTGAGTTAAGGTTGAAGGAAGATAAGATGTTAAGGTTTGACATCTAGAGGACCAAGAAAGGAGATAAGGGACAAGCTAACTTCATGAAAACTGAGGAATGGAGTTTTGCAGCTGAGAATTGACCTCTCTCCAAGTCACAATCAACCACACTCAAAGGCTACTCAGGAAAGGATGCACCAATGAGTTCTCTAACTCCCTCTCAACCCAACTAAGGAGCAAGAAAATTCAAGCTTAGTGACTTTAAACAAGCACACTGGGAAGATATTCCCATGTTATCCCTGTACATATTTTTGCCTTTTAATTTTGTGTTTGTGTTTCTCTTTTGATCCTAGGAGCAGGCGGAGTTTGCCAAAACCTCGTTTCTGCCAAAACCTTTTCTAAGGTACCTAACTCCTCTTCTTTCTTTATGCATCCTTTTGCAATCAATTTTAGTTTGTTTTATTCACCTCCTTCAAGCTTCTATTATACAAGAGACTGTGTAGTTTAAGTGTGGGGGAGGGCATTGCATTTAACATTGTGCTTTATTTTCTTATTTCCCTTTTTGCACACTTAAGTCTTATGCATTCATGCATTTATCCATATGCACTGAAAATCCATAAAAGTTTCAAATTTTTTAGAACCAAAAAGATTATTAAGTTGCATTTACATAACTAAGATTGAGTCTAGATGCATTTCATAGAGTTTTGCACACATTTACATAAAGAGTAGATGATAAAAATTGTCGTGATTATAATGTTTGAGTTATTTTCAATGCCTTGGTTATCTGTTGTTTGATTGCATTGTAGTGAGTTTGAAGTTAAGGCTGCGCCATATCTTGGATTCTTCCATTGATATTCTTGTCGTATGCTGAAGCTTGGTTTGATTAGATTCCAAATTTATCTTATTAGAACAATAATCCTGACTTGTAATTATCTTGCTTATGTTTTGAAAAGCGATTGCATGGCTACCATATACATACTTGGACTTTCTTTCTCTTTCTGCCACTCTTGCTAGTCCAAGTAGCTGATCCTCATCTATAGGACAGTTAACCACACCTTTAACCAATCCTCCATTCAAGCCTAAATACTATCTCGTGTGTGTAAGGCCTATTTCTGAATGAACTTAGCAAAAAGTGTTGGGTTTAGCACGACAGGGGTAAGTTCTCATGTAGATATGACTCTTCTCTTTGAGTCATAAGTAGGCTTAGGATGGTAGATTTAGGTGTGGGAATTGGGTGCTTTTATTTTTCATTTGGAGAAGAGAAGAAGAAAGGGAAGGAAAAAAGCTAAGCATGTGTGGAACCCAAAAGATCTAGGAGCAGCAAACTAAGAAGAGGAATTCTCAAACAACAAAAAGAAGAGGCCAAAAGAAGCCTAAGGAACTAAAAGAAGAAACAAAATGGAGACTCCCCAAGGAAACAAAGAAGAGCTGCAAAAAAGAAGATCGAAGAGGCCACATCATGAAGAGAGGAAAGAAGAAAAGCTTCCCTAAGAAATGGCTAATTGTGGGGGTGTTTAAAAGAGGCCAAACCCTAATGAAAAAGCTATACTAGGATGGGCTTTGATGGGATATAAGGTTGGGATTAGAATAATCTAGGCTATGGGTATATGCGAGTTTATCCTTGTATGCATAGGTTCAGCTTTACCCTTAGCATTTTGCCAAAGTTCATTCCTTCAAAGAGAGATCCCTTGCTTCTGAAAACCCACATTAAAAGATATTATTTTCATCTCGTAGCCTTGTCCATGAACCAAATGCTTTCACTTGATTTACTTAAGCAAGATCCATTGGTTACTATTAATGAATGTTAAAGAGTTGGTTGGTTTGAATGCGTGTGTAGGCTATGCTAAAGTTCATAGTTTGCTATAATAGGTATGTCTAAAGCTTTTGAAGTAGAACAATCTCTATCCATCTTAGAACCTATAACTTGGGCATTGAATCAGTTTTTCCATTTACATCATTAGTTTTGTCCTCCCACTTTCAAACATCATTCTCTCATTTGTTCTTGTTTGCTTGAGGAAAAGCAAAAGGCAAGTGTGGGGATGTTGGTATACTCATTATTTACACCATATTAGCATACATTTTGCATTGTTTTATAGTATTTAAACATGAATTATTTCTTGTTTGTCTCCCATTTGCATTCAATTAGGGCTTAGTGTAGATTTAGGGTGTGCATTTGATACAAGACATTTTAGGACTTGATTCAATCACCCAATCTTGTACTAATCAGTTGTAGTATAGCAAAGGGTTTTATCAATCCAAAAGGGGAGAATAAAGCAGAAAGAATACAATAGAGCTCTTAATTCAAGCAAACAAAGATGGTTTTAAAGTCTAACAACCTAAATGATTAAACAGAAATGAAGAGAACATCAAACAAAGAGTTAAAAGCAAGCAAAGCAACTAAAACAAAGGCAAAACAGAGCAAATTCGAATTCGAGCTAAAAACAGAGAAAAGATGGGACTTTATATGAGATAATTGGTGTTAGGGAACTCTTGACTCAACCTATGATGCTTACAAGCTCACACCATGTTATTCCTTATGCATAAGATTCATTTATATGACTAATCCAATCTCTTGGCACTAATCTCTTTGCTCATTACCAAGTTAAGAAGTAATTCTCATTAGTGAAATGATAAACAGCAAGCATTAAGACAATTCTATCAACCCTATATTGCCAAATCACTCCCTAGACAGTCAATCTCTTGAGCTAGGGTAAGCATTTCTCTTGCAAAGTAGTTCAGCCATTTCATCAAACACTTGGTGGGCATAAAATGAGCCTGAGATCTTAATCAACCTAATTAGGGCAAATCAAGCATTAAACACAGCAATCAAGAAAGAAAATGGAAGAATTAACACTAGGACATCATAGATTAAGTCTCAAATTCCCTAAGCCTAACCCATCTCAAATCCCTAAAAAGACTACTCACTAAGCACCCTTAAAGCCATCATTTCAAAGAGATAAAGATGACTAATCATGATTAGGGAGATTAAACAAGAGGATAAATGCAAACTTTCATTAAAATCAAGCAAAGTTTCAAGTTACAAAATTCAAAAGCTAAAACGGAGAAGAAATAACTGCTGGATAAAAGAGTGTACCCAGAAATTAGGGATTTTTGTTATTTAAAGGAGTCCAAGCGAAAATGGCAAAACTTTATATAAGTGGTCTTCAGTCTGGAATCATATCGGTCTGGAAGGTGACCGATAGGATTTCTATTAGTCTAGAGGTAACCGAAATTCTAACGGTATACTTCTATCGGTCACTTCTTTGACAGATAGGTTTGATCGATAGCTCCTCTATCGGTCACTCCTTGACCGATAGCCTTCATGTATTGACCGATAGGCTCTGCAGAGATCGTCTGCCTTGGTTCCTCTTGCTCCATTTCAGCTCAGCTAGCTTCCTGGTCCACTCCCAAAGCTCCTTCTTGCTCCTCATAGCTCCATAAGCACCTAAAAACATCTTTTGTGCAAAGAACATGCAAACTTCATCCTAAATGCAACCTAAGTCTAAAAGGAGAAGAAAATGGGACAAACGATAAGGAAGACATGCATAAAAGAACCAGAACATGCACTAAATGCAAGCCTAAATGTATAAGACATCAGCATTGCATGTTTTGTGCATTTGAGGAGTTTGACAGGTATGTTTGGAGAGTGTGGAGGCTACAAGGAGCATGGTAGATGATGGTGGATGCAGCACAAGACATCAAAAGAGCCAAGAAGAAGGTGCACCATGTTGAAGCGGCCAGAAACTTCACCTGACAAAACTGGCTCATACAAAGCATATCTAACCCGGTTCAGCTTCAACATGCATCTACAGCTTTCGATCACTTGGATAACTTTGATAGACTCTGCTCACTCACCAAGATTAATGGTGTCTGCGAAGATGCCTTTAAACTGAGACTCTTCTCATTCTCCTTAGGGGATAAAGCTCACAAGTGGGAAAAGAACTTGCCTCAAGGAAGCATCACTAGTTGGGATGAGTGCAAGAGAGCCTTTTTAGCAAAGTTCTTCTCTACCTCAAGGACTGCTAGGATCAGGAATAAAATCTATGGATTTGCTCAATGGAACTATGAGAATTTTGGTGAAGCATGGGAAAGGTTTAAAGGCTACACACTTCATTGCCCACACCATGAGTTTTCTCAAGCTTCACTGCTCTCCACTCTATACAGAGGTGCCCTCCCAAAGGTCAGAATGCTCCTAGATACTGCATCTAATGATAACTTCTTATCTAAAGATGTTGATGAAGGATTGAAAATTGTGGAGAATCGAGCACAATCTGATGGGAATTATAATGAGGAGTTTGATAGAACCCCTAGGAGTGCTAAGGATGAGCTGGAGTCTAACAAGAAGGAGATCAAGGCTTTACATGAAAAGATTGATCTGTTGCTAAGGGAAAGGAAGGAAGTCAACTTTGTTGGTGACTTGGTTCAGATTGAAGATCAAGAAGGCTGCTTTGGTAATCAAGGAGGCTACAATGGGTATGGAAACTACAGACCTAACCCAAATCTATCCTACAGAAGCAACAATGTTGCCAATCCTCAAGACCAAGTATATCTACCTCAACAACAACAGAAAGATGGTCCAAGGCCTTGTGTGCCTTACAACAACAACAATCAAGGCTTTCAACAAAGGAGCAACAACTTCCAGCCTAGAGCGCCCTACGACCCTCCAGGATTAAATGCTCAAGCTCCAGCTCAAGCTTCCTCAAGCTCCCAAGATCCTGAACTCGAAATTCTGATGCAGCAAGTGATCCAAAATCAGGTCAATAATACCTTGTAGATGAACAAAAAGTTTGTTGAGGTCCACAACAAGATAAAATCTGTTTATTTGGAGTTGACAAACAAGTTTCATGGTCTAACTGCAAGAGTGAAGACTCTACAGAACAACAAAAGAGTAGCTAATGCACCACGCCCTCAAGGTAATCTTCCTGGAAAGTGTGAGATGTATCCAAAGGAATACTGCCAAGCTGTTGATTCTCTAGATGCTTTCACCACTGAGGAAGAGGCTATTATAGATGAGTTTATGTCCATGATCAATGAGGACATTGATGAAAAAATTGAGAGGTACGAACTTGTTCAAGTTTCTGATGCTAAGAAGGAAGCTCAAGCTGATGTGTTCCTAGCTTATCAACCTGACATTCCATTTCCATGAAGATTCAAGGAGAAACTATTCAAGAAGTATGCAACCCATTATGCTTCTCAAATGGAAATGAGAGGTTTAGATGCTGAAGAAGAGCTTGGGAAACTTCTAGTCAAGGATGTGGAACCAGAAGTTAAGGAGCTGAACATCAAGAAGCTTGGAGATCCTGGTTGCTTTACGCTCCCATGTGAGCTCAAAGGCAAGACTTTCAAGAGCTGTCTATATGATCTAGGTGCAAGAATCAATCTGTTGCCAGCCTCTACATCCAAGGAGTTGGGTTACACCAACTTCCCGCAAAGCAATGTCTCTCTAACCATTGCTGATGGGACAGTGAATATTCCATTAGGAGCCTTGAAGGACGTCCATATGCAGATAGAAGGAGTGACTATCCAAACTGATTTCTTGGTGCTGGATGTTGTAGGGCAGATCAGGAATGCAATCATACTTGGAAGACCATTCTTAGCTTCGGCTAGAGCTGTTTTTGATGCTAGAGAATGCACAATAGAGTTGACGCTTACCAAGGATAATGTCTTAAAGTTTGACAGCAAGGACAACAAGCTGGAGCATGAGCATGCTTTCTCCATAGAGCTGAATAAGATGAAAGGAGTTAACAAAAACTGGCCAGAGTTTGAAGGTTACCAAGGAGAAAGCTTTGATGGCTGTTGCTTGTCAAGGTTGTTTGAAGACACCACTGAAAAGGAGGTCCTTGAAGTGGTTAGTTGCAAGAAAATCAGTGAAATCAAGATGGTTATTAAAGAAGGAGGGGTGATCTTGAAGCCCTTTTGCTCTAAGTATGGTGAAACCTGTTACAAGCTGAAGCAAGGAAGCAAGCCTAAGCCCTTTGCTGAGATGAGGATAGATGGGGTAACCACAAGGATCAGTGATAGTTTGCTATTTTAGATCATTTTAGGCTGCATTTCATGCTTCTTTTCCTCTGTTTTTGCATTATAGCTTATCATTTTAGTACCATTTGCACTTACAATCAACATGGCATGCATTTAGATTAGAATTGCATACATTTTCATACATGTGCATGTTTGTGGTGGTTTTCAGGTGTTTTTGGTGTTTCTTGGAGATGGAAAGGAGATTAAAGCAGCTCATGATCAAAGAAGATGTCAGAAATGGAGCTCTTGCAAAGTTTGGTCTATATCGAGCAAACATATTGAGCAGAACACTCGTGGAGTATGTGATATATCATGGTTTTTATGGTTTTTATGGTTTTTAACCATGGTATAAGTTCTTTTTATTGAGTCTTTTTGGTCTTTTTAGAGTCCTAGTAGAGTCTTTGCAGTTTATAGCATGTTTGGAGCATAATTGGAGATATTAAAGCATTTTGGAGCATTGCAAGATGAAGCCACGAAGTGTGCAACTCGAGAAGAAAACAATGGATTTGGGTGACGCTCGTCACCCATAAAGGAAGGAGAGTGGCTGATTTATTAAAAGATTGAAGATTATTTGCAGAATTGTCCCAGAAGTTCTAGTATTTGCAAGAATACCCCATATCGTGTTTTAGCTTGTATATATAAGGTTTTCAGCCATTGTTGGCTTTTATCTTAGTTTTTGAGAATTCAGAGAGCTTAGAGAGGATTTTATTGAGAGCTTTTGGTGAGACAGATCATGTACTCTTTTTGGAGAAGATTTCGAACCCCCTTTGTTTTTATTTCATTCTTTCAATGCAAATTTATTCAGTTATGTTTTGTGATTCCATGATCATGTCTGATTAATTTTCTAGTTAAGTTAGGGCTTTTCAAAAGTTGATGAAGAGTTTGTAGAATTGCTATCTGTTGGGAATATCTTTTAGTTCTTCATCTCTGCTTGCTTGAAAATCGATTTCTTTGACACATCATCTAAAAATCCGAAAATCATAGGTTGTTTAATAGATGTGAGATTATTATTGATAACCTGATCTAGCATTAGACGAACAAAATAACTTAGTGCAAAGAGATTTGACTTAGGAGTTTTGTGAACAATTGAACCTGATCACTACTGCATGTTTAGATTGTTAGGATTTGCAAAGAGATTTGAAATTCTGTGATTTAGACATAGATAACTTCTGCAATGAGAATTGAGTAGTTATATATTTGCGATTCATGTTCAAGACGGTTCTTAATCATTCCTAATTTCATGCATTCTACATTCTCGGATTCAACTTGCGAATTATCCCAACTTAGCGTTTTTAATCTTCTGAAACTTAGATCAACAACCAGATTTTGTTTGCTTACTTTTATTTTGTTATTCACATTACATACACCATTTACTGCTTAGCTTAATCTGAACCTACAATCGATAGTGTAGTTTACATACTCCTTTGGGATTCGATACCCCTTATACTACGACTGCTTTGCTGTGAACTTGCAGTAGTTTTTATTTGGGTTAAACCTGAGCTCTATCAAGTTTTTGGCGCCGTTGCCGGGGAGTAATAGCTGCCTATCGATTTTTAGTATTAGGATTTTGTCTATGTTTTAATTTGTTTACTAACTTTCTGCTACTTTTCTTTGTGCTGGTTTCAGGTGTATGCCTAATCACAGTACCAGAAGCAACAAAGAGAAGGAGCTTGTGACTTTGAGCATCGACGAACTTGCTAAGTTGGAAAGGACCATCAGGAAAACTAAAAAACAGTCTACAATGGTTGCTCCACTGTTCTTGGTTGAAGATGCAGAAGGTCACTTGGTTGTCAGATAGGGAAACAGGAGGAACGAAGAAGGGCAGAGAATTGATCAAGATGGGAATGTCATTGTTGAACAGCAGGTTCAACAAGTGGTACAAGACGCTGGAGTCCCTGCTGCTGCTAACAACGCTGCTGGGCGTTTTATTCAGAGGACTTTAGGAGACTACAATAGACCTGATCAGTTATATGTCAACAGAGCTGCAATCCGCCCTCTTGCTTTCCAGAGGAACGATTTTGAGCTTAAGCCTTCTTATTATCAGCTGGTGGGACAGCATCAATTCCACGGCTTACCTTATAAGCATCTAACTGAGATCATATTGAGAGGTTTGAGGATTTGGCTTCAAGTGTCAAAGCAAATGAAGTTAGCAATGACTTCCTGTTCTGCAAGTTGTTCCCTTACTCACTTGGAGGAGATGCTGCATTATATCTGAAGCAACTAGAGTCTGCTTTGCTGACTACTTGGGAGGACACCAATAATGCCTTTCTGAATAATTTCTGTGATGATGCTAGATCAGAGAACCTGAGGACGAAAATTGCATCATTCTCTCAAGGTCCTACTGAAGCTTTTAAGACTTATAGGCTGAGATTTAAGTCTTATTAAAGGGACTGTCCTCATCATTGTTTCAGTCAGGTGCAACTACTTGGGATTTTCTTCAGAGGCATTGACTGGAAGTGTCAGATGGTGCTGGATGCAGCTAGTGCTGGAAACTTCAACACAAACAGACCCGGAGAGGCGATCAGATTGATTGAGAACTTGGCCTTCAGCAACAGCACCAAGAATACAGATTTTCAGAGAATGAAACAAGCTGATATGAATGATGGGAATCAGATTGCTGAAGTCAAGGCTAAGATGGACAGTATGCACAGCCTCTTGGTAGGGAAGAAGTCAGTTCATTTTACTGCAGAGGTGGAGACTTTCAAAAATCCAGAAGAGATTGAGCAGGAAGATGTGAATTTCATCAATGCTAGAAGATTTCAGGGTCAAAATTATGGGAAGCAGCAGTGGAACAGAGGATACAACAACAATAATCAGAAGAGTGCCTTTACAGAAAATCAAAGCTCACCTGGTTACACACTTAAGCCTCTATTCCAGAAACCTTACCAGAACAGCAGCAACTTCAACAGGAACTATGATTCTTCTTCCTACCAATCTGCACCTCCACAAGAGAACAAGATGGAAGTTATGCTGGAACAGATTGATGTTACTGCATATTGCATACATTTTTCATACTCATTAGTTAGCTTTTCATGCATTTGTATCACATTTTAGGTTAGATTGCATCACTTAGAGTCCTAGAGCAATCTTGCACCAGCATACGCATGTTCCTTGCATTTTGCATCACATTCAGGTTGTTTCTGGCTGCTTTGGAGTCGTGGAGGTTCGTGGACATGTTGAGGCTGATTTAGCAGTCCGTGGGAGCTCAGATATATGCTAGGGATCAGAGATCGAGGAGCAGATCGAGCATGGCCGGTCGATCTAGGAGGTGATCGATCAGAAGATCGAGCCAACCAGGCGATCCAAGGAGAATGATCGAGACAAGGATCGAGTGAAGCAGTCGATCAAACGGTATGGATGTGAATGACGCCATGCAGAGCGAGAGCCAGATCGAGTACACCACTCGATCCAGCCGAAGATCGGATGCAACACTCGATTCGCCGATGATGATCGAGACCCAGATCGAGCCGAAGAAACGATGTCCGGATATGATCGAGAGAACCGCTCGATCCTGGAGTCGATCTCTGTCCTTTCAACCACTTTTGGCCGCTAGCAAGGTGGGGACCATCAGCTTGTTTTTGCCATTTTGGGAAGGCGGCGACGTCCTTTTCCCACACAACTTTCAATCCTTATCTTTTTCTGTATGTTTTCTCTCTGTTTTTCGTGAAGAACACCATTGTCGAACTTGAGTTTTTCTTAAGCTTTGTAATCGAATCATTTCCGTCTTAATCTAGTTTTCTTTTCATGTTCATCGTTTCCTTTTACATGATTTGCTTGATTTACTTTATGAGTAGTGAGTAGTTTATTTGGGTTCGGGGTTGAGAGGATTAAGGGGTCTAAAGGGTTTCGATCTTGGGGTTTTTCTAAGCGTTTTCAACGGCTATCTCTTCTAAGGTGTTGAGATCTCAATGCTTGAAGACTCTCACGCCAAGAGCTTCATGATCCGAGAGGTTCCTTACCTTGACAGGATTCAGGAGCCTCGGAAGATCACACCTTAGAGACTAGTTACCCCTTCCCAAAAGCCATGGAAGTTTGGGGGATTAGTTAAGCCATTCATTTGAAATCTGCTTTCCATGCCCTTCGACCTCTCTTTCCACCAAAAACCATGGGTTTGGAGGAGAGGATGAAGGAGTGATCTATACCGAAAGCCACAGATAGATCTTGCTTAGTTTTCAAGGCTTAGAGATCCTCACAAAGTGAGTCGATTTAAAGTTTTCAACCCAAGGTCGAACCTTTGAAACCCCTGACCATGAATCTCAACCTTAGGCCCTTTCTTTTAGCATCTTTACATCTTATCTCGTCATTCGCTTGATCTTTGAAAGCATCCTGGTCGTTAGTTTCACTGTTCTTGCATCTTTAGACGAGATCGATTGTTATTGCTCGATCTAGTGGTCGATCTCATGGCCGATCCACTAGTCGAATTTTAGTAATTCGAAGCTTGGTCCTTTAATTAATCTGTTTGTTCCTCGTGGTAGTTTCTTCATTTCTAGTATTTTCAAAATAGGTTGGATTCTATTTAAGTTGCTGCATCTAGTTTTTAGAGATTTTCTCATAAATCATCTCGTTTCGCTTGGATTTGCATTAGTCCTTGTATTCTCCTTGCATTCTCTATCGTCCTAGGCATGGATTGACTCTCACTTGCTTGCTGTACTACAACATGTCTTGCATTTGAGTTTGATAACCTCATTGCATTTTCACCCTTGCTAAGAAAGTGTTTATCAAATGGCGCCGTTGCCATCCTAGGACTATTTAGAGAACATAGAGATTTGGGACTTAGCAAAGACTAAGTCTTTACCTTTTTCAAGTTACTAATCATTCTACTCTCAAACGTGTATTTTCAAGTACATGAATCTTCGTTCAAGGGGAGACAACAATCTACTACAACCCTTGGACAACATTCATCAGCTTGGTCACTCACGGCAAAGAAGAGTCAGAGAACAAGCCAGAGCCTTTGAGGAGATTGTTCAGCACGGTTTGGTTGACTTTGAAGCTATGGCTGAACAAGAGCATCCAGAAGGACCTCCTCCAGCTCACGGGGTAGCAGGAAGGGGCAATGGAAACCCCCAACACGTGGCTAGACCCCCAAGGATCATATGAGCTGGAGATGCTCCCAATACTCATCACAATAGGTTTGGGATCACTCCTGCTCCTGTACAAAACAACAACTTCGAGATCAAGCCAGGTTTCATCTCAATGGTGCAAAACAACAAGTTCCACGGCTTAGCAATGGAAGATCCCTTGGAGCACCTCGACAACTTCGAGCAAGTATGTGGGATGATAAAGATCAATGGCATATCCGAAGATGCTTTCAAGCTGCATCTCTTCCCCTTTTCACTCGGAGACAAAGCTAGGCATTGGGAGAAGACCCTCCCACAAGGCACCATCACCTCATGGGCCGAGTGTAAGAAGGCCTTTCTCTCAAAGTTCTTCTCAAGCACCAGAACAGCATGGTTGAGAAGCGAAATCAGCGGTTTAACTCAACGGAACAATGAGACATTCAACGAGGCAATGGAGCGTTTCAAAGACTACACGATCCAATGTCCTCATCACGGGTTCAGCGAGGAGACACTACTCAGTACCATATACCGTGGAGCTTCACCAAAGATCAGGTTGTTGCTTGACACAGCTAGCATAGGGAATTTCCTCGGTCAGGAGGTAGAAGAGGGTATGGAGCTGATAGAAAACTTGGCATTGAGTGATGGCAACTACGCTGAGGATTATGACCGTGCACCGAGAGGATCAGAGCTAGAGTTTCAGAAGAAGGAGCTGAAATCTTTGCATGAGAAGATAGATAAGCTGGTGTTAGCCAATCAGAAGCATGTTCACTTTGTTGGTGAAGCTGATGAGAACCAAGAGGAGTTAGAGTTGAGCCAAGAAAAAGCCAATTGGGTGGCGGGACAGAACAACTACAAACCTCAAGGCTACAACCAAGGCTACCAGAACAACAACCTCTCTTACCGAAGCACCAACGTAGCCAACCCTAAAGATCAAGTGTACCCTACTCAGCAAGCAAAACCTTTCATCCCTTACAACAAAGGCTTTCAACCGAGTGGTGGTTTCCAAGGTCAAGGGTAGAACAACTTCCAAGGGCAACATCCAAATAACAAGGGTTATACACCTAACTACCCTCCGGGCTTTGCACCTCAGCAGCAACAACCGATGCAACAACAAGTTGATCCGGTTCAAGGAATGTTTCAACAGCTGATACAGGGGCAATCCTCGACAAACCAGAAGTTCGCCGAGATGAACACTCGTCTAGACTCGTCTCTCACTGACTTCTCCACTCAGATCACCAACTTAAACAACAAGATCAAGCAGCTAGAGAAAGGGAAAGCGAGTACGAGTGGTCAGAATAGTCTTCCGGGAAAGTGTGAGCAGAATCCTAAGGAGTATGCTAACGCCATAACGTTGAGAAGCGGCAAAGAGCTCGAACCTCCGGTCTCTACCAAGAACAACGAGGACGTTGTAATTCATAAGGGGGAGGGTAAACCTTCGGCTGATGATGATGAGATTAACTTTGACAACGTTTGGATCCAAGGGCCAAGAAGAGGAGACAAAGAAGTTGCTGAGAAGAACGCTGAGCAAACCACTAAGGAGAAGAATGCTTATGTGCCTCCACCGTATGTACCTAAGCTGCCTTTTCCTGGCCGCTTCAAGAAGCAACTCATAGAGAAGCATAGAATCCTCTTTGAGAAGCATCTTAACGACGTGGAGATCAAGCTACCTCTCGTTGACTGCCTTGCAATGATGCCTAAATGCGCCAAATTCTTCAAAGACACTCTCGTGAAGAAGAATAAAGAAAGCAAGGAGGTACTTGTTCTAAGTGAAGAGTGTAGTGCTGTGATACATAAGGAGATAGTCCCTAAGAAGTTGGGAGACCCTGGAAGCTTCACTATACCCTGCGCTTTAGGTCCTCTAGAGTTCAAGAGTTGCTTATGTGATCTCGGAGCTAGCATAAACCTGATGCCTCACTCCGTGGCTAAGAAGCTTGGCTTTACTCATTTCAAAGACTGTCGGATCTCGTTGGTACTGGCTGATAGGAGTGTGAGGCTACCAGTGGGGCTGCTTGAAGATTTACCAGTGCGAATCAGTGGTGTGAACGTGCCTACGGACTTCGTCGTGTTGGAGATGGATGAAGAGCCTAAGGATCCACTCATCTTAGGGAGACCATTCCTAGCAACCGCCGGGGCTATCATAGATGTGAAGAATGAGAATATTGCCTTGCATTTGGGAAAGGAGATAAGGCTTGACTTCGACATCAATGAGGTTCTGAAGAAGCCAACCATTGAAGGGCAAGCTTTCTATATTGAAATGATGGATGCTTTAGCGGATGAGTTGCTGGAAGAGCTGGCTCTAGAAGACCATCTGAAGCTAGCACTGACTAAGGAGCCAGGGGAGTTTGGCTATGTGGACCATAAGACCCAGGAGTACGTCAACTTGCTGGATTCTAGGAGGATTGTTAAGAATGATGAAGGTTGCTGCCTAGAGATCGACCCCGAGATCGACGCTATCACTCGATCCAGGAGTCAGATCGACAAGGCAATCGAGAACACAACTCGATCCGGTGCAACAATCGACAGACAGATCGAGAGGAATGCTCGATCAGGAAAAACAATCGAGTCAACGATCCAGAGAGACCTCCCGATCATTATGGGGTCCAATCAAGAGATCGACTCAGCGTCTCGATCCCTTACTCGATCCACATCAAATCGAGTAAGTGAATCGAGCGAAATGGCTCGATCTAGACGACATCGACAGGAGAATCGACTGGAGGAGTCGATTTTAGAAGGGATAGCGATGGAGGAAAGCAGTCTGAAGGGCCATGCCTTGGGGTCTAAGGAGAGTTCTAAGGAGGAAAGCAACAACAACAGCCACAAGGATGACTGGAGTGAGCTGTTAGCCCCAAAGGTGGACCTTAAGGAGCTCCCAAAAGGGCTAAGGTATGCTTTCTTAGGGCCTAATAACACCTATCCCGTGATTGTGAATGAAAACCTAAGTGATGATGAGTTGCACTCGCTCCTGACTGAGCTGAGAAAGTATAGGAAGGCCATTGGGTACTCATTAAGTGACATCAAGGGCCTTTCACCAATGCTTTGCACTCACAGGATTCACTTGGATAATGAGAACGCCTCTTCTATAGAACATCAAAGGCGTTTGAATCCTAATTTGAAAGAGGTTGTTAAGAAAGAGATCCTTAAGCTTTTAGAGGCTGGCGTGATTTATCCCATAAGTGACAGCACGTGGGTTTCTCCTGTACACGTGGTGCCTAAGAAGGGAGGGATCACGGTCATAAGGAATGAAAAGGATGAGCTTATTCCTACTAGAACCATCACTGGCCATAGGATGTGTATTGATTATAGGAAACTCAACCTTGCAACTAGGAAAGACCATTTCCCTTTGCCTTTTATTGATCAAATGCTTGAGAGACTTGCTAATCACCCTTACTACTGTTTTCTCGATGGGTATAGCGGTTTCTTTCAGATACCACTTCACCCAAATGATCAGGAGAAGACGAACTTCACATGTCCCTACGGTACCTTCGCATATCGAAGGATGCCGTTTGGATTGTGTAATGCACCGGCTACGTTTCACTGGTGTATGATGTCAATCTTCTCCGATCTAATAGAGGAGATGGTAGAGGTATTCATGGATGATTTCTCTGTCTATGGTGCGTCCTTTTCTGCGTGGTTGTTGAATCTTTGCGGGGTACTAAAACGGTGTGAAGAGATAAACTTGGTACTGAACTGGGAGAAATGCCACTTTATGGTTAAGGAAGAGATCGTGCTTGGTCATAAGATATCAGAGAAGGGCATTGAGGTTGATCAGGCTAAAGTGGAAGTCATGATGGGTCTTGAGCCGCCGGTTAATGTTAAGGGAGTCAGAAGCTTCTTGGGACACGCAGGGTTCTATAAGCGCTTCATCAAAGATTTCTCTAAGATTGCACGCCCTCTTACACGGTTGTTGTGCAAGGAAGCTGAGTTTGTGTTTGATGAGGATTGTTTGAAAGCTTTCGTGACCATCAAGGAAGCCCTTACATCAGCTCCTATAGTCCAAGCACCAGACTGGTCTCTTCCCTTTGAGATCATGTGTGATGCTAGTGACTACGCCGTAAGAGCCGTTCTTGGTCAGAAGAAAGACAAGAAGCTGCACGTGATCTACTATGCTTCAAGAACCTTGGATGACACGCAAGCAAGGTACACCACTACGGAGAAGGAGTTGCTTGCAGTAGTGTTCGCCTTTGAGAAGTTCAGATCATATCTCGTTGGTTCCAAGGCTATTGTATACACGGATCACGCTGCCTTGCAATACACCTATTCGAAGAAAGACACTAAGCCTCGGCTCTTAAGATGGATTCTCTTACTGCAGGAGTTTGACTTGGAGATTAAAGACAAGAAAGGAATAGAAAACGGAGTCGCTGACCACCTCTCACGGCTAAGGATCAATGAGTCTCTCCCCTTAGATGATTCTCTTCCAGAAGAGCAGCTCATGGCGATTATCACGGCCGTTTGTGGAAAGCTAGAAGGGAGGTTTGAGGAGGTGTTGAGTATCAAAGAAGAGGATCTACCGTTGTATACTGATGTAGTGAACTATCTAGCGTGTGGTGAGGAGCCAACACATCTCAACAGCTATCACAAGTAGCGGTTTATGAGAGAGGCTAGTGATTACTTTTGGGACGAGCTCTACTTATACAAGAGAGGAGTAGACAGTTTGTACCGGAGATGTGTTACAAAGGTAGAAGCTAGGGACATCCTCTATCATTGCCATCGCTCCTCCTATGGAGGACACTTCGCCTCATTCAAGACTGCCACGAAAGTGTTGCAAGCTGGTTTCTGGTGGCCGTCCATTTTTAAAGATGCACACGAGTTTGTGTAGAGCTGTGAGGCATGTCAACGAGCAGGGAATATCACTAAGAGGAACGAAATGCCTCAAGTTCCGATCTTCGAGGTTGACGTGTTCGACGCGTGGGGCATAGACTTCATGGGGCCATTTCCTTCTTCATATGGCAACAAATACATCTTAGTAGCAGTGGATTATGTCTCTAAATGGGTTGAGGCAGTTGCTTCTCCAACAAATGACTCTAAGGTGGTAATCAAGCTGTTCAAGAGTACCATCTTCCCGAGGTTTGGGGTACCCAAGGTTGTTATAAGCGATGGGGGAAGCCACTTCATAAACAAGGTCTTTGAGAATCTCTTGAGAAAGTATGGAGTTAAGCATAAGGTGGCTATACCGTATCATCCTCAACCAAGCGGTCAAGTGGAAGTCTCCAACTGGCAAATCAAGGCTATACTAGAGAAGACTGTCAGAGCAACAAGGAAAGACTGGGCAGTGAAGCTGGACGACGCTCTTTGGGCCTACCATACCGCCTTCAAGACGCCGATTGGTACAACTCCTTTCACTCTACTCTATGGCAAGGGCTGTCATCTCCCGGTTGAGCTGGAACACCGTGCATTGTGGGCTGTGAAGAGGCTGAACTTTGACCTCAAGACTGCTCAGGTGAGGCGCCTTATTCAGCTACACGAACTGGATGAGTTAAGACTGAACACTTATGAGAGCTCTCGGATATACAAAGAGAGGACTAAGGAGACTCATGACAAGAAGTTGGTTGCCAAGGAGCTTAAGGAAGGAGGTTTAGTGTTGCTGTACAACTCGAGGCTCAAACTCTTCCCGGGCAAGCTGAAGTCAAGGTGGAGCGGACCGTTCGTGATTCAAGAAGTGTTGCCTTATGGAGCTGTTACTCTAATGGGAAAAAGTGGCAGTGCATTCACCGTCAATGGACACAGATTCAAGCCTTACTTGGCAGACGGCTTTGACAAGGAGAGTACCTCTGTGCTTCTCCAAGACCCACCATCCGCTTAAACCAAGTAAGGTCTAGCTAAAGACGTTAAAGAAAGCGCACTTGGGAGGCATTCCCATGTTTATCTTGTACATATTTCTGCTTCATTTCCCTTTCAGTTTTATATTTTTATTCTGCAAGTGTGTAGGAACAGGTATGAGGAGTCTAAACCTTGATCTTGAAGTCTAAAAGAGGCAATAGGGGTTAAGATAAGGCTAGAGATCGAGTGCTAGATCGACTGATCCTGACTCGATCTTTGCTAGATCGAGTCAGTGAATCGAGACGAGCCAGTCGATCTAGACGAGAACGAGTGACAGGATCGACATTGACGAAAAAGGATCGATCGATCCAAAATGGATCGACCAATCTAATTTCTCTCGGGAAAATCTGTTGAAAATGGATCGATCACTTGACTCGATCCATCACTCTATCTGTGCCAAATCGACCCCTAAATCGAGGATATAGCTCGATCATGAGGACTTAGCCGTGGAGCCAACATCTCAATGATCGAGAGAGCCAATCGATCCAAGACTCGATTCACCATGAATCGAGTCTCAAATCGAGTAACCCTCTCGATCTAAGCCATTATGGGCATGAGATCGAGTCCTAGATCGACCAAATGGACTCGATCTCATGCCGAGGTAACATTTTCTTTCCCTCCTTTATTCTTTTCCCTCCAACTTTTAAATTCAAAACTTGGTCAAGGCAAGCATCTTTAACCATGAAAGATGTGCCTTAACCATGACTTTGTCAGAAAAACCACTTTTACTACCCATTGTTTTGCTCTTTGCTAGTCTTTAAATATTTCAACAACCTCTCACCCTCTCATCCCTGTTTTTCTCGAAAATTTTAAACAAAGAGAGTGAGAGTTTCGGTTTTCAAAAGCTAGCAAAGATCTTTTACATTTCTTGCAAAGGTATTTTCAAAATTTAATGATTTATTTTTAGGAAAATTTCCTTTAAATTCGCAAGATATTGTTCTAGAATATAAGGTCGGTTTTGATTTTTAAAAAGTAGCTAAGTAAAAGGAATATTTCTGGATTTTTCAGTATCTAAAGATATGATTCTCCTTTATTTAGCTATAATTTTTATTAATTCCCCAAAATTCTAGGGTAGTTTTTATAAGTTCTCTCCTTCTCTTCTCTCATTCTCATCAAAACAGCTGTTTTGCTTATCAAACTTCTTTAGAAACTTGTTTCAGGAACAATGGCCCCCAAGAGAACAAGAGAAGAGACAGCACAAGAAGGAGAAGGACAAGAGGTGGCAGTTCAAGAGAGGGTCAGATGGACTAATGATGAGAAGAGGGACAAGAAACGGCTGGAAAGGCTTCGGTTTGAGCCTACCAAGTTTGCTGATCGAGAGCTGTTGTCCAAGCTAGGGATTATTGGGGATTTCGACCAACTCCTCAAGAACATTGGCCTAAGATGTCTGTCACTGATGGATTGCCCAACCATTCCAAAAGTGACAATAGACTTCCTTGCCACGTTAAAGTTCCGTTACGAGAATCCTAGCACACCCGTCCCTTCTCAAGGTCCCCTCTACTTCGAGGTTGGCCGTCAAGCCTATACACTCTCCATCTCTGAGCAATGCTAAGCTTATGGTCTCAACGCGGATGCCTACAAGGTCGAGTTCCCCGCCTTCAAGAAAGCCGACGACTTTTGGGACCTGATCAGCAATGAAGACTACAGAGCCAACACCGCCAAGATCAAGAGAGTAAGAAGCCCGGTGCTGAGGTACACTCTGAAGCTGATCGCCAACACGTTTAGTGGAAGATCTGTTGCTCCTACGGTCACGAAGACAGAGCTGTGCTTCCTGTTCCAAGGTGTGAAGCACTTGGTGTGTGATCCGGATGCAAATGACGAGCCTATGGAGGATGAACTCAGCGATGAAGTGAACTACGGATGTGTGCTTGCGGCTTCCTTGGTGAAATACAAGGCAAATTCCTCTTACATTGGCGGTTTCCTCACTCCTCTGTTCTTGCAAGCTGGTGTGCCCATTCACGACTTCGCCTATGTACCAGCCAGAGCTTTCATGGACGAGGCATACATGAGGAATACTGACAGCTTGGGACGCACGCCAGCGGAAGGTTTCTACGCCTACCTCTTCATAGACGACGAAGACAAGAAGAGAGTGTGCATCCTGCCTAACAAAGATGAAACCGAGCTGCTTGGTGTTGGGAACATCGAGTTCTTGCCCACGGAGGAGGAATGCTTTCCCCCTCTAGGAGGACCACCTGCTTCAGCGATTGCCCCTTGTCAAAAGTCCGATTCTCCAGCCACGGAAGATGAGATGCCCGAGGCCTACACACTTCCAAAGTTAGACTTTGCGCCGAGGACAAAAACTGAGAAGTTCCTAGCATCTGTTGTGGAGATGCAAAGGAAGATCAACAAGTGGCAAGGCAAGATGCTCAAGAAGCTTGGAAAGAAAGTCAAGGCACTTCAGGGAGGCTCACCTAAGAAAGCTGCAAGTCAAGAGGTGCAACAACCCGAGAAGAGAAGGCTCTCAACCGGTGGAGTTGTCATCCGCGAGACCCAAGGAAGCACCATTCAACCGTCACGCCACTCTCTCCAAGAACCAGCCGACAAAGGCAAGACCATAGTCTCTAGCTCCTCTGGAACATCCTCAAGTTCCAGCCGAGACTAGACCAGAGGTAACAACCTTCTTCCATTGTACATAACCGCTCATATTTGCTTCTTTTTGCTTTGTGTTTTGCTACTCCTTCGAATGAGTTTACCACCAGGACGGTGTCAAGCAAGTTTGGGGGAGTACATGTGTGATTTGACTTGTGTTCTGTGATCTTATTTTCCTTTAGCATCCTTGAATCTTTAGTTCATGAAAAATTGGTAAAATTTTTAAAAAAATTTCAAAGATTCATGTAGTTGCATTCATCATGTTAGGATTGAGTCTAGAGTTTCTCATAGCATCTAGGTTGTTTGCATTCTACATAAGGGGTTAGAGTTTTTTAAAAAGGTGTTTTTACTGATGAATTGTTTCAATGCCCTAGTTAGTAGTTCTCTAATGCTTTGCCTATGCTTTGAAAGTAAGTTCTTACCATGCTTGGATCACTTGTTAGGATTTTCGTGGCTTTAATTGAACTCTCATGATTTGGAACTTGTCCTAATAAGTGAGAACCTTAATTTGAAATTCTAACTATCATCCTTATGCATTTGAAAATGAACACATGGTTTTAAAATATTTAGGCTCTCTTCTACCTTTTTACCACTCTTTGTGAGTCTAAGTAGAACTCCCTCCTTGAACCTTACCCTTCTTTGAAACCAAATGTTCTTGTGTGACATCTTTGAGAGGCCTTCTTTTCGGTTTGAACTTGGAATAAAGTGTTAGGTTTAGGCGACATGATTTGGTTCTCATATGATTGCTAGCTTTGCATTTTGAAGCTAGGTATAGGCTTAGGATAAGTTTGGGGGATCATTGGGGTTGTTTTCTTTTCTATTTGTTCTCGGTTTCAAAGAACTTGGTGTTTTAAAGAAAGAAATGGGTTTTAAGTGAAAGGTTGTGTTTAAAAACTAAGTATGCTCTAATAAATTTCAGGAGGTAGCTCTCCCATAAAAAAAAAAGAAAAAAAAAAGAAAAAGGAAAAAAAAAAGAGCCTAAGTGCCAAATAAAAATAAAAAGAAAAAAAATATAAAAAAATAATAAGAGAGCTACCAATAAGAAATATCTAAAGAGCAAAGTTATTTTCAAAACCTTTTCACTACCCTAAAAAGTTTAAAAATGTTTTTGTTTCGAATTGAGGATTGCTAAGTTTTGAGCAGAAAAAAGCTAGACTCTAAGTGGTGAGTGCGGATAGAGGTTGATAAATGAGAGGGGTTTAGGATCGTTTGTTAGTTTACATGGGTAGATGAGAATCTAATCATGTATGCACAAATTGTCTTTACCATTAGCATTATGCACAAGTTCAACCATTTTTGAGAGAAACACTTGTTCTAATTATAAACCCTTTTCAAATGAGATCATTCAATGCTCATAACCTTCACCTTTTCAAATGAGATCATTCAAAGTGCATAAGTTTGATTCATGGTTCTAATATTAATGAATGTTAAAGGATGAGTTTCTTTGATTGTTAGGAATAGGAGAGTCATGATTTGAATTTCTTTGTGTGATGAGTATGGCTAAGTTCTTTGGAGTATGAGTGTAAGCATAGCATTTTAGAACTGTTAACTAGGACATTGTGATGTTATTGCATATTGCATATATTTTGCATACTCATTAGTTAGCTTTTCATGCATTTGTATCATGTTTTAGGTTAGATTGCATCACTTAGGGTCCTAGAGCATTCTTGCATCAGCATACGCATTTTTCTTGCATTTTGCATCACATTCAGGTTGTTTTTGGCTGCTTTAGAGTCGTCGAGGTTCGTGGACGTGTTGAAGCTGATGTAGCAGTTCGTGGGAGCTCGAGAATATGCTAAGGACCAGAGATCGGGTAGCAGATCGAGCATGGCCGGTCGATCTGGGAGTTGATCGACCAGAAGATCGAGCCAACTAGGCGATCCAAGGAGAATGATCGAGACAGAGATCGAGTGAAGCAATCGATCAATCGGTACGGACGTAAATGATGCCATGCAGAGCGAGAGACAGATCGAGTACACCACTCGATTCAGCCGAAGATCGATACCGAGATCGGATGCAACACTCGATTCGCCGATGGAGATCGAGACCCAGATCGAGCCGAAGACACGATGTCCGGATATGATCGAGAGAACCACTCGATCTTGGAGTCGATCTCTGTCCTTTCAACCGTTTTTGGCTGCTAGCGAAGGGGGGACCATTGGCTTGTTTGGAAATTTTGGGAAGGCGGCGACGTCCTTTTCCCAAAAGTTTTTAGATCCCTATCTTTTTCCTGATGTTTTCTCTCTCGTTTTCGTAAAGAACACCATTGTTGAAACTCGTTTTGCTTTTAAGCTTTTGTATTCGAACCATTATCGTTTAATCTAGTTTTCCTTTCATGTTCATCATCTTGTTTCATATGCTTTGCTTGATTTACTCTATGTGTAGCGAGTAGTTTCCTTTGGGTTCAGGGTTGAGAGGCTTAAGGGGTTAAAAAGGTTTCGATCTTGGGTTTTTCAAAACGTTTTCAAAGGCTATCTCTTCTAAGGTGTTGAGATCTTAAAGCTTGAAGACTCTCACGCCAAGAGCTTCAGGAGCCTCGGAAGATCACACCTTAGAGACTAGTTACCCCTTCCCAAAAGCCATGGAAGTTTGGGGGATTAGTTAAGCCATTCGTTTGAAATCTGTTTTTCTTGCCTTTCGACCTTTCTTTCCACCAAAAGCCATGGGTTTGGAGGAGAGGATGAAAGAGTGATCTATACCGAAAGCCACGGATAGATCTTGTTTTGTTTTCAAGGCTTAGAGATCCTCACCAAGTGAGTCGATATAAAGTTGTTAAAACCAAGGTCGAACCTTTGAAACCCCTAACCATGAATCTCAACCCTAGACCCTTCCTTTTTAGCATCTTTACGTCTATTCTCATCATTCGCTTGTTATCTGATAGCATCCTGGTCATTAGCTTTACTGTTCTTACGATTTTAGACGAGATCGATTGTTACTGCTCGATCTAGTGGTCGATCTCGTGGTCGATCCACTAGTCGAATTGTTATAATTCGAAGCTTTCTCTTTTAATTAATCCATTTGTTTCTCGTGGTAGTTTCTTACTTTTTAGTATTTTTAAAATAGGTTTCACTCTGTTTAAGTTGCTGCATCTAGTTTTTAGAGATTTTATCATAAACTATCTCATTTTGCTTAGATTTGCTTTAGTCCTTGCATTCTCTGTGCATTCTCTATCTCCTAGAAGTTGATTGACTCTCTCTTGCTTGCTATACTACAAGATTGCTTGCATCAGAGTTTGATAACCTCTCTGCATCATAACCCGAGCTTAGAAAAACCTATTATCAAATGGCGCCGTTGCCATTCTAGGACTGTTTAGAGAACATAGAGATATGGGACTTAGCAAAGACTAAGTCTTTATATTTTTCAAGTTACTAATACTTCTACTCTCAATTATGTGTTTTCAGGTACATGAATCTTCGTTCAAGGGGAGACAACAATCTTTTACAACCCTTAGACAACATTCATCAACTTGGTCACTCACGGCAAAGGAGAGTCAGAGAGCAAACAAGAGCCTTTGAGGAGATTGTTCAGCACGGTTTGGTTAACTTTGAAGATTTGGCTGAACACGAGCATCCAGAAGGACCTCCTCCAGCAGGACAGGGCAATGGAAAACCCCAACACGCGGCTAGACCCCCAAGGATCATAGGAGCCGGAGATGCTCCCAATACCCACCACAATAGGTTTGGGATCACTCCTCCTCCTGTACAAAACAATAACTTCGAGATCAAGCCAGGTTTCATCTCCATGGTGCAAAACAACAAGTTCCACGGCTTAGCAATGGAAGACCCCTTGGAGCACTTAGACAACTTCGAGCAAGTATGTGGGATGATCAAGATAAATGGCATATCCGAAGATGCTTTCAAGCTGAGTCTCTTCCCCTTTTCACTCGGAGACAAAGCTAGACATTGGGAGAAGACCCTCCCACAAGGCACCATCACATCATTGGCCGAGTATAAGAAGGCATTCCTCTCAAAGTTCTTCTCAAGCACAAGGACAGCACGGTTAAGAAGCGAAATCAGTGGTTTCACTCAAAGGAACAACGAGACATTCAACGAGGCAATGGAGCATTTCAACGACTACACAATCCAATGTCCTCATCACGGGTTCAGCGAGGAGACACTACTCAGTACCATATACCGTGGAGCTTCACCAAAGATCAGGTTGTTGCTTGACACAGCTAGCAAAGGGAACTTCCTCGGTCAGGAGGTAGAAGAGGGTATGGAGCTGATAGAAAACTTGGCGTTGAGTGATGGAAACTATGCTGAAGATTAAGACCGTGCACCAAGAGGATCAGAGTTAGAGTCTCACAAGAAGGAGCTCAAATCGTTGCATGAGAAGATTGATAAGCTGGTGTTAGCTAATCAGAAGCATGTTCACTTTGTTGGTGAAGCTGATGAGAACCAAGAGGAGTTAGAGCTAAAGCCAAGATGAAGCAAATTGGGTGGCTGGACAGAACAACTACAAGTCTCAAGGCTACAACCAAGGCTACCAGAACAACAACCTCTCTTACCGAAGCACCAACGTAGCCAACCCTAAAGACCAAGTGTACCCTGCTCAGCAAGCTAAACCTTTCATCCCTTACAACAAAGGTTTTCAACCGAGTGGTGGTTTCCAAGGTCAAGGGCAGAGCAACTTCCAAGGGCAACAACAACACAACAAGGGTTATACTCCTAACTACCCTCCGGGCTTTGCACCTCAGCAACAACAACCGATGCAACAACAAGTTGATCCGGTTCAAGCAATGTTTCAACAGCTAATACAAGGGCAAGCCTCTACAAACCAGAAGTTCGCTGAAATGAACACTCGCCTAGACTCATCTCTAACCGACTTCTCCACTCAGATCACCAACCTAAACAACAAGATCAAGCAGCTGGAGAAAGGTAAAGCAAGTACGAGTGGTCAGAACAGTCTTCCGGGAAAGTGTGAGCAGAATCCCAAGGAGTATGCTAATGCTATAACGTTGAGAAGCGGCAAAGAGCTCGAACCTCCGGTCTCTACCAAGAACAACGAGGACGTTGTAATTCAAGAGGGGGAGGGTAAACCTTCGGCTGATGATGATGAGATAAACTTTGACAACGTTTGGATCCAAGGGCCGAGGAGAGGAGATAAGGTGGTCGCTGAGAAGAAAAGTGAGCAAAACACCAAGGAGAAGAACTCTTACGTGCCCCCACCTTACGTACCGAAGTTGCCATTTCCCGGTCGTTTCAAAAAGCAGCTCATCGAGAAGCACAGAGTCTTGTTTGAGAAGCACCTGAGAGACTTGGAAATCAAGCTGCCTTTTGTTGATTGTCTAGCTATGATGCCCAAGTGCGCCAAGTTTTTCAAGGACACCCTCGTGAAGAAGAACAAAGAAAGCAAAGAAGTACTTGTTCTAAGTGAAGAGTGTAGTGCGGTTATACACAAGGAGATAGTCCCTAAGAAGCTGGGAGACCCTGGAAGCTTCACTATACCCTGCGCGTTGGGTCCTCTAGAGTTCAAGAGTTACTTGTGTGATCTCGGAGCTAGCATAAACTTGATGCCTCACTCCGTGGCTAAAAAGCTTGGTTTTACTCAATTTAAAGACTGTAAGATCTCATTGGTGCTGGCTGATAGAAGCGTGAGGTTACCAGTGGGGCTGCTTGAAGATTTACCAGTGCGAATCAGTGGTGTGAACGTCCCTACAGACTTTGTAGTGTTGGAGATGGATGAAGAGCCTAAGGATCCACTCATCTTAGGGAGACCGTTCCTTGCAACCGCCGGGGCTATAATAGATGTGAAGAATGGGAAGATTGCCTTGCATTTGGGGAAGGAGATCAGGCTAGACTTCGACATCAACAAGGTTCTAAAGAAGCCGACCATTGAAGGACAAGCTTTCTATATTGAAACAATGGATGCCTTGGCGGATGAGTTGCTGGAAGAGCTAGCTCTAGAAGACCATCTGAAGTTAGCACTAACTAAGGAGCCAGGGAAGTTTGGTTTTGTGGACCAAAGAACCCAAGAGTACGTGAACCTGCTGGATTCTAGGAGGATTATCAAGAATGAAGAAGGTTGCTGCCTAGAGATCGACCCCGAGATCGACGCTATCACTCGATCCAGGAGTCAGATCGACAAGTCAATCGAGAACATAACTCGATCCGGTGCAACAATCGATGGACAGATCAAGAAGAATGCCCGATCAGGAAAAACAATCGAGCCGACGATCGAGAGAGACCTCCCGATCATTTTAAAGTCCAACCAAGAGATCGACTCAGCGTCTCGATCCCTTACTCGATCCCTAACAAATCGAGTAAGTGAATCGAGCGAAATGGCTCGATCTAGACGACATCGAGAGGAGAATCGACCGGAGGACTCGATCTCAGAAGGGATAGCGATGGAGGAAAGCAGTCTGAAGGGCCATGCCTCGAGTTCAAAGGAGAGTTCCAAGGAGGAAAGCAACAACAACATCCACGAGGATGACTAGAGTGAGCTGTTAGCCCCAAAGGTGGACCTTAAGGAGCTCCCAAAAGGGCTAAGGTATGCTTTCTTAGGGCCTAATAACACCTATCCCGTGATAGTGAACGAAAACCTCAGTGATGATGAGTTGCACTCGCTCTTGACTGAGCTGAGAAAGTATAGGAAGGCTATTGGGTACTCTTTAAGTGACATCAAGGGCCTTTCACGAATGTTATGCACTCATAGGATTCACTTGGATAATGAGAACGCTTCTTCTATAGAACATCAAAGGCGTTTGAATCCTAACTTGAAAGAGGTTGTTAAGAAGGAAATCCTTAAGCTTTTAGAGGCTGACGTGATCTATCCCATCAGTGACAGCACGTGGGTTTCCCCTGTACACGTGGTGCCTAAGAAGGGATGGATCACGGTCATAAGGAATGAAAAGGATGAACTTATCCCTACTAGGACCATTACTGGTCATAGGATGTGTATTGATTATAGGAAGCTTAACCTTGCGACTAGGAAAGACCATTTCCCCCTACCTTTTATTGATCAAATGCTTGAGAGACTTGCAAATCACCCTTACTACTGTTTTCTCGATGGGTATAGCGGTTTCTTTCAAATACCTATTCACCCAAATGATCAGGAGAAGACGACTTTCACATGTCTCTACGGTACATTTGCATATCGAAGGATGCCGTTTGGATTGTGTAATGCTCCGGCTACGTTTCAGCGGTGTATGATGTCTATCTTCTCTGATCTTATAGAGGAGATGGTAGAGGTGTTCATGGATGACTTCTCTGTGTATGGTGCGTCCTTTCCTGCGTGTTTGTTGAATCTTTGCAGGGTGCTAAAACGTTGTGAAGAGACAAACTTGGTGCTGAACTGGGAGAAATGCCACTTCATGGTTAAGGAAGGGATCGTGCTCGGTCACAAGATATCAGAGAAGGGTATTGAGGTTTATCAGGCTAAGGTGGAGGTCATGATGGGTCTTGAGCCGCCGGTTTATGTTAAGGGAATCGGAAGCTTCTTGGGACACGCAGGGTTTTGTAGGCGCTTCATCAAGGATTTCTCCAAGATTGCACGCCCTCTTACACGGCTGTTGTGCAAGGAAGCTGAGTTTGTATTCGATGAGGAGTGTTTGATTGCTTTCGTGACCATCAAGGAAGCCCTTACATCAGCTACTATAGTCCAAGCACCAGACTGGTCTCTTCCCTTTGAGATCATGTGTGATGCTAGTGACTACACCGTAGGAGCCGTTCTTGGTCAGAAGAAAGACAAGAAGCTACACGTGATCTACTATACTTCAAGGACCTTGGATGACACGCAATCACGATACACCACTACGGAGAAGGAGCTGCTTGCAGTAGTCTTCGCCTTTGAGAAGTTCAGATCATATCTGGTTGGTTCCAAGGCTATTGTATACACGGATCACGCTGCCTTACGATACATCTACTCGAAGAAAGACACTAAGCCTCGGCTCTTAAGATGGATTCTGTTACTCCAGGAGTTTGACATGGAGATTAAAGACAAGAAGGGGATTGAAAATGGAGCCGCTGACCACCTCTCACGGCTAAGGATCAACGAGTCTCTCCCCTTAGATGACTCTCTTCCAGAAGAGCAGCTTATGGCGATTACTACGGCTGTTTGTGGGAAGCTAGAAGGGAGGTTTTGAGGAGGTGTTGAGTTTCAAAGAGGAGGATCTACCGTGGTATGCTGATGTGGTGAACTATCTAGCGTGTGGTGAGGAACCAACACATCTCAACAGCTATCACAAGAAGCGGTTTATGAGGGAGGCTAGTGACTATTTTTGGGACGAGCCCTACTTATACAAAAGAGGAGTAGACAGCTTGTACCGAAGATGTGTTACAAAGGAAGAAGCCAGGGACATCCTCTACCATTGCCATGGCTCTTCTTACGGAGGACACTTCGCCTCATTCAAGACAGCCACGAAGGTGTTACAAGCCGGTTTCTCGTGGCCCTCCATTTTTAAAGATGCACACGAGTTTGTGAAGAGCTGTGAGGGATGTCAACGGGCAGGGAATATAACCAAGAGGAACGAAATGCCTCAAGTTCCTATCTTCGAGGTTAACGTGTTCGACGCGTGGGGAATTGACTTCATGGGCCCGTTCCCTTCCTCATATGGCAACAAATACATCTTAGTAGCAGTGGATTATGTCTCTAAATGGGTTGAGGCTGTTGCTTCCCCTACAAATGACTCTAAGGTGGTAATCAAGTTGTTCAAGAGTATCTTCTTCCCGAGGTTTGGGGTACCCAAGGTTGTTATAAGTGATGGAGGAAGCCACTTTATAAACAAGGTCTTTGAGAGCCTCTTGAGAAAGTATGGGGTTAAGCATAAGGTGGCTACACCGTATCATCCTCAAACAAGCGGTCAAGTGGAAGTCTCCAACAGGCAAATCAAGGCTATACTGGAGAAGACTGTCGGGGCAACAAGGAAAGACTGGGCAGTGAAGCTGGATGACACTCTTTGGGCCTACCGTACCACCTTCAAGACGCCGATTGGTACAACTCCTTTCACTCTACTCTATGGCAAGGGCTGTCACCTCCTGGTTGAGCTGGAACACCGTGCGTTGTGGGCTTTGAAGAGGCTGAACTTTGATCTCAAGACTGCTCAGGAGAGGCGCCTTATTCAGCTACACGAACTGGACGAGTTGAGGCTGATCGCTTATGAGAGTTCTCGGATATACAAGGAGCGGACTAAGGAGGCTCATGACAAGAAATTGGTTGCCAGGGAGCTCAAGGAAGGAGGACTGGTGTTGCGGTACAACTCGAGGCTCAAACTCTTCCCGGGCAAGCTGAAATCAAGGTGGAGCGGACTGTTCGTGATTCAAGAAGTGTTACCTTATGGAGCTGTTACTCTGATGGGAAAAAGTGGCAGTGCATTCACCGTCAACGGACACAGAGTCAAGCCCTATTTGGCAGATAGCTATGACAAGGAGAGTGCCTCAGTGCTTCTCCAAGACCCACCATCCGCTTAGACCAAGTAAGGTCTAGCTAAAGACGTTAAAGAAAGCACACTTGGGAGGCATTCCCATGTTTATCTTGTACATATTTCTGCTTTATTTCCCTTTCAGTTTTATGTTTTTATTTTGCAAGTGTGTAGGAACAGGTATAATGAGTCTAAACCTTGACTCTGAGGTCTAAAAGAGGCAATAGGGGTTAAGATAAGGCTAGAGATCGAGTGCTAGATCGACTGATACTGGCTCGATCTTTACTAGATCGAGTCAGTGAATCGAGAGGAGCCAATAGATCTAGACGAGAACGAGTGACAAGATCGATCTTGACGAAAAAGGATCGATCGATCCAAATCGGATCGACCGATCTAATTTCTCTCGGGAAAATCTGTTGAAAACTGATCGATCACTCGACTCGATCCATCACTCGATCTATGCCAAGTCGACCCTTAAATCGAGGACGTAGCTCGATCATGAGGACTTAGCCGAGGAGCCAACATCTCAATGATCGAGAGAGCCAATCGATCCAGGACTCGATTCATCATGAATCGAGTCTCAAATCGAGTAACCCTCTCGATCTAAGCCATTTTGGGCATGAGATCGAGTCCTAGATCGACCAAATGGACTCGATCTCATGCCGAGGTAACATTTTTCTTTCCCTCCTTTACTCTTTTCCCTCCAACTTTTGAATTTAAAACTTGGTCAAGGCAAGCATCTTTGACCATGAAAGATGTGCCTTGATCAAGACTTTGTCAGAAAAACCACTTTGACTACCCATTGTTTTGGTTTTGCTAAGTCTTTAAATATTTCAAACAACCTCTCACCCTCTCATTCCTGTTTTGCTCGAAAATTTTAAACAAAGAGAGTGAGAGTTTCAATTTTCAAAAGCTAGCAAAGATATTCTGCATTTCTTGCAAAGGTATTTTCAAAGATTTAATGGTTTAATTTTAGAAAATCTTCTTTAATATCGCAAGATCTTGTTTTAGAATATAGAATCGGTTTTGAATTTTTAAAACTAGCTAAGTAAAAGGAATAATTCCAGATTTTTCAGTATCTAAAGATTTGATTCTCCTTTATTTAGCTATGATTTTTATTTATTCCCCAAAATTCTAGGGTAGTTTTTATAAATTCTCTCCTTCTCTCCTCTCATTCTCATCAAATCGCCGCTTGCTTATCAATCTCTTTAGAATCTTGTTTCAGGAACAATGGCACCAAAGAGAACTAGAGAAGAGCAAGCATAAGAAAGAGAAAGACAAGAAGTGGTAGTTCAAGAGAGGGTCCGGTGGAGTAAGGATGAGAAGAGGGATAAGAAGCGGCTGGAGAGGCTCCGGTTTGAGCCTACCAAGTTTGCTGATCGAGAGCTGTTGTCTAAGCTTGGGATTCTTGGGGACTTCGACCAACTCCTCAAGAACATTGGCTTAAGATGTCTGTCACGGATGGATTGCCCAACCCTTCCTGAAGTGACAATAGACTTCCTTGCCACCTTGGAGTTCCGGTATGAGAATCCTAGTGCACCCGTCCCTTCCTAAGGCCGCCTCTACTTCAAAGTTGGACGTCAAGCCTATACACTCTCCATCCCTGAGCTATGCCAAGCCTACGGTCTCAACGCTGATGCATACAAGGTCGAGTTCCCAGCCTTCAAGAAAGCCGACGAGTTTTGGGACCTGATCAGCAATGAGGACTACAAAGCCAACACCGCCAAGATCAAGCGAGTAAGGAGCCCGGTGCTGAGGTATACTCTGAAGCTGATTGCCAACACGTTCAGTGGAAGGTCTGGTGCTCCTACGGTCACGAAGACAGAGCTGTGCTTCCTGTTCCAAGGTGTGAAGCACTTGGTGTGTGATCCGGATGCAAACGACGAGCCTATGGAGGATGAACTTGGCGATGAAGTGAACTACGGCTGTGTGTTCGCGGCTTCTTTGGTGAAATACAAGGCCTATGCCTTACGGTGCAAGGCAACCTCCTCTTACATTGGCGGTTTCCTTACTCCTCTGTTCGTGCAAGCTGGTGTGCCCATTCATGACTTTGCTCACGTCCCAAACAGAGCTTTCATGGATGAGGCATACATGAGGAATACTGATAGCTTGGGACGCACGCCAGCAGAAGGGTTCTACGCCTACCTCTTCGTAGATGACGAAGATAAGAAGAGAGTGTGCATCTTCCCAAAAGAGATGAAACCGAGCTGCTTGGTGTTGGGAACGTCGAGTTCTTGCCCACGGAGGAAGAATGCTTTGCCCCTTTAGGAGGACCGCCTGCTTCAGCAATTGCCCCGCGTCATAGGTCAGAGTCTCCAGGCACGGAAGATGAGATGCCCGAGGCTTACACACTTCCCAAGCTAGACTTTGAGCCGAGGACAAAAACCGAGAAGTTCCTAGCATCAGTTGTGGAGATGCAACGGAAGATTAACAAATGGCAAGGGAAGATGCTAAAGAAGCTGGGGAAGAAAGTTAAAGCACTTCAGGGAGGCACGCCTAAGTCAGCTGCAAGTCAAGAGATGCAACAACCCGAGAAGAGAAGGCTCTCAACCGGAGGAGTTGTGATCCGCGAGACCCAAGGAGACAACATTCAGCCGGCGCGCCACTCTCTCCAAGAACCAGCTGACAAAGGCAAAGCAATGATCTCTAGCTCCTCTGGAACATCCTCAAGTTCCAGCCGAGCCTAGACCAGAGGTAACAACCTTCTTCCATTTTATATAACCGCTCATGTTGTTTCTTTTGCATTGTGTTTTGTTGCTCCTTCGGATGAGTTTGCCACCGGGACGGTGTCAACCAAGTTTGGGGGAGTATATGTGTGATTTGACTTGTGTTCTTTGATCTTATTTTCCCTTAGCATCCTTGAGTCTTAGTTCATGAAAAATTGGTAAAAGTTTTAAATTTTTTTCAAAGATTCATGTAGTTGCATTCATCTTTTTAAAACATGTTAGGATTGAGTCTAGAGTTTCTCATATCACCTAGGTTGTTTGCATTTTGCATAAGGGGTTAGAATTTCTTACAAAGGTGTTTTTACTTATGAATTGTTTCAATGCCCTAGTTAGTAGTTCTCTAATGCTTTGTCTATGCTTTGAATGTAAGTTCTTACCATGCTTGGATTACTTGTTTGGATTTTCGTGTCTTGAATTGAACTCTCATGAATTGAAATTCATTTTAATAAGTGAAAACCTTAATTTGAAATTCTAATTATCATTCTTATGCATTTGAAAATGAACACATAGTTTTAAAATATGTAGGCTCTCTTCTTCCTTTTTACCACTCTTTGTGAACCTAAGTAGAACTCCCTCCTTGAACCTTACCCTCCTTTGAAGCCAAATGTTCTTGTGTAACATCTTTGTGAGGCCTTCCTTTCGGTTTGAACTTGGCATAAAGTGTTAGGTTTATGCGACATGATTTGGTTTTCATATTGTTGCTAGCTTTGCATTTTGAAGCTAGGTATAGGCTTAAGATAAGTTTGGGGGATCATTGGGGTTGCTATCTTGTCTATTTACTCTCGGTTTTAAATAGCTTTGTGTTTTAAGGAAATAAATAAGGTTTTAAGTGAAAGGTTGTTTTTAAAACTAAGTATGCTCTAATTTCAGGAGGTAGCTCTCCCATAATAAAATTAAAAAAAAAAGTAAAGAAAAGAAAAAGAAATAAAAAGGAGCCTAAGTGCCAAATAAAGAAAAAATAAAATAAAAAGAAAAAAAATAATAAGAGAGCTACTAATAAGAAATTTCTAAAGAGCAAAAGTATTTTTCAAAACCCTTTCACTAGCCTAAAAAGTCTAAAAATGTCTTTGTTTCGAATTGGGGATTGCTTAGTTTGTAAAGAAAAGGGTAGACTCTTAAGTGGTGAGTGAGGATAAAATTTCTTAAATGAGAGGGGTATAGGATCATTTGATAGTTTACATGGGTAGATGAGAATCTAATCATGTATGCATAAATTGTCTTTACCTTTAGCATTGTGCACAAGTTCATCCATTTTTGAGAGAACCCCTTGTTCTGATTATAAACCATTTTCAAATGAGATCATTCTATGCTCATAACCTTAATCCTTAGCCAAATGTGTTTTGTTTTAAAGTGCATAAGTTTGATTCATGGTTCGAATGTTAATGAATGTTAAAGGATGAGTTTCTTTGATTGTTAGGAATAGGAGAGTTATGATTTGAATTTCTTTGTGTGATGAGTATGGCTAAGTTCTTTGGAGTATGAGTGTAAGCATAGCATTTTAGAACTGTTAACTAGGACATTGAGATTGATTCATTTGAAAGGCACCTTTGCAAAACGTTTAAAACCCCACTCATTTTTTTTCTGAAAACCTCTCTTCTTTACTTATTTTCTGTTGCTTGAGGGCAAGCAAGAAGTAAGTTTGGGGGAGTTGATGTTATTGCATATTGCATACATTTTGCATACTCATTAGTTAGCTTTTCATGCATTTGTATCATGTTTTAGGTTAGATTGCATCACTTAGGGTCCTAGAGCATTCTTGCATCAGCATACGCATTTTCTTTGCATTTTGCATCACATTCAGGTTGTTTCTGGCTGCTTTGGAGTCGTCGAGGTTCGTGGACGTGTTGAAGCTGATGTAGCAGTTCGTGGGAGCTCGGAAATATGCTAAGGACCAGAGATCGGGTAACAGATCGAGCATGGCCGGTCGATCTGGGAGTTGATCGACCAGAAGATCGAGCCAACTAGGCGATATAAGGAGAATGATCGAGACGGAGATCGAGTGAAGCAATCGATCAATCGGTACGGACGTAAATGATGCCATGCAGAGTGAGAGACAGATCGAGTACACCACTCGATCCAGCCGAAGATCGATACCGAGATCGAATGCAACACTCGATTCGCCGATGAAGATCGAGACCCAGATCGAGCCGAAAACATGATGTCCGGATATGATCGAGAGAACCACTCGATATTGGAGTCGATCTCTGTCCTTTCAACCGTTTTAGGCTGCTAGCGAAGGGGGGACCATTGGCTTGTTTGGGCATTTTGGGAAGGCGGCGACGTCCTTTTCCCAAAACTTTTTAGATCCTTATCTTTTTCCTGATGTTTTCTCTCTCGTTTTCGTAAAGAACACCATTGTTGAAACTCGTTTTTCTCTTAAGCTTTTGTATTCGAATCATTATCGTTTAATCTAGTTTTCCTTTCATGTTCATCGTCTCGTTTCATATGCTTTGCTTGGTTTACTCTATGTGTAGCGAGTAGTTTCCTTTGGGTTCGGGGTTGAGAGGATTAAGGGGTTAAAAAGGTTTCGATCTTGGGTTTTTCAAAACGTTTTCAAAGGCTATCTCTTCTAAGGTGTTGAGATCTTAAAGCTTGAAGACTCTCACGCCAGGAGCTTCTTGATCCGAGAGGTTCCTTACCTTGACAGGATTCAGGAGCCTCGGAAGATCACACCTTAGAGACTAGTTACCCCTTCCCAAAAGCCATGGAAGTTTGGGGGATTAGTTAAGCCATTCGTTTGAAATCTGTTTTCCTTGCCTTTTGACCTTTCTTTCCACCAAAAGCCATGGGTTTGGAGGAGAGGATGAAAGAGTGATCTATACCGAAAGCCACGGATAGATCTTGTTTTGTTTTCAAGGCTTAGAGATCCTCACCAAGTGAGTCGATCTAAAGTTTTTAAAACCAAGGTCGAACCTTTGAAACCCTTAACCATGAATCTCAACCCTAGACCCTTCCTTTTTAGCATCTTTACATCTATTCTCATCATTCGATTGTTTTCTGATAGCATCCTTGTCATTAGCTTTACTGTTCTTACGATTTTAGACGAGATCGATTGTTACTCCTTGATCTAGTGGTCGATCTCGTGGTCGATCCACTAGTCGAATTTTAATAATTCGAAGCTTTCTCCTTTAATTAATCTGTTTGTTTCTCGTGGTAGTTTCTTACTTTCTAGTATTTTTAAAATTGGTTTCACTCTGTTTAAGTTGCTGCATATAGTTTTTAGAGATTTTATCATAAACTGTCTCATTTTGCTTAGATTTGCTTTAGTCCTTGCATTCTCTGTGCATTCTCTATCTCCTAGAAGTGGATTGACTCTCTCTTGCTTGCTATACTACAACATTGCTTGCATTAGAGTTTGATAACCTCTCTGCATCATAACCCGAGCTTAGAAAAACCTATTATCACATTGAGATTGATTCATTTGAAAGGCACCTTTGCAAGAATTTTAAACCCCATTCGCTTTTCGGAAAAGCTCTCTTCCTACTTATTTTCTGTTGCTTGAGGGCAAGCAAGAACTAAGTTTGGGGGAGTTGATGTTACTGCATATTGCATACATTTTGCAAACTCATTAGTTAGCTTTTCATGCATTTGTATCACATTTTAGGTTAGATTGCATCACTTAGAGTCCTAGAGCATTCTTGCACCAGCATACGCATGTTCCTTGCATTTTGCATCATATTCAGGTTGTTTCTGGCTGCTTTGGAGTCGTGGAGGTTTGTGGACATGTTGAGGCTGATGTAGCAGTCCGTGGGAGCTCGGATATATGCCAAGGATCGGAGATCGAGGAGCAGATTGAGCATGGCCGGTCGATCTAGGAAGTGATCGACCAGAAGATCGAGCCAACCAGGCGATCCAAGGAGAATGATCGAGACAAGGATCGAGTGAATCAGTCGATCAAACGGTACGGACGTGAATGACACCATGCAGAGCGAGAGCCAGATCGAGTACACCACTCGATCCAGCCGAAGATCGATACCGAGATTGGATGCAACACTCGATTCGCCGATGATGATCGAGACCCAGATCGAGCCGAAGACACGATGTCCGGATATGAACGAGAGAACCGCTCGATCCTGGAGTCGATCTCTGTCCTTTCAACCACTTTTGGCCGCTAGCGAGGGGGGGACCATCAGCTTGTTTTGGCCATTTTGGGAAGGCGGCGACGTCCTTTTCCCACACAACTTTCAATCCTTATCTTTTTCTGTATGTTTTCTCTCTGTTTTTCGTGAAGAACACCATTGTCGAACTTGAGTTTTTCTTAAGCTTTGTAATCGAATCATTTCCGTCTTAATCTAGTTTTCTTTTCATGTTCATCGTTTCCTTTTACATGCTTTGCTTGATTTACTTTATGAGTAGTGAGTAGTTTATTTGGGTTTGGGGTTGAGAGGATTAAGGGGTCTAAAGGGTTTAGATCTTGGGGTTTTTCTAAGCGTTTTCAACTGCTATCTCTTCTAAGGTGTTGAGATCTCAATGCTTGAAGACTCTCACGCCAAGAGCTTCATGATCCGAGAGGTTCCTTACCTTGACAGGATTCAGGAGCCTCGGAAGATCACACCTTAGAGACTAGTTACCCCTTCCCAAAAGCCATGGAAGTTTGGGGGGATTAGTTAAGCCATTCATTTGAAATCTGCTTTCCATGCCCTTCGACCTCTCTTTCCACCAAAAACCATGGGTTTGGAGGAGAGGATGAAGGAGTGATCTATACCGAAAGCCACGGATAGATCTTGCTTAGTTTTCAAGGCTTAGAGATCCTCACAAAGTGAGTCGATTTAATGTTTTCAACCCAAGGTCGAACCTTTGAAACCCCTGACCATGAATCTCAACCCTAGGCCATTTGTTTTAACATCTTTACATCTTATCTCGTCATTCGCTTGATATTTGAAAGCATCCTGGTCGTTAGTTTCACTGTTCTTGCATCTTTAGACGAGATCGATTGTTATTGCTCGATCTAGTGGTCGATCTCATGGTCGATCCACTAGTCGAATTTTTAGTAATTCGAAGCTTGGTCCTTTAATTAATCTGTTTGTTCCTCGTGGTAGTTTCTTTATTTCTAGTATTTTCAAAATAGGTTGCATTCTATTTAAGTTGCTGCATCTAGTTTTTAGAGATTTTCTCATAAATCATCTCGTTTCGCTTAGATTTGCATTAGTCCTTGTATTCTCTTTGCATTCTCTATCGTCCTAGGCATGGATTGACTCTCTCTTGCTTGCTGTACTACAACATGTCTTGCATTTGAGTTTGATAACCTCATTGCATTTTCACCCTTGCTAAAAAAGTGTTTATCACAGATCCTAGAAGGACAACAGAAGCTGTTCAGAGGCAAGAGGGATTCCTTCCAGGAAGGACAGATGCTAATCCCAAACATCATATGAATGCCATCACATTGAGGAGTGGAAAGAACCTGAAACCAGTGTTAAATGCAAAGCCATCATGGACAAGTTGGTCATTGAGATCCCATTGATTGATGCTATGAGGATTACTCCTGTTTTAAGAAGGTATGTGAAGAGAATGGTGACCAATGACTTGAGTTTAGAGGCTGGAGCAATGGTGATCGTCAGTGCAGTGATCCAGAACAGAGTGCCAGAGAAGCTTTCAGACCCTGGGAGCTTTGTTTTAGACTGCACAATCTTTTCTGACAGGTTTGAGAGATCATTGTGTGATCTTGGTTCTAATGTGAACCTTATGCCTCATTTTGTTGCCAAGAGCTTAGGGATGACCGATTTTAAGGCTAGAAGGATATCTCTTGTCCTAGCTGATAGATCAGTCAGAGTTCATGAAGGTGTGATAGAGGATGTTCCTATTAAAGTAGGAGATTGCATGATTCCTACTGATTTTGTGGTTCTGGAATATGGAGAAGAACCCAAAGACCCTCTGATTCTTGGCAGACCCTTCCTGGCTACTGCAGGAGCTATCATTGACGTCCGGAAGGGTAGAATAGAGCTGAATGTTGGTGACTTGGTGATGCAATTCGAAATGGACAAGCTTATGAAGAGGCCAACCATAGATGGACAGACTTTTTATGTTGATGTTCTTACGAACATTGCTGATCAGATCTTCCATGAGATGAGATCAGAAGACCCCTTGGAGAGTGCAGAGTATGAGCATCTGGATGCTGCTGCAACAGGCTACACAAAGATGATGGATGCTACTGCACATGTGATGCAACTGGTTGCACAGGATAAACTTGTCACAACATATGTGAAAGCTGCTACAATGGGTGATTGGAGTGCAGCAAAAGCACCAAAAAGTTGAGCTTAAACAGCTCCCTGCAGGGCTAAGGTACGCATTCCTTGGAAAGAGCTCCACTTATCCTGTTATTGTTAATGCTTCATTGAACAATGCAGAGCTCACCCTTTTTCGAAGTAAGCTGCGCAGATTTCGCAAAGCTCTTCGCTACTCTCTTGATGATATTTCAGGGATTTCTCCAGACTTGTGCATACATAGGATACACTTGGAGGATGAATCAAAATCATTAGTGGAACACCAGAGAAGACTGAATCTGAATCTGCATTATGTGGTCAAGAAGGAGATCATGAAGCTGCTGCAAGCTGGAATCATCTACCCCATATGAGACAGTGCTTGGGTCAGTTCAGTGTACGTGGTCCCTAAGAAAGGACGAGTTACGATGGTGAAGAATGATAAGGATGAGCTGATTCCAACCAGAACTGTAACATGACAGAAGATGTGCATCGATTAGAGAAAACTGAATGCAGCCACAAGAAAAGACCACTTCCCTCTGCCTTTCATCGATCAGATGCTGGAGAGGCTGGCGAATCACAAGTATTACTGCTTCCTTGATAGCTATTCAGGCTTCTTTCATATCCCCATCCATCGAGATGATCAGGAGAAGACCACTTTTACCTGTCCTTATGGCACCTTTGCATATCGCAGAATGCCTTTTGGACTGTGTAATGCTCCTGCAACCTTCTAAAGATGCATGATGTCGATCTTCACTGACATGATTGAGAGGTTTATGGAGGTTTTCATGGATAACTTCTCAGTTTATGGGGCTTCCTTCAAGAGCTGCTTAGACAACTTGTGTGCAGTTCTGAAGAGATGTGAAGAGAAGCACTTGATTCTGAACTGGGAGAAGTGCCATTTTATGGTACAAGATGGCATTATTCTGGGTCACGGAGTCTCAGGAGATGGTATAGAGGTGGATAGGGCAAAAATTGAAATGATGACAAGTCTGCAAGCACCTGATTCAGTCAAAGCAGTGAGGAGTTTTCTGGGTCACGCTGGGTTCTACAGAAGATTCATCAGGGACTTCAGCAAGATTGCAATACCTCTTACTGCCCTCCTCTGCAAAGATGTGAAGTTTGAGTTCACAGAAGAATGCAAGTCTGATTTTAAACAGATCAAACAGGCTTTGGTTACAGCTCCTGTTGTGCAGCCTCCGGATTGGGACTTGCCTTTTGAAGTGATGTGTGATGCCAGCGATTTTGCAGTTGGAACAGTGCTGGGATAGAGGAAAGACAAGAAGCTCCATGCCATCTACTATGCCAGTAGAACATTGGATGATGCTCAAAAGAACTATGCAACAACTGAGAAAAAACTCTTGGCTGTTGTCTTTGCATTTGAAAAATTCAGACAGTATCTTGTTGGCTCCAAGGTCGTGGTCCATACTGACCATTCAGCACTGAAATACCTGATGCAGAAGAAGGATGCAAAGCCAAGATTATTGAGATGGATTCTGCTTCTTCAAGAATTTGACATTGAAGTGAAGGACAAGAAGGGAGTTGAGAATGGAGTTGCTTATCATCTATCCAGGATTCAGGTTGAAGACAATGTCCTGATAAATGATTTCTTGCTTGAAGAGAACATTTACTTGGTTCAAACAAGACTGCATGAAGAAAGTGTTGAAAACCTGTAGTTTTCACGAAACTGCAGGGGAGTGACGAGCGACACCAGGGGGGGTGACACTCGTCACCAACAAAGCAGGATCGCGACCCAGTTTCTGTACAAAGACGGTGACGCTCGTCATCAATACTGCTGACGCTCGTCACCAATCTCAGACTTTGGCTACGATTTATGCAAGCTTGGGGACAGCTTTTCAAGAGCAAGTTTATGCTTCGGATGATCCAAAGAGACCCTGGTATGCTGATATTACCAATTACCTTGCTGCAGAGGATGAACCACATGATTTCAAGTGTTATGCTAAGAAGAAGTTCTTGAGAGAACTTAGGAGATTCTATTGGGATGAACCATATCTCTACAAACACTATGCTGATGGGATTTACAGGAGATGCATAGCAAAAGAAGAAGTCCAAGACGTCATGTTTCACTGTCATGGATCAGAGTATGCTGGACACTTTGCCACATTCAAAATAGTCTCCAAAGTTCTTCAAGCTAGCTTTTGGTGGCCTACTATATTCAGGGACGCCCAGGCATTCATTACAAGCGGTGATACTTTTCAGAGAAGTGGAAAGATCAGCAGAAGACATGAGATGCCATAGAACTTCATCGTTCAAGTTGGAGTCTTTGATTGTTGGGGTATTGACTTCATGGGCCCTTTTCCCTCATCTTATGGGAATAGATACATTCTGGTTGTTGTTGACTATGTATCTAAGTAGGTAGAGGCGTTGGCTACTCCTACTAATGATGATGCAGTGGTTTTGAAACAGTTTAAGACCATTATTTTCCCCAGATTTGGTGTCCCGCGAATTGTTATAAGTGATGGTGGTTCTCACATTGTTAAGAAGGTCTTTGACAAGCTGCTGAAGAAGTATGGTGTACAGCACAGAGTGGCCACGACTTATCATCCCCAGACCAGTGGACAAGCTGAGGTTTCCAACAGACAGATCAAGCAGATTCTGGAGAAGACAGTTGGGAAGACAAGAAAGGTTTGGTCAGCAAAACTGGATGATGCATTATAGGCTTACAGGACAGCATACAAAATGCCTCCTGGGACTACACCATTCCATCTGCTATATGGCAAGGCGTGCCATCTACCAGTGGAGTTAGAATTCAAAGCAGGATGGGCTATCAAGAAGCTGAACTTCGATCTGAAGCCTGCTGCAGAGAGGCGCTTGATTCAGCTCAATGAACTGGATGAAATCAGATATCTGGCCTATGAAAACTCCAAGTTATACAAGGAGAGGACAAATGCATATCATGATAAGAAGATCATCTCCAGACATTTCGAGACCAATGACCAGGTACTCCTTTACAACTCTCATTTACAGCTTTTTCCTGTTAAACTGCGTTCTCGATGGTCAAGTCCCTTCACTGTGAAAGAGGCTCGACCATATGGTGCCATTGTCCTGATTAACTCCAAAGGAGAGGAGTTCACTTTCAATGGACAGAGGGTGAAACACTATTGGGCGCAAACCGGGATTCCGGCAGGACACATTGTATCTTTAGAAGATGCACCAGTTGTCTAAACAACCAATCAAAGTCGCGCTAATGACGTTAAACAAGCGCTTAGTGGGAGGCAACCCACTGGTAAGTTTTATTTTCTGTACTTAGGCTTTATTTTCATGTTCATATTTATTATTTAGTTAGTTATTTAATAAAAAAAAACAAAAGATGACCAAACAAAAAAACGGGTGACGCTCGTCACCCGTCCAGACCAAGGACGCGCTTTATACTTCCTTCTTCTTCTTCCTCGAGCAAACATTGAAAACTAACGAACACTTACAAATTATTCTTCAAATCATAAATTTTGATTTTGTTAACCAAATTTAGTTATTCATAAGCCTAATCCGTGCAGATTTTGGCCCTTTTTCATAATATCCACTCAGTTTTCAAGATCTGCAAGGTATGTGTTGGAATCCCCAATTTTCAGTCCGACATAGATTTGGTAAAATTCGATTTTGGACTTGATTAGTTTTGATTTAACTGTTGAATCATGTATAATGATACCATCCATATGTGATTTAATCGATTGATTTACAAGTTTTTGAAATTTCGAGTTCATGATGAAATTTGCAAAAATTTGGAAATTTTGAGTGATTTGGGTTGAACTGATGCTTGAATTGTGTTCCTGATAGTACTGTTATTGATCGCCATCAGTTGTTTCACCTTGATTCAGCACTTTTTTGAAATTTTGAAAATTTGCTAATTTTGATGATGTTTTGGTTGATTTTTGGCTTAAATTTTTAGATACCTCGACAGGAGAAGAGACAGCGACAGGGCTCGTCTTCAAGCACTGCATCAGCTTCAGCACAGTCATAGAGCAGTTACCCAGTTTGCAGGCCTCCTTGGCCAAAGCGAGAGGATCGGAACATAGCTTCAGGAGTGGCTTGGGCAGGAACTCTGAAGCAGGAGATAGCACGAGATACCTATGTATTCCGTGACATTCAGGAGGAGTGGGATGAGTATGACACGCTATTTTACAATGCGTGGTAGGATTTGAAGATCATACCCACCAGATTTGCAGACATCACCGTGCTGCACAAGATGGGTATTCAGGATGAGGTTCTGGAGACTCTTGAGAGGATCGGGATGGGCATTATGCCATTCCAGTAGTACGATCTGTACCCAGCCTCGGTTCGCCAGCTTATCTCCACTGCTCACGTGTACTATGCGAATGAGATGGCTAAGCGTGCGCAGGAAGGCACACTGACTTTCCTGATCCGCGGGATTCATTACAGGATCAGTCTGATGGAGCTTTGCGAGATTTATGGTTTCTCTGACCACCCTACAGGCGTTCTCCTTCCCTTACTGTGGACCCACATGCAGACATTCTGGTCCAAGTTCGGGAATGGAGTCTATGACAGCAAGACGAGCACGCAGACGGACGTTCGACATCCAGTTATGACGAACATTCTGCGCCTTCTTGGCAACACTATCTTGTGCAAGTCTGCCCCGAGCAAGACATATGTTAGTGAGCTGGTTATTCTCTACTACGGCTTCGCTGATATGTTAGCTGAGGTGATGCCTATGGATAGCATGATCCGCGCCAACTTTGGTGCTATTTTCGCTGAGCATTTGGTCTCCTTGAAGACCAAGCCATTCACCAGTCTGGGGGAGAAGACTGAGAGTGTAGGCAGTCTCCTGACACCGATCTTCCAGCACTTTCAGATAGATGTCAAGCTTTGCACCATTCGCAGTGACAGATTTCTCATGGATGAGCAGCATCTGCGCAGTGCTACTTGGCTCAATCCGAGAGTTGTCTGGACATTCACTACCACTCCTGGAGAGTATGTTGGCATTCAGTTGCCAAACAGTGCGCTTACTACGATCCAGTGCGTTATATGCCAGCTGCGCTTTCTGCCAGATCCGAGTCTTCTGTGTCCTCTACCTCTGCGTCCAGCTAGAGCTGCTACTGCTGGCGCTTCCACTGCTGCTTCTGCTAGACCATCCAGACGTAAGACCACTGCACCCACTGCTTTCAGGCGCCCTCCGCGACCACAGACACCCATGGACATGGCTGCTTTTCAGGAGTATGTCATTGACAGCTTTGAGGGACTCTGTGATGCTGTTGCTACACTTAGCAACTGTTGTTGTGTCCGCCCACAATACACCACTAAGCTCTACGAGGATGAGGATTAAAGCCTCTACTATCTGGTTACTTGTTTCTGTTTCTCTTTTCTTTTATTTTTCTTGAGTCCTTTTTATGTTTTCTTTGAGTCAGTTGTCAGTTATTTTGATGATGTTTAATGAGATTGTTGAACCAGGTTTATATTGCTATGTTTAGATGTTATTAAATGTGTGTTTGAGTGCTCAAATAGTCTGACTTTAGAGTACACATGATAACATTACGTTTATACATCTGACTTGTTAATTTTGGAGTTTCAGACGTGGTGACGCTCGTCACCAAGCGGTGATGCTCGTTACCCGTCATTTCGCGAGGTATCACTTTTTCAACTTGGTTTTACAAGTTCTCATGCTTCATTTTGACCAACTCTTGGCTTAATAACATTGGGGAAAGTGTTGATTAAGTCTGGGGGAGAAGATTACTGACGTTGTGTGCTTTGTGTTTGATTTTTGAAGTCTTAGAGTTGAGTAAAAAACCCATTTTTATAGAGTCAAAATTTTGAAACTTTCAGTTTTTCTTGGAACTAACCATATGACATTTATGCTTATAAGAACCATTGCCAAAGTAGTTGATTACAAGTCTTACTAAGTTGAAAATCATAGGTAGATCAGTCTAGGAATGAAGGTTTAGGTTCTTAGAGAATCTGGAAACTTTGATGTTAGCTCCACCTTAATGAACTTTAAACTTCTTATCTTGGGGCTTGATTCTCATTGATCGTGATTCTCTCTTTCAACACTGACAAATATGTTTAGATGCAGTCTCTCTTTGATCTTCCTTGATGCAGTTTTTAAAATTTTAGTCAAAAGAATTGTGCATTCATGACACTGCCTCGTCACAAGGAACAACATTAATGAACACACTCAAGAACCTGTCCCCTCACAAGGAACACAAGTATTGAGTAGCACCATATCTTAGCCCGTTAAAAAATGAAAAGAAAAGAGTTGTAACATCGAAAAAATCAGAGATGGGAAGAGAAAATAAGAGAGCTGTGTTGAGATTGCTTTGTTAAGTTGTTTAGGAAGGGAAAAGAATCTATAAGTGATTGAGATGATAAAACCTTGATGAGATTTCACACTTAGATAAAAATTAGGATTTCTTGAAGGGATTTGGATTATATTTGAGAGATTTGCTAAGCTTTTGATGATTAGACTGAAATTTGATCTTGTGTTGACTCTGTGGTATGTGGATTCGAAAGTGTTAACTAATGTGGTGTTCCTGATGTTTAGCTGACTGTTTCTATTTTCAAACCTCGACCCTGTTCTATGACTGATGTTTACTTGAGGGCAAGCAAAAGCTAAGTCTGGGAGTTGATATATCATGGTTTTTATGGTTTTTAACCATGGTATAAGTCCTTTTTATTGAGTCTTTTTGGTCTTTTTAGAGTCCTAGTAGAGTCTTTGCGGTTTATCGCATGTCTGGAGCATAATTGGAGATATTGAAGCGTTTTGGAGTATTGCAAGATGAAGCCACAAAGTGTGCAACACGAGAATAAAAGTATGCATTTGTTGACGCTCGTCACCCATAAAGGAAGGAGTGTGGCTGATTTAATAAAAGATTGAAGATTATTTGTAGAATTGGCCCAGAAGTTCTGATATTTACAAGAACACCCAAGATCGTGTTTAGCTTGTATATATTAGGTTTTCAGCCATTGTTGGCTTTTATCTTAGTTTTTGAGAATTCAGAGAGCTTAGAGAGGATTTTATTGAGAGCTTTTGGGGAGATAGATCTTGTACTCTTTTTGGAGAAGATTTCGAACCCCCTTATTTTTTATTTCATTCTTTCAATGCAATTTTATTCAGTTTTATTTTGTGATTCCATGATCATGTCTGAGTAATTTTCTAGTTAAGTTAGGGCTTTTCAAAGGTTTAAGAAGAGTTTGTAGAATTGCTATCTGTTGGGAATATCTTTTAGTTGTTCATCTCTGCTTGCTTGAAAATCGATTTCTTAGACACATCATCTAAAATCCGAAAATCATAAGTTGTTTAATAGATGTGAGAGCATTATTGATAACCTGATCTAGCATTAGATGAGCAAAACAACTTAGTGCAAAGAGATTTGACTTATGAGTTTTGTGAACAATTGAACCTGATCATTACTGCATGTTTAGATTGTTAGGGTTTGCAAAGAGATTTGAAACTCTGTGATTTAGACATAGATAACTTCTGTAATGAGAATTGATTAGTTATATATCTGCGATTCATGTTCAAGACGGTTCTTAATCATTCTTAATTTCATGCATTCTACATTCTTGGATTCAACCGGCGAATTGTCCTAACTTAGCGTTTTTAGTCTTCTGAAACTTAGATCAACAACAAGATTTCGTTTCCTTACTTTTATTTTGTCATTCGCATTACATACACCATTTACTGCTTAGCTTAATCTGAACCTACAATCGATAGTGTAGTTTACACACTCCTTTGGGATTCGATACCCCTTAAACTACGGCTGCTTTGCTGTGCACTTGCAGTAGATTTTATTTGGGTAAAACCTGAGCCCTATCAGTATGCTCGATGCAAGCAGCAGGACGAGAGGAAGAGGATCAGCACGAGGATTCCAAGCCGTTGGTCTGCATCGAGGACCAGCATTGAGGAAGAACGTTGATACGCGCTGCACGGACTATATCGAGGTTGCATATCAAGCAGAACATCGTTTGTACGACCTCGATGCAACTTATCTGCATTGACCACTTAAATTTTGTTAACCTTATCTTATCTTTTTAGTTTTTTTATGCTTATTTTGGCTCCCTACTATAAAAGGGAAGCCACAAAACATTATCCGAAGAAAAGTTTAGCTTTCTATCAAAAACTCTCTCCTCTCTAAACCTTAAAGGGCGATTTGCCTTAAGGATCTTAATCGTTAATAAGGTTTGCATTTTTATGGTTTAATCTTGTCTCTTAATCTTTGTTCTTGCACCTTGGTAGTTTAGATTTATCATCTTTGCCTTTTAACCTCGTCTAGTTATGTTTAACTCCAAATCAATGGATAAAATATGATTAGTGAGTAGTTTACTTTAGATTTAGGATTCTAAGTAGGGAAAGTGGTGATTAAGATGTGATTAAGGGTGATTAGGCTTATTTAACTATTCTATGTTGTCTCCTTCTCTTGCAAAGTGGTTATTGTTCATAAAACTTGCTCCTTTTGATTGAATATGGTATTGACTGATGCATATGGTTCACTAAATGGCTTGTTATCTCTAAATATGGTTCACTTATTTGGCTTGATAGTTTGGCTTGGTCTATGTTTTCTTTGTTCAGTGACACCAAAGTGATATTTCACCATTGCTAGATGATTCGCTTAGGGCTAGATAATGCTGGTTTTGTGATTCTTGCTTGATGGTTAGATGGTATGCATCAAAAGATCTTGCCTTTGTTACATTCCTGTTCATTGCTTAGCATTGTTAGGATGTTGCATCTGTGTGCTTAAACCCATTTTCTTGATTGGTGCTTAGCTAACTAGGTCCTTACTGGTTCACAAGATTTATAAGTTGATCTGAATTCTTGCTTGGGTGAGAGAATGATTGATTGATTAGCCCTTCTCTTAGGCTAGAATGGTTCTGATCTTTATGCTCATGGTTGAAGGATATGCCATCACAAGTGGGTCTCACACTTCAATCTTGTTGAATATGAACTGCTTATTGATGCCAAGCTGGTTACTTTTAGATACCTTGTCTAGGAGTACAACATTTAGAATTGCTTGCCTTTGATTGCTTGATGTTTGCCTTTGTTAGAAATCCCCATTTTCACTCTTGAAAACCACTGTCCCACAACTGCTTAGAACCTTGAGTCTTGCTTTTAATTAATTGTCTTTAAGTTCATCTTGCTTAATTCTTGCTTTAGTAGTCGTTCTTGCTTAGTTCTTGTTTAGTCATTGCCTTAAGTTTATTGTTTAGTTTTGTTAACTTCATTTAGTTTATGCTTTCTTTCCATTGCATTATTAGGTTGTTAGACTTGTCCTTGTTCAATCAAAACCCCATCATTGCTTAGCTTATGGCATTATTTGCATCTCATCTTTCACAAATTGGATTGATACCTGATCCCTATTCTACAACTGATTAGAGGCTAAGGAAATTTGAGTTTAGACCTGCAAAAGTCTTGTTTCAAATTGGCGCTGTTGCCGGGGATCGTTTGAATTTGCGCCGTTGCCGAAGATTTTTTTCTAAAGTCTTGTTTCAAATTGGCGCCGTTGCAATTTGTGTATTGTTTGAGTTTATCATTGCTGTTAGACGAAGTTCTTTACTTTAAAAGTTACTAATTTTCTATGTTTTATGTGCTCTATTTTTTCAGGTACTTGTATGAATTTGAGGTCTAAAAGCTCATCAAATCTGACTCCCTTTATTGACAACATTCATAGGAGAAGAGCTGTAAGACTGAGAGTTCAAGACTTAGAAGAACAGAGGATGGCAGAGCAATAAGCTGAGGACACACCGGAGGCTACAGTCCAAGAGAGAAAATTATTTCACATCAGGGAGCGGCCAAGGACACAAGCTTCTCAACCGGCCAGGCATTCATCTCAAAAAGCTGCTCCAAGGCGAAAAGTAAAGAAGAGAAGGACTAGACAGCAAACTCCATCAGCGGAGGAAGCTTCACCTTCCAATACCATTGAGAGTTCAGACTCTCACCACTCCTCCACCTGAGGTAAGGTACACCACACTAACCATTGTAAATACCACTCATTTTTTTATTTCATTTTATTTCATGTGATTTTTTTCTTGATGTTTGTAAACATTCTCCTTGGAATTTTTATTACACAGCCACTTTGTAATTTAAGTGTGGGGGAGGGTGTATGATAGACTGATGCTTGCATTTGCATTTGCATAATAGAATACGAACCATGCATCATGATTTCATAGCATCTAAGGCATAGAAAAAACCAAAAAAAATTGAAAATTTTTCAAAAATTTGCATCACAAAAAGAGTTTGATTTTCATGCATTCTTATAGGATTTAGACTTCATGCATTTATATAGGACTAGCTTGCTTATTTAAATTGGGAACTATGATAGTATATCTTTGTTAATTCTAGTGATTTATAAAGATGAAGCTTTTGTTTTTAATCCATTGGTGTATTTGATGTGATATACATCATTTAGACTTGCATTTAGTTCATGTTTTGGTCTTCTTTTACAGTTTTCTCTCTCTTTAGTCCCATTTTCTTCTCCTTTAAGTCATAGATTGTATTTAGGATGTAGTTTGCATTTTCTTTGCATCAAGGATGTTTTTAGGTGCTTATGGAGCTATGAGGAGCTGTGGAAATGAACCAAGAGGCTAGCTAAGCCAAGATGGAGCAAGAGGAGCCAAGGAAGACGTTTTTTGGAGTTCTATCGGTAAAGGCACGTAGACTATCGGTCAAGAAGTGACCGATAGGGATCTATCGATCAGGCTATCGGTCAAGATAGTGACCGATAGAAATATATCGGATGTATTCCGGTCACCCTATCGGTTATCTTCAAGACCGACAGCCAGCCTATCGATCAAGCTATCGATCACATGTAGACTGATATGATCCAGCCCGAACATGCTTTTATTTACCATTTTGCTATTATGTTAGGGCTTTTCTCTTAAGAATAAATACCATGGTTTAAGAATTTTTAGGGGAGGTCTTATCAGTTTACTATTCTTGAGTGATTTTTCTAAGTTTCTAAGACAATTTCTGCTTTTGCTTAATCTAAGTTTGTACTTTCCTTTAATCTTTTCTTAATCTCTCTTTTAACCATGATTAGCATTTTTTCCCTTTGTGATTTGTTGTTAAACATATTGCTTAGTGAGTAGTTTGATTAGGGTTTTTAGATGTGGTAGATTAAGAGGGTTTAGAAGCTTAAATAAGGTTTGTTAGTGGTTAATAACATTGATTCCTCTCTATTAATCTGTTCTTAAGCTAGATTTATCTTGATCTAATGAATCTAGAATTAGGCTTTTTCTTATGCGCTCTAAGTGTGATGAAATACTGATCTAGTTTAATAGAGGATTTACTGGCCTTAGCTTAAGAGATTGACTGTTTGAGGAGTATTTTGACATGAATAGAGTTGGTTCATCATGCTTGTTGAATTTTTTAGCACTAATGAGGATTAGTTTTTGTTAAGATGTTTAGCAAAGTGCTATTTGTCAAGAGATTGAACTTAGCTTGCTTGTTTGTGAACTCTATGTCTAGGAATCAGCATTGGTAGCTTTTGATGTTTGCTTGATCAATGATGTTTGTAACAACCTTAGTTAGCTTTTGAATTCCCCCAAAATCAATAACCACATCTAGGGACTTGTCTTCTCTTTATTGAATTTCGAATTTTGTTAAGTGCTCTGTTTATTTACTCTGTTTGCTTCCTTGATCATTGCTAAACTGCTCTTTCTTGAGTTCTCTTTGGATCACCTTAGGTTGTTAGTTCAGTTGCTTAAGCAACAAAAAAACCTTTCTGTTTCACTTGACTTAGAGCTTTCTACTTGCAACTCTTCTGTCTTTCAAACTCAACCCCTTGGATTGACAATAAAACCCAAATACTACAACTGATTAGTACAATGGGTGATTGACATATGAGGTCAAAACTCTTGTATCAATTTGGCGCCGTTGCCATTAGGGTTTTCTGTTTGAATCATTAGAGTTTGTAGAATCTTTAAGATCAAGTTTTCTTTGAATTTTGTTACTAACTCTGTTTCAACTCTTGGTTTCTCTCTTATAGGTACATGCATTCAAGGTCTAGAGGCACTCAGAATCTGTAACCTTATCAGAACAACATCTTGCAACTTGAGAGAGAGTTGAGAGCAAGAAGACAGAGAGAGAGAGAGATCACAGCACTTTGAGAGGTTGGGAATGAATAACCAGGAACCACATGATGTGGATGACATGAGGTTCCAGGGTCCTCAAGGAGCAGCTGGTGCTCAGGGACTACAAGGTCAGCAAGGTGTTCAGGGCTTGCAAGGTGAGCAGGGACCTAGAGGACCAGCTCAAGCTCCAAAGAGCAGTGAGACCCATAGGAGCTGGTGACGCCCCAAATGCTTATAACAACAGATAGGGGATCATTCCTCCAGCAGTGCAGAATAATAACTTTAAGATCAAGTCTGGATTGATCTCAATGGTTCAGGGCAGTAAGTTCCATGATTTACCACTTGAAGACCCTCTGGTTCACTTGGATAACTTTGACAGACTTTGCTCTCTAACTAAGATCAATGGAGTGGGTGAAGATGGCTTCAAGCTGAGGTTGTTTCCTTTCTCTATTGGAGACAAAGCCCACCAATGGGGGAAAAACTTGCCTCAAGGAAGCATCACTAGTTGGGATGAGTGCAAGAGAGCCTTCTTAGCAAAGTTCTTCTCTACTTCAAGGACTGCAAAGATAAGGAATGAGATCTTAGGGTTTGCACAGAGAAACAATGAAAGCTTTGGTGAAGGTTGGGACAGATTCAAGGGCTACACAATGCAATGCCCTCACCATGGCTTCTCGTAAGCCTCTCTGCTCTCTACTCTATACAGAGGAGCATTGCCTAAGATAAGAATGCTCTTGGACACTGCATCAAATGGGAACTTCTTGTTAAAAGATATGGATGAAGGATTGGAGCTTGTTGAGAATCTAGCTCAGTCTGATGGAAATTATAATGAAGAGTTTGATAGAGCTTCAAGAAGTGCTAAAGATGAACTGGAGTCAAGTAAGAAAGAGATCAAAGTTCTGCATGAAAAGATTGATCTACTGCTAAGGGAAAGGAAAGAAGTTTACTTTGTTAGTGGCATGTTTCAGCTTGATGATTAAGAGACTTTCCAAGTTGAGGAGATGAACTATCTTGGTAACCAAGGAGGCTACAATGGCTATGGCAACTGCAGACCAAACCCAAAACTTTCATACAGAAGCAACAATGTTGCAAACCCTCAAGACCAAGTGTACCCACCTCAACAGCAACAACAAGCTGGTCCAAGACCCTTTGTTCCCTACAACAACAATCAAGGTTTTCAACAGAGGAACAACAAATTCCAGCAAAGAGCACCCTACAATCCTCCAGGTTTCAGTGCTCTAGTTCCAGCTCAAGCTTCCTTAAGCTCCCAAGATTATGAACTCAAGAGTATGATGCATCAAGTGCTTCAGAATCAGGTTAGCAACACCTTGGATATGAACAAGAAGTTCATAATAAAATTGATTCAGTTCATGTCGAGTTGACCAAAAAATTCGATGGTTTAACAGCAAGGGTAAAGACTCTAGAGAAAAAAAAAGGAGTGGCAACAGCACCACGTCCTCAATGTACTCTTCCTCGCAAATGTGAGAACGAACCCAAAAGAATACTGCCAAGCTCTTCAGTCTGCAATTGCCTTTACTCCTTTTGAAGAAGAATCTATCATTGAAGACTTACTTTCCTTAATCAATGAGAACATTGACATTCAGAGTGGGGGGGGGAGGAGCTTATTGAAGCTTATACCACAAAGAAGAACTCTCTTGAAGAAGGAGCCAACAAGGAAGAAGAGAAGTGGGCGCTACTTGAAGTTGTTGATGCTAAAATGGAAGACTTTGTTGAGGTCTCTGATGTTAAGAAGAAAACTCAAGCTGCTGTTCTCCCTATCTACCAGCCTGATATCCCATTCCCTAGAAGACTCAAGGAGCACCTAATCAAGAAGTATGAAACCCTCTATGCTGCCCAAATGGTCATGATAGGCTTAGATGCTGAAGAGGAGCTTGAGAAACTGAGAGCCAAGTCTAAAGCTTCAGGAGTCGAGGAGCTGGACATCAAGAAGCTTGGAGACCCAGGTTGCTTTACACACCCTTGTGAGCTTAGAGGCAAGACCTACAAAGAGCTGTTTGTGTGATCTAGGAGCAAGCATCAATCTGTTACCAACTTCTACTGCTAAGGAGTAAGGCTACACTAAGTTCCAGCAAAGCAATGTTTTTCTCACCATTGCTGATGGGACTGTGAAGATGCCTTTGGGAGCCCTCACAGATGTGCCCATGGTGATAGAAGGAGTCATGATCCCACCAGACTTTCTAGTGCTAGATGTGGAAGGGCAGATAAAGAATGCAATCATTCTTGGGAGGCAATTTCTAGCATCAGAAGGTGATGTGTTTGATGCCAAAGCTTGCACAACAGAGTTGAGGCTTACCAAGAATTAGGTTCTGAATTTTGACAGCAGAGGAAACAAGCTGGAGCATGATCATGCTTTCTCTATGGATCTTAACATAGTGAAAGGAGTTCACAAGAACTGGCCAGAGTTTGAGGGCTACCAAGGAGAGAGTTTTGATGGCTGCTGTTTGCCAAAGTTGTTTGAAGACACCACTGAAAAGGAGGTCCTTGAAGTGGTTGGTTACAAGAATTTGAATGACATCAAGTTGGTTACTACGAGAGGATAGGTGTTTTGCAACCATGTGACTCTAAGATGGGTGAGGTTTGCTTCAAGATGCAGCAAGAGGAGAAGACTATATACCTTTTGCTAAGATCAAGATGAATGGAGTCACCACAAGAGTCAAGGGAAGCAGGACAACAACAAGGAGTTCCAAAACTCCTTCTCCTCACCTCCACTAGTGAGTTAATCAAAGTCAAGCTAAGTGACTCTTTACAAGCATACTTTGGAGGTACTCCCATGGTATCCTTTGTATAAATTATGCTTTTTAGTTCATTTTTATGCTTGGTTAATGTTTTTAGAAGCAGGAGTTTGGTTTGAGGCTTGAGAAAGTGCTTAAGGAAACAAAAAAGGTGCATCTTGGCTACTATCGGTCACTGTATCGGTCAAGACAGATCTATCGGTCATGCTAGAGGGCATTAAGTGATCGTTGGTTGTGGAGCCAAGAATGCATCGGTCAACCTATCGGTCAGTTATGACCGATAGGGAAAAGTAAGTGCAAAGTGTGAATGCTATCGGTCACCCTATCGATCAGGGAGTGTCCGATGGAAATGCATTGGTTGTATATCGGTCACTCTATCGATCAGATAGCGACCGATAGAAAACAATCGGATGTATTTCGGTCACTCTATCGGTCAAGGAGTGACCGATAGGATTTAGCAGGAGAGCAATCGGTCAAGCTACCGGTCATCAAGTGATTAATAGCACCCTATCGGTCAGTCTATCGGTTATAACGTGACCGATAGCCCCGCAAGGTTAGCCTTTCAATTTTCAAAAAAATATTCCTCTCTTAGTTTGGAGCCTAGGGGGTTTAAATTTTAATTTTTGGCTCCTTCCTGACACTCAGCTGCACTTCTGAGAACTTCTGTTCTTGTCTACCACCCACTTGATTCCCTTGGTTCCCCATTAAACTCTATAAAAGCCAACTAGCTCCTCTTCTCTCTTCACACTTCATTTTCTCTCTTGTTTCAACAAAGCCACGAAATTTTTAGTTCTTTCTCTCTTTCATTTGTTTCTTTTAAGTGCTCAGAAGTTCCACAAAAGTTTGCTTTCTCAACAGTTCATCTCTTGTTATTAAACTTTGAGTTTGTTTAAATTTGTTAAATCTATGGCTTTATGAGATTAGTTTAAGGTGTTTTGCTTTGATTTTGCATGGTGGAAATGATTACGCTGAAGCAAGTAAGATATTTAAATGTTGACTACTGTTCATAAATCTTATTTCTTGCTTGTTTTAATCTCACTTTGCGTAATCATCATCACTTTTGCTTAGAGCCACCTATGAAGAAGCCAAATGTGCTCATGTGCAGCCTTTGAAGCTTCAGATGTGCAGATCACATCATAGGGGTCAAATGCATAAGGCCGGCTATCATAGTCTTCATACTCATCTTTCTCCATCCCTTGATGCTGAACCTCTTGTTCTTGATGCTGCTCTTCAATGTCTTCTTCCACATCTGAGTCTCTGATGGTGCTCATGTTCTTCATATTGCTTGGCCTCATCAAAGGTGGGTCAGTCCTTGGGCCATAAAGCTCATCTTTTGTTGGCATGAATCGGATGTTCTCATAGGATTTGAAGTTGGTTAAGCGCTTCTTGGGCAAGATGATCTTCCTCTTCCTGTTTTCTAGCTCAAACTGATAGCCAAATCCTGTCTCAAGAGCTCCTGAAAGGTATCTGATCTTACTGAGATAAGGAACATCTAGGAAGATCATTGTAACATCTGGTGTGCCAAGCTCAACTCCAGCACCAAGCAAGATAGGAGTGATCACGCCTCCAATGGCTATCTTTGGCTTCTTGTCTCTAGTGTTGAAAGCCCATTAGCATGCTAGAAATTGCTTCATTAGGATTGTCACAAGACCAACTCCTAAGCGCTCTCCTTGGATCTTCCCTTGCATTGTTTCAACCATTATGTTCTTCAAGCCATTCACAAACAACCCCATCTCTTCTTCTTTGACCATACTTTTCTCTTTTCTGTAGAAGAATGTGCTGGTGAGGACTCTATGAACATATCTGATAGCTGGATGGCGGATGCTAGCACTCTTCAGATGACCAGCTCTATAAGCATCATTCGCTATCTCCTCCCATACATGCCTTAGCTCATCATGCTTGAAGCGCATGTTTTGTGCTCTTGAGCCTTGATCAAATCCAAAGATTTCTTCAAGCTGAGTGAACCCAATGGTGTACCATGCTTTGTTTTCTCTGAACTTGATGAATCCATAGCCAAAGTCTTCTTCTCCTTCATCATACTCTTCATCAAACTTGTAGAAGTAGACCTTGAAGCTTGCAAGGAACTCACAAGAAAGTAGCTTGTAAATTGGGTAGCCAAGACTTGCAAACTTCTCCAGTCCAATATTGCTCAACAGCTCATCCACTTCAGGCTTGATTCCTAGCTCTCCCAATAGACCAGGATCAGTATATCTTGTAGGAGTAAAGTCCACTCTCCTCATTGCTCTCAAGTAGTCCTTTAGCTTTGGTGCTGCATCTTGGACTGGTTCTTCTTCAACAACTGGCCATTTTCCCTCAGCTATGTTTCTTGCAGCAACATTTGAGTCAGAAATCTCCTTATTTCCCCTAGTGTTCGACATGGTAACTGAAAATGCAATGCTTGAAGCAAGAATTAGTATACTATCATTTGAGAGCACTGTGCAGGAAATTAATTTTCAAAATTCAAGCAAGCACTGGAAAATTTTGCAAACATTCACACTGATCACCAACAAATAGAGTCGAATTTAGCAAAATATTTCAGCTCAAAAAGATAGATACAGCTAAAACTAAAATTCCCACAATAGCAAGCAGCAATTGCAGCAATTTCAAGCATATGGCGCCAAAAACATCATTCTCTCTCCACCAAACTATGAAAATGCATCAGATTCACCATCAGTAGTCTTATAAGAAAGATTTGAATGGCCAATATGCTGGAAAAACAATAGCATGCCTACATCAAGAGGAGGTGTAAATGGCAGGATACGACCATAAAGAAGCTAGTGAATCTGGTCAAAGAGAAGTTCAAGAAAGGCGAGTCTACATCGAGAGGAGCTTCCCAACAGAGCCATGGTCATGAGTATACTTCACACTATGAAGAGCAAGTGCAGCAGGAAGAACCTAATGAAGAAGAGGAAGCAGTCTGGATGCCCCAAGGGAGACACTCCTTCCAAGTGCAACAAACTGATCAATGGGCAGCTTGGGAACCTTCAAGGGCTTCATCCTATGAGCCTAGGTCCCAACAACCATCAGCATGGGAGGCTCCAGTTTGCAATCCTTCTAAGTTCTATACAACTTGGCAATAGTGGGATGCTCAAGGCAACTCAACTCAAGTATAAGCTCATTGGCCAAGTTGGGTTCCTCCACCACAAGAACCAGCAACTTTTTCACAAGGCAAGCGAAGGAGAAACAAGAGGAGGGCGAGTCAGTCTCCACAACCAGAAACATCAGGATCATTCCAGGATCCAGGAGAGACTGAGAAACTCTCTTACTCATCTCACCACTCCTCTTACCACAACAGGTACCACATCCTTACCAATGTATATACCATTACATCATTTTAAGTTTTGTAATATATTCTGTTGCTTCTCTCTCTCACTCCTTTTATTACACAAGAGACTGAGTAATTTAAGTTAGGGGGAGAGATTTGGAGTTTGACTTTGTTTGTTCTCTTCTTAGTTTTTCTTCTCTTTCATCTTTGAGTCACATGCATTTTATGCATTAATTTAAGGCATAGAAAAACACAAAAAAAAATCTAAAATTTGAAACATTTTGCATGCTTTTGCAAACCAAAAAGAGAGCATATAGTTTTATTTCATTTACTTAAAATTGAGACTAGTTTTTGCATATAGGCTGCATTGTATCTGCATAGGGCATGATGATGAATTCTCCTTGTAAAATGCTAAGTGTTTAAGTTTGATTTAAATGTCTAAGTAGTTAAATGTTTGATGCATCATGAGAATGTTAGAAGTTAAGGCTGAACCATTCTTAGATTGCTAAATTTGATTCTCTTATCTCATTCTGAAACCATTTGTTCATTGAAAATCAACTCTATCAATTTGAACCTTAATCTGGATTTTTAATTATCATGTTTGTGCATTGAAAAGTGATTTCATGGCTACCATACACATATTTGGATCATCTTCTTCCTTTTTACCACTCTCATTGATCCAAATAGCTGATCCTCATACTTATGGGACAGTTAATCCTTACCTTTAACCAAACCTACTTTTGAGCTTAAACACTATCTCGAGAGTTGTTAGGCCTTGCATTAATCATTTTGAATTCTATCTTGGCAAAAAGTGTTAGGATTATGGCTGGCAAGGAAAAGCTCTTTTGTCCATATCAGCTTGTATCTTGATCTTAATTCTAGGTTAGGAGTTTGGGATAAAAGGGTAGAGTTAAGTGGTTTAAGTTTCATGTTTATATGCTTTAAAAGAAGATGGAAAAGTATAGAATGGTAGTATGGAGAAACAGGATAGAATTGTGGTTAAGTACAAAATGGATAAAAGCTCTAAGTGTTTAAAGAAGGAAGGTGCCAACAACAAAGCTTTAAAAGGTCAATCAAAAGAAGAAATCAGACCCAAGGCAATCCACCAAAGGTGAAAAATGGCGCTAATCAACAAGAAAGGTGAAAATTGGCGCCTAATCAACAAGAAAGAAGCAAGTCCCAACAAAAAGAAGCAACCACACAAGCAAAAAGAAGAAGTTTCCCCAACCATGAAGAAGGAGAAGGGTTAGAGTTTAGGAAAAGGGTAGACATAGGGATTCACTTTGGGGTTTAGAATTTTCTAGGATTCATCGTTGGGTAAAAGGGTAGAAGAGAGCTTTGAATTGCATGCATAAGTGTGGTTTTACCTTTAGCATTTTGCCTAAGATATAATTATTTTATTGAGTGATCCCTTATGTTTATTAACCCTTTGCTAGAATGAGATCATTTTAATCTCATAACCTTACCCTTAAAACCAAATGTCTTCACTTGATTTGCACAAATATGATTCATGGTTACAAGCTTAATGAATGTTAAAATGTTGATTGATTTGGCATTTGTGTAGGTTGAGACTTGTGATCATTTTAAAACATGATGAGCATGGCTAAGTTCTTTAAAGTATAACTGATTGTGTTTTGCATCGTACACTTAGGCACTTAGACATTGACTTCATATCTTTACCTTAGCATTTTTGGATTTGAGTGCCCATCTTTAAACCTCATCCTCCATTTGTCTTAGTTTGTTTACTTGAGGGCAAGCAAAAGACAAGTGTGGGGGTGTTGATATCTCATACATTTACATCATTTAAGCTTGCATTTAGTTCATGTTTTGGACTCCTTTTGCATGCTCTCTTTCATGTTTTGGACTCCTTTTGCATGCTTTCTTTCTCTTTAGTCCCATTTTCCTTTCCTTTTACACTTAGGTTGCATTTAGGTTGTAGTTTGCATTCTCTATGCATTAGGAATGTTTTTAGGTCACCGGCTGGATCCCACCGAACTTCCATTTATTTACAACTTTGCCATTATTCTAGGGCTTTTGTCATTTAGTATAAATAGGCTAGATCTAGTGTTTTTAGAATCAATTCTTGTTCTTGCTTAGTTTTTAAGAGTTTTCCAGTCTTTGTAAGATCAACTCTATCATTTTAATCAAAGTTTTGTATTTGGCTTTTAGTTTCTTCTCTAATCTCCCTTCTAATCATGTTTAGCATCATTTACTTTTGTGATTTGGTGTTTTCCATGAGGATTAGTAAATGATCTATTAGGGTTCTTAGATGTGGTAGATTAGAAGAATTTAGAGGCTTGATTAGGGTTTTCTAGTACTTAATTAGGTTGATTCCTCTATATTAATCTGTTCTTAAGCTAGATTTGTCTTGATCACATGAATCTGGAATCAAGCTTCATTTTATGTCCACCAAGTGTTTGATGAAATGCTGATCTTGTTTAATAGAGGATTTACTGGCCCTAGCTCAAGAGATTGACTGTTTGAGAAGTATTTTGACTTGAATAGAGTTGGTTATCCATGCTTGTTGGTTGTTCTAGCACCAATGAGAGTTAGTTCTTGTTAGGATGATTAGAAAAGTGTTATTTGTCAAGAGATTGGATTTAACTTTCTTGATTGTGAACTCTATGTCAAGGAATCAGCATTGCGTGCTTGTTTCCTTGATCAATGATGTTTAAAACAGCATAAGTTTTGCCTTTGAATTCCCCAAAGTCAATAACCACATCTAGGAACTTGTTTTCTCTTATTTGAATTTCCAATATTGCTTTAAGTGCTCTGATTTGTTTCTGATCATTGCAAAGTTGTTCGCTTTAGAGTTCTGTTTGGTGTTTGATCACTTAGTTTGATAGTTTTAGTTGCTAAGCAACAAATCTTCTCTGAATTTACTTGACTTAAGGTTTTTTGCTTATAATTCTATTGGTATCTATTCATAACCCCTTGGATTGACATAAAACCCTTACTACAACTGACTAGTACAAAGAGTGATTGACGAAGATAGTCAAAACTCTTGTAACGCCTTTCTAGCCAAATCATTCTCTACTTCAAGGACTGCTAGAATCAGGAATGAAATCTCTTGATTTGCCCAAAGGAACAGTGAGAGCTTTGGTGAATGATGGGAAAGATTTAAAGGCTACACTCTTCAGTGCCCACGCCATGGGTTTACACAAGCTTCACTCCTCTCCACCCTATAAAGAGGCCTCCTCCCAGATATCAGAATGCTCCTGGATACTGCATCTAATGGTAACTTCTTATCTAAAGATGTTGATGAGGGATTGGAACTGGTGGAGATTCTAGCACAATCTGATGGGAGTTATAATGAGGAGTTTGATAGAACTCCAAGAGTAGAGGATGGCAACACTAAGAAAGAGCTGGAGTCTACAAGAAGAAAGTTGAAAGACCTAAACACTAGGCTAGACAAACTGCTCCAAGTGCAACACAAAGAGATCAACTATATTGGTGAAATGGTGGAGCTGCCTAATGAAGAGGAGTTACAAGTATAGGAGATGAACTACTTGGGTAATCAAGGCGGCTACAATAGGTATGGGAACTTCAGACCTAACCAAAACCTGTCCTACAGGAGCAACAATGTTGCCAATCCCAAAGACCTAGTTTACTCTCAACAACAACCTCAAGGGAATCAGCTATGGCCTTTTGCGCCATTCAACCAAGGTTATTCACCAAGGAACAACTTCCAAAGCAACTTCCAGCAAAAGCAGTTCGCTCCTCATGGTATCTCTCAAGGTTAAGCAAGCTTATCCAACACCAATGATGCTGAAGTGAAAGGACTGCTGCAACAACTCTTTCAAGGCCAACAAGCTATTAATGTGGAGATCACAAAGAAGTTTGTTGAGGTTTACAACAGAATGGATACTCTTCATATGGAGTTGTCAAACAAGATTGATGAGTTAGCTTCAAGAATGAAGACACTAGAGAACAACAAGGGCATAGCTGGTACCAAACCTCAAGGAAACCTTCCTGGAAAACCAGAAGTTAATCCTAAGGAGTTCTGCAACGCCATAGTCACTGAAGAAGAGACCTTCTCAGATGAAGAGGAAGCTGTCAATGAAGAGTTCCCTTCTCTGTTCAATGAGGACACTGAACTTCAGAGTGGGTGATACAAGACTTTTTGTGACTTGAGTCAATCACCCTTGTATGTGAATCAGTTGTAGCATAGCAAATGGTTTTATATCAATCCAATGGGTTTTGTTGAAAGCAAAAGAGTTGTGAGTAGGAATCCTTAAGTCAAGCAAAGCAAAGAGAGTTTTTATTGCTTAAGAAACTTATCTAACAGCCTAGAGTGATCAATCACCAAAGAGAATTCAAAAGAAGCAATTTAGCAATGATCAAAAGAGCCGAACAGAGCAAATAAACAGAATACTAAAGCAAATTTGAAATTCAATAAAAGAGAAAGCAAGTTCCTAGATGTGGTTATTGATTTTGGGGAATCTAGAGACTAGCAAAGGTTGTTTCAAACAGCCTTGATCAAGCAAATAAGCTAGCAATGATGGTTCCTAGACATAGAGTTCACAAACAAGCAAGCTAAGTCCAATCTCTTGTAAAATAGCCCTTTGCTAAACACCTTAACAAGGACTAACTCTCATTAGTGCTAAAACATTCCGCAAGCAATAGCAATCAACTCTATTCATGTCAAAATGCTCCTCAAACAGTCAATCTCTTGAGCCAAGGCCAGCAAATCCTCTATTAAACAAGATCAGCATTTCATCAAACACTTGGTGGGCATAAGAGAAAGCTTAAATTCTAGATAAATGTTATCAAGACAAATCTAGCTTAAAAACAGATCAATAGAGAGGAACCCATCAATTTAAACACTAAACAAACCTTGATCAATCCATAAATCCCCTTAATGTGCCACATCTAAGAATCCTAAGCAAACTACTCACTAATACTCATGTTTGACACCAAATCACAAGAGGAAAAGATGTTAATCATGATTAGAAGAGAGATTAGAGAAAGATTAATGGCAAATACAAACTTATTTTAAATAAAGCAAGAAATTTGTCTTACAAACCCAAAAAATAAACTTAAAAACAGTGTTATGACATGACTTGTCGAAAATCCCAGACAAAGGGTATTTATACATAAGAGAATAAAACCCTAAAGTAATGGCAAAAGTGTAATAAAAGACAGGTTCGGTCTGGGTTCCTATCGGTCAGTTGTGACCGATGGAATAATCGATAGGGATCCTATCGGTCTGGAAGATGACCGATAGGGTGATCGAAATATAAATGGTGCACTGCTATCGGTCACTTCACTAACCGATAGGCCTGGTCGATAGGGAACTTATCGGTCACTCCTTGACCGATAGGTCTTGTGCTTTGATCGATAGGCTCAGCAGAGATCGTCTGCCATGGTCCCTTTTGTTCTTGTTGGCCCAGATAGCTTCCTAGATCATCCCCAAAGCTCCTCCAATGCTCCTCTCAGCTCATAAGTACCTAAAAACATCCATAATGCATAGAAAATGCAAACTATATCCTAAATGCAACCTAAGTCTAAAAGGAGAAGAAAATAGGACAAAAGATAAGGAAAACATGCAAAAGAGAACCAAAACATGAACTAAATGCAAGCCTAAATGGTGTAAATATAAGAGATATCAACACCCCCACACTTGCTTTTTTCTTGTCCTCAAGCAAATAAGAACAAATGAGAGGGTGAGGTTTGAAGGTGGGCATTCAAATCCAAAAGTGCAAAAGTAAAGAGATGGTATCAATGCTTAAGTGCCTAGTTGTGGGATGCAAACATAATCAGCTATACTTTAAAGAACCTAGCCACGCTCATCATGTTTCAAAATGACCTCAAATCTCAACTTAGTCAAATGATCAAATCAATTAACTCTTTAACATTCAATTAAGCTCAAAACCATGAATCATGCTTATGCAAATCAAGTGAAGACATTTGGTTCAAAGGGTAAGGTTATAAGATAAGAATGATCTCATTCAAGCAAAGGGTTTAAAAATAAGGGATCACTCAATGAAAATGATTTCATCTTAGGGAAAATGCTAAAGGTAAAAGCACACTTATGCATGCAACTCAAAGCTCTCTTCTACTCAAAGATGAATCCTAAACACTTTTAAACCCCAAAGTGAACCTCTGAGTCTACCCTTTTCCTAAACTCTACCCTTTACTCTTCTTTATGGCTGGGGAAACTTTTTTTTTTTGCTTGTGTGGTTGCTTCTTTTTGGTTGGGCCTTGCTCTTCTTTGTTGCTTTCGCAGCTTCATCACCTTTGGGAGATTGTTTTGGGTCTGATTTCTTCTTTGGATTGACCCTTCAAAACTTTTAAGTTGCTGGCGCCATTCTCTCTAAACACTTAGAATTTTTACTTCCCTTTACTTAACCACAATGCTAAACTGTTTCTCTTTTTCTACCATTTCAAACTTTTTCCTTTTCTTTCAAAACATATATACATGAAGTTCAAACCACTTAACACTACCTTTTTTACCCCCAAACTCCTATCCTAATATCAAGCTCAAGATGCAAGCTGATATCTACAAGAGAGCTTATTATTGCCAGCCTTATTCCTAACACTTTTTGCCAAAACAAAATCGAAAATGATATGCAAAGGCCTCACAGCTCTCAAGATAGTATTTACGCTCAAAAGAAGGTTTTGGTTAAGGGAGTGGATCAGCTCTTTGGATCAACAAGAGTGGTAAAAAGGAAGAAGATGATCCAAATATGTATATGGTAGCCATGAATTCACTATTCAATGCATAAGACATGATAATTAAAAGTCCAAATTAAAGTTCAAGTTGATAGAGTTGATTTTTAGAGAACAAGTGCTTTTAGTATGAGATGAGATGATCAAAATTAGCATTCCAAGCATGGTTCAGTCTTAACTTCTAGCTTTCTTATGATGCATCAAACAACTAATTACTTAAACACTGAAATCATCTCAAAACTCTAAGCAATTTACAAGGAAATTTCATCATTATGCCCTATACAAATGCAATTAAACATATAAGTCAACACTAGACTCAATCTTAAAAGAATGAAATGCACCTACATGCCTTCTTTTTGGTTTGCAAAAATATACAAAATTTTTAAAATTTTTTAATTTTTTTTTTTATGTTTTTCTATGCCTTAGATGAATGCATGATATGCATGTGACTCAAAGTCAAAGAAAATGAAAAACTAAGAAAACAAAACACAAAGTCAAACTCCAAATCTCTCCCCCACACTTAAATTATATAGTCCTTTGTGTAATAAAAGCAATGAGAGAGAGAAGCAACAAAATATAATACAAAATCGAAAAAAATACAATGGTATAGACAATGAATAGAATGTGGTACCTTGTTTAATAAGTTGAGTGGTGGGAGGATCCAGATGTCTGAGGAGACTTGCTAGCTCTCCTCTTGCTCCTCCTCTCAAAAGTCCTTGAAGATGGCGCTGCTTCTTGTGGTGGGGGAACCCAGCTTGACCATATCTGCTCAGCTTGAGAAGAAGTACCTTGATTACCCCATTGCCATATTTGTAGAACCTCAGAAGGGATAGGAGTTGGCGCTTCCCATGCTGATGGAATATGAGTCCTTGGCTCATATGATGGAGCCCTTCGTTGTGCCCATGTCCCCCATTAATCAATTGGCTGTGCATGAAAGGAATGTCTTCCATGGGGGTTCCAAACAGCCTCCTCTTCTTCAGTTGGGTCAGTTTGTGTCCTTGGCTCTTCTTGCTGAGAAGTGTGCTCATGGGTGTGGCTCTGATGGGAAGTTCCTGCTGATGTAGCTTTGTTTTTCTTGAACTTCCCTTTAACCATTTTCACCAACCTCTTATTGTCTTTGTCTTGCCACTTACACCATTTTTGAAGGGTGTTGATGTGTTCATGAGCAGACTTCATAGAGCTCTCTTGGCTTGCGCCTCTATAAGGTTTGAAGTGGAACTGCTTTGAGCTGTAGTTCAACACTTCTTCTTCTTCAAGCTCTTCTTCTTCTTCTTGGGTCTCTCCTTGGCTTTCAGCGCCAGCATTAGCATCTTCTTCTCTTCTCTCTTCTCTAACTTCTTCTTCAACCTATTCAGGTTCTTCTTCCTCACTAGCTTCTTCTCCATCTTCATGAACAGGGCCGCCTTTGTAGAGCTGATCATCACTTGGATTGAAACTGATATTGCTCTTTAGGGTGATGGATGTAATCCTTGGGTTGGGGAGGAGGACTCTTGCTGTTTCTTCTAAGTCATTGATGAACTTGTAGACATGCTTGTCTTGGATGCTCTTCTCAATGAAATGTCTTCTCTTAAGATAGTCCATATCAATCCATAGTGGCCCTAAAGTATCATCTTCATGTCCCTCAAGGTCAACTCCACTAGTCATTAGAATAGCTGTCGTAACTCCTCCAATGTGGAGCTGTGGGTTTTTCTCCCTTTTCCCTTTGTGCATGACCCAACTCTTGTATGTTAAGAGCTGCTCCATCGGCATGGTGAAAAAGCATGGAAGCTTGGCTGGCGGCTGTAGTGTTGTTCCATTTCTGCTGGTGCTTACAAGCTCATACATCCCAAAATACAGGAAGTCTCTCTCCTTTCCAGTGAGGTTTGTTGTTTACTTTCTTGCAAAGAATGTATTTGCAAGCGCCTTATGAGCATACCTCACTGCAGGATTCTTGAGATGTTGGTTCCTTGTGGCTCCAGCTGTGAAATTTCCAGCACCAATCTTTCCCCATAGCAACCTGTGCTCCTTTTGGCCAATGAAGAACTTGTTCTTCTTGTGTGCATAAGACATCAGTCCAAGGGCTTGGGAGATATCAAGGAAGGGTGTGGTGAACCTTTGCTTTCCAAGAATGAAGGAGATCCACCCATCTTTGTTGGGGAGCTCACTGCCATCATATCCAACCACCTTGAGAGTAGAGAGGAATTGATAAGTGAGATGCTGGTAGGAGGGAAGTGGCATGGTCATGAACCCACCAAGCCCCATGTGATCAAAGATACCTTTGCAATCATGATAGATCCCAAGTGCTATCATTGTGTTAGCACAAGGGTATCTTGTGGGCTTGAAGGTGCACTGGTTGAAAGCTTCCATGAGTTCCCTAGCACATGGCTCATGGTGTGGAACTTCTTCCTCCACAGTTTTGCCTTTTCCTTTCTGCTTGGCGCCTTTATCTCCAACTGGTCTCTTCCCTGCAGTCTTTTATGATTGCTCAGCTGCAACACCCTTGCCTTTATTGCTTCTAACTCTAGGAAAAGTGGGCGCTTCCTCTGCTGGTGCTTTCCCTTTGCTAGCAGCTGTTGCTCTTGCTTTACCCATGGTACCTACAAAAACAATGTTTGAAGATACTATAAGTAAAAGAACAAAAGTTTGAGAAACAAATAACTGAAAGCTTTAGAATGAATTTCTCTAAGCTATAAGAAGTTTAACTAGTCAATAAGCAAGATTCGTAAAAAGCAAGAAGAATTCACTAGATAACAGTTTAAACATGCTAGAGTTCGTGAATAAAAATTAAACATTCATGCATGTGAACCTAGCATGGTGGCTCTAAGCAAAACAAAAGATGATTATGCAAAGGGATATCAAACAAGCAAGAACTGAGATTAAAGAACAGTAAACAAAGCTTAAAAAGTAAATTTGCTCAATTTAAACATATCCACCATGCAAAACCAAAGCACAACATCTTAACCTAAACAAAACTTGTTCTTAAAACCATAATATCAACAATTTTAAGCACATGCAAAGTCTAAAAACAAGAAGTAAATAGTTGAGAAAGCAAACTTTAATGAAGCTTCTGGGCACTTAGAAAAGATAAACAAAAGAGAGAGAGCTAAAAATTTCGGATTTTGGTGAGAGAAGTAGTAAAATGAAGTGTGAAGAGAAGAGAAGAGATTGTTGGTTTTTAAAGAGGGGAGTGGGGAACCAAAGGAATCAAAAGTGGGTGGGGGACAATAATGAAAGTGCTCAGGAGCTCTGCAAAGTGTTAGGAAGGAGCCAAAATTAGAATTTAAACCTTTTTGGCTCCAAGCCAAAGGAGGGAAATTTTTTTGAAAATTTTAGACACTTACCTTGCGGGCTATCAGTCATGGTTGACTGATAGGAATGACCGATAGGTGCCTATCGATCACAAGTGATCGATAGCACTGACCGATAGCTTCCTGTGAATCCTATCAGTCTCTAGCTTGATCGATACACTAACCGAAATATATCTGATTGCTTTCTATCGGTCACTCTCTAGACCGATACAGCGACCGAAAAACAACCGATACATTTCCATCGATCAGTATATGATCGATAGCTTAGACCGATAGGAATCTGACTTAGCAGACTCCTTTCCCTATCGATCACAAGTGACCGATAGGTTGACTGGTACGTTCTGGCTCTACTACTATCGATCACATCATGACCGATAGCATGACCGATAGGGTCTGTATCGGTCTTGTCTTGACCGATATTGTGATCGATAGTAGCCAGAATGTACCTGTTCTTTATCCCTTAGACAATTTTTTAATCCCCAAACCGAACTCCTGCTTCTATACACATTAGCTAAACATAAAAATAAACTAGAAAGCTTAATATATATAAAGGATACTATGGGACTACCTCCCAAGTGTGCTTGTTTAAAGTCACTAAGCTTGACTTTGCATACCTCACTAGTGGAGGTGATGGGAAGGAGTCTTGGAACTCCTGGGTGTTGCAGTGTCCATTTAGATCTTCTTGGTGACTCCATCAATCTTCAACACAGCAAAAGGCTTTGGCTTGCCTCCCCTTTTCATCTTGTAGTGGACTTCACCATTCTTGGACACAAAGGCCTTTAAGATAACCCCATCTTCTTTGTTACCCAACAGGATTTCATTCATGCAATCAGAAACACCCACTTTGAGGACCTCTTCTTCAGTGGTATCAGCAAACAACTTGGCCAAGCAGCAGCCATCAAAACTCTCTCCTAGGTAGCCTTCAAACTCTGGCCAGTTCTTATCAATCTTTTTTACCTTGTTATGGTCCATAGAGAAAGCATGATCATGCTTTAGCTTGTTACCCTTGCTGTCAAACTTCAAGACCTTGTTCTTTGAAAGCCTCATCTCTGTTGTGCACTCTCTAGCATAAAATACAGCGCCAGCTGAAGCTAGAAATGGTCTCCCAAGAATGATAGCATTCTTTATCTGTCCTTTCACATCAAGCACTAAAAAACCAGTAGAGATGGTGACTCCTTCAATCATCATTGGCACATCCTTGAGGGCCCCTAGTGGTGTCTTGACTGTCCCATCAGCTATGGTGAGAGACACATTACTCTCTTGAAGTTGAGTGTAGCCAAGAGCCTTAGCAGTAGAGGATGGAAGAAGGTTGATACTTGCTCCAAGATCACAAAGACAATTCTTGAAAGTCTGCCCTTTAAGCTCACATTGAAGAGTGAAACAACCTGGATCTCCAAGCTTCTTGATGTTCAGCTCCTTAACCTCAGATGCTCCAGCTTTAGCTCTTAGTTTCTCAAGCTCCTCTTTACCATTCAGACCTCTCATTTCCATTTGAGAAGCATATGGAGTCTCATACTTCTGTACTAGCTGCTCCTTAAATCTTCCTGGAAAAGGGATAGTGGGCTGATAGATAGGGAGAACAGCAGCTTGAATTTTCTTCTTAACATCAGAGACTTCAACAAAGTCTTCCTTGGTAGCATCAACAGCTTCATGTGGCGCCCACCACTCTTCTTCTTCCAGAGATTCTTCTTGTGCAACTCCATGGTTAGTATCAACATTCAAAAACTCATCCCCCCCCCCCCCCCCCCCCCCCCCCCCCCCCCACTCTGAAGTTCAGTGTCCTCAGTGAACAGAGAGAAACTCTTCAATGATAGCTTCCTCTTCAGCTGATAAGCTATCTTTTTTAGTTACCATGGCATTGCAGAACTCCTTTGGGTTAGCCTCTGGTTTTCCAAGAAAGTGTCCTTGAGGTTTTGGACCAGCTATACCTTTGTTGTTCTCCAGTGTTTTGACTCTTGCAGCCAACCCATCAAACTTTTTGGTTAGTTCAACATGTATTGAGTCTATTTTGTTATGAACCTCAGCAAACCTCTTGTTCAATTCCAAGTTGTTAGTAGTCTGATTGTGAAGAAACTGCTGAACCATGGTATTGAGCTCAGGAACTTGAGAGCTGGAAGAAGCTTGAGCTGGAGCTTGTGCACTGAATACTGGAGGATGATAAGGCGCTCTTGGATGGAAGTTGTTGTTTCTCTGCTGATAACCTTGATTGTTGTAGGTAAAATAAGGTCTTGGAGCAGCTTGATGTTGTTGTTGTGGTGGGTACACTTGATCATGTGGATTGGCAACATTGTTGCTTATGTATGACAAGTTTGGATTGGGTCTGTAGTTCCCATATCCATTGTATCCCCCTTGATTGCCCAAGTAGTTCATCTCTTCCACTTGGCATGTCTCTTGATCATCAAGCTGAACCATATCACCAACAAAGTGAACCTGTTTCTTCTCCCTTAGCAGCATATCCAGCTTCTCATGTACTGCCTTGATCTCTTTCCTGCTAGACTCCAGTTCATCTTTAGCACTTCTTGGAGCTCTGTCATATTCCTCATTATAGTTGCCATCAGACTGAGCTAGATTCTCAACCATCTCCAATCCTTCATCTACATCCTTTGTCAGGAAGTTCCCATATTATGCAGTGTCCAGAAGCATTCTTATCTTTGGCAAAGCTCCTCTGTAGAGAGTAGAGAGCAGAGAAGCCTGTGAGAGGCCATGGTGAGGGCATTGCAATGTGTAGTCCTTGAATCTTTCCCAAGCTTCACCAAAGCTTTCACTGTTCCTCTGTGCAAACCCTGAAATCTCATTTCTGATTCTTGCAGTTCTTGAAGTTGAGAAGAACTTTGCTAAGAAGGCTCTCTTGCACTAATCCCATCTAGTGATGCTTCCTTGGGGTAAGTTCTTCTCCCATTTGTGTGATTTGTCTCCAAGAGAAAATGGAAACAACCTGAGCTTGAAGCCATCTCACTCACTCCATTGATTTTTGTTAGTGAGCAGAGTCTATCAAAATTATCCAGAAGATCTAGAGGATCTTCAAGTGGCAGACCATGGAACTTACTGCCCTGAATCATTGAAATCAATTCAGACTTGATTTCAAAGTTTTTGTTTTGCACTGCTGGTGGAATGACGCCAGTTATGTTGTTGTAGGCATTTGGTGCATCACCAGCGCCTATGGGTCTAGCTGCTCTTGGAGCTTGTGCAGTGCCTTTTGGTCCTTGCTCTCCTTGTAAGCCCTGAACACCTTGATGTCCTTGTATATCCTGAGCGCCAGCAGCTCCTTGAGGACCCTAAAATCTGATATCATCCATAACAGGTTTCTGGTTGTTCATCCCAAGTCTCTGCAAGTGTTGCTGCCTTTCTTTATGTCTTCTTGCTTTCTGACCTATGTCCAACAGATTGATGTTATCTATGAAGTCCACAAGATTGCTTGAACCTCTGGATCTCATGTTCATACACCTGAAAGACAGCAATGAGAGTTAAGGGAGATTAGTAACCAAATCTCCTAGTCAAGGGAGATTAGTAACCAAAGACAGCAAAGACAGCATTGATGTTTCAAACAGCAATGATCAAGCAAACATGCTAGCAATGGTGGTTCCTAGACATAGAGTTCACAAACAAGCAAGCTAAGTCCAATCTCTTGTAAAATAGCTTATATGCTAAAATAAACCCTTAAAGCTACTCTCTCAAATTAAGAGATCATTGTAGTACTTAGAGATCGAATCCACAAGGACTTAAGGTTATCACTCAACAGATTTTAGATTCAAATGAAGCTAAGCAGTCAATAATAAAAAAAACTAAAAAATATACTGAATGTAACACGATCAGGAGCGGATTTGGAGTTCTTAAAATCAATAGAGACAAGACGCTAGGCAATGGAAAATTCGCAGATTGACATAAATCGCAGACTACGGACTAAAAGGAATATTTATTAAAACCGTTCTAGAACTCGAAACACTAATGTAAAACCAATCGACTTCCGTCGCAGAGATTAACTATGACCAGAATCTAGAATTCCAAATTCCTTTGCAAATTCTAACAACCTAATTAGCATTATAGTTCAGGTTCGATATGTTCACAAAATCACTAATCCAAATTCCTTTGCAATTAGTTATTTTGCTCATCTAAGATAGTTCTGGTTATTAACAATGTTTCCACATCTATTAAACAACCTAAGATCTGATTTCTAGGTGATCAATCTTAAAACCAGTGTTAAAGCAATCTAGATGAAGAACCAATTAATTTATCCTTCCAGTTTTGTAGTTCTAACAATTCATTATCAACCTTTTAATAACCCGAAACCTAACTAGCAGATTACTCAGACATAGCAAGTGAAACACAAATCATGACTGAATAAAATTGCATTAAGAAATAGAGTAAAAGATGAAGGGGTTCGAAATTCTTTTCTACAGAGTATGGATTTGTCTCCCCAAAAGCTCTCAATCTAATCTCTCTCTTAGTCTCAATGAAAACAAGATAATAGCCTAACAATGGCTTAGAAAACCTAAATACTAGTCTAAACACGAGCTGGGGCAAAAGTGCCAATAGTGGGATTTGTTGCAAGTTAGATTGTTAGCTGAAGTTCTCCCAAGTCAATATTGTTAGGAACACCCAAGCAAACAATTAAAAGCAACAAAATAATTCATAATCTCATCAGTCCAAACAAGTTTCAAAACATAATCAAAGCTGACAAACTGACTCAAAACAAAGACATAAAAAATTGACTAAAGAGAAAATGAAAATGAACAAAGGGAAAAGAAAAAGTAACCAGGATAGCTCAGGAAGATCCTCCTCTGCGCCGAGTAGCTGGCGCGGATCGTAGCAAAGTAGCATCAGGCTGGAAACTGAGGGAGTCTGTCTGAAGTGTAGTGAGAGCAAGCTGTGGTAGCGGAATCAGACATCGCTGACCAGTGTGACTGACAAAACTCCATAGCTGCTCATCTCCCGCGATCCAGTGTGTCCTCCTCAAGTTCATGTCTAGGAGGTGGCGCTCAGTCACAACTCTGAAAGTCAAAGTATCGATGTGGCAGTAGCGGAATATATGAGAGAGGAGACTGCCAATACTCTCGGGCTTGCCCCGAGCTCCGGTGAACGCCTTGGTCTTCAGCGAAGCCAAGTGATGGGCAAAGATGGCGCCCATGATGACACCACTGTCAACTGGGTACTCCTCTGTCAACACATCCTCAATGCCATAGTACAGGAGAGTCAGCTCAGAAACTCTCATCTTCCCGGGCTCAGACTTGCACAGGAGAGTAGTGGAGAAGAGGCGGACAAGGTAGCGCAGCAACGGATGGCGCACATCTGTCTGAGTAGACCTCTTGGAGTCATACATCCCATTCTCGAAATGGGACTAGAAACTCTGCAGGTCAGGAAATGGTGTCGGGAGAGAGACGCCATTGCGCGCTGAATCGAACCCGAAGATGGTACAGAGTGCAGTGAAATTGATCCTGTACCTGATGGCTCTGATGATGAATGTGAGAGTGCCCTCATTTGCCCTCTTCACGATCTCATTGGTGTAGTACACCCTGACTGTGGCAATGAACTGGCGCACTAACTCCGGGTATAAATCGTACTGCTTGGTCACAATGGTGCCTAAGCCAATCTTCTGAAGCACTCACAGAGCCTGCTCCTTGAGCCCGAGCCTGCGCAATGTATCCGGACAGGCGAAGTGTGTAGGAGCAAAGTACATCTTGGTCCAGGCATTGTAGAACAATGTGTCATAATCGTCCCACTGCTCACTGATGTTCTGGAAAACGCAGTGGCGTTTCGCTACTTCCTTCGCCGGAGTATCCTCCCATACCCTCTCCATCGGGAACCTCAACCCTTCTCTCTGAGGCCATGGTGGAAGAGAGGATATAACAGGTGCAGGATTGGACGATTCTCCAGTCTCAGTGCGTGATCGCTTGTTCCGTGGAGACATCTGCACTCAGAAAACCAAGAACCCACAAAAATATCGAAAATCAGGCCAAAAATCGAAAATTTGAAAATTCAATATCTGGCCTATATCATCAATGGCAAACCTAACCAGCAACTTAGTGATCACTAATCACAAACAATTCCAGTCTAAAACTCCAAATTCAAACCTATATTTGCAAAATTAATCATCAATCCAAAAATTTTAAAATTTTGCAAAACAAGTTGTAATAACTAAGGGGCAAGGTCGAATTCTTCCTAAACAACCTAGAGAAGCATGATTCAAGTCCTAAATCAAGCTAAAACAGGTGAAATCGGAAGTTTCAAACCTTGGGGTCGAACTAAAAAAGTGGGATTTCAAGTGTCATACCTTGAAGATCGGATGAATGATTTATTTATTCAGAATCAGCACGAAATTCCTCCCAAGTTAGGATTTTGAATCACTCAAATCCGTTAACAAACAACGAAGTTGTTATTTATGGAAAAATTTGAAGGTTTTCGGTTTTGAGAGAGAAAGGAGGAAGAAGAAGAAACCCGATAAATATAAAGGGACTTACCTGGTTAATGATGGTGTCGATCGACACCATCCCGTGTCGACCAGGATGTCGACCACGGTCGATATCTGCTCGCCACGGTTTTTTTTTTTGTCTGAAACACGAAAAAAAGTCAGTAAAAATTAAAATTAGACTAAGTATGTACACTTATCAGTGGGTTGTCTCCCACCAAGCGCTCGTTTAACGTCATTAGCTTGACTGTCCTCAGGATCAGGCTGTGGGTGCATCTGCCAAAGGTACAATCTGTCCTTCGAGAATCGCGGCTTGCGCCCAGTAATGTTTCACCCTTTGCTCATTGACAACAAACTCCCTGCCCTCTGGAGTTGATGGTCTGACTTCCTTGATTGTGAAAGGACCTGACCAACGAGAACGCAATTTTCCAAGAAATAATTATAAACGTGAGTTATACAAAAGTACCTGGTCAGTTGGTTCAAAGTGTATGGCAAGGATTTTCTTGTCATGGTAGGCTTTAGTCCTCTCCTTGTACAGCTTTGAGTTCTCATATGCATGATGTCTGATCTCATCTAACTCATTGAGCTGTATTTGGCGCCTCTCTGCTGCAGATTTCCAGTCAAAGTTCATCATCTTGACAGCCCAATTTGCCGTGTGTTCAAGCTCCACTGGAAGGTGACATGCTTTCTCGTAAAGCAAATGGAATGGGGTGGCTCCAAGTAGTGTCTTGAATGCTGTCCTGTAAGCCCAAAGTGCATCATCTAACTTGGCTGACCAATACTTTCTTGTCTTTCCAACTGTCTTCTCCAGGATTTCTTTGATTTGCCTGTTGGAAACTTCAACCTAACCACTTGTCTGAGGATGATAAGGTGTAGCAACCTTGTGATGAACTCCATACTTCTGCAGCAGCTTCTCAAACACTATTAATAAAGTGCTTTCCACCATCACTGATCACAATCTGTGGTACTCCAAACCTGGGAAAAATGATGGTTTTGAACAGCTTTAGGACCATTGCAGCATCATTGTGTGGACTGGCAATTGCTTCTACCCACTTGGAGACATAGTCCCCTGCAACCAGGATGTATTTGTTCCCATAAGATGAAGGAAAGGGTCCCATAAAATCGATGCCCCAGCAGTCAAAAACTTCAACCTAAAGTATGAAGTTTTGTGGCATCTTATGTCTTTTACTGATCTTCCCTCTCCTTTGGCAGACATCACATTGTGAGATGAATGTCTGAGCATCCTTGAAAAGTGTAGGCGACCAGAAGCCTTCTTGTAGAACCTTGGAGACAGTCTTGAAGGTAGCAAAGTGTCCTGCATACTAAGAGCCATGACAGTGGAATAGCACATTCAGAACTTCAGCTTCTGCAAGGCATCTTCTGTAGATTCCATCTGAACAGTGCTTGTACAAGTAAGGCTCATCCCAGTAGTATTTCCTAAGTTCTCTCATGAATTTCTTCTTCTCATCGCCTTTGAGGGTTTCAGGGACCTCATCTGCAGCTAGGTAGTTGGCAATATCACCATACTAAGGCCTAGAAGAGGCTGTAACTGCGAAGATAGGCTGAGAGATATCATCACGCAGGATCTGCTGAAGGACTAGTGCAGTACGCGACTGGTGTCGATCGATACCAGAGGGGGTGTGTCGATCGACACCAAGTCGATGTCAACTTGGTAACGATGTCGATGTCGATCCTGCTCGATAGTGGCCCGCGTCGAGGTTGGTGTCGATCGACACCAAGGGTGGGTGTCGATCGACACCCTGTCTGCAAGTCAAAAAAATTGCAACTCTTCCACATCTGAAGGCTGCAACCTTGCCTCAATGAGAAATAAATTCTCCTCTGGCAGGAAATCATCAATGGGGACGATATCTTCAATCCTGATTATTGAGGGATGATCTGCTACCCTATTCTCAATCCCCTTCTTTTCCCTTATCTCAATATTAATTTCTTGGAGCAGCAAAATCCATCTCAACAGTCTTGGTTTTGCATCCTTCTTCTGCATCAAAAACTTGAGAGCATAATGATCAGTGTGTAAAATTACTTTAGCTCCAACCAAGTACTGTCTGAGCTTCTCAAATGTAAATACTACAGCCAACAATTCCTTCTCTGTAGTTGCATAGTTCTTTTGAGCATCATCCAAGGTTCTGCTTGCATAGTAGATGGCATGAAGCTTCTTCTCCTTTCTCTGGCCCAAAACAGCGCCCACTGCAAAGTCTGAAGCATCACACATCACCTCAAATGGTAGATCCCAATCAGGAGGCTGCACAATAGGGGCGCTCCCTAATGCCTGCTTGATTTGCTGGAAAGCTGAATGACACTCTTCAGTAAATTCAAACTTCACATCCTTGCAAAGCAGAGCTGTGAGTGGTCTTGCAATCTTACTGAAATCCTTAATGAACCTCCTGTAAAATCCAGCATATCCTAGAAAGCTCCTTACTGACTTCACACAATCTGGTGGCTGCAGACTTGTCATCACTTCGATTTTGGCCCTGTCCACTTCAATGCCTTCACCAGAAACTCGATGCCCAAGTACAATCCCATCTCTGACCATAAAATGGCACTTTTCCCAGTTTAGAACTAGGTGCTTCTCTTCACATCTTGCAAGCACTTGACAGAGGTTGTCAAGGCAGTCTTTGAAGGAGGATCCATACACTGAGAATTCATCCATGAGGACCTCCATATACTTCTCAATCATGTCTGTAAATATGGACAGCATGCACCTCTGAAATGTTGCAGGAGCATTACCAAGTCCAAATGGCATTCTGCGATATGCAAATGTGCCATAGGGACAAGTAAATGTGGTCTTCTCCTGGTCATTTGGGTGAATGGAGATCTGAAATAAGCCAGAGTAGCCATCCAAGAAGCAGTAGTAGGAGTGATTTGCCAATCGTTCCAGCATCTGGTCAATGAATGGCAATGGGAAGTGGTCCTTCCTTGTAGCAGCGTTTAACTTCCTGTAGTCATTGCACATCTTGTGGCCAGTGATGGTCCTTGTAGGAATCAGCTCATTCTTCTCATTCTTAACCACTGTGACTCCTCCTTTCTTGGGAACCACATGTACTGGACTGACCCAAGTGCTATCTGAAATGGGATAAATGATCCCAGCAGCTAGAAGTTTCATGATTTCCTTCTTAACTACATCCTGCAAGTTCGGATTCAGCCTCCTCTGGTTCTCAATTGACGACTTTGACTCATCCTCAAGCTGTATCCTGTGCATGCACAACTCTGGAGAGATACCTGAAATGTCATCAAGAGAATAGCCAGGAGCTTTGCAAAAAGTGCGCAGCTTGCTTAGCAGTAAAGTGAGCTCTGCATTGTTTAAGGTAGCACTAACTATAACAGGATATGTAGAGTTGGGTCCTAGAAAAGCATACCTTACACCTGCAGGGGAGCTGTTTGAGTTCGATTTTTGGAGCTTTTTTCACTCCAATCGCCTAGCTTTGCAGCTCTTACAGATGTCCCAACCAGCTCTTGTTGTGCAACCAGCTGCATGACTTGCTCACTTGCATCCATCATTTTGATATAACCAGCAGCAATGATGTCTAGATGCTCCGTTGCTTCTGCAGAAACTGTCAATGCCCTCTCCAAAGTGTCTGCAGGATGCATCTCTTAGAAGATCTCTTCTGCAAGACTGGTGAGAGAGTCTACATTGAATGTGTGGCCATCTATTGTTGGTCTCTTCATCAACTTGTCCATGTCAAAATTCATCACCAAATCGCCCACATTCAAAGCAATGCTCCCTTTTCTGACATCAATAATGGCGCCTGCAGTAGCCAGAAATGGCCTTTCCAAAATCAAAGGGTTCTTTGGTTCTTCACCATAAGCTAGAACCATAAAGTCTGTGGGGATCACACAATCTCCCACTTTGACTGGCACATCTTCTAGAATGCCTTCAGGAATCCTTACAGATCTATCTGCTAAGATAAGAGATATTCTGGTTGGCTAAAAATCAGTCATGCCCAAGCTGACGGCAACTGAATGAGGCATCAGGTTGACACTTGACCCCAAATCACATAATGACCTCTCAAACCTTTCAGAAAAGATTGTGTAGTCTAGAACAAAGCTCCCAGGATCAGTCAGCTTCTTTGGTATTTTGTTCTGAATCACTGCACTCACTTGCTCTGAAATCAGCATTTTCCCTTGCTCAATCCCCAGATTCTTGGTCATCATTCTTTTCACATATCTCTTTATCACAGGAGTAGTCCTTATAGCATCTGTCAAAGGAATCTCCACCACAAGCTTATCCATGATAGCTTTGATCCTAGCATCCTCCAGCTCTTGTTTAGTCTTCTTCTGGTTCTTTGGATAAGGTACTTTTGGCTTATAGACCCTTTCTTCTGCACTTTCTGGAGTCTGAAAAATCGCAGCTTGCTTCTGTGGTGCGTGTCGATCGACACTAGGGGGTGGGTGTCGATCGACACTAGCTCCTGGAAGTGGTGTCGAGCGTGTCATTCGTGTGTCGAGCTGCTTGTCGATCTCAGTTGATATCTGTTCGCCTCGAGTCGAAGGACCATGAATTTCCTCTGGTTTTGATCGACACTGGGGGTTGGTGTCGATCGACACCCTTCAAAACTGGCGAAATCCTCATCTTCAAACTCCTGCAGTTGCTCGAAATCTTCTGTGCTCAAGCCCTTTTTCGGCACTGTTTGCAAATTCTTTCCACTCCTCAGCGTGATGGCATTGACAGAGTGTCTTGGGTTGGTATCTGTTCTTCTTGGAAGGAATCCATCTTGCTTTTTCATAGCCCCAGCAGTTTGAGCCACTTGAGTATCCAAAGTCTTAACATGAGTGTTCAGAGCTTCAATTTTCCCATTCAAATCCTGATATAGGGCGTCAATCTTGCCATTGAAGTCAACTGTAATCTTCTGCTGACCTTCTAGCAACTGCTCAAGCATGGCTTCCATCGTGCTTAAAGCTAATGGTGCTAGTCCAGGCTGATAAGGTGAGGAACCATAGTTCCTGTTGAAGTTGTTGTTATGGTAAGGCTTCTGATATTCAGACTTCTGAAACTGAGGCTTGGGGGTGTAACCAGAAGAACTCTGGTTCCCGGTGAAGTTGCTTCTTTGCATATTCACACTGAATCCTCTGTTTCCTTACTGATTGTTGTATCTCTGGCCCTGAAAACCAGCTCCATTGATGTAGTTTACATCTTCTTCTTCAAACTCCTCAGTTGGCTCAAATGTCTCAACCTTAGCAGCAAACTGAACAGACTTCTTGCCCACCAAGTGATTATGCACAGAATCCAGCTTAGCCTTCATCTCAGCAACAAACTGATTGCTTCCCGCACTGCCAGCGTTTTTCTGTATCTGAAAATCAGCATTCTTTGTGCTGTTGCTGGAAGCTAAATTCTCTATCAGTTTGATGGCGTCAGCTGGGACTCTAGTGTTGAAGTTCCCATTGCTTGCTGCATCTAGAGCCATCTGATATTTCTAATCAACACGTCTGAAGAAGATACCCAGCAGCTGTACTTCATTAAACCCATGGTGTGGACAATCCCTTTGGTACAGCTTGAATCTCACCCAGGCTGCTTTGAAAGCTTCAGTTGGACCTTGGGAGAATGTGGTGATTTTTGTCCTCAACTCCTCTGACCTTGCATCATCATAAAAGTTGTTGAGGAAGGCGGATTTGGTGTCCTCCCATGTGGTCAAAGAGCCAGGTTCCAGCTGTTTGAGCCAATGTGCTGCATCTCCTTCCAAAGAGTGAGGGAACAGCTTGCAGAATAGGAAATCATTGTTGACTCCATTGGCTTTAACACTTGTAGCCAAGTCTTTAAACTTCTCTATATGATCCATTGGGTGTTCATGTGGAAGCCCATGGAATGGGTGCTGACCCACAAGCTGGTAGTAACTGGGTTACAGCTCAAAGCCATTCCTCTCTAAGGCAGGTGGGCGGATTGCAGCTCTATTTGCATATAACAGGATGATGCCCAGCAGCATCTCCAGCAGCTTGTTGTTGCAGATTCTGCTCCTCAATCACAACGCCATTGTCATCTATTCTCTGCCCATCCTCATTTATTATGTTCCCTTCTATGTCAACTAAATGATCTTCAGCATCTGTCCTCAAAATTAGTTGTCCAACCATTTTAGTCCGCTTTTTGGCTTATCTGATGGTTGTCTCTAGCTTGGCGAGTTCGTCGATGCCTAAAGTCACAAGTTCTTTGTCTTTGTTGCTCCTGGTACTGCGATTATGCATGCACCTGAAACAGACAACAGTGAAGTAAAGAAAATTAGTTAACAGAAAATAAAAGCTTAGTCAAAATCTAGAACTAAAAACCTCAAAGTAATATATAAGTCCCCAGCAACGGCGCCAAAATTTGATATGCTCAAATTAACCCTTAGAGCTACTCTCTCAAATTAAGAGATCACTGTAGTACTTAGGGATCGAATCCACAAGGACTTAAGGCTATCACTCAACAGATTTTAGATTCAAATGAAGCTAAGCAGTCAATAATATATAAAACTAAATAATAGAATGAATGTAACACGATCAGGAACGGATTGTGAGTTGTTAAAATCAATAGAGTCAAGAAAGGCAATGGGAAATTCGCAGGTTGACATAAATCGCAGACTACTGACTGAAAGGAATATTTATTAAAACCATTCTAGAACTCAAAACACTAATGTAAAACCAATCGACTTCCGTCACGGAGATTAACTATGATCAGATTCTAGAATTCCAAATTTCTTTGCAAATTCTAACAACCTAAACAAGCATTATAGTTCAGGTTCGATATGTTCACAAAATCACTAATCCAAATTCCTTTGCAATTAGTTATTTTGCTCATCTAAGATAGTTCTGGTTATTAACAATGTTTCCACATCTATTAAACAACCTAAGATCTGATTTCTAGGTGATCAATCTTAAAACTTGAGTTAAAGCAATCTAGATGAAGAACCAATTGATTTATCCTTCCAGTTTTGTAGTTCTAACAATTCATTATCAACCTTTGAATAACCCAAAACCTAACTAGCAGATTACTCAGACATAGCAAGTGAAACACAAATCATGACTGAATAAAATTGCATTAAGAAATAGAGTAAAAGATGAAGGGGTTCGAAATTCTTCTCTACAGAGTATGGATTTGTCTCCCCAAAAGCTCTCAATCTAATCTCTCTCTTAGTCTCAATGAAGACAAGATAATAGCCTAACAATGGCTTAGAAAACCTAAATACTAGTCTAAACACGAACTGGAGCAAAAGTGCCAATAGTGGGAAACTTCTGGGCCAAGTTGCAAATTCTTCCAATGAGTTTTTACACTCTCTTCGCGACCACGACCGGTGCCGATCGACACCAAGTGGTGGGTGTCGATCGACACCCTGCTTCATAATGCTCTCCGACTTGGTCTTTTCAGCATCAGCTTCAACATAACTCCAAAAGGCTCCAAAATCCATAGTTATGCTCCAAACGTACCTAGACCTGCAAAGACTCTATAGGACTCGAAAAATACCAAAAAGACTCTATAAACAAGACTCATATCATGGTCAATAACCAGTAAAAACTATGATATATCAATAGCCCTTTGCTAAACACCTTAACAAGAACTAACTCTCATTAGTGCTAAAATATTCAGCAAGCAATGGCAATCAACTCTATTCATGTCAAAATGCTCCTCAAACAGTCAATATCTTGAGCCAAGGCCAGCAAATTCTCTATTAAACAAGGTCAGCATTTCACTTGGTGGGCATAAGAGAAAGCCTAAATTCTAGATAAGTGTGATCAAGACAAATCTAGCTTAAAAACAGACCAATAGAGAGGAACCCATCAATTTAAACATTAAACAAACCTTAATCAATCCCTAAATCCCCTTAATCTACCAGATTCAAATTTTATCTTTTTTTTTTCAAACTACTCACTAATACTCATGTTTAACACCAATTCACAAGAGGAAAAGATGTTAATCATGATTAGAAGAGAGATTAGAGAAATATTAATGGCAAATACAAAATTATATTAAATAAAGCAAGAAATTTTTCTTACAAACCCATAAAATAAACTCAAGAACAGTGTTATGACATGACTTGTCGAAAATCCCAGAAAAAAGGGTATTTATACATAAGAGAATGAAGCTCTTAAGTAATGGCAAAAGTGTAATAAAAGACAGGCTCGGTCTGGGTTCTTATCGGTCAGTTGTGACCGATAGGAATGATCGATAGGGATCCTATCGGTCTAGAAGATGACCGATCGGGTGACCGAAATCTAAACGGTGCACTGCTATCGGTCACTTCACTGACTGATAGGCCTTGTCGATAGGGATCCTATCGGTCAAGATCTTATCGGTCACTCCTTGACGGATAGGTCTTGTGCCTTGATCGATAAGCTCAGCAGAGATCGTCTGCCTTGGTCCCTTTTGCTCCTCTTGGCCCAGCTAGCTTCCTGGATCATCCCCAAAGCTCCTCCAATGCTCCTCTTAGCTCATAAGTACCTAAAAACATCCATAATGCATAGAAAATGCAAACTATATCCTAAATGACACCTAAGTTTAAAAGGAGAAGAAAGTGGGACAAAAGATAAGGAAAACATGCAAAAGAGAACCAAAACATGAACTAAATGCAAGCTTAAATGGTGTAAATACAAGAGATATCAGTGGGAGGAAGAGTTTTTAGCAGCTGACGCCAACCATGAAGTTGCAAAGGAAAAGTCTCTTAAAGCAGCAGCCACTAAGGAAGAGGAGAAGGGTAGGATACTTGAGGAGTGTCAAGCTGAGAAACATACTGGGATCTATCATCATTCTCCTTACAAGCCAGCTCTCCCCTTTCTGGAAGGTTTAAGAAACAGCTTATGGATAAGTACACCACTCTCTTTGCTAACCAAATGAAGCTTAGAGGTCTTGATGTTGGGACAGAGCTAAAAGAAGCCATTGCCAAGACTGAGGTATTGAACATCAAGAAGCTTGGAGATCCTGGATGCTTTACTTTGCCTTGTGAACTCAAAGAACAAACTTTCAAGAGATGTCTTTGTGACCTTGGGGCAAGTATCAACCTTCTCCCATCCTCTACTGCTAAGGCGTTTGGCTACACTAAACTTTAGGAGAGTAATGTGTCTCTAACCATAGCTGGTGGCACAGTAAAGACACCCACTTGGAGCTCTTAAAGATGTGCCAATGATGATTGAAGGAGTGGTCATGCCAACAGATTTCCAGGTCGTAGATGTTGAAGGGAAGATCAAAAATGCCATCATTTTATGGAGACCATTCTTAGCTTCAGCTGGCGAAGTGTTTGATGCAAAGGAGTGCACAATAGAGCTTAGATTAACCAAGGAGAAAATGCTGAAGTTAGACTCCAAAGGGAACAAGCTGGAAGATGAGCAAGCCTTCTCAATGTAGGTTTAGAAATTGAAGAAAGTTAGGGAGCATTGGCCAGAGTTTGATGGCTAGGTGGGTGCAAGTTTTGATGGTTGCTGTATGTCCAGGATGTTTGCTGATACCACTGAAGAGGAGGTCCTCGAAGTGGCTGGTTTTGATGCTGTGAATGAAATCTTATTGGGTGCTATAGAAGAAGGAGTGGTTTTAAGGCCATTTGGCTCTAAGAGTGGTGAAGTTTGTTACTTGATGAAGCAAGAGGGAAGATCTCAGCCTTTTGCAGTGCTGAAGATTGACGGGTTCACCTGGAGAGTCAAGGGATGCAAGATCACACCAAGGAGTTCCAAGTCTCCTGCTCAACACCTCAACTAAGGAGCTGAGGAAAGTCAAGCTAAGTGACTCTAAACAAGCGCACTTGGGAAACAATCCCATGGTATCCTTGTATATAGCTTTTCATTATTATGTTATTTATGTTTGTGTGAATGTTTTTTAGTGTCTCTAGTAACCAGGTTCAAGCTGAGGAAGAAGGAACCAAGCTCGGGAGAAGGAAGGAGTCGAAGAAGGGTTAATATCGACCAGCATATCGACCATGCACGTCGATACAGCTCATATCGAGCATGTATATCGAGCATATCTTGCTCGATAAAAGTACATTAGACTTATATCGATGTGCATATCAGAATGATCCTAATCGATACACCTGTAAGCATTTTTGTATCGATCAGAGTACGTGTATAAGGCAAACCGATACGCTTTAACAAGCAATGTATCGGGTAACAAACAGATCGATATGCCTGCACTGGTACCAATATCTATCGCATGTATCAATGTATCAGGTCAATACGACAGCAAGAAGTGCATATCGAGCACTATATCGACTTAACACACCAATGTGCCTTAACTGTGAGGACGCAAGGCGATTAATCGCCCTTTTTAAGGCATATCAGGGTGAATATCGACGTCTCACGTCGATACACCTTAAAGGACGAATGAAAACATGATGTTCAGCACACGTCAAGGTGTAACGATGTGCATATCGACATGCTAGTCCGATATGGGATTTTACCAAATTATACCGACCTACATATCGAGCCACAAGCTCGATATTGGATAGCCAAGTATGATCATTGGACTACATATCGACATGAAGGACATCGATACATAAGGTGTCAAGCAGTATCAACGTGCATACATGTCGATATCACGACCCAGACATGATACCGGCATGCATATCGACCGGACCAAGTCGATATGATCAATATCGATCACAATATCGACTTGGGTGGTCGATATTGCACCCAAGGTAAATACTCTTCATTTCAAATTTTTTTTCTTCTTGGTCAAACTAGATCAAGGAGTTCAAATTTGAATCAATCCTCTTCCCAAGCATGAGTGGGACCTCTCTTAGGCACACTTTGTCCCCTTGCTTCCCACAAAAAGATTCCCCAGCCCTCTATTTAAACACCCACCCTTCTCTCTCTTTTTCACTTTCATTTTATTATTTACAACCACAAAAATTTCAAATATTTAGTGTTCTAAGTGTCTAAGAGAGCCAAACCACTCAAGATAATTTCTCTCAGCTCTGTAAATATTTTTAATTCGCCTAAAAAACTTAAGAACTTCATTACATATTGTGGTTGTTTGCTTGATTTGTGAGTAATGCTTCATAGTTTTTTTTAATTTCTTTGGCAGTGAATAGATTGTTTTTTACTTTTGAAGCATTTAGATTAATGAATACTTGCTTTTCATATTCATCTATTTATCTTTGCATTAGCATTTTAGTACATTTGTTTAGTTTCACCATGCTAGGATTTATGATTTTCAATTAATTGATAAATTTGTTTAATGAATCTTTTGCATGCATTACTTATTTACTTGCTTCACAACAAATAAAAGTTTACTTTTCAGTAAATAAACTCCTCCTATTGTGATTTTTAGCAACATTAAGCATTGCGTTTTGTTGCTTCCATGGTTCTGATTTTTCTTTTGAGAATATGTTTTAGGTACCATGGGGAGAACAACAAGGAGTGGAGCAAACAAAGAGGCTGAAAAGCAAAAGAAAGGAAAGGGCAAGGCCAAAGAAGTTGGGAGTCCAAGCGCCAAATCTCAAGGCAAAAAGAGAGCTGATGTTGGCGCTAGTGAGCAGGTCCCTCAAAAGAAGAAAGGCACCACACCAGCTCAAAGGCAGCTGTATGACAAGCTGCAAAAGGTGGATGTAAGGCCAATTAGATACACCCATGTGCCATCTCTAAAGGCCTTGGTAATCTATGAAGACTGCTCTTCTATGCTTGAGATAATGGAGCTCACAAAGCTGGTGGGAACTCGATATTCAGCCAACAAAGACCAAGTGCTTCAATTCTTTGCAAGCTTTGAAGTGACATTCTATGAGCCAGGAGAGGAGACTAATGAAGAAGATGGTGATGGCTTCATCACTTTCAGAGTTTCCAAGAAGAACTATAGGATGTCTTTCTCAGCTATAGAAGATGCCTTTGGATTCTCTTATGGAAGCACTAGAGGACAGAATCTGGGGGTTAGCAAAGAAGAGATGAGCAGCCTTTGGGAGCATGTAGTGAAGGGTGCTTTTAATCCAGGAAAAAGCAAGGCTTCTCTGAGCAGAAATCTAACAATCAGATATGTGCACAAGGCGCTGGCGCATACACTCTTTGCTAGGAAGGAAATAGGAGCTTTTGAAGGAGGAGAATGGGAGCGGATTGATCATGGTCTTATGAGCGTTTCAGACAGCACCAGTCAAGGTGTTGCACTTAAGGGAACAGATGGTACAACTGCAATGGTCACCATCTTCATGCAGCAACTTCTGGTCATAAAACATTGGTTAACAACCAATGATGACAAGCCGCCAAAGCTGTACTATGCTGGCCTTATTACACTACTAATGGAAGCTGCAGGAGTTGAGAGTGGACCACCAACAGTCAAGAACACTTGGACCTGCCATACCTGAAGAAAGCAAGATTCCTTGGCGAGCAAGTGGGTGACAAGTTTATCTACAACTTCATCCAAGAAGATGGATCTGTTGCAAAGCTTCTACTCCCTGATGTGCACCTCATATTCTTCTCCAACCTGATAACTAGAATCTTTGCAAGGGTGAGTATGCAATGAGGCTATCAAACTCAAATGCAAGACAGGTTGTAGCACAGTATGCAAGAGAGAGTCAATCCACACCTAGGATGATAGAAAAAGCAAAGAGAATGCAAGGGCTTTGCAAATCTAAGCGAAATAAGATAGGTTTTGAGAAAATTCCTAAAAACTAGATGCAGCAACTAAATGGAATGCAAAACTATTTTAATATTATCAAACTACCATGAGGAACAAACAAAATAATTAAAGGACAAAGTTACGAATTATTAAAATTCGACTAGTGAATCGACCACAAGATCGACCACTAGATCGAGCAAATACGATCGATCTCGTCTAAAGATGTAAGAACAGTAAAACTAACGACCAGGATGCTATCAAAGATCAAGCGAATGACGAGAGGAGATGTAAAGAAGCTAAGAAAGAGGGCCTAGGGTTGAGATTCATGGTCAGGGGTTTCAAAGGTCTGAACTTGGGTTGAAAACCTTAAATCGACTCACTTTGTGAGAATCTCTAAGCCTTGAAAACGAAATAAGAACTATCCGTGGCTTTTGGTATAGATCACTCCTTCATCCTCTCCTCCAAATCCATGGCTTTTGGTGGAAAGAGAGGTCGAAGGGCAGGAAAAACTGACTTCAAACGAATGACTTAACTAGTCCCCCAAACTTCCATGGCTTTTGGGAAGGGGTAACTAGTCTCTAGGGTGTGATCTTCAGAGGTCCCTGAATCCTGTCAAGGTAAGAGACCTCTCGGATCATAAAGTTCTTGGCGTGAGAGTCTTTAAGCTTTAGGAACTCGACACCCTAGAAGAGATAGCCATTAAACACTAGAAAACCCCAAGATCAAAAACCTTTTTGACCCCTTGAATCCTCTCAACCACGAACCCAAATGAACTACTCACTACACATAAGATAAATCAAGCAAAGCATGAAGAAAGAAACGATGAACATGAAAAGAAACTAGATTAAACTTCAAACGATTTGAATACAAAGCAAGAAAAACTTTAAGTTCGACAATGGTGGATAATCTCCAAAACAAGAGAGAAAAGCATAAAAAGATAAGACTAGAAAGTTGTGTGTGAAAAGGACTTCGCCGCCTTCCAAAAATGGCGAAAACAACCCGATGGTCCCCCCTTCGCTAGCGGCCAAAAGCGGTTGAAAGGACAGAGATCAATTTCGGGATCGAGCGGCTCTCTCGATCATCTTCGGACATCGTGTCTTCAACTCGATATGGGTCTCGATCATCTTCGGCGGATCGAGTGTTGCATCCGATCTTGGTATCGATCTTCGGTTGGATCGAGTGGTGGACTCGATCTGGCTCTCGCTCTGCATGGCGTCATTTACGTCTGTACCGTTTGATCGGTTGCTTCACTCGATCTTCGTCTCGATCATTCTCCTTGGATCACCTGGTCTTCTCGATCTTCTGGTCGATCTCATCCTAGATCGACCTGCCATGCTCGATCTGTTCCCCGATCTCTGGTCCTTAGCAAACATCCGCTCTTCCACGAACCGCCACAACAGCTTCAGCACGTCCACGAACCTCCACGACTCCAAAGTAGCCAGAAATAACCTGAATGTGATGCAAATGCAAGGAACATGCGTATGCTGGTGCGAGAATGCTCTAGGACCCTAAGTGATGCAATCTACTCTAAAGTGTGATGTAAATGCATGAAAAGCTAACTAATATGTATGCAAAATGTATGCAATATGCAGTAACATCAACTCCCCCAAACTTACTTCTTGCTTGCCCTGAAGCAACAGAAAATAAGTAAGGAAGAGAGGTTTTAAAAACGAATGGGGTTTTAGCTTCTTGCAAAGGTACCTTTCAAATGAATCAATCTCAATGTCCTAGTTAACCGTTCTAAAATGCTATGCACACACTCATACTCCAAAGAACTTAGCCATACTCATCACACAAAGAAATTCAGATCATGACTCTCCTATTCCTAACAATCAAAGAAACTCATCCTTTAACATTCATTAACATCCGAACCATGAATCAAACTTATGTACTTTAAAGCAGAACACATTTGGCTGAGGGTGTAGGTTATGAGCATAGAATGATCTCATTTGAAAAGGGTTTTCAATTAAAACAAGGGTTTCTCTCAAAAGTGGCAAGAACTTTATGCATAATGCTAAAGGTGAAGGCAATTGATGCATACATGATCAGATACTCATCTACCCATGTAAACTAACAATGATCCTAAACCCCTCTCGTTTATTAACTTTCATCCTCACTCACCACTTAGAATCTACCCTTTTTTTTCTCAAAGCTTAGCATTCTCCAATTCGAAACAAAAACATTTTTAACTCTTTAGGTTAGTGAAAAGGTTGAAAATAAATTTTGCTCTTTAACTATTTCTTATTGGTAGCTCTCTTATTATTTTTTTTTTTTTTTTGGTACTTAAGCTCTTTTTTTCTTTTTCTTTTTATTTTTATTTGGGAGAGCTACCTCCTGAAATTTATTAGAGCATATATATAGTTTTTAAACACAATCTTTCACTTAAAACCCATTTCTTTCTTTTAAACACCAAACTCTTTGATACCGAGCACAAATAGACATGAAAACAACCCCAATGATCCCCCAAACTTATCCTAAGCCTATACCTAGCTTCAAAATGCAAAGCTAGCAATCATATGAGAACCAAATCATGTCGTCTAAACCTAACACTTTATGCTAAGTTCAAAACCGAAAAAGAAGGCCTCACAATGATGTCACACAAGAAATATTTGGCTTCAAAGAAGGGTAAGGGTCAAAGTGGGAGTTCTACTTAGGCTCACAAAGAGTGGTAAAAGGAAGAAGAGAGCCTAAATATTTTAAAACCCATGTGTTCATTTTCAGATGCATAAGGATGATAATTAAAATTTCAGATTAAGGTTTTCACTTATTAGGACAAGTTTCAAGTCATGAGAGTTCAATTCAAGTCACGAAAATCATAGCAAGTGATCCAAGCATGGTAAGAACTTACTTTCAAAGCATAGACAAAGCATTAGAGAACTACTAACTAGGGCATTGAACCAATTCATGAGTATAAAACACCTTTTTAAGAAACTTTAACCCCTTATGCAAATGCAAACAACCTAGATGCTAAGAAAAATTCAAGACTCAATCCTAACATTTTTTGACAAGATGAATGCAACTAAATGAATCTTTGAAAAAATTTTAAAATTTTTTACCAATTTTTCATGAACTAAAGACTCAAGGATGCTAAAGGAAAATAAGATCAGAAAACACATGTCAAACCACACATGTACTCCCCCAAACTTGTTTGACACCGTCCCGGTGGCAAACACATTCGAAGGAGCACCAAAATACAAAGCAAAAAGCAAATATGAGCGGTTATGTACAATGGAAGAAGGTTTATGCTAGCTCCGAGATCACAAAGGCAACTCTTGAACTCCAGAAGACCTAAAGCGCAGGGTATAGTGAAGCTTCCAGGGTCTCCCAACTTCTTAGGGACTATCTCCTTATGTATCACAGCACTACACTCTTCACTTAGAACAAGCACCTCCTTGCATTCCTTATTCTTCTTCACGAGAGTGTCTTTGAAGAATTTGGCGCATTTAGGCATCATTGCAAGGCAGTCAACAAGAGGTAGCTTGATCTCCACATCCTTAAGATGCTTCTCAAAGAGGATTCTATGTTTCTCTATGAGTTGCTACTTGAAGCGGCCAGGAAAAGGCAGCTTAGGTACATACGGTGGAGGTACATAAGCATTTGTCTCCTTAGTAGTTTGCTCCGCTTTCTTCTCAGCAACTGCTTTGTCTCCTCTTCTTCGCCCTTGGATCCAGAAATTGTCAAAGTTAATCTCATCATCAGCTGAAGGCTTACCCTCTCCCTCTTGAATTACAACGTCCTCGTTGTTCTTAGGAGTAACCGGAGGTGCTAGCTCTTTGCCGCTTCTTAACGTGATGGCGTTGGCATATTCCTTAGGATTCTGCTCACACTTGCCCGGTAGGCTATTCTGACCACTTGTACTCGCTTTCCCCTTCTCTAGCTGCTTGATCTTGTTGTTTAAGTTGGTGATCTGAGTGGAGAAGTCAGTGAGAGATGAGTCTAGACGAGTGTTCATCTCGGCGAACTTCTGGTTTGTAGAGGCTTGCCCTTGTATCAGCTGCTGAAACATGGCCTGAACCGGATCAACCTGTTGTTGCATCGGCTGTTGCTGTTGAGGTGCAAAGCCCGGAGGGTAGTTAGGCGTATAACCCTTGTTACTTTGATGTTGCCCTTGGAAGTTGTTCTGCCCTTGACCTTGGAAACCACCACTCGGCTGAAAACCTTTGTTGTAAGGGATGAAAGGTTTTGCTTGCTGAGCAGGGTACACTTGGTCCTTAGGGTTGGCAACGTTGGTACTACGGTATGAGAGATTGTTGTTTTGGTTGTAGCCTTGGTTGTAGCCTTGAGGTTTGTAATTGTTCTGTCCCGCCACCCAATTGGCTTCTTCCTGGCTCAACTCAAGCTCCTCTTGATTCTCATCTGCTTCACCAACAAAGTGAACATGCTTCTGGTTGGCTAACACCAGCTTATCTATCTTCTCATGCAAAGATTTCAGCTCCTTTTTGTGAGACTCTAGCTCGGATCCTCTCGGTGAACGGTCATAATCCTCAGCGTAGTTGCCATCACTCAATGCCAAGTTTTCTATCAGCTCCATGCCCTCTTCTACCTCCTGACCAAGGAAGTTCCCTTTGCTAGTTGTGTCAAGCAACAACCTGATATTTGGTGAAGCTCCGCGGTAGATGGTGCTGAGTAGGGTCTCCTCGCTGAAACCGTGATGAGGACATTGGATCGTGTAGTCTTTGAAACATTACATTGCCTCGTTGAATGTCTCGTTGTTTCGTTGAGTGAAGCCGCTGATTTCGTTTCTCAACCATGCTGTCCTGGTGCTAGAGAAGAATTTTGAGAGAAAGGCCTTCTTACACTCGGCCCATGAGGTGATGGTGCCTTGTGGGAGGGTCTTCTCCCAATGCCTAGCCTTGTCTCCGAGTGAAAAGGGAAAGAGACGCAGCTTGAAAGCATCTTCGGATATGCCGTTTATCTTGATCATCCCACATACTTGCTCGAAGTTGTCAAGGTGCTCCAAGGGATCTTCCATTGCTAAGCCGTGGAACTTGTTGTTTTGCACCATGGAGATGAAACCTAGCTTAATCTCGAAGTTGTTGTTTTGTACAGGAGGAGGAGTGATCCCAAACCAATTGTGATGAGTATTGGGAGCATCTCCGGCTCTAATGATCCTTGGGGGTCTAGCCGCGTGTTGGGGGTTTCCATTGCCCCTTCCCACTGCCCCGTGAGCTGGAGGAGGTCCCTCTGGATGCTCGTGTTCAGCCATAGCTTCAAAGTCAACCAAACTGTGCTGGACAATCTCCTCTGGCTTGTTCTCGTACTCTTCTTTGCCGTGAATAACCAAGCTGATGAATGTTGTCCAAGGATTGTAGTAGATTGTTGTTTCCCCGTGAACAAAGATTCTTGTACCTGAGAAACACACGTTTGAGAGTAGAATGATTAGTAACTAAAACAAAGTAAAGGTTTAGTCTTTATTAAGTCCCAAATCTCTATGTTTTCTAAACAATCCTAGGATGGCAATGGCGCCATTTGATAACTAGAATCTTTGCAAGGGTGAGTATGCAATGAGGCTATCAAACTCAAATGCAAGACAGGTTGTAGCACAGTATGCAAGAGAGAGTCAATCCACACCTAGGATGATAGAAAAAGCAAAGAGAATGCAAGGGCTTTGCAAATCTAAGCGAAACAAGATAGGTTTTGAGAAAATTCCTAAAAACTAGATGCAGCAACTAAATGGAATGCAAAACTATTTTAATATTACCAGGAATGATCAAACTACCATGAGGAACAAACAAAATAATTAAAGGACAAAGTTACGAATTATTAAAATTCGACTAGTGGATCGACCACAAGATCGACCACTAGATCGAGCATATACGATCGATCTCGTATAAAGATGTAAGAACAGTAAAACTAACGACCAGGATGCTATCAAAGATCAAGAGAATGACGAGAGAAGATGTAAAGATGCTAAGAAAGAGGGCCTAGGGTTGAGATTCATGGTCAGGGGTTTCAAATGTCTGAACTTGGGTTGAAAACCTTAAATCGACTCACTTTGTGAGAATCTCTAAGCCTTGAAAACGAAATAAGATCTATCCGTGGCTTTTGGTATAGATCACTCCTTCATCCTCTCCTCCAAACCCATGGCTTTTGGTGGAAAGAGAGGTCGAAGGGCAGGAAAAACAGACTTCAGACGAATGGCCTAACTAGTCCCCAAAACTTCCATGGCTTTTGGAAAGGGGTAACTAGTCTCTAGGGTGTGATCTTCAGAGGTCCCTAAATCCTGTCAAGGTAAGAGACCTCTCGGATAATAAAGCACTTGGCGTGAGAGTCTTTAAGCTTTAGGAACTCGACACCCTAGAAGAGATAGCCATTAAACACTAGAAAACCCCAAGATCGAAAACCTTTTTGACCCCTTGAATCCTCTCAACCCCGAACCCAAATGAACTAATCACTACACATAAGATAAATCAAGCAAAGCATGAAGAAAGAAACGATGAACATGAAAAGAAACTAGATTAAACTTCAAACGATTTGAATACAAAGCAAGAAAAACTTTAAGTTCGACAATGGTGGATAATCTCCAAAACAAGAGAGAAAAGCATAAAAATATAAGACTAAAAAGTTGTGTGTAAAAAGGACTTCGGCGCCTTCCCAAAATGGCGAAAACAACCCGATGGTCTCCCCCTCGCTAGCGGCCAAAAGCGGTTGAAAGGACAGAGATCGACTTCGGGATCGAGCGGCTCTCTCGATCATCTTCGGACATCGTGTCTTCAACTCGATCTGGGTCTCGATCATCTTCGGCGGATCGAGTGTTGCATCCGATCTTGGTATCGATCTTCGGTTGGATCGAGTGGTGGACTCGATCCGGCTCTCGCTCTGCATGGCGTCATTTACGTCTGTACCGTTTGATCAGTTGCTTCACTCGATCTTCGTCTCGATCATTCTCCTTGGATCACCTGGTCTTCTCGATCTTCTGGTCGATCTCATCCTAGATCGACCTGCCATGCTCGATCTGTTCCCCGATCTCTGGTCCTTAGCAAACATCCGCTCTTCCACGAACCGCCACAACAGCTTCAGCACGTCCACGAACCTCCACGACTCCAAAGTAGCCAGAAATAACCTGAATGTGATGCAAAATGCAAGGAACATGCGTATGCTGGTGCGAGAATGCTCTAGGACCCTAAGTGATGCAATCTAGTCTGAAGTATGATGTAAATGCATGAAAAGCTAACTAATATGTATGTAAAATGTATGCAATATGCAGTAACATCAACTCCCCCAAACTTACTTCTTGCTTGCCCTGAAGCAACAGAAAATAGGTAAGGAAGAGAGGTTTTAAAAACGAATGGGGGTTTTAGCTTCTTGCAAAGGTGCCTTTCAAATGAATCAATCTCAATGTCCTAGTTAACCGTTCTAAAATGCTATGCACACACTCATACTCCAAAGAACTTAGCCATACTCATCACACAAATAAATTCAGATCATGACTCTCCTATTCCTAACAATCAAAGAAACTCATCCTTTAACATTCATTAACATCCGAACCATGAATCAAACTTATGCACTTTAAAGCATAACACATTTGGCTAAGGGTGTACGTTATGAGCATAGAATTATCTCATTTGAAAAGGGTTTTCAATTAAAACAAGAGTTTCTCTCAAAAGTGGCAAGAATTTTATGCATAATGCTAAAGGTGAAGGCAATTGATGCATACATGATCAGATTCTCATTTACCCATGTAAACTAACAATGATCCTAAACCCCTCTCGTTTATTAACTTTCATCCTCACTCACCACTTAGAATCTACTCTTTTTTTTCTCAAAGCTTAGCATTCCCCAATTCGAAACAAAAATATTTTTAACTCTTTAGGTTAGTGAAAAGGTTGAAAATAAATTTTGCTCTTTAACTATTTCTTATTGGTAGCTCTCTTATTTTATTTTATTTTTTTTTTATTTGATACTTAGGCTCTTTTTTTCTTTTTCTTTTTATTTTTATTTGGGAAAGCTACCTCCTGAAATTTATTAGAGCATATATATAGTTTTTAAACACAACCTTTCACTTAAAACCCATTTCTTTCTTTTAAACACCAAACTCTTTGATACCGAGAACAAATAGACATGAAAACAACCCCAATGATCCCCCAAACTTATCCTAAGCCTATACCTAGCTTCAAAATGCAAAGCTAGCAATCATATGAGAACCAAATCATGTCGCCTAAACCTAACACTTTATGCTAAGTTCAAAACCGAAAAAAAGGCCTCACAAAGATGTCACACTAGAAATATTTGGCTTCAAAGAAGGGTAAGGGTCAAACTGGGAGTTCTACTTAGGCTCACAAAGAGTGGTAAAAGGAAGAAGAGAGCCTAAATATTTTAAAACCCATGTGTTCATTTTCAAATGCATAAGGATGATAATTAAAATTTCAGATTAAGATTTTCACTTATTAGGACAAGTTTCAAATCATGAGAGTTCAATTCAAGTCACGAAAATCATAGCAAGTGATCCAAGCATGGTAAGAACTTACTTTCAAAGCATAGACAAAGCATTAGAAAACTACTAACTAGGGCATTGAAACAATTCATGAGTATAAAACACCTTTTTAAGAAACTTTAACCCCTTATGCAAATGCAAACAACCTAGATGCTAAGAAAAATTCTAGACTCAATCCTAACATGTTTTGACAAGATGAATGCAACTACATGAATCTTTGAAAAAATTTTAAAATTTTTTACCAATTTTTCATGAACTAAAGACTCAAGGATGCTAAAGGAAAATAAGATCAGAAAACACATGTCAAACCACACATGTACTCCCCCAAACTTGCTTAACACCGTCCCGGTGGCAAACACATTCGAAGGAGCACCAAAACACAAAGCAAAAAGAAGCAAATATGAGCGGTTATGTACAATGGAAGAAGGTTGTTTCCTCTGGTCTAGTCTCGGTTGGAACTTGAGGATGTTCCAGAGGAGCTAGAGATTATGGTTTTGCCCTTGTCGGTTGGTTCTTGGAGAGAAAGGCGCGCCGGCTGAATGTTGCTGCCTTGAGTCTCACGGATGACAACTCCACCGGTTGAGAGCCTCCTCTTCTCGGGTTGGTGAACCTCTTCACTTGCATCTTTCTTAGGCGAGCCTCCTTGAAGTGCTTTGACCTTCTTGCGAAGTTTCTTGAGCATTTTGCCTTGCCATTTGTTGATTTTCCTTTGCATCTCCACAACAAACGCTAGGAACTTCTCCGTTTTGGTTCTCGGCTGAAAGTCTATCTTGGGAAAGGTGTAAGCTTCGGGCATCTCATCTTTCGTGGCTGGAGACTCGGACCTTTGACGAGGAGCAATCGCTGGGGCAGGCGGTCCCCCTAGAGGAGCAAATCACTCCTCTTCCGTTGGCAAGAACTCGATGTTCCCAACACCAAGCAGCCCGGTCTCGTCTTTGTTTGGCAGGATGCACACTCTCTTCTCGTTTTTGTCGTCTATGAAGAGGTAAGCGTAGAACCCTTCTGCTGGCGTGCATCCCAAGCTGTCGGTATTCCTCATGTAGACTTCATCCATGAAAGCTCTAGCTGGTACGTGTGCGAAGTCGTGTATAGGTACACCAGCTTGTAAGAATAGAGGGGTGAGGAAGCCGCCAATGAAAGAAGAGGTTGCCTTGCACCGCAAGGCATAAGCCTTGTATTTCAACAAGGAGGCAGCAAGCACACATCCATAGTTCACCTCGTCGCCGAGCTCATCCTCCATAGGCTCGTCATTCTCATCCGGGTCACACAACAAGTGCTCCACACCTTGGAACAGGAAGCAAAGCTCGGTCTTCGTGACCGTGGGAGCAACTGATCTTCCTCTAAACTTGTTGGCGATCAGCTTCAAAGTGTACCTCAGCACCGGGCTTCTCACCCTCTTGATCTTGGCGGTGTTGGCTTTGTAGTCTTTGTTGCTAATCAGGTCCCAAAAATCGTTTGCTCGCTTGAAGGAGGGGAACTCGACCTTGGTGGCAGCTGCGTTGAGACCATACGCTTGACATAGCTCGGGGATGGAGAGGCTGAAGGCTTGACGTCCAACCTTGAAGGAGAGGCGACCTTGTGAAGGAACGGGTGCGCTAGGGTTCTCGTAGCGAAACTCCAACGTGGCAAGGAAGTCTATTGTCACTTCTGGAATGGTTTGGCAATCCATCCGTGACAGACATCTTAAGCCAATGTTCTTGAGGAGTTGATCGCAATCCCTAAAAATCCCTAGCTTGAACAGCAGCTCCCTGTCCGCAAACTTAGTAGGCTCAAACCGAAGCCTTTCAAGCCGTTTCTTGTCCCTCTTCTCATCCTTACTCCATCTGACCCTCTCTTGAACAGCCACCTCTTGTCCTTCTCCCTCTTGTGTTGTCTCTTCTCTCGTTCTTTTGGGGGCCATTGTACCTGAAACAAATTTCTCAAGAAATTTGATAAGCAAACGGTGAGTTGATGAGAGAATGAGAGAAGGGAAGAAGAAAGCTTATAACTACTACCCTAGAATTTTGGGGAATTAATAAAAAATATAGCTAAGTAAAGGAGAATCAAATCTTTATATACTAGAGAATCTAGAATTATTCCTTTTACTAAGCTAAATTTTAAAATTCAAAAACGGCCCAATCATCTAAAACAATATCTTGCGAATTAAAAGAGAATTTTTCAAAAAATATTTCATTAAACTCCGAAAATACCTTTTGCAAGAATGTTAAAGAGCCTTGCTAGCCTTTGAAAACAAAACAAAAACTCTCACTCTCTTTGCTTAAAATTTCTGAGAAAACATGAATGAGAGGGTGAGAAGTTGTTGAAATATTTAAAGACTAAGCAAGAGGCTAAACCATGGGTAGTAAATGTGGTTTTCTGACAAAGTCTTGGTCAAGGCACATCTTTCATGGTCAAAGATGCTTGCCTTGACTAAGTTTTGAATTTAAAAATTGGAGGAAAAAGAATAAAGGAGGAAAAGAAAATGTTACCTCGGCATGAGATCGAGTCCGTTTAATCGATCTAGGACTCGATCTGATGCCCATAATTGCTTAGATCGAGAGGGTTACTCGATTTGTGACTCGATTCATCATGAATCGAGCCTTGGATCGATTGGCTCCCTCGATCGTTGAGATGTTGGCTCCACCGCTAAGTCCTCATGGTCGAGCTGCGTCTTCGATTTGGGGGTCGATTTGGCACAGATCGAGTGATGGATCGAGTCGAGTGATCGATCTGTTTTCAACAGATTTTCCCGTGAGAAATTAGATCGGTCGATCCATTTTGGATCGATCGATCTGTTTTCGTCAAGGTCGATCCTATCACTCATTCTCGTCTAGATCGACTGGCTCCTCTCGATTCACTGGCTCGATCTAGCAAAGATCGAGTCAGGATCAGTCGATCTAGCACTCGATCTCTAGCCTTTTCTTAACCCCTATCGCCTCTTTTGGACTTCAAGATCGAGGTTTAGACTTCTCATACCTGCTCCTACACACTTGCAAAATAAAAACATAAAACTGAAAGAGAAATAAAGCAGAAATATGTACAGGATAGACATGGGAATGCCTCCCAAGTGCGCTTTCTTTAACGTCTTTAGCTAGACTTTACTTGGTTTAGGCGGATGGTGGGTCTTGGAAAAGCATCGAGGTACTCTCCATGTCATAGCTGTCTGCCAAGTAAGGCTTGACTCTGTGTCCGTTGATGGTGAATGCACTGCCACTCTTTCCCATCAATGTAACAGCTCCATAAGGCAGCACTTCTTGGATCACAAACGGCCCGCTCCACCTTGACTTCAGCTTTCCCGGGAAGAGTTTGAGTCTTGAATTGTACAGCAACACTAAACCTCCTTCCTTAAGTTCCTTGGCAACCAATTTCTTATCGTGAGCTTCCTTAGTCCGCTCCTTGTATATCTGAGAGCTCTCATAAGCGTTCAGTCTTAACTCGTCCAGTTCATGTAGCTGAATGAGGCGCCTCTCATGAGCAGTCTTGAGGTCAAACTTCAGCCTCTTCATAGCCCACAATGCACGGTGTTCTAGCTCAACCGGGACATGACAGCCCTTGCCATAGAGTAGAGTGAAAGGGGTTGTACCAATCGGTGTTTTGAAGGCGGTACGGTAGGCCCAAAGAGCATCGTCCAGCTTCACTGCCCAGTCTTTCCTTGTTGCTCCGACAGTCTTCTCCAGTATAGTCTTGATTTGCCGGTTGGAGACTTCCACTTGACCGCTTGTTTGAGGATGATACGGTGTAGCCACCTTATGCTTAACGCCATACTTTCTCAAGAGGTTCTCAAAGACCTTGTTTATGAAGTGGCTTCCTCCATCGCTTATAACCACCTTAGGTACCCCAAACCTCGGGAAAATGATACTCTTGAACGGCTTGATCACCACCTTAGAATCGTTTGTAGGGGAAGCAATAGCCTCAACCCATTTAGAGACATAATCCACTGCTACTAAGATGTATTTGTTGTCGTATGAGGAAGGAAATGGCCCCATGAAGTCTATGCCCCACGCGTCGAACACGTCAACCTCGAAGATGGGAACCTGAGGCATTTCGTTCCTCTTAGTGATATTCCCTGCTTGTTGACACGCCTCACAGCTCTTCACAAACTCGTGTGCGTCTTTGAAGATGGACGGCCACCAGAAACCGGCTTGCAACACTTTCGTGGCAGTCTTGAATGAAGCGAAGTGTCCTCCGTAGGAAGAGCCATGGCAGTGATAGAGGATGTCTCTAGCTTCTTCCTTCGTAACACACCTCCGGTACAAACTGTCCACTCCTCTCTTGTATAAGTAGGGCTCGTCCCAAAAGTAGTCACTAGCCTCTCTCATGAACCGCTTCTTGTGATAGCTGTTGAGATGTGATGGCTCCTCACCACACGCTAAATAGTTCACGACATCAGCGTACCACAGTAGATCCTCCTCTTTGAAACTCAACACCTCTTCAAACTGCCCCTCTAGCTTTCCACAAACAGCCGTGGTGATCGCCATTAGTTGCTCTTCTGGAAGAGAGTCATCTAAGGGGAGAGACTCGTTGATCCTTAGCCGTGAGAGATGGTCAGCGACTCCGTTTTCTATTCCCTTCTTGTCTTTAATCTCCATGTCAAACTCCTGGAGCAAGAGAATCCACCTTAATAGATATATTGCAAAGCCGCGTGATCCGTGTAGACAATAGCCTTGGAACCAACAAGATATGACCGGAACTTCTCAAAGGCGAACACTACTGCAAGCAACTCCTTCTCTGTAGTGGTGTACCTTTTTTGCGTGTCATCCAAGGTTCTTGAAGCATAGTAAATCATGTGTAGCTTCTTGTCATTCCTCTGACCAAGAACTCCTACGGCGTAGTCACTAGCATCGCACATGATCTTAAAGGGTAGTGTCCAGTCTGGTGCTTGAACTATAGGAGCTGATGTAAGGGCTTCCTTGCTTCTGTGGTGGGTGTCGATCGACACTAGGGGGTGGGTGTCGATCGACACTAGCTCCTGGAAGTGGTGTCGAGCGTGTCATTCGTGTGTCGAGCTGCTTGTCGATCTCAGTCGATATCTGTTCGCCTCGAGTCGAAGGACCATGAATTTCCTCTGGTTTTGATCGACACTGGGGGTTGGTGTCGATCGACACCCTTCAAAACTGGCGAAATCCTCATCTTCAAACTCCTGCAGTTGCTCGAAATCTTCTGTGCTCAAGCCCTTTTTCGGCACTGTTTGCAAATTCTTTCCACTCCTCAGCGTGATGGCATTGACAGAGTGTCTTGGGTTGGTATCTGTTCTTCTTGGAAGGAATCCATCTTGCTTTTTCATAGCCCCAGCAGTTTGAGCCACTTGAGTATCCAAAGTCTTAACATGAGTGTTCAGAGCTTCAATTTTCCCATTCAAATCCTGATATAGGGCGTCAATCTTGCCATTGAAGTCAACTGTAATCTTCTGCTGACCTTCTAGCAACTGCTCAAGCATGGCTTCCATCGTGCTTAAAGCTGATGGTGCTAGTCCAGGCTGATAAGGTGAGGAACCATAGTTCCTGTTGAAGTTGTTGTTATGGTAAGGCTTCTGATATTCAGACTTCTGAAACTGAGGCTTGGGGGTGTAACCAGAAGAACTCTGGTTCCCGGTGAAGTTGCTTCTTTGCATATTCACACTGAATCCTCTGTTTCCTTACTGATTGTTGTATCTCTGGCCCTGAAAACCAGCTCCATTGATGTAGTTGACATCTTCTTCTTCAAACTCCTCAGTTGGCTCAAATGTCTCAACCTTAGCAGCAAACTGAACAGATTTCTTGCCCACCAAGAGATTATGCACAGAATCCAGCTTAGCCTTCATCTCAGCAACAAACTGATTGCTTCCCGCACTGCCAGCGTTTTTCTGTATCTGAAAATCAGCATTCTTTGTGCTGTTGCTGGAAGCTAAATTCTCTATCAGTTTGATGGCGTCAGCTGGGACTCTAGTGTTGAAGTTCCCATTGCTTGCTGCATCTAGAGCCATCTGATATTTCTAATCAACACGTCTGAAGAAGATACCCAGCAGCTGTACTTCATTAAACCCATGGTGTGGACAATCTCTTTGGTACAGCTTGAATCTCACCCAGGCTGCTTTGAAAGCTTCAGTTGGACCTTGGGAGAATGTGGCGATTTTTGTCCTCAACTCCTCTGACCTTGCATCATCATAAAAGTTGTTGAGGAAGGCGGATTTGGTGTCCTCCCATGTGGTCAAAGAGCCAGGTTCCAGCTGTTTGAGCCAATGTGTTGCATCTCCTTCCAAAGAGTGAGGGAACAGCTTGCAGAATAGGAAATCATTGTTGACTCCATTGGCTTTAACACTTGTAGCCAAGTCTTTAAACTTCTCTATATGATCCATTGGGTGTTCATGTGGAAGCCCATGGAATGGGTGCTGACCCACAAGCTGGTAGTAACTGGGTTACAGCTCAAAGCCATTCCTCTCTAAGGCAGGTGGGCGGATTGCAGCTCTATTTGCATATAACAGGATGATGCCCAGCAGCATCTCCAGCAGCTTGTTGTTGCAGATTCTGCTCCTCAATCACAACGCCATTGTCATCTATTCTCTGCCCATCCTCATTTATTATGTTCCCTTCTATGTCAACTAAATGATCTTCAGCATCTGTCCTCAAAACAAGTTGTCCAACCATTTTAGTCCGCTTTTTGGCTTACCTGATGGTTCTCTCTAGCTTGGCGAGTTCGTCGATACCTAAAGTCACAAGTTCTTTGTCTTTGTTGCTCCTGGTACTGCGATTATGCATGCACCTGAAACAGACAACAGTGAAGTAAAGAAAATTAGTGAACAGAAAATAAAAGCTTAGTCAAAATCTAGAACTAAAAACCTCAAAGTAATATATAAGTCCCCAGCAACGGCGCCAAAATTTGATATGCTCAAATTAACCCTTAGAGCTACTCTCTCAAATTAAGAGATCACTGTAGTACTTAGGGATCGAATCCACAAGGACTTAAGGCTATCACTCAACAGATTTTAGATTCAAATGAAGCTAAGCAGTCAATAATATATAAAACTAAATAATAGAATGAATGTAACACGATCAGGAACGGATTGTGAGTTGTTAAAATCAATAGAGTCAAGACGCTAGGCAATGGGAAATTCGCAGGTTGACATAAATCGCAGACTACTGACTGAAAGGAATATTTATTAAAACCATTCTAGAACTCAAAACACTAATGTAAAACCAATCGACTTCCGTCGCGGAGATTAACTATGATCAGATTCTAGAATTCCAAATTTCTTTGCAAATTCTAACAACCTAAACAAGCATTATAGTTCAGGTTCGATATGTTCACAAAATCACTAATCCAAATTCCTTTGCAATTAGTTATTTTGCTCATCTAAGATAGTTCTGGTTATTAACAATGTTTCCACATCTATTAAACAACCTAAGATCTGATTTCTAGGTGATCAATCTTAAAACTTGAGTTAAAGCAATCTAGATGAAGAACCAATTGATTTATCCTTCCAGTTTTGTAGTTCTAACAATTCATTATCAACCTTTGAATAACCCAAAACCTAACTAGCAGATTACTCAGACATAGCAAGTGAAACACAAATCCTGACTGAATAAAATTGCATTAAGAAATAGAGTAAAAGATGAAGGGGTTCGAAATTCTTCTCTACAGAGTATGGATTTGTCTCCCCAAAAGCTCTCAATCTAATCTCTCTCTTAGTCTCAATGAAGACAAGATAATAGCCTAACAATGGCTTAGAAAACCTAAATACTAGTCTAAACATGAACTGGAGCAAAAGTGCCAATAGTGGGAAACTTATGGGCCAAGTTGCAAATTCTTCCAATGAGTTTTTACACTCTCTTCGCGACCACGACCGGTGCCGATCGACACCAAGTGGTGGGTGTCGATCGACACCCTGCTTCATAATGCTCTCCGACTTGGTCTTTTCAGCATCAGCTTCAACATAACTCCAAAAGGCTCCAAAATCCATAGTTATGCTCCAAACATACCTAGACCTGCAAAGACTCTATAGGACTCGAAAAATACCAAAAAGACTCTATAAACAAGACTCATTTCATGGTCAATAACCAGTAAAAACTATGATCAATAGCCCTTTGCTAAACACCTTAACAAGAACTAACTCTCATTAGTGCTAAAACATTCAGCAAGCAATGGCAATCAACTCTATTCATGTCAAAATGCTCCTCAAACAGTCAATATCTTGAGCCAAGGCCAGCAAATTCTCTATTAAACAAGGTCAGCATTTCACTTGGTGGGCATAAGAGAAAGCCTAAATTCTAGATAAGTGTGATCAAGACAAATCTAGCTTAAAAACAGACCAATAGAGAGGAACCCATCAATTTAAACATTAAACAAACCTTAATCAATCCCTAAATCCCCTTAATCTGCCACATATAAGAACCATAAGCAAACTACTCACTAATACTCATGTTTAACACCAATTCACAAGAGGAAAAGATGTTAATCATGATTAGAAGAGAGATTAGAGAAATATTAATGGCAAATAGAAAATTATATTAAATAAAGCAAGAAATTTTTCTTACAAACCCATAAAATAAACTCAAGAACAGTGTTATGACATGACTTGTCAAAAATCCCAGAAAAAAAGGTATTTATACATAAGAGAATGAAGCTCTTAAGTAATGGCAAAAGTGTAATAAAAGACAGGCTCGGTCTGGGTTCTTATCGGTCAGTTGTGACCGATAGGAATGATCGATAGGGATCCTATCGGTCTGGAAGATGACCGATCGGGTGACCGAAGTCTAAACGGTGCACTGCTATCGGTCACTTTACTGACTGATAGGCCTTGTCGATAGGGATCCTATCGGTCAAGATCTTATCGGTCACTCCTTGACGGATAGGTCTTGTGCCTTGATCGATAAGCTCAGCAGAGATCGTCTGCCTTGGTCCCTTTTGCTCCTCTTGGCCCAGCTAGCTTCCTGGATCATCCCCAAAGCTCCTCCAATGCTCCTCTTAGCTCATAAGTACCTAAAAACATCCATAATGCATAGAAAATGCAAACTATATCCTAAATGACACCTAAGTTTAAAAGGAGAAGAAAGTGGGACAAAAGATAAGGAAAACATGCAAAAGGGAACCAAAACATGAACTAAATGCAAGCTTAAATGGTGTAAATACAAGAGATATCAGTGGGAGGAAGAGTTTTTAGCAGCTGACGCCAACCATGAAGTTGCAAAGGAAAAGTCTCTTAAAGCAGCAGCCACTAAGGAAGAGGAGAAGGGTAGGATACTTGAGGAGTGTCAAGCTGAGAAACATACTGGGATCTATCATCATTCTCCTTACAAGCCAGCTCTCCCCTTTCTGGAAGGTTTAAGAAACAGCTTATGGATAAGTACACCACTCTCTTTGCTAACCAAATGAAGCTTAGAGGTCTTGATGTTGGGACAGAGCTAAAAGAAGCCATTGCCAAGACTGAGGTATTGAACATCAAGAAGCTTGGAGATCCTGGATGCTTTACTTTGCCTTGTGAACTCAAAGAACAAACTTTCAAGAGATGTCTTTGTGACCTTGGGGCAAGTATCAACCTTCTCCCATCCTCTACTGCTAAGGCGTTTGGCTACACTAAACTTTAGGAGAGTAATGTGTCTCTAACCATAGCTGGTGGCACAGTAAAGACACCACTTGGAGCTCTTAAAGATGTGCCAATGATGATTGAAGGAGTGGTCATGCCAACAGATTTCCTGGTCGTAGATGTTGAAGGGAAGATCAAAAATGCCATCATTTTAGGGAGACCATTCTTAGCTTCAGCTGGCGAAGTGTTTGATGCAAAGGAGTGCACAATAGAGCTTAGATTAACCAAGGATAAAATGCTGAAGTTAGACTCCAAAGGGAACAAGCTGGAAGATGAGCAAGCCTTCTCAATGTAGGTTTAGAAATTGAAGAAAGTTAGGGAGCATTGGCCAGAGTTTGATGGCTAGGTGGGTGCAAGTTTTGATGGTTGCTGTATGTCCAGGATGTTTGCTGATACCACTGAAGAGGAGGTCCTCGAAGTGGCTGGTTTTGATGCTGTGAATGAAATCTTATTGGGTGCTACAGAAGAAGGAGTGGTTTTAAGGCCATTTGGCTCTAAGAGTGGTGAAGTTTGTTACTTGATGAAGCAAGAGGGAAGATCTCAGCCTTTTGCAGTGCTGAAGATTGACGGGTTCACCTGGAGAGTCAAGGGATGCAAGATCACACCAAGGAGTTCCAAGTCTCCTGCTCAACACCTCAACTAAGGAGCTGAGGAAAGTCAAGCTAAGTGACTCTAAACAAGCGCACTTGGGAAGCAATCCCATGGTATCCTTGTATATAGCTTTTCATTATTATGTTATTTATGTTTGTGTGAATGTTTTTTAGTGTCTCTAGTAACCAGGTTCAAGCTGAGGAAGAAGGAACCAAGCTCGGGAGAAGGAAGGAGTCGAAGAAGGGTTAATATCGACCAGCATATCGACCATGCACGTCGATACAGCTCATATCGAGCATGTATATCGAGCATATCTTGCTCGATAGAAGTACATTAGACTTATATCGATGTGCATATCAGAATGATCCTAATCGATACACCTGTAAGCATTTTTGTATCGATCAGAGTACGTGTATAAGGCAAACCGATACGCTTTAACAAGCAATGTATCGGGTAACAAACAGATCGATATGCCTGCACTGGTACCAATATCTATCGCATGTATCAATGTATCAGGTCGATACGACAGCAAGAAGTGCATATCGAGCACTATATCGACTTAACACACCAATGTGCCTTAACTGCGAGGACGCAAGGCGATTAATCGCCCTTTTTAAGGCATATCAGGGTGAATATCGACGTCTCACATCGATACACCTTAAAGGACGAATGAAAACATGATGTTCAGCACACGTCAAGGTGTAACGATGTGCATATCGACATGCTAGTCCGATATGGGATTTTACCAAATTATACCGACCTACATATCGAGCCACAAGCTCGATATTGGATAGCCAAGTATGATCATTGGACTACATATCGACATGAAGGACATCGATACATAAGGTGTCAAGCAGTATCAACGTGCATACATGTCGATATCACGACCCAGACATGATACCGGCATGCATATCGACCGGACCAAGTCGATATGATCAATATCGATCACAATATCGACTTGGGTGGTCGATATTGCACCCAAGGTAAATACTCTTCATTTCAAATTTTTTCTCTTCTTGGTCAAACTAGATCAAGGAGTTCAAATTTGAATCAATCCCCTTCCCAAGCATGAGTGGGACCTCTCTTAGGCACACTTTGTCCCCTTGCTTCCCACAAAAAGATTCCCCAGCCCTCTATTTAAACACCCACCCTTCTCTCTCTTTCTCACTTTCATTTTATTATTTACAACCACAAAAATTTCGAAATATTTAGTGTTCTAAGTGTCTAAGAGAGCCAAACCACTCAAGATAATTTCTCTCAGCTCTGTAAATATTTTTAATTCGCCTAAAAAACTTAAGAACTTCATTACATATTGTGGTTGTTTGCTTGATTTGTGAGTAATGCTTCATAGTTTTTTTTAATTTCTTTGGCAGTGAATAGATTGTTTTTTACTTTTGAAGCATTTAGATTAATGAATACTTGCTTTTCATATTCATCTATTTATCTTTGCATTAGCATTTTAGTACATTTGTTTAGTTTCACCATGCTAGGATTTATGATTTTCAATTAATTGATAAATTTGTTTAATGAATCTTTTGCATGCATTTACTTATTTACTTGCTTCACAACAAATAAAAGTTTACTTTTCAGTAAATAAACTCCTCCTATTGTGATTTTTAGCAACATTAAGCATTGCGTTTTGTTGCTTCCATGGTTCTGATTTTTCTTTTGAGAATATGTTTTAGGTACCATGGGGAGAACAACAAGGAGTGGAGCAAACAAAGAGGCTGAAAAGCAAAAGAAAGGAAAGGGCAAGGCCAAAGAAGTTGGGAGTCCAAACGCCAAATCTCAAGGCAAAAAGAGAGCTGATGTTGGCGCTAGTGAGCAGGTCCCTCAAAAGAAGAAAGGCACCACACCAGCTCAAAGGCAGCTGTATGACAAGCTGCAAAAGGTGGATGTAAGGCCAACTAGATACACCCATGTGCCATCTCTAAAGGCCTTGGGAATCTATGAAGACTGCTCTTCTATGCTTGAGATAATGGAGCTCACAAAGCTGGTGGGAACTCGATATTCAGCCAACAAAGACCAAGTGCTTCAATTCTTTGCAAGCTTTGAAGTGACATTCTATGAGCCAGGAGAGGAGACTAATGAAGAAGATGGTGATGGCTTCATCACTTTCAGAGTTTCCAAGAAGAACTATAGGATGTCTTTCTCAGCTATAGAAGATGCCTTTGGATTCTCTTATGGAAGCGCTAGAGGACAGAATCTGGGGGTTAGCAAAGAAGAGATGAGCAGCCTTTGGGAGCATGTAGTGAAGGACGCTTTTAATCCAGGAAAAAGCAAGGCTTCTCTGAGCAGAAATCCAACAATCAGATATGTGCACAAGGCGCTGGCGCATACACTCTTTGCTAGGAAGGAAATAGGAGCTTTTGAAGGAGGAGAATGGGAGCGGATTGATCATGGTCTTATGAGCGTTTCAGACAGCACCAGTCAAGGTGTTGCACTTAAGGGAACAGATGGTACAACTGCAATGGTCACCATCTTCATGCAGCAACTTCTGGTCATAAAACATTGGTTAACAACCAATGATGACAAGGCGCCAAAGCTGTACTATGCTGGCCTTATTACACTACTAATGGAAGCTGCAGGAGTTGAGAGTGGACCACCAACAGTCAAGAACACTTGGACCTGCCATACCTGAAGAAAGCAAGATTCCTTGGCGAGCAAGTGGGTGACAAGTTCATCTACAACTTCATCCAAGAAGATGGATCTGTTGCAAAGCTTCTACTCCCTGATGTGCACCTCATATTCTTCTCCAACCTGATAACTAGAATCTTTGCAAGGGTGAGTATGCAATGAGGCTATCAAACTCAAATGCAAGACAGGTTGTAGCACAGTATGCAAGAGAGAGTCAATCCACACCTAGGATGATAGAAAAAAGCAAAGAGAATGCAAGGGCTTTGCAAATCTAAGCGAAATAAGATAGGTTTTGAGAAAATTTCTGAAAACTAGATGCAGCAACTAAATGGAATGCAAAACTATTTTAATATTACCAGGAATGATCAAACTACCATGAGGAACAAACAAAATAATTAAAGGACAAAGCTACGAATTATTAAAATTCGACTAGTGGATCGACCATAAGATCGACCACTAGATCGAGCAAATACGATCAATCTCGTCTAAAGATGTAAGAACAGTAAAACTAACAACCAGGATGCTATCAAAGATCAAGCGAATGACGAGAGAAGATGTAAAGATGCTAAGAAAGAGGGCCTAGGGTTGAGATTCATGGTCAGAGGTTTCAAAGGTCTGAACTTGGGTTGAAAACTTTAAATCGACTCACTTTGTGAGAATCTCTAAGCATTGAAAACGAAATAAGATCTATCTGTGGCATTCGGTATTGATCACTCCTTCATCCTCCCCTCCAAACCCATGGCTTTTGGTGGAAAGAGAGGTCGAAGGGCAGGAAAAACAGACTTCAAACGAATGGCTTAACTAGTCCCCCAAACTTCCATGGCTTTTGGGAAGGGGTAACTAGTCTCTAGGGTGTGATCTTCAGAGGCCCTGAATCCTATCAAGGTAAGAGACCTCTCGGATCATAAAGCTCTTGGCGTGAGAGTCTTTAAGCTTTAGGAACTCGACACCCTAGAAGAGATAGCCATTAAACACTAGAAAACCCCAAGATCGAAAACCTTTTTGACCACTTGAATCCTCTCAACCCCGAACCCAAATGAACTACTCACTACACATAAGATAAATCAAGCAAAGCATGAAGAAAGAAACGATGAACATGAAAAGAAACTAGATTAAACTTCAAACGATTCGAATACAAAGCAAGAAAAACTTTAAGTTCGACAATGGTGGATAATCTCCAAAACCAGAGAGAAAAGCATAAAAAGATAAGACTAAAAAGTTGTGTGTGAAAAGGACTTCGCCGCCTTCCCAAAATGGCGAAAGCAACCCGATGGTCCCCCCCTCGCTAGCGGCCAAAAGCGGTTGAAAGGACAGAGATCGACTTCGGGATCGAGCGGCTCTCTCGATCATCTTCGGACATCATGTCTTCAACTCGATCTGGGTCTCGATCATCTTTGGCGGATCGAGTGTTGCATCCGATCTTGGTATCGATCTTCGGTTGGATCGACTGGTGGACTCGATCCGGCTCTCGCTCTGCATGGCGTCATTTACGTCTGTACCGTTTGATCGATTGCTTCACTCGATCTTCGTCTCGATCATTCTCCTTGGATCGCCTGGTCTTCTCGATCTTCTGGTCGAGCTCATCCTAGATCGACCTGCCATGCTTGATCTGTACCCCGATATCTGGTCCTTAGCAAACATCCGCTCTTCCACGAACCGCCACAACAGCTTCAGCACGTCCACGAACCTCCACGACTCCAAAGTAGCCAGAAACAAACTGAATGTGGTGCAAAATGCAAGGGACATGCGTATGCTGGTGCGAGAATGCTCTAGGACCCTAAGTGATGCAATCTAGTCTAAAGTGTGATGTAAATGCATGAAAAGCTGACTAATATGTATGCAAAATGTATGCAATATGCAGTAACATCAACTCCCCCAAACTTACTTCTTGCTTGCCCTCAAGCAACAGAAAATAAGTAAGGAAGAGAGGTTTTAAAAACGAATGGGGGTTTTAGCTTCTTGCAAAGGTGTCTTTCAAATGAATCAATCTCAATATCCTAGTTAACAGTTCTAAAATGCTATGCACGCACTAATACTCCAAAGAACTTAGCCATACTCATCACACAAAGAAATTCAGATCATGACTCTCCTATTCCTAACAATCAAAGAAACTCATCCTTTAACATTCATTAACATCCGAACCATGAATCAAACTTATGCACTTTAAAGCAGAACACATTTGGCTAAGGGTGTAGGTTATGAGCATAGAATGATCTCATTTGAAAAGGGTTTTCAATTAAAACAAGGGTTTCTCTCATAAGTGGCAAGAACTTTATGCATAATGCTAAAGGTGTAGGCAATTGATGCATACATGACCAGATTCTCATCTACCCATGTAAACTAACAATGATCCTAAACCCCTTTCGTTTATTAACTTTCATCCTCACTCACCACTTAGAATCTACCCTTTTTTTTTTCTCAAAGCTTAGCATTCCCCAATTCGAAACAAAAACATTTTTAACTCTTTAGGTTAGTGAAAAGGTTGAAAATAAATTTTGCTCTTTAACTATTTCTTATTGGTAGCTCTCTTATTTATTTTTTTTTATTTTTTTTTATTTGGCACTTAGGCTTTTTTTTCTTTTTTTTTATTTTTATTTGGGAGAGCTACCTCCTGAAATTTATTAGAGCATATATATAGTTTTTAAACACAACCTTTCACTTAAAACCCATTTCTTTCTTTTAAACACCAAACTCTTTGATACTGAGAACAAATAGACATGAAAACAACCCCAATGATCCCCCAAACTTATCCTAAGCCTATACCTAGCTTCAAAATGCAAAGCTAGCAATCATGTGAGAACCAAATCATGTCGCCTAAACCTAACACTTTATGTTAAGTTCAAAACCGAAAAAGAAGGCCTCACAATGATGTCACACAAGAAATATTTGGCTTCAAAGAAGGGTAAGGGTCAAGGTGGGAGTTCTACTTAGGCTCACAAAGAGTGGTAAAAGGAAGAAGAGAGCCTAAATATTTTAAAACCCATGTGTTCATTTTCAAATGCATAAGGATGATAATTAAAATTTCAGATTAAGGTTTTTACTTATTAGGAGAAGTTTCAAATCATGAGAGTTCAATTCAAGTCACGAAAGTCATAGCAAGTGATCCAAGCATGGTAAGAACATACTTTCAAAGCATAGACAAAGCATTAGAGAACTACTAACTAGGGCATTGAAATAATTCATGAGTATAAAACACCTTTTTAAGAAACTTTAACCCCTTATGCAAATGCAAACAACCTAGATGCTAAGAAAAATTCTAGACTCAATCCTAACATGTTTTGAAAAGATGAATGCAACTACATGAATCTTTGAAAAAATTTTAAAATTTTTTACCAATTTTTCATGAACTAAAGGCTCAAGGATGCTAAAGGAAAATAAGATCAGAAAACACATGTCAAACCACACATGTACTCCCCCAAACTTGCTTAACACCGTCCCGGTGGCAAACACATTCGAAGGAGCACCAAAACACAAAGCAAAAAGAAGCAAATATGAGCGGTTATGTACAATGGAAGAAGGTTGTTACCTCTGGTCTAGTCTCGGCTGGAACTTGAGGATGTTCCAGAGGAGCTAGAGACTATGGTTTTGCCCTTGTCGGTTGGTTCTTGGAGAGAAAGGCGCGCCGGCTGAATGTTGCTGCCTTGAGTCTCACGGATGACAACTCCACCGGTTGAGAGCCTCCTCTTCTCGGGTTGGTGAACCTCTTCACTTGCATCTTTCTTTGGCGAGCGTCCTTGAAGTGCTTTGACCTTCTTGGCAAGCTTCTTAAGCATTTTGCCTTGCCATTTGTTGATTTTCCTTTGCATCTCCACAACAGATGCTAGGAACTTCTCCGTTTTGGTTCTCGGCTCAAAGTCTATCTTGGGAAGGGTGTAGGCTTCGGGCATCTCATCTTCCGTGGCTGGAGACTCGGACCTTTGACGAGGAGCAATCGCTGGGGCAGGCAGTCCTCCTAGAGGAGCAAAGCACTCGTCTTCCGTTGGCAAGAACTTGATGTTCCCAACACCAAGCAGCTCGGTCTCGTCTTTGTTTGGCATGATGCACACTCTCTTCTCGTTTGAGTCGTCTATGAAGAGGTAAGCGTAGAACCCTTCTGCTGGCGTGCGTCCCAAGCTGTCGGTATTCCTCATGTAGACTTCATCCATGAAAGCTCTAGCTGGTACGTGTGCGAAGTCGTGTATAAGTACACCAGCTTGTAAGAATAGAGGGGTGAGGAAGCCGCCAATGAAAGAAGAGGTTGCCTTGCATTGCAAGGCATAAGCCTTGTATTTTACCAAGGAGACAGCAAGCACACATCCATAGTTCACCTCGTCGCCGAGCTCATCCTCCATAGGCTCGTCATTCTCATCCGGGTCACACAACAAGTGCTTCACACCTTGGAATAGGAAGCAAAGCTCGGTCTTCGTGACCGTGGGAGCAACTGATCTTCCGCTAAACTTGTTGGCGATCAGCTTCAAAGTGTACCTCATCACCGGGCTTCTCACCCTCTTGATCTTGGCGGTGTTGGCTTTGTAGTCTTCGTTGCTAATCAGGTCCCATAAATCGTTTGCTCGCTTGAAGGAGGGGAACTCGACCTTGGTGGCAGCTGCGTTGAGACCATACGCTTGACATAGCTCGGGGATGGAGAGGCTGAAGGCTTGACGTCCAACCTTGAAGGAGAGGCGACCTTGTGAAGGAACGGGTGCGCTAGGGTTCTCATAGCGAAACTCCAACATGGCAAGGAAGTCTATTGTCACTTCTGGAATGGTTGGGCAATCCATCCGTGACAGACATCTTAAGCCAATGTTCTTGAGGAGTTGGTCGAAATCCCCAAGAATCCCTAGCTTGAACAGCAGCTCCCTGTCCGCAAACTTAGTAGGCTCAAACCCGAAGCCTTTCAAGCCGTTTCTTGTCCCTCTTCTCATCCTTACTCCATCTGACCCTCTCTTGAACAGCCACCTCTTGTCCTTCTCCCTCTTGTGCTGTCTCTTCTCTTGTTCTTTTGGGGGCCATTGTACCTGAAACAAATTTCTCAAGAAATTTGATAAGCAAACGGCAATTTGATGAGAGAATGAGAGAGGGGAAGAAGAAAGCTTATAACTACTACCCTAGAATTTGGGAGAATTAATAAAAAAATATAGCTAAATAAAGGAGAATCAAATCTTTAGATACTAGAAAATCTTGAATTATTCCTTTTACTTAGCTAAATTTTAAAATTCAAAAACGGTCCTATCATCTAAAACAATATCTTGCGAATTAAAAGGGAATTTTCCAAAAAATATTTCATTAAACTCTGAAAATACTTTTTGCAAGAATGTTAAAGAGCCTTGCTAGCCTTTGAAAACAAAATAAAAAAACTCTCACTCTCTTTGCTTAAAATTTCCGAGAAAACAAGAATGAGAGGGTGAGAAGTTGTTGAAATATTTAAAGGCTAAGCAAGAAGCAAAACCATGGGTAGTAAAGGTGGTTTTCTGACAAAGTCTTGGTCAAGGCACATCTTTCATGGTTAAAGATGCTTGCCTTGACCAAGTTTTGAATTTAAAAATTGGAGGGAAAAGAATAAAGGAGGGAAAGAAAATGTTACCTCGGCATGAGATCGAGTCCGTTTGGTCGATCTAGGACTCGATCTCATGCCCATAATGGCTTAGATCGAGAGGGTTACTCGATTTGAGACTCCATTCATGATGAATCGAGTCTTGGATCGATTGACTCCCTCGATCGTTGAGATGTTGGCTCCACGGCTAAGTCCTCATGATCGAGCTGCGTCCTCGATTTGGGGGTCGATTTGGCACAGATCGAGTGATGGATCGAGTCGAGTGATCGATCTGTTTTCAACAGATTTTCCCGAGAGAAATTAGATCGGTCGATCCATTTTGGATCGATCGATCCGTTTTTGTCAAGGTCGATCCTATCACTCGTTCTCGTCTAGATCGACTGGCTCCTCTCGATTTACTGGCTCGATCTAGCAAAGATCGAGTCAGTATCAGTCAATCTAGCACTCGATCTCTAGCCTTTTCTTAACCCCTATCGCCTCTTTTGGACTTCAAGATCGAGGTTTAGACTCCTCATACCTGCTCCTACACACTTGCAAAATAAAAACATAAAACTGAAAGAGAAATAAAGCAGAAATATGTACAGGATAGACATGGGAATGCCTCCTAAGTGCGCTTTCTTTAACATCTTTAGCTAGACTTTACTTGGTTTAGGCGGATGGTGGGTCTTGGAGAAGCACCGAGGTACTCTCCTTGTCATAGCTGTCTGCCAAGTAAGGCTTGACTCTGTGTCCGTTGACGGTGAATGCACTGCCACTCTTTCCCATCAATGTAACAGCTCCATAAGGAAGCACTTCTTGGATCACAAACGGCCCGCTCCACCTTGACTTCAGCTTTCCCGGGAAGAGTTTGAGTCTTGAATTGTACAGCAACACTAAACCTCCTTCCTTAAGTTCCTTGACAACCAATTTCTTGTCGTGAGCTTCCTTAGTCGGCTCCTTGTATATCCGAGAGCTCTCATAAGCATTCAGTCTTAACTCGTCCAGTTCATGTAGCTGAATGAGGCGCCTCTCTTGACAGTCTTGAGTTCAAAGTTCAGCCTCTTCACAGCCCACAATGCACGGTGTTCTAGCTCAACCGGGAGATGACAGCCCTTGCCATAGAGTAGAGTGAAAGGGGTTGTACCAATCGGTGTTTTGAAGGCGGTACGGTAGGCCCAAAGAGCGTCGTCCAGCTTCACTGCCCAGTCTTTCCTTGTTGCTCTGACAGTCTTCTCCAGTATAGTCTTGATTTGCCGGTTGGAGACTTCCACTTGACCGCTTGTTTGAGGATGATACGGTGTAGCCACCTTATGCTTAACGCCATACTTTCTCAAGAGGTTCTCAAAGACCTTGTTTATGAAGTGGCTTCCTCCATCGCTTATAACCACCTTAGGTACCCTAAACCTCGGGAAAATGATACTCTTGAACAGCTTGATCATCACCTTAGAATCGTTTGTAGGGGAAGCAATAGCCTCAACCCATTTAGAGACATAATCCACTGCTACTAAGATGTATTTGTTGACGTATGAAGAAGGAAATGGCCCCATGAAGTCTATGCCCCACGCGTCGAACACGTCAGCCTCGAAGATGGGAACCTGAGGCATTTCGTTCCTCTTAGTGATATTCCCTGCTCGTTGACATGCCTCACAGCTCTTCACAAACTCGTGTGCGTCTTTGAAGATGGACAGCCACCAGAAACCGGCTTGCAACACTTTCGTGGCAGTCTTGAATGAAGCGAAGTGTCCTCCGTAGGAAGAGCCATGGCAGTGATAGAGGATGTCTCTAGCTTCTTCCTTCGTAACACACCTCCGGTACAAACTGTCCACTCCTCTCTTGTATAAGTAGGGCTCGTCCCAAAAGTAGTCACTAGCCTCTCTCATGAACCGCTTCTTGTGATAGCTGTTGAGATGTGATGGCTCCTCACCACACGCTAAATAGTTCACGACATCAGCGTACCACAGTAGATCCTCCTCTTTGAAACTCAACACCTCTTCAAACTGCCCCTCCAGCTTTCCACAAACAGCCGTGTTTATCGCCATTAGTTGCTCTTCTGGAAGAGAGTCATCTAAGGGGAGAGACTCGTTGATCCTTAGCCATGAGAGATGGTCAGCGACTCCGTTTTCTATTCCCTTCTTGTCTTTAATCTCCATGTCAAACTCCTGGAGCAAGAGAATCCACCTTAAAAGCCGAGGCTTAGTGTCCTTCTTCGAATAGATGTATCGCAAAGCCGCGTGATCCGTGTAGACAATAGCCTTGGAACCAACAAGATATGACCGAAACTTCTCAAAGGCGAACACTACTGCAAGCAACTCCTTCTCTGTAGTGGTGTACCTTGTTTGCGTGTCATCCGAGGTTCTTGAAGCATAGTAAATCACGTGTAGCTTCTTGTCTTTCCTCTGACCAAGAACGGCTCCTACGGCGTAGTCACTAGCATCGCACATGATCTCAAAGGGTAGTGTCCAGTCTGGTGCTTGAACTATAGGAGCTGATGTAAGGGCTTCCTTGATGGTCACGAAAGCTCGCAAACACTCCTCATCAAACACAAACCCGGCTTCTTTGCACAACAACCGTGTAAGAGGGCGTGTAATCTTGGAGAAATCCTTGATGAAGCGCCTATAGAACCCGGCGTGTCCCAAGAAACTTCTGACTCCCTTAACGTTAACCGGCGGCTCAAAACCCATAATGACTTCCACTTTAGCCTGATCAACCTCAATGCCCTTCTCTGATATCTTATGGCCGAGCATGATCCCTTCCTTAACCATAAAGTGGCATTTCTCCCAGTTTAGCACCAAGTTTGTCTCTTCACAATGCTTCAATACCCTGCAAAGATTCAACAAACACGCAGAAAAAGACGCACCATAGACAGAGAAGTCATCCATGAACACCTCTACCATCTCTTCTATTAGATCGGAGAAGATCGACATCATACACCGCTGAAACGTAGCCGGTGCATTACACAATCCAAACAGCATCCTTCGATACGCAAAGGTACCGTAGGGACATGTGAAGGTCGTCTTCTCCTGATCATTTGGATGAATTGGTATCTGAAAGAAACCGCTATACCCATCGAGGAAACAGTAGTAAGGGTGATTAGCAAGTCTCTCAAGCATTTGATCAATAAAAGGCAAAGGGAAATGATCTTTCCTAGTTGCAAGGTTAAGTTTCCTACAATCAATACACATCCTATGACCAGTGATGGTTCTAGTAGGAATAAGCTCATCTTTTTCATTCCTTATGACCGTGATCCCTCCCTTCTTAGGTACCACGTGTACAGGAGAAACCCACGTGCTGTCACTTATGGGATAGATCATGTCAGCCTCTAAAAGCTTGAGGATCTCTTTCTTAACAACCTCTTTCAAATTAGGATTCAAACGCCTTTGATGTTCTATAGAAGAGGCGTTCTCATTATCCAAGTGAATCCTGTGAGTGCAAAACATTGGTGAAAGGCCCTTGATGTCACTTAAAGAGTACCCAATGGCCTCCCTATACTTTCTCAGCTCATTCAGGAGCGAGTGCACTTAAGTTTTCATTCACAATCACAGGATAGGTGTTATTAGGTCCTAAGAAAGCATACCTTAGCCCTTTTGGGAGCTCCTTAAGGTCCACCTTTGGGGCTTACAGCTCGCTCCAGTCATCCTCGTGGCTGTTGTAGTTGCTTTCCTCCTTGGAACCCTCCTTAGAACCCGAGGCATGGCCCTTAAGACTGCTTTCCTCAACCGCTATCCCTTCTGAAATCGAGTAGTTTTGCTCGATTCACTTACTCGATTTGATGTGGATCGAGTAAGGGATCGAGACGCTGAGTAGATCTCCTGATTGGACCCCAAAATGATCGGAAGGTTTCTCTCGATCGTCGACTCGATTGTTTTTCCGGATCGATCAATCCTCTCGATCTGTCTGTCGATTGCTGCACCGGATCGAGTTGTGTTCTCGATTGCCTTGTCGGTCTGACTCCTGGATCGAGTGATAGCATCGATCTCGGGGTCGATCTCTAGGCAGCAGCTTTCATCCTTCTTAACAATCTTCCTAGAATCCAGCAAGTTGACGTACTCCTGGGTCCTCTGATCCATATAGCCAAACTCCCCTGGCTCCCTTGTCAGTGCCAGCTTCAGATGGTCTTCCTGAGCCAGCTCTTCCAGCAACTCATCCGCTAAGGCATCCATCATTTCAATGTAGAAAGCTTGCCCTTATATGGTCGGCTTCTTCAGAACCTTATTGATATCGAAGTCCAGCCTTATATCCTTTCCCAAGTGCAAGGCAATCTTCCCGTTCTTGACATCGATGATAGCCCCGGCGGATGCAAGGAATGGTCTTCCTAGGATGAGTGGATCCTTAGGCTCTTCATCCATTTCAAACACGACGAAGTCCGTAGGTACGTTCACACCACTGATTCGCACCGGTAGATCTTCAAGCAGCCCCACTGGTAGCCTCACACTCCTATCAGCTAGTACCAACGAGATCCTACAGTCTTTGAAACGAGTAAAGCCAAGCTTCTTCGCCACGGAATGAGGCATCAGATTTATGCTAGCTACGAGATCACAAAGGCAACTCTTGAACTCCAGAGGACCTAAAGCGCAGGGTATAGTGAAGCTTCCAGGGTCTCCCAACTTCTTAGGGACTATCTCCTTATGTATCACAGCACTACACTCTTCACTTAGAACAAGCACCTCCTTGCTTTCCTTATTCTTCTTCATGAGAGTGTCTTTGAAGAATTTGGCGCATTTAGGCATCATTGCAAGGCAGTCAACAAGAGGTAGCTTGATCTCCACGTCCTTAAGATGCTTCTCAAAGAGGATTCTATGTTTCTCTATGTGTTGCTTCTTGAAGCAGCCAGGAAAAGGCAGCTTAGGTACATACGGTGGAGGTACATAAGCATTTGTCTCCTTAGTAGTTTGCTCTGCTTTCTTCTCAGCAACTGCTTTGTCTCCTCTTCTTGGCCCTTGGATCCAGACATTGTCAAAGTTAATCTCATCATCAGCTGAAGGCTTACCCTCTCCCTCTTGAATTACAACGTCCTCGTTGTTCTTAGGAGTAACCAGAGGTGCTAGCTCTTTTCCGCTTCTTAACGTGATGGCGTTGGCATATTCCTTAGGATTCTGCTCACACTTGCCCGGTAGGCTATTCTGACCACTTGTACTCGCTTTCCCCTTCTCTAGCTGCTTGATCTTGTTGTTTAAGTTGGTGATCTGAGTGGAGAAGTCAGTGAGAGATGAGTCTAGATGAGTGTTCATCTCGGCGAACTTCTGGTTTGTAGAGGCTTGCCCATGTATCAGCTGCTGAAACATGGCCTGAACCGGATCAACCTGTTGTTGCATCGGCTGTTGCTGCTGAGGTGCAAAGCCCGGAGGGTAGTTAGGCGTATAACCCTTGTTACTTTGATGTTGCCCTTGGAAGTTGTTCTGCCCTTGACCTTGGAAACCACCACTCGGCTGAAAACCTTTGTTGTAAGGGATGAAAGGTTTTGCTTGCTGAGCAGGGTACACTTGGTCCTTAGGGTTGGCAACGTTGGTACTACGGTATGAGAGATTGTTTTTTTGGTTGTAGCCTTGGTTGTAGCCTTGAGGTTTGTAATTGTTCTGTCCCGCCACCCAATTGGCTTCTTCCTGGCTCAACTCAAGCTCCTCTTGATTCTCATCTGCTTCACCAACAAAGTGAACATGCTTCTGGTTGGCTAACACCAGCTTATCTATCTTCTCATGAAAGATTTCAGCTCCTTTTTGTGAGACTCTAGCTCGGATCCTCTCGGTGCACGGTCATATCCTCAGCGTAGTTGCCATCACTCAATGCCAAGTTTTCTATCAGCTCCATGCCCTCTTCTACCTCCTGACCAAGGAAGTTCCCATTGCTAGCTGTGTCAAGCAACAACCTGATCTTTGGTGAAGCTCCGCGGTAGATGGTGCTGAGTAGGGTCTCCTCGCTGAAACCGTGATGAGGACATTGGATCGTGTAGTCTTTGAAACGTTCCATTGCCTCGTTGAATGTCTCGTTGTTTCGTTGAGTGAAGCCGCTCATTTCACTTCTCAACCGTGCTGTCCTGGTGCTAGAGAAGAATTTTGAGAGAAAGGCCTTCTTACACTCGGCCCATGAGGTGATGGTGCCTTGTGGGAGGGTCTTCTCCCAATGCCTAGCCTTGTCTCCGAGTGAAAAGGGAAAGAGACGCAGCTTGAAAGCATCTTCGGATATGCCGTTTATCTTGATCATCCCACATACTTGCTCGAAGTTGTCAAGGTGCTCCAAGGGATCTTCCATTGCTAAGCCGTGGAACTTGTTGTTTTGCACCATGGAGATAAAACCTGGCTTAATCTCGAAGTTGTTGTTTTGTACAGAAGGAGGAGTGATCCCAAACCTATTGTGATGAGTATTGGGAGCATCTCCGGCTCCTATGATCCTTGGGGGTCTAGCCGCGTGTTGGGGGTTTCCATTGCCCCTTCCCACTGCCCCGCGAGCTGGAGGAGGTCCCTCTGGATGCTCGTGTTCAGCCATAGCTTCAAAGTCAACCAAACCTTGCTGAACAATCTCCTCAAAGGCTCTGGCTTGTTCTCGTACTCTTCTTTGCCGTGAATGACCAAGCTGATGAATGTTGTCCAAGGGTTGTAGTAGATTGTTGTCTCCCCGTGAACGAAGATTCATGTACCTGAGAAACACACGTTTGAAAGTATAATGATTAGTAACTAAAACAAGGTAAAGGTTTAGATTTTACTAAGTCCCAAATCTCTATGTTTTCTAAACAATCCTAGGATGGCAACGGCGCCATTTGATAACTAGAATCTTTGCAAGGGTGAGTATGCAATGAGGCTATCAAACTCAAATGCAAGACAGGTTGTAGCACAGTATGCAAGAGAGAGTCAATCCACACCTAGGATGACAGAAAAAGCAAAGAGAATGCAAGGGCTTTGCAAATCTAAGCGAAACAAGATAGGTTTTGAGAAAATTCCTAAAAACTAGATGCAGCAACTAAATGGAATGCAAAACTATTTTAATATTAGCAGGAATGATCAAACTACCATGAGGAACAAACAAAATAATTAAAGGACAAAGTTACGAATTATTAAAATTCGACTAGTGGATCGACAACAAGATCGACCACTAGATCGAGCATATACGATAGATCTCGTATAAAGATGTAAGAACAGTAAAACTAACGACCAGGATGCTATCAAAGATCAAGCGAATGACGAGAGAAGATGTAAAGATGCTAAGAAAGAGGGCCTAGGGTTGAGATTCATGGTCAGGGGTTTCAAATGTCTGAACTTGGGTTGAAAACCTTAAATCGACTCACTTTGTGAGAATCTCTAAGCCTTGAAAACGAAATAAGATCTATCCGTGGCTTTTGGTATAGATCACTCCTTCATCCTCTCCTCCAAACCCATGGCTTTTGGTGGAAAGAGAGGTCGAAGGGCAGGAAAAACAGACTTCAAACGAATGGCTTAACTAGTCCCCCAAACTTCCATGGCTTTTGGAAAGGGGTAACTAGTCTCTAGGGTGTGATCTTCAGAGGTCCCTAAATCCTGTCAAGGTAAGAGACCTCTCGGATAATAAAGCTCTTGGCGTGAGAGTCTTTAAGCTTTAGGAACTCGACACCCTAGAAGAGATAGCCATTAAACACTAGAAAACCCCAAGATCAAAAACCTTTTTGACCCCTTGAATCCTCTCAACCCCGAACCCAAATGAACTACTCACTACACATAAGATAAATCAAGCAAAGCATGAAGAAAGAAACGATGAACATGAAAAGAAACTAGATTAAACTTCAAACGATTTGAATACAAAGCAAGAAAAACTTTAAGTTCGACAATGGTGGATAATCTCCAAAACAAGAGAGAAAAGCATAAAAATATAAGACTAAAAAGTTGTGTGTAAAAAGGACTTCGCCGCCTTCCCAAAATGGCGAAAACAACCCGATGGTCCCCCCCTCGCTAGCGGCCAAAAGCGGTTGAAAGGACAGAGATCGACTTCGGGATCGAGCGGCTCTCTCGATCATCTTCGGACATCGTGTCTTCAACTCGATCTGGGTCTCGATCATCTTCGGCGGATCGAGTGTTGCATCCGATCTTGGTATCGATCTTCGGTTGGATCGAGTGGTGGACTCGATCCGGCTCTCGCTCTGCATGGCATCATTTACGTCTGTACCGTTTGATCGGTTGCTTCACTCGATCTTCGTCTCGATCATTCTCCTTGGATCGCCTGGTCTTCTCGATCTTCTGGTCGATCTCATCCTAGATCGACCTGCCATGCTCGATCTGTTCCCCGATCTCTGGTCCTTAGGAAACATCCGCTCTTCCACGAACCGCCACAACAGCTTCAGCACGTCCACGAACCTCCACGACTCCAAAGTAGCCAGAAATAACCTGAATGTGATGCAAAATGCAAGGAACATGCGTATGCTGGTGCGAGAATGCTCTAGGACCCTAAGTGATGCAATCTAGTCTGAAGTATGATGTAAATGCATGAAAAGCTAACTAATATGTATGTAAAATGTATGCAATATGCAGTAACATCAACTCCCCCAAACTTACTTCTTGCTTGCCCTGAAGCAACAGAAAATAAGTAAGGAAGAGAGGTTTTAAAAACGAATGGGGGTTTTAGCTTCTTTCAAAGGTGCCTTTCAAATGAATCAATCTCAATGTCCTAGTTAACCGTTCTAAAATGCTATGCACACACTCATACTCCAAAGAACTTAGCCATACTCATCACACAAATAAATTCAGATCATGACTCTCCTATTCCTAACAATCAAAGAAACTCATCCTTTAACATTCATTAACATCCGAACCATGAATCAAACTTATGCACTTTAAAGCATAACACATTTGGCTAAGGGTGTAGGTTATGAGCATAGAATGATCTCATTTGAAAAGGGTTTTCAATTAAAACAAGAGTTTCTCTCAAAAGTGGCAAGAACTTTATGCATAATGCTAAAAGTGAAGGCAATTGATGCATACATGATCAGATTCTCATTTACCCATGTAAACTAACAATGATCCTAAACCCCTCTCGTTTATTAACTTTCATCATCACTCACCACTTAGAATCTACTCTTTTTTTTCTCAAAGCTTAGCATTCCCCAATTTGAAACAAAAATATTTTTAACTCTTTAGGTTAGTGAAAAGGTTGAAAATAAATTTTGCTCTTTAACTATTTCTTATTGGTAGCTCTCTTATTTTTTTTTATTTTTTTTATTTGGTACTTAGGCTCTTTTTTTCTTTTTCTTTTTATTTTTATTTGGGAGAGCTACCTCCTGAAATTTATTAGAGCATATATATAGTTTTTAAACACAACCTTTCACTTAAACCCCATTTCTTTCTTTTAAACACCAAACTCTTTGATACCAAGAACAAATAGACATGAAAACAACCCCAATGATCCCCCAAACTTATCCTAAGCCTATACCTAGCTTCAAAATGCAAAGCTAGCAATCATATGAGAACCAAATCATGTCGCCTAAACCTAACACTTTATGCTAAGTTCAAAACCGAAAAAAAAGGCCTCACAAAGATGTCACACTAGAAATATTTGGCTTCAAAGAAAGGTAAGGGTCAAACTGGGAGTTCTACTTAGGCTCACAAAGAGTGGTAAAAGGAAGCAGAGAGCCTAAATATTTTAAAACCCATGTGTTCATTTTCAAATGCATAAGGATGATAATTAAAATTTCAGATTAAGATTTTCACTTATTAGGACAAGTTTCAAATCATGAGAGTTCAATTCAAGTCACGAAAATCATAGCAAGTGATCCAAGCATGGTAAGAACTTACTTTCAAAGCATAGACAAAGCATTAGAAAACTACTAACTAGGGCATTGAAACAATTCATGAGTATAAAACACCTTTTTAAGAAACTTTAACCCCTTATGCAAATGCAAACAACCTAGATGCTAAGAAAAATTCTAGACTCAATCCTAACATGTTTTGACAAGATGAATGCAACTACATGAATCTTTGAAAAAATTTTAAAATTTTTTACCAATTTTTCATGAACTAAAGACTCAAGGATGCTAAAGGAAAATAAGATCAGAAAACACATGTCAAACCACACATGTACTCCCCCAAACTTGCTTAACACCGTCCCGGTGGCAAACACATTCGAAGGAGCACCAAAACACAAAGCAAAAAGAAGCAAATATGAGCGGTTATGTACAATGGAAGAAGGTTGTTACCTCTGGTCTAGTCTCGGTTGGAACTTGAGGATGTTCCAGAGGAGCTAGAGACTATGGTTTTGCCCTTGTCGGTTGGTTCTTGGAGAGAAAGGCGCGCCGGCTGAATGTTGCTGCCTTGAGTCTCACGGATGACAACTCCACCGGTTGAGAGCCTCCTCTTCTCGGGTTGGTGAACCTCTTCACTTGCATCTTTCTTAGGCGAGCCTCCTTGAAGTGCTTTGACCTTCTTGCGAAGTTTCTTGAGCATTTTGCCTTGCCATTTGTTGATTTTCCTTTGCATCTCCACAACAGACGCTAGGAACTTCTCCGTTTTGGTTCTCGGCTCAAAGTCTATCTTGGGAAAGGTGTAGACTTCGGGCATCTCATCTTTCGTGGCTGGAGACTCGGACCTTTGACGAGGAGCAATCGCTGGGGCAGGCGGTCCCCCTAGAGGAGCAAATCACTCCTCTTCCGTTGGCAAGAACTCGATGTTCCCAACACCAAGCAGCTCGGTCTCGTCTTTGTTTGGCAGGATGCACACTCTCTTCTCGTTTTTGTCGTCTATGAAGAGATAAGCGTAGAACCCTTCTGCTGGCGTGCATCCCAAGCTGTCGGTATTCCTCATGTAGACTTCATCCATGAAAGCTCTAGCTGGTACGTGTGCGAAGTCGTGTATAGGTACACCAGCTTGTAAGAATAGAGGGGTGAGGAAGCCGCCAATGAAAGAAGAGGTTGCCTTGCACCGCAAGGCATAAGCCTTGTATTTCAACAAGGAGGCAGCAAGCACACATCCATAGTTCACCTCGTCGCCGAGCTCATCCTCCATAGGCTCGTCATTCTCATCCGGGTCACACAACAAGTGCTCCACACCTTGGAACAGGAAGCAAAGCTCGGTCTTCGTGACCGTGGGAGCAACTGATCTTCCTCTAAACTTGTTGGCGATCAGCTTCAAAGTGTACCTCAGCACCGGGCTTCTCACCCTCTTGATCCTGGCGGTGTTGGCTTTGTAGTCTTCGTTGCTAATCAGGTCCCAAAAATCGTTTGCTCGCTTGAAGGAGGAGAACTCGACCTTGGTGGCAGCTGCGTTGAGACCATACGCTTGACATAGCTCGGGGATGGAGAGGCTGAAGGCTTGACGTCCAACCTTGAAGGAGAGGCGACCTTGTGAAGGAACGGGTGCGCTAGGGTTCTCGTAGCGAAACTCCAACGTGGCAAGGAAGTCTATTGTCACTTCTGGAATGGTTGGGCAATCCATCCGTGACAGACATCTTAAGCCAATGTTCTTGAGGAGTTGGTCGCAATCCTCAAAAATCCCTAGCTTGAACAGCAGCTCCCTGTCCGCAAACTTAGTAGGCTCAAACCGAAGCCTTTCAAGCCGTTTCTTGTCCCTCTTCTCATCCTTACTCCATCTGACCCTCTCTTGAACAGCCACCTCTTGTCCTTCTCCCTCTTGTGTTGTCTCTTCTCTCGTTCTTTTGGGGGCCATTGTACCTGAAACAAATTTCTCAAGAAATTTGATAAGCAAACGGTGAGTTGATGAGAGAATGAGAGAAGGGAAGAAGAAAGCTTATAACTACTACCCTAGAATTTTGGGGAATTAATAAAAAATATAGCTAAGTAAAGGAGAATCAAATCTTTATATACTAGAGAATCTTGAATTATTCCTTTTACTTAGCTAAATTTTAAAATTCAAATACGGCCCAATCATCTAAAACAATATCTTACGAATTAAAAGAGAATTTTTCAAAATATATTTCATTAAACTCCGAAAATACCTTTTGCAAGAATGTTAAAGAGCCTTGCTAGCCTTTGAAAACAAAAAAAAAACTCTCACTCTCTTTGCTTAAAATTTCCGAGAAAACATGAATGAGAGGGTGAGAAGTTGTTGAAATATTTAAAGACTAAGCAAGAGGCTAAACCATGGGTAGTAAATGTGGTTTTCTGACAAAGTCTTGGTCAAGGCACATCTTTCATGGTCAAAGACGCTTGCCTTGACTAAGTTTTGAATTTAAAAATTGGAGGAAAAAGAATAAAGGAGGAAAAGAAAATGTTACCTCGGCATGAGATCGAGTCCGTTTAATCGATCTAGGACTCGATCTCATGCCCATAATGACTTAGATCGAGAGGGTTACTCGATTTGTGACTCGATTCATCATGAATCGAGCCTTGGATCGATTGGCTCCCTCGATCGTTGAGATGTTGGCTCCACGGCTAAGTCCTCATGATCGAGCTGCGTCTTCGATTTGGGGGTCGATTTGGCACAGATCGAGTGATGGATCGAGTCGAGTGATCGATCTGTTTTCAACAGATTTTCCCGAGAGAAATTAGATCGGTCGATCCATTTTGGATCGATCGATCCGTTTTCGTCAAGGTCGATCCTATCACTCATTCTCGTCTAGATCGACTGGCTCCTCTCGATTCACTGGCTCGATCTAGCAAAGATCGAGTCAGGATCAGTCGATCTAGCACTCGATCTCTAGCCTTTTCTTAACCCCTATCGCCTCTTTTGGACTTCAAGATCGAGGTTTAGACTTCTCATACCTGCTCCTACACACTTGCAAAATAAAAACATAAAACTGAAAGACAAATAAAGCAGAAATATGTACAGGATAGACATGGGAATGCCTCCCAAGTGCGCTTTCTTTAACGTCTTTAGCTAGACTTTACTTGGTTTAGGCGGATGGTGGGTCTTGGAAAAGCATCGAGGTACTCTCCTTGTCATAGCTGTCTGCCAAGTAAGGCTTGACTCTGTGTTCGTTGATGGTGAATGCACTGCCACTCTTTCCCATCAATGTAACAGCTCCATAAGGCAGCACTTCTTGGATCACAAACGGCCCGCTCCACCTTGACTTCAGCTTTCCCGGGAAGAGTTTGAATCTTGAATTGTACAGCAACACTAAACCTCCTTCCTTAAGTTCCTTGGCAACCAATTTCTTATCGTGAGCTTCCTTAGTCCGCTCCTTGTATATCTGAGAGCTCTCATAAGCGTTCAGTCTTAACTCGTCCAGTTCATGTAGCTGAATGAGGCGCCTCTCATGAGCAGTCTTGAGGTCAAAGTTCAGCCTCTTCACAGCCCACAATGCACGGTGTTCTAGCTCAACCGGGAGATGACAGCCCTTGCCATAGAGTAGAGTGAAAGGGGTTGTACCAATCGGTGTTTTGAAGGCGGTACGGTAGGCCCAAAGAGCGTCGTCCAGCTTCACTGCCCAGTCTTTCCTTGTTGCTCCGACAGTCTTCTCCAGTATAGTCTTGATTTGCCGGTTGGAGACTTCCACTTAACCGCTTGTTTGAGGATGATACGGTGTAGCCACCTTATGCTTAACGCCATACTTTCTCAAGAGGTTCTCAAAGACCTTGTTTATGAAGTGGCTTCCTCCATCGCTTATAACCACCTTAGGTACCCCAAACCTCGGGAAAATGATACTCTTGAACGGCTTGATCACCACCTTAGAATCGTTTGTAGGGGAAGCAATAGCCTCAACCCATTTAGAGACATAATCCACTGCTACTAAGATGTATTTGTTGCCGTATGAAGAAGGAAATGGCTCCATGAAGTCTATGCCCCACGCGTCGAACACGTCAACCTCGAAGATGGGAACCTGAGGCATTTCGTTCCTCTTAGTGATATTCCCTGCTCGTTGACACGCCTCACAGCTCTTCACAAACTCGTGTGCGTCTTTGAAGATGGACGGCCACCAGAAACCGGCTTGCAACACTTTTGTGGCAGTCTTGAATGAAGCGAAGTGTCCTCCGTAGGAAGAGCCATGGCAGTGATAGAGGATGTCTCTAGCTTCTTCCTTCGTAACACACCTCCGGTACAAACTGTCCACTCCTCTCTTGTATAAGTAGGGCTCGTCCCAAAAGTAGTCACTAGCCTCTCTCATGAACCGCTTCTTGTGATAGCTGTTGAGATGTGATGGCTCCTCACCACACGCTAAATAGTTCACGACATCAGCGTACCACAGTAGATCCTCCTCTTTGAAACTCAACACCTCTTCAAACTGCCCCTCTAGCTTTCCACAAACAGCCGTGGTGATCGCCATTAGTTGCTCTTCTGGAAGAGAGTCATCTAAGGGGAGAGACTCGTTGATCCTTAGCCGTGAGAGATGGTCAGCGACTCCGTTTTCTATTCCCTTCTTGTCTTTAATCTCCATGTCAAACTCCTGGAGCAAGAGAATCCACCTTAAAAGCCGAGGCTTAGTGTCCTTCTTCGAATAGATATATTGCAAAGCCGCGTGATCCGTGTAGACAATAGCCTTGGAACCAACAAGATATGACCGGAACTTCTCAAAGGCGAACACTACTGCAAGCAACTCCTTCTCTGTAGTGGTGTACCTTTTTTGCGTGTCATCCAAGGTTCTTGAAGCATAGTAAATCATGTGTAGCTTCTTGTCATTCCTCTGACCAAGAACTCCTACGGCGTAGTCACTAGCATCGCACATGATCTTAAAGGGTAGTGTCCAGTCTGGTGCTTGAACTATAGGAGCTGATGTAACGGCTCAAGACCCATCATGACTTCCACTTTAGCCTGATCAACCTCAATGCCCTTCTCTGATATCTTATGGCCGAGCATGATCCCTTCCTTAACCATAAAGTGGCATTTCTCCCAGTTTAGCACCAAGTTTGTCTCTTCACAACGCTTCAGTACCCTGCAAAGATTCAACAAACACGCAGAAAAGGACGCACCATAGACAGAGAAGTCATCCATGAACACCTCTACCATCTCTTCTGTTAGATCGGAGAAGATCGACATCATACACCGCTGAAACGTAGCCGGTGCATTACACAATCCAAATGGCATCCTTCGATACGCGAAGGTACCATAGGGACATGTGAAGGTCGTCTTCTCCTGATCATTTGGGTGAATTGGTATCTGAAAGAAACCGCTATACCCATCGAGGAAACAGTAGTAAGGGTGATTAGCAAGTCTCTCAAGCATTTGATCAATAAAAGGCAAAGGCAAATGATCTTTCCTAGTTGCAAGGTTAAGCTTCCTATAATCAATACACATCCTATGACCAGTGATGGTTCTAGTAGGAATAAGCTCATCTTTTTCATTCCTTATGACCGTGATCCCTCCCTTCTTAGGCACCACGTGTACAGGAGAAACCCACGTGCTGTCACTTATGGGATAGATCACGTCAGCCTCTAAAAGCTTGAGGATCTCTTTCTTATAAACCTCTTTCAAATTAGGATTCAAACGCCTTTGATGTTCTATAGAAGAGGCGTTTTCATTATCCAAGTGAATCCTATGAGTGCAAAGCATTGGTGAAAGGCCCTTGATGTCACTTAAAGAGTACCCAATGGCCTTCCTATACTTTCTCAGCTTAGTCAGGAGCGAGTGCAACTCATCGTCACTTAAGTTTTCATTCACAATCACGGGATAGGTGTTATTAGGCCCTAAGAAAGCATACCTTAGCCCTTTTGGGAGCTCCTTAAGGTCCACCTTTGGGGCTAACAGCTCACTCCAGTCATCCTCGTGGCTGTTGTTGTTGACTTCCTCCGTGGAACCCTCCTTAGAACCCGAGGCATGGCCCTTAAGACTGCTTTCCTCAACCGCTATCCCTTCTGAAATCGAGTCCCCCAGTCGATCTTGCTCTCGATGTCGTCTAGATCGAGCAGTTTCGCTCGATTCACTTACTCGATTTGATGTGGATCGAGTAAGGGATCGAGACGCTGAGTCGATCTCCTGATAGGACCCCAAAATGATCGGAAGGTCTCTCTCTATCGTCGACTCGATTGTTTTTCCGGATCGATCAATCCTCTCGATATGTCTGTCGATTGCTGCACCGGATCGAGTTGTGTTCTCGATTGCCTTGTCGATCTGACTCCTGGATCGAGTGATAGCGTCGATCTCGGGGTCGATCTCTAGGCAGCAGCTTTCATCTTTCTTAACAATCTTCCTAGAATCCAGCTAGTTGACGTACTCCTGGGTCCTCTGATCCACATAGCCAAACTCCCCTGGCTCCCTTGTCAGTGCCAGCTTCAGATGGTCTTCCTGAGCCAGCTCTTCCAGCAACTCATCCGCTAAGGCATCCATCGTTTCAATGTAGAAAGCTTGCCCTTCTATGGTCGGCTTCTTCAGAGCCTCATTGATATCGAAGTCCAGCCTTATATCCTTTCCCAAGTGCAAGGCAATCTTCCCGTTCTTGACATCGATGATAGCCCCGGCGGTTGCAAGGAATGGTCTTCCTAGGATGAGTGGATCCTTAGGCTCTTCATCCATTTCCAACACGACGAAGTCTGTAGGTACGTTCACACCACGTATTCGCACCGGTAGATCTTCAAGCAGCCCCACTGATAGCCTCACACTCCTATCAGCCAGTACCAACAAGATCCTACAGTCTTTGAAACGAGTAAAGCCAAGCTTCTTCGCCATGGAATGAGGCATCAGATTTATGCTAGCTCCGAGATCACAAAGGCAACTCTTGAACTCCAAAGGACCTAAAGCGCAGGGTATAGTGAAGCTTCCAGGGTCTCCCAACTTCTTAGGGACTATCTCCTTATGTATCACAGCACTACACTCTTCACTTAGAACAAGCACCTCCTTGCTTTCCTTATTCTTCTTCACGAGAGTGTCTTTGAAGAATTTGGCGCATTTAAGCATCATTGCAAGGCAGTCAACAAGAGGTAGCTTGATCTCCACGTCCTTAAGATGCTTCTCAAAGAGGATTCTATGCTTCTCTATGAGTTGCTTCTTGAAGCGGCCAGGAAAAGGCAGCTTAGGTACATACGGCGGAGGTACATAAGCATTCGTCTCCTTAGTAGTTTGCTCCGCTTTCTTCTCGGCATCTGCTTTGTCTCCTCTTCTTGGCTCTTGGATCCAGACATTATCAAAGTTAATCTCATCATCAGCTGAAGGCTTACCGTCCCCCTCTTGAATTACAACGTCCTCGTTGTTCTTAGGAGTAACCGGAGGTGCTAGCTCTTTGCCGCTTCTTAACGTGATGGTGTTGGCATATTCCTTAGGATTCTGCTCACACTTGCCCGGTAGGCTATTATGACCACTTGTACTCGCTTTCCCCTTCTCTAGCTGCTTGATCTTGTTGTTTAAGTTGGTGATCTGAGTGGACAAGTCAGTGAGAGATGAGTCTAGATGAGTGTTCATCTCGGCGAACTTCTGGTTTGTAGAGGCTTGCCCTTGTATCAGCTGCTGAAACATGGCCTGAACCGGATCAACCTGTTGTTGCATCGGCTGTTGCTGCTGAGGTGCAAAGCCCGGAGGGTAGTTAGGCGTATAACCCTTGTTACTTTGATGTTGCCCTTGGAAGTTGTTCTGCCCTTGACCTTGGAAACCACCACTCGGCTGAAAACCTTTGTTGTAAGGGATGAAAGGTTTTGCTTGCTGAGCAGGGTACACTTGGTCCTTAGGGTTGGCAACGTTGGTACTACGGTATGAGAGATTGTTATTTTGGTTGTAGCCTTGGTTGTAGCCTTGAGGTTTGTAATTGTTCTGTCCCGCCACCCAATTGGCTTCTTCCTGGCTCAACTCAAGCTCCTCTTGATTCTCATCTGCTTCACCAACAAAGTGAACATGCTTCTGGTTGGGTAACACCAGCTTATCTATCTTCTCATGCAAAGATTTCAGCTTCTTTTTGTGAGACTCTAGCTCGGATCCTCTCGGTGCACGGTCATAATCCTCAGCGTAGTTGCCATCACTCAATGCCAAGTTTTCTATCAGCTCCATGCCCTCTTCTACCTCCTGACCAAGGAAGTTCCCTTTGCTACCTCTGTCAAGCAACAACCTGATCTTTGGTGAAGCTCCGCGGTAGATGGTGCTGAGTAGGGTCTCCTCGCTGAAACCGTGATGAGGACATTGGATCGTGTAGTCTTTGAAACGTTCCATTGCCTCGTTGAATGTCTAGTTGTTTCGTTGAGTGAAGCCGCTGATTTCGCTTCTCAACCGTGCTGTCCTGGTGCTAGAGAAGAATTTTGAGAGAAAGGCCTTCTTACACTCGGCCCATGAGGTGATGGTGCCTTGTGGGAGGGTCTTCTCCCAATGCCTAGCCTTGTCTCCGAGTGAAAAGGGAAAGAGACGCAGCTTGAAAGCATCTTCGGATATGCCGTTTATCTTGATCATCCCACATACTTGCTCGAAGTTGTCAAGGTGCTCCAAGGGATCTTCCATTGCTAAGCCGTGGAACTTGTTGTTTTGCACCATGGAGATGAAACCTGGCTTAATCTCGAAGTCGTTTTTTTGTACAGGAGGAGGAGTGATCCCAAACCTATTGTGATGAGTATTGGGAGCATCTCCGGCTCCTATGATCCTTGGGGGTCTAGCCGCGTGTTGGGGGCTTCCATTGCCCCTTCCCACTGCCCCGTGAGCTGAAGAAGGTCCCTCTGGATGCTCGTGTTCAGCCATAGCTTCAAAGTCAACCATACCGACTAAGAAAGAGGGCCTTGGGTTGAGATTCATGGTCAGGGGTTTCAAAGGACCGAACTTTAAATCGACTCACTTTGTGAGAATCTCTAAGCCTTGAAAATGAAAAAAGATCTATCCGTGGCTTTCGGTATAGATCACTCCTTCATCCTCTCCTCCAAACCCATGGCTTTTGGTGGAAAGAGAGGTCGAAGGGCAGGAAAAACAGACTTCAAACGAATGGCTTAACTAGTCCCCCAAACTTCCATGGCTTTTGGGAAGGGGTAACTAGTCTCTAGGGTGTGATCTTCAGAGGTCCCTAAATCCCGTCAAGGTAAGAGACCTCTCGGATCATAAACTCTTGGCGTGAGAGTCTTTAAGCTTTAGGAACTCGACACCCTAGAAGAGATAGCCATTAAACACTAGAAAACCCCAAGATCGAAAACCTTTTTGACCTCTTGAATCCTCTCAACCCCGAACCCAAATGAACTAATCACTACACATAAGATAAATCAAGCAAAGCATGAAGAAAGAAACGATGAACATGAAAAGAAACTAGATTAAACTTCAAACGATTCGAATACAAAGCAAGAAAAACTTTAAGTTCGACAATGGTGGATAATCTCCAAAACCAGAGAGAAAAGCATAAAAAGATAAGACTAAAAAGTTGTGTGTGAAAAGGACTTCGCCGCCTTCCCAAAATGGCGAAAACAACCCGATGGTCCCCCCCCTCGCTAGCGGCCAAAAGCGGTTGAAAGGACAGAGATCGACTTCAGGATCGAGCGGCTCTCTCGATCATCTTCGGACATCGTGTCTTCAACTCGATCTGGGTCTCGATCATCTTTGGCGGATCGAGTGTTGCATCTGATCTTGGTATTGATCTTTGGTTGGATCGAGTGGTGGACTCGATCCGGCTCTCGCTCTGCATGGCGTCATTTACGTCTGTACCGTTTGATCGATTGCTTCACTCGATCTTCGCCTCGATCATTCTCCTTGGATCGCCTGGTCTTCTCGATCTTCTGGTCGATCTCATCCTAGATCGACCTGCCATGCTCGATCTGTTCCCCGATCTCTGGTCCTTAGCAAACATCCGCTCTTCCACGAACCGCCACAACAGCTTCAGCACGTCCACGAACCTCCATGACTCCAAAGTAGCCAGAAACAACCTGAATGTGATGCAAAATGCAAGGAACATGCGTATGCTGGTGCGAGAATGCTCTAGGACCCTAAGTGATGCAATCTGGTCTAAGTGTGATGTAAATGCATGAAAAGCTAACTAATATGTATGCAAAATGTATGCAATATGCAGTAACATCACAACCCCAACAGCTTTGCCTTTAAAATTCCACAGCACCTTCTCTACCAAGCTGGCGCTCCATCCTCTTACATTCATCAAGGTGCCAACACTCCTCTTCCTCAAGGAGACTATCCCCTTGTGTTCTTTGAAGGAGGGCAAATGGAAGAAGGAATTCAGGAAGAAGAAGAATCAGATGCTCCAAGCTACAACAGTGAGAGCTTGGGTGCCACCAAGAGCATCATGTCAAGAAGCGCCAAGGAGGAGGAGACACCCAAGGAGAGAGCGGCCAATAAGGAGCCACAACATTGACCTTATGGAGGACCTTTCAGGAGCCTCCTACACTTCACAGACCACCTTCTAAGGTACTAAAAACTCCTGTATTGTATATACCTTTGCATTTTTTTTAGTTCTTGTAATATATTTTTGTTGCTTCTCTCTTCTACTCTTTTATTACACAAGCGATTGTGTAATTTAGGATTGAGTCTAGTGTTTTTCATATAGGTTGCATTGCATTTCCATAGGGCATGATGGTGATAACTCCTTGCAAAATGCTAAGTGTTTAGGACTGATTTAAATGTCTAGGTGGTTAAATTTTTGATGCATCATAAGAAGTTAGAAACTAAGGCTGAACCATGCTCTTGAATGCTAAATCTGACCCTCTAGTCTCATGCTAAAATCGCTTGCTCTTTGAAAACCATCCTTATTTATTAGAACCATTAATTTGAATTGTTAATTATCATGTTCATGCATTGAAAAGTTGTTTCATGGATTACCCATATACATATTTGGACTTTCTTTCTTACTTTTTACCTCTCTTGCTAGTCCAAATAGATGATCCTCACCATTAAGAGACAGTTACCACACCATAAGCTTGCCTTCCTTTCAAACCTAAACACTATCTTTGTGTGTGAGGCCTATTTTTGAATGAACTAAGCATAAAGTTTTAGGTAAGCACGACAATGACAGGTTATTATGTAGAACTAGCTCTTCACTTTGAGTTAGACATAGGTTTAGGATGGTAGTCATAGGTATGGGCGGATCTGAGTGTAACATTGATCTAAAGGGAGAGATTGAGGGAGAAAGGAATGAGAATGGGGAAGCAAACAAAAACTCCGCATGTGTGGAGCCAAATAAGCTAAAAAAGGATGGCCATTATGAAGATGGAGTCTCAGAAACAAAAACAAAGAAGGCACCAAAGCCTAAATACATCAAATGGATGAAGAAATGGAGACTCTCAAATACAAAGAAAAGACGCCCACAACAAAGGAGCGAAAAGAAGGCCACAACATGGTGAGATCAAAGAAGACGCTCCCCTGAAAATGGCAAAGTGTGGAGAGTGTGAGAGTGCTGAAAAAAGGGTAGTTAGGATTGGGTTCGACTTGGGGATAGAGGTTTGGGGTTTAGAACATTCTTCGGCATTGAGTAGATAGTAATTTGTCCTTGTATGCATAAGTTGTGCTTTACCTTTAGCATTATGCCTAAGTTCATTCCTTTTTGAGAGAAACCCTTACATTTGAACCCACATTTTTATTAACCCTTAGCCAAATGATTCCACTTGATTTGCTTGAACATGATTCACTTGGTTACTAAGTTTAAATGAATGTTAAAGGGATTGATTGATTTGACCATTTGACTAGGCTGAGCAAGAGATCATTTTGAAACTGGAAAGGTATAGCTAGGTTCTTTATAGTATGGTTAATTGTGTTTTGCATCCTATACTTAGGCACTTAGACATTGACTTCATTTCTTTACCTTACCATTTTTAAATTTGAGTGCCCACCTTCAAACCTCACTTCCTCCTTGTCTTAGTTTGTTTTCTTGAAGACAAGCAAAAGGCAAGTGTGGGGGTGTTGATATCTCCATTATTTATAACATTTTAGCTTGCATTCATCACTAGTTTTAGTCTTTAAACATGCATATTTTGCTTCTTCTTGTCCCTTTTTGCATGCATTTAGGAGTTAGTGTAGTTTTAGGAGCTGCATTGAATTTTGCATGCATTTAGGGTTTTATTCAGGTACTAGAAGGAGTGTGGAGGTCATGTGGTGCAATGGATGTCAGCTGGGAATGAAGCAAGACAGGGGACAAAGGCGGATAGGCCAATATCGATGATGATATCAGCATCAACTGATCGATACAGAGCATATCAGTAGGGGTATCGATCACTTCAGCACCGATACAATGAAGGCGTGGTGTGAAGGAAGCATATCGACTAAGAGACCTCGATGCAATAGAAGCGAGCCCATAACGAGCAGTGTATCGACGTCCCAGGCCAATACACATGACAGGACAATACTGAGGTGCTGTATCGACTTGTTTGTCCGATGAGCCTTAACTAAATGGCGATTGTATCGACGTCACACCATGGAGATCCAAACCGATACAACATTGAAGCCTTCTGTATCAACCAGCATATCGACCAAGGGACATCGATACAACCCAGAAGAAGAGATGATATTGACATGAATATCGACGTGTATAGTCGATATGATATGTCCGAGTCAGCCTATTTTCGGTTTAATCTTGGTTTACTAGGGGTTTTCTAGTTCCCTTATAAATACTAAAGTCCTCAAATGGTTAGGCAACTTAGATCTGATTATTTTCCTTCTGTTCTTGCATTAAAAACATTTCCCTTTTCAGCTTTGCTTTGTTAGAACTAGTTTGATTTAGTGAATTTATGTATTTGCCTTCAATCTATTCTTGCTTATTCTGCTTTCTAATCATGCTTAACCATTATTTCTCTTTGGAATTTGTGGTTTTGATTATGGCTAGTGAGTAGTATTATATAGGGTTTGAGACGGGATATATTATAGGGATTTAGGACTAAATTAGTGATGTCTTATGCTTAATATGATTGTCTTCTCTCTGTTAGATGTGCTTAACACTAGATTAGTCTTGGTCAGGCTTGTTTAGTATTTTAGCTTTCTCTTATGCCTGATAAGTGTTTGAAAATGTTGCTGTGAGTCTCTTAGAGGATTTGTATGCTTACCCTAAAGAATTAGATGTCTAAGGTGCATTTTGGATTTATAGGATTGGATTTCTGTTCTGAATACTTGCTGATCATGTGTTTGAGTAAAGGGATTTATCTGAAATGTGTGTTTAGCAAAGTGATTAGTGTCAAGGAATTGAGCTAGTTATAGTTGTTAATCCTATGCCTAGATAGCATTGTATGAATGGTTTTGAAGCATCACTAATTAGGTTCTAATCCCTTCTTAATCAATAACCCCTATTTTAGATCCTTGCTTTATCTATATGAATTGCCTGCTTGTGTAGTTTAGTCTTTAATCCTGTTTAGTTTGATCACAACTGTTTTCTTGAATTTGGCTTGACTTAAGTGATTTTCTGCATTCTTAGTGTCTTAAGAACTCAGATGGATTGATACCTATTGTGCTGCAATGACATGACTATGATAGGATTTGCTTAGCTAGTAATATCCTGCTACCAATCACTTAGGTTGTTAGACATTTAAACTACCTTTATCTGCTTGAAATAGGAACTCTACTGCATTCCTACTGCTTCAATCTTCCCCCTATGGATTGACATAAAACCCTTACTACAATGACTAGTACAAAGGGTGATTGAGAAAGAGACTCAAAACTCTTGTATCAATACCCGGCAAGGTCGTCGCACCAGTGTGGCTTTTAATGGCGGAATGCCTAGGGAACCGGATCAACTATGTTTATTTCACAGAAAATCCAAGAGAGATCGACTCCCCGACTCATTTCACAATCACTCGAGAAGTCAGGAGTAACTGTTAGGACTGATTTTACCGACCCCCCAAGGGTGACACGACACATGGACGCTAACCTGCCCTAGACAGTGACACATGCTATCTTAGCTCGGCCGAACCACTCCCGCGTACTGTTTTCGGGCAATTGGCACGCTTCCCCGAACACACATGAATCATTGGCCCACCTACCCTTTAGGCTCGCCGAATGGAGAGGACAAGACAGGGAGAAAGCTAGTATAAAAAGAGAGAGATCACCGCACCAGAAGAGGATCAGCACGGCAGATCCGAAACCCATCACAAGGAGGAGATGTCCGACCAAATTGAACCCATCTGCACCGCCCAACAGCATTATCGAGAGAAAACCCCCCGTTCCCTTGAAAAAATGCCTACTAGGATAAGATCTTCTTGACCCGGAACTCCGTCTTTATACATGATGAACCTCCCTCTTTCTGTATGGAACCCCCTCGAAACACTCAAAAACAGATAGACATCTCGATCCTCGGACAAGACTTCTCACCCGAACCCGTAGAAACACCCTCCTGAGTATTTATTCCCGATAGGGCATTCATTGACTTGGGCGTCAGAGAACCTTCGGGAAGGAAACTCCCTTTCGGTCTTCCCGGAGGCCCGATTGACCTCTTGTGTAGTGTTTGCAGGGCCGGATACATCGACTACTATGCCAACAGGACCTACACAGGTTTCCGTCCTGGAAAGTCTCGTCGCCTTCCTCCCCAGAGGACAAAACTCGGAACCACAGCTCCACTACCCGGACAGATCACACATCCCCACGTAGCATCACAAAAATTATTCACAAAAAATATATATATTCAATTTTTAGTTATGGTAGTTTTTTTAGTGATGACAGATTTGTAAAGAAATAAAAGAATTAATGATAAATATCTATTATATATTATATTATAAATATTACAGGCTATTTTACTGATATGTTGACACTATAATTTTTTTATATTTCTTTTATTTTTAAAATTTATTGAAATTATTATATTAAACTAATTGTTAAACATCTAACTATACGTATAGATATAATCTTTGAAGGTTAAATTTGTTGATGTGTCAATACCATATTTTTCAGTATTTACGTATTAATTAGTATTTTTTTCCTATTATAATTCTTATGGCCAAAGACTTTAATAGTCAAAGACTGTTTTAGATTAAAAAAAACTAGTCATTTTGCTAAAAACATATATTCAATATTTATAATTAACAAAAAAAATTATATTATTTTTATATATATTATCATATCATATATTTTATATTGTAAATTAAATATTTTTTAAATATAACATGATTAGTAACTAATACAGTTCACAAACATATGAATTTAATGTTAGCAACTATTATAAAATTTTACAAACATATTTCAATCTACTTAAAACACATACATAGATTAAATTAAAATAGAATGATATAATCTCATGCATAGCACGGAGGTATCAATCTAGTCAATGTCATATATTAAAGTAGACACATTGAGGGTTATTTTAACCAATGTGTTAATACTACAATTATTCTTAATTTTGTCTCAAAAATCTATTTAAATTATTATATTAAATTAATTTTCAATTATTATATTTGCTAATCTTATTGTAAAATTAATTGTCAAACACTATCAAAAGAAACTAAGAAAAGTCTTAACAATAAATCTAAACAAAAAAATATAGTTAATGAGAATAATTATTAATATATATATATATATTAGATTTTCTTGTAATAAAATCTAACAAATATTGAGGGAATGAAAACATAATGGGGATACTGGAGAGCTTTGAAAGGGCAAAACAAAGTTTTTTTAACTTTTCTTCAAAATTATTATCGAAAGCGTTAATGGCAAAAGCAGTATCGACATATGCTATGTCCTATTTTAGTTTACCTAAGATGATAATGACGCAACTCATAAGTATCGTTGTAAAATTATGGTGGAGTACTATTGAGAAAACAAAAGAAATGCATTGGTTTGTCTGGCATAAACTATTGATGTAAGATTGGATAGGCTCCAAGTTTATTTCTCTAAGAATCTGATCTTCAAGCTAGATAGATGGAGGAATGGCTTGATGATTACTGGCTGGTTGTATTTGATGACCTCAAACATAAGGGTTGGACTCTAGCTTCTTAAGGGTTAATCCTCACAAAAGAAAAAAAAAAGACTCTACGCGATTTAAAAGCTCTTTGAATCCCTCAAAGAAACTTAGTAATTCGCAGGAACAAGTTTGTATCAGAAGAGAATTTCTTTGTAAACAAAATAATACTTTGATTGATAAATAATTTGGTTACTTTTACAATGGTATTAGTGAGCATTTTATAGCTTTTACAAGATATAATTTTAATAAATACATTTAAGACAAAATAATCAAATTTAAATAAAAGAGATTAATTAGTTTGACCAAGCCTTTATGCTCTTGAAGACTGAAATCTTGTGGATTGAAAAGTGGCTTAGTGATACAAAACTTTTTAGGACTTGATTCAATCACCCAAGCTTGTACTACTCAGTTGTACAATCCAAAAAACTTTTTTTGTTGAATCAAAGCAATCATGCTGCTCCTTATCTCATAGTGGTTAGTCTCCATAGGTGAAAGAATACTTTGCCTTGAAGCATAGCTTGATGGTATATTTGCAGCACTCATAGGTCTCAATGGTCTTTGAACCAAAGCTCCTTGTAAACCATGTGGACTTTGCTGTCCTGGTAAGCCTTGGATACCTTGAAGGCCTTGTGGACCTTGCAAACCAAAACCAGCCGCATACTGATGTTCTTCCATGCTTCAACAGCTGAATTCTGATTTTGCAAACCCAAAATTTTTTGACCTTGAACTTCAGTTGTAGTTGTAGACACTTAAGAGCAAGTGTTGTTGTACCTACAAAATAAATTCTAGAACAAAAGAGAAATCAGTAACCGAAAACGAAAATAACAAATCTTGATCTCAAGATCTCCAGAATTCCTACTGAACAAAGCATTCCCCTAAAGGCAACGGCGCCAAATTGATTGATTCCATCAACCAAGCTTGTACTAATTAGTTGAAGTATAGCATAGGGTTTTATCAATCCAAAAGATGAGAATGAAGTTGCAAGAATGCAATAGAGCTCTTAATTCAAGCAAACATAGATAGTTTAGATGTCTACCAACCTAAATGATCAAACAGAAGTGAAAAGAACATCAAACAAAGAGTGAAGAGCAAGCAAAACTACTAATACAAGGGCAAAACAGGGCAAATTCGAATTCAAGCTAAAAACAGAGAAAAGATGGGTCTTGAGATGAGATAATTGGTATTAGGAGACTCTTGACTCAACCTATGATGCTTAAAAACTCACACAATGCTATTACTTATGCATAGGATTCATTTATATGACTAATACAATATCTTGGCACTAATCTCTTTGCTAATTACCAAGTCAAGAACTAATTCTCATTAGTGAAATGATAAACAGAAAGCATTAAGATAATTCTATCAACCCTATATTTCTAAATCACTCCCTATACAGTCAATCTCTTGAGCTAGGATAAGCAATTCTCTTGCAAAGCAGTTTAGGCATTTCATCAAACACTTGGTGGGCATAAAATGAGCCTAAGATCTTAATCAACCTAATTAGGGCTAATCAAGCATTAAACACAGCAATCAAGAAAGGAAATGGAAGAATTAACACTAAGACATCATAGATTAAGTCTCAAATTCCCTAAACCTAACCCATCTCAAATCCCTAAAAAGACTACTCACTAAGCACCGCTAAAGCCATCAATTCAAAGAGAGAAAGATGACTAATCATGATTAGGGAGATTAAACAAGAAGATAAATGCAAACTTTAATTAAAATCAAGCAAAGATTCAAGTTACAAAATCAAAAAAGCTAAAACAGAGAAGAAAGAACTGCTGGATAGAATAGTGTACCCAGAAATTAGGGATTTTTCGTATTTAAAAGAGTCCAAGCAAAAAATGGCAAAATTGTAAATAAGTGGTCTTCAGTCTGGAATCCTATCGGTCTACATGTGAGTGATAGGGTTACCGATAGGATTTATATTGGTCTCGAAAGTGACCAATAGGGTGACCGAAATATACACGGTAAACTTCTATCGGTCACTCTTTTGACTGATAGCCTGGCCGATAGCTTTTCTATCGGTCACTCCTTGACCGATAGCCTTCGTGCCTCTACCGATAGGGCTTTCAGAAATCGTCTGCCTTAGTTCCTCTTGCTACATCCAGGTTCAGCAAGCTTCCTGGTTCATTCCCAAAGCTCCTCCTTGCTCCTCTTAGCTCCATAAGCACCTAAAAATATCTTTTGTGCAAAGGAAATGCAAACTACATCCTAAATGCAACCTAAGTCTAAAAGGAGAAGAAAATGGGACAAAAGATAAGGAAGACATGAAAAAGAGAACCAAATGTATGAGATATCAACACCCCCACACTTGCATTTTGCTTGTCCTCAAGCAAACAAGAACAGATGAGAGAATACGGTTTAAAAGTGGGAGCTCAAAACTAAAAATGTCAATGGAAAAACTGATTCAATGCCCAAGTTATGGGTTCTAAGATGCATAAAGATTGTTCTATTTTAAAAACTTTAGCCATACCTATCATAGCAAACAGTGAACTCTAGCTTAGCCTACACAAGCATTTAAATCAACCAACTCTTTAACATTCATTAATAGTAACCAATGGATCAAGGTTTGTGCAAATCAAGAGAAGACATTTGGTCAAGGGACAAGGTTATGAGATGAAAGTGATCTCATTCAAATAAAGGTTCAAAGATTTTGGGGATTACTCAATGAAATGATTCTATCTTAGGCAAAATGCTAAAGGTAAAAGCACACCTATGCATGCAAGTCAAAGCTCTATTCTACCCTTTTTAACCCAAGATGAACCTAATAACCTCTAAAACCCCAAGTGAAACTCCTAAATCTACCCTTTCCCAAAGCACTTGATCTCTTCCTTCTTCATATTTAGGGGAAACTCCTTCTTCTTTTTCTTGTGTGGTTGACTTCTTTTTGGAACTTGCTCTTCTTTGTTGTATGATTGGCGCCATTTTCATCACCTTTGGTGGATTGCATGGTCTGATTTCTATTTTTGGATGACCTTTTGTAGCCTTGTTGCTGTTGGCACCTTTCTTCTTTAACACTTAGAGCTCTCTTCCTAATTAACTTAACCACAAAATAAACTGTTCCCCCATACTACCAACCCCATACTTCTTCTTCTTCTCGAAAGATGTAAACAATTAAAGATCAAACCACTTACATTACCCCTTCCCAAACTCCTAACCTAATACCAAGCTCAAAATGCAAGCTGGTGTCTACAAGAGAGCTTCTCCTTGCCAGCCTTATTCCTAACACTTTTTGCAAAGATAAAATCGAAAATGATGCAATGCAAGGCCTCACAACTCTCACAATAGTATTTAGGTTTAGAAAGAAGGATTGGTTTAAGGGGTGGTTAACTATCCTATAATGATGAGGATCAGCTACTTTGATTAACAAGAGTGGTAAGAAGGGAAGAAGATAATCCAAGTATGTAAATGGGTAGACATGTAATCACTCTCAATGCACAAACAAGATAATTCAAAGTCAGGATTATGGTTCTAATATGATAGAGTTGGAATCAAATCAGAAAAATCTTGAGCATAAGACAAGAATATCAATGCAAGAATTCAAGATATGGTGCAGCCTTAACTTCAAACTCAGTACAATGCAATCAAACAACAAATAACCAAGGCATTGAAAACAATTCAAACATTAACATCTTGACAAGTGTTTATCATCTACTCCCTATGCAAATGTATGCAAACCTATATGAGATGCATCTAGACTCAATCTTAGTTATGTAAATGCAACTAACTGATCTTTTTGGTTCCAAAAAAAAATTTGAAACTTTTATGGATTTTCAGTGCATATAGATGAATGCATGAATGCATGAGACTCAAGTATGTAAAAGAGAATATAAGAAAACAAAACACAATGTCAAATGCAATGCCTTCCCCCACACTTAAATTACACAGTCCCTTGTGTAATAGAAGCTTGAAGAAGGGTAAAAGAAGGTACTCAGAAGTATTCAGAAGCAAAGGAGCAGGGTTGCGTACCTTAGAGGGGGTTTGGTCAGACTGGGAGGTTGTATCGGTCTCTCCCAGACCGATAGTCTGACTGATACGCTGCCAAATCCTATCGGTCACATTGTTGACCGATACATTGACCGAAATACATCCGGGTGTTTCCTATCGGTCACTTCCTGATCGATAGTGTGACCGGATACAACCGATGCATTTCCATCGGTCACTGCCTTTTCCATATCGATCAGAACTGACTGATAGGTTGACCGATGCATCTAAGCTCCACCACTATCGATCACCTCATGACTGATATCATGACTGATAGGGTCTGTATCGGTCTGGTCTTGACCGATAGGTGACCGATAGCAGCTCAGATGCAACTATTCTTGCTTCCCAAACTTATAAAAACTTGCCTTAAACCACGCTTGCTCCTGTTATTGAAAGAAAGACACAATAGAAAGCATAAAATGCAACAATATGTACAAGGATAACAGGGGAATACCTCCCAAGTGGGCTTGTTTAGAGTCACTAAGCTTGACTTTTCTTGCTCCTTAGTTGGGTTGAGAGGGAGTTAGAGAACTCTTTGGTGGATCCTTTCCTGAGTGGCCTGTGAATGTGGTTGATGGTAACTTGGAGAGATGCCAATTCGCAGCTGCAATACTCCATTCCTCAGTCTTCATGAAGTAAGTTTGTCCCTTATCTCCCTTCTTGGTCCTCTTTATGTCAAACCTTAACACATTGTCTTCCTTCAACCTTAACTCAATGATGCACTTCTTAACATCAAAAATAACACCAGCAGATGCCAGAAATGGTCTTCCCAAGAGTATTGGGGTCTCCTCATCGCTCTTTATATCCAGCACCAGAAAATCAGTTGGTACCTTCACCTTGTCAATCATCAATAGAATATCTTCAAGAGATCCAACGGGTTGCCTTCTTGACCCATCAGCTAGGGTGAGAGAGACATCACTTTCCTTGAAGTTAATGTGGCCTAAGGACTTAGCAGTAGAGAGTGGCATAAGGTTGATGCTGTACCCAAGATCACACAAGCAACTCTTGAATGCGAGTGTTCCCAATTCACATGGTAGTGTAATACAACCAGGATCTTCAAGCTTGGTAACTTGAGTTTCTTCATCTTTAGTGGGAACCTCTTCTTAAGCAGCTCTACCTTCCCCAACCTCTTTTAACATTGCAAGATACTTTCGCTTTAAAGGTGGAGACAGCTTCTTTGTTGCTTCATCTAATCTAAGGATCTCTTCAATTTTTGCCATTTGCTCATCATAGAGACCCTTATACTTGGAAACTAGCTGCTTCTTGAACCTTCCAGGAAATGGTATTGTAGGCTGATAAGTAAGAGAAATGTATCTTGGTTCCTTGGTTGTTTTCTTAGGTACCTCTTTAGGCTTCTCTTGAACCACTTCTTTGGCTTTGCTATTCCTTAAGTGTTCACCAACCTTAACCACTTCATCATCTTCTACTACTGTCTCAATCTTGGAGATAACCTTGTCTTCCCTTGAGGCAGACACATAGACAGCTTCCTTCTCTTTCTCTCATATTGCTCTTACTGATTCTTCAAATTCCTCCCACACACCTACAATTTCAATGTCCTCATTAATGATAGAGGGTGTTACCATTGGAGTTATGGGGACAAACTCATGGCCATAGAGAGGGCTTTCAATCTCAGCAATAGAGTTTTCTTTCTCATCAATAGCAGTTAGGGAAGTGGAGGAGATACCATAACAATACTGTAAGGGCCTTTTAAAGGTGAGTGCCTGAGCATTGTTCTCTTGTTTACTCAGCTGCATAGTCAAGGAGTCTATTTGGGATTGGAAGTTGTTGTTGCTGGAGTTAATTCTTCTTTGAAATTCTGCAGCCATACTGCTTAGACTTTCAGCCATACTTCTTTGAATTTCAGCCATACTTCTTTGAAATTCAGCAGTTTGGACTTGTTGCATTTAAAGTAGAAGTTGCTTGATGTCCATATCTTGTGAAGGTTGGGGGCTTCATTGTTGTTGACGCGCCAAGGCAGGCTGAATAGGAGTAGCACGGAGTATCATATTCCCATGATGTTGGTTATAGGCGCCCAGTGGTTGAGAAGAAGAGCTGTGATGGTGTTGAATGTAAGGGCCTTCATTTAACAACATATCCACCTTTGTTTGCATAACTTTATCTCTTGCCTTGTTATTTCCAACTTCTCTCCAGCTGTTTTTGTATTCTGCTCAAACTCATCCACATAGTCCAAATTACTTAGTGCCATGTTCTCCACTAATATCCAACCTTCATCAACACCTTTCCCAAGAAAATAACCATTACTTGCTGTATCTAGAAGGATTCTTATCTTTGGGAGAATACCTCTATAGAGTGTGGATAGTAGCATTTCTTTGGTGAAGCCATGGTGAGGGCATTGATGAGTGAAGCCTCTAAACCTTTCCCAAGTGTCTCCAAAGCTCTCATTAGACCATTGTTTGAAGTTTGTGATCTCATTCCTGAGTTTTGCAGTTTTTGAAGGAGAGAAGAACTTGGTTAAGAAAGCACATTTGCATTGTTCCCAAGTGTTGATGCTGCCTTGTGCTAAAGAGTTTTCTAACATTTGAGCTCTACCACCAAGAGATAATGGAAATAATCTGAGCTTGAAACCATCATCTGAAACTCCACTAAGCTTTGTCAAAGCACATATCTTCTCAAAGTGATCCATGTGCTCAAGAGGATCTTGGTTAGGCAATCCAAAGAACTTCTTTTGTTGAATCAAAGCAATCATGCTGCTCCTTATCTCATAGTGGTTAGTCTCCATAGGTGGAAGAATGCCTTGCCTTGAAGCATAGCTTGATGGTATATCTGCAGCACTCATAGGTCTCAATGGTCTTTGAACCAAAGCTCCTTGTAAACCATGTGGACCTTGCTGTTAGAATTTGCGGAATAATATAGAGTATAAAGAGAGTAATGTAAGAATAAGAACAAGGAGAAAGAGTGAATGAATTAAGGATAAGTATATTCCTTAAGTTATCAATTACATTTGATAGAAAGAATCTATTTATAGGCCTAAACAATGTATGCCAACGGCTATAAGAGGGAAAACAATATGAATAAACAATTGTGTAGATCCCAAAGGTGAGAGTGACCGGTCAAGGTTGACTCCAACGTCCACTTGCTTAAGTTGGTCATGTGACCTTATCTTCTTTGCTTAGATATTGTGTGACCGTTGTAGAGATAACAAAAGGGTGAGTAGTTCTTGCCTTGTACTCCTCTTGTTTGTAATTCTTCCTTGAGTATCACGGTTGTGAATGTGTACGGACACTCCTCTAGATTGATCATTTGACACTCCCCCTCAAGCTTTAGCCATGGTGAATGGGAAAGCTTGGAGCCCTGAATGATCACCTCGTTAAAAACCTCAATGTAGAAAACCTCATGGGACAAAACTACATAGAGGGAAAAAGAGTGTAATCCCCACGGCTCGGGCAGCTCAAGCTGAGATGTCAACCAGTCCCATCTCAGTGTGAATGAACTCACATGTCTTCTGGTTGGCAGCCTTAGTGAAGATATCAGCTAGCTGGTTTGAACTCTTGGTATAACATGGAAGAATGACTCCAAGCTGAACTTGTTCCCTCACCTTGTGACAGTCCACCTCTATGTGCTTGGTTCTATCATGAAAAACTGAGTTTGATGAAATGTTCATAGCCGCTTGGTTGTCACAATGCATGGTGATGGGGTTGCTCGTCTCACACTCGAGGTCTCTAAGAAGATTCCTTAGCCACATTAGCTCGGTTGTTAGCCATCTCATAGCTCGGTATTCAGCTTCAGCACTCGAACAGGCCATTACATTTTACTTCTTGCTCTTCCAAGTGACTAGGTTTCCACCAATGAATTTACAGTAGCCAGTTGTTGATCTTCTATCTACACGGTCTCCTGCCCAATCTGCATCACAATATCCTACAATCTCTGAGCTTCCGTTGTGACCCATCCAAATGCCATGACCGATTGTTCCTTGGACATAGCTGAGAATGCGCTTGACCATGCTCCAGTGATACGCTTTTGGGGCTTTCATGTATTGGCTAACCTGATTCACAGAAAAACACAAGTCAGGTCTAGTTATGGTAAGATAAATCAGCTTACCAACCATCCTGCGGTATTCTGTGATGTCTTTAATGGGCTCATCCTCTAGCTCCCCCTTTCGGTCCATTTTATAGCTATCTTCAAGAGGAGTTTTAGCTACTTTATCTCCAAGGTCTCCTGTTTCACTCAACATATCAAGCATATATTTTCTTTGTGAGAGAAACAAGCCTTCTTTAGATCTACAAACTTCAATACCTAAGAAGTATTTTAGTTCACCCAGATCTTTAATATCAAATACTTTATTTAAATAGTCTTTAGTAGCTAGAATGTTTACCTTGTCATTCCCAGAGATGATTATATCATCTACATAAATGAGAATGACTACTATACCTTCTTGGCTGGTGAGAGTGAATAGGGTATGGTCAGCTTCTGATCTGCTGAATCCTCTATCAAACAGAACTCTGCTCAGCCGGTGGTACCATGCTCTTGGTGATTGCTTAAGACCGTATATAGCCTTTCTTAGTCTTAACACTTTGCCATTGGTTATATCTTCTTCCACACCTGGTGGTGGTATCATATAGACTTCCTCTTCAAGCTCTCCTTGCAGGAATGCATTCTTCACATCCATTTGCCAAAGATCCCAATCTAGATTCACGGCGAGTGAGATAACTACTCTAACCGTGTGAAGCTTAGCCACTGGTGCAAAAGTGTCTCCATAGTCTTCTCCATAGGTCTGAGTAAAGCCTCTTGTCACTAGCCGAGCCTTATACCTCTCTATTTCACCATTGCTCTTGTATTTGATAGTGAAGACCCATCTTGAGCTCACTGTCTTCTTCCCTTTAGGTAATGTAGCTTCATCCCAAGTGTGATTCTTTTCCATAGCACCCCTTTCTTCACTGATTGCATCACGCCATACCTTATACTCTGTTGCTTCTTCATAGGTTTTAGGTACCTGACTTTGCTCCAGTGCTACTAGGAAGACTTGATGTTCCTTTGGAAACCGAGCAAAAGAGCAAGCTGCTTGAGTAGGATGAGCTACTGCATTGCCATTGTAGTATACCCTTGTGTTAACCCAATTAGATGGATCCTGCCTTTCTCTTGTGCTTCTCCTTAGTGTGGCTGGGGCCGGTGCTTGTTCTACTTGTTGTTGTAAGCGCTCTAAGCGTTGGCTTCTTCTCAGCGGTACAACTTGAGTAGAGGATCTAGGCTGCTCCGGCAGAGATTGAGGTGCTTCTGCTTAATCCTGACCGTTTGCTTGGGTCTCCAAGTCTGTTTGCTCAGTGGTTTGTTCACCATTTCCCCCCTCAGGATCAACGGCAGGAGCTCCAGTAGAGGGTGCCGGGGTAGACACGCCAAGATGGTCTAAGAGAAGCCGTAGGTTAGTGGCTCTATCAGATGTAGAGCTGGAGAGCTCCTGTAGATCTTCCCACGGCTGTTTGGAGTAGAAACATTCTGATTCCAAAAACTTGACATCTCTAGAGACTGTAACCCGGCGTGTGATGGGATTGTAGCATTTATACCCCTTTTGAGTAGTGGAATAGCCAACAAACATGCATCTAGTGCTCTTTGCGTCTAGCTTGGTTCTATGTTCTCCTGGAATGAGGACAAAACAAACACAACCAAACACCTGTAAGTGATCAAGAGAGGGTTTAGTTGAGTTAAGTACCTCATAAGGTGATGAATCATGGAGAACTTTGGTGGGGGTTCGGTTGATTAAGTAGCAAGCTGTAAGAACAGCATCTCCCAAAGACCGCTTTGGTACATTATGTTGAAACATCATGGATCTTGCCACCTCCATTAAGTGTCTGTTCTTCCTCTCAGCCACACCATTCTGTTGAGGTGTGTAAGGGCAGCTGGTTTGATGAATGATGCCATGTGAGGTGAGATATTCTCTGAAAACATTGCTGGTGTACTCGCCTCCATTATCTGATTTTAAAATCTTAATCTTGGCATTAAAATGGTTAGTTATATGGTTTTGAAAATTTTTAAATGCCTCAAAGACTCTATCCTTTGATGGAATGAGAGTTACCCAAGTATACTTAGATTTTTCATCTATAAAAGTGATAAAATATTTGTTTTGATCTCTAGATTCACATGGTGATGTCCATACATCTGAATGCACTAAGTCAAAACATTTTTCATAAATAGTAGATGATTTGGGAAAAACAGTTCTACAATGTTTTCCTAAGATACAAGCCTCACATTCATCATTTTTAAAAACAATCTTAGGTAATAAAAGACTCAATGCACGAGCATGAGGATGTCCTAGTCTAGCATGCCAAATTGCATAATTAGCAGAAGCTACAACATTATTAGAAGATAAAAACTTAGTGTCTTCAAAAACATAGAGATCATCCTTAGTGGTCCCTTTTCCAAGCATTTTGCTGGTTTTAATATCCTGAAAACACACATCATTAGGTCCAAATATAGCAATACAATCTAAATCAGTTGTAGCTTTCTTAACAGATAATAGATTAGAGGTAAAGGTTGGCATATAAAACGCTTTAGATGATCTATCAAAGAGTTTCAAATCTCCTATGCCTTTAATAGGCACCTTTTCCCCATTAGCAATTTCAACATTTCTTAATGTTGGTTTTATATTACTAATCAGGTTTAATTCACTAATCATGTGATGTGAAGCTCCTGAATCTATAATCAATGGTTTAGTCCCAAGTGTATATGAAGAACTATAGGAATTACCATAATGCTTCATTACATGAAAGGAAGTACCAAGAGTGTTACCAGATTCTTTAAGCGCTTTGATCAGAGCATCTAAGTCTGATCTTGTCACAAATTGAGATGAGTTGGCTGCCCCTTCTTCCCCAGAGGTTGTCTTAGAGGTTTCGCCCTTGTGAGTAGCGTTCTCAGCTGCATAGCTAGCCTTTCCCTCTTTCCACTTGCTTGGTTTGAGATGTGGGGGGAGAATCCAGCATTTATCTTTAATGTGCCCCTTTTTTCTTGCAGTGATCACAGAATGAGCTTCTCTTCTCATCAAACTGTTAAGCGCCCTTGTTAGCTGAAACAAGTTCCCCTTTTCCTCCAAATAAGCCAAGCGATCCTTGCTCCTTTTGGATTTGAGAACAAACTTCTTCAAGAGGTGGCAACCGTTCTGCTCTAAGAAGATGCTTGATGAGATCATTGTAAGTTGAGCTGAGGGTCATGAGCAATCCAAAGACTTTATCTTGCTCTCTTCTCTCATTCAGGACTTGAGGGTCAACTGTGTTTGGCCTTAGCATCTCCAGCTCAGCCCATAATGCTCTGAATTTTCCAAAGTGTTTGGTAAACTCCATATCTTCTTGCCTTAGATCATTGATGGCCTTCTTGACTTCAAATACACGGCTTAGATTGGAGATATTTCCGAATACTTGCTTCAAAGTCTCCCATAGCTCTTTGGCGGTTTCACAGTAAGAGTAGGCCTCCAAGATTTCATTGCTAAGAGAGCTTTGTAATAGAGCAAGGACGGTCTGGTCTTCCTTGTACCATTGGGTCTCTTCGGCTGGGACAATGGCGGCTCCGGCGGCTGGTGGTGCTGCTAGAGGAGCATTGCTTGACACATGACTCCAAAGACCTCTTCCACACAAGGTGGCTCTTGTGATTCTTGACCACAGCAGGTAATTAACCCCTTTAAGGGTGACTGGTAAAGCCAGTGACTTGTTGTTCTCCATGGCCATGATTTTGACTCTATGGACCGATGGACAGAGCTATGGACCGGTGGTTAATAGGTTTGAGAAGTGTTTTGTGAGAGTAATGAGGGGCAAGCGAATGAGAGTATGGATGATTGGGAGTGTTTAAGGTGGTTTTGGAGTTTAGGAGTTGGTTTAGTGGCTGTGCGAGAGAGGAAACAGGTTATGGACCGTTGGGTAAAGAGTTTGAGAATTTTCTGTAAACTAAAAGAGAGATAACGAGTTATGAAGTAGAACGAGAGTAGAGAAGATGAGAATCAGAGTTTGTAGTCCAAAGATCTACAAAACTCGCTCTGATACCATGTTAGAATTTGCGGAATAATATAGAGTATAAAGAGAGTAATGTAAGAACAAGAACAAGGAGAAAGAGTGAATGAATTAAGGATAAGTATATTCCTTAAGTTATCAATTACATTTGATAGAAAGAATCTATTTATAGGCCTAAACAATGTATGCCAACGGCTATAAGAGGGAAAACAATAAGAATAAACAATTGTGTGGATCCCAAAGGTGAGAGTGACCGGTCAAGGTTGACTCCAACGTCCACTTGCTTAAGTTGGTCATGTGACCTTATCTTCTTTGCTTAGATATTTTGTGACCGTTGTAGAGATAACAAAAGGGTGAGTAGTTCTTGCCTTGTACTCCACTCTTGTTTGTAATTCTTCCTTGAGTATCACGGTTGTGAATGTGTACGGACACTTCTCTAGATTGATCATTTGACACTTGCTGTCCTGGTAAGCCTTGTATACCTTGAAGACCTTATGGACCTTGCAAACCAAAACCAGCAGCATACTGATGTTCTTCCATGCTTCAACAGATAAATTCTGATTCTGCAAACCCAAAATCTTTGACCTTCAACTTCAGTTGTAGTTGTAGACACTTAAGAGCAAGTGTTGTTATACCTACAAAAGAAATTCTAGAACAAAAGAGAAATCAGTAACCAAAAACGAAAATAACAAATCTTGATCTCAAGATCTCCACAATTCCTACTGAACAAAGCATTCCCCTAAAAACAACGGCGCCAAATTGATACAAGACTTTTTAGAACTTGATTCCATCAACCAAGCTTGTACTAATTAGTTGTAGTATAGCATAGGATTTTATCAATCCAAAAGGGGAGAATGAAGCAGCAAGAATGAAATAGAGCTCTTAATTCAAGCAAACATAGATATTTTAGATGTCTACCAACCTAAATGATCAAACATAACTGAAGAAAACATCAAACAAAGAGTGAAGAGCAAGCAAAACAACTAAAACAAGGGCAAAACAGGAAAAATTCGAATTCAAGCTAAAAACAGAGAAAAGATGGGACTTGAGATGAGATAAATGGTATTAGGGGACTCTTGACTCAACCTATGATGCTTAAAAACTCACACAATGTTATTCCTGATGCATAGGATTCATTTATATGACTAATCCAATCTCTTGGTACTAATCTCTTTGCTATACCAATTCAAGAACTAATTCTTATTAGTGAAATGATAAACAGCAAGCATTAAGAAAATTCTATCAACCCTATATTGCCAAATCACTCCCTAGACAGTCAATCTCTTGAGCTAGGATAAGCAATTCTCTTGCAAAGCAGTTCAGGCATTTCATCAAACACTTGGTGGGCATAAAATGAACCTAAGATCTTAATCAACCTAATTAGGGCTAATCAAGCATTAAAATGGAAGAATTAACACTAAGACATCATAGATTAAGTCTCAAATTCCCTAAACCCAACCCATCTCAAATCCCTAAAAAGACTACTCACTAAGCACCGCTAAAGCCATCAATTCAAAGAGAGAAAGATGACTAATCATGATTAGGGAGATTAAACAAGAAGATAAATGCAAACTTAAATTAAAATCAGGCACAGATTCAAGTTACAAAATCAAAAAAGCTAAAACAGAGAAGAAAGAATTGCTGGATAGAAGAGTGTACCCAGAAATTAGGGATTTTTCGTATTTAAAAGAGTCCAAGCAAAAAATGGCAAAATTGTAAATAAGTGGTCTTCAGTCTGGAATCCTATCGGTCTACATGCGAGCGATAGGATGACCGATAGGATGAACGATAGGATTTCTATCGGTCTCGAAAGTGACCAATAGGGTGGCCGAAATATACACGGTAAACTTCTATCGGTCACTCCTTTGACCGATAGCCTGACCGATAGCTTCTCTATCAGTTACTCCTTGACCGATAGCCTTCGTGCCTCGACCGATAGGGCTTGCAGAAATCGTCTGCCTTAGTTCCTCTTGCTACATCCAGGTTCAGCAAGATTCCTGGTTCATTCCCAAAGCTCTTCATTGCTCCTCTTAGCTCCATAAGCACCTAAAAACATCTTTTATGCAAAGGAAATGCAAACTACATCCTAAATACAACTTAAGTCTTAAAGGAGAAGAAAATGGGACAAAAGATAAGGAAGACACGCAAAAGAGAACCAAAACATGCACTAAATGCAAGTCTATATGATGTAAATGTATGAGATATCAACACCCCCACACTTGCCTTTTGCTTGTCCTCAAGCAAACAAGAACAGATGAGAGAATGAGGTTTGAAAGTGGGAGCTCAAAACTAAAGATGTCAATGGAAAAACTGATTCAATGCCTAAGTTATGGGTTCTAAGATGCATAGAGATTGTTCTACTTTAAAAACTTTAGCCATACCTATCATAGGAAACAATGAACTCTAGCTTAGCCTACCCAAGCATTCAAATCAACTAATCTTTAACATTCATTAAGCAGTAACCAATGGATCATGTTTGTGATAATCAAGAGAAAACATTAGGTCAAGGGATATGGTTATGAGATGAAAATGATCTCATTCAAATAAGAGGTTCAAAGATTCAGGGGATCACTCAATGAAATGATTCTATCTTAGGCAAAATGATAAAGGTAAAAGCACACCTATGCATGCAAGTCAAAGCTCTCTTCTACTCTTTAACCCAAGATGAACCTAATAACCTCTTAAACCCCAAGTGAAAGTCCTAAATCTACCCTTTCCTAAACCACTAGATCGCTTTCTTCTTCATATTTGGGGGAAACTCCTTCTTCTTTTTCTTGTGTGGTTGACTTCTTTTTGGAACTTGCTCTTCATTGTTGTATCATTGGCGCCATTTTCATCTTATTTGGTGGATTGCTTGGTCTGATTTCTCTTTTTGGATAGCCTAGTTGCTGTTGGCACCTTTCTTCTTTAACACTTAGAGCTTTCTTCCTAATTAACTTAACCACAAAATAAACTGTTCCCCCATACTACCAACCCCATACTTCTTCTTCTTCTTAAAAGATGTAAACAATTAAAGCTCAAACCACTAACACTACCCCTTCCCAAACTCCTAACCTAATACCAAGCTCAAAATGCAATCTGGTGTCTACAAGAGAGCTTCTCCCTGCGAGCCTTATTCCTAACACTTTTTGTCAAAATGAAATCGAAAATGATGCAATGCAAGGCCTCACAACTCTCACAATAGTATTTAGGTTTAGAAAGAAGGATTGGTTTAGGGTGTGGTTAACTATCCCATAATGATGAGGATCAGCTACTTGGATTAACAAGAGTGGTAAGAAGGGAAGAAGATAATCCAAGTATGTATATGGGTAGCCATGTAATCACTCTCAATGCACAAACAAGATAATTCAAAGTCAGGATTATGGTTCTAATAAGATAGAGTTGGAAACAAATCAAAACAAGCTTGAGCATAAGATAAGAATATCAATGCAAGAATTCAAGATATGGTGCAGCCTTAACTTCAAACTCAGTACAATGCAATCAAACAACAGATAACCAAGGCATTGAAAACAATTCAAACATTAACATCTTGACAAGTGTTTATCATCTACTCCCTATGCAAATGTATGCAAACATATATAAGATGCATCTAGACTCAATCTTAGTTATGTAAATGCAACTAACTGATCTTTTTGGTTCCAAAAAAAAAATTTGAAAATTTTATGGATTTTCAGTGCATATAGATGAATACATGAATGCATAAGACTCAAGTATGTAAAAGAGAATATAAGAAAACAAAACACAATGTCAAATGAAATACCTTCCCCCACACTTAAATTACACAGTCCCTTGTGTAATAAAAGCTTGAAGAAGGGTAAAAGAAGGTACTCAGAAGTATTCAGAAGCAAAGGAGCAGGGTTGCGTACCTTAGAGGGAGTTTGGTCAGACTGGGAGGTTGTATTGGTCACTCCCAGACCGATAGGCTGACCGATACGCTGCCAAATCCTATCGGTCACATTGTTGACCGAAACAGTGACCGAAATACATCTGGGTGTTTCCTATTGGTCACTTCCTGATCGATAGTGTGACTGGAATACAACCGATGCATTTCCATCGGACACTGCCTTTTCCCTATCGATCAGAACTGACCGATAGGTTGACCGATGCATCTTGGCTCCACCACTATCGATCACTTCATGACCGATAGCATGACCGATAGGGTCTGTATCGGTCTGGTCTTGACGGATAGGTGACCGATAGCAGCCCATATGCATCTGTTCTTGCTTCCCAAACTTATAAAATATTTATTAACTTTCATCCTCACTATTAAACTAACTTTCTTGATTCTCATCTACCCATGTAAACTAACAATGATCCTAAACCCCTCTCATTTATTAACTTTCATCCTCACTCACCACTTAGAATCTACCCCTTTTTCTCAAAGCTTAGCATTCCCCAATTCAAAACAGAAAATATTTTTAACTCTTTAGGCTAGTGAAAAGGTTGAAAATAGTTTTGCTCTTTAACTATTTCTTATTGGTAGCTCTCTTATTTATTTTTTTTCTTTTTTTATTTTTTTATTTGAGAGAGCTACCTCTTGAAATTTATTAGAGCATATATATAATTTTTAAACACAACCTTTCACTTAAAACCCATTTCTTTCTTTCAATCACCAAACCCTTTGAAACCGAGAACAAATAGACACAAAAACAACCCCAATGATCCCCCAAACTTATCCTAAGCCTATACCTAGATTCAAAATGCAAAACTAGCAATCATATGAGAATCAAATCATGTCGCCTAAACCTAACAATTTATGCTAAGTTCAAAACCGAAAAGAAGGCCTCACAATGATGTCACACAAGAAATATTTGGCTTCAAAAAAGGGTAAGGGTCAAGGTGGGAGTTCTACTTAGGCTCACAAAGAGTGGTAAAAAGGAAGAAGAGAGCCTAAATATTTTAAAATCCATTTGTTCATTTTCAAATGCATAAGGATGATAATTAAAATTTCAAATTAAGGTTCTCACTTATTAGGACAAGTTTCAAATCATGAGAGTTCAATTCAAGTCACGAAAATCATAGCAAGTGATCCAATAAGAACTTACTTTCAAAGCATAGACAAAGCATTAGAGAACTACTAACTAGGGCATTGAAACAATTCATAAGTATAAAACACCTTTTTAAGAAACTTTAACCCCTTATGCAAATGCAAACAACCTAGATGCTAAGAGAAATTCTAGACTCAATCCTAACATGTTTTGACAAGATAAATAAGATGCTAAAGGATGCTAAAGGAAAATAAGATCACAAAACACATGTCAAACCACAGATGTACTCCCCCAAACTTGCTTGAAACCGTCCCGGTGGCAAACAAATTCAAAGGAGCACCAACACAAAGCAAAAAGAAACAAATATGAGCGGTTATGTTCAATGGAAGAAGGTTGTTACCTCTGGTCTAGTCTCGGCTGGAACTTGAGGATGTTCCAGAGGAGCTAGAGACTATTGTCTTGCCCTTGTCGGTTGGTTCTTGGAGAGAAAGGCGCCCCGGCTGAATGTTGCTTCCTTGGGTCTCGCGGATGACAACTCCACCGGTTGAGAGCCTCCTCTTCTCGGGTTGGTGAACCTCTTCACTTGTATCCTTCTTAGGCGAGCCTCCCTGAAGTGCCTTGACCTTCTTGGCAAGTTTCTTGAGCATCTTGCCTTGCCACTTGTTGATTTTCCTTTGCATCTCCACAACAGATGCTAGGAACTTCTCTGTTTTGGTTCTCGGCTCAAAGTCTAACTTGGGAAGTGTGTAGGCTTCGGGCATCTCATCTTCCGTGGCTGGAGACTCAGACCTTTGACGAGGAGCAATCGCCGAAGCAGGTGGTCCTCCTAGAGGAGCAAAGCACTCCTCTTCCGTGGGCAAGAACTCGATGTTCCCAACACCAAGCAGCTCGGTCTCATCTTTGTTTGGCAGGATGCACACTCTCTTCTTGTCTTCGTCGTCTATGAAGAGGTAGGCGTAGAACCCTTCTGCTGGCGTGCGTCCCAAGCTGTCGGTATTCCTCATGTAGGCCTCATCCATGAAAGCTCTGGCTGGTACATGTGCGAAGTCGTGTATAGGGCACACCAACTTGCAAGAATAGAGGAGTGAGGAAGCCGCCAATGAAAGAAGAAGTTGCCTTGCACCGCAAGGCATAAGCCTTGTATTTCACCAAAGAGGCAGCAAGCACACATCCGTAGTTCACCTCGTCGCCGAGCTCATCCTCCATAGGCTCGTCATTTTCATCCGGGTCACACACCAAGTGCTTCACGCCTTGGAACAGGAAGCAAAGCTCGGTCTTTGTGACTGTGGGAGCAACTGATCTTCCGCTAAACGTGTTGGCAATCAGCTTTAAAGTGTACCTCAGCACCGGGCTTCTCACTCTCTTGATCTTGGCGGTGTTGGCTTTGTAGTCCTCATTGCTAATCAGGTCCCAAAAGTCATTAGCTCGCTTGAAGGCGGGGAACTCGACCTTGTTGGCATCCGCGTTGAGACCATATGCTTGACATAGCTCAGGGATGGAGAGGATGTAGGCTTGACGTCCAACCTTGAAGGAGAGGCGACCTTGTGAAGTAATGGGTGTGCTAGGATTCTCGTAACGGAACTCCAACGTGGCAAGGAAGTCTATTGTCACTTATGGAATGGTTGGGCAATCCATCCGTGATAGACATCTTAGGCCAATGTTCTTGAGGAGTTGGTTGAAATCCCCAAGAATCCTTAGCTTGAACAGCAGCTCTCGATCCGCAAACTTGGTAGGCTCAAACCAAAGCCTTTCAAGCCGTTTCTTATCCCTCTTCTCATCCTTAGTCCATCAGACCCTCTCTTGAACAGCCACCTCTTGTCCTTCTCCCTCTTGTGATGTCTCTTCTCTTGTTCTCTTGGGGGCCATTGTACCTGAAACAAATTTTCTCAAGAGGTTTGATAAGCAAAATGGCGGTTTGATGAGAATAAGAGAGGAGAAGGAGAAAACTTATAAATACTACCCTAGAATTTTGGGGAATTAATAAAAATTATAGCTAAATAAAGGAGAATCAAATCTTTAGATACTAGAAAATCTAGAATTATTCTTTTTACTTAGCTAAATTTTAAAAATCAAAACCGACCCTATCTTCTAGAACAATATCTTACGAATTTAAAGGAAATTTTCCTAAAGATAAATCATTAAATTCTGAAAATACCTTTGCAAGAATGTTAAAGATATTTGCTAGCCTTTGAAAACCGAAAACTATCACTCTCTTTGTTTAAAATTTTCGAGAAAACAAGAATGAGAGGGTGAGAAGTTGTTGAAACATTTAAAGACTAACAAAAAGCAAAACCATGGGTAGTAAAGGTGGTTTTCTGACAAAGTCTTGGTCAAGGCACATCTTTCATGGTCAAAGATGCTTGCCTTGACCAAGTTTTGAATTTAAAAATTGGAGGGAAAAGAATAAAGGAGGGAAAGAAAATGTTACCTCGGCATGAGATCGAGTCCATTTGGTCGATCTAGGACTCGATCTCATGCCCATAATGGCTTAGATCGAGAGGGTTACTCGATTTGAGACTCGATTCCTCGATCATTGAGATGTTGGCTCTACGGCTAAGTCCTCATGATCGAGCTACATCCTCGATTTAGGGGTCGATTTGGCCTAGATCGAGTGATGGATCGAGTCAAGTGATCGATCTGTTTTCAACAGATTTTCCCGAGAGAAATTAGATCGGTCGATCCATTTTGGATCGATCGATCCGTTTTCGTCAAGGTCGATCTTGTCACTCGTTCTCGTCTAGATCGACAGGCTCCTCACGATTCACTGACTCGATCTAGCAAAGATCGAGTCAGGATCAGTCGATCTAGCACTCGATCTCTAGCCTTTTCTTAACCCCTATCGCCTCTTTTGAACTTCAAAATCAAGGTTTAGACTCCTCATACCTGTTCCTACACACTTGCAAAATAAAAACATAAAACTGAAAGAGAAATAAAGCAGAAATATGTACAGGATAGACATGGGAATGCCTCCCAAGTGCACTTTCTTTAACGTCTTTAGCTAGACTTTACTTGGTTTAGGCGGATGATGGGTCTTGGAGAAGCACCGAGGTACTCTCCTTGTCATAGCTGTCTGCCAAGTAAGGCTTGACTCTGTGTCCGTTGACGGTGAATGCACTGCCACTCTTTCCCATCAATGTAACAGCTCCATAAGGCAGCACTTCTTGGATCACAAACGGCCCACTCCACCTTGACTTCAGCTTTCCCGGGAAGAGTTTGAGTCTTGAGTTGTACAGCAACACTAAACCTCCTTCCTTAAGCTCCTTGGCAACCAACTTCTTGTCATGAGCTTCCTTAGTCCGCTCCTTGTATATCTGAGAGCTCTCATAAGCGTTCAGTCTTAACTCATCCAGTTCATGTAGCTGAATGAGGCGCCTCTCTTGAGCAGTCTTGAGGTCAAAAATCAGCCTCTTCACAGCCCACAACGCACGGTGTTCCAGCTCAACCGGGAGATGACAACCCTTTCCATAGAGTAGAGTGAAAGGAGTTGTACCAATCGGTGTTTTGAAAGCGGTACGGTAGGCCCAAAGAGCGTCGTCCAGCTTCACTGCCCAGTCTTTCCTTGTTGCTCCGACGGTCTTCTCCAGTATAGCCTTGATTTGCCAGTTGGAGACTTCCACTTGACCGCTTGTTTGAGGATGATACGGTGTAGCCACCTTATGCTTAACGCCATACTTTCTCAAGAGGTTCTCATATACCTTGTTTATGAAGTGGCTTCCTCCATCGCTTTTAACCACCTTAGGTACCCCAAACCTCGGGAAGATGATACTCATGAACAGCTTGACCACCACCTTAGAATCGTTTGTAGGGGAAGCAACAGCCTCAACCTATTTAGAGACATAATCCACTGCTACTAAGATGTATTTGTTGCCATATGAAGAAGGAAATGGCCCCATGAAGTCTATACCCCACGCGTCGAACACGTCAACCTCGAAGATGGGAACCTGAGGCATTTCGTTCCTCTTAGTGATATTCCCTGCTCGTTGACATGCCTCACAGCTCTTCACAAACTCGTGTGCATCTTTGAAGATGGACGGCCACCAGAAACCGGCTTGCAACACTTTCGTGGCAGTCTTGAATGAAGCGAAGTGTCCTCCGTAGGAAGAGCCATGACAGTGATAGAGGATGTCCCTAACTTCTTCCTTTGTAACACACCTCCGGTACAAACTGTCCACTCCTCTCTTGTACAAGTAGGGCTCGTCCCAAAAGTAGTCACTAGCCTCTCTCATGAACTGCATCTTGTGATAGCTGTTGAGATGTGTTGGCTCCTCACCACACGCTAAATAGTTCACTACATCAGCATACCACGGTAGATCCTCCTCTTTGAAACTCAACACCTCTTCAAAACACCCCTCTAGCTTTCCGCAAACAGCCGTGGTGATCGCCATGAGTTGCTCTTCTGGAAGAGAGTCATCTAAGGGGAGAGACTCGCTGATCCTTACTCGTGAGAGATGGTCAGCGACTCCGTTTTCTATTCCCTTCTTGTCTTTAATCTCCATGTCAAACTCCTGGAGCAAGAGAATCCACCTCAAGAGCCGAGGCTTAGTGTCTTTCTTCGAATAGATGTATCGCAAAGCCGCGTGATCCGTGTAGACAATAGCCTTGGAACCAAGAAGATATGACCAGAACTTCTCAAAGGCGAACACTACTGCAAGCAACTCCTTCTCTGTACTGGTATACCTTGTTTGCGTGTCATCCAAGGTTCTTGAAGCATAGTAGATCACGTGTAGCTTCTTGTCTTTCCTCTGACCAAGAACGGCTCCTACGGCGTAGTCACTAGCATCGCACATGATCTCAAAGGGTAGAGTCCAGTCTGGTGCTTGAACTATAGGGGCTGATGTAAGGGCTTCCTTGATGGTCACGAAAGCTCGCAAACACTCCTCATCAAACACAAACACAGCTTCTTTGCACAACAACCGTGTAAGAGGGCGTGCAATCTTGCGGAAATCCTTGATGAAGCGCCTATAGAACCCGGCGTGTCCCAAGAAACTTCTGACTCCCTTAACGTTAACCGGCGGCTCAAGACCCATCATGACTTCCACTTTAGCCTGATCAACCTCAATGCCCTTCTCTGATATCTTATGACCAAGCATGATCCCTTCCTTAACCATAAAGTGGCATTTCTCCCAGTTTAGCACCAAGTTTGTCTCTTCACAACGCTTTAGTACCCTGTAAAGATTCAACAAACATGCAGAAAAGGACGCACCATAGACAGAGAAGTCATCCATGAACACTTCTACCATCTCCTCTATTAGATCGGAGAAGATCGACATCATACACCACTGAAACGTAGCCGGTGCATTACACAATCCAAACGGCATCCTTCGATATGCGAAGGTACCGTAGGGACATGTGAAGGTCATCTTCTCCGGATCATTTGGGTGAATTGGTATCTGAAAGAAACCACTATACCCATCGAGGAAACAGTAGTAAGGGTGATTAGCAAGTCTCTCAAGCATTTGATCAATAAAAGGCAAAGGGAAATAATCTTTCCTAGTCGCAAGGTTAAGTTTCCTATAATCAATACACATCCTATGACCAGTAATGGTTCTAGTAGGAATAAGCTCATCTTTATCATTCCTTATGACCGTGATCCCTCCCTTCTTAGGCACCACGTGTACAGGAGAAATCCACGTGCTGTCACTTATGGGATAGATCACGTCAGCCTCTAAAAGCTTAAGGATCTCTTTCTTAACAACCTCTTTCAAATTAGGATTCAAACGCCTTTGATGTTCTATAGAAGAGGCGTTCTCATTATCCAAGTGAATCATGTGAGTGCAAAGCATTGGTGAAAGGCCCTTGATGTCACTTAAAGAGTATCCAATGGCCTTCCTATACTTTCTCAGCTCAGTCAGGAGCGAGTGCAACTCATCATCACTTAAGTTTTCATTCACAATCACGGGATAGGTGTTATTAGGCTCTAAGAAAGCATACCTTAGCCCTTTTGGGAGCTCCTTAAGGTCCACATTTGGGGCTAGCAGCTCGCTCCAGTCATCCTCGTGGCTGTTGTTGTTGCTTTCCTCCTTGGAACCCTCCTTAGAACCCGAGGCATGGCCCTTAAGACTGCTTTCCTCAACGGCTATCCCTTCTGAAATCGAGTCCTCCAGTCGATCTTGCTCTCGATGTCGTCTAGATCGAGCAATTTCGCTCGATTCCTTACTCGATTTGATGTGGATCGAGTAAGGGATCGAGACGCTGAGTCGATCTCCTGATTGGACTCCAAAATGATCGGAAGGTTTCTCTCGATCGTCGACTCAATTGTTTTTCCTGATCGATCATTCCTCTCGAGCTGTCTGTCGATTGCTGCACCGGATTGAGTTGTGTTCTCGATTGCCTTGTCGATCTGACTCCTGGATCGAGTGATGGCGTCGATCTCGGGGTCGATCTCTAGGCAGAAGCTTTCATCCTTCTTAACAATCTTCCTAGAATCCAGCAAGTTGACGTACTCCTGGGTCCTCTGATCCACATAGCCAAACTCCCCTGGCTCCTTAGTCAGTGCCAGCTTCAGATGGTCTTTTAGAGCAAGCTCTTCCAGCAACTCATCCGCTAAGGCATCCATCGTTTCAATGTAGAAAGCTTCCCCTTCTATGGTCGGCTTCTTCAGAACCTCATTGATATCAAAGTCCAGCCTTATATCCTTTCCCAAGTGCAAGGCAATCTTCCCGTTCTTGACGTCGATGATAGCCCCGGCGGTTGCAAGGAATGGTCTTCCTAGGATGAGTGGATCCTTAGGCTCTTCATCCATCTCCAACACGACGAAGTCCATAGGCACGTTCACACCACTGATTCGCACCGGTAGATCTTCAAGCAGCCCTATTGGTAGCCTCACACTCCTATCAGCCAGTACCAACGATATCCTACAGTCTTTGAAACGAGTAAAGCCAAGCTTCTTTGCCACGGAGTAAGGCATCAGATTTATGCTAGCTCCGAGATCACATAGGCGACTCTTGAACTCTAGAGAACCTAAATCGCAGGGTATAGTGAAGCTTCCAGGGTCTCCCAACTTCTTAGGGACTATCTCCTTATGTATCACAGTACTACACTCTTCACTTAGAACAAGTACCTCCTTGCTTTCCTTATTCTTCTTCACGAGAGTGTCTTTGAATTTGGCGCATTTAGGCATCATTGCAAGGCAGTCAACGAGAGGTAGCTTGACTCCACGTCCTTAAGATGCTTCTCAAAGAGGATTCTATGCTTCTCTATGAGTTGCTTCTTGAAACGGCCTGAAAAGGCAGCTTAGGTACATACGGTGGAGGCACATAAGCATTCTTCTCCTTAGTAGTTTGCTCAGCTTTCTTCTCAGCAACTGCTTTGTCTCCTCTTCTTGGCCCTTGGATCCAGACATTGTCAGAGTTAATCTCATCATCAGCTTAAGGCTTACCATCCCCCTCTTGAATTACAACGTCCTCGTTGTTCTTAGGAGTAACCGGAGGTTCTAGCTCTTTGCCGCTTCTTAACGTGATGGCGTTGGCATACTCCTTAGGATTCTGCTCACACTTGCCCGGTAGGCTATTCTGACCACTTGTACTCGATTTCCCCTTCTCTAGCTGCTTGATCTTGTTGTTTAAGTTGGTGATCTGAGTGGAGAAGTCAGTGAGAGACGAGTCTAGACGAGTGTTCATCTCGGCGAACTTCTGGTTTATAGAAGCTTGCCCTTGTATCAGCTGTTGAAACATTGCCTGAACCGGATCAACTTGTTGTTGCATCGGCTGTTGCTGTTGAGGTGCAAAGCCCGGAGGGTAGTTAGGCGTATAAACCTTGTTACTTTGATGTTGCCCTTGGAAGTTGTTCTGCCCTTGACCTTGGAAACCACCACTCGGCTGAAAACCATTGTTGTAAGGGATGAAAGGTTTTGCTTGTTGAGCAGGGTACACTTGATCCTTAGGGTTGGCAACGTTGGTGCTTCGGTAGGAGAGATTGTTGTTCTGGTTGTAGCCTTGGTTGTAGTCTTGAGGTTTGTAATTGTTCTGTCCCGCCACCCAATTGGCTTCTTCCTGGCTCAACTCAAGCTCCTCTTGATTCTCATCAGCTTTACCAACAAAGTGAACATGCTTCTGATTGGCTAACACCAGCTTATCTATCTTCTCATGCAAAGATTTCAGCTCCTTTTTGTGAGACTCTAGCTTGGATCCTCTCGATGCACGGTCATAGTCCTCAGCGTAGTTGCCATCACTCAATGCCAAGTTTTCTATCAGCTCCATACCCTCTTCTACCTCCTGACCAAGAAAGTTCCCTTTGCTAGCTGTGTCAAGCAACAACCTGATCTTAGGTGAAGCTCCACGGTATATGGTGCTGAGTAGGTCTCCTCGCTGAAACCGTGATGAGGACATTGGATCGTGTAGTCTTTGAAACGTTCCATTGCCTCGTTAAATGTCTTGTTGTTTCGTTGAGTGAAGCCGCTGATTTCGCTTCTCAACCGTGCTGTCCTGGTGCTAGAGAAGAACTTTGAGAGAAAGGCCTTCTTACACTCGGCCAATGAGGCGATGGTGCCTTGTGGGAGGGTCTTCTCCCAATGCCTAGCCTTGTCTCCGAGTGAAAAGGGAAAGAGACGCAGCTTGAAAGCATCTTTGGATATGCCATGGATCTTGATCATCCCACATACTTGCTCGAAGTTGTCAAGGTGCTCCAAGGGATCTTCCATTGCTAAGCCGTGGAACTTGTTGTTTTGCACCATGGAGATGAAACCTGGATTAATCTCGAAGTTGTTGTTCTGTACAGGAGGAGGAGTGATCCCAAACCTATTGTGATGAGTATTGGGAGCATCTCTGGCTCCTATGATCCTTGGGGGTCTAGCCGCGTGTTGGGGGTTTCCATTGCCCCTTCCTACTGCCCCGTGAGCTGGAGGAGGTCCCTCTGGGTGCTCGTGTTCAGCCATAGCTTCAAAGTCAACCAAACAGTGCTGAACAATCTCCTCAAAGGCTCTGGCTTGTTCTCGTACTCTTCTTTGCCGTGAATGACCAAGCTGATGAATATTGTCCAAAGGTTGAAGTAGATTATTATCTCCCCTTGAACGAAGATTCATATACCTGAGAACACACGTTTGAGAGTAGAATGATTAGTAACTAAAACAAGGTAAAGACTTAGTATTTGCTAAGTCCCAAATCTCTATGTTCTCTAAACAATCCTAGGATGGCAACGGCGCCATTTGATAAACAATATCTTTGCAAGGGTGAGAATGCAATGAGGTTATCAAACTCAAATGCAAGACAGGTTGTAGTACAGCATGCAAGAGAGATTCAATCCACACCTAGGATGATAGAAAATGCAAAGAGAATGCAAGGACTATGCAAATCTAAGCGAAACAAGATAGGTCTTGAGAAAATCCCTAAAAACCAGATGCAGCAACTAAATAGAATGCAAACTATTTTAATATTACCAGGAGTGATCAAACTACCATGAGGAACAAACAGAATAATTAAAGGACAAAGCTACGAATTACTAAAATTCGACTAGTGGATCGACCATGAGATCGACCACTAGATCGAGCAATAACAATCGATCTCGTCTAAAAATGCAAGAACAGTAAAACTAACGACCAGGATGCTATCAAAGATCAAGCGAATGACGAGAGAAGATGTAAAGATGCTAAAAGAGAGGGCCTAGGGTTGAGATTCATGGTCAGGGGTTTCAAAGGTTCGACCTTGGGTTGAAAACTTTAAATCGACTCACTTTGTGAGAATCTCTAAGCCTTAAAAACTAAGCAAGATCTATCTGTGGCTTTCGGTATAGATCACTCCTTCGTCCTCTCCTCCAAACCCATGGCTTTTGGTGGAAAGAGAAGTCGAAGGGCATGGAAAACAGATTTAAAACGGGTGGCTTAACTAGTCCCCCAAACTTCCATGGCTTTTGGAAAGGGGTAACTAGTCTCTAGGGTGTGATCTTCAGAGGTCCCTGAATCCTGTCAAGGTAAGGAACCTCTCGGATCATGAAGCTCTTGGCGTGAGAGTCTTCAAGCTTTGAGAGCTCAACACCCTAGAAGAGATAGCCATTAAAACACTTAGAAAACTCCAAGATCGAAACCCTTTAGACCCCTTAATCCTCTCAACCCCGAACCCAAATGAACTACTCACTACACACAAGGTAAATCAAGCAAAGCATGGAAAAGGAAACGATGAACATGAAAAGAAAACTAGATTAAGCTGAAACGATTCGATTACAAAGCTAAAGAAAACTCAAGGTTCGACAATGATGTTCTTCTTCAAAACCAGAGAGAAAAGCACAAAAAAAAAGATAAGGATGAAAAGTTGTGTTGGAAAAAGACATCGCCGCCTTCCCAAAATGGCCAAAACAAGCTGATGGTCCTCCCCTCGCTAGCGGCCAAAAGTGGTTGAAAGGACAGAGATCGACTCCGGGATCGAGCGGCTCTCTCGATCATCTCCGAACATCGTGTCTTCAACTCGATCTGGGTCTCGATCATCTCCGGCGGATCGAGTGTTGCATCCGATCTTGGTATCGATCTCCGGTTGGAGCGAGTAGTGGACTCGATCCGGCTCTCGCTCTGCATGGCGTCATTTACGTCCGTACCGTTTGATCGACTGCTTCACTCGATCCTCGTCTCGATCATTTCCCTTGGATCGCCTGGTCTTCTCGATCTTTTGGTCGATCACATCCTGGATCGACCGGCTATGCTCGATCTGTTCCTCGATCTCTGATCCTTAGCAAATATCCGAGCTTCCACGAGCCGCTGCAACAGCTTCAGCACGTCCACGAACCTCCACGACTCCAAAGCAGCCAGAAACAACCTGAATGTGATGCAAAATGCAAGAAACATGTGTATGCTGGTGCAAGAATGCTCTAGGACTCTAAGTGATGCAATCTAATCTAAAATATGATGCAAATGCATGAAAAGCTAACTAATGTGTATGCAAAATGTATGTAATATGCAGTAACATCACCAAGTCAAGAACTAATTTTCATTAGTAAAATGATAAACAGAAACCATTAAGACAATTCTATCAACTCTATATTGCCAAATCACTCCCTAGACAGTCAATCTCTTGAGCTAGTATAAACAATTCTCTTGCAAAGCAGTTTAGGCATTTCATCAAACACTTGGTAGGCATAAAATAAGCGTAAGATTTTAATCAACCTAATTAGGGCTAATCAAGCATTAAACACAGCAATCAAGAAAGGAAATAGATGAATTAACACTAAGACATCATAGATTAAGTCTCAAATTTCCTAAACCTAACCCATCTCAAATCTCTAAAAAGACTACTCACTAAGCACCATTAAAGCCATCAATTCAAAGAGAAAAAGATGACTAATCATGATTAGGGGGATTAAACAAGAAGATAAATGCAAACTTTAATTAAAATCAAGCAAAGATTTAAGTTACAAAATCCAAAATCTAAAACAGAGAAGAAAGAACTGCTGGATAAAAGAGTGTACCCAAAAATTAGAGATTTTTCGTATTTAAAGGAGTCTAAGCGAAAAATAGCAAAATTGTAAATAAGTGGTCTTCAGTCTGGAATCCTATCGGTCTACATGTGACCGATAGGATTTATATCGGTCTAGAAAGTGACCGATAGGGTGACCGAATATACACGTTAAACTACTATCAGTCACTCATTTGACCGATAGCATTCGTGTCTCGACCGATAGGGCTTGCAGAAATCGACTGCCTTGGTTCCTCTTGCTACATCCAGGTTCAACAAGCTTCCTGATTCATTTCTAAAGCTCTTTCTTGCTCCTCTTAGCTCCATAAGCACCTAAAAACATCTTTTGTGCAAAGAAAATGCAAACTACATCCTAAATGCAACCTAAGTCTAAAAGGAGAAGAAAATGGGACAAAAGATAAGGCGGACATGCAAAAGAGAACCAAAACATGCACTAAATGCAAGCCTAAATGATGTAAATGTATGAGATATCACTAAGGAGGGACGTTTTTCATGGGATGTATGTTGACTAAGAAGAACACGTATGATAGAACTTTCCCGGAATAGAACCAACTTAACCTGTTTTGGGAGATTGGGCATAACTTGAGAACCCGGTGGACATATCTTCGGATCTTGGGCTTGCAGGAACCAGGAGAGACCTAATAACGATCTCTTAGTGGTCTCAGGTCGAGGAAGTTACCTAGTTGGGCTGTACAGGTTGATATCTGGCCTAGTCGCGTAGTTAACTCCAAAACAAGTCCATCGATTTGTAGGATCAATAACTTCCAAGTCTGAACCAGTATTGATGTGATTCCAATTCGAGGGACTTCCAAGTCTGAACCAGTTTTCAATGTCTTCCTTCACTGCGGATTCCCGTTCATCTATTCAATAGCAGCAGCCATCAGAGATTTCTTATGGCCTCAAATTCTTTTTTCGTTCATCTCTTCAATAGCATCCATCATAGATTTCTTATCCTTGAAACGTGTAAGCACCAATGTAGTTTAAATCCAAATCATTTATTGCCTTTCATTCTCCCATACATGTTTAATTGAGCTATGTGATTCTTGATTCTTACTGAAAGGCCATCGAGTCATCTCATGAAACCAGAAATTGATTCAACACCGTTCTCCGAAACTTTCTTCTCAGACAATGTTTTCTTTATCTTATAAAAAAAACGTTTCTTGCTTTTAGACATGTTGCAAAACCTTTGAATATTCTGGTGTGTTTCTAAATTTACAGTTGCTATTTTGGATTCGTTACGTCTTATTCCATACTGTGGTAATACGATGTAAAATTTTGTTTTTTCTCGGTATGCCAGAATATTGGCTCAAAGTACTCATCTGCTTTACCTAACAAACTCGAAAAATGCAATGACTCACAATGACCTTCTTAGGTATTATAGCTTTTTTACATTCTGATCTAGTTGGTGTAGCTTTGAGTGTCCTATTAGAAAATTCGGTTTATCTAACCGGGTAATTAGAAATCGGTTCAATGTGTAAATCAGTTACCTCTTTGATTAACCGGATATATTCTAATATGTCCGAATGAACATTTGTTTCTGAAAGTCTTTTACGTGAGTTTTTGAGGCTTATGGTTTACAATACACTGTAAACCAGAAAACAGAAGTGATATATAACCTCTTGTAATTTTGAACTAATTGATGAAACAGCTGTGGTCTGTAATTATTCTCAGTTTTAAGTGAAAGCAATGCATAAGATACAAAATGACATTCGAAAGAAGAGGCAAATTTCCCAAACCAGGAGTTCTGAGCTATCGTCACCAACCAGGTTTTAGGAACCAAAGTGTAAAGAATGTGAAAACATATGACATCAACACTGGATTCCATAGCAAACACAAAAGCAGGACTCACGCAAACATAATCGTCTCAACATAAACACACAAGACATAGTAGCCAATGAAAGCTCTCCCAATAGACATGCCCAAATGAACACGTAGTAGAAAGAGTAAGAGTAATTACTCGTTGGTTTCTTTAGCAGGTGTAATAATAATCTTGAGAACAGTATACTCATCCCAATTGATGTCGTGGGTCAAATATGAAGGTGCGTGGGGAGGAGCATAACTCTTGAAGGCTCCCATGTAAATACGGCCACTATCATCGTGCTCATATACATTCTTGTTCTCAGCATAGAATTTGACTTCAGTCTCAGCAGGAAACACTGTTATATCGTCACTACAAACACCTGTCATATCCACTGAATAGTAAGTACCTCCATCAGCTGTTGGTTATCCATCACGTAAAACTTTCTTACGACCTTTCACCACAAACGGATGATCGTCCACCTCCTCGTATGTTCCAGATCTACCTGTCACGCATCCAGCAAAAACAGAGCGTTTACAACAATGTATGTGTATGCAAAGATATATAGTGAATTTCGTGAGAGGAATGGGATCGAACCTGTGAAAGGAGGGAAAGTGAGAGTACACTTCTTCTCATAATCCTTCACTCTGACTCTTGGTACGATCATTCTCTAGACTCCATCTTTCATTTTGGCATCCAACACCGTCCACGCCTGTGATTTCGCAACAGTCACAACCCAGACCAGCGGTTCCAGCTTCCGGTAAGGGACGTCGAGAGTTTCACCGGAGAAAAAGACCACCTTGTACCTCACAGACTCGACTCTGTGGCGGACGGCGTCGTCGTGAACGCCGGGCAAGTCGACGCGAATATAGAGCTTGTCCTTCTTCAGAAACTTCACCTCGATGAAACCCCTTGGACCTGCTCTCTGGGTCGGATTGTTGGTCGCGTGGAGCTTCCCTGTTTCAGTACAATAGCGAGAACAAAAATGACAGAAAGAAATCGTTAATGTACAGTAGTAGCCAAAAAAAGAAATAGAACCAAAGAAAAGGCTATCAAAGAGTCAAAGACTAACAAAGAACTAAAGAAGAAAACTTTATTTCGCCGGTCTATGAAAAATATGTAAATCTTTGCACTAAGTTAAGTTCATGATGTTAAAGAGATTTGTTCTTGGGAAATAATCATCCCGGCGAAAAAAACTTCCTTTAATCACAACTTGTGAAAGAAAAAAAAAACATTGATTTGGAAGAAAGATACACGTCTTTCGGAAGAAACGATACATATTCCTGAGAAATCTAAAACGAAAGCAAATTCTTCCCCGCAAGTCAATGTATATTGGCTCACCCATCTGGTTCAGATCTATCCTTTTAAAAGCAAGAGTAAAACGAATTAGATACCTGTTTAGAGAAGAATGAATTGACTGGATAGGCTGAGACAAATTGATAGTCAAAGCAATACTTTCTTCGTTGGAAGATCTTTCTCCACCATCTATGAATGAAAAAAATAAAATATAATTCTCCATTGAAAATTGAGAAAGATCTCTGTTTGAAAATCTTTAATTTCTTCATATCAAACAAAAACAAAGGTCAAAAAATTAAGGAATATCAGAAGAAGCTTTTTAGCTCTCGAGAATGGCGACGAAGCTGATTTCTCCGCCGTTGTCTTGTCCATGGGTGACTTCAAGGGACGTAGTAATTATTAGGAAAATATTCTCATTTCATTAATTCATGATTAACTGTACAATCAAGTATTTATATACATTTGATCAAGCTTAAACCAATGTTACTAAACCAAACCAATTCTAATTGACTGTATTTACAATTGAACCGATAATAGTCCCCTTCAAGGTGGGACGAAGATATTTCGTAGTCCCATTTTGCCAATAAGTTGCTGAAAAGGTGCAGGATATAACGGTTTGGTGAAAAAATCAGCAAGTTGTAAACTAGAGCGCACATGGAGAAGCTTGAACAAACCAGCTTGAAGACGTTCACGAACACTGTGGCAATCGTTCTCAATGTGCTTCGTACGTTCGTGAAAGACAGGATTGTTGGCAATATGAATCGCAGCGGTGTTGTCACAGAAGAGCAGTGTTGGTTTGAGCAGAGGGATCTGTAACTTCTTGAAGAAGTTTGTCAACCAAACTAACTCATCAGTGGTGAAGGAAAGACTACGATATTCAGCTTCAGCAGAGCTCTTAGACACGACATGCTGCTTCTTAGACTTCCACGAAATGAGAGAAGTACCTAAGAATAAACAGTAGCCAGACGTAGAGCGTCGTGTGTCTTGGCAAGATGCCCAATCTGCATCAGCAAACATCTGAAGTTGAAGCTCTGCTTTCGCGGAATAGAACAGACCTTGACCAATAGTGTCTTTGATGTAGTGGAGGATCTTGTAGACAGCTTGTTGATGTGCTTTGCGAGGAGCCTGAGAGAATTGACTCAGCTTGTTTACCGCGAATGTGATGTCAGGTCTCGTGATTTGGAGATACATCAAACGACCAATAAGACGACGGTAAGCTTCAGCATCAACAAGGTCACCTCCACTATCTTTGGAGAGCTTCACGGCAGGATCCATAGGAATGCTAGAGGGTTTACAACCAAGTAAACCTGTTTCGTCAAGTAAGTCAAGAGTGTACTTACGTTGACATATATGAATCCCTTCCTGAGATCGAGCAATTTCCAAACCCAAGAAGTACTTCAAGGGACCAAGGTCACGAAGTTTGAAGAAAGACTTTAGCTGGGATTTTAGCTTATCAACTTCAGAGTCATTGTTGCTTGCGATGATAATGTCGTCAACGTAGACCAGGACGCATAGAAAGAGACTGGGATTAACCTTGAGAAAACATGTGTGATCCGAATGCGATTGAGTGAATCCCAAGGTAATGAGAGTACCCGAAAACTTCAAGAACCATTGTCTTGAGGCTTGCTTCAGGCCGTAGAGAGATTTGTTCAACTTACACACTGCATTTGGAGGAAGCTTGTCCCCCTGACGTTTAGCATATCCTGGAGGAAGACGCATGTAGATTTCTTCATCAAGGTCCCTATTAAGGAAAGCATTCGAGATGTCCAGTTGTGTAAGAGAAAAACCGTGAATAGCAGAGAGACCGAGCACAAGTTTGACTGTGGTGAGTTTAACCACTGGAGAGAATGTCTCATTGAAGTCGATGCCCTCTTTCTGAGTATAACCCTTGGCAACTAATCGAGCTTTGTAGCATTCAACAGTCCCATCTGCGTTGAATTTGACCTTGAAACCCCACTTACAGCCAATCGGAGTTTTGTTTGGCGGTAAGGTACAAATAGTCCACGTACCTGTTTCCTCCAAAGCGTCCACTTCATCATCCATAGCTCCACACCACACCAAAATCTGCTTTGCCTCAGCATAGGTTTGAGGTTCTTTTTCTTTGTCGATGGAAACTAGAAAGGAAAGATAAAGAGGAGAAATTTGATCATAGGAGAGAAACTGAGATATTTCGTGGATGGTTGAAGACCCTACTGAATGACAGTAGTAGTCTTGAAGATAAGCAGGCTTTTTGAGTCTCATGTGTGATGCTTGAATAGAGGATTCAGGAACATCAGGTGTAGGATCAACAGAGGGTTGAATCTCTACTGAAGGTGACAATGAAGAAGTATCATCACCGGGAATAATGGGAATCACAGGAGATTGTTGAATCTGATCAGGAAAGAAGTTGAAAGCATCTTGTGAAAGATCAGAGTCAACGAAGGGAAAGAGCTCTTCGTGAAAGACAACGTGTCTCGAGACAACAATGGAATTAGACTCAATATCCAGGAGTTTGTAACCTTTATAGCCATTGGCATATCCGAGGAAGGCACAAGCACGAGCTCTAGGGTCAAATTTATATCTGTTCTTAGGTGAAGTGGAAGCGTAACAAAGGCAGCCGAAAACTTTTAATTGAGAATAGTCAGGAACTTTCTTTGTTAGAGCTTCGAAGGGAGATTTGTCATGAAGGATAGGAGCAGGGGTACGATTAATCAAGTGCACTGCAGTGAGAATACAGTCACCCCAGTAAGAAAGAGGAATGTGAGATTGAAAGAAAAGAGATCGAGCAACATTGAGAATGTGCTGATGTTTTCGCTCCACAACAGAATTTTGTTGGGCGTTTCAGGACAAGAGTGAAATGGCAGAATGCCTTTTGTTTGATAGAAAGAAGTGAAGTTGAGTTCTGGAGCATTGTCGGATCTAACTCTCTTAATCTTCCTATCAAACTGAGTTTCTACCATGTTAACGAAGGAGGGGAAAACTTGTAAAACATCTGACTTATTCCTAAGGAGATAAACCCAAGTTACCCGAGAACAATCATCAACAATGGTCAAGAAGTATTTAAAACCATCATGAGTGACAGTGGAAAAGGGACCCCAAGTATCAATATGAATCAAGTCAAAAGGATTTTCACTCAATTGGTTGTGAGACACAAAGGGAAGATGTTTCTGTTTAGAGAGATGACAGACTTTACAATGATGTTCTGTATCTATCTTATTCTTAGGTAAAGACAACAAAGATTGCATAGGCTGTAACTTTGAAAAAGAGGGATGTCCCAAATGTTTGTGCCATAACTCTATGCTAGTGACAGACGCAGCAACAAAAGAAGAGGAAGTACCTTGACATGACAGAGACTCAATGTCCAAGAAGTAAAAATTAGCCACTTGTTTACCCATTCCAATCGTTAATCCCCGTGTAAGATCCTGAATACCACAACAAGCTTTGTCAAACCAAACCCGACAATCTAAGGTTTTAGTCAAGGAACTCACACTAAGGAGATTAAACTTAAATTTGGGAATATACATAACATCGTGAAGAACTAGGTCTCTACCCAAAGTAATAGTCCCTAAGCCAACAATGCTCACAAGAATCCCATTTGGAAGATTGACAGTGGTGTCAAGAAGAGGTTTGAATGAAGTGAAAGAGGATTTTTCATGAGATATATGATTAGTAGCTCCGGAATCTATCACCCAAGCATTGATGGCAGTAAGATTACCATTGAGAGAACAGACATAAGGCCTATCAATACCGGTAAAAGAACATATGATAGAGGGATAAAAGGTACCGGATATTGGGGAAGTGGATGAAGAAGGAAGATTGGAAGGTGCAGAGACAGAGTGGACTTCGGGTGTGGTGGAGCATGGAGGTTGAAGCTTGCTGCTGAGGAAGGAGACGAGCTGTTGCAGTTGAGATGGAGACAGATCATCAACTGATGTATTATTGTCCAGATTATCAGCAACAACATTGGCAGCAACAGAAGATTTATCAGACCGCTGATTCGGCTTGGAACTAGTAGGATAGCCATGTTTCTTGTAGCATTTGTCAACTACATGACCAACACGTCCACAGAAAGTGCAATATGGTCTCTCTTTCTTCTGTGTACTCTGACCCTCACTGCTGTGATTACCCGAAGACTGATTCTGTGATTTCCCAGAGCTTTGATTCTGAGACTGAGACACTTAAAATGCTGCAGAGGATATTTCATTCTGGAGAGATTCTCTAGCAGATTTCTGATTGTCTTCTTGATCAAGAAGATTATAAACCTCAGAAAGGGATGGAAGAGTCTTCTTCATCAGTATACGACTTCGTATATTCTCATAACCGTCATTGAGACCCATGAGAAAATCAATAACGCGATTTGTTTCTCTCTCAGCAAGAAGATCCTCAACAGTGCGTGGTGTGAGCTGAATGCTGGAGAGTTCTTCCCAAAGCGCTTGAGTCTGAGTGTGGTAAGAGGAGAGATCTAAGCTTCCTTGACGGAAAGAATGAATCTGATGACGCAATTTGTATAGTCGAGGTAGGTTTGACTTATGAAAGCGGATATGGAGATCTTTCCAGATATCTGAAGCATTCTTGAAGTAGAGAATACTTGTGTAGATCTTCCGAGAAATACTATTCAACAACCATGATTTGACCATACTGTTGCAGCGACACCATATTCTATAATAAGGATCAGATTCTTTAGGAGTGACAACCGAACCATCAAGGAATCCAAGTTTGTTCTTAGCCTCTAAACTAGTTGTCATCGCAATAAGCCAGACACTGAAATTGTTTCCATCGAGAGGTTCCGAGACTAGAACTAAGCCAGGATGATCACTACTATGTAGATGATACGGAGAATGGATGTTATCAGGAAAGTCTGATACCTCGAAGGGATCGTGAGACGGAGTCAGAAGAGATCGGCGAGCTTCAGTAACATTCACACGATCTAGGCCTCCTGAGATGTGATTGATGAAATCAGAGGTGTGGCGAGCTGGAGGATGTCCAGATGCTTCACCAGGATGAATCGGAGATATCGCCGCGGTTGATCCCGGCGAGTCAGTTGCAGCACGACGGTATCTCGATTTGTAGTTGCGCTTTCCCATTGACGATCAAAAAACAACTCCAACGATGTGAGAGAGAGCTGAAATTGCACAGGAAAGCGGAGAGACGAGGAACCGAGGAGCTTGAATTACGAAAAAAATGGAGGAATCCGGCAAGAAAACCGGTGAAACCCCAATGAGAAAAGAGAAAGCGGAAGGTTGTTAGGGATGAAACGAGAAAATTCGCTCTGATACCATATTAGTAAAATATTCTCATTTCATTAATTCATGATTAACTGTACAATCGAGTATTTATATACATTTGATCAAGCTTAAACCAATGTTACTAAACCAAACCAATTCTAATTGACTGTATTTACAATGAACGGATAATAGTAATCAAAGGGCTTCTTCCACGGGGGAGACGGGAATGTGTAACAAATAGGAACAACAGAGTCTCCGCCGTCACCGCCATGATTGTGGAGCCACTATCGGCTGTTTCTTCATCGGCGATTCAGATTCATCAATGGTGGGAGCAAAACCCTACTTCATGGCTGAGACTGGTGGTGGTTATTCGTTGGCTAGCTACTACACGTCTCTGGGTTTGTTCGTTATTTCAGTTCCAAGTCTTTGGTCTCCCATCAAACGCTTTGTTAAATCAAAGGTTGGAACTTTTCGGATTTTTCATCCCCAATTTTTATTTTCTTTTTGTCGTCTGCTTTCCAAGATCTCCTGAAATGAAATAACTATACAATTGCCAGCCAACAAATCAACACAGCAATAACGCTAAAGTCTCTCCATACTTGACACCTCAGTTTTTTTTTAACTTTATAAATATGACACCTCAGCAAAAATAATCACCAATCAAAACATTTTATTAATACATTTCATCTATTTATTTTAATTTTTAAACTTAAACCCATTAAAAACACAAATATTTTTTCTATTAATTTTTGTTTTATTTTTTACCAAACTCAAGCCCAAATAATTAACAATTTTATTTTTTTTTACCAAATTTAAACCTAAATAATAAATAAAAACAAATAAAAAGTTAAATTATTGTTTTCTTTTTTTTTGCCAAAACTAAATCAAAATAATAAATAACAACAAATAAATAATAAAAAAAAATTCTAGCTATCAGTTTGTTTGACATAGACGTATATGATTGAAAAAGTGTAGGTTCAGCATCAACTATGCTTCCATGACAATAACACAAAAAGCCTTATGTTATAAGAAGCACACACATCAGCAAAAATTTGAACTGATAAAAGCATAACAATTTCTTAGTTTTCGCAGAAAAACATAATTTCACGGGAGATAAAGTAATTTTTGGTTTTCGCGGAAAATTGTAATTTATTTGTTTTTATTGGAAAGCGTGATTCTGGGCTTGACGAGAAATTTTTGTTTTCGCGGGAATTTTTTGGTTTTGGCAGGAATAACCGATTTCTCAGTTTAATGGGAAAATGAAGTTTTTTTTGTTTTGATGGAAAATGCGATTTTTCGATTTTTGTAAGAAGATGAAAATTTTCTATGCTAAATTTCCAAGTTAAAGTATGTTTACAGTAACCAAAATTTAATTATTTAACTTTAACTAAAACTATATTTTAAGAGTTCAAACATAATTTTCTATTTAGTTCTAAAGCAATAGCAATGGTTTTGATATGAATGTTATGATTGTAGTTTGGTAGTTTTAGAAACATATATTTATAATAAAATATTTTATAAATAATTAAATTTTATAATTCAAAATAATCATATTAATTAATAAATCTTTTTTTTAAATGATATTTTGCTTTATATAATTACAAAGAAGGATCATGTGGCAATTGATTGGAGAAAATAGATTACATTTGCCATTAGCATGAAGGTACTAAAAATGTATTGCTTTATTTTTATATATTTTATTCCTAATATACATTTATAATTAGTTAGCTAACTAAATTTAATAGCAAATTATAATTTTGAAAAATAAAAAAAAAATAAAAGAATATATAATATTTATATAGATTTAAAACATATAAATACATAACTTAAGCTAATGAAAAAAATATAATATTTATTTACATTATAAAAATAATTTTATTATAGTAAAAATATATACAAAATTTAAAAAATATCCCGCAGCATAATAATGTTTATTAAGTTTTTGTTAACAATTTTATGGGTTTTTATTAATAAACATATTAATTAAGTTTAGTATTATGTTTATTAATTAAATTCTAAAAATGAAAGATTGTTATATAAACATGAGTAATAATACCAAATATTAATACCAGAAAAAAATGGAGGAATCTTATACAAACACCTAAATTGCTTGTTGCATTTATTGACTATTTTGGTATTGGTTCCCACTATTGAAAGAACTTTTTTTAAAACTGAATCTAATTAAAAATTATTTGTAATGTGCCAGAAATGAAACTGAATGAATTAGTTTGTTATTGATTAAGATAAGTATGATTAAAAAACTCGATTATGTGAGTTTAATTAATGATTTTGTAAGAAAAAATGTAAACAATACTACTTTTTTTGTTAACATAAATTTTTTTATTGTTTTTATTTTTTATTTTTTTATAAATCATTTATTAATTAAAATTGTTTGTTTAGAATGAAGTTTTAATTATAGTTTTTTTTAGTTTTTTTAATATAAAATACAATATATGAAAATGCATATTTTTAATTTGCATAGAGCATTAAAAATCTACAACATCCTACGGTCGGTCATCAACACCACCTCACACTCGATGCTCTCTTTCCCTCCTTTATTGGATGCCTCGCTCCGACGTTGCTGTCGTGTTTCTCTTCTTTATTTTGTGTGTGGCTAACTGTATATTTTCACGGGCGTTTCATAAATGTGCCGGTTCTACAAAGACAGCGCAAACAAAACAAAACAATTATCAAAAGATGGAATTGTGCCAGTTCCGCCCAAATCACAGGTAATTAACAACACCTTCGATTCTTTATTTAGCTTTGACGTGCATACCTTGGCGAAGTCCTCGTCGAATACATGAAGCTTCTTTTGGATACGGTCTTGTTTCTTCAAGCGTCTCACCTTTATGGGTTACCAATAAGAAGGGCTCCCCGAAGTTCTGCACTTGCTGAGGAACAATCAAACATGGAAGCTGATAAGACACTTTGGACGATACAACTCGTACAACAGTTGGATAATTAGCAGTTGGATAATTAGCAAAAGCTTGATAGCTGATAATCACCTGGTTTTGTCCAGTCTCCTTAGCAAAGTGGTACAAAATAATTAAGCGATCATTTGGACCAATATTCTCCTCTTCTTCCGGTATCTGAGATTCAGGGAGACATGAGTCAGCATATCCACGGAATAACTATCACGTCTCTTTAGTTTAAAATCTGACTTGAAAAACCAAATTTTACTATGAGAAACAAAGCTACCAGTAGACTAAGAAAATCAGAAATAATTAATGAACAGCGAGACTACTAAGACTTAAGAAATACCAAAATGCTTTGAAGATAAAACTAAAGTAAATAGAAGGCGCAGCCTAGTGATATACCTCGTAAAGTCCAGTACTGGTCATTTATAATCTCAATTCTTTCAGTTGAAGGGAAAATCTGCAAAACAGACCGCATCTAGAATTAATGTCCTTTACAATTTAGAGGGTTGCAAGAAATTCATCAGGAGATATAGTCGAGAAGTCAGAATCTCAGGATCATGAAATCATTGAATACAATGTAAGAGATAAGAAGCTGCTTGTTACCTTGTAGAACATGTGGTTAAACACCTCAAGTAATCTCAGTTCTGCATCAAAACCACCTAGATTTTAAATGTTTAATTCCCCTCCATCTCCAAACCGACGAACGTCGGTAGCGAAAAACGTATCGAATCCAAAACAGCTCTTTAACTGTTATTACATCAGAAGCACTTTCAAAACCACATGCAGACCAAACATTTTAAGAAGATTCATTTGTGTGATGATTAATTGATTAAATACCTTGTTGAGATCCAGAGCCTTGAAAGCCTCTTCTGCTTTCTGATAGGGTCAGGTTTTACCCAAATAAAACTACTGCAAGTGTACAGCAAAAGCAGTTGTAGTACAAGGGGTTATCGAATCCCAAGGGAGTATGTAAACCACACTAGCGATTATAGATTCAGATTAAGCTAAGCGATAAATAATGAATGTAATGCAAAACAGTAAAATAAATGCAAGAGGGCGTTTTTATGCTTGTTCTTAAAGTTCAGAAGGCTAAAGGCGCTAAGTCAGGACAGTTCGCAGGTTGAATCTGAGAGTGTAGAATGCATGCAATCAGAAATGAATTAAAACCGTCTTGAACATGAATCGCAAAGATATAACTAATCAATTCTCATTGCAGAAGTTATCTATGTCTAAATCACAGAGTTTCAAATCTCTTTGCAAAACCCTAACAACCTAAACATGCAGTAATGATCAGGTTCAATTGTTCACAAAACTCCTAAGCCAAATCTCTTTGTACTAGGGTGTTTTGCTCATCTAATACTAGTTCAGGTGAATAATAATGCTCTCACATCTATCAAAAACCTAGGGTTTCGAAATTCAGATGATGTGTCTAAGAAATCGATATGAATGCAAGCTCAGATGAAGAACCAATGAATTTCCTATAAGTTTTTAGCAATTCTACAAACTCTTCTTCAACCTTTGAAAAAGCCCCAACTTAACTAACAGACTACTCAGACATGGTGATTTGAGAAAACATCATGAAAAGAATAGATTGCATAAAAGAAATAAGAAGTAGAAATAAAGGAGTTCAAAATCTGCTCTGAATGAGTCTGATTTGTCTCTCCAAAAGCTCTTCTACAAATCTCTCTCTAAAGCTCTCAAAAATAATAAGATACAAGATATCTGCCAAAAGAATGGCTGAAAAACCTAATATACAAGCTAAAACACGATCTGAGGTCTTTTTGCAAATACTGGAACTTTTGGGCCAAAACTGCAATTTCTTCCCAATTTTTTAAAAACAGGCCACGACCTCCTTCCTTGGTGGGTGACGAGCGTCACCAGATTGGTGACGAGCGTCACCCATATGCATACTTTTCTTCCCGAGTTGGATACTTCGTGGCTTCAACTCATAATGCTCCAAAAGGTTCCAAAATCTCCAATTATGCTCCAGACATGCTATAACCTGCAAAGACTCTTCTAGGACTCTAAAAAGACCAAAAAGACTCAATAAAAAGAACTTATATCATGGTTAAAAACCATAAAAACCATGATATAACAACTCCCCCAGACTTAGCATTTGCTTGCCCTCAAGCAAACATCAGACAAAGAATAAGGTCGAGGTTTGAAAACAAGAAACAATCAGTCAGTCATCGGGAACACCACACTAGTTAGAGCTTTCGAATCCACATACCGCATAGTCAACACAAGGTCAAATTTCAGTCTAATTATCACAAACTTAGCAAATCTCTCAAGTCCAATCCAAATCCCTTCAAGAAATCCAAAATTTCTACTGTTAACTCCTTATTTTTTTTATCTAAGTGTGATATCTCATCAAGGCTCTATCATCTCAATCACTTTACAGATTCTTTTCCCTTCCTAACAACTGAACAAATCAATCTCAACACAGCTCTCCTATTTTCTCTTCCCTTGATCTTTTCCTTTGAATATTTTCGATTTTTTCACTTCTTTTTCTCAACTTTTTCAGTCTAAGATATGGTGCTACTCAATACTTGTGTTCCTTGTAAGGAGACAGGTTCTTGAATGTGTTCACTAATGTTGTTCCTTGTGAGGAGACAGGGTCATGAATGCACCATTCTTTGGACTCAATCTTTTAAAAACTACATCAGGGAAGATCAAAGAGAGACTGTATCTTAACCTTATTGTCAGTGCTGAAAGAGAGAATCAAGATCAATAAGAATCAATCACCAAGACAAGAAGTTTAAAGTTCATTAAGGTGGAGCTAACAGCAAATTTTCAGATTCTCTAAGAACCTAAACCTTCATTGCTAGACTGATCTACCTATGACTTTCAACTTAGTAAGACTTGTAATCAACTACTGTGGCAATGGTTCTTATCAGCAAAAACGTCATATGGTTAGTTCCAAGAAAAACTGACAGTTTCAAAAATTTTGACTCTAGAAAAACAGGTTTTTCACTCAACTTTAAGACTCTAGAAACATGACACAAAGCACACAACGTCAGTAATCACCTCCCCCAGACTTGAACAACACTGTCCCCAGTGTTATTAAGCCAAGAGTTGGTCAAAATGAAGCATGAGAACGTGTAAAACCAAGGTGGAAAAATGGTACCTCGCAAAGGACCTGGTGACGAGCGTCACCAGATTGGTGACGAGCGTCACCATCTCTGATACTTCAGAAATCGACATGTTGGATGTTTAAATGCTATGCCATCATGTGTACTCCGAAGTCAAACTGTAAGAGCACTCAAAACACACATCAAAACATCCAAACAAAGCATAGTCCATGGTCCAACAAGTTCACAAGATATCATCCAAGCAAACTGAACAAAGTGACTCTTCTTTTTTTTTTTTTTGATTTTTCTCATGTTTTTGGGTTTTTTTTAGCTATGTAATAGAAAACTAAACTAATATATGAAAAAGAAAACTTACCAGTGGGTTGCCTCCCACTAAGCGCTTGTTTAAAGTCATTAGCTCGACTTTGAATGCTGCTCAGACAGCTGGTGGAGCAGAAGGTGGCATTGAATGCCTTGGAGAAGAATGTCTCCTAATCCATGGTGGTTTGTAAGCAGTAGATGTATGAACACTTCCAAGGAAGTGAGGAACATCAGCAGAGTGGGTCGTGATTGTGGGTGGGATACTTCTTTTTCCTGCAGAATCATCAAAAGAAACACCAAGCATTTTACGATAATTTCGTTGCTTGCATAAGTGTGAAGCAGCTTTTTCACCTTTTAAATTCTTATTGATGAGATTAGGAGGTTTGGATTTGGTTCCAGGAAGTGCATACCTTTGCTTAGTTGCAGGTTTCTGGGTTGTGGACTGTTGAATTTTCGGATTGGCAACATATGATGGACTTGTAGAGCAAATATCACGTCTCTCCTTTGTGTCCAGATTGGTGACGAGTGTCACCAGGTCAGTGACGCTCGTCACTGACTCTGCAGTTCGAGTTTCTGCAGTTTTCCTGCAATTCAGCTCTGCAAGTGTTGCTTCCATCACATACACGTCTTCCTCCAGCAACTTGGCATTCATTAGAACCTCTTTTTCAAGCCCAGTCATGAAGATATGATCCTCACTGCAATCCTCAAACCCAACAGCTTCTGCAGAAGTTTCAGATATTGGCTCTTCAACAGCCATCTTGCTCACTTGCCCACTTATATCTGATTCATTGACACACTCAGCAATAATGTCTTCTGAATGCTCCATGACAGTCTCTTTATCTCTAGAAGTTCTTACAGAAAAGGTCTGACCATCAATGGTAGAACTACCTCTTAACTTATCCATATCAAAGTTCATGACAACATCACCAAGATCAAGCTCAATGTTCCCCTTTCTCACATCAATGATGGCTCCAGCAGTAGCCAAGAATGGTCTTCCCAGAATAAGAGGATCTTTAGGTTCTTCAGCATATTTCAGAACCACAAAATCTGTAGGAATTATGCAGCCTTCAATGTTAACATGAACATTCTCTAACATGCCTTATGGGGTCCTTATGGATCGATCTGCTAGGATTAGAGAGATCCCAGCTGGCTTGAAATCAGTCATTCCAAGTCTAGCAGCAACAGAGAAAGGCATCAAGTTAATACTTGACCCTAGATCACATAGAGAGTGTGGAAAACGTCCTGCAGATATTGAGCAATCAAGCACAAAGGTCCCTGGATCAGATAGCTTCTCTGGAACTCTGCTTTGAGTGATGGTATTGACTTATTCAGAAACAGTCACCTTCTTCTTCTTCTTTGGAACTGTACTCAAAAGGATTGCACTGATGTCTCTGGTAAGCAATGCTCATTCCTCAGGACTTACACCATTCACAACCATTCTCTTTACATACCTTCTTAGAGCTGGTGAAAGCTTGACTGCATCAACAAGTGGGATCTCAAGCATCAGCTTGTCTATCATAGCTTTACATCTGGCTTCTTCTATCTCCTGTTTAGACTTCCTAGGATGCTTGGGGAATGGTGTTTTGGGTTTATAGACACGTTCCTGGTCATAATTTGCAGTTACAGGCGAAGCAGCTTCGTTCTGGGGTGGGTGACGACCGTCACCAGGTGGGTGATGCTCGTCACTCACTTGTGACAACCCCCGATACCCTTGTAGGTTGGTGATGAGCGTCACTCCTCCTTGGTGACGCTCGTCACTCACCTCTGAGACAGAAAATTTTTCATCTTCAGACTCCATCAGTTGCACGATCTGCTCTGCACTCAGCCTCTTTTTCTGCATTGTTTTAAGCTCCTTTTCATTCCTTACTGTGATGGCATTAACCTGATGCTTGTGATTGATGTCAGTCCTTCCAGGAAGGAATCCCTCTTGCCTTTGAACAGCTCCTGCAGTTTGAGCAACCTGCACATCAAGCTTCTTCATGTGAGAGTTCAGACTTTCAATTTTTCCATTCAGGTCTTGATACAGCGAATCTAGCTTGCCATTGAAGTTCACTGTCATCTTCTGCTGTCCTTCAAGTACCTGCTCCAGCATAGCTTCCATTTTATTGTCTTGTGGAGGTGCAGTTTGGTAGGAAGAAGAACCAAAATTCCTGCTGTTTTGGTAAGGTTTCTCAACTTCAGTCTTCTGGAATGGGGGCTTAGGAGTGTAACCAGGCGTGCTCTGTCCTCCTGTAAAGGTACTCTGCTGATTATTGCTGTTGTAGTCTCTGTTCCATTGCTGATTTCCAAACTTTTGGCTCTGAAAACCCCCTCCATTGATGAAATTAACATCTTTCTGCTCAAATTCTTCAGGATTTTCGAAACTCTCTACTTCTGCAGCAAACTGAACTGACTTCTTTCCCATCAGAAGGCTGTGCATGCTGTCTAACTTAGCCTTAACTTCAGCTATTTGGTTTCCATCATTCAAACCAGCCTGCTGCTTTCTCTGAAAATCTGCATTTTTAGTGCTGTTACTGCAGGCCAAGTTTTCAATCAATCTTACAGCTTCTTCTGGTCTGTTGGTGTTGAAGTTTCCTGCACTTGCTGCATCCAGCGCCATCTGGTACTTCCAGTCAATGCCTCTGAAGAAGATATCAAGCAGTTGCACCTGATTGAAACCATGATGAGGACAGTCCCTTTGATAAGACTTAAACCTGATCCAAGAAGCCTTAAAAGCTTCAGTAGGGCCTTGTGTAAAGGAAGCAATTTTCGTCCTCATGTCCTCTGACCTTGCATCATCATAGAAGTTATTCAGAAAAGCGTTCTTAGTGTCTTCCCAAGTGGTCAATGAAGCAGGTTCCAGTTGCTTCAGCCAATATGCAGCTTCTCCTTCAAGAGAGTAAGGAAACAGCTTGCAGAACAGAAAGTCATTGCTAACCCCATTAGCTTTGACACTAGAAGCCAAGTCCTCAAATCTCTCTATGTGATCCATAGGATGCTCATGAGGTAAACCATGGAAGGGATGCTGACCAACCAGCTGATAGTAGACAGGTTTGACCTCAAAATCGTTCCTCTGGAAGGCAGGAGGTCGGATTGCAGCTCTGTTGGCATAGAACTGATCAGGTCTGTTGTAGTCACCTAGAGTCCTCTGAACAAAACGCCCAGCAGCGTTATTGACAGCAGCAGGGACCCCCACGTTCTCAGCCACTTGTTGAACCTGCTGTTCAACAATGATATTCCCCTCTTGATCAATTCTCTGCCCCTCTTCGTTCCTCCTGTTTCCTTCCCTGTCAACCAAGTGACCTTCTGCATCTTCAACCAAGATAAGTGGAGCGACCATTGTAGATTGCTTCTTAGCTTTCCTGTTAGTTCTCTCCAACCTAGCAAGCTCGTCGATGCTCAAAGTCACAAGCTCCTTCTCTTTGTTGCTTCTGGTTCTGCGATTAGGCATACACTTGAAACAGGAACAAGGAAAAGTAGCTGAAAATCAGTAAACAAATAAAAACTTAGACAAAATCCTAATACTAAAAATCGATAGGCAGCTATTCCTCCCCGGCAACGGCGCCAAAAACTTGATAGGGTCAGGTTTTACCCAAATAAAACTACTGCAAGTGCACAGCAAAAGCAGTTGTAGTACAAGGGGTTATCGAATCCCAAGGGAGTATGTAAACCACACTAGCGATTATAGATTCAGATTAAGCTAAGCGATAAATAATGAATGTAATGCAAAACAGTAAAATAAATGCAAGAGGGCGTTTTTATGCTTGTTCTTAAAGTTCAGAAGGCTAAAGGCGCTAAGTCAGGACAGTTCGCAGGTTGAATCTGAGAGTGTAGAATGCATGCAATCAGGAATGAATTAAAACCGTCTTGAACATGAATCGAAAAGATATAACTAATCAATTCTCATTGCAGAAGTTATCTATGTCTAAATCACAGAGTTTCAAATCTCTTTGCAAAACCCTAACAACCTAAACATGCAGTAATGATCAGGTTCAATTGTTCACAAAACTCCTAAGCCAAATCTCTTTGTACTAGGGCGTTTTGCTCATCTAATACTAGTTCAGGTGAATAATAATGCTCTCACATCTATCAAAAACCTAGGGTTTCGAAATCCAGATGATGTGTCTAAGAAATCGATATGAATGCAAGCTCAGATGAAGAACCAATGAATTTCCTATAAGTTTTTAGCAATTCTACAAACTCTTCTTCAAACTTTGAAAAAGCCCTAACTTAACTAACAGACTACTCAGACATGGTGATTTGAGAAAACATCATGAAAAGAATAGATTGCATAAAAGAAATAAGAAGTAGAAATAAAGGAGTTCAAAATCTGCTCTGAAGGAGTCTGATTTGTCTCTCCAAAAGCTCTTCTACAAATCTCTCTCTAAAGCTCTCAAAAATAATAAGATACAAGATATCTGCCAAAAGAATGGCTGAAAAACCTAATATACAAGCTAAAACACGATCTGGGGTCTTTTTGCAAATACTGGAACTTTTGGGCCAAAACTGCAATTTCTTCCCAATCTTTTAAAAACAGGCCACGACCTCCTTCCTTGGTGGGTGACGAGCGTCACCAGATTGGTGACGAGCGTCACCCATATGCATACTTTTCTTCCCGAGTTGGATACTTCGTGGCTTCAACTCAGAATGCTCCAAAAGGTTCCAAAATCTCCAATTATGCTCCAGACATGCTATAACCTGCAAAGACTCTTCTAGGACTCTAAAAAGACCAAAAAGACTCAATAAAAAGAACTTATATCATGGTTAAAAACCATAAAAACCATGATATATCACTTTCTCAACCCTTTCTTTCTCTCTAGTCAGACTATCACGAGCCAAGCGGTTGAATATTCTGATGATCGGATTCTCACTGTTGCTCTCTCTCTCTTCAGCTCTTTGAGCTTACGATCAGTCCTCGTCTTCTCGAGCTTTATCGCAGCTTCGATTGATGGATTCCCTATAAATCTCTTGAACTCCTCGTCCATCTTCCAATCCATCTCTTGCTGCTTTGATTTCTCTTCATCTTCTTCACTGTTTTCCGGAGAACGCAGCGCATTGTGGTCCTCCTTTCGCTCCTCCGCTATTGCCACCGGAGACGAAGCATCGCTCGTATGTTCACGAACTCGATCATCTTCCGCTGAAAACTTCAAAGGGATTTCTCATCCCCAATTTTTATTCTCTTTTTATCGTCTGCTTATCTCGAGACACCGTCTCATATACTCTTATGAAAAGTGAATTGATCTCTATCACTATCAGTGTGATCCACAATGCTCTTCATAATGTAGAATGATCATTTTGCCATTAATGATTGACCATTGACCAAGATTGGAGTTGACCATCTCGAGTTGACCATTGACCATTCTTTGTCTTTCTCTCTCTCTCGACGAGAAACGGTCGACGACGATTGCCTCCACCTCCGTCGACCTCCGTTCGCCGCCGTTACACCGTCGGAGCTTCATTAAGGTCCGAAATTGAGGTCCGTTTGGTTGCAATAAATCATTGGTGTTAATTTTTGGGAAATTTTTGGTTTTAGGAATTGGAAATTAAGAGAAATAATAGATTGAATTGGATTTCATGCACATTGGTGTTTAACGAATGTTTCTGGGTTGAATATTACTCTATATTGGCCTCAAATGCATTACAGTGGCTGAATCGTAGTGAATTGTAAGTTTTTGAAATCTCTAAACCGACTGGATCTGAGAAGAGTTCGATATGAGAACTGGATCTTGGTCATGAGATGCGATAATAGTATAACTAGTAATACTATAAATACTAGGAAATGATGTATAACTAGTAAAACTAGTATAACAGGGAAAAAAAACAGTACTGAATGAGTTTTTTGGGATTTTATTGGCAGGTTAAAATGAGCAACTATGTCACCATACATTATAAATGCGAAGGTCGCATCAATGGTCTAGTGTTGAAGACATCAGTTGAGGAGATAACAATACCGATGATAGAAGCTAGGCTATACAAGAAGCTTGGGTTAGATGAAAGTAAGATTAAATTGCAATTGAGTTGCATTGCTAGATTGGCTGGATGTGAGGAAAAGTCGTATATTTGTGATGATGAGGATCTGTTGGTATATCTATCGCATGTTGATAATGAGAACCGTAGATGTGTTTTGATTGTGGAGTTGATGAGTACACCGGAACTGCCTGTGCAACAATCGAGAGTGGGGAGAAGCTCTTATGGTATGAATTATGAAGATTCACAGCGCATTGATGATGAAAGCGGAGAAATAGGACCAATAGGACCGAATGCCATAACGTTGCATGTTGACAACAGAGAAAGAAATGAAGAAGAAGAAGAAGAAGAAGAGGATGATGATTATGATTATGATGATGATGATGATGATGATGATGATGATGATGATGATGATGATGATGATGATGATGATGATAATGATGATGATGATGATGATGATGATGACGATGATGGTGGGGGTAACGGTGTAAAATCATCAGATAGACATGATTATTATGTTGAGGCACCACCTGTTGTTGAATGCAGTCAGAGTTTAGAGCCATGGGAAGACGGTTCGTATTTGAGTATTGATCAAGAATTTCCTAGTAAGAATGCTGTTGTAGAAGTGGTTCATAGAGGCGCATTTGTTAAATCTTTCGGATATGTTATAAAAAATTCTGATACTCAGCGATGGGTGGTAAAATGCGCGCAACGAAGTTGTACGTGGCACGTACGAGCAGCAAATATAGCAAAATCGGATGCTTTTTCGATTAGAACCTACAGGAATATGCACACATGTAACCGTGCTAGTCAGAGTGAAGAAGGCAGCGTGAAGAGGAGAGGATCAGTATGACTAGTTGCAGCTATTGTGAGTGAGCATTATCCCGGGAAACTCGAGACTCCAACTCCTAGAGAAATCATGACACTTGTGAAGAGGAAAGTTGGTGTAGAGGTATCATACTTCACGGCTTTGAGAGGGAAGAATCAAGCTATTTCTGATATGCGTGGTACTCCGGAAGATAACTACATGATGTTGTATCATTATTTGTACGTCTTAGAGGAGCTGAATGAGGGTACGAAAACAGCTGTGGAACTGGATATGGTGGGAAAATTCAAGTATTTATTCATAGCTTTGGGAGCTTCCATTGATGGGTTTCAGTTCATGAAGAAAGTGATTGTGGTGGATGCAACTTTTCTCAAGGCCGGATTTGGTGGTGTACTTGTTTTCGCTGCAGCTCAGGATCCAAATCGTCACATTTATCCCATAGCATTCGGTGTACTCGACGGCGAGAACAATGCTAGTTGGGGCTGGTTTTTCGAGAAGCTGAAAACTGTTGTAGACGATTCTTCGGAGTTCGTATTTGTGAGTGACAGAAATACCAGCCTCATCAACGCCGTAGCTAACGTCTATCGACAAGCTCATCATGGGTTTTGCTTATGGCATTTGGCTCAAAACGTGAAAGGTCATGCTCCAAGCGCAAGCAGAGCCGTTGTCGCCAAAAAATTCCAAGAGTGTGGTAAGGCTCATATGGTGGCTGAGTTCAATATGCTTTATGAGGCGTTTAAGCAGAGATTTCCTTCAGCGGCGAAGTATATGGAGGAGACGACTGTGCCACAAAAGTGGGCAAGATGTGTTTCTCTGGTTGCTAGATACAACCTCGACACAAGCAACTCCGTGGAATCTCTAAACAAAACTTTTAGGGATGCGAGAAAGTACTCCTTAATACCCATGCTTGATACGATAGTTCGAACGTTTTCTGATTGGTTTAACCAGCATAGGAACGAGTCTGTGGCAGGAACGAGTCTGTGGCAGGAACGAGTGCTCAGAAACTGGTTCCTTTGGTTGAGAACTTCTTGCACGAAAATTGGCCTATAGCTGAGAAATTAGATGTGAGGGAGGTAAACGGTTGTGACCTTGAATACGAAGTCATGTCAGAAGAGGGAAAGTTTTATTTGGTGGACTTGGCCAATAAAACCTGCAGTTGCAGGTTCTTCGATATTCATAGGTATCCTTGTATCCACGCATTAGCCGCTTTCATCTCCTTAAAGAAAAATGGAAGGCGTGATATCCGCATAGAATATTATGACTTGTGTTCGAAATACTATTTCGTGGAGATGTGGATATTGGCTTATAGCAGATCGATCTACGTGGTGCCCGATATGTCTGCGTGGATTGTACCGGATTACATCATGGAGAAGGAGATAATATCTCCGGATCACGTCAAGAAAAAGGGTCGTTCAAAAGAAAAAAGATTTCCATCAACGGGAGAAAGGCGCCAAAGGGGAAGGACACATAACAAACTCAAGCGGGGAAGGACACTAGCAGGATTACTATATGGAGAACACTTTGCATGATGTAAAAGTTTTAACTTTTAAACTTTTGTTACGTGTAATTCATTTTCGCTTTCGTTATGATTTATGTGTAATACTGGTATAATTATGCATGATTGGTGACTTTTCAAAGTAATTATGTATTGTTATTTAAAAATCAAAACTAATCACCTAAATTAGTTAATTTTGTTAGAACGACAACTTATATGTCATACAAACCTAATAATTAACAAAATACAAGTTCAAACTTATTCTTGAACCAGAGTTCTAATATTGATCTTTAACATTCCCTTATACTTTAAGAAACACTTTCTTATGGAGAACCAACTTGTTAAGTGAATGGTAAAAAATACTATATTCAAACTTATTGTTGCATAGGACAATAATATTCATATGTAAAACCATATAATTAAACTGTAATACTAGAAAATATAACTTTTAGGTGATGGAATATAAGTTTTAGGTGGTATAATAATATTTCAAGATTCTGTATAACTGACAATCTGGTATTACTATGTGTATTTTCTCGGCGGGAAATTGATTTTTTTGGCGGGAAATTGAATTTTCTCGGCGGGAAATTGAATTTTTTCGCAGGAGAGTGTACTTTTCAAAACATTTCGATCTAATCTAAAATTCAGAGTTTCATTACAAACTCTCGAACCTCTCTCTGTCTCTTAAAATCGATATCTCTCTCTCTCTCTCTCTCATCCTCTCCTCTCCCTCTCTCTCTTAAAATCGATCTCTCTCTCCCTTAAAATCGATCTCTCATCTCTCTCTACAAATGGATTCGGATTGTAGCTATCACTACACGGACAATTTCCTCATCGACCCATACGTGGAGGAGTTGAAGGAAGAGAAGAGGCGCCGCAAGGAAATGGAGAAGATGAAGCAGCATTGGGACATGGTTGGATTCGTCGCCGACGGCCAATATGGGATTCCGAGAAGATGCCCATGTGGTGGATTTATCAAGAACGATGTATCTCCTTCTCCAAAATTTAAACACGATTTCGATACTCAACCAGGCAGTAGGTACTTCACCTGCACCAAATTTAAGGTATAATCTCTATAAATTCAGATTTGGGTTTTTTTCTGAGTAAAACTAGTAAAATTAGGTTAAACTATTTAGATGTTCTTCGGGTGTAAAACTTGGAATACTAGGTATAACTATAATGGATGTTGCTTGTTTTTTTGTTTTTTTGCTAGGATGATGGACTCCACTTTCGTCAGCCATGGGTTTTCGGAGTCGAAGAAGAGATTGCGAAGCTAGTTAAGAAAGTTGAAGAGCAGAGCAAGACGATTGAAGAAATGCGAAAACAGATTCAGATCCAAGCCGAAGAGATAGCCAAGCTCAAGACTTAGCGAATCTGCAATTTTCTTTAATTGTTGTTTTAATTGTTCCTTTAATTGTTGTTTTAATCGTTGTTCAAGACTAACGTTTCTATTTTGCTTGTATTTTCTTAAGTTATCATTGATATTTTAATTAGTATTACTAATGTTAGTATCACCTAGTATTACTAACTTTTCTTAGTATTTATTTTTCTAACAACACTTACTACGACTAGTTTTACCTAATAATACAGAAATTCAATAATTCAAATTAAAAACATAGTTCATCCGAGATCGAAAATAAAAACATAGTACTAGTTCCAAATAAAAATAAAGTACTAATTCCAAATAAAAACAAAATACTAGTTCCAAATAAAAAAATTTCTAGCAACATTTACTACGACTAGTTTTACCTAATAATACAGGAGTTCAATAATTCAAATTAAAAACATAGTTCATCCGAGATCGAAAATAAAAACAAAGTACTAATTCCAAATAAAAATAAAATAGTAGTTCCAAATAAAAACAAAGTACTAGTTCCAAATAAAAAAAAAGTACTAGTTCGAAATCAAAAGAAAGTTCAACCAAATATAAAAACAAAGTAGACGATTTATCTTGTTCAAGAGCCTGAATTCTTTCTCGCTTTCACATAGTCTTCAAGTGGCTTTATCCTGTCATCAATTTTATGGACGATGTTGTAGAGCAAACCCAATTGCTCTGTCATGGTCTCCATCGCGCTAACGACATCCTCCAGAGACATTTTCTTAGCTCGGGGTTTTTTTCTTGCTCTTTCCTCCACCATTTTTTCTCGCCCTTTCACATCTTCCTCCTTCATGTCTTCAAACACAACCGTCAATCCATTATCAATACGTTTTTCCCAACTTTCCACAACAGGATCGTGCTCATCAACATCGTCCTCCGTTTCCATTATCAAATCCAACATCGCATTCTCCTCCTCCGAAGCTATCAGCACACTGTCAATGTCCTGTCAAGTTAAACACATTTAAACAACTAATGTTAACAAGTTTCATTGTTTTTTTCAAATCTGCAATGACTACTAACCTTGTTCTCGCATCCGAGCTTTTGATACACAATCTCAAGTGGCCAACCTCTCAGGTCGCATTTCTTCCACTTGGACCTGCACATCCTCGGACAATCGACGCTAGTATTTGGTACAGCTTCTCGGAAGCTCTGTCTCAGTGGCATAATGGCCTCCAGCGCCAAAAGCTACAAACATACGCATATAATTAGACTTACCTGCAATAGACAATCTTAAAATGAAAAGGAAAACAATGCAAAAGACAATCTTTTACCTCCAATGGAATGCAAAAACCAGGAAACGACCATGCACTGCCCAACCCCTTCTCAACAAAGTGCTTCATCGTATCCGAAATAGACTCTAAGATGCGATCAAAAGACAATCTCCCCCAAGGAAATGTCTTACACTTATCAAAATCATCAGCGTATTTTAAAAATACATTGAGCACGGGTTTTGCATTGTCTCCGGTTTTGGTGGGAGAGTAGATGATGCTGCTCAAGAAATACAACACCGCCATCCTGAGCCTATCTCCACTATCATCCGAGCCCATCTCCTCAAGCTTTTTCTTCACATCCTCCCTTAAAACCTTCTTTTTGTCAGGAAAATAATTTCGCTTCAAGTAAGAGTTGCCTCTTTTATTCCAATAGAGAGGGTAGTTGCTGCAATTGAGTCCTGAGATCATAGCATGCTCTCGTAACCCATATCGAATGGGAACGCCATTCACCACAAACCAAGCCTCCTTCTCCCTTTCGATCCTAGCAGTACGCAGCAACAACATCCACAATGGTTGAACCATATGATTGCTCTTCGGCATGTGAAGAATGTGGCAGAACTGCGGATGCTGCTCAAACCACTCTCTTTCCGTCGGAGTCAGATCCACTTTTTCAAACGTCTCCATAACTTCTTGGACGAAACACCGTGTTGGTAGTTTAATGGTCTTGCTATACTGATCAGGCTTCAAGTACATGTCTGGTCGCATAGCAACCGTCTCTTCAAAGGCACCCTGCAATATACATACAATATAAATACCAAACTCAGAATATTACAACATAATACTAGTTTTACCAAGTTTTCTTAGTTTTACCAACATGCTAGTATTACCTAATTATCCTAGTTTTACAATTTCTGACAATTGAGAATTGAGAATTGTGATCAAAATGCAAAAGAGTTGGAGAAGGAGATAATTAACTTACAGGATTCCGGCCATCGGAGGAGTTACCTGCCTCCGTCGTTTCTGCTTCAACAATCAGAGGAGGAGGAGTCGCCTCTTGAGGAGGAGGAGGAGGAGTCGCCTCTCCACCCGGAATCTCCTTCGTCGTTCCCGATTTTGTTATCTTACGCTTCTTCGCCGCCGGCTTCTGACTCGGGTTCGGGTTCTCCGTCGGCATTTTTCGCTTCTTCGCCGCCGGCTTCTGACTGGTCGGGTTCTCCTCACGCATTTTTCTCGTCCTTGGCATCGTTTGTTTCTGTCGATTCTCCCTCTTTCTACCGCCGTACTAGGGTTTTTTCTCCGGTTTCGGTGAGAGATGACGGTTGCGACTCCTCGACGATTCAGTGGTATGAGAGAGAGAGAGAGATAGATGTTTTTGAAATATTTGAAAGAATTCCAAAATATTTGAGGGATTTTCGGGGAGATTCGGGTCTAAACCGGACTCAAACCCGATCCATCGAAGAATCCAATTTTTCTCGGGTTAGATCCAAGTACAAATGGTAATTTCATTAGAATTGATCTAATTTTCAGTAATTTTCCTTTTTTCTATTTATCTTATTTTTTGTAAAACCTTTTAAATTAAAAGAGGAGCATTGCAGCTCAATAAATAAGCGAGAAGAGCATTGTAGACGATTTCTCGCTTATCTCCTTAAAAGGATTAAAACACAGATTAACGTAAGATTCATACCAAATTAGAAAAATCAAAAAATAAACTAAACCATAATATAAAGAATACATCAAATTCAAAAATAACAAACAAATTTATAAACATAAGAATAGAAATATTAGAAATGTGGTTGATGATCACGTAAAATAAAAAACCTAGATTTGGTGGTATATATAGAGTTTATTAGGTTAGAAAATGAGGGTTTAATTACTTGTAACTGACTCAGAAGAATTTAGATATTACCAAATTTTATATATAATATTCATAAATACAGATATGATTTTATCTATTCGAATTCAGAATATCAAAAAGCTCGAAATATATTATAATATATTAACGATTTCTTTATTAAAGGTATTTAGGTAATGTTTAGTGAAATTGAACGAGAAAACTATATTCCTTAATGTCTTAGATATTGTTATGTCTACAGCAACAACTAATCAAGCTCCTAATAATATTCTTCGTACCAGAAGATCCAAAAACCACAGAGCATAAGACGAATATGTGAATATGGCTGTCTCTTCATCACCTGTCTGTCGATGATCCAAAACCCAAACCATTAAATCGAATCCATTAAATCGAATCCATATATGGTTGTTCGTAGTCTAATAAATATACGAATCTTGATGTGATCGAAGTTTGGGAGTTTTTCATGGAGGGAAGGATTCCATATACGCTTGTTTGTAGTCTATCATTCGAAAGACAGGGAAACCAAGTGAAGGTTTCTCACTACAGGATGATTAGGATAATTATCTTCACAAAAAGAACACAGACATTAGGATGCTAATCTACAATAACAAAAGCCACAACCAAAAGGATTTAAGACATGCCTACTTTGTTCGGTTCACATATCAGAGACATTAGAACTATCTTCCTAAGACAGTTCTCAAAGGACAGCTTACCCTAAATAAACACCAAATGCTGCAAGGGCTTCTTTATTTGGTTCACATATCATTTGATGCCTCTGCAAGCTTAGCGGAAAACCTGAACCTTTTGACATTCAATTTTGCTTCCTCAGCACATAACGCCTTCCATTCAGCGCTTAGCTCTTTTCTTTTATCAGGTCCAACATTCATCAGCTTCTTAAGTTGTACCCTCCTTAGGTACTCACTTAATCCTTTCGACATCATGGCCTCAAATGCATCCCGCAGAGCCCATGACTCATCAGCATCCGCATCATTGTCGACATTGCCATCATTTGCTGCCTTATTCTCATTTAAAGGTTCAGGATTAGCCATTTGCTCGTCCTCCATCCTTGAATCCCCCTGATTCAACCAATCATATTGTTATCAAACAATATCCAAATCATTTTATCTCTTAGAGGAAACAAAAAAGGAAACTTTTACATAGAGAACAACGAGCGAAGTAGATCGAAACCATTGTGCGTAACATGCTTATTACAGAAAGAGATGATAATAACAACACGCAAAGCTGAGAATCAAGATAAGTTAAAAAGAAATGATAAACTTACACCACTCTCGCTATGATTAGCAAATTCAGGTTCAATTTGGCCCCAAATAATTCTGGACAATCTAAAGGCTTCAGAGTCGCTACAGCTATTGTCTCCTTGACTGATTTTTAGCATGTGAACAAAGAACTTCCTTTTCAACTTCCTGATCTTATCCAAGAGCTGATACTTGGAGAATTTTTCGACAGTGGAACCCTCTACGAATCGATAAAAGGCAACCCAGTCACTGTTTGGTTCGAGTCCTGTCTTAGCTCGGTAATCCACAAGTCCCTTTTTGCACACAAAAAATGAGAAACAGAACGAATCACAACACAATCTAGTAGATGAAAGAAAAATAGATGAACTAGTACATATATATATAGAGAGAGAGACCTTTAACACAGCCAGCTCATCTTCCTTGTTCCAGATTCGGTTGCTCACAGGCGAAGCCAATTTCTTGGTCTTCTTGTTCTTTGTCACTTCCTCTGCTACTGCTTCGGAAGCCGGACGCTTTAAGGCTTTCTTCTGCTTGGATTTGCGTTGGGAAGACGGAGAGGTACCATGAACGGGAGAGTCAGTTTTCGACGCTGTCCCAATCTCATCTAAAGGTTCAACAGTAGCCACTTGTTCGTCCTCCTTAAGCTTCTCCTCCTCCTGATTCAACAAACCAACCATATTACTAAACAATATCCAAGCCGTGAAAGAAAAAATAGGAAACTAGTAAATACAATTCATCAAACACATAAATCAGAAACAGATTTGCCCATTGTACTTACTAGAGAGATAGATAATTATAACAACACACAAAAGCTTAGAAGCAAATGATAGATAACTTACACAAATCTTGCTCTGGTGATTAGCAAACTCCGAATCACTTTGGCCCCAAACCATATTGGAATATTCGAAGGCTTTAGCATCACTAAGCTTAGTAAAGATCGGATCTTTCCCTTGATTGATTTTCTCCATGCGAACATAGAATTTCCCTTTCAGCTTGCTGACCTTACCCATCAGCTGTTCCTTGGAGAATTTAGCAACGATGGAGTCTCCGACGAAACGATAAAAGGCATCCCAATCACTGTTTGCTTGGAAGCCTGTTATAGCTCGATAATCCACTAATCCCTTTTTTCATATACACAAAAGAAATGAGAAATTAGAATGATCGCCATGCAATCAAGAAGACAAATAGAGAGAGAGAGAGAGAGACCTTTAGCACAATGAGCTCATCTTCTTCGTTCCAGATTCGGTTGCTCGGCGGCGAAGCCAATTTCTTCATCGTCTTCTGCTTCTCTGTCGCTTCTTCTGCTACTGTCTCGGAGGTCTGTTTCCGCGGGGATTTGCGTCGGGAGAAGGATGGTGAAGGAGTAGAGGTATCGTCGTCATCGTCATCACCAGCGGAAGAGAAATCAAGCTGCCTTGGGGTCGCCATGGTCACACTTTCTACATAAGGTAAAAATTGACATGCAGAGAAACCCTAATCAGTCAAAATCCACCAAATCGACAAGCGATCCCGAATTTTCATGAACCTACGGCGAAAAAGCAAGACTTTCGAGAGAGAGAGAGAGAGAGAGAGAGAGAGAGGAACAAACCTGATTTCCAAATTTCGAAATGTAGCGATTTGTAGAGTCTACAGGAGAGAAAAGAGATTTTCTTGCTAAAAGTGAAGAAGCTGGACAGAGAACACCTGGAAGAATAAAGAAATTATTATTTGTTATAAATTATTTATAATTTTGTATATCAATATATGAATAATATATTATATTATTATAATATTATATATATATATATATATTTTGAGTAAGTGAAAAAGTTGTATCCAAGAAGTTATAAAACACTTGTTCTTATTATTATCGTGTGTGTAAATTTATGTTTATAAAACCTATATTTATAGAGGATATAAATAAATGAGAGTGGGATCAATAAAAATACATTAACTAGATAATTTTTTTTTTTAGGCTCCTATTAGTAAGTATTGTGACTGTAGACTGTGATTACACTTTTGACTGTAAATAATTTGGCTATAAAAACTGTGACTGTTACTGTATATATTTTTAAAAGTATGATTGGTAATAAAAACTGTAGATATTGTGATTGTTTATTTTAAATATTATAATTTTAAAAAACATTATTCTAAAATATAAATTATATATTTTTATTTTATTGTGAATATGAATATGTAAAATAAATAACTTTTATATTTTTATTAAATTTTTATTAACTGTAACACAAATAATTTTGAAAAATTAAAAATATATATGGTAAATTAGATCTCAAAAGAAAGAAAAATGTATTAATAATTAATTATTTAAAATTTATTTGTTATAAAATTTATATAATATGAGAGAATGGTTTTAAACTTTTTGGGGAAAAAAAAAATAGAAATTATGTTAGATAAATAAATTTTAGAGTAAAAAAATTAAAAAATACCGAAAAAAAAGAAGAGAAGAAAGAGAAAAGTGGAAAAAGATAATGGGTTTGAATGGTATGCAGCTTTTTCACGTTTTCACGTTTTGGAAACTTGATTCTGTTATTTTTTACCATTCATGTTATTCATCACGTTTTCACGTTTTTTTATGTTTTTGAAACGTGATTCCGCTAGCGTGTTAAAAATATAACTAAAAAAAACAAAACGTGATTAATCTACTAAAAGTAGCTTTTCAGCGTTTCACAATTATTCAGCTAAAATATTATTCAGTTCAGTTCATTCCGCTAGTAATTTTTTAGTTATTCTGCTATCTGTTATTCATCTGACATACCAGTCAGACCCAATAAAAAATGGCTGTAGGAAAAAATAAGAAACAAAGAAGAAAAAATTTGAATATGACTTTACAGGCTGTTAAAAATTATAAAGCATTAAAAGTGTGATTGGTTATTTTTTTACTTTTAAGACTGTGAAACATGTTACAGTCTTCACAGTCTCTCTACCAATCAGACCCTTAGTACTCTCCTTAATTATTTATTTAATAATGTATTATGTATTGTTTAATTAAAAATTTGATTATGGAAAAATTCATTTAAGATAAAAATTATGACAATGATAAAAAAAGTATAGTAATGTTCTTCTTCAAAATAACAAGTTTGATTTTTTCTTCAAAAATCTTGGAGATGCTGCATTATAATACTATAAACATGTTTACTGAATGTTGTAGTAGGAAACGATTTTGTGAATTAGTCGACTGCATTGTCCCATGAACGAACATATTGAATGTACACTTCTTGATTTTTCTCAATTTTTTTTATATAAGATAAAAATCTTAGAGGGATGCTTCATTCAATCACTCTTGATATAACTCTCCTTAAGTTGAACAATACATGCATCATTATCTTCAAACACTTTTGTTGGTTTTCTCTTTGTCTCTATTCTGTTTGCATCTTATACGTGATGAATTAGATTTAAGCCATACGCATTACCTACAAGCTTTATGTAATGCAATAGTTTCTGCATAATTTGATGATGTTGCAACAAAAGTATGCTTTTGGGAACGCTAAGAGATCACAGTTCCTCGAATTGTAAAAACATATCCAGTTTGTGATTAAGCCTTATGCGGATATAATAAATATCTCCTATCTGCAAAACCAACCATACCAAACTCGGGGTTTCTACAATAAAACAAACTAAATTCAATAATACCTTGTAAATAACAGAATATATGTTATATTTTGTTCTAATGTCGATGTGTTGAAGATGAGTTCTATCTTGCAAGTAAATTAGTAGCAAAAGCTATAGTAGGTCTAATACAAGTTGCAAGATATATAAGCCCACTGATAGCGCTCATATATGGTACTTCAGGACCTAATATTTCTTCGATATCCTCACATGGCCGAATTGGATCTATTGACCATGGGAGTACTCAAATTAGTTGCTTCATCCTTATTAAATTGTTTTAAGATCCTTTTCGTATAATTTGATAGATGCACGAATATACCAACTTGGAAATGCTCTATCTGGAGCCCAAGACAAAACTTTGTCTTTCCAAGATCCTTCATTTCGAACTACTCTTTCATATGAGTTATTGCATCATCAATCTCTTTTTGAGTTTCGATAATATTCAAGTAATCAACATAAACAACAGTGATCACGAATCCTGGTGTGGATTTCTAATAAACACACAAGGGCAAATCGCATTGTTGACTTAACCTTTACTCAATAAATACTCACTTAAGCGATTATACCACATCCGTCCGGATTGTTTCAATTTGTAAAATGATAGCTGTAACTTGATCGCACACATCGCTTTTGGCATTTTCAATCCTTAAGGGATTTTCATATACATATATCATTCTCAAGTGATCCATATAGATATGCTGTCACAACATCCATCAGATACATGTATATAGTCTTGGATGCTGCTAGACTAATTAAGAGTCTGAATATTATTGAATCCATTATCGAGGAATATATTTACTCATAATCAAATCCTGGTCTTTGAGAACAACCCTGTGCCACAAGCCTAGCTTTATACCCTGTGGCCTCATTTTTCTCATTTTTCTTTCCTATATATATCATTCTCAAGTGATCCATATAGATATGCTGTCACAACATCCATCAGATACATGTATAGACTCTTGGATGCTGCTAGACTAATTAAGAGTCTGAATGTTGTTGCATCTATTACTGGGGAATATATTTCCTCATAATGAAATCCGGATTTGAGAACAACCCTGTGTCACAAGCTTAGCTTTATACCTCGTGGCCTCATTTTTCTCATTTTTCTTTCTTACAAACACCCATTTGTATCTGGCAGGCATTACATGCTCTGGTGTTGTGACAACAGGTCTAAAAATATTTCTTTTATTTAGGGAGAATAATTCTGTTTCAATGGCCATTTTCCATTTCTCCCAATCATCTCTTTTCTGACATTATGATATGGACCTTGGTTCTGATCCCCGCTTTTAAGCTCTTTAGGTACAAAAAGAGAATATTCCATCAATGTCTTTTATTTTATCTCTGATCCATAATTTTCTGTTTTGGGCGTAATTGATAGAAATCTCATATTTTCTTTTTCACATTTGTCACCAAGACGAATTTCTTTATCTGGTTGTTCTAGAACCTTTTCAAAAATGTCTTCAGGACATTTTTCTATAGATAGTTCTTCTAGAACCTTTTAACTTTGTTTTCCCATATTCTTCTTCTTTCAGGTAATTTTATCTTTAGAACCCATCAGTCTCCCTTTTTTCAACTGAACCTTAGGTTCATTTGATGTTTCCATCAATGTGTTCTTCAGGAACACTAATTCTGGATGGAACATTGGCTGCAGGGATATACGACTTTGTCATCCTCTTTGTATCTGTGAACGCATCTGGTAACTGGTTTGCCATATTTTACATATGTACAATTTTCTGAACTTCCATCTCACGTTGATTGGTAGAAGGATCAAGATAAGCCAAAGAATTTGTGCACCAAGTGATATCTTTTGGTGATTCTCTCAACCATCCCCCTAATGCGGGGAATTCATCTTCATTAACTTGGCAATCGGCCAAACGTGCATGACACAAGACTTTTTATGTCTTGAGTGCAACCTCAATGCACTATATGTAGTATAGTGGCAAAGAGTTTAATCAATCCAAACAAGGGAAGTTAGAGGAAATGCAGCTAACTTGTAAAGCTAGGCAAATATGTTTTCAAAAGAGGTTCACAATCAAACAAGGAAGGATTGCAAACAAGTAACCAAGTGAAAAGAGTAAACAAAGAAATACTAACTGAATGCAAAACAGAGCTAGACTAAGCAGATTTCGAAATATAATTATAGACTAGGATCAAGACTATGGCAATATGATTTCAGATGGTTTAAATCATGACTATGGTGCAAAACAAACAATCTCTGTCTAATCTCTAAGTAAGACCACTAATAAAGATTAATCTAATCTCTTAGTAAAAATATCTTTACTAACTACACTCCTAACCCAATTTCAATGGTGGAAATGCAATCAATAAGCATAAAGCATAAGGAGCTTAAATCCTAACAAGCATCTTAGAGGACTAAGCTTACTCATTTCTCAAACAATGAATCAAACACTAACTCACACTCCCATGTATGATCAGCATTTAAAATCAGTTTCTATCCTTCAAGTATTAGAGCATTACGATTAAATGTGCAAGAAATACTAGATGTTAAGAGTCATGACAATCAAAACACCATTCTCAAGCAACAAACTTTCATTCAAGCAATATATCAAACACTTTCCATGCAAGATATTGGGGCCTAAAAACTCTTTCTCAATAAAGGATGTACTAAGCATTAAACACAATTGCAAGAGAAGAGATTAACATGATCTAACAACATAGCACCCTAATCAATCATTAAACCATCATAATCTACCCTAATCTCAACCCTATAAGTAAACTACTCATTCATCAAGCCTAAATCCTCTAGATTAAAGCTACACATGATTAGATGAAAGCAAGAGACAAGATAAACAAGGAAATGATAAATACTTAAGCAATAAACCTCGAGATCAAAAGATCCTTTGGGAAATTCTTACAAAGGAAAGAGTTTTGTTTGCAAAAGCTTAGAAAGACAAGGATAAGATAATATCTGATAAAAGCTCTCTCAATGGCGGTTTTAGACATGGCTATTTATAGGAGAGACCCCAAAATAACCCTACTCAACCAAAAGTCAATTGTGGTCAAAGTTCCTAAAATAGCTGGCATTGAGGAAGGAGGGAAGTTGTTCTCCTCAGTGCAACACGTCGGTACAATGCTGAGAAGACTGTGTCTGAGACTTGGCTCGAATTAAAGCTCGGCTTTGGGACCGTGAAAGACGCCGAGTTGCTTTCCTCGGTTCACTGATATACTCACTATGTACACCATATTAGCATATATTTTTCATTGTTTTATAGTCTTCAAGCATGCATTTCTACATATTTTTGTCCCAGTTGCATCCACTTAGCATTTAAAGTATAATTAGGAGTTGCATTGCATATTAGGTGCATTCCAAGCACTTGGCAGGTGCATTTTGGGAGTTTGGGGACCAAAGGAAGAGCCGGGAATCAAAAAGTGAAGGAACCAAGGCGAGAAGGTTTCATACCGAGCAGGATATCGACTTGGCAGACCGATACACAACGTACAGAACAACGTATCGACCACACACATCGATACATGCTGATGAGCTATATCGATTAGCACATCGAAGTCCCGGAGTCGATACAAGGACACAGGACACCAGAAGAGTATCGAGCTACTCTGGTCGATACACCACCTCTGAGGCTCTTGTACCGGTCAGCATATCGACATATGATCATCTCGATACACAAGCCAATAAGTGTATCGATCACTGTATCAACATTGGAGCTCGATGAGCCGTAACTAAAGGGCGATTGTATCGAGTAGCATACCAAGGAGATCATCTGAAATGCCTTAGCCAAGGGCGACTGTATCGATGAGAGTATCGACTAAACTTGGTCGATACACTCTCCTGCCAACCAATATCGACCGGAGTATCGATGTAATAAGTCGATATCAGGCGTCCGAACCAGCTGCTTTCTGGTTTATTTCTGGTTTACTAAGGGTTTTTCCTGAAAACTATATATAGGCTACGACCTAAAAACATAAGGGATCTTCTTATCATCTTTTACCCTCTGGATAATAGTTTTCTCCTTTGTATTTCCCTTAGTTTTTCTTGTAATCTCTTGTTAAATCTTGTTCTTTCAATCAAAAGTTGGTGTTTATCTCCTCTCTCATCATGATTTGTTATTCCTCCTCGCTTTGGGCTGTGATTAGGATCATGATTAGTGAATAGTTTGCTTAGGGTTTGAGATAGGATAGAGATAAGGAGGTTTAAGGCTAGATTAGTGATTGCTTAGTGCTTAATTTCACTGTTCCTTCTTATTGATGATGTTTAATGCTAGATTAGCCCTTGTTAAGTTGATCTAGATCCTAGGGTTCTCTTATGCATGCCAAGTGTTTGATGAATTACCTAAATGAGTCAAGTAGGAGATTTGCTTAGCTTAGCCTAAGGAATTAGCTGTCTAAGGAGTAGATTGGCAATATAGAATTTGATTAGTTGCTTATAATGCTTGCTGATCACGTGTTTAAGTAAAGGAATTTGTGTTGAATATTTTCTTAGCAAAGTAGCTAGTGTCAAGGAATTGAGTTAGTTATAGTTGTTAACTCTATGCCTAGGAATAGCCTTTTGTGGGTTTGTAAGCATCACTAGTTAAGCCAAGAGTCTCTCTTGATCAATAACCTCATCTCAAGCCTACTAGTCTTTGATTGTTTAAGTTTAGACTTGCCTTATTTTCTCTGTTTACCTTACTTGCTCTTGCTTATTTGAAGTCTCTTTTAGTCATTAGTTTCATGGTTTCAATCACCCATTTATGCTTGCTTGAATTAGATGATCTGCATTCTTAGTGTCTTATCTTCCCATTACAGATTGTTACCTACATACTACAATGATATGAGTATATGTAGGATTTGAAGTAGAGTAAACACCTACATCATTCACTGGTCGGTATGACCTGAAACTTCATACCGAGCAAACGCATCCGTGTACGGAGCCCCTTTCGTCGGTATGATCACCATCAACGAGATCACTTGGTGTACGGACATGTCTTTGCTCGGTGCAGATCGCACCGTGGAATGACATATTGGTTTCCACGGTGTAACAGCTCGGTTTGGGCACTTCTTCACGCCTATAACTGCTTCTCCGTGCTGAGCCTCCATCCTCTTGTCCAATACTCCTTTAGCTCCATGAAGACCTGAAAACACTCTCAAAGTGCTTGCAAAATGCAATTCTAAACTATATGCATGCTATTCATGAAATGGATGAAAAGAAGACACAGTTGGACTTAAAAGGATGAAATGTGATGTAAATACTATACTATATGACTCCTAATATGATGGAATAATGCATGCTATTAATGTCGTAAACATAACACCAGTTATTGGTTCAAGATACTTGATTATACTCGGTGACGTATAACCGATGTAAATTCCCAATCTTCTTTGTGGTCCCATTTTTGTTCTCTACGGTGGGGCTATTGGAACATAAACCGCATATCCAAAAACAAAAAGATGGGATATATTTGGCTCCTGTCCAGATACCAATTGTAATGGAGAATACTCATTATATGCACTTGGTCCTATCTGGAGCAGGGCTGCATCATGCAAAATAACATGTCCCCATACATTAATTGAGAGTTTTGTTCTTAGTAGTAATGATATATCATGGTTTTTATGGTTTTTAACCATGATATAAGTCCTTTTTATTGAGTCTTTTTGGTCGTCTTAGAGTCCATGATTTCTTTTGTAGGTACCAAAACACTTGCTCTAAGGCACCTACAGCTGCACAACTAGTTCAAGGGGCAACATTTGGATTCACAGCAGCAGCTATCAGTTGTTGAAAGATGGAAGAGCATCCACATGCTGCTGGCTTTGATCAACAAGGCCCACAAGGTCTTCAAGGGATCCAAGGTTTACAAGGACAGCAAGGTTCTAATGGTTTGCAATGTGATTGGGGTTCGAGAGATCAAATGCAACCAAGACCTATAGGAGCTGCTGATATACCATCCTTTTCTTCAATACATGGGATCACTCCTCCTATAGAGGACAGTCACTTTGACATCAGAAATGGCATGATTGCAATGGTTCAAGACAACAGTTTCTTTGGGATGCCTAATGAAGATCCACTTGGGCATCTGGACAACTTTGAGAGGATATGCTCTATGGCTAGGATGAGTGGTATATCTGATGATGGCCTGAAGCTTAGATTCTTCCCTTTCTTACTTGGAGATAGAGCTCAACTATGGGAGAAAAGATTGCAGCAAGGAAGCATCACAACTTGGGCTCAATGCAAAACTGCTTTCCTAACCAAGTTCTTCTCTCCCTCTAGGACAGCCAGATTTCGAAATGAGATTTACAACTTCCACCAATGGTCAAATGAGAGTTTTGCAGATGCTTGGGAAAGGTTTAGGAGCTTGAAAATCCAATGCCCCCATCATGGTTTTACAAAAGTGGCGCTGCTATCTACACTATATAGAGGTGTCTTGCCTAAGATGAGACTACTTCTTGATACAGCTAGCAGAGGTAAATTTTGTTGCTCAAGATGTGGATGATGGTTTGGCTTTGATTGAGAATCTAGCTAAAAGCAATGCATAATATGGTGAGGACCAATATGACACTTCAAAATTAGTCTCTTCTCAACTAGAAGCTACTTTACTAGAAGTAAAAGTGCTGAAAGAGAGAATGGATGATGGATTCCGCCAATCACAGCTTCAGCAACAACTCCTTACCCAATATGTTTAGAAACAAGAAGGGGAGGACAGCCAAAATAACAGCAACCTTCACCTCCTCCTTCCACCCAAGAACCTGCTATGCAGCAAATCATGAAGCAGATTCTTCACTCCCAACAAGAGCTGCAACAAAACATTACAAATCAGGTAGCTACACTTGAATCTAAACTCCAACATAAGGTGTCTCCTAACAAACTTGGTGACCCAGGGAGTTTCACTTTACTCTGTTCTATAAGTCCACTACTATTTGAGAAATGTTTGTGTGATTTGAGAGCCAGCGTAAGCTTGGTGCCCTATTCCATTGTAAAGCGTCTTGGTTTAACAGAGTTTAAGGATTTTAGAATCTCTTTAGTGTTGGCTGATAGATCAGTGAGGCTCCCCAAAGGATTGCTTGAAGATGTTCCTCTTAGGATTGGGAATGTAGAGATTCCAACCGATTTTGTGGTTTTAAAAATGGATGAAGAGCCTAGGGACCCTCTCATCCTAGAGAGGCCCTCCTTAGCCACAACAGGAGCTGCCATTGATGTAAAGAAAGAGAAGATTGAGCTGCAGTTGGGTAAGGACATGTCCCTGAAGTTTGACATCAAGCAAATCATGCAACAGCCTAACATAGAAGGTCAAATTTTCAAAATAGAGATCTTGGAGGAAGCTGCATGATGAAGTCCAAGAGGAGCTGTGCTGTGATGACAAACTGCAAGTGGCTTTGACAAAGGAGTATGGGGAAGATGGCTATTTGGATAAAGAAAGATTGGGTTACATGCTGAGGCTTAACTCTCACAAGATATTGGAAGAAGAGGAGCCGTCTGAAGAGCTGGAATACAAGGAGACAGAAATACTCTCCATCCAAGAAACTTGCGCTAGGGAGCAAAGCAGCATATATGAGGATTGGGATGAACTCAAAGCGCCAAAGGTGGACCTCAAACCTCTTCCTAAAGGGCTAAGGTGTGTCTTCTTAGGCTCTAACTCTACTTATCGTGTTATTGTCAATGAAAACCTCAGTGATGATGAAGTCCTTGAACTTGTGAAAGTGTTAAAGAGGTTTAGGAGGGCCATTGGGTACTCTCTTGATGATATCAAAGGTCTCTCTCCTAGCCTTTGCACTCATATGATTCATCTAGAGGATGATACAAAATCATCTATTGAACCTCAAAGGAGATTGAATCCTAATTTGAAAGAGGTTGTTAAAAAGGAGATCCTAAAACTTCTTAAAGCTGGCGTGATCTATCCTATCTCAGAAAGCACATGGGTCTCACCAATCCATGTGGTGCCTAAAAAAGGAGGGATCACTGTAGTAAAAAATGAAAAATGATGAGCTAATATCAACTAGAACAATCACTGGTCATAGGATGTGTATAGATTACAGAAAACTGAATTCTGCTTCTAGGAAAGATCACTTCCCCTTACCATTCATAAAGCAAATGTTAGAGAGATTAGCAAATCATAAGTACTATTGCTTCTTAGATGGTTATATTGGATTCTTTCAAATCCCTATCCATCCTAATGATCAAGAGAAAACAACTTTTACTTGCCCATATGGAACATTTGCTTATAGGAGAATGCCTTTTGGTTTATGCAACGCTCCTGCTACTTTTCAGAGGTGTATGACTTCTATCTTTTCTGACTTGCTTGAAGAGATGGTGGAGGTATTCATGGATGACTTTAGTGTCTATGGATCCTCCTTTGGTGTCTACTTGTCCAATCTTTCGCAGGTTTTACAGGGATGTGAAGACACCAAGCTGGTTCTGAATTGGAAAAAATGCCATTTCATGGTTCAAGAAGGCATTGTGTTGGGTCACTAGATTTCAGAGAAGGGGATAGAAGTGGACAAGGCAAAGATCGATGTGATGGTGCACTTAGAGCCTCCAAACATAGTCAAAGGAATCAAAAGCTTTTTGGGGCACGCTAGCTTCTACAGGAGGTTCATCAATGACTTTTCAAAGATTGCAAGACCCTTGACAAGACTGCTATGTAAGGAGACAGAGTTTGTGTTTGATGAAGACTGCTTGCAAGCCTTCCTCACCCTCAAATAAGCTCTAGTGTCAGCACCAATTGTCCAAGCTCCAAACTGAGATTTACCATTTGAAATCATGTGTGATTCTAGTGACTATGCTGTTGGAGCAGTCTTGGGGCAAAGAGTAGAGAAGAAGCTTCATGTTATCTACTATGCTAGCAGAACAATGGATGAGGCTCAAACAATGTATGCAACAACAGAAAAGGAGCTCATAGCCGTTGTCTTTGCATTTGAGAAGTTCAGAAACTACTTGGTGGGGTGTACGGTAATAGTCTACACTGACCATGCTGGTCTAAGGCACATCTATGCCAAGAAAGACACCAAGCCAAGACTCCTCAGATGGATACTCCTCTTGCAAGAGTTTGACATGGAGATCCTGGACAAGAAGGGCATTGAAAATGGTGTTACTGATCACCTCTCCAGGCTGAGGATTGATGACTTTGTCCCTATCAATGACACCCTTCCAGAAGAGCAGCTGAATGATTTGAGCATGAAGATAGCTGAAGTGATGAGTTTAGAGGAGAACAAGCTGCCTTGGTATGCTGATTTCGCCAACTACTTAGCATGTGGAGATGTCCCAACCAAACTTGCTGCTTATCACAAGAAGAAATTCTTCAAAGATGTGTCCCACTATTATTGGGATGAGCCGTACCTCTACAAGAAAGGGGCTGATGGGCTGTTCAGAAGGTGCATAGCTGAAGAAGAAGTCTGAGATCACTATCATGGTTCTACCTATGGAGGTCACTTTGCTACCTTCAAGGCAGCACAAAAGGTGCTCCAAGCTGGTTTTTGGTGGCCAAGTCTTTTCAAGGACACCCAGGCCTATGTCTCATCATGTGATGCATGCCAAAGGAAGGGAAGCATTTCTAAGAGAGATGAGATGCCTCTGAACTCAATACTTGAAGTGGATATATTTGATGTTTGGGGGATTGACTTCATGGGAACTTTCCTCTCATCATATGGGAATAAGCATATCCTAGTTGCTGTAGATTATATCTCAAAGTGGGTTGAAGTAGTGGTAGTCCTAAAAATGACGCCAAGGTTGTGCTGGAACTCTTCAAGACAATCATCTTCCCAAGGTTTGGTGTTCCAAGATGTGTCATCAGTGATGAAGGAAGCCACTTCATCAACAAAGTCTTTGAAAGCCTGCTAAGGAAGAATGGTGTTAAGCATAAGGTTGCCACTCCTTACCATCCCCAAAAAAGTGGTCAAGTGGAGGTGTCTAACAGAGAGATCAAAGAAATCCTAGAAAAGACAATTGATATTACAAGAAAGGATTGGTCTCACAAACTAGATGACGCCTTGTGGGCATACAGGACAGCCTTCAAAACGCCAATTGGTAGAACTCCCTTCTCACTCCTTTATGGCAAGGCTTGTCATCTACCTGTGGAGCTGGACTACAAAGCCTTTTAGGCGACCAAGCTGCTGAACTTTGATATTAAGACAGCTAAAGAGAAGAGACTCATTAATTTACATGAGTTAGAGGAAAATCGCCTTGAAGCCTTTGAGAGCTCCAAGATCTACAAAGAGAGGACCAATGCTTTTCATGACAAGAAGATAAGACCCAATGAATTCAAAGCTGGAGACAAGGTGCTGTTATTCAACTCAAGGCTGAAGTTGTTTCCAGGAAAACTCAAGTCCAAGTGGACAGGTCCCTTCAAGATCAAGGAAGTGCTTCCCTATGGAGCTGTTACATTGTTCAAGCTAGAAGAAGGAGAATTCATGGTGAATGGGCATAGGCTAAAGCCTTACATGGCTAGTGACACACTTGGAGATGATACATACATTCACCTCCAAGACCCTCCAGCTGCCTAAGAAGGGAGAACAGTCAAGCTTAGTGACTCTAAAAAAGCATTCTTTGGAGGTATTCCCATGTTATTCCTGTCTATATTATTTGCTTTTTCATGTTTTTCTTGTTTGTTTTAGTATCCAGGAAGCATCCTTAAGCATCTGGAATAAGGCCAGGAAAGAACAGATTAGTTACAAAGGTGTAAGGACTCGAATGGTGCAATATCAAACAGTATATCGATGAGTTCAAGTCGATATGGCTTGTATCGATGCACGTATCGGTACCACTTGATTGATATAGTGTGCTCCCACCTATATCGACCAGGGTATCGGATCGGGTTGGAGGCCAATACATAAGAGAGGATCCTGTATCGACCTGAATACCGATATACTCATCCTGATACACCTCGGCGGCATGCATATTGACCCATGTACCGGTCAAGCCAAAGTCGATACACGGGAGTACCGGACAACATACAACCCGAGACAGAGCAGAAACGTGGTGTTTCGACCTGCATATCGATCTATGACACCGGTACACATGGAGCATGAGTGTATCAACAAGGATATCGAGGGGAACAAATTTGATGTGCCTTAACAAAAGGGCGACAGCGATCCCTGGGTTACGCATCAAGGCATATCAACGTCTACACCGATACTCAGATCGATACGGACCAGCTAGACCAATATCAACCAGTGTATCGATGTCCCTCTCAGATACCCGCCACTTCCGAAGCATATCGAAGGACATATCAACCTCTCACCCTGATATCAGCCGCGAAACCAGCGGTAAGTATCCCCTAACCCTTCCTTCTCCATCTCTTTTGCCCTGCCTTTAGTCCATGCCTCATTTATAGTTGTTTACACCTCCTCTATTACTCTTATTACACAGAGGAATGTGTAATTTAAGTGTAGCGGGGGGGGGGGGGGGGGGAGGCATTGCATTTGACATTGTGTTTTGTTTTTTATTCTCCCTTTTTGCATACCTGAGTCTCATGCATTCATTCATTCATCTATGTGCACTGAAAGTCCATAAAATTTTGAGCTTTGTATTAGGTTATGTGCTTAGGAAAGGGTACTGTGAGTGGTTTGAGCTTTAAATGTTTGCATCTTTTGAGAAGAAGAAGAAGTATGTGGTTGATAGTATGGGGGAACAGTTTATTTTTTGGTTAAGTTAATTAGGAAGAAAGCTCTAAGTGTTAAAGAAGAAAGGTGCCAACAACAACAAAGCTTACAAAAGGTCATTCAAAAGGAGAAATCAGACTAAGAAATCCACCAAAGGTGATGAAAATGGCGCCAATCGTACAACAAAGAAGAGCAAGTTCCAAAAAGAAGCCAACCACACAAGCAAAAAAAGAAGGAGTTTCCCCAAATATGAAGAAGGAAGAGATCAAGTGCTTTGGGAAAGGGTAGATTTAGGAGTTTCACTTGGGGTTTTAAAAGTTCTTAGGTTCATCTTTGGGCAAAAAGGGTAGAAGAGAGCTTCAACTTGCATGCATAGGTGTGCTTTTACCTTTAGCATTTTGCCTAAGATAGAATCATTTCATTGAGTGATCCCCTGAATCTTTGAACCCTTTATTTGAATGAGATCATTTTCATCTCATAACCATGTCCCTTGACCAAATGTTTTCTCTTGATTTGCACAAACATGATCCATTGGTTACTGCTTAATGAATGTTAAAGATTGGTTGATTTGAATGCTTGTGTAGGCTAAGCTAGAGTTCATTGTTTGCTATGGCAAGTATGACTAAAGCTTTTGAAGTAGAGCAATCTCTATGCATCTTAGAACCTATAACTTGGGCACTGAATCAGTTTTTCCATTGACATCTTTAGTTTTGAGCTCCCACTTTCAAACCTCATTCCCTCATTTGTACTTGTTTGCTTTAGGACAAGCAAAAGGCAAGTGTGGGAGTGTTGATATACTCATTATTTACACCATATTAGCATACATTTTGCATTATTTTATAGTCTTCAAGCATGCATATTAGGTGCACACTTTGGGGTTTGGATATGATTCTTCTTTGTGTAAAAGAGTAGAAGAGAGCTTTGATTTGCATGCATAAGTGTGATTTTACCTTTAGCATTTTGCCTAAGATAGAATCATTTTCATTGAGTGATCCCTTATGTTTATGAACCTTGTGCTTCAATGAGATCATTTTAATCTCATAATCTTACCCTTAAAACCAAATGTCTTCACTTGATTTGCACAAACTTGATTCATAGTTATGAGCTTAATGAATGTTAAAGATTTGGTTGATTTGAGCATTTGTCTAAGTTGAGATTTGAGATCATTTTGAAACATGATGATCATGGCTAGGTTCTTTAAAGTATAGCTGTTGATGTTTTCATCCTAAAACTAGGCACTTAATTGTTGACTCTATCTCTTTACCTTTGCATTTTTGGATTTGAATGTCCACTTTTAAACCTCATCCTCCATTTGTCTTAGTTTGATTGCTTGAAGACAAGCAAAAGACAAGTGTGGGGGTGTTGATATCTTATACATTTGCATCATTTAGGCGGCTTGCATTTAGTTCATGTTTTGGTTGCCTTTTGCATGTTTTCTTTCTCTTTAGTCCCATTTTCCTTTCCTTTTAGACTTAGGTTGCATTTAGGTTGTAGTTTGCATTCTCAATGCATTAATGATGTTTTAGGTACTTAAGAGGCTCTATGGAGCAAGGAGGAAGTGTGGGAATGGTTCAGAGAGTTAGAAAAGCTGAGAAGGCGCAAAAGGAGCATGGGAGATGATGGTGGATGCAGCACAAGACAATAAAAGAGCCAAGAAGAAAGTGCACCTTGTTAAAGCGGCCAGAAACTTTTACCTGAAAGCCCGGCTCGGACAAAGCCGGTCCAACCAGATTCAGCATAAACTGTCTTCATAACTTTGTAGCCCTGTGAGTTAGCTTGCGTCTGGAGTTTGTTTCAGGTCATTCCCGTCTGTGGTTAGAAAGTTACAGAAGTTTTCGTGAAGCCGGTCAGCTCCATCGATCACCTGTATCGGTCTGGCATGATCGATACAAAGCAGCAGGAGCCATCGATCAAGCCCATCAGTCAAGGAGTGACCAATGGTAAAGCAGAGAATACACCATCGATCAAGCCCATCGATCAAGACTGACCGATAGAAGCCCATTGATCAAAGCCATCGGTCAAGGAGTGACCGATGGGAATCACCCGAAGGACCATATCGACTGAAGATCAGCTCAGATGAGGTGTTAGCATTCCGATTTGGCCTCGGAGTTCTTCAAAAACTTTGTAGCTACTTTAGTTAGATTTCGTTTGATATTGGTTTCGAGTCATTCCCATCTGTGGTTGAAGAGTTATAGCTAATAGAGTCAGTACATGTCTATCTGGAGTTTCGACCGATCATCTTGAGCGACTTGAAGATCAGCTCAGACGAATAGCCTTCTTCTCTATTCAGTTTCCGCACTCTTTATGAAAGTTGTAGCCACGTGAGTTAGCTTTCAAGAGGACATAGTTGGAGGTCATTCTGATATGTCTTTCAAAAGATATCGCAATATTTGTAAAACAGGACAGACCCATCGATCAAGGCCATCGGTCAACGGATGCACCATCAATCACTGCCATCGATCACTCAAGACCAATGGAAACCAGTCCGAACTTGCTTCTGTTTACCACTTTGCCATTACTTTAGAGCATTTGTCTTCTAGTATAAATTGATTTGATCTAATGTTTTTAGAATCAAGTTTTGTTCTTTCTTAGTTTCTGATTACTCTTCGTCTTTGTAAGAACAAATTTATCATTTTAATCAAAGTTTTGCATTTGCCTTTTAATTTCTTCTCTAATCTCCCTTTTAATCATGTTTAGCATCATTTACCTTTGTGATTTGGTGTTAACTATGGTGATTAGTGAGTAGTTCTCTTAGGGTTTCTAGATGTGATAGACTAGGGGAATTTAGAGGCTTGATTAGGGTTTGTTAGTGTTTAATATGATTGATTCCTCTCTATTAATCTGTTCTTAAGCTAGATTTGTCTTGATCACATGAATCTAGAACTAGGCTTCATTTATGCCCACCAAGTGTTTGATGAAATGCTGATCTTGGTTAGTAGAGGATTTACTGGCCCTAGCTCAGTAGATTGACTGTTTGAGAAGTATTTTGACTTGAATTGAGTTGGTTATTCTTGCTTGTTGATTGTTCTAGCACTAATAAGAGGTAGTTCTTGTTAGGATGATTAACAAAGTGTTATTTGCCAAGAGATTGGACTTAACTAGCTTAATTGTGAAATCTATGTCTAGGAATAAAACTGATAGCTTGTTTGCTTGATCAGGGATGTTTGAAAGAACCTTAGTTTGCCTCTGAATATCCCAAACTAAATAACCACATCTAGGAACTTGTTTTATCTTATATAAATATTGAATTTTGCTAAGTGCTTTGTTTTAATTCTCTGTTTTGTTCATTGATCATTGCTAAACTGTTCTCTTTGGAGTGTTGATTGGTGTTTGATTACTTAGGGTGTTAGTTTTAGTTGTGTATACAAAAAATCTTCTCTGAATCAACCTGAACTAGAGTTTTTTGTTTGCAACTCTAGTGTTATTCATCTTAACCCCTTGGTTTGACATAAAAACCTATGCTATGCTACAACTAACTAGTACAAGCATTATATGATTGAATAAAGTCCTAAAAAGTCTTATATCAATTTGAAACTGTTGCGATTGAGGTTATTGTTTGGATCATTAGAATTTGTGGAAATTTTAAGATCATGTTTTTTTTGTATTTGGTTACTAACTCTTTTCGAAGTGTTTTCATTTCAGGTGATGATCTACAAGTTGACAAGATGCTATGTTTTGAGTATTAAATGTGCAACAACTTCAACCAAGAGCTGCTGCCTATTAACTACTTTGCAGACAGCTACAATCCCCACCCACGGTTTGCGCCCCCTCCTTCTCTCCCTTAAGGTCAATTCAATGCTTCTACCTCTAGTACAGCTGATTAAAGAGCATGCTCATTAAAATCCTCAACTTACAACTCCTTGAAACATTGGTGATGAACAAGAGATTTGCAGAGTTGCACAATAAGATAGACTCTGTTCATGATGAGTTCAACACCAAGTTTGATGATTTGGATTCAAGGATACAGAACTTAGAGACCACCAATGAGTATTGCCATGATATTGAGTCTGCATTTTCCTTTACTCCTCTTGAAGAAGAAGCTATCATTGAAGACTTCCTTTCCTTAATCAACGAGGACATTGGCATTCAGAGTGGGGGAGAGGAGCTTATTGAAGCTTATGCCACTAAGGAGCCAACAAGGAAGAAGAGAAGTGGGCGCCACTTAAAGTTCCTGATGCTAAAATGGAAGACCTTGTTAAGGTCTTTGATGCTAAAACTCAAGCTGCTGTTCTCCCTATCTACCAGCCTGATATCCCATTTCCTGGAAGATTCAAGGAGCAGCTAGTCAAGAAGTATACAATTCTCTATGCTGCTCAAATGGAGATGAGAGGTCTTGATGTTGAAGAAGGGTTGAAAGAAGCACTTGCCGAGGTTGAGGAAAGCAAGGTTGAAAAGCTGTGCATCAAGAAGCTTGGAGATCCTGGCTGCTTCACACTCCCTTGTGAGCTCAAAGGCAAGACTTTGAAGAGCTATCTATGTGATTTGGGTGCTAGCATAAACCTGTTGCCATCTTCCGCAGCCAAGGATTTGGGTTACACAAAGTTCCAGCAAAGCAATGTGTCTCTAGCCATTGCTGATGGCACAGTTAATACACCATTGGGAGCCCTCAAAGATGTACCCATGATGATAGAAGGAGTCAAGATTCCTACGAACGTTTTGGTTCTAGATGGTGAGGGCAAGGTCAAAAATGCAATCATCCTTAGGAGACACTTTCTAGCTTCAGAAGAAGCTGTCTTTGATGAAAAAGCTTGCACTATAGAGATTAAACTCACCAAGGAGAAGATCTTGAAGTTTGACAGTAAGGGCAACAAACTGTAGCATGAACGTGCCTTCTCCATGGAGTTGAACAAGATGAAAGGAGTAGACAAGAACTGGCCAGAGTTTGAGGGCTACCAAGGAGAGAGTTTTGATGGCTGCTGTTTGTCAAAGCTGTTCCAAGACACCACTGAAGAGGATGTCCTCCAAGTGGTTAGTACCAAGAAGATGAATTAAATTGTGCTGGTTACTGAAAAGGGAGAGGTGGTTTTGCAACCATATGGCTCAAATAATGGTGAGGTTTGCTACAAGATGCAGTAAGATGGGAAGTCCAAGCCTTTAGATAAGATCAAGCTGAATGGAGTCACCAAAAGATTCAAAGGAGGCAAAATGACACTAAGGAGTGCCAAGACTCCTCCTTACCTCCATTAGAGAGGTAATCAAAGTCAAGCTAGGTGACTCTAAACAAGCACAGTTGGGAGGTAGCCCCATAATATCTTTTGTATATGTTATGCTTTTTAGTTCATGTTTATGCATTTTTAGTGTACTTAGAAGCAGGAGTTTGGACTGAGGAACTCTCTTACACATCTCACCATTCCTCTTTCCACAAATAAAGTACCACATCCTTACCATTGTATATACCATTGCATCCTTTTGTTTTTGTTTATATTTTGCTGTTAATTCTCTCTCTCACTCCTTTTATTACACAAGAGACTGTGTAATTTAAGTGTGGGGGAGAGATTTGGGGTTTGACATGTTTGTTCTATTCTTAGTTTTTCATTTTCTTTAATTTTGAAACATATGCATATCATGCATTCATCTAAAGCATAGAAAAACACAAAAAATCAAACAAATTTGAAAATTTTTGCAAGTTTTTGCAAACCAAAAAGAAAGCATATAGTTGCATTTCAATTGCTTAGGATTGAGTCTAGTGTTTGAATATATGATGCATTGCATTTGCATAGGGGATAATGATGAATTTTCCTAGTAAAATGCGTAGTGTTTAGAGATGATTTCAATGTTTAAGTGGTTAGTTGTTTGATGCATCATGAGAACGTTAGAAGTTAAGGCTGAACCATGTCGGGATTGCAAGATTTGATGCTCTTATCTCATACTTAAAGCATTTGTTCTTTGAAAATCAACACTATCAACTTGAACCTTAATCTGAATTTTTAATTATCATATTTGTGCATTGAAAAGTGAATTCATGGCTACCATATACATATTTGGATAATTTTCTTCTTTCTTACCACTCTTGTTGATTCAAAGAGCTGATCCTCATACTTATTGGACAGTTTATCCACTCCCTTAACCAAACCTCCTTTTGAGCTTAAACACTATCTTGAGAGTTGTGAGGCCTTTGCACATCATTTTTGAACTTTATCTTGGCAAAAAGTGTTAGGAATAAGACTTGCAATGAAAAGCTCTCTTGTAGATATCAGCTTGCATTTTGAGCTTGATTCTAGGTTAGGAGTTTGTGATGAAAGGGTACAGTTAAGTGGCTTGAGTTTCATGTCTATATGCTTGAAAAGAAGAAGGAAAAGTTTAAAATGGTAGTATGGGGAAACATGTTAGAATTGTGGTTAAGTACAAATGGAATAAAAGCTCTAAGTGTTTATAAAGAAGCCGCCAACAGCAAGGCTTTGAAATGTCAACCAAAGAAGAAATCAGACCCAAGGCAATTCACCAAAGGTGAAAAATGGCGTCTAATCAACAAGAAAGGAGCAAGTCCCAACAAAAAGATGCAACCACACAAGAAAAAAAAAGAAGTTTCCCCATCTATGAAGGAGGAGAAGGATTAAAATTTAGGAAAAGGGTAGATTTATGGGTTCACTTTGGGGTTTAGAAGTTTATAGGATTCATCTTTGTGTGAAAGAGTAGAAGAGAGCTTTGATTTGCATGCATAAGTGTGTTTTTGCCTTTAGCATTTTGCCTAAGATAGAATCATTTTCATTGAGTGATCCCTTATGTTTAGGAACATGTGCTTGAATGAGATCATATTAATCTCATAACCTTACCCTTAAAACCAAATGTCTTCACTTGATTTGCACAAACTTGATGCATGGTTATGAGCTTAATGAATGTTAATGAGTTGGTTGATTTGAGCATTTGTCTAAGTTGAGATTTGAGATCATTTTGAAACATGATGAGCATGGCTAGGTTCTTTAAAGTATAGCTGATTATGTTTTCATCCTACAACTAGACACTTAAGTGTTGACTCTATCTCTTTACCTTTGCATTTTTGGATTTGAATGTCCACTTTTAAACCTCATCCTCCATTTGTCATAGTTTGTTTGCTTGAGGACAAGCGAAAGGCAAGTGTGGGGGTGTTGATATCTCATACATTTGCATCATTTAGGCTTGCATTTAGTTAATGTATTGGTTCCCTTTTGCATGTTTTCTTTCTCTTTAGTCCTATTTTCCTTTCCTTTTAGACTTAGGTTGCATTTAGGTTGTGATTTGCATTCTCTATGCATAAAGGATGTTTTAGGTACTTAAGAGGCTCAATGGAGCAAGGAGGAAGTGTAGGAATGGTTCAAAGAGTTAGACAAGCTGAGAAGGAGCAAAAAGAGCATGGGAGATGATGGTGGATGCAGCACAAGACAATAAAAGAGCCAAGAAGAAGGTGCAGCTTGTTGAAGCGGCCATATACTTTTACCTGAAAAACCTGGCTCAGACAATTCCGGTCCAACCCAATTCAGCATCAACTGTCTTCAATAAGTTGTAGCCCTGTGAGTTATCTTGCGTCTGGAGATGGCTTCAGGTCATTCCCGTCAGTGGTTAGAAAGTTACAGAAGTTTTCGTGAAGTCGGTCAGCTCCATCAATCACTTGTATCGGTCTGGCATGGTAGATACAAAGCAGCATGAACCATCGATCAAGCCCATCGGTCAAGGAGTGACCGATGGGAAAGCAGCGGATACACCATCGAACCAGCCCATCGATCAAGACTGACCAATAGAAGCCCATCTATCAAAGCCATCGGTCAAGGAGTGACCGATGGAAACCACCCGAAGAACTATATCAACTAAAGATCAGCTCAGATGAGGTGTTTTCATTCCAATTTGGCCTCGGAGTTCTGCACCAACTTTGTAGCCAATTGAGTTAGCTTTCGTTTGGTATTGGGTTCAAGCTAGGTGACTCTAAACAAGCACACTTGGGAGGTAGCCCATGGTATCCTTTGTATATGTTATGCTTTTTAGTTCATGTTTATGCATTTTTAGTGTAGTTAGAAGCAGGAGTTTGGACTGAGGAACTCTCTTACACATCTCACCATTCCTCTTTCCACAAATAAAGTACCACATCCTTACCATTGTATATACCATTGCATCCCTTTGTTTTTGTTTATATTTTGCTGTTACTTCTCTCTCTTACTCCTTTTATTACACAAGAGACTATGTAATTTAAGTGTGGGGGAGAGATTTGGGGTTTGACATGTTTGTTCTTTTCTTAGTTTTTCATTTTCTTTCATTTTGAGTCACATGCATATCATGCATTCATCTAAGGCGTAGAAAAACACAAAAAATCAAAAAAAATTGAAACATTTTGCATGTTTTTGCAAACCAAAAAGAATGCATATAGTTGAATTTCAATTTCTTAGGATTGAGTCTAGTGTTTGCATATAGGATGCATTGCATTTGCATAGGGGATAATGATGAATTTTTCTTGTAAAATGCTTAGTGTTTAGAGATGATTTCAATGTTTAAGTGGTTAGTTGTTTGATGCATCATGAGAATGTTAGAAGTTAAGGCTGAACCATGTTTGGATTGCTAAATTTGATGCTCTTATCTCATACTTAAAGCATTTGTTCTTTGAAAATCAACTCTACCAACTTGAACCTTAATCTGCATTTTTAATTATCATGTTTGTGCATTGAAAAGTGAATTCATGGCTACCATATACATATTTGGATCATCTTCTTCCTTCTTACCACTCTTGGTTATCCAAATAGCTGATCCTCATACTTATGGGACAGTTTATCCACTCCCTTAACTAAACCTCCTTTTGAGCTTAAACACTATCTTGAGAGTTGTGAGGCCTTTGCACATCATTTTCGAATTTTGTCTTGGCAAAAAGTGTTGGGAATAAGGCTGGAAATGAAAAGCTCTATTATAGATATCAGCTTGCATTTTGAGCTTGATTCTAGGTTAGGAGTTTGTGATGAAAGGGCAGAGTCAAGTGGTTTGAGTTTCATGTCTATATTCTTTAAAAGAAGAAGGAAAAGTTTGAAATGGTAGTATGGGGGAAACAGGTTAGAATTGTGGTTAAGTACAAAGGGAATAAATGCTCTAAGTGTTTAGAAAGAAGGCGCCAACAGCAAGGCTTTGAAAGGTCAACCAAATATGTAATCTGACCCAAGGCAATCCATCAAAAGTGAAAAATGACGCCTAATCAACAAGAAAGGAGCAAGTTCCAAAAAAAAGATGCAACCACACAAGCAAAAAGAAGAAGTTTCCCCAGCTATGAAGGAGGAGAAGGGTTAGAGTTTAGGAATAGGGTAGACTTAGGGGTTCACTTTGGGGTTTAGAATTTTATAGGATTCATCTTTGTGTAAAAGAGTAGAAGAGAGGTTTGATTTGCATGCATAAGTGTGCTTTTACCTTTAGCATTTTGCCTAAGATAGAATCATTTTCATTGAGTGATCCCTTATGTTTAGGAACATGTGCTTGAATGAGATCATATTAATCTCATAACCTTACCCTTAAAACCAAATGTCTTCACTTGATTTGCACAAACTTGATGCATGGTTATGAGCTTAATGAATGTTAATGAGTTGGTTGATTTGAGCATTTGTCTAAGTTGAGATTTGAGATCATTTTGAAACATGATGAGCATGGCTAGGTTCTTTAAAGTATAGCTGATTATGTTTTCATCCTACAACTAGACACTTAAGTGTTGACTCTATCTCTTTACCTTTGCATTTTTGGATTTGAATGTCCACTTTTAAACCTCATCCTCCATTTGTCATAGTTTGTTTGCTTGAGGACAAGCGAAAGGCAAGTGTGGGGGTGTTGATATCTCATACATTTGCATCATTTAGGCTTGCATTTAGTTCATGATTTGGTTCCCTTTTGCATGTTTTCTTTCTCTTTAGTCCCATTTTCCTTTCCTTTTAGACTTAGGTTGCATTTAGGTTGTAGTTTGCATTCTCTATGCATTAAGGATGTTTTAGGTACTTAAGAGGCTCTAGGGATCAAGGAGGAAGTGTGGGAATGGTTAAGAGAGTTAGACAAGCTGAGAAGGCGCAAAAGGAGCATGGGAGATGATGGTGGATGCAGAACAAGACAATAAAAAAGCCAATAAGAAGGTGCACCTTGTTGAAGCGGTCATAAACTTTTACCTAAAAAAGCTGTCTCGGACAAAGCCGATCCAACCCGATTCATCATCAACTGTCTTTATTAACGTTGTATCCCTGTGAGTTAGCTTGCGTCTGGAGTTGGTTTCAGGTCATTCCCATCAGTGGTTAGAAACATAAGTTTTCGTAAAGCCGGTCAGCTCCATCGATCACCTTTATCGGTCTGGCATGATCGATACAAAGCAGCAGGAGCCATCGATCAAGCCCATCAGTCAAGGAGTGACCGATGGAAAAGCAGCGGATACACCATCAATCAAGCCCATCTATCAAGAATGACCGATAGAAGTCCATCGGTCAAAGCCATCGGTCAAGGAGTGACCGATGGGAATCACCCGAAGGACCATATCGACTGAAGATCAGCTCAGATGAGATGTTTGCATTCCGATTTGGCCTCAGAAGTGTTCACCAACTTTGTAGCCACTTGAGTTGGATTTCGTTTGGTATTGGTGTCGAGTCATTCCCTTTAGTGGTTGAAGAGTTATGGCTAATAAAGTCAGAACATGTCCATCTGGAGTTTCGATCGATCATCTTGACCGACTTGAAGATTAGCTCAGCCGAATAGTCTCCTTCTTGATTCAGTTTCCGAACTCTTCATGAAAGTTGTAGCCACGTGAGTTACCTTTCCAGAGCACGTTGTTGCAGGTCATTCTGATATGTCGTTCAAATGATATTGCAATTGTCGTGAAACAGGACAAACCCATCGATCAAGGCCAGCGGTCAAAGAGTGACCGATGGGAATGCAGCGGATGCACCATCGATCACTAAAGACCGATGGAAACCAGTCCGAACTTGCTTCTGTTTACCACTTCGCCATTCATCTAGAGCATTTGTCTTCTAGTATAAATAGACTTTGATCTAATGTTTTTAGAATCAAGTTTTGTTCTTGCTTAGTTTTTGATTACTCTTGGTCTTTGTAAGAACAAATCTATCATTTTAATCAAATTTTTGCATTTGCATTTTAATTTTTTCTCCAATCTCCCTCTTAATCATGTTTAGCATCATTTATCTTTGTGATTTGGTATTAATAATGGTGATTATTGAGTAGGTCTCTTAGGGTTTCTAGATGTGGTAGATTATGAGAATTTAGAGGCTTGATTAGGGTTTGTTAGTGTTTAATATGATTGATTCCTCTCTATTAATCTGTTCTTAAGCTAGATTTGTCTTGATCACAAGAATCTAGAACTAGGCTTCATTTTAAGCCCACCATGTGTTTGATGAAATGCTGATCTTGGTTAGTAGAGGATTTACTGGCCTTAGCTCAAGAGATTGACTGTTTGAGGAGTATTTTGACTTGAATTAAGTTGGTTATTCTTGCCTGTAATTGTTCTAGCACTAATGAGAGTTAGTTCTTGTTAGGATGATTAGCAGAGTGTTATTTGCCAAGAGATTGGACTTAACTTGCTTAATTGTGAACTCTATGTCTAGGAATCAACATTGATAGCTTGTTTGCTTCATCAATGATGTTTGAAAGAACCTTAGTTAGCATTTGAATTACCCAAACTCAAGAACCACATCTAGGAACTTGTTTTCTCTTATTTGAATTTTGAATTTTGCTAAGTGCTCTGTTTTATTGCTCTGTTTTGTTCATTGATCAATGCTAAACTGTTCTCTTTTGAGTGTTGATTGGTGTTCGATCACTTAGGGTGTTAGTTTTAATTGTGTAAACAAAAAATCTTCTCTGAATAAACCTCACTTAGAGTCTTCTGTTTGCAACTCTAGTGTTATTCATCTTAACCCCTTGGATTGACCTAAAAACCTATGCTATGCTACAACTAATAATAAAGTCCTAGAAAGTCTTGTATCAATTTGAAGCTGTTGCGATTGAGGTTATTGTTTGGATCATTAGAGTTTGTGGAAATTTTAAGATCAGGTTTTATTTGTATTTGGTTACTAACTCTTTTTGAAGTGTTTTCATTTCAGGTGAGGACCTACAGGTTGACAAGATGCTCTGTTCTGAGAATCTATGGTGCAACAACTTCAACCAAGAGCTTCTGACTATGAACTACTTTGCCGACAGCTACAATCACCACCCACAGTTTGCGCCCCCTCCTTCCCTCCCTCAAGGTCAATTCAAAGCTTTTACCTCTAGTGCAGCTGATATCAAGAGCATGCTCATTGAAATCCTCAACTTACAACTCCTTGAAACATTGGTGATGAACAAGAGATTTGCTGAGTTGCACAACAAGATAGACTCTGTTCATGATGAGTTCAACACCAAGTTTGATGATTTGGAATCAAGGATACGTAACTTAGAGACCACCAATGAGTATTGCCAAGATGTTGAGTCTGCATTTGCCTTTACTCCTCTTGAAGAAGAAGCCATAATTGAAGACTTCCTTTCCTTAATCAATAAGGACATTGACATTCAGAGTGGGGGAGAGGAGCTTATGCCACTAAGGAGAACTCTCTTGAAGAAGGAGCCAACAAAGAAGAAGAGAAGTGGGCGCCACTTGAAGTTGCTGACGCTAAAATGGAAGACCTTGTTGAGGTCTCTGATGTTAAGAAGGAAACTCAAGCTGCTGTTCTCCCGATCTACCAGCCTGATATCCCATTTCCTAGAAGATTCAAGGAGCAGCTAGTCAAGAAGTATGCAATTCTCTAAGCTGCTCAAATGGAGATGAGAGGTCTTGATGTTGAAGAAGGGTTGAAAGAGGCACTTGCCATGGTTGAGGAATGAAAGGTTGAAAAGCTGAACATCAAGAAGCTTGGAGATCATGGCTGCTTCACACTCCCTCGTGAGCTTAAAGGCAAGACTTTGAAGAGCTGTCTATGTGATTTGGGTGCTAGCATAAACCTGTTGCCATCTTCCACAGCCAAGGATTTGAGTTACACCAAGTTCCAGCAAAGAAATGTGTCTCTAACCATTGCTGATGGCACAGTTAATACACCATTGTGAGCCCTCAAAGATGTACCCATGATGATAGAAGGAGTCAAGATTCCTACAAACGTTTTGGTTCTAGATGGTGAGGGCAAGGTCAAAAATGCAATCATCCTTAGGAGACCATTTCTAGCTTCAACAGGAGCTGTCTTTGATGTAAAAGCTTGCACTATAGAGCTTACACTCACCAAGGAGAAGATCTTGAAGTTTGACAATAAGGGCAACAAACTGGAGCATGAACATGCCTTCTCTATGGAGCTGAACAAGATGAAAGGAGTTGACAAGAACTGGCCAAAGTTTGAGGGCTACCAAGGAGAGAGTTTTGATGGCTGCTATTTGTCAAAGCTGTTCCAAGACACCACCGAAGAGGAGGTCCTCCAAGTGGTTAGTTCCAAGAAGATGAATCAAATTGTGCTGGTTATTGGAAAGGGAGAGGTGGTTTTGCAACCATATGGCTCAAATAATGGTGAGGTTTGCTACAAGATGCAGTAAGAGGGGAAGTCCAAGCCTTTTGATAAGATCAAGCTGAATGGAATCACCAAAAGATTCAAAGGAGGCAAAATGACACCAAGGAGTGCCAAGACTCCTCCTTACCTCCACTAGAGAGGTAATCAAAGTCAAGCTAGGTGACTCTAAACAAGCACACTTGGGAGGTAGCCCCATGGTATCCTTTGTATATGTTATGCTTTTTAGTTAATGTTTATGCATTTTTAGTGTACTTAGAAGCAGGAGTTTGGACTAAGGAACTCTCTTACACATCTCACCATTCCTCTTTCCACAAATAAAGTACCACATCCTTACCAATGTATATACCATTGCATACTTTTGTTTTTGTTTATATTTTGCTGTTACTTCTCTCTCTCACTCCTTTTATTACACAAGAGACTGTGTAATTTAAGTGTGGGGGAGAGATTTTGGGGTTTGACATGTTTGTTCTTTTCTTAGTTTTTCATTTTCTTTAATTTTGAAACACATGCATATCATGCACTCATCTAAGGCATAGAAAAACACAAAAAATCAAACAAATTTGAAAATTTTTGCATGTTTTTGCAAAACAAAAAAAGCATATAGTTGCATTTCAATTTCTTAGGATTGAGTCTAGTGTTTGCATATAGGATGCATTGCATTTTCATAGGGGATAATGATGAATTTTCCTAGTAAAATGTGTAGTGTTTAGAGATGATTTCAATGTTTAAGTGGTTAGTTGTTTGATGCATCATGAGAACGTTAGAAGTTAAGGATGAACCATGTCTGGATTGCTAGATTTGATGCTCTTATCTCATACTTAAAGCATTTGTTCTTTGAAAATCAACACTATCAACTTGAACCTTAATCTGAATTTTTAATTATCATATTTGTGCATGAAAATGTGAATTCATGGCTACCATATACATATTTGGATAATCTTCTTCCTTCTTACCACTCTTGTTTATTCAAATAGCTGATCCTCATACTTATGGGACAGTTTATCCACTCCCTTAACCAAACCTCCTTTTGAGCTTAAACACTATCTTGAGAGTTGTGAGGCCTTTGCACATTATTTTCGAATTTTATCTTGGCAAAAAGTGTTAGGAATAAGGCTGGCGATGAAAAGCTCTCTTGTAGATATCAGCTTGAATTTTGAGCTTGATTCCAGGTTAGGAGTTTGGGATGAAAGGGTACAGTTAAGTGGCTTGAGTTTCATGTCTATATGCTTTAAAAGAAGAAGGAAAAGTTTAAAATGGTAGTATGGGGAAACATGTTAGAATTGTGGTTAAGTACAAATGGAATAAAAGCTCTAAGTGTTTATAAAGAAGGCGCCAACATCAAGGCTTTGAAAGGTCAACCAAAGAAGAAATCAGACCCAAGGAAATTCACCAAAGGTGAAAAATGTGCGCCTAATCAACAAGAAAGGAGCAAGTACCAACAAAAAGATGCAACCACACAAGAAAAAAGAAGAAGTTTCCCCATCTATGAAGGAGGAGAAGGGTTAGAATTTAGGAAAAGGGTAGACTTAGGGGTTCACTTTGGGGTTTAGAAGTTTATAGGATTCATCTTTGTGTAAAAGAGTAGAAGAGAGCTTTGATTTGCATGCATAACTGTGCTTTTACCTTTAGCATTTTGCCTAAACTTTTAGACTTAGGTTGCATTTAGGTTTCAGTTTGCATTCTCTATGCATTAAGGATGTTTTAGGTACTTAAGAGGCTCTATGGAGCAATGAGGAAGTGTGGGAATGGTTCAAAGAGTTAGACAAGCTGAGAAGGAGCAAAAGGAGCATGAGAAATGATGGTGGATGCAGCACAAGACAATAAAAGAGCCAAGAAGAAGGTGCACCTTGTTGAAGCGGCCAGAAATTTTACCTGAAAAACTCGGCTGGGACAATTCCGGTCCAACCCGATTCAGCATCAAATGTCTTCAATAAGTTGTAGCCCTGTGAGTTATCTTGCGTCTGGAGATGGTTTCAGGTCATTCCCATCAGTGGTTAGAAAGTTACAGAAGTTTTCGTGAAGCCGGTCAGCTCCATCGATCACTTGTATCGGTCTGGCATGGTAGATACAAAGCAGCAGGAGCCATCGATCAAGCCCATCGGTCAAGGAGTGACCGATGGGAAAGTAGCGGATACACCATCGAACCAGCCCATCGATCAAGACTGACCAATAGAAGCCCATCGATGAAAGCCATCGGTCAAGGAGTGACCGATGGGAGCCACCCGAAGAACTATATCAACTGAAGGTGAGCTCAGATGAGGTATTTTCAATCCAATTTGGCCTCGGAGTTCTGCACCAACTCTGTAGCCAATTGAGTTAGCTTTTGTTTGGTATTGGGTTCGAGTTATTCCCATCAGTGATTGAAGAGTTATGGCTAATAGAGTCAGCACATGTCCATCTGCAGTTTCGACCGATCATCTTGACCGACTTGAAGATCAGCTCAGACGAATAGCCTTCTTCTTGATTCAGTTTCCGCAGTCTTCATGAAAGTTGTAACCACGTGAGGACGCGGTTGCAGGTCATTCTGGTATGCCGTTCAAAAGATATCGCAATTCTTGTGAAACAGCACAAACCCATCGATCAAGGCCATATGTCAAGGAGTGACCGATGGGAATGCAGCGGATGCACGATCGATCACTGCCATCGATCACTCAAGACCGACGAAAACCAGTCTGAACTTGCTTCTGTTTACCACTTTGCCATTAATCGAGGGCATTTGTCTTCTAGTATAAATAAACTTGATCTAATGTTTTTAGATTCAAGTTTTGTTCTTGCTTAGTTTCTGATTACTCTTCGTCTTTGTAAGAACAAATCTATCATTTTAATTAAAGTTTTGCATTTGCCTTTTAATTTCTTCTCTAATCTCCCTCTTATTAATGTTTAGCATCATTTACCTTTGTGATTTAGTGTTAACTATGGTGATTATTGAGTAGTTCTCTTAGGGTTTCTAGATGTGGTAGATTAGGGGAATTTAGAGGTTTGATTAGGGTTTGTTAGTGTTTAATATGATTGATTCCTCTCTATTAATCTGTTCTTAAGCTAGATTTGTCTTGATCACATGAATCTAGAACTAGGCTTCATTTTATGCCCACCAAATGTTTGATGAAATGCTGATCTTGGTTAGTAGAGGATTTACTGGCCTTAGCTCAAGAAATTGACTGTTTGAAGAGTATTTTGACTTGAATTGAGTTGGTTATTCTTGCTTGTTGATTGTTCTAGCACTAATGAGAGTTAGTTCTTGTTAGGATGATTAGCAGAGTGTTATTTGCCAAGAGATTGGACTTAACTTCCTTAATTGTGAACTCTATGTCTAGGAATCAACACTGATAGCTTGTTTGCTTGATCAATGATGTTTGAAAGAACCTTAGTTAGCCTTTGAATTTCCCTAAGTCAATAACCACATCTAAGAACTTGTTTTCACTTATTTGAATTTCGAATTTTGCTAAGTGCTCTGTTTTATTGCTCTGTTTTGTTCATTGATCATTGCTAAACTGTTCTCTTTTGAGTGCTGATTGGTGTTTGACCACTTAGGGTGTTAGTTTTAGTTGTGTAAACAACAAATCTTCTCTGAATCAACGTGACTTAGAGTCTTCTGCTTGCAACTCTAGTGTTATTCATCTTAACCCCTTGGATTGAAATAAACACCTATGCTACGCTACATGTGACTAGTACAAGCATTAGGTGATTGAATCAAGTCCTAAAAAGTCTTGTATCAGTGATCAAACTCTAATGGTTAACTAAACAAGACTAAGCTGTGCAAATTCAAAGTAAGAGATTCAAATAGAGTAAATCAAGGATCTAAGATGGGGGTTATTGACTAAGAGGGGATTAGAACTAAACTAGTGATGCTTCAAAACCATTCAAACAATGCTATCTTCTAAGCATAAGATTAACAGCTATAATCAGCCCAATTCCTTGGCACTAATCACTTTGCTAAACACAAGTTCTAGACAATTTCCATTACTGAACAGATGATTAGCAAGCATTCAAACAGAAATCCAATCCTATAAAGCTAAAATGTTCCGTAGACAACAAATCCCTTAGGCTAAGATAAGAAAATCCTCTAAAAGACTCAGTGCAGCATTTCATCAAACACTTATCAGGCATAAGAGAAAGCCAATATACTAAACAAGTCTGGCCAAGACAAATCTAGTGTTAAGCACATCTAATAGAGAGAAGACAATCATATTAAGTATAAGACATCACTAATCTAATCCTAAAAGCTCTCTAATCTATCCCATCTCAAACCCTAAATAAGACTACTCACCAGTCATGTTCAAAACCACAGATTCCAAAGAGAAATAATGGCTAAGGATTATTAGGAAGCAGAATAGACAAGAATAGATAAAGGCAAATATAGAATTTCACTAAATCAAACAAGGTCTTACAAAGTAAAGCTGAAAAAGGAAAAGTATTCGTTGCAAGAACAGTAGCAAAATTAATAAGATAAGATTTGTCTAAACATTGAGGACTTTAGTATTTATAGAGAGGCTTAGAATCCCCTAATAAACCAAGAATAAACCGGTTTTAGACTAACTCGGCTGGACCATATCGACTCCTTTGATCGATACTGACATCGATACTGGCTCTGCTTGAGGGTGTATCGACATGGTCTTGATCGATACGGTGGTCAATACACAAGGCTTCACGGGTGTATTGGCTTGACTCTCCTCAGTGCAGAGATAGATACAATCACCCTTTTCCTAAGGCATATGGAGCAGAATCATGTCAATATGCTTCTTCGATATTGCCCTGTCTCCGGTATATCGGCTTCAGTGCTCGATACACTCCTCGGTACAAACTTATCCCGGTGTATCGATGTCTTACGGGTCGATAGGCTCCTCTGTACCCCTTGTTACTTCTGTATCGACATGAAATCTTCGATATCCAGTCTGATATGTGCCATATCAATCAGATCACCTCGATATCCTGCTCGATATTAGTCCATCCAACCTTGTCCTTCTCCTTGCTCCAGTCCTAACTCACATCCATTGCACCACTTGGTCTCCAATCTCCTTCTAGTACCTGAATAACAATTCCAAATGCAAGCAAAATGCAATGTAAGTCTTCAAACTATATTAACTCCTAAATGTAAGCAACAAGAGGATAGTCTCCTTGAGGAAGAGGAGTGTTGGCGCCTTGTGGAATTTGAGCAGATGGGCGCCTTCTTGATAGAGCATGTGCTGGGGAATGAGAAAAGCAAAGCTGTTTGGGTTGGAGAAGGATGTGAGATGCTGATTTGGGGAGTAGTAGCTTTGCAGCTGATCCATCTTCTTGGATAAAATTGTAGATGAACTTGGCACCCACACTCTCTCCAAAGAACCTTGATTTCTTCAGATATCACAAGTCTAGCCACTCCACCTTGACTGTTGTTGGTCCTGGCTCAACTCCTGCAGCTTCCATCAATGCAGAAACAAGTTCTGCACAATAAAGCTTTGGCGCCTTGTCATCATTGGTTGATAGCCAATGTTTGATGACCATAAGCTGCTGCATGAAGATGGTGACCATTCTAGTTGTCCCATCTGTTCCTTTAAGCTCCACTCCTTGTCTTGTGTAGTCTAAGAGGTTGATCAGACTTTGATCAATGAGCTCCCATTCGCCACCTTCAACAGCACCACTTTCTCTTCTTGCAAAGAGACTATGCGCCAATGCCTTGTGCACATATCTGATGGCTGGGTTACTGATCAATGAAGCCTTGCTTCTTCCTGGCTTGTAAGCGCCTCTTGCTACATGATCCCAAAGGCTGATCTGCTCTTCTTTGCCAATCCCCTGATTTTGTCCTCTAGAGCTGCCATAGGATAAGCCAATAACTTCCTCAATGGCTGAGAAGGACATCCTATAATTTCCCTTTGAAACTCTGAAGGTGATGAAACCATCACCATCCTCTTCTGGAGTCTCCTCTCCCGACTCATAGAAGGTGACTTCAAAGGTTGCAAAGAATTAAAGCACTTGGTCCTTGTTGGCTGCGTAAGGAGTTCCCACAGGCTTAGTCAGCTCCATCGTCTCTAGCATAGTTGAGCAGTCCTCATGTATTCCCAAAGCCTTCATAGTTAGCGTATGGGGGTACCTTGAAGGTATCACATCCACATTTTGCATCCTGTCATAGAGCTTCCTTTGAGCAGGAGTGGTGGAGCTCTTCTTATTGGTCGGAACCTTCTCACTAGGACCAGCTTCCACTTTCTTTTTCCCTTAAGCCTTAGCATTTGGACTCCCCATCTCCTTAGACTTTCCCTTGACCTTCTCTTGCTTCACAACCTCCTTGTTGGCACAACATCTTTTTGTTCTCACCATAGTACCTTAAAAGACAAAATTCTCAAAAACAGAAATGAGAATATGGTTTAAACAAAAGAAAAATGCTTAATGTTGCGAAAATCACAAAATATGGAATTTATTTACTTAAAATTAAACATCTATAAGATGTGAAGCAATTAAATAAGCAAAGCATGCAAAATAAAACTAAACTAAGAAGCAACAATCATTTAACTAAACTTGCAACTACTTAACAAAAATTAAGTTCTTAAGTGATAAAAGCAAAGTTTAAGCAATATAAAAAGCTAAGATACAATACCTCTAGTGGTTTGGCTCCCCTAGACAATTAAGAACTAAAAATTTCGAATTTTGTGGTTGCAAACTAGAAAAATGAGAGTGAGAGAGAGAAGGGTTGGGTTAGTTTATATAGAGGATGGAGGAATCTTTTGTGGGGAGCTAGGGGAAAAGGAGTGCCTAGGAGAGGGCCCACTAGTGCTTGGTAAGAGGAAGGATTCAAATTTAAATTTTCTGATCTAGTTTGACCAAGGAGGGAAAAATTTGAACTGAGATTGACTTACCTTAGCGGCAATATCGAGCTCTCTAAGCCGATACACTGGTAGGTATGGATCATATCGGCTTGGTTTGCTCGATATGCATGTCGATATCAGTTGTCTGGGCTCTTGTATTGACCGATATGCACATCGATATTACGCTTCACCTTCATATCGGTTCCTAGCACCACGATACAAAGTCTGATATTCATCCCAGCAGTCCAGTATCGAGCAATAGAGCTCGATATGTAGCTTGGTATGATCTTACAATTCTTTGTATCAGACTAGTACCTCGATACAATACTCGATACACCTTAACTTATGCTAAATAGCACCTTTACACTCCCCAGTCAAGGTATATCAGCATGGAACCTCGATACGTAGCTCGATATGCCTTAATATGGGCGATAAATCGCCCTTTATCCTCTCAGTTAAGGTATATCGTCATGACATGTCGATACGTTGCTCGATATTCACCATAAGGTGTTGTATCGACCTGGCATCCCGGTACACTTGCCCGATATGAATGCCAGTTAAGGGATATCGATGTGTTTTCACCCCGATACATGGCTTGTTAAGGCATATCCGTTTGCCTTACCCTGGTACATTGATCGATACAACATCCTCTCACATGTATCGACCAAGATCATCCCGGTACACTGATCGATACTGAGTCAGAACATCAATATCGAGCAAGAACTGCTCGATACGCTGTATGATATTGACTGTATCGACATATCATGACCGATATGCTGGTCGATATTAACCTTTTTGTGCCTCCTTCCTTCTTCCAAGCTTGGCTCCTCCTTCCTCAGCTTGAACATGGTTACGAGGGACACTCAAACACACTCACACAAACATAAAAAACATAAGAAAGCAAAAGTATATGCAAGGATACCATGGGATTGCCTCCTAAGTGCGCTTATTTAGAGTCACTTAACTTGACTTTCTTTGGCTCTGTAGTTGTGGTAAGGAGCAGGAGTCATGGAACTCCTTGGTGGGATCTTGCTTCCTCTGACCCTCTTGGTGACTCCATCTATCTTGAGCACAGCAAAGGGCTAAGATCTGCCTTCATGCTTCATCTTGTAGCAGATTTTACCATCCTTAGAGCCAAATGTTCTCAAGACCACCCCATCTTCTATATGACCCAGCAAAAGTTTATTCACAGAATTCAATCTATCCACTTCGAGGACCTCCTCTTCAGTGGTTTCACCAAACAGTTTGGACAGAGAGCTTCCATCAAAGCGTGCAGCAACATAGCCATCAAACTCAAGCCAATGCTTAGCAACTCCCTTCAGCTTCTTAACTTCTATTGAGAAGGCTTGCTCATCTTGTAGCTTGTTCCCCTTGGAATCAAACTTCAGCACCTTCTCCTTGGTTAGTCTCAGCTCTATAGTGCACTCCTTTGCATCAAAAACTGGTCCAGCTGAAGCTAAGAAGGGCCTGCCTAAGATGATGGCATTCTTTATCTTCCCCTCAAAATCCAAGACTAGAAAGTCTATTGGGATTATTACTCCCTCAATCATCATGGAAACATCCTTATGAGCTCCTAGAGGTATGTTGACTGTGCCATCTTTTATGGCTAGACATTACTCTCCTGGAATGAAGTTTAGCCCAACGCCTTAGCTGTAGAGAGGGCAGCAGGTTGATGCTTGCACCTAAGTCACAAAGACAACTCCTGAAAGTCTTCCCTCTGAGTTCACAAGGAATGGTGAACCATCCAGGATCTCGAAGCTTCTTGCTGTTCAATACCTCAGTCTTAGCTATGGCTTCTTTCAGCTCATCCTCAACATCAAAACCTCTGAGCTTCATTTGATTAGCATAGAGAGTGGTATACTTATCACAAGCTGTTTCTTAAACCTTCCAAGAAAAGGGAGAGCTGGCTTGTAAGGAGAAAGATAATAGGCTTCAGTTTCCTTCTCTACCCCAACAGTCACAAGTGGCTTGCTCTTCTCCTCTTCATTAGTGGTTGCTTCTTCAAGAGACTCTTCCTTTGCATTTTCTTAATTGGCATTAGCTGCTAGAAACTCCTCTCCCCCACTCTGGAGTTCAATGTCCCCATTGTGCAATGAAAGGAAGTCTTCTCTGATAGTTTCCTCTTCAGCTAAGAGAGTCTCTTCTTTAGTAGCTATAGCATTGCAAAACTCCTTAGGATTAGCTTCTGGTTTTCCAGGAAGGTTTCCTTGAGGTTTAAGGCCAGCAATGCCTTTGTTGTTCTCAAGTGTCTTCAGTCTTGAAGCCAACCCATCAATCTTGTTAGAGAGCTCCACATGGAGAGAGTCCATCCTGTTATAAACCTCAACAAACTTCTTTGTGATCTCCACATTTGTAGCTTGTTGGCCTTGAAGGAGTTGTTGCAGCATTCCCTTTATCTCAGCATCATTGCTATTTGAGGAGCTGGCTTGGCCATGGCTGAGAACCAGGAGGAGAAACTGCTCTGGCTGAAAGTTTCCTTGGAAGATATTCCTTGGAGCATAGCTTTGGTTAAAGGGTACAAAAGGTCTTTGTTGGTTCAATTGAGGCTGTTGTGGAGGATAAACCTGATTTTGGGGATTAGCAACATTGTTGCTTCTATAAGAGAGGTTTGGGTTAAGCTTGTAGTTGCCATAGTTGTTGTTGTAGCCTCCCTGATTTCCCACATTGCTCATCTCTTCCACATGAAATTCTTCCTCACTTGGAATCTCAATCATTTCACCAACAAAATTCAGCTCCTTATGCTGCACCTGAAGCAACTTGTCAATCCTTGAGTTTAGATCCTTTAGCTTTCTTCTTGTGGACTCTAACTCCTTCTTTGTATGGCCCTCTTCTCCTCTTTGAGTTCTGTCAAAATCCTCATTGTAATTTCCACCACTTTGAGCCATGTTTTCAACAAGCTCAAGACCTTCATCCACATCCTTAGAGAGAAAGTTCCCATTACTAGCTGTGTCAAGGAGCATCCTTATCTTGGCTAAAGCGCCTCTGTATAGTGTAAATAGCAAGGATTCAGTTGAGAAGCCATGAGGTGGGCACTGAAGTGTATAACCCTTGAACCTCTCTCATGCTTCACCAAAAGACTCATTGCTTCTTTGAGAGAATCCTGAAATTTCATTACTTATCCTTGCAGTCCTAGATGTGCTACAGAACTTTGCCATAAATGCCTTTTTACACTGATCTCAGCTTGTGATACTCCCTTGGGGTAAGTTATTTTTCCACTGGTGCAGCTTATCTCCCAAAGAGAATGGGAAGAGCCTGAGTTTGAAGTCATCTTCACTAACACCATTTATCTTGGTGAGTGAGCACAATCTGTCAAAATTGTCTATATGGTCCAAGGGATCATCCAAAGGCAAGCCATGAAACTTGCTGTTCTTAACCATAGAGATCAAGCCAGACTTAATTTTGAAATTGTTGTTCTGCACTGGTGGAGGGATGATACATGTCCTGTTGTTATAGGCGTTAGGAGCATGACCAACACCAATGGGCCTCATAGGGCGTGCATCATGTGCTGGTCCTCTCTAACCTTGCTCTCCTTGGACTCCTTGTTTTCCTTGAACACCAGCAACTCCCTGAAATCCTTGTGCTCTTGGTGGTCCCTGAAATCGTTGATCATAAATACCATGATCCATGTTCAGCTGATGGAACCTTTGCAGTCTTTCTCTTTCCCTGTTTGCTCTCAATGCTCTCTCAATCTGCATAATGTTGTTCTGATTGGGAAGCAGATTCTGATTTCCTCTAGATCTCAGGTACATGCACTTATAAGAGGAAGAGCAAACTTGAAAATCAGTAACTAAACAGAAAATAACAGCCTAATCTCAAGCAATCTACAAATCCTAATGCGTATATCAAGCCCATATGGCAACACCGCCAATTTGATAAGAGGTTTTTGTTCTAGTCAAATCCCAACACACTCATGTCAACGCAGCATGTAAGGTATCAATCCATCTGGGCATGTAAGTAACTAATAATGCAGCAGTTCACTTAAGTTAAGCCAAATTCAAAATAACAAGTGTGATCAAACTCTAATGATTAACTAAACAGGACTAAGCAGTGCAAATTCAAAGTAAGAGATTCAAATAGATTAAAGCAAAAATTTAAGATGGAGATTATTGACTATGATGGGATTAGAACTATACTAGTGATGCTTCAAAACTATTCAAACAATGCTATCTTCTAAGCATAAGATTAACAGTTATGAGCAGCTTAATTCCTTAACACTAATCACTTTGCTAAACACAAGTCCTAGATAATTTCCATTACTGAACAGATGATTATAAGCATTCAAACAGAAATCCAATCCTATAAAGCTAAAATGTTTCTTAGACATATAATCCCTTAAGCTAAGATAAACAAATCCCCTAAAAGACTCATTGCAGCATTTCATCAAACATTTATCATGTATATAAGAAAGTCAAGATACTAAACAAGTCTGGCCAAGAACAATAGAGAAATTAATAAGATAAGAGTTGCCTAAACATTTTAGGACTATAGTATTTATGGGAGGATTAGAATAAACAAAGAATAAACCGGTTTTAGACTAACTCGGCTGGACCATATCAGCTCCTTTGATCGATACAGACATCGATAATGGCTCTCCTTTAGGGTGTATTGACATGGTCATGATCGATTCGGTGGTTGATACACAAGGCTTCAGGGGCGTATCGGCTTGACTCTCCCGATGTAGACATCGATACAATCGCCCTTTTCCTAAGGCATATGGAGCAGAATCATGTCGATATGCTTCTTCGATATTGCCCTGTGTCTGGTGTATCTGCTTTGGTTGTCGATACACTCCTCGGTACAAACTCATCCTGGTGTATCGATGTCTTCCTGGTCGATATGCTCCTATGTACGCCTTGCTCCTTCTGTATCGACATGAAGTCTTCGATATCCAGTCCGATATGCGCCATATCAATCAGATCACCTTGATATCCTGCATGATATTGGTCCATCCGACCTTGTCCTTCTCCTTGCTCCAGTCCTAACTCACATCCATTGCACCGCTTGGTCTCCAAACTCGTTCTAGTACCTGAATAAAACTCCAAATGCAAGCAAAATGCAATGCAACTACTAAAACTATACTAACTCCTAAATGTATGCAAATGGGACAAGAAAAAGCAAAATATGCATGTTAAAAGACTAAAACTAGTGATGAATGCATGCTAAGATGGTATAAATAATGGAGATATCAGGATTTGAAAGCATTGATCAATGTGGCGTTCCTAAGGTTAGCTGACTGTTTGAGGGCAAGCAAAAGCTAAGTCTAGGGGAGTTGATATATCTTGGTTTTTAACCATGCTATAAGTTCTTTTTATTGTGTCTTTTGGTCTTTTTAGAGTCCTAGTAGGGTCTTTACAGGTTACTGCATGCTTGGAGCACAATTGGAGATTTTGGAGCATTTTGGATCAAAGCAAAAGTACTTCCCGAACAAAGCAACATGAGGGCGCGATATTGCACTGATGACGATCATCACCCTCTGTCTAGTGATGCTCGTCACCTACATCTGAGGAAGAGTCATGTGGTTTATGACAGGGCTCAGGTTTTACCCAAATAAAACTATTGCAAGTGCATAACAATGCAGTTATAGTATAAGGGTTTATTGAATCCCAAGGGATTCTACGCTATATAATTAAAGTTTGGATTAAGCTAAGCAGTAATGAGTGAATGTAATGTGAAGTAACAAAATAAATGAAAGCAGGTGATTTGTTGTTTGATCTAAAGTTCAGAAAGCTAAATGCGCTATGTCAGGACAATTCACAGGTTGAATCCGAGAATGTAGACTGCATGCAAGGAAGAATGAATTAAAACCGTCTTAAACTCAAAACTCAATGATATAACTAATCAGTTCTCATTGCAGAAGTTATCTATGCCTATTTCACAGAATTTCAAATCTCTTTGCAAATTCTAACAAGATAAGCAAGCATTAAAGATCAGGTTTCGATTGTTCATAAAACTTCTAAGTCAAATCTCTTTGCAAGTAGGCGTTTTGCTCATCTAATAATAGTTCAGGTGATTAACAATGTTCTCACATCTATTAAACAACCTAAGGTTTCGAAATCTAGATGATTAGTCTCCGAAATCGATATGAATGCACGCACAGATGAAGAACCAATGGATTTTCCTAACAGTTTTGCAATTCTACAAACTCTTCATCAACCTTTGAAAAGCCCTAACTTAACTAACAAACTACCCAGACATGGTGAATTGAGAAAACATCATGAATATAATAGATTGCATAAAAGAAATAAGAAATAAAGATAAAGAAGTTTGAAATCTGCTCTAAAGGAGTATGATTTGTCTCTCCAAAAACTCTGCTACGAATCTCTCTCAAAAGCTCTGCTACAAATCTCTCGCAAAAGCTCTCTAGAAAATGAGATACAAACCAAAAAGTGGCTGAAATACCTAATATACAAGCTAAAAACGAATTGGGGCTTTTTTGTAATTAATAAAACTTCTGGGCTAAAACTGCAATTTTCTCTCAATCTTTTAATAAGGCTTCGCGATTCTTCTCTGATGTGGGTGACGAGCGTCACCTTTGAGTGGTGACGATTGTCACAAGTACAATGCAACACCTTCTGAGTTGCTAACTCCGGGGTTGATTCTTGCAGTGCTCCAAAAAACTCCAAAACCTCCATTTAGGCTCCAGTCATGCTATAACCTGCTAGGACTCTAAAAAGACCTAAAAGACCCAATAAAAAGGTCTTATACCATGGTTAAAAACTATAAAAACCATAATATATCAACTCCCCTAGACTTAGCTTTTGCTTGCCCTCAAGCAAACATCAGACAAAGAAGAGGGTCGAGGTTTGAAAACAGAAACAGTCAGCTAAACTTCAGGAACACCACATTGATACACACTTTAGAATCCACATAGCACAGAGCCAACACAAGATCAAATTTCAGTCTAATCATCACAAGCTTAGCAGTCTCTCAAATCCAGTTCAAGCTCCTTCAAGAAATCTGAAATCTCTACTGCTAACTCCATATATTTATCTAAGTGTGATATCACATCAAAGATTTATCAACTCAATCACTTACAGAAACTTTTCCCTTCTTAAACACTGAACAAATCAATCTCAATACAGCTCTCCTATTTTTTTTTCCCTTGATCTTTTTTTTCTGATTTTTGAACTTATTTTCTCATTTATTTAACAGTCTAAGATATGGTGCTATTCAATACTTGTGTAGGTTCTTGAGTGTTCACTACTGTTGTTCCTTGTAAGGAGACAGGGTTATGATGCACCATTCTATTGACTTAAACTCTTAAAAGCTGTATCAGGGAAGATCAAAGAAAGACTGTATCTAAACATCCTTGTCAGTGTCGTAAGAGAGAATCAAGATCAATGAGAATCAAGCCCCAAGATAAGAAGTTTAAAGTTCATTAAGGTGGAGCAAACATCAAATTTTCTAGATTCTCTAAGAACCTAAACCTTCATTGCTAGACTGATCTACCTATGACTTTCAACTTTGTAAGACTTGTAATCAACTACTGTGGCAATGGATCTTATAAGCATTTTCATTTTGTGGTTAGTTCCAAGAAAATCTCGTAGTTTCAAAATTCAAACTCTATAAAACAGGTTTTTGACTCAACATTAAGACTCTCAAAACAAAACAAAATGTACACAACGTCAGTAGCCATGTTGAAAGGCTCAGATTTTTCCCAAATAAAACTACTGCAAGTGCTCATCAATGCAATTATAGTATAAGGGGTTATCGAATCCCAAGTGAGCAAGTAAACTACACTAAAGAGTTCATGTTCGGATTAAGCTAAGCAATAAGTAATGAATGTAATGTGAAACAGCAAAATAAAAACAAGTGGACGTTTTTATGATTGTTCTTAAAGTTCAGAAAGCTAAAGGCGCTAAGTCAGGACAATTCGCAGGTTGAATCCGAGAGTGTAGAATCCATGCAATCAGGAATGAATTAAAACCGTCAAGAACATGAAACACAAAGATATAACTAATCAATGCTCATTGCAGAAGTTATTTATGTCTAAATCACAAAGTTTCAAATCTTCTTGCAAACCCTAACAACCTAAACATGCAGTAATGATCAGGTTCAATTGTTCACAAAACTCCTAAGCCAAATCTCTTTGCACTAGGGCATTTTGCTCATCTAATACTAGTTCAGGTGATTAATAATGCTCTCACATTTATCAAACAACATAGGGTGTCGAAATCCAGATGATATGTCTAAGAAATCAATATGAATGTAAGCACAGATGAAGAACTAATGGATTTCCTATAAGTTTAGCAATTCTACGATCTCTTCTTCAACCTTTGAAAAGCTCTAACCTAACTAACAAACTACTCAGACATGATGAATGAAACAAGCATCATGAAAAGAATAGATTGCATAAAAGAAATAAGAAATAGAAATAAAGGAGTTCGAAATCTGCTATGAAGAAGTCTGATTTCTCTCTCCAAAAGCTCTGCTACAAATCTCTCTCGAAAGCTCTCAAAAAGAATAAGATACAAGATAAAAGCCAACAATGGCTGAAAACCTAATATATACAAGCTAAAACACGATATGAGGACTTTTTGGAAATACTAGAACTTCTGGGCCAAAACTGCAATTTCTTCACAATCTTTTAAAAACCAGCCACGATCCTTCCTCTACGGGTGACGGTCGTCACCCAAGCCATAACAAGGCTTTTGAATTGCTTCATTCGGGGATGTATCTTGCAAGGCTCCAAAAAGCTCCAAAACTTCCAATTATGCTCCAGACATGCTTTAAAGACTCTACTAGGACTCTAAAAAGACCAAAAAGACTCAATAAAAAGGACTTCAACTCCCCCAGACTTAGCTTTTGCTTGCCCTCAAGCAAACATCAGACATAGAACAGGGTCGAGCTTTGAAAACAGAAACAGTCAGCAAAACATAAGGAACACCACATTGGTTAACACTTTCGAATCCACATACAAAAGAGTCAACACAAGATCAATTTTCAGTCTAATCCTCACAAGCTTAGCAAATCTCTCAAATTCAGTTCAAGCTCCTTTAAGAAATCCGAAATCTCTGCTGCTAACTCCTTTTTTTTTTTTTTATCTAAGTGTGATATCTCATCAAGGTTTTATCATTTCAATCACTTACAGATTCCTTTCTCTTCCTAAACATCTGAACAAAGCAATCTCAACACATCTCTCCTATTTTCTCTTCCCTTGATCTTTTCCCTTTGGATATTTTTGATTTTTCAACTTCTTTTCTCATATCCTTTTACAGTCTAAGATATGGTGCTACTCAATACTTGTGTTCCTTGTGAGGAGACAGGTTTTTGAGTGTTCACTACTGTTGTTCCTTGTAAGGAGACAGGGTCATGAATGCACGATTCTATGGACTTAAACTCTTAAAGCTATATCAGGAAGATCAAAGAGAGACTGCATTTAGACATACTTGTCAGTGTTGAAAGAGAGAATCAAGATCAATGAGAATCAAGTCCCAAGATAAGAAGTTTAAAGTTCATTAAGCTAACAGCAAATTTTCAAGATTCTCTAAGAACCTAAACCTAAACCTTCATTGCTAGACTGATCTACCTATGAATTTCAACTTAGTAAGACTTGTAATCAACTACTGTGGCAATGGTTCTTATAAGCATAAATGTTCTGTAGTTAGTTCCAAAAAAAACTGACAGTTTCAAAATTTTGACTCTATAAAACAGGTTTTTGACTCAAATTTAAGAGTGTAAAAACGTGACACAAAGCACACAACGTTAGTAACTGATGTTATTGCATATTGCATACATTTTGCATACTCATTAGTTAGCTTTTCATGCATTTGTATCACGTTTTAGGTTAGATTGCATCACTTAGGGTCCTAGAGCATTCTTGCATGAGCATACGCATTTTCCTTGCATTTTGCATCACATTCAGGTTGTTTCTGGCTGCTTTGGAGTCATGGAGGTTCGTGGACATGTTGAGGCTGATGTAGCAGTTCGTGGGAGTTCGGATATATGCTAAGGATCAGAGATCGAGGAGCAGATCGAGCATGGCCGGTCGATCTAGGAGTTGATCGACCAGAAGATCGAGCCAACCAGGCGATCAAAGGAGAATGATCGAGACAAGGATCGAGTGAAGCAATCGATCAAACGGTACGGACGTAAATGACGCCATGCAGAGCGAGAGTCAGATCGAGTACACTACTCGATCCAGCCGAAGATCGATACCGAGATCGGATGCAACACTCGATTCGCCGATGATGATCGAGATCCAGATCGAGCCGAAGACACGATGACTGGATATGATCGAGAGAACCACTCGATCTTGGAGTCGATCTCTGTCCTTTCAACCGTTTTTGGCCGCTAGCGAAGGGGGGACCATTAGTTTGTTTGGGCATTTTGGGAAGGCGGCGACGTCCTTTTGCCTATAACTTTTTAGATCCTTATCTTTTCTTTTATGTTTTTTTTCTCTATCGTTTTCGTGAAGAACACCATTGTTGAACTCGCGTTTTTCTTAAGCTTTGTATTCGAATCATTTCTGTTCAATCTAGTTTTCTTTTCATGTTCATCGTCTCGTTTCATATGCTTTGCTTGATTTACTCTATGTGTAGTGAGTAGTTTCTTTGGGTTCGGGGTTGAGAGGATTAAGGGGTCTAAAGGGTTTCGATCTTGGGGTTTTTCTAAACGTTTTCAAAGGCTATCTCTTATAAGGTGTTGAGATCTCAATTCTTGAAGACTCTCACGCCAAGAGCTTCATGATCCGAGAGGTTCCTTACCTTGACAGGATTCAAGAGCCTCGGAAGGTCACACCTTAGAGACTAGTTACCCCTTCCTAAAAGCCATGGAAGTTTGGGGGATTAGTTAAGCCATTCGTTTGAAATCTGTTTTCCTTGCCCTTCGACCTCTCTTTCTACCAAAAGCCATGGGTTTGGAGGAGAGGATGAAGGAGTGATCTATACCGAAAGCCACGGATAGATCTTGTTTAGTTTTCAAGGCTTAGAGATCCTCACCAAGTGAGTCGATTTAAAGTTTTAAACCCAAGGTCGAACCTTTGAAACCCCTAACCATGAATCTCAACCCTAGGCCCTTTCTCTTAGCATCCTTACATCTTATCTCATCTTTCGCTTGATCTCTGATAGCATCCTGGTCATTAGTTTTACTGTTCTTGCATTTTTAGACGAGATCGATTGTTACTGCTCGATCTAGTGGTCGATCTCATGGTCGATCCACTAGTCGAATTTTAATAATTCGAAGCTTTCTCCTTTAATTATTCTGTTTGTTTCTCGTGGTAGTTTCTTCCTTTCTAGTATTTTTAAAATATGTTTCATTCTGTTTAAGTTGCTGCATCTAGTTTTTAGAGATTTTCTCATAAACCGTCTCATTTCGCTTAGATTTGCATTAGTCCTTGTATTCTCTGTGCATTCTCTATCATCCTAGAAGTGGATTGACTCTCTCTTGCTTGCTGTACTACAACATGTCTTGCATTTGAGTTTGATAACCTCACTGCAATATAACCCGCCCAAAAAGTGATTATCAGAGATCGAGGAGCAGATCGAGCATGGCCGGTCGATCTAGGAGTTGATCGACCAGAAGATCGAGCCAACCAGGCGATCCAAGGAGAATGATCGAGATAAGGATCGAGTGAAGCAATCGATCAAACGGTACAGACGTAAATGATGCCATGCAGAGCGAGAGTCAGATCGAGTACACTACTCGATCCAGCCGAAGATCGATACCGAGATCGGATGCAACACTCGATTCGCCGATGATGATCGAGATCCAGATCGAGCCGAAGACACGATGTCCGGATATGATCGAGAGAACCACTCGATCTTGGAGTCGATCTCTGTCCTTTCAACCGTTTTTGGCCGCTAGCGAAGGGGGGACCATTAGCTTGTTTGGGCATTTTGGGAAGGCGGCGACGTCCTTTTGCCTATAACTTTTTAGATCCTTATCTTTTCTTTTATGTTTTTTTTCTCTATCGTTTTCGTGAAGAACACCATTATTGAACTCGCGTTTTTCTTAAGCTTTATATTCGAATCATTTATGTTCAATCTAGTTTTCTTTTCATGTTCATCGTCTCGTTTCATATGCTTTGCTTGATTTACTCTATGTGTAGTGAGTAGTTTCTTTGGGTTCGGGGTTGAGAGGATTAAGGGGTCTAAAGGGTTTTGATCTTGGGGTTTTTCTAAACGTTTTCAAAGGCTATCTCTTCTAAGGTGTTGAGATCTCAATGCTTGAAGACTCTCACGCCAAGAGCTTCATGATCCGAGAGGTTCCTTACCTTGACAGGATTCAGGAGCCTCGGAAGGTCACACCTTAGAGACTAGTTACCCCTTCCTAAAAGCCATGGAAGTTTGGGGGATTAGTTAAGCCATTCGTTTGAAATCTGTTTTCCTTGCCCTTCGACCTCTCTTTCCACCAAAAGCCATGGGTTTGAAGGAGAGGATGAAGGAGTGATCTATACCGAAAGCCACGGATAGATCTTGTTTAGTTTTCAAGGCTTAGAGATCCTCACCAAGTGAGTCGATTTAAAGTTTTAAACCCAAGGTCGAACCTTTGAAACCCCTAACCATGAATCTCAACCCTAGGCCCTTTCTCTTAGCATCCTTACATCTTATCTCATCTTTTGCTTGATCTCTGATAGCATCCTGGTCATTAGTTTTACTGTTCTTGCATTTTTAGACGAGATCGATTGTTACTGCTCGATCTAGTGGTCGATCTCATGGTCGATCCACTAGTCGAATTTTAATAATTCAAAGCTTTCTCCTTTAATTATTCTGTTTGTTTCTCGTGGTAGTTTCTTCCTTTCTAGTATTTTTAAAATAGGTTTCATTCTGTTTAAGTTGCTGCATCTAGTTTTTAGAGATTTTCTCATAAACCGTCTCATTTCGCTTAGATTTGCATTAGTCCTTGTATTCTCTGTGCATTCTCTATCATCCTAGAAGTGGATTGACTCTCTCTTGCTTGCTGTACTACAACATGTCTTGCATTTGAGTTTGATAACCTCACTGCAATATAACCCGCCTAAAAAGTGATTATCAGTAACCACTCCCCCCCCCCCCCCCCCCCCCCCCCCCCCCCCCCCCCCCGACTTCAACAACACTGTCCCCAATGTTATTAAGCCAAGAGTTGGTCAAAAAGAAGCAAGTGAATGTGTAGAACCAAGTGCGAAAAGTGTAATGGCGAAGGATCAGGTGACGAGCGTCACCCAGCTGTGGTGACAATCGTCACCATCTCTGATACTCCAGAATCGACATGTTGGATGTGTTAATGCAATGCCATCACGTGTACTCCAAATTCAGACTGTTACAGCACTCAAAACACACATCAAAAACATCCAAACGAAGCATAACCCATGATTCAAACAAGTTCACAAGACATCACCCAAACAAACTGACTCTTTTTGTCTTTTTTTTTTTTTTTTTTTTTTACTATGTAACAGAAAACTAAACTAAGTATATGAAAAAGAAAACTTACTAGTGGGTTGCTTCCAACTAAGCGCTTGTTTAAAGTCATTAGCCTTGGTGAAGAATGTCTCCTCATCCATGGTTGTGTGTAAGCAATAGGTGCATGAACTCTCTCAAGGAAGTGAGGAACATCAGCAGGGCGTGCTGTGACTGTGGGTGGGACACTTCTTTTTCCTGCAGAATCATCAAAAGAAACACCAAGCTTTCCACGAGAATCTTGTTGCTTTCATAAGTGTGAAGCAGCTTTTGCACCTTTTAAGTTCTTATTGATGAGATTATGAGGTTTAGAATTGGTTCTAGGAAATGCATACCTTTGCTTAGTTGCAGGTTTCTTGGTTGTGAAATGTTCAATTTTCGGTCTGGCAACGTAAGATGGACTTGTAGCTGAAAGATCATGTCGCTCTTTTGTGTCAAAGTTGGTAACGAGCGTCAGCAGTGATGGTTGTCACTGACCTTGCAGTTCGAGTTTCTGCAGTTTTTATGCAATCTAGCTCTGCAAGTCTTGCCTCCATCACAAACTCGTCCTCCTCCAACAACATGGCATTCATTGGACCCTCTTCTGCAAGCCTAGTGTTGAAGATATCATTCTCACTCTAATCCTCAAACCCAACAGCTTTTGCAAAAGTTTCAGATATTGCCACTTGAACAGCCGTCTTGTTCACTTGCCTACTCGTATCAGATTCAGTGACATACCCAACAATAATGTCTTCTGAATGCTCCATGACTGTCTCTTCATCTCTGGAAGTCCTTAAAGAAAAGGTCTGACCATCAAAGGTAGAACTCCTTCTTAACTTATCCATGTCAAAGTTCATGAAAACATCACCCAAATCAAGCTCTATCTTCCCCTTCTTTACTTCAATGATTGCCCCAGCAGTAGCCAAGAATGATCTTCCCAGAATAAGAGGATTTTTAGGTTCTTTAGCATATTTCAAAACCACAAAGTCTGTGGGAATCATGCAACCTTCAATATTAACAAGAACATCCTCAAAGATGCCTTCTGGGGTTCTTTTGGATCGATCTGCTAGGATACGAGAGATCCCAGCTGGCTTGAAATCAGTTATTCCAAGTCTAGCAGCAATAGAGGAAGACATCAAGTTAATACTTGATCCTAGATCACAAAGAGAATGGGGAAAACGTCCTGCTAAGATTGAGCAATCAAGAACAAAGTTTCCAGCATCAGAAAGCTTCTCTGGAATTCTGCTTTGAATGATGGCACTGACTTGTTCAGAAACAGTCACCTTCTTCTTCTTCTTTGGAACTGTGCCTAAGAGAATTTCACTAATGTCTCTGGTAAGCAATGCTCCTTCCTCAGGGCTTACACCATTAACAACCATTGTCTTTACATACCTTCTCAGTGCAGGTGAAAGTTTGACTACATCAACAAAAGGAATCTCAAGCATCAGCTTGTCTATCATAGCCTTGCATCTGGATTTTTCTATCTCTTGTTTAGACTTCCTAGGATTCTTGGGGAATGGTGTTTTGGGTTTACAGATTCGTTCCTGGCTATTATCAGCAGTTACAGGCGAAACAGCTTTGTTCTGGGGTGGGTGACGATCGTCACCAGGGGGTGACGCTCGCCACTGATCTGTGATGACCCCCGATTTCTTTGTAAGTTGGTGAAGAGCGTCACTCCTCCTTGGTGACACTTGTCACTCACCTCTGAGGCTGCAAAATTTTCATCTTCAAACTCCATCAGTTGCATGATCTGGTCTGCGCTCAACCTCTTTTTCTGCACTGTTTTAAGCTCCTTTTCACTCCTGACTGTGATGGCATTAACCTAATGCTTGGGATTGATATCAGTCCTTCCAGGAAGGAATCCCTCTTGCCTTTGAACAGCTCCTGCAGTTTGAGCAACCTGAACATCCAGCTTCTTCATATGAGAGTTCAGACTCTCAATTTTTCCATTCAGGTCTTGATACAGCGAATCGAACTTGCCATTCAAGTTCACTGTCATCTTCTGCTGTTTTTCTAAGAGCTGCTCCAGTATAGCTTCCATCTTATTGTCTTGTGCAGGTGCAGTTTGGTAGGAAGAAGAACCATAATTCCTGCTGTTCTGGTAAGGTTTCTGCAACTCAGTCTCCTGAAACTGTGGATTTGGAGTATAACCAATTGCATTATGGTTCCTTGGGAAAGCGTTCTTCTGATTGCTCCCATTGTAACCTCTGTTCTACTATTGGTTCCCAAACCTTTGGTTCTGAAAACCTCCATTGATGAAGCTAACATCCTTTTGTTCAAACTCTTCAGGATTTTCGAAGGTCTCCACCTGTACAGCGAATTGGACTGATTTCTTTCCCACCAGAAGGCTGTGAATACTGTCTAACTTAGCCTTAACCTCAGCTATTTGGTTCCCTTCATATAAACCAGCCTTTTGCAACCTCTGAAAATCAGCATTCTTGGTGCTGTTACTGCAGGCCAAGATTTCAATCAATCTGATTGCTTCTTCTGGTCTGTTGTTTTTGAAGTTGCCACTGCTAGCAGCATCCAACGCCATCTGATACTTCCAGTCAATGCCTCTGAAGAAAATACCAAGCAGCTGTACTTCATTGAAACCATGATGAGGAGTCTATTTGATAAGACTTGAATCTCAGCCAAGAAGCTTTAAAAGCTTTAGTATGACCTTGGGTAAAGGATGCAATTTTCATCATCAAGTCTTCTGATCTGGCATCATCATAGAAATTGTTCGGAAAAGCATTCTTGGTGTCCTCCCAAGTGGTCAGTGAACCAGGCTATAGTTGCTTCAGCCAATATGCTGCATCTCCTCCAAGTGAGTAAGAGAAAAGCTCGCAGAACAGAAAATCATAGCTAACTCCATTAGCTTTGACACTTGAAGCCAAATCTTCAAACCTCTAAATATGATCCATTGGATGCTCATGAGGTAAGCCATGGAAATGATGCTGTCCCACCAGCTGATAATAAGCAGGCTTGGGCTCAAAATAATTCCTCTGGAAAGCAGGAGGGCGGATTGCAGCTCTGTTGGTATAGAACTGATCAGGTCTGTTGTAATCTCTTAGTGTCCTCTGAACAAAACGCCCAGCAGCGTTGTTATCAGCAACAGGAACTCCAGCGTCTTGTGCCACTTGTTGAACCAGCTGTTCCACTATGACATTCCCATCTTGATCCAGTCTTTGCCGTTCTTCATTCCTCCTGTTTCCCTATCTGTCAACCAAGTGACCTTCTGCATCTTCAACCAAGATCAGTGGATTAACCATTGTAGATTGCTTCTCTTTGTGCTGGTTTTGTGTTGAGCAAGTGGAATTTCTTAAGGACAGGCTTAAGGAAGCCCACAACCCTCAGAAAAGTTATGTCGATAAACGTAGGAAGGACCTACAGTTTTCAGTTGGAGATGAGGTCTACTTGAAGATGAGAACATTCAGAGGTGTGAAATAGATAGACAAGCTAAAGAAGCTTAAGCCGAGGTACATGGGACCGTATAGGGTCATTGAGAGGATCGGGGCAGTGGCATATCGTTTGGACTTGCCAGCGGAACTGTTCGACTTTCATGATGTGATCCATGTGTCTTTGTTAAGGAAGGTAGTTAGAGAGCCTGAGCTGATACTATCTAATCCGCCAACGGATTTGAGTACGGACCTTCGGGTTTGGAGCACACCTGCCTCGATAAAGGAATATCAGACGAGAGACGTTAATGGAAAGGAAACCAGAATGGTCTTGCTGTGTTGGGAGAGAGATGGGATTAGAGAGGAGACTTAGGAAATGGAAAGTGAGATGAGAGGATGGTGTCCAGAACTTTTTGAGGGTGTAACTGGTTCGTGGGGTGAGTGTGTGAATTTAGGGACAAATTCACCTAAAGTGGCGGAGAATTGTAACGACCCGGTTCCAGACCCAACAGGAAAAGGAAAGGCCCATGCATCTCAGACCCATTTTAAAAGGGTATTAGGGTTTTCCCAGGATCCCCTCTATATAAAGAGAGCTAGAGAACTGGAATTATCATCACAATTCCCATAATACAGAGAGATAGAACTTAGGAACCCTAGCCGAGCAAGCAGTTATCTGCCGCCGATTGTCGCTGTTAATCGCTGCCGCCGTACATCTGTTCCTAGCCGCCGCATTCTTGAGTCTTTTGCCTTCCGTCGTTAGATACCTAAACCTTAGTTTTTCCTTTTAGATTTCATTCGATTATGCAAAGGTGAGGATGTGTTCATGCCTTCTCTTCGATATCGTTAGCTAGCTTGTTTCTGTTAGATCTGGATCTCAAATCCTCGAAAACTCTACAAGTTCCGCTCTAGGTCGTAACTTGTAGATCTGTGATGTTTGCTAGGTTGTTATTTACTTTCAGAACATAGATCTAGGTTGTGGATTAATTTGGTTTCCTGTTGATTGAGATTGTCTTGCTTGTGAGGATTGTGAATCTACATTGCATATAGAGTGTTAAAAGCACAATTGCATTAGGGACCGAAGTACAAGACATGTTAGTACTGTTTGGCTGGGTGGTGACCTGCGGTGGTTGGGATTGAGGCCTGGTTGACGAACCCATCTCGGCAAGGGCGTTAAGCTTGCGTGGTGCTTCCCAAGGCTGGGGCGTGAGTGGCGTGCAGTGACTCGTTTCTATGTTTACTTTATGCACTTGATTGTTGATTATTAGAGGAATCGTTAAACTGCGCTTGTTCGTTTGGCTCTGGCTAGCGACAGGTTTGGGTAATGGTATATATGGTGGACCACATGTATGTATTCTCCTGGGTAATCTAAATTACTCATCCCCTCTATGTCTCCTTTCTCCTTGCGCAGGTGAGCAGCAGCAGCAGCAGTGATTGGCGCATGATGGTGGTGATTGATTCTTTAGTTTGATCTTTTGGGGAACCGGAGACACTTAGCTTTCTATTTTTAAATGATTCCAGTTGGTTTTGAGACTTTATTATGGTTTATATCGAGTTTGAGTTGGTATTTGTATGACTATTTGAGTTTATTTAATATAAAGTATTGGTTTATGGTGATTATTGTGTGGTAACGTGGTTGGAAAATTGAGTGTATAACACATCATCTCAGTTGTGGAGAGACGAATGTTACATTACTAGTGGTTTGAGTTTAGTTTCAAATTATGTGCATTTATTTTTAAGATTTATAGCGGATTAAAGTTTAAGGTCATTAACATCACATGAAATGAGAGCTAATACACGGAGTTTTGAATATACTAAGTAATGACTTAAATTTAGTTTTAAAATCTACAGATTTATTTTGATGCTTTATAGACTGATAAAAAAAGAAATGCTATTTTACATACAATTATTAATTGTGTAGTATTGATTGAGATTATTAATCTTTCAGTTTGTATGTTATATACATTGAATTTTTCATCTACACATGAATTTGACAAGATATACAAATAATTCTACATACAAACATTTCTCATTCACACATGAATTTTTCTCGATCAATCATTAATCTCATAATAGAAGTCCAATAAAATAGTAACTTATTTATATATATATATATATTTTGAAGATTAAACTATTTTATATTTTGAAACCGAGTTAGTTTTAACACTATTTCTTATCATAGTATAGACTGCTATTACGTTAGGTTTATATTGAAATGGATTATTTATAAACAATACTATTCATCTGTTTATGAATTACTTTTCTGCTTTGTTAAATTTAAATGACGATAGATGTATAAAAAAACCAGTGTTTTTGTATTAATGTATGATTCAATCAATAATAATATAAAAGTTAAAACAAGAAACAAAATTAATTGAGATTATGTATAGTCTCAACAGATTTTTAGGAGACTATTTTTGTTTTAACACTCTCTTGTTCTTCTTCTCTCTTCTTTATTACCAGTTGGCAAAAATCAGAGTCGTTTTAGGGTTTTTGAGACAAAAAAGGCGATTCTCAGATCTCTAAAATATCAACATAAAAGCGCTGATCCCGTCGTCTCCCATCACTCCAAGGCCATTTCAACAGGTGCAGTTTCACTTTGGAAAGGTGGGAGGCCTCGACTTGTGAGGCTTTCCCAAATACCATCCCGTTCTGGATAAGAGTTACAAGAGTCCCATTAAAGAAATCGGGAAGGCTCTCGGCAAGGTAGTAAATACGGATCCTAACGGAGCAAGAATGAAGGTCTCTATTAATGCAGATGAATCTCTGCAATTTGAAAGAAAAGTGGGAAGGCTCTCGGCAAGGTAGGTACTTTTAAAGAAATTGGGAAGGCTCTCGGCAAGGTAGTAAATATGGATCTTAACGGAGCAAGAATGAAGGTCTCTATTAATGCAGATGAATCTCTGCAATTTGAAAGAAAAGTGGGATTCCCAAACGGCGATGTTGGGATGATTTCTCTGGTTTATGAGGGCCTATATCGATACTGCTTCAAATGTAAAAGGGTGTCCCACAAAGAAAGCTCTTGCCCCCTCTTAACGGAAGATCAAAAGAAGTTTTTTAAATCAACTCGAGTGATGAGAGAAGATACCAATATCTCCAAATATATCCCCCGAGCGCAGCTGGTAGTCTCTTGCGGGAAAGTTACCCAAGGGACTGATATATCATGGTTTTTATGGTTTTTAACCATGATATAAGTCCTTTTTATTGAGTTTTTTTGGTATTTTTAGAGTCCTAGAAGAGTCTTTGCAGGTTATAGCATGTCTAGTGCATAATTGGAGATTTTGGAACCTTTTGGAGCATTCTGAGTGGAAGCCACGAAGTACCAAGCTCGAAGCAGAAAGTATTCACAAATGGTGACGATCGTCACCTCTTTAGTGACGCTCGTCACCCACTAAGGAAGGAGCGTGGCGTTTTATTAAAAGTATCAAGAAGAATTGCAGAATTGACCCAGAAGTTTCCTTTATTTACATGAAGACCTCAGATCGTGTTTAGCTTCTATTTATTAGGTTTTTCAGCCATTGTTGGCGATTATCTTAGTTTTTGAGAATTCAGAGAGCTAGAGAGAGATTTATTCAGAGCTTTTTGGGGAAACAAATCCTGTACTCTTTTGAGAAGATTTCGAACCCTCTTTGTTTCTTACTCTTTCTCTTAATGCAATTTTATTCAGTTATGTTTTGTGATCTCATAATCATGTCTGAGTAATCTGCTAGTTAAGTTAGGGTTTTTCAAAGGTTGATGAAGAGATTGTAGAATCGCAATTCTGTTAGGAATATCTTATGGTTTTTCATCTCTGCTTGCTTAAAATCGAACTTCTAAGACACATCATCTAGGAATCCGAAAATCATAGGTTGTTAAATATATGTGAGAGCATTATTCATAACCTGAACTAGTATTTGATGAGCAAAACAACTTAGTACAAAGAGATTTGGCTTAGGAGTTTTGTAAACAACTGAATCTGATCATTCCTGCATGCTTAGGTTGTTAGGGTTTACAAAGAGATTTGAAACTCTGTGATCTAGGTATAGATAACTTTTGCAATGAAAATTGATTAGTTATGCATTAGAGATTCATATTTAAAACGGTTCTTAATCATTCCTGATTTCCTGCATCATACATTCTTGGATTCAAACCTGCGAATTACCCTGGCTTAGCGCTTTTAATCTTCTTGAACTTAGATAACTTCACACATTCGTTTGCTTACTTCCATTTATTCATTCGCATTACATACATCATATTTTGCTTAGCTTAGTTCGAATCTATATTCGATAGTGTAGTCTGCATTACTCTCTTGGGATTTCGATACCCCTTATACTACATCTGCTTTTGCTGTGCACTTACAGTAGTTTTATTTGGGTAAAACCTGACCCTATCAAGTTTTTGGCGCCGTTGCCGGGGAGTAATAGCTGCCTATCGAATTTTAGTATTAGGATTTTGTCTAAGTTTTTATCTGTTTACTGATTTTCAGCTACTTTTCTTTGTTCCTGTTTCAGGTGTATGCCTAATCGCAGAACCAGAAGCAACAAAGAGAAGGAGCTTGTGACTTTGAGCATCGACGAGCTTGCTAGGTTGGAGAGAACTAACAGGAAAGCTAAGAAGCAATCTACAATGGTCGCTCCACTGATCTTGGTTGAAGATGCAGAAGGTCACTTGGTTGACAGGGAAGGAAATAGGAGGAACGAAGAGGGGCAGAAAATTGATCAAGAGGGGAATGTCATTGTTGAACAGCAGGTTCAGCAAGTTAATGAGAACGTGGGAGTCCCTGCTGCTGTCAATAACGCTGCTGGGCGTTTTGTTCAGAGGACTCTAGGTGATTACAACAGACCTGATCAGTTCTATGCCAACAGAGCTGCAATCCGACCTCCTGCCTTCCAGAGGAACGATTTTGAGGTTAAACCTGTCTACTATCAGCTGGTTGGACAGCATCCTTTCCATGGTTTACCTCATGAGCATCCTATGGATCACATAGAGAGATTTGAAGACTTGGCTTCCAGTGTCAAAGCTAATGGGGTTAGCAATGACTTTCTGTTCTGCAAGCTTTTTCCATACTCTCTTGAAGGAGAAGCTGCATATTGGCTGAAGCAACTGGAACCTGCTTCATTAACTACTTGGGAGGACACCAAGAATGCCTTTCTGAACAATTTCTATGATGATGCCAGATCAGAAGACATGAGGACGAAAATTGCATCATTTACACAAGGCCCTAGTGAAGCTTTCAAGGCTTCTTGGATCAGGTTCAAGTCTTATCAAAGGGACTGCCCTCATCATGGTTTCAGTCAGGTGCAATTACTTGGGATCTTTTTCAGAGGCATTGACCGGAAATATCAGATGGCGCTGGATACAGCAAGTGCAGGGAACTTCAACACCAACAGACCAGAGGAGGCGGTGAGACTGATTGAGAACTTGGTCTGCAGCAACAGCACTAAAAATGCAGACTTTCAGAGAATGAAACAAGCTGGTGTAGCTGATAGAAATCAGATTGCTGAAGTTAAGGCTAAGTTGGATGATATGCACAGCCTTTTGGTAGGGAAGAAGTCAGTTCACTTTGCTGCAGAAGTAGAGACTTTCGAAGCTCCAGAGGAAGTTGAGCAGGAGGATGTAAATTTCATCAGCGGATTTCAGGGACAAAGGTATGGGAATCAGCAGTGGAACAGAGGATACAGCAACAACAATCAGAAAAACGCCCCTACAGGAGGACAGAACACGCCTGGTTTCACTCCTAGACCCCCTTTCCAGAAGACAGAGTATCAGAAGCCATTCCAGAACAATAGAAATTACAGAAACTATGGTTCTACTTCCTATCAACCAGCACCTCCACAAGAGAACAAAATGGAAGCAATGTTAGAACAGATCTTGGAAGGACAACATAAGCTTACTGTGGACTTCAATGGCAAGATAGATTCGCTCTATCAGGACTTGAATGGGAAAATTGAGAGTCTGAACTCTCATATGAAGAAGCTTGATGTTCAAGTTGCTCAAACTGCAGGAGCTGTTCAGAGGCAAGAAGGATTTCTTCCAGGAAGAACTGATGTTAATCCCAAACACCATGTGAATGCCATCACATTGAAGAGTGGAAGGAACCTGCAACCAGTGTTGCAGAAGGATTTAACCTCAAGAAATTTCGTGGGTATGGAAGAGTATGAAGATGAAGAAAATTTTACTGCAGAACCATTGGTGATGCTAGTCACCAATAATGGGTGTCGCTCGTCACCCATTGAGGACAACCCCGACCCCGATTCTTCACAAATTGGTGACGACCGTCACCAAGGGGGTGACGCTCGTCACCCATATCCAGAACTCGACCTCGACTCGTCCAAAGTGAGTGACGCTCGTCACCAATCCAGTGACGCTCGTCACCAGACACCACATGTTGCAGTTTCGCCTAAGACTTCAGATAATGCTAAGGAGACCATGTATAAACCCAAGATACCCTATCCTAAGCATCCTAAGAAGTCTAAGCAGGAGCTTGAGGATGCAAGATGTAAGGCTATCATGGACAAGTTGGTAATAGAGATCCCATTGATTGATGCTGTAAGGATAACTCCTGTTATTAGGAGGTATGTGAAGAGAATGATGACCAATAACTTGAGTCTTGAGGTTGGGGCTATGATGATCAACGAGCAGGTCAGTGCAGTGATTCAGAACAGAGTTCCAGAGAAGCTTTCAGACCCAGGAAGCTTTGTTTTAGACTGCACCATCTTCAAAGACAAGTTTGAGAGGTCATTGTGTGATCTTGGGTCTAGTGTGAACCTCATGCCTCATTCTGTTGCCAAGAGTTTGGGGATGACCGATTTTAAAGGTACAAGAATATCTCTTGTCCTAGCTGATAGATCAGTTAGAGTTCCTGAAGGGGTGATAGAGGATGTTCCTATAAAAATAGGAGATTATATGATCCCTACTGATTTTGTGGTTCTAGAGTATGGAGAAGAGCCCAAAGACCCCTTGATTCTTGGCAGACACTTCTTAGCCACTGCAGGAGCTATTATTGACGTCAGGAAGGGTAGAATAGAGCTGAATGTTGGCGATTTAGTGATGAAATTCGAAATGGATAAGCTGATGAAGAGGCCAACCATAGATGGACAGACTTTTTATGTTGATGTTCTCACAAACATTGCTGATCAGATCTTCCATGAGATGAGTTCAGAGGACCCCTTGGAAAGGGCGTTGACCACTTCTACAGCTGAGTATGAGCATTTAGATGCTGCTGCAACAGGCTACACAAAGATGATGGATGCTACTGCACAAGTGATGCAACTGGTTGCACAGGATGAACTTGTCTCCACATCTGCAAAAGCCGCCACAATGGATGACTGGTCAGCAGCAAAAGCACCAAAAGTTGAGTTTAAACAGCTCCCTGCAGGGCTAAGGTACGCATTTCTAGGAGAAAACTCCACATATCCTGTTATTGTTAATGCTTCATTGAACAATGCAGAGCTCACCCTATTGCTAAGTAAGCTGCAAAAATTTCGCAAAGCTCTTGGCTATTCTCTTGATGACATTTCAGGTATCTCTCCAAACTTGTGCATGCATAGAATACACTTGGAGGATGAGTCGAAATCATCAGTTGAGCACCAGAGGAGGCTAAATCCGAATTTGCAGGATGTGGTCAAGAAAGAGATCATGAAGTTGTTGCAGGCTGGTATCATCTATCCTATTTCAGACAGTGCTTGGGTGAGTCCAGTGCACGTGGTGCCTAAGAAAGGAGGTGTCACCGTGGTAAAGAATGACAAGGATGAGCTGATTCCAACCAGGACTGTGACAGGACACAGGATGTTTATAGACTACAAGAAACTGAATGCAGCAACAAGGAAGGATCATTTTCCTCTACCTTTCATCGATCAGATGCTAGAGAGGCTGGCGAATCACAAGTATTACTGCTTCCTTGATGGGTATTCAGGCTTCTTTCAGATCCCCATCCATCCAGATGATCAGGAGAAGACCACTTTTACCTGTCCCTATGGCACTTTTGCATATTGCAGAATGCCTTTTGGTCTGTGTAATGCTCCTGCAACCTTCCAGAGATGCATGATGTCGATTTTCACAGACATGATAGAGAAGTTTATGGAGGTGTTCATGGATGACTTCTCTGTTTATGGATCTTCTTTCAAGAGCTGTTTGGATAATCTGTGTGCAGTTCTGCAGAGATGTGAAGAGAAGCACTTGGTTTTAAACTGGGAGAAGTGTCATTTTATGGTGCAGGATGGTATTGTACTTGGCCACAGAGTCTCAGGAGACGGTATAGAGGTGGATAGGGCGAAAATTGAGGTGATGACAAGTCTGCAAGCACCTGATTCCGTCAAAGCAGTGAGGAGTTTTCTGGGACATGCAGGCTTCTACAGAAGGTTCATCAAAGATTTTAGCAAGATAGCACGCCCACTTACTGCTCTCCTCTGCAAGGATGTGAAGTTTGAGTTCACAGAAGAGTGCAAATCTGCTTTTGAACAGATCAAACAGGCTTTGGTTACAGCCCCTGTTGTGCAGTCTCCAGATTGAGACTTACCTTTTGAGGTAATGTGTGATGCCAGCGATTTTGCAGTTGGAGCAGTGCTGGGACAGAGGAAAGACAAGAAACTCCACGCCATCTACTATGCAAGTAGGACTTTGGATGATGCTCAAAAGAATTATGCAACAACTGAGAAGGAATTGTTAGCTGTTGTGTTTGCTTTTGAGAAGTTCAGGCAGTATCTTGTTGGCTTCAAGGTCGTGGTTCATACTGACCATTCAGCACTGAAGTACCTAATGCAGAAGAAGGATGCAAAACCAAGGCTGTTAAGATGGATCCTGCTTCTTCAAGAATTTGATATTGAAGTGAAGGACAAGAAAGGGGTGGAGAATGGAGTTGCTGACCATTTATACCGGATTCAGGTCGAAGACAGTGTTCCCATCAATGATTTCTTGCCTGAAGAGAATGTTTACTTAGTGGAAACCAGAGAACAGGAGGAAAGTGTTGAAAACCTGCAGTTTTCACGAAACTGCAGGGGAGTGACGAGCGACACCAGAAGGGTGACGCTCGTCACCAACCGAGACCATTCGCGAGAAAAGTATACGAGAGAGGTGACGCTCGTCACCAACATTGGTGACGCTCGTCACCAACATTGGTGACGCTCGTCACCAACATTGGTGACGCTCGTCACCGATCTCCACACTTATCTGCGATTTGTGCAAGCTTGGGGAAAGCTTTTGAAGAGCCTGTTTATGCTTTACATGATCCAAAGAGACCCTGGTACGCTGATATTGCCAATTATCTTGCTGCAGAGGATGAACCACATGATTTTAAAGGCTATGCTAAGAAGAAGTTCTTGAGAGAACTTAGGAGATTCTATTGGGATGAGCCATATCTCTACAAGCATTGTGCTGATGGTATTTACAGAAGATGCTTAGCAGAAGAAGAAGTTCAGGACGTGCTCTTTCACTGTCATGGATCAGACTATGCTGGACACTTTGCTACATTCAAGACTGTCTCTAAGGTTTTGCAGGCTGGATTTTGGTGGCCTACTATGTTCAGGGACGCCCAAGCCTTCATCACAAGCTGTGATACTTGTTAGAGAAGAGGAAAAATCAGCAGGAGACATGAGATGCCACAGAACTTCATTCTGGAAGTTGAAGTTTTCGATTGTTGGGGTATTGACTTCGTGGGACCTTTTCCCTCATCTTATGGGAATAGATACATTCTGGTTGCTGTTGATTATGTATCTAAGTGGGTAGAGGCGTTGGCTACTCCTACTAATGATGCTGCAGTGGTTTTGAAGCTGTTTAAGACCATTATCTTTCCCAGATTTGGTGTCCCACGGATTGTCATAAGTGATGGGGGTTCTCACTTTGTCAACAAGGTTTTTGACAAGCTGTTGAAGAAATATGGTGTACAGCTCAGAGTGGCCACGCCCTATCACCCCCAAACAAGTGGACAAGTTGAGGTTTCCAACAGACAGATCAAGCAAATTCTAGAGAAGACAGTTGGGAAGACAAGGAAAGATTGGTCTGCAAAGCTGGATGATGCATTATGGGCCTACAGGACTGCCTACAAAACGCCACTTGGGACTACTCCATTCCACCTTCTCTATGGCAAGGCGTGCCATCTACCAGTAAAGCTGGAGTTCAGAGCAGAATGGGCAATCAAGAAGCTGAATTTCGATCTGAAACCTGCTGCAGAAAGGCGCTTGATTCAGCTCAATGAACTGGATGAGATCAGATATCTAGCCTATGAAAACTCCAAGTTATACAAGGAGAGGACAAAGGCATATCATGATAAGAAGATCATCTCCAGGCATTTCGAGCCCAATGACCATGTACTACTCTATAACTCTCATTTACAGCTTTTTCCTGGTAAACTGCGTTCTAGATGGTCAGGTCCTTTCACTGTCAAAGAAGCTCGCCCACATGGTGCAATTGTCCTGATTAACTCCAAAGGAGAGGAGTTCACTGTCAATGGACAAAGGGTGAAGCATTACTGGGCACAAGCAGAGATTCCAGCAGGACACCAGCTGTCTAAACAGCCAACCAAAGTCAAGCTAATGACTTTAAAAGAGCGCTTAGTGGGAGGCAACCCACTGGTAAGTTGTAGATATAATACTTAGTATTTATTTTCGTGCTTAGGATTATTAGTTAGAATTTTATTCAGTTAAAAAAAAAAAAAAAAAAAAAAGCGGTGACGATCGTCACCCTTATGGTGACGCTCGTCACCCATCAGAATCGAACACGGGACTTAAGCTTTTCTCTTCTTCTTCCTCGAGCAAACCTGCAAAATAACCAAAACTAGTTAGAAAATAGGAATTTCATAACTTTTGATTTTCTTAACCAAATTGAGTGATTCAGGAGTCTAATCCGTGTGGATTTTACTCCTCTTTCTGAATATCAACTCAGTTTTTACGATCTGCAAGATGCCTTGTCAGGAGAAACGACCAAGACAAAGCTCGTCTTCTAGCACTGCAACAGGGTCTACAGATTTCTTCAGTCAGCACCCGGTTTGCAGGCCCCCATGGCCCAAACGAGAGGATCGGAAAATAGCCTCATGAGTGGCTTGGGCAGGGACCCCGAAGCAAGAAGTGGCTCGGGATACTTGTGTATTCCGTGATATTCAGGAGGAGTGGGATGAGTATGACACACTGTTCTACAATGCGTGGTTGGGAATTAAGATTATCCCCACTCGACTCGCGGATCCTGCTGTTCTGCAGAAGATGGGGATCTTTGAGGAGGTTTATGAGATTCTGGAGTGCATTGGCATGGGGACTATGCCATTCCAGCAGTACGATCTGTACCCATATTTGGTCCGCCAGTTTCTCTCTACAGTTCGCGTCTACTACGCGAATGAGCTGGCGAAGCGTGCTCAGGAAGGCACTATGACATTTCTGATCCGAGGGATTCGATACCGGATCAGTCTGATGGAGCTTTGTGGGATTTATGGCTTCTCTGACCATCCCACAGGCGTTCTCCTTCCCTCTCAGTGGATCCATATGAGGACATTCTGGTCCAAGTTCGGGAATGGAGTCTATGATAGCAAGACCAGCACGCAGACAGAGGTTAGACATCCGGTTTTGAGGTACATTCTGCGCCTCTTTGGTCATACCATTCTGTGCAAGTCTGCGCCCAGCAAGACTCGAGTTAGTGAGCTGATTCTCCTCTACTACGGACTTTATGAGATGCTGGATGATTTGATACCAGTTGATAGTATGGTTCGCGCCAACTTAGGTGCTGTTTTCGCTGAGCACTTGGTCTCTTTGAAGACTAAGCCATTCACCAGTCCAGGGGAGAAGACTGAGAGTGTGGGCAGCTTGTTGACACTGATCTTCCATCATTTCCAGATCGATGTTACTCCTTGCAGTCTGCGCAGTGATAGATCGCTTATGGATGACCAGTATCTGCGCCATGTCACTTGGATGAAGACTGGAGTTGTCTGAACTTTCACTACTACTTTTGGAGAGTATGTTGGCATTAAGTTGCCACAGAGAGCCCTCACTACTATCCAGACAGACCCACGCCAGCTATTCTTCATGCCAGCACAGACTCTTCTGCGCCCCTTGACTCTGCGCCCTGCTAGAGCTGCTACAGCTGGTCCCTCTGCTTCTACTGCTGCTGCTACTGATGCTGGACCTTCTACACGCCAGAGTGGATCTTCTGCTGCTTTCAGGCGTCCTCCACGACCACAGACACCCATGGATATGGCTGCTTTTCAGGAGTATATCATTGATAGCTTTGAGGGACTCTGGGATGCTGTTGCTACACTTAGCAACTGTGGTTGTGTCCGCCCCCACTACACTACTGAGCCTTGTGAGGATGAGAATTGAGGTTTTACTATCTGGTTACTTGTTCCCTTTTCCCTTTTATTTTTCCTTCTCTTGAGTCATTTTTATGTTTACTTTGAGTCAGTTGTCAGTTTCTTTGATGATGTTTTGTGAGATTATTGAACCAGGTTATTATTGCTATGTTTGGATGTTGTTAATTATGTGTTTGAATGCTCAAAAAGTCTAACTTTCGAGTACACATGCAAACACTTCGTTAATTAACATCTAACATAAGATTTGGGCAATACAGGTCGTGGTGACGCTCGTCATCAGATTGGTGACGCTCGTCACCCGACCCCACGCGAGGTAACACTTTTCTGACTTGGTTTTTCGACTTCTCATTCATTTTTCTGACCAACTCTTGGCTTAATAACACTGGGGACAGTGTTGTTTAAGTCTGGGGGAGGTGGTTACTGACGTTGTGTGCTTTGTGTCATGTTTATAGAGTCTTAAAGTTGAGTCAAAAACCTGTTTTTCTAGAGTCAAAATTTTTGAAACTGTTAGTTTTTCTTGGAACTAGCCATAGGACATTTTTGCTGATAAGAACCATTACCACAGTAGTTGATTACAAGTCTAACTAAGTTGAAAGTCATAGGTAGATCAGTCTAGCAATGAAGGTTTAGGTTCTTAGAGAATCTGGAAAATTTGCTGTTAGCTCCACCTTAATGAACTTTAAATTTTTCTTGTCTTGGTGATTGATTCTTATTGATCTTGATTCTCTCTTTAAGCACTGACAATAAGGTTAAGATACAGTCTCTCTTTGATCTTCCCTGATGTAGTTTTTAAAAGTTTAAGTTCAAAGAATGATGCATTCATGACCCTGTCTCCTCACAAGGAACAACAGTAGTGAACACACTCAAGAACCTGTCTCCTCACAAGGAACACAAGTATTGAGTAGCACCATTTCTTAGACTGAAAAAGTTGAGAAAAAGAAGTGAAAAATCGAAAATATCCTAAGGAAAAAGATTAAGGGAAGAGAAAATAGGAGAGCTGTGTTGAGATTGATTTGTTCAGTTGTTAGGAAGGGAAAAGAATCTGTAAAGTGATTAAGATGATAGAGCTTTGATGAGACTTCACACTTAGATAAAAAATAAGGAGTTGACAGTAGAAATTTCGGATTTCTTGAAGGGATTTAGACTGGACTTGAGAGATTTGCTAAGCTTGTGATGATTAGGCTGAAATTTGATCTTGTGTTGACTCTGTGGTATGTGGATTCGAAAGCTTTAACTAGTGTGGTGTTTCTGATGACTGACTGACTGTTTCTTGTTTTCAAACTTCGACCTTATTCTTTGTCTAATGTTTGCTTGAGGGCAAGCAAAAGCTAAGTCTGGGGGAGTTGATATATCATGGTTTTTATGGTTTTGAACCATGATATAAGTCCTTTTTATTGAGTCTTTTTGGTATTTTTAGAGTCCTAGAAGAGTCTTTGCAGGTTATAGCATGTCTGGAGCATAATTGGAGATTTTGGAACCTTTTGGAGCATTCTGAGTGGAAGCCACGAAGTACCAAGCTCGAAGCAGAAAGTATTCACAAATGGTGACGATCATCACCCCTTTAGTGACGCTCGTCACCTACTAAGGAAGGAGCGTGGCGTTTTATTAAAAGTATCAAGAAGAATTGCAGAATTGGCCCAGAAGTTTTCTTTATTTACATGAAGACCCCATATCGTGTTTAGCTTCTATTTATTAGGTTTTTCAGCCATTGTTGGCGATTATCTTAGTTTTTGAGAATTCAGAGAGCTAGAGAGAGATTTATTCAGAGCTTTTTAGGGAGACAAATCCTGTACTCTTTTGAGAAGATTTCGAACCCCCTTTGTTTCTTACTCTTTCTCTTAATGCAATTTTATTCAGTTATATTTTGTGATCTCATAATCATGTCTGAGTAATCTGCTAGTTAAGTTAGGGTTTTTCAAAGGTTGATGAAGAGATTGTAGAATCGCAATTCTGTTAGGAATATCTTATGGTTTTTCATCTCTGCTTGCTTAAAATCGAACTTCTAAGACACATCATCTAGGAATCCGAAAATCATAGGTTGTTAAATATATGTGAGAGCATTATTCATAACCTGAACTAGTATTTGATGAGCAAAACAACTTAGTGCAAAGAGATTTGGCTTAGGAGTTTTGTAAACAACTGAATCTGATCATTCCTGCATGCTTAGGTTGTTAGGGTTTACAAAGAGATTTGAAACTCTGTGATCTAGGTATAGATAACTTTTGCAATGAAAATTGATTAGTTATGCATTAGAGATTCATGTTTAAAACGGTTCTTAATCATTCCTGATTTCCTGCATCATACATTCTTGGATTCAAACCTGCGAATTACCCTGGCTTAGCGCTTTTAATCTTCTTGAACTTAGATAACTTCAGACATTCGTTTGCTTACTTCCATTTATTCATTCGTATTACATACATCATATTTTGCTTAGCTTAGTCCGAATCTATATTCGATAGTGTAGTCTGCATTACTCTCTTGGGATTTCGATACCCCTTATACTACATCTGCTTTTGCTGTGCACTTGCAGTAGTTTTATTTGGGTAAAACCTGACCCTATCAGGGACCAACGAACCCCACCATCAACCGAATCCCTTAAGAGAACATGATCCCCTCCTCGTGATTTTCAAAGAGATAAGAGCTCAGAATATGCAGAGGAGGGAATTCCCACAGGATCGGGAAGAACAGAGATCTTATGACTTCCCGCCAAGAAAGTTCACCTGTTTCAACTCAAGCTCAGAAAGACGAATGGAAACCTACAATGACAGAGACAGAGACCTTAGAAGGAGTTTAAACGATAAAAGACAAACTCGAAGCTCAGAGGTGTGGAAGCGGCTCGAACAGCCATTTACAGAGCAAGCTCCGCGTAATCGCGGGCACACCTTTCCGTATCCTAGAAATGGATACGAGAGCTTCCATCGTAGACTTTCAGAACAGAATCCCAGAGCTATCTGGTGCCCGAAAGCGATTGACCTGAAGGAGAAAGAAGCCCCCTCCACTTAAACCCAAAGAACCTTGCTACAACACCCGCAACATTCAGAACTTTCTTTGACTCACAAAGGACAATCTCAGAAAGGCAATTCAGGCATGATCATAACATCACCCAAAGCTCTGGGAAATTGGTTGTTTACACCAATTAATCTGAGGAAGAGAAAAGACGAAGGTTAAAGGGGAAAGCTCACATAGAGGTTATGGAAAAAAAGAGTATGAGAAAGAAGGAACTGCTTTTTTTGAAAAAACCCGGAACCTTAGTTATACGGGAACCAGAGACGCATGATACCCCGACTTCTGAAAGATAACACAAGCCAAAATTTATATCAAATAGGGATACAAAGCAAATGGAAGTTGACGATGATCTGGGTTCTGAATCGTTTGGGGATTATTTGACCCCAGCTATGACGAATAAAGAGCTCGCCGAGTTTGACAAAATGGCCTTGGAAGAAAATCAAGGAAGAATGGATGAGGAAGAGATCGATAATGATGATCTATTGGGTGAGGATCTCGAGCAGGATGCAAACATGATAGATGCCATCTCACAGCTAACGTCATCTCCCCCCCAGAAAGATAACGAGAAGAAACAACAGGACGAAAAGAGTAAAGAACGAGTTGTCGCGAAACTAAAGAAACAGCATGCTAAGAAGTCTTCCTTGGGGACAGAAAGCAAGAAACGAGGCCCATGGAGCCCCCTGATCAGAGGCAGTGGGGCTGCAAAGAAACTGGGAGGTTTTAGAGGTAAGGCTCCGTCCCTTAAGAAGAAACAAGGAAACAGAAAGGCTCCAAAACCCTCATCATCTCTTTTTATCCCTCGTACTGAGGTGTTCCCCTCTGTACTAAGCAAGAAACCTTCTTCTGCAACAGGTTCGGTGGTGTCCCAGAAACCATCCAGTAAGAGAAGTTGAATAAAATAGCATGGAACTGTCAGGGTGCAGGAGCGTATCTGACCAAACAACACCTCAGAGAGCTGCATCGGCGTTTTTCTCCAGCTTTTCTTTTTCTTTCAGAAACAAAAACTTCCTTCTGTTTTTTTGCAAGACTTTCAGATTGCTTTTGGTTATAATAAATTATTCACTGTGGAGCAGGAAGGCAGAAGTGGTGGATTAGCTTTGTTTTATTTAGATTCTTTAGAAGTTAAAATTCTTTTTTTGAACTCCTGTATGATTGATATTGAAGCAAAGATAGAGGGCCAACAAGTATATATGACTTTCGTCTACGGAGATCCGGTCATTGAGTGCCGAGAAAACCTGTGGGGACGCCTTACTCGTTTTAGCTTGGAAAGGACTGGGGCCTGGTTTATGATAGGAGATTTCAACGAGATTAGAGGCAACCACGAGAAACGGGGAGTCAGGAAATAGGCTGATACGTCCTTCCTCCCTTTCAACACGATGCTCACCAACTGTGGAATGCTGGAATTCCCTTGCAAAGGTAACACTCTCTCTTGGCTTGGTTACCCAAGATGTGGTAAAGTGAGATGCTGTTTGGAAAGAGCAGTAGGGAATGAAGACTGGCACCAAGAATTTTCCCACACAAATGTGGAGTATTTAAAACTATAGGGATCAGACCATCGGCCAGTCCTGGCCAGAATCTGTTCCCAACCCGGTCGGACACAAAAAGCTTTAAGTTTGACAAAAGATGGTTGGGAAAGGATGGGTTACGATAGGCAATAGAAGAAGGTTTGGGTCTTGGGGGAGACCCATCTTCAGGAGATCTGTTTGTTAAAATTAGTAATTGTCGTAAATCCCTGTCCTCTTGGAGGAAGGCGAACCCTATGAATGCAGCAAAAAAAATAGAAGCGATCAAAGCTCATCTTGAGAGGGCCCAAGCAAACAACACCACCTCTAGTAATGATATTCTCACGCTGAAGTGGGAACTCTGCTCAGCTTTTAAGGATGAAGAACTTTATTGGAAGCAGAAAAGTAGGATGATATGGCTAAAAGAAGGAGACCGGAATACTAAGTATTTCCATGCCACCACGAAACAGAGGAGAGCATGAAACCGTATTACAAAGATAAAACGCCCCGACGAGACCTGGGTTGAAAAAGAAGAAGGAATGGAAGCTGTAGCTACAAACTACTTCCAAAACCTCTTCACATCCTCAAACCCAGATGATTTTGAAGACTCACTCTGGTATGTTACCGCACAAGTTTTGCCAGAGTTCAATACAGGCCTTACACGCTTGCCAAGCGAAGAAGAAATAAAAAGGCTGTTTTCGACATTAGACCAGATAAAGCACCAGGACCCGATTGGATGACAAGTTTTTTCTATCAGAAATTTTTGCCAGTGATTGGGAAAGATATCTCTAAAGCTGTGTTAGAATTCTTTGAGAATGGTACTTTCGACCCAAGGATAAACCAAACAAATGATAAGTAATTTCTTTGCAAGGGTGAGTATGCAATGAGGTTATCAAACTCAATGCAAGACAGGTTGTAGCACAGTATGCAAGAGAGAGTCAATCCACACCTAGGATGATTGAAAATGCAAAGAGAATGCAAGGGCTATGCAAATCTAAGCGAAACAAGAAAGGTTTTGAGAAAATCCCTAAAAACTAGATGCAGCAACTAAATGGAATGCAAACTATTTTAATATTACCAGGAATGATCAAACTACCATGAGAACAAACAGAATAATTAAAGGACAAAGCTACGAATTACTAAAATTCGAGTAGTGAATCGACCATGGGATCGACCACTAGATCGAGCAATAACGATCGATCTCGTCTAAAAGTGCAAGAACAGTAAAACTAACGACCAGGATGCTATCAAAGATCAAGCGAATGACGCGAGAAGATGTAAAGATGCTAAAAGAGAGAGTCTAGGGTTGAGATTCATGGTCAGGGGTTTTAAAGGTTCGAACTTGGGTTGAAAACTTTAAATCGACTCATTTTGTGAGAATCTCTAAGCCTTGAAAACGAAATAAGATCTATCCGTGGCTTTCGGTATAGATCACTCCTTCGTCCTCTCCTCCAAACCCATGGCTTTTGGTGGAAAGAGAGGTTGAAGGGCATGGAAAACAGATTTCAAACGAATGGCTTAATTAGTCCTCCAAACTTCCATGGCTTTTGGGAAGGGGTAACCAGTCTCTAGAGTGTGATCTTCAGAGGTCCCTGAATCCTGTCAAGGTAAGGAACCTCTCGGATCATAAAGCTCTTGGCATGAGAGTCTCTATGCTTTGAGAACTCGACACCCTAGAAGAGATAGCCATTAAAACACAAGAAAACCACAAGATCAAAACCCTTTTGACCCCTTAGATCCTCTCAACCCCGAACCCAAACGAACTACTCCCTACACATAAGATGGACTGCCACCAGAAACAACTCGTGTGCATCTTTGAAGATGGACTGCCACCAGAAACCGGCTTGCAACACTTTCGTGGCAGTCTTGAATGAAGCGAAGTATCCTCCGTAGGAAGAGCCATGACAGTGATAGAGGATGTCTCTAGCTTCTTCCTTTGTAACACACCTCCGGTACAAACTGTCCACTCCTCTCTTGTATAAGTAGGGCTCGTCCCAAAAGTAGTCACTAGCCTCTCTCATGAACCGCTTCTTGTGATAGCTGTTGAGATGTGTTGGCTCCTCACCACACACTAAATAGTTCACGACATCAGCATACCACGGTAGATCCTCCTCTTTGAAACTCAACACCTCTTCAAACTGCCCCTCTAGCTTTCCACAAACAGCCGTGGTGATCGCCATGAGTTGCTCTTCTGGAAGAGAGTCATCTAAGGGGAGAGAATCGTTGATCCTTAGCCGTGAGAGATGGTCAGTGACTCCGTTTTCTATTCCCTTCTTGTCTTTAATCTCCATGTCAAACTCCTGGAGCAAGAGAATCCACCTCAAAAGCCGAGGCTTAGTGTCTTTCTTCGAATAGATGTACCGTAAAGCCGCGTGATCCGTGTAGACAATAGCCTTGGAACCAACAAGATATGACCGGAACTTCTCAAAGGCGAACACTACTGCAAGCAACTCCTTCTCTGTAGTAGTGTACCTTGTTTGCGTGTCATCCATGGTTCTTGAATCATAGTAGATCACGTGTAGCTTCTTGTCTTTCCTCTGACCAAGAACGGCTCCTACAGCGTAGTCACTAGCATCGCACATGATCTCAAAAGGTAGTGTCCAGTCCGGTGCTTGAACTATATGGGCTGATGTAAGGGCTTCCTTGATGGTCACGAAAGCTCGCAAACACTCCTCATCAAACACAAACTCAGCTTCTTTGCACAGCAACCGTGTAAGAGGGCGTGCAATCTTAGAGAAATCCTTGATGAAGCACCTATAAAACCCGGCGTGTCCCAAGAAACTTCTGACTCCTTTAACGTTAACCGGCGGCTCAAGACCCATCATGACCTCCACTTTAGCCTGATCAACCTCAATGCCCTTCTCTGATATCTTATGACCAAGCACGATCCCTTCTTTAACCATAAAGTGGCATTTCTCCCAGTTTAGCACCAAGTTTGTCTCTTCATAACGCTTTAGTACCTTGCAAAGATTCAACAAACACGCAGAAAAGGACGCACCATAGACAGAGAAGTCATCCATGAACACCTCTACCATCTCTTCTATTAGATCGGAGAAGATCGACATCATACACCGCTGAAATGTAGCCGGTGCATTACACAATCCAAACGGCATCCTTCGATACGCAAAGGTATCGTAGGGACATGTGAAGGTCGTCTTCTCCTGATCATTTGGGTGAATTGGTATTTGAAAGAAACCGCTATACCCATCGAGGAAACAGTAGTAAGGGTGATTAGCAAGTCTCTCAAGCATTTGACCAATAAAAGGCAAAGGGAAATGATATTTCCTAGTTGCAAGGTTAAGTTTCCTATAATCAATACACATCCTATGACCAGTGATGGTTCTAGTAGGAATAAGCTCATCCTTTTCATTCCTTATGACCGTGATCCCTCCCTTCTTAGGCACCACGTGTACAGGAGAAACCCACGTGCTGTCACTTATGGGATAGATCACGTCAGCCTCTAAAATCTTAAGGATCTCTTTCTTAACAACCTCTTTCAAATTAGGATTCAAACGCCTTTGATGTTCTATAGAAGAGGCGTTCTCATTATCGAAGTGAATCCTGTGAGTGCAAAGCATTGGTGAAAGGCCCTTGATGTCACTTAAAGAGTACCCAATGGCCTCCCTATACTTTCTCAGCTCATTCAGGAGCGAGTGCAACTCATCATCACTTAAGTTTTCATTCACAATCACAGGATAGGTGTTATTAGGCCCTAAGAAAGCATACCTTAGCCCTTTTGGGAGCTCCTTAAGGTCCACCTTTGGGGCTTACAGCTCGCTCCAGTCATCCTCGTGGCTGTTGTAGATGCTTTCCTCCTTGGAACCCTCCTTAGAACCCGAGGCATGGCCCTTAAGACTGCTTTCCTCAACCGCTATCCCTTCTAAAAGCGAGTCCTCCAGTCGATCTTGCTCTCGATGTCGTCTAGATCGAGCAGTTTCGCTCGATTCACTTACTCGATTTGATGTGGATCGAGTAAGGGATCGAGACGCTGAGTCGATTTCCTGATTACACCCCAAAATGATCAGAAGGTCTCTCTCGATCGTTGACTCGATTGTTTTTCCGGATCGATCATTCCTCTCGATCTGTCTGTCGATTGGTGCACCAGATCGAGTTGTGTTCTCGATTGCCTTGTCGATCTGACTCCTGGATCGAGTGATAGCGTCGATCTTGGGGTCGATCTCTAGGCAGCAGCTTTCATCCTTCTTAACAATCTTCCTAGAATCCAGCAAGTTGACGTACTCCTGGGTCCTCTGATCCACATAGCCAAACTCCCCTGGCTCCTTTGTCAGTGCCGGCTTCAGATGGTCTTCCTGAGCCAGCTCTTCCAGCAACTCATCCGCTAAGGCATCCATTGTTTAAATGTAGAAAGCTTGCCTTTCTATGGTCGGCTTCTTCAGAGCCTCATTGATATCGAAGTCCAGCCTTATGTCCTTTCCCAAGTGCAAGGCAATCTTCCCGTTCTTGACGTCGATGATAGCCCCGGCGGTTGCAAGGAATGGTCTTCCTAGGATGAGTGGATCCTTAGGCTCTTCATCCATTTCCAACACGACGAAGTCCGTAGGTACGTTCACACCACTGATTCGCACCGGTAGATCTTCAAGCAGCCCCACTGGTAGCCTCACACTCCTATTAGCCAGTACCAACGAGATCCTACAGTCTTTGAAACGAGTAAAGCCAAGCTTCTTCGCCACGGAATGAGGCATCAGATTTATGCTAGCTCCGAGATCACAAAGGCAACTCTTGAACTCCAGAGGACCTAAAGCGCAGGGTATAATGATGCTTCCAGGGTCTCCCAACTTCTTAGGGACTATCTCCTTATGTATCACAGCACTACACTCTTCACTTAGAACAAGCACCTCCTTGCTTTCCTTATTCTTCTTCACGAGAGTGTCTTTGATGAATTTGGCGCATTTAGGCATCATTGCAAGGCAGTCAACAAGAGGTAGCTTGATCTCCACGTCCTTAAGATGCTTCTCAAAGAGGATTCTATGCTTCTCTATGAGTTGCTTCTTGAAACGGCCAGGAAAAGGCAGCTTGGGTACATACAGTGGAGGTACATAAGCATTCTTCTCCTTAGTCGTTTGCTCAGCTTTCTTCTCAGCAACTGCTTTGTCTCCTCTTCGTGGCCCTTGGATCCAAACATTGTCAAAGTTAATCTCATCATCAGCTGAAGGCTTACCCTCCCCCTCTTGAATTACAACGTCCTAGTTGTTCTTAGGAGTAACCGGGGGTTCTAGCTCTTTCCCGCTTCTTAACGTGATGGCGTTGGCATAATCCTTTGGATTCTGCTCACACTTGCCTGGTAGGCTATTCTGACCACTTGTACTCGCTTTCCCCTTCTCTAACTGCTTGATCTTGTTGCTTAAGTTGGTGATCTGAGTGGAGAAGTCAGTGAGAGACGAGTCTAGACGAGTGTTCATCTCGGCGAACTTCTGGTTTGTAGAGGCTTGCCCTTGTATCAGCTGCTGAAACATGGCCTGAACCGGATCAACCTGTTGTTGCATCGGCTGTTGCTGTTGAGGTGCAAAGCCCGGAGGGTAGTTAGGCGTATAACCCTTGTTACTTTGATGTTGCCCTTGGAAGTTGTTCTGCCCTTGACCTTGGTAACCACCACTCGGCTGAAAACCTTTGTTGTAAGGGATGAAAGGTTTTGCTTGCTGAGCAGGATACACTTGGTCCTTAGGGTTGGCAACGTTGGTGCTTCGGTAGGAGAGATTGTTGTTCTGGTTGTAGCCTTGGTTGTAGCCTTGAGGTTTGTAATTGTTCTGTCCCGCCACCCAATTGGCTTCTTCCTGGCCCAACTCAAGCTCCTCTTGATTCTCATCCGCTTCACCAACAAAGTGAACATGCTTCTGATTGGCTAACACCAACTTATCTATCTTTTCATGCAAAGATTTCAGCTCCTTTTTGTGAGACTCTAGCTCGGATCCTCTCGGTGCACAGTCATAGTCCTCAGCGTAGTTGCCATCACTCAATGCCAAGTTTTCTATCAGCTCCATACCCTCTTCTACCTCCTGACCAAGGAAGTTCCCTTTGCTAGCTGTGTCAAGCAACAACCTGATCTTTGGTGAAGCTCCACGGTATATAGTGCTGAGTAGGGTCTCCTCGCTGAAACCGTGATGAGGACATTGGATTGTGTAGTCTTTGAAACGTTCCATTGCCTCGTTGAATGTCTCGTTGTTTCGTTGAGTGAAGCCTCTGATTTCGCTTCTCACCGTGCTGTCCTGGTGCTAGAGAAGAACTTTGAGAGAATGGCCTTCTTACACTCGGCCCATGAGGTGATGGTGCCTTGTGGGACGGTCTTCTCCTAATGCCTAGCCTTGTCTCCGAGTGAAAAGGGAAAGAGACGCAGCTTGAAAGCATCTTCGGATATGCCATTGATCTTGATCATCCCACATATTTGCTCGAAGTTGTCAAGGTGCTCCAAGGGATCTTCCATTGCTAAGCCGTGGAACTTGTTGTTTTGCACCATGGAGATGAAACCTGGCTTAATCTCGAAGTTGTTGTTTTGTACAGGAAGAAGAGTGATCCCAAACCTATTGTGATGAGTATTGGGAGAATCTCCGGCTCCTATGATCCTTGGGGGTCTAGCTGCGTGTTGGGGGTTTCCATTGCCCCTTCCCACTGCCCCGTGAGCTGGAGGAGGTCCCTTTGGATGCTCGTGTTCAGCAATAGCTTCGAAGTCAACCAAACCGTGCTGAACAATCTCCTCAAAGGCTCGGGCATGTTCTCGTACTCTTCTTTGCCGTGAATGACCAAGCTGATGAATGTTGTCCAAGGGTTGTAGTAGATTGTTGTCTCCCCTTGAACGAAGATTCATGTACCTGAGAAACACACGTTTGAGAGTAGAATGATTAGTAACTAAAACAAGGTAAAGGCTTAGTCTTTACTAAGTCCCAAATCTCTATGTTCTCTAAACAATCCTAGGATGGCAACGGCGCCGTTTGATAAGCAATTTCCTTGCAAGGGTGAGTATGCAATGAGGTTATCAAACTCAAATGCAAGACAGGTTGTAGCACAGTATGCAAGAGAGAGTCAATCCACACCTAGGATGATTGAAAATGCAAAGAGAATGCAAGGGCTATGCAAATCTAAGCGAAACAAGAAAGGTTTTGAGAAAATCCCTAAAAACTAGATGCAGCAACTAAATGGAATGTAAACTATTTTAATATTACCAGGAATGATCAAACTACCATGAGAACAAACAGAATAATTAAAGGACAAAGCTACGAATTACTAAAATTCAAATAGTGAATCGACCATGGGATCGACCAATAGATCGAGCAATAACGATCGATCTCGTCTAAAAGTGCAAGAACAGTAAAACTAACGACCAGGATGCTATCAAAGATCAAGCGAATGACGCGAGAAGATGTAAAGATGCTAAAAGAGAGAGTCTAGGGTTGAGATTCATGGTCAGGGGTTTTAAAGGTTCGAACTTGGGTTGAAAACTTTAAATCGACTCATTTTGTGAGAATCTCTAAGCCTTGAAAACGAAATAAGATCTATCCGTGGCTTTCGGTATAGATCACTCTTTCATCCTCTCTTCCAAACCCATGGCTTTTGGTGGAAAGAGAGGTTGAAGGGCATGAAAAACAGATTTCAAACGAATGGATTAATTAGTCCCCCAAACTTCCATGGCTTTTGGGAAGGGGTAACTAGTCTCTAGAGTGTGATCTTCAGAGGTCCCTGAATCCTGTCAAGGTAAGGAACCTCTCGGATCATAAAGCTCTTGGCATGAGAGTCTCTAAGCTTTGAGAACTCGACACCTAGAAGAGATAGCCATTAAAACACAAGAAAACCCCAAGATTGAAACCCTTTTGACCCCTTAGATCCTCTCAACCCCGAACCCAAACGAACTACTCCCTACACATAAGATAAATCAAGCAAAGCATGAAGAAAGAAGCGATGAACATGAAAAGAAAACTCGATTAAGCTCAAACGATTTGATTACAAAAGCAAAAAAACTCAAGGTTCAACAATGGTGGATAATCTCCAAAACCAGAGAGAAAAGCATAAAAAAGATAAGAATCCAAAGTTATCTGGGAAAAGGACGTCGCCGCCTTCCCAAAATGGCGAAAAAAACCCGATGGTCCCCCCCTCGCTAGCGGCCAAAAGCTGTTGAAAGGACAGAGATCGACCTCGGGATCGAGCGGCTCTCTCGATCATCTTCGGACATCGTGTCTTCAACTCGATCTGGGTCTCGATCATCTTCGGCGGATCGAGCGTTGCATCCAATCTTGGTATCGATCCTCAATTGGATCGAGTGGTGGACTCGATCCGGCTCTCGCTCTGCATGGCGTCATTTACGTCCGTACCATTTGATCGATTGCTTTACTCGATCTTCATCTCGATCATTCTCCATGGATCGCCTGGTCTTCTCGATCTTCTGGTCGATCTCATCCTAGATCGACCTGCCATGCTCGATCTAGTCCCCGATCTCTGGTCATTAGCAAACATCCGAGCTTCCACGAACCGCCACAACAGCTTCAGCACGTCTACAAACCTCCACGACAACAAAGTAGCCAGAAACAACCTGAATGTGATGCAAAATGCAAGGAACATGCATATGCTGGTGCGAGAATGCTCTAGGACTCTAAGTGATGCAATCTAGTCTAAAATGTGATGTAAATGCATGAAAAGCTAACTAATGTGTATGCAAAATGTATGTAATATACAGTAACATCAACAAACATCTGTCTGATACCGAAGACAGAAAGGCCAGTGGAGATTCTCGAGTTCCGTCTGATAAGTCTATGCAATGTATGTTATAAGATTATCTCAAAGATCCAAAGTAAAAGACTAACGCTTTTCCTCCCGAAAATGATTTTGGAAACCCAATCAGCCTTCGTGGCTAGACGTCTGATTACAGACAATATCCTTGTGGACCAAGAGATATTTCATGCACTGAGAACGAACCCCATATGCAAAGCAAAATTTGTAGCTATAAAGACTGATATGAGTAAGGCATATAACAGAGTTGAATGGGGATTCTTAGAGGCACTCATAACAAAGCTGGGGTTTAATGAAAAGCGGGTTGGATGGATACAGTGGTGCATATCCTCTGTATCCTACCAAGTCCTGCTGAATGGCAAAGCAGAGGGAACATAGTCTCTTCAAGAGGGCTACGGCAAGGCGACCCACTCTCACCTTTCCTTTTCATAATCCTTACAGAAGCTCTAATTGGCCAGATCAAAGGCGCGGAAGCAGAAGGCCATTTAACTGGTATTAAAATAGCTCAATCAAGCCCGGCGATATCTCACCTCCTTTTTGCAGATGATAGTCTATTTTTCTGTAAAGCAGATATCCTGGAATGTGCAGAGCTGATGAAAATTATTAATAATTACGGGAAAGCATCAGGACAACAGCTGAATACGTCAAAATCTTCAGTACTATTTGGGAGTAAAGTGCCAACAGAAATGAAGACAGATCTGACTTGAACCTTAGGCATACATACAGAAGGAGGCATGGGAGTGTATTTGAGCCTCCCGGAAAAGATATGTGGTTTTAAAAAGAAGGTTTTTGCATATATTCAGGACAGATTGAGCTCCCGGATTAACTCTTGGTCAGCTAAACATCTGTCAAAGGGAGGAAAGGTGATCCTCATCAAATCAGCAGCTCAAGCGATTCCTACTTACGTGATGTCATGCTTTCTCCTACCTCAGGAAATCACAAGTAAACTACATAGTGCTATAGCCAAGTTTTGGTGGAGCTCAAAGCAAGATAAAAGAGGTATGGACTGGATCGCTTGGGATAAGTTGTGCTTGCCTCAAGACAAGGGCGGACTGGGCTTCCGAGACCTCAAAATTTTTAACCTGGCTCTACTGGCTAAACCACTTTGGAGGATAATACAAAATTCAGGCTCGCTTCTAGCGCGAATCCTGAGAAGCAGATATTTACGATACTCCACCCCATGGAAGTATCGAAATATAACTCCCCATCTTTTGGGTAGAGCAGTATGATGGCGGCTCGATATCTCCTTGCAGCTGGTCTCAGAAAGTCTATAGGGTTAGGTTTTAACACCAAGGTATGGAGTGATAATTGTATCCCAATTATACCAGCCAGACCAGCTCTTGATAATGGATGTTACAGAGATCCACACATGTTTGTCAGTCATTTAATTGACATAAACACAAAACAGTGGAGAACTGATATCATTCAAAATCTTGTTAGTCCGGAAGATATTCCACGGACATGAGCCTGCGACCGAGTAGAGGCTTCAAAGCAGATGGGTTATGTTGGGTACATACCAAATCAGGAGCATATTCTGTAAAAACGGGCTACAAACTGGCATGTGGGTTGCGGTTAGCACAGACCCCGCAGACTATGATTGAACCCAGCACCAACCAGCTAAAGAAATCTGTCTGGGAACTAAAAGCACCCAGGAAAATAAAGCACTTCATATGGCAAGCTCTATCGGGATGCATTGCAACAACTGGTCGCTTGGTGGATAGACATATCGTAGCTGCATCCGTTGTGGAGCAGAAAATGAAACGATCAATCACCTCATCTTTGAATGTCCACTAGCAATCCAGACATGGGCGCTATCACAAATCCCGACAATTCCGGGCTCTTTCCCATGCAAGTTTCTGAACTCAAATATTGACTTCCTTCTCTAAAGGGAAAAAGCTAATGGTATCACAGAGGAAAGCTTACAGACGTTCCCATGGCTGATATGATACATCTGGAAAGCTCGTAATGAGAAAGTGTTTAGGGATAAAGACATCTCTGCACTGGATACCATACAACTTGCCACTCAGGAGGCGGGTGTCTGGGAAACCTCACAGATAATTGAGGATGAAGTGTTAAAAGAAATTGGATCAAGTAGCACAAGTATCCCCGAGCCTTTGCTGCCGTACACAACACGATGTCAGACTTACACTTCATGGAGTCAAGATGGCATCTATTTGGAGGCGGAATCATCGTAGAGGGAGAGGATGGGAGTAAGCGATATGGAATATGTGCAAGTACTACAGTACTATCCCCTTTTCATGCAGAATTCTCTACACTCATATGGGCGATGCATGCCCTCACTCAAATCGGTATGCTTTCTATGCGGTTTGAGACGGATTGCCTACAACTAGTCATAATGATGGAGAACGAGGAGGAGTGCCCATCCCTAACTTAGGAGATGGAGAAATTTCAGAGCATCTAGATGCTATTTCATACTTTTTCTATTTTTTATATTCTCCGTAATACCAATTTTCGAGCTGATTTCCTTGCAAAAGCATCTCGAAACCATAATTTTGTATTCTCCCATTGGAATACAACACTTCCAAGATAGTCAACCTCCGGCTTAAACATATTTGAAACGTGATAATAATATAAAATCTTTTGCTGTAAAAAAAAAAGACAAAAATTGCACATGATTCTATCTCTCTCTTCACAAAATTATTTTCGTCCTAGAAAATGAATCATTGTTACTCTATACATTTTCATTTTACTATGACTATATTCATAATTTAGAAACTCAATACGGTTAGTGAGCAAATTCACTCATTATTTTAGAGTAATATTATTTTATGGCAATAGATCTAATTATATATTATAATAAATATTAGCGGTAAATTTTGTTAATGTACGAGCACTAACATTATTCTGCATTTACTTATTTAATTATTTTTTTTCTTCTTATTACTGTTTTTACAGTAAAAAATACTTCATTTTGCAATAAAAAGATATTTAATATCAATAACTAAAAAACAGTTTTTGAATATAACATGATTAGTAACTAATATACTTTACAAATTTATGAATTTATATTGATAAATATTATAAAATTTAATAAACATATTTTAATCTATTTAAAACATATATATAGATTCAATTGAAACAAATAATTTAATTTCATGTATAGCACAAAATACCAACTTAGTAAACATAAAATTAGTTATGATGTAAAGTACTCTAGAGATACATTTAACATGCTAATGTTTGAGAGCAAATTGCAGGTCGTTTGGTATGTGTTCGCTCGGGTAGTAGAGCTGGGTTTCCGAGTTTCATCCTTTCGGGGATGAGCGGTATGCGGTCTCGGGGTAGAAGTATGACTGAGTTCTGCGTACACTAGAAACTAGTACGCCGGGCCTCTTGTAGAACCAGAAGAGGGTTTCCCTCCCAAAGGTTCCCCGACGCTCAAATTAGATTACGCCCTACTGGAAACAGATACTCAGAAGGGAGGATATATGGTGGTGTTATGGTTTGGATACCCCGTACGAGGATTGTGATACCCGTCTGTGATAAACAGGTTTTTAGCAAGCTAAAATATCAAATCTAAAGCACAATAGTTGTAGTATAGTGTGCAAGAGGTGTCAATCCAGCCTAGGTTGATGAAAGACACTAAGAATGCAAGAGCAATGCAAAGCTAAGCAGATTCGGGTAAATGGATGAGAAACTGTATGAAAACTAAATGCAATACGAAATGAGCAAGAAAACTATTTTAAAAACCCCTCTGAAGGGTTAACAACTACTAGAAGAAGAATGAGAATTTAAAATGCAGAACTACTAGTTACTAAAAACCGAGAGCTAAAGGCAGAAAAACAGAGAATTTCTAGCAACTTAGAACAATGACTTTTAAGATTAAAGATGCAAACTTTATGACTAAAAAATGATGAACTTGAGTTTTAAAATGCTAAAAAGAGGATTCAAGGTTAAGGGTCATGTTAAGAAGGTTCAAGATTCAAGCTTGGGTTTTGAAAACATTAGATCTACACACTTTGTGCTATCTCTAAGCCTTGAGAAGCTAAAAGAGGTTTATCCATGGCATTTGGTATAAACCCTTTCCTCAACCCTTCCTCCAATCCCATGGCGTGTGGTGGAAAGATGGATCAAATAACATTAAGCATAGATCTCAAATAACGGCCTAACTAGTTCCCTAAGCTTCAATGTTGTTTGGGAAAGGATGAGCTAGTCTCTTGGATTTGGTTTTAAGGGATTTCTGAATCCTGTCAAGGTAAGAAAAGCCCTGAGATCAAAGAGATCTTTCGCAAGACTCTCTAAGCATTAAGACCCCAAATCCACGAAGAGAATGAGTTAAGAACAAGAAAAACTCCCAAAGCTTAAACCTTTAAACCCTCTTAATTGCCCCAACCTTAAATCCAAAGGAAACTACTCGCTACACATGATTAAAACCGATGGAAATGCAGGGAAAAGGAAGCTAAGAATGATTAAGCAAGAAAGATTAAGGAAAAATACTTAGATTAATCAAGATTAAGAGTTTACAAAGCGAAAAGCTTGAAAACAGAACATTGGCGATAAGCCTAAAAAAGCATAAGAAAATATCAAACTGGTCCAAGACAAAATGAATGGTTCACGCCCATTTGCCTAAAATAGCCAAACAAAGAAAATGTTCCCCTCACTACATGCCAAAAGTGAGCTGGCCGGATAAGGTGCTAAAGATCGACTCGGGTGATCGATCTCTAGCTCGATCTTCTTCATGGATCGTCCTCCATTGCTCGATCTTCGGGTCGATTCGGTTGGGTGGATCGAGTGCTTCTCTCGATCTTCAGGTCGATCCTCGGATGATAGGGTCGTGGTCTCGATCTGGCTCTCGTTCTGCATGGCTTAATCCACGTCCGTACTCACGATCGATCACCTTGGTCGATCTTGGTCTCGATCCTCCTTCTTGAAACGACTTGAGTCACTCGATCTTCTGGTCGATCTCATCTAGATAGACCTGCATAGCTCGATCTGCACCTCGATCCCGGTTCCTTTGCCGAATGGCGTAGTTCTTCCAAGTGTCCACAGGCTCCCTCTCGATCCTTAGCATGTCCACGCAACCTCCACAGCTCCAGTGTGTCCAAAACAACCTGAATATGATGCAATAATGCAAGAAATATGCAAATGCTAATGCAAAGTGCACTTAGGACCTAAAATGAGACAAATGGTGCAAACTAGCCTAAAATGAGAGATGTATGCATGAAAACTAATCTAAATGCATGCTAAATATGCGAAATATATGAGTATATCAACTCCCCCAAACTTGCCTTTAGCTTGCCCTCAAGCAAACAGAATTCAAGAAAGGAAGAGAGGTTTAAAAGTGGGAGCTCAAATTTCCAAAAGTGTTTCAGCAAATGAATCAATTCAATGGTCCTAGTTCTCAATTCTAAGATGCAGTGCACAAACCTATAATCCAAAGAACTTAGCCATATTCATCACATGTTGAATTTCAGATCATGACTCTCGTATTCCAAACAATCCAAGAATCCTAACCCTTAACATTCAATTAATGATCAACCGTGAATCACATTTATGCATCTAAAACCGAATACACTTTGCTAGGGACAAGGCTATGAGACAAAAATGAACTCATTTATAAGGGTAATTCAAGCACTGGGTTCTCTCAAAGAAGGATGAACTTGTGCATAATGCTAAAGGTAAAGACAATTGATGCATACATGACTAGACTCTCATATACTCATATACATTAACAATGATCCTAATCCCTCTCTCATTTTTCTTTTCTTTTTAAGCTCACTCACCTTCCCTAAAGATTACCCACATCCACAAGGCAAGTCGCCTAGCAAAAACCCAAATAAAAACATCATTTTTAAACCCTTTTGGCTAGTGGTAAGGCCATAAATATACTTAGCTCTTTTCAATACTTTGATAGCTCTCTTCTCTTATATATATTTTTTTTTTTAAGCATTTGGCCTTTTGGCTCTTTTCTTTACTGATTTTTTTTTCTTTTTCTTTTCTTTTTTAGAGCTATCTTCTTTTCAAACATGAGCTTTCATTTTAAAACAAGGCCTACTACTTAAAACCATATATTCCCTTTAGTTCAAACTCCAAACATCAAACTCTTTTCAAACCGCAAACAAAAACAAAACAACTCCCATGAATCCCTGCCCCAAAATCAAAACTAAAACTAGCTTCAAAATGCAAAGCTAGCATCAATATGAGAGCCTAATCATGTCGCCTAAATCTAACAATTTATGCCAAGTTCAAACCGAATATAAGGCCTCACAAATGATATATCATGGTTTTACAGTTTTTAACCATGATATAAGTCCTTTTTATTGAGTCTTTTTGGTCTTTTTAGAGTCCTAGAAGAATCTTTGCAGGTTATAGCATGTCTGGAGCATAATTAGAGATATTGAAGCCTTTTGGAGCATTGCAAGTTGAAGCCACGAAGTATCAACCTTGGGAAGAAAAGTATGCATATGGGTGACGCTCATCACCCACCAATGAAGGAGGTCGCGGCTGTTTATTAAAAGATGGAGCATTATTTGCAGAATTAGCCCAGAAGTTCCATTATTTGCAAAAAGACCCCAGATCGTGTTTAGCCTCTATTTATTAGGTTTTTCAGCCGTTGTTGGCTTTTATCTTAGATTTTAGAATTCAGAGAGAGTTTGAGAGAGAATTATTCAGAGCTTTTTGGGGAGACAGAACCTGTACTCTTTTGAAAAGATTTCAAACCCCCTTATTCTTTTACTCTTTCTCTTAATGCAACTTTATTCAGTTATGTTTTGTGATTCCATGATCATATCTGAGTAATCTGCTAGTTAAGTTAGGGCTTTTCAAGGGTTGATGAAGAGATTGTAGAATCGCTACCCGTTAGGAATTTCTTATGGTTTTTCATCTCTGCTTGCTTTAAAATCAAATTTCTGAGACACATCATCTAGAAATCCGAAAATCATAGGTTGTTAAATATATGTGAGAGCATTATTGATAACCTGAACTAGTATTTGATGAGCAAAACAACTTAGTGCAAAGAGATTTGGCTTAGGGGTTTTTTGAACAATTGAATCTGATCATTACTGCATGTTTAGATTGTTAGGGTTTGCAAAGAGATTCGAAACTCTGTAATATAGGCATAGATAACTTCTGCAATGAGAATTGATTAGTTATATATCATTGATTCATGTTCAAAATGGTTCTTAATTATTCCTGATTTCATGCATTCTACATTCTTGGATTCAACCTGCGAACTGTCCTAACTTAGCGCTTTTAGTCTTCTGAAACTTAGATCAAAAACTTGAATTTCGTTTGCTTACTTTTATTTATCATTTGCATTAAATACATTACATTCTGCTTAGCTTAATCCGAACCTTCATTCGATAGTGTAGTTTGCATTACTCTCTTGGGATTCGATACCCCTTGTACTACAACTGCTTTTGCTGTGAACTTGCAGTAGTTTTATTTAGATAAAACCTGAGCTCTATCAAGTTTTTGGCGCCGTTGCCGGGGAGTAATAACTGTCTTTCAATTTTTAGTATTAGGATTTTGTCTAAATTTTAATTTTTTTACTGACTTTTAGTTTCTTTTCTTTGTGCTGGTTTCAGGTGTATGCCTAATCGCAGTACCAGATGCAATAAAGAGAAGGAGCTTGTGACTTTGAGTATCGACGAACTTGCTAGGTTGGAGAGAACTAACAGGAAAGCTAAGAAGCAATCTAGAATGGTCGCTACACTTATCTTGGTTGAAGATGCAGAAGGTCACTTGGTTGACAGGGAAGGAAACATGAGGAACGAAGAGGGGCAGAGAATTGATCAAGAGGGGAATTTTATTGTTGAACAGCAGGTTCAACAAGTGGATGAGAACGCTGGAGTCCCTGTTGCTGCCAATAACGCTGCTGGGTGTTTTGTTCAGAGGACTCTAGGTGACTACAACAGACCTGATCAGTTCTATGCCAACAGAGCTGCAATCCGCCCTCCTGCATTTCAGAGGAACGATTTTGAGGTTAAACCTGTCTACTATCAGCTGGTTGGCCAGCATCCATTCCATGGCTTACCCCATGAGCATCCTATAGATCACATTGAGAGGTTTGAGGACTTGGCTTCAAGTGTCAAAGCTAATGGTGTTAGCAATGACTTTCTGTTCTGCAAGCTTTTCCCCTACTCTCTTGAAGGAGAAGCTGCATATTGGCTGAAGCAACTGGAACCTGCTTCATTGACCACTTGGGAAGACACAAAAAATGCCTTTCTGAATAACTTCTATGATGATGCAAGGTCAGAAGACATGAGGACGAAAATTGCATCCTTTACGCAAGGTCCTACTGAAGCTTTTAAAGCTTCTTGGATCAGGTTCAAATCGTATCAAAGGGATTGTCCTCATCATGGCTTCAGTCAGGTGCAATTACTTGGGATATTCTTCAGAGGCATTGACTGGAAGTATCAGATGGCGCTGGATGCAGCAAGTGTAGGAAACTTCAACACCAATAGAGCAGAGGAGGCGATCAGACTGATTGAGAACTTGGTCTGCAGCAACAACACTAAAAATGCAGATTTCCAGAGGATGAAACAAGCTGGTGTGCATGATGAAAATCAGATTGCTGAAGTTAAGGCTAAGATGGACAGTATGCACAGCATTTTTGTGGGAAAGAAGCCAGTTCACTTTGCTGCAGAAGTGTAAACTTTCGAAGTTCCAGAGGAGGTTGAACAGGAGGATGTAAATTTCATCAATTCTGGCGGTTTTCAGGGTCAAAGGTATGGGAATCGGTAGTGGAACAGAGGCTACAACAACAACAATCAGAAAAGTACCTTTACAGGAGGTCAGAGCACGCCTGGTTACACACCCTAAGCCCCTATTCCAGAAGACAGAGTACCAGAAGCCATTCCAGAACAGTGGAAATTACAGCAAGAACTATGGTTCTTCATCCTACCAACTTGCACCTCCACAAGGAAATAAGATGGAAGCAATGCTGGAACAGATCTTGGAAGGACAACAGAAGCTGACAGTGGACTTCAATGGGAAGATAGATTCGCTCTATCAGGATTTGAATGGAAAAATTGAGAGTCTGAAATCTCATATGAAGAAACTTGATGTCCAAGTTGCCCAAACTGCAGGAGCTGTTCAGAGGCAAGAAGGATTTCTTCCAGGAAGAACTAATGCTAACCCCAAACACCATGTGAATGCCATCACCTTGAGGAGTGGAAAGAACCTACAACCAGTGTTGCCGAAGGATTCAAGCTCACCAGGTGGGTGACGCTCGTCACCCAAATCGAGCAAATCCTCCCAACTCGTCCAAAATGAGTGACGATCGTCACCCATCTGGTGACGCTCGTCACCTGTTGCAGCATAGCACAGTTCCGTTTAAAACTTCAAATAATGCAAGGGAGACCGTGTATAAGCCCTAGATACCCTATCCTAAGCATTCTAAGAAGTCTAAGCAAGAGCTTGAAGATGCTAAATGCAAGGCTATCATGGACAAGTTGGTTATTGAGATCCCATTGATTGATGCTGTAAGGATCACTCCTGTTATAAGGAGGTATGTGAAGAGGATGGTGACCAATAACTTGAATTTAAAGGCTGGAGCTATGATGATCAACGAGCAGGTCAGTGCAGTGATTCAGAACAGAGTACCATAGAAGCTTTCAGACCCAGGAAGCTTTGTTTTAGACTGCACAATCTTCAATGACAAGTTTGAAAGGTCATTGTGTGATCTTGGTTCTAGTGTGAACCTTATGCCTCATTGTGTCGCCAAGAGCTTGGGGATGACCAATTTTAAGGCTACAAGGATATCTCCAGACTTGTGCATGCATAGGATACACTTGGAGGATGAATCGAAATCATCAGTTGAGCACCAGAGGAGGCTGAATCCGAATCTGCAGGATGTTGTCAAGAAAGAGATCATGAAGTTGTTGCAGGCTGGAATCATCAATCATATATCTGACAGTGCTTGGATGAGTTCAGTGCACGTGGTGCCTAAGAAAGGATGTGTCACAATAGTGAAGAATGACAAGGATGAGCTGATTCCAACCAGGACCGTGACAGGACACATGATGTGTATCGATTACAAGAAGCTGAATGCAGCCACAAGGAAAGATCACTTCCCTCTGCCTTTCATTGATCAGATGCTAGAGAGGCTGGCGAATCACAAGTACTACTGTTTCCTTGATGGCTACTCAGGTTTCTTTCAGATCCCCATCCATCTAGATGATAAGGAGAAGACCACTTTTACCTGTCCTTATGGCACATTTGGATATCGCAGAATGCCCTTTGGACTATGTAATGCTCCTGCAACCTTCCAGAGATGCATGATGTCGATCTTCACAGACATGATTGAAAATTTTATGGAGGTCTTCTTTCAAGAGCTGCTTGGACAATTTGTGTGCAGTTCTGCAGAGATGTGAAGAGAAGCACTTGGTTTTGAACTGGGAGAAGTGCTATTTTATGGTACAAGATGGTATTCTGCTTGGTCGCAGAGTTTCAGAAGATGGTATAGAGGTAGATAGGGCGAAAATTGAAGTGATGACAAGTCTGCAAGCACCTGATTCAGTCAAAGCTGTAAGGAGTTTTCTGGGTCATGCTGGCTTCTACAGAAGATTAATCAAGGACTTTAGCAAGATAGCACGCCTGCTTACTGCCCTCCTCTGCAAAGATGTGAAGTTTGAGTTCACAGAAGAGTGCAAATCTGCCTTTGAACAGATCAAGCAACCTATGGTTACAGCTCCTGTTGTGCAGCCTCCAGATTGGGACTTGCCTTTTGAGGTAATGTGTGATGCCAGCGATTTCGATTTTGGAGCAGTGCTGGGACAGAGGAAAGACAAGAAGCTCCACGATATTTACTATGCAACAACTGAGAAGGAATTGTTGGCTGTTATGTTTGCTTCTGAAAAGTTGAGACAGTATCTTGTTGGCTCCATGGTCGTGGTCCATACTGACCATTCAGCACTGAAGTATCTGATGCAAAAGAAGGATGCAAAGCAAAAGTTGTTGAGATGGATTTTGCTCCTTCAAGAATTTGACATTGAAGTGAAGGACAAAAAAGGTGTTGAGAATGGGGTAGCTGATAATCTATCCAGGATTCAGGTCGAAGATAGTGTTCCAATAAATGATTTCTTGCTTGAAGAGAATGTGTACTTAGTGGAAACAAAAGAACAGGAAGAAAGTATTGAAAACCTGCAGTTTTCACGAAACTGCAGGGGAGTGACGAGCGACACCGGGAGGGTGACGCTCGTCACCAACCCAAAACATTCGCGACTAAGTTGTATGAAGGAGGTGACGCTCGTCACCAATCTCTGCACTTTGCTGTGATTTGTGCAAGCTTGAGGATGGCTTTTGAAGAACATGTTTATGCTTTGAATGATCCAAAGAGGCCCCGATATGCTGATATTGCTAACTACCCTGCTGCAGAGGATGAACCACATGACTTCAAGGACTATGCTAAGAAGAAGTTCTTGAGAGAACTTAGGAGATTCTATTGGGATGAGCCATATCTCTACAAGCATTGTGCTGATGGGATTTACAGGAGATGCATAGCAGAAGAAGAAGTGCAGGACATTCTCTTTCATTGTCATGGGTCAGAGTATGCTGGGCACTTTGCCACATTCAAAACAGTCTCTAAGGTTCTTCAAGCTGGTTTTTGGTGGCCTACTATGTTCAGGGACGTCCAGGCATTCATTACAAGATGTGATACTTGTCAGAGAAGAGGTAAGATCAGTAGGAGACATGAGATGCCAAAGAACTTCATTCTTGAAGTTGAAGTATTTAATTGTTGGGGTATTGACTTCATGGGACCTTTTCCCTCATCTTATGGGAATAGATTCATTATGGTTGCTGTTGATTATGTATCTAAGTGGGTAGAGGCGTTGGCTACTCCCACTAATGATGCTGCAGTGGTTTTGAAGCTGTTTAAGACCATTATCTTTCCCAGATTTGGTGTCCCGCGGATTGTGATAAGTGATGGTGGTTCTCACTTTGTCAACAAGGTTTTTGACAAGCTGTTGAAGAAGTATGGTGTACAGCACAGAGTGGCTGCGCCCTATCACCCCCAAACCAGTGGACAAGTTGAGGTTTCCAACAGGCAGATCAAGCAAATTCTAGAAAAGACAGTTAGAAAAACAAGGAAAGATTGGTCTGCAAAGCTGGATGATGCATTATGGGCTTACAGGACAGCATACAAAACGCCACTTGGGACTACACCATTCCATATTCTCTATGGCATGGCATGCCACCTACCAGTAGAACTAGAGTTTAAAGCATAATGGACTATCAAGAAGTTGAACTTCGATCTGAAACCTGCTGCAGAGAGGCGCTTGATTCAGCTTAATGAACTGGATGAAATCAGATATCTGGCTTATGAAAACTCTAAGTTATACAAGGAGAGGACAAAGGCATATCATGATAAGAAGATCATCTCCAGACATTTCGAGCCTAATTACCAGGTACTACTTTACAACTCTCATTTATAGCTTTTTCCTGGTAAACTGCGTTCTCGATGGTCAGGTCCTTTCACTGTCAAAGAAGCTCGACCACATGGTGCGATTGTCCTGATTATCTCCAAAGGAGAGGAGTTCACTGTCAATGGATAGAGGGTGAAGCATTATTGGGAACAAGCCGAGATTCCAGCAGGACACATTGTGTCTCTGGATGATGCACCAGTTGTCTAAACAGCCAACCAAAGTCAAGCTAATGACTTTAAACAAGCGCTTAGTAGGAGGCAACCCACTGGTAAGTTGTATATTCTATACTTAGTTTTTATTTTAGTGTTCTAGATTAATATTTAGAATTTTATTCTGTTAAAAAAAAAAAACCCGACCAGACAAAAAAACGGGTAACGCTCGTCACCCGTCCGGACCAGGTACGTGGCCTTTATCTCTTTCCTCTTCCCCCTCGTGTTTCTTCTCAAAACCATCGAACTCTTTCAAAATTTTCAACAACCTGCAACTTTTGATTTTCTAAACCAAATTGAGTGATTCAGAAGCCTAATCCGTGCGGATTTTGCTCCTTTTTCTGAATATCCACTCTTTTTTTAAGATCTGCAAGGTATGTGTTCGGAATCCCCAATTTTCAGTCCGCCTTAGGTTTGGTAAAATCCGATTTTTGACTTAATTAGCTTGATTTAACTGTTGAATCATGGTTAGTTAGGTTGTATAGGAGGCATGGAACCATCTTTGTGAGCTTTTATCGGTTGTTTTGCACATTTTGAATTTTCGAGTTCATGATGAACTTTGCAGAAATCTGTAAATTTTGGGTGATTTGGGTTGAACTGATGCTTGAATTGTGTTCCTGGTAGTGTTGTAGTTGATCGCCATCAGTTATTTCACCTTGATTGATTGATTTTTTCGAACTTTGATTATAAACCTCAACAAACTTCTTTGTGATCTCCACATTTGTAGCTTGTTGGCCTTGAAGGAGTTGTTGCAGCATTCCCTTCATCTCAGCATCATTGCTATTTGAGGAGCTGGCTTGGCCATGGCTGAGAACCAGGAGGAGAAACTGCTCTGGCTGAAAGTTTCCTTGGAAGATATTCCTTGGAGCATAGCCTTGGTTAAAGGGTACAAAAGGTCTTTGTTGGTTCAATTGAGGATGTTGTGGAGGACAAACCTGATTTTGGGGATTAGCAACATTGTTGCTTCTATAAGAGAGGTTGGGGTTAAGCCTGTAGTTGCCATAGTTGTTGTTGTAGCCTCCCTGATTTCCCACATTGCTCATCTCTTCCACTTGAAATTCTTCCTCACTTGGAATCTGAATCATTTCACCAATAAAATTCAGCTCCTTATGCTGCACCTGAAGCAACTCGTCAATCCTTGAGTTTAAATCCTTTAGCTTTCTTCTTGTGGACTCTAACTCCTTCTTTGTATGGCCCTCTTCTCCTCTTTGAGTTCTGTCAAAATCCTCATTGTAATATCCACCACTTTGAGCCAAGTTTTCAACAAGCTCAAGACCTTCATCCACATCCTTAGAGAGAAAGTTCCCATTACTAGCTGTGTCAAGGAGCATCCTTATCTTGGCCAGAGCGCCTCTGTATAGTGTAGACAGCAAGGATTCAGTTGAGAAGCCATGAGGTTGGCACTGGAGTGTATAACCCTTGAACCTCTCTCATGCTTCACCAAAAGACTCATTGCTTCTTTGATAGAATCCTGAAATTTCATTACTTATCCTTGCAGTCCTAGATGTGCTACAGAACATTGCCATAAATGCCTTTTTACACTGATCCCAGCTTGTGATACTCCCTTGGGGTAAGTTATTTTTCCACTGGTGCAGCTTATCTCTCAAAGAGAATGGGAAGAGCCTGAGTTTGAAGTCATCTTCACTAACACCATTTATCTTGGTGAGTGAGCACAATCTATCAAAATTGTCTACATGGTCCAAGGGATCATCCAAAGGCAAGCCATGAAACTTGCTGTTCTTAGCCATAGAGATCAAGCCAGACTTAATTTTGAAATTGTTGTTCTGCACTGGTGGAGGGTTGATACATGTCCTGTTGTTATAGGCGTTAGGAGCATGACCAACACCAATGGGCCTCATAGGGCGTGCATCATGTGCTGGTCCTCTCTAACCTTTCTCTCATTGGACTCCTTGTTTTCCTTGAACACCAGCAACTCTCTGAAATCCTTGTGCTCTTGGTGGTCCCTGAAATCGTTGATCATAAATACCATGATCCATGTTGAGCTGATGGAACCTTTGCAGTCTTTCTCTTTCCCTGTTTGCTCTCAATGCTCTCTCAATCTGCGCAATGTTGTTTTGATTGGGAAGCAGATTCTGATTTCCTCTATATCTCAGGTACATGTCAGTAACTAAACAGAAAATAACAGCCTAATCTCAAGCAATCTACAAATCCTAATGCGTAGATGTAGCCCATATGGCAACACCGCCAATTTGATAAGAGCTTTTGTTCTAGTCAAATCCCAACACACTCATGTCAATGCAGCATGTAAGGTATCAATCCATATGGGCATGTAAATAACTAATAATGCAGCAGTTCACTTAAGTTAAGCCAAATTCAAAATAACAAGTATGATCAAACTCTAATGATTAACTAAACAGGACTAAGCAGTGCAAATTCAAAGTAAGAGATTCAAATAGATTAAAGCAAAAATTTAAGATGGGGGTTATTGACTAAGATGGGATTAGAACTATACTAGTGATGCTTCAAAACTATTCAAATAATGCTATCTTCTAAGCATAAGATTAACAGTTATGAGCAGCTCAATTCCTTAGCACTAATCACTTTACTAACACAAGTCCTATATAATTTCCATTACTGAACAAATGATTAATAAGCATTCAATCAGAAATCCAATCCTATAAAGCTAAAATGTTTCTTAGACATATAATCCCTTAAGCGAAGATAAACAAATCCTCTAAAAGACTCATTGCAGCATTTCATCAAACATTTACCATGCATATAAGTAAGTCAAGATACTAAACAAGTCTGGCCAAGAACAATAGAGAAATTAATAAGATAAGAGTTGCCTAAATATTTTAGGACTATAGTATTTATAGGGAGGATTAGAATAAACAAAGAATAAACCGGTTTTAGACTAACTCGGCTGGACCATATCAGCTCCTTTGATCGATACAGACATCGATAATGGCTCTCCTTTAGGGTGTATTGACATGGTCTTGATCGATACGGTGGTTGATACACAAGGCTTCAGGGGCATATCAGCTTGACTCTCCCGATGTAGACATCGATAAAATCACCCTTTTCCTAAGGCATATGAAGCAGAATCACATCGATATGCTTCTTTGATATTGCCCTGTGTCTGGTGTATCTGCTTCGGTTGTCGATACACTCATCGGTACAAACTCATCCTGGTGTATCGATGTCTTTCTGGTCGATATGCTCCTCTGTACGCCTTGTTCCTTCTGTATCGACATGAAGTCTTCGATATCCAGTACGATATGTGCCATATCAATCAGTCACCTTGATATCCTGCTCGATATTGGCCCATCCGACCTTGTCCTTCTCCTTGCTCCAGTCCTAACTCACATCCATTGCACCACTTGGTCTCCAACCTAGTTCTAGTACCTGAATAAAACTCCAAATGCAAGCAAAATGCAATGCAACTACTAAAACTATACTAACTCCTAATTGTATGCAAATGGGACAAGAAGAAGCAAAATATGCATGTTAAAAGACTAAAACTAGTGATGAATGCATGCTAAGTTGGTATAAGTAATGGAGGTATCAGGATTTGAAAGCATTGATCAATGTGGCATTCCTAAGGTTAGCTGACTATTTGAGGGCAAGCAAAAGCTAAGTCTAGGGGAGTTGATATATCTTGGTTTTTAACCATGCTATAAGTCCTTTTTATTGAGTCTTTTGGTCTTTTTAGAGTCCTAGTAAGGTCTTTATAGGTTATTGCATGCTTGGAGCACAATTGGAGATTTTGGAGCATTTTAGATCAAAGCAAAAGTACTTCCCGAACAAAGCAACATGAGGGCGCAATATTGCACTGATGACGATCATCACCCCCTGTCTAGTGATGCTCGTTACCTACATCTGAGGAAGAGTCATATGATTTATGATAGGGCTCAGGTTTTACCCAAATAAAACTATTGCAAGTGCATAACAATGCAGTTATAGTATATGGGGGTTATTGAATCCCAAAGGATTAAGTAAACTACACTATAGAATTCAAGTTCGGATTAAACTAAGCAGTAATTAGTGAATGTAATGTGAAGTAACAAAATAAATGAAAGCAGGTGATTTGTTGTTTGATCTAAAGTTCAGAAAGCTAAAGGCGCTATGTCAGGACAATTCGCAAGTTGAATCCGAGAATGTAGACTGCATGCAAGGAGGAATGAATTAAAACCGTCTTAAACTCAAAACTCAATGATATAAATAATCAATTCTCATTGCAGAAGTTATCTATGCCTAATTCACAGAATTTCAAATCTCTTTACAAATTCTAACAAGTTAAGCAAGCATTAGAGATCAGGTTTCGATTGTTCATAAAACTCCTAAGTCAAATCTCTTTGCAAGTAGGCGTTTTGCTCATCTAATAATAGTTCAGGTGATTAACAATGTTCTCACATCTATTAAACAACCTAGGGTTTCGAAATCTAGATGATTAGTCTCCGAAATCGATATGAATGCACGCACAGATGAAGAACCAATGGATTTTCCTAACAGTTTTGCAATTCTACAAACTCTTCATCAACCTTTGAAAAGCCCTAACTTAACTAGCAAACAACTCAGACATGGTGAATTGAGAAAACATCATGAATAGAATAGATTGCATAAAAGAAATAAGAAATAAAAATAAAAAAGTTTGAAATCTGCTCTAAAGGAGTATGATTTGTCTCTCCAAAAACTCTGCTACGAATCTCTCTCAAAAGCTCTGCTACAAATCTCTCGCAAAAGCTCTCTAGAAAATGAGATACAAACCAAAAAGTGGCTGAAATACCTAATATACATGCTAAAAACGAATTGGGGCATTTTTGTAATTAATAAAACTTCTGGACTAAAACTGCAATTTTCTCTCAATCTTTTAATAAAGCTTCGCGATTCCTCTCAGATGTGGGTGACGAGCGATACCTTTGAGTGGTAACGATTGTCACAAGTACAATGCAACACCTTCTGAGTTGCTAACTTCGGGGTTGATTCTTGCAATGCTCCAAAAAGCTCCAAAACCTCCATTTAGGCTCCAATCATGCTATAACCTGCAAAGACTCTACTAGGACTCTAAAAAGACCAAAAAGACCCAATGAAAAGGTCTTATATCATGGTTAAAAACTAAAAAAACCATGATATATCAACTCCCCCAGACTTAGCTTTTGCTTGCCCACAAGCAAACATCAGACAAAGAACATGGTCGAGGTTTGAAAACAGAAACAGTCAGCTAAACTTCAGGAACACCACATTGATACACACTTTAGAATCCACATACCACAGAGCCAACACAAGATCAAATTTCAGTCTAATCATCACAAGCTTAGCAGTCTCTCAAATCCAGTTCAAGACCCTTTAAGAAATCTGAAATCTCTACTGCTAACTCTTTATATTTATCTAAGTGTGATATCACATCAAAGATTTATCAACTCAATCACTTACAGAAACTTTTCCCTTCTTAAACACTGAACAAATCAATCTCAATACAGCTCTCCTATTTTCTCTTCCCTTGATCTTTTTTTTATCTGATTTTTGAACTTATTTTCTCATTTATTTAACAGTCTAAGAAATGGTGCTATTCAATACTTGTGTTCCTTGTAAGGAGACAGGTTCTTGAGTGTTCACTACTGTTGTTCCTTGTAAGGAGACAGGGTTATGATGCACCATTCTATTGACTTATACTCTTAAAAGCTGTATCAGGGAAGATCAAAGAGAGACTGTATCTAAACATCCTTGTCAGTGTCGTAAGAGAGAATCAAGATCAATGAGAATCAAGCCCCAAGATAAGAAGTTTAAATTTCATTAAGGTGGAGCGAACATCAAATTTTCTAGATTCTCTAAGAACCTAAACCTTCATTGCTAGACTGATCTACCTATGACTTTCAACTTAGTAAGACTTGTAATCAACTACTGTGGCAATGGTTCTTATAAGCATTAACATTTTGTGGTTAGTTCCAAGAAAATCTGGCAGTTTCAAAATTCAAACTCTATAAAACAGGTTTTTGACTCAACATTAAGACTCTAAAAACAAAACAAAATGTACACAACGTCAGTAGCCATGTTGAAAGGCTCAGGTTCTACCCAAATAAAACTACTGCAAGTGCACAGCAATGCAATTATAGTATAAGGGGTTATCGAATCCCAAGTGAGCAAGTAAACTACACTAAAGAGTTCAGGTTCAGATTAAGCTAAGCAATAAGTAATGAATGTAATGCGAAACAACAAAATAAAAGAAAGTGGGCATTTTTATGATTGTCCTTAAAGTTCAGAAAGCTAAAAGCGCTAAGACAGGACAATTTGCAAGTTGAATCCGAGAGTGTAGAATGCATGCAATCAGGAATGAATTAAAACCGTCAAGAATATGAAACACAAAGATATAACTAATCAATGCTCATTGCAGAAGTTATCTATGTCTAAATCACAAAGTTTCAAATCTCTTTGCAAACCATAACAACCTAAAAATGCAGTAATGATCAGGTTCAATTGTTCACAAAAGTCATAAGCCAAATCTCTTTGCACTAGGGTGTTTTGCTCATCTAATACTAGTTCAGATGATTAATAATGCTCTCACATCTATTAAACAACATAGAGTGTCGAAATCCAGATGATATGTCTAAGAAATCGATATGAATGCAAGAACAGATGAAGAACTAACGGATTTCCTATAAGTTTAGCAATTCTACGATCTCTTCTTCAACCTTTGAAAAGCTATAACCTAACTAACAAACTACTCAGCCATGATGAATGAAACAAGCATCATGAAAAGAATAGATTGCATAAAAGAAATAAAAAATAGAAATAAAGGAGTTCGAAATCTGCTATGAAGAAGTCTGATTTGTCTCTCCAAAAGCTCTGCTACAAATCTCTCTCGAAAGCTCTCAAAAAGAATAAGATACAAGATAAAAGCCAACAATGGCTGAAAACCTAATATATACAAGCTAAAACACGATCTGGGGCCTTTTTGGAAATACTAGAACTTCTGGGCCAAAACTTGCAATTTCTTTACAATCTTTTAAAAACCAGCCACGATCCTTCCTCTACGGGTGACGAGCGTCACCCAAGCCAGAACAAGGCTTTTGACTTGCTTCATTCGGGGTTGTATCTTGCAATGCTCCAAAAAGCTCCAAAACTTCCAATTATGCTCCAGACATGCTTTAAAGACTCTACTAGGACTCTAAAAAGGCAAAAAAAGACTCAATAAAAAGGACTTCAACTCCCCCAGACTTAGCTTTTGCTTGCCCTCAAGCAAACATCAGACATAGAACAGGGTCGAGGTTTGAAAACAGAAACAGTCAGCTAAACATAAGGAACATCACATTGGTTAACACTTTCGAATCCACATACAAAAGAGTCAACACAAGATCAATTTTCAGTCTAAACATCACAAGCTTAGCAAATCTCTCAAATTCAGTTCAAGCTCCTTTAAGAAATCCGAAATCTCTGCTGCTAACTCCTTTTTTTATGTAAGTGTGATATCTCATCAAGATTTTATCATTTCAATCAGAATGTATGCTAATATGGTGTAAATAATGAGTATATCAACACCCCCACACTTGCCATATGCTTGTCCTCAAGCAAACAAGAACAAATAAGAGAATGAGGTTTCTCAAAACTAAAGATGTCAATGGAAAAACTGATTCAAATCCCAAGTTATAGGTTCTAAGATGCATAGAGATTGTTCTACTTTAAAAACTTTAGCCATACTTATCATAGCAGACAATGAACTCTAGCTTAGCCTTTACAAGCATTAAAATTAACAAACTCTTTAACATTCATTAATTGTAACCAATGGATCAAGTTGGTGCAAATCAAGAGAAAACATTTAGTCAAGGGACATGGTTATGAGTTGAAAATGATCACATTCAAATAAGGGTTCAAAGATTCAGGGGATCACTTAATGAAATGATTCAATCTTAGGCAAAATGCTAAATATAAAAGCACAACTTTTCATGCAAGTTAAAGCTCTCTTCTACCCATTTTACCCAGGATGATAGATGTGAATCCGATCGATGGGCTTCTGCTGATCAATGTAGGTTGAGCGGTTTCACAAAAATTGCGATATCTGTTGAACGGCATATCAGAATGACCTGAAACAAAGTCCTCCTGAAAGAAACCTCACGTGGCCACAAATTTCTTGAAGGGTGAAGATGCTGAATAGAGACGGAGTCTACTCGTCCGAGTTGATCTTCAAGTCGGTCAAGATAAACGGTAGAAACTCCAGATGGACAGGTGCTCACATTATTCACCGTAACTCTTCAACCATTGATGGGAATGACTCTAAACTAGACCCAAACGAAAGCTTACTCAACTGGATACAAAGTTGATGAAGGACGCGGAAGCCAAATCGGAATGAAAACACCTCATCTGAGCTATTCTTCAGTAGATATGAATCATATCGGTCACCAACTGATCGTTGTACTTGACCGAAATTAATCTGCTGGGTTTATATCGATCACTACTGATCGACGCTGATGATCGATATGCTAGTATCGGTCACTTCTTGATCGATGTTGATGACCACAAATCTTGTATCGGTCACTTCTTGATCGATGTTGATGACCGAAAATCTTGTATCGGTCACTCCTTCACCGATAGCCTCCATGCACAGATCGATAAGGATTGAGTGGTTTCACGAAAACTTCTGTAACTTTCTAGCCGCTGATGGGAAAGTCCTGAAACCAACACCAGACGCAAGCTAACTCACGGGGATACAACAGTTATGCAGACAGTTGAAGCTGAATCGGGATGTAGATGCTTTGTCCGAGCCAGTTTTGTCAGGTGAAGTTTCTGGCCGCTTCAACAAGGTGCACCTTCTTCTTGCCTCTTTTGAAGTCTTGTGCTGCACTTACAATCATCTCCCATGCTCCTTGTAGTCTTAAAACACTCCAAACATACCTGCCAAGATCCTCAAATGCACAAAACATGCAATGCTCACCCTAAATATACACTAAGTCCTAATTGAATGCAAATGGGACTAAAACAAGCAAAAATGAATGTTTAAAGACTATAAAATAATGCAGAATGTATGCAAATATGGTGTAAATAATGAGTATATCAACACCCCCACACTTGTATTTTTCTTGTCCTCAAGCAAACAAGAACAAATAGGAGAATGAGGTTTGAAAGTGGGAGATCAAAACTAAAGATGTGAATGGAAAAACTGATTCAATGCCCAAGTTATAGGTTCTAAGATGCATAGAGATTGTTCTACTTTAAAAACTTTAGCCATACCTATCATAGCAGACAGTGAACCCTAGGTTAGCCTTTCGAAGCATTCAAATCAACAAACTCTTTAACATTCATTAATAATAACCAATGGATAGAGTTTGTGCAAATCAAGAGAGTACATTTGGTCAAGGGACATGGTTATGAGATGAAAATGATCTCATTCAAATAAGGGTTCAAAGATTCAGGGGATCACTCAATGAAATAATTTTATCTTAGGCAAAATGCTAAAGGTAAAAGCACACCTATGCATGCAAGTCAAAGCTCTCTTCTACCCTTTTTACCTAAGATGATCGATGTGAACCCTATCGAAGGGCTTCTGCTGGTCAATGCAGGTTGAGCGGTTTCACGAAAAGTGCGATATCTCTTGAACGGCATATCCGAATGACCTGAAACCAAGTCCTCCTAAACGCTAACTCACGTGTCTAAAACTATCTTGAAGAGTGAAGATGCTGAATAGAGACGGAGCCTACTCGTCCAAGCTGGTCTTCAAGTCGGTCAAGATCAACGGTAAAAACTCCAGATGGACATGTGCTCACGTTATTCGACGTAACTCTTCTACCACAGATTGGAATGACTCGAAACTAAAACGAAACTAAATCTAAGTCAACTGGCTACAAAGTTAATCAAGGACGCCGAAGCCAAATCGGAATGCAAACACCTCATCTGAGCTGATCTTCATTCGATATAAATCATATCGGTCACCAACTGATCGTTGTACTTGACCGAAATTAATCCGCTGGGTTTATATCGATCACTATTGATCGATGCTGATGATCGATATGCTAGTATTGGTCATTTCTTGATCGATGTTGTTGACTGAAAATCTTGTATCGGTCACTTCTTGATCGATGTTGATGACCGAAAATCTTGTATCGGTCACTCCTTGACCGATAGCCTCCGTGCACAGATCAAAAAGGGTTGAGCGGTTTCACAAAAACTTCTGTAACCTTCTTATTGCTGATGGGAATTATCTGAAACCAACTCTAGACGCAAGCTAACTCACGGTGATACAACATTGATGAAGACTGGTGAAGCTGAATCGGGATGTAGATGCTTTGTCCGAAGCCAGTTTTTTCAGGTGAAGTTTCTAGCCGCTTCAACAAGGTGCACCTTCTTCTTTGCTTTTTGATGTCTTGTGCTGCACCTACAATCATCTTCCATGCGCCTTGTAGTCTCAAAACTCTCCAAACATACCTGCCAAGCTCCTCAAATGAACAAAACATGCAATGCTCACCCTAAATCTACACTAAGTCCTAATTGAATGCAAATGTGACTAAAACAAGCAAAAATGAATGTTTAAAGACTATAAAACAATGCAGAATGTATGCTAATATGGTGTAAATAATGAGTATATCATTACCCCAACACTTGCCTTTTGCTTGTCCTCAACCAAGCAAGAACAAATGAGAGAATGAGGCTTGAAAGTGGGAGCTCAAAACTAAAGATGTGAATGGAAAAACTGATTCAATGCCCAAGTTATAGGTTCTAAGATGCATAGAGATTGTTCTACTTTAAAAACTTTAGCCATACCTGTTATAGCAGACAGTGAACCCTAGCTTAGCCTTCACAAGCATTCAAATCAATAAAACTCTTTAACATTCATTAATAATAACCAATGGATCGAGTTTGTGCAAATCAAGAGAAAACATTTAGTCAAGGGACATGGTTATGGGATGAAAAGGATCTCATTCAAATAAGTGTTCAAATATTCAGGGGATCACTCAATGAAATGATTCTATCTTAGGAAAAATGCTAAATGTAAAAGCACACCTATGCACGCAAGTCAAAGCTCTCTTCTACCCTTTTTACCCAAGATGATCGATGTGAACCCTATCGATGGGCTTCTGCTGGTCAATGCAGGTTGAGCGGTTTCTCGAAAATTGTGATATCTCTTGAACGGCATATCAGAATGACCTGAAACCAAGTCCTCCTAAAAGCTAACTCACGTGGCTACAACCTTTTTGAAGAGTGAATATGCCTAAAAGAGACGGAGTCTACTCGTCCGAGCTGATCTTCAAGTCGGTCAAGATCAACTGTAAAAACTCCAGATGGACAGGTGCTCACTTTATTCGCCGTAACGCTTCAACCACTGATGGGAATGACTCGAAACTAAAACCAAACGAAAGCTAACCCAACTGGCTACAAAGTTGATGAAGGGCGCCGAACCCAAATCGGAATGCAAACACCTAATCTGAGCTGATCTTTATTCGTTATGAATCATATCGGTCACCAACTGATCATTGTACTTGACCGAAATTAATCCGCTGGGTTTATATCGATCAGTACTGATCGATGCTGATGATCGATATGCTAGTATCGGTCACTTCTTGATCGATGTTAATGACCGAAAATCTTGTATCGGTCACTTCTTGATCGATGTTGATGACCGAAAATCTTGTATCGGTCACTCCTTGACCGGTAGCCTCCATGCACAGATCAAAAAGGGTTGAGCGGTTTCACGAAAACTTCTGTAACCTTTTAATTTCAGATGGGAATTACCTGAAACCAACACTAGACGCAAGCTAACTCACGGTGATACAACATTCATGAAGACTGCTGAAGCTGAATGGGGATGTAGATGCTTTGTCCGAGCTAGTTTTTTCAGGTGAAGTTTCTGGCCGCTTCAACAAGGTGCACCTTCTTCTTGGCTATTTTGATGTCTTGTTCTGCACCTACAATCATCTCCCATGCTCCTTGTAGTCTCAAAACTCTCCAAACATACCTGCCAAGCTCCTCAAATGTACAAAACATGCAATGCTCACCCTAAATCTACACTAAGTCCTACTTGAATGCAAATGGGACAAAACAAGCAAAAATAAATGTTTAAAGACTATAAAACAATGCAGAATGTATGCTAATATTGTGTAAATAATGAGTATATCAACACCCCCACACTTGCCTTTTGCTTCTCCTCAATAAAACAAGAACAAATGTGAGAATGAGGTTTGAAAGTGGGAGCTCAAAACTAAAGATGTCAATAGAAAAACTGATTCAATGCCCAAGTTATAGGTTCTAAGATGCATAAAGATTGTTTTACTTTAAAAACTTTAGCCATACCTATCATAGCAGACAGTGAACCCTAGCTTACCCTTTCCAAGCATTCAAATCAAAAAACTCTTTAACATTCATCAATAATAACCAATGGATCAAGTTTGTGCAAATCAAGAGAAAACATTTGGCCAAGGGACATGGTTATGAGATGCAAAATGATCTCATTCAAATAAGGGTTCAAAGATTCAGGGGATCACTCAATAAAATGATTCTATCTTAGGCAAAATGCTAAAGGTAAAAGCACACCTATGCATGCAAGTCAAAGCTCTCTTCTACTCTTTTTACCTAAGATGATCGATGTGAACACTATCGATGGGCTTCTGCTGGTCAATGCAGGTTGAGCGGTTTCACGAAACGTGCGATATCTGTTGAACGGCATATCCAAATGACCTGAAACCAAGTCCTACTAAAATCTAACTCACGTGGCTAAAACGGTCTTGAAGAGTGAAGATGCTGAATAGAGACGGAGGCTACTCGTCCAAGCTGATCTTCAAGTTGGTCAAAATAAACGGTAAAGAGACGGAGGCTACTCCAGATCGACATGTGCTCACGTTATTTGACGTAACTCTTCAACCACAGATGGGGATGACTCGAAACTAAAACCAATTTAAATCTAACTCAACTGGCTACAAAGTTAATGAAGGACGCCGAAGCCAAATCGGAATGCAAACACCTCATCTGAGCTGATCTTCATTCGATATGAATCATATCAGTCACGAATTGATCGTTGTACTTGACAAAAATTAATCCGCTGGGTTTATATCGATCACTACTGATTGATGCTGATGATCGATATGCTAGTATCGGTCATTTCTTGATCGATGTTGATGACTGAAAATCTTGTATCGGTCACTTCTTGATCGATGTTGATGACCGAAATTCTTGTATCGGTCACTCCTTGACTGATAGCCTCCGTGCACAGAAGCTGTTTTACGAAAACTTCTGTAACCTTCTAATTGCTGATGGGAATTACCTGAAACCAATGCCAGACGCAAGCTAACTTACGGTGATACAACATTGATGAAGACTGGTGAAGCTGAATCGGGATGTAGATACTTTGTCCGAGCCAGTTTTATCAGGTGAAGTTTCTGGCCGCTTCAACAAGGTGCACCTTCTTCTTTGCTCTTTTGATGTCTTGTGCTGCACCTACATCATCTCCCATGCTCCTTGTAGTCTCAAAACTCTCCAAACATACCTGCAAAGCTCCTCAAATGCACAAAACATGCAATGCTCACCCTAAATCTACACTAAGTCCTAATTGAATGCAAATGGGACAAAAACAAGAAAAAATTAATGTTTAAAGACTATAAAATAATGCAGAATGTATGCTAATATGGTGTAAATAATGAGTATATCAACACCCCCACACTTGCTTTTTGCTGGTCCTCAAGCAAGCAAGAACAAATGAGAGAATGAGGTTTGAAAGTGGGACCTCAAAACTAAAGATGTCAATGGAAAAACTGATTCAATGCCCAAGTTATAGGTTCTAAGATGCATAGAGATTGTTCTACTTTAAAAACTTTAGCCATACCTATCATAGCAGACAGTGAACCCTAGGTTAGCCTTTCCAAGCATTCAAATCAACAAACTCATTAACATTCATTAATAATAACCAATGGATAAGGTTTTTGCAAATCAAGAGAAAACATTTGGTCGAGGGACATGGTTATAAGATGCAAAATTATCTCATTCAAATAAGGGTTCAAAGATTCAAGGGATCACTCAATGAAATGATTCTATCTTTGACAAAATGCTAAAGGTAAAAGCACACCTATGCATGCAAGTCAAAGCTCTCTTCTACCCTTTTTACCTAAGATGATCGATGTGAACCCTATCGATGGGCTTCTGCTGGTCAATGCAGGTTGAGCGGTTTCACAACAATTGCGATTACTCTTGAACGGCATATCAGAATGACCTGAAACCAAGTCCCCCTAAAATCTAACTCACGTGGCTAAAACTGCCTTGAAGAGTGAAGATGCTGAATAGTAACAGAGGCTACTCGTCCGAGCTGATCTTCAAGTCGGTCAAGATCAACGGTAAAAACTCCAGATGGACATGTGCTCACGTTATTCGCCGTAACTCTTCAACCACTGATTGGAATGACTCGAAACTAAAACCAAACAAAAACTAACTCAACTGGCTACAAAGTTAATGAAGGACGCCGAAGCCAAATCCGAATGCAAAAGCCTCATCTGAGCTGAGCTTCAGTCGATATGAATCATATCGGTCACCAACTGATCATTGTACTTGACCGAAATTAATCCGCTGGGTTTATATCGATCACTACTGATCGATGCTGCTGATCGATATGCTAGTATCAGTCATTTCGTGATCAATGTTGATGACTGAAAATCTTGTATCGGTCACTTCTTGATCGATGTTGATGACCGAAAATCTTGTATCGGTCACTCGTTGACCGATAGCCTCCGTGCACAGATCAAAAAGGTTGAACGGTTTCACGAAAACTTCTGTAACCTTCTAATTGCTGATGGGAATTATCTGAAACCAACTCTAGACGCAAGCTAACTCACAGTGATACAACATTGATGAAGGCTGGTGAAGCTGAATCGGGATGTAGATGCTTTGTCCGAGCCAATATTTTCAGGTGAAGTTTCTGGCCGCTTCAACAAGGTGCACCTTCTTCTTTGCTATTTTGATGTCTTGTGCTGCACCTACAATCATCTCCCATGCTCCTTGTAGTCTTAAAACACTCCAAACATACCTGCCAAGATCCTCAAATGCACAAAACATGCAATGCTCACCCTAAATATACACTAAGTCCTAATTGAATGCAAATGGGACTAAAACAAGCAAAAATGAATGTTTAAAGACTATAAAATAATGCAGAATGTATGCAAATATGGTGTAAATAATGAGTATATCAACACCCCCACACTTGCCTTTTGCTTGTCCTCAAGCAAGCAAGAACAAATGAGAGAATGAGGTTTGAAAGTGGGAGCTCAATACTAAAGATGTCAATGGAAAAAACTAATTCAATGAACCCTAGCTTGGCCTTTACAAGCATTCAAATCAACAAACTCTTTAACATTCATTAATAATAACCAATGGATAAAGTTTGTGCAAATCAAGAGAAAACATTTGGTCAAGGGACATGATTATGAGATGAAAATTATCTCATTCAAATAAGGTTTCAAAGATTCAGAGGATCACTCAATGTAATGATTCTATCTTAGGCAAAATGCTAAAGGTAAAAGAACACCTGTGAATGCAAGTCAAAGCAAGTCAAAGCTCTCTTCTAACCTTTTTACCCAAGATGATCGATGTGAATCCTATCGATGGGCTTCTGCTGGTCAATGCAGGTTGAGCGGTTTCACGAAAATTGCGATGTTTGTTGAACGGCATATCAGAATGACCTGAAACCAAGTCCTCCTGAAAGCTAACTCACGTGGATACAACTTTTGTGACGGGTTAAGATGCTGAATAGAGACGGAGGTTACTCGTTCGAGATGATCTTCAAGTCGGTCAAGATCAACGGTAAAAACTCCATATGGACATGTCCTCACGTTATTCACCGTAACTCTTCAACCACTTATGGGAATGACTCGAAACTAAAACTAATCTAAAGCTAACTCAACTGGCTACAAAGTTTATGAAGGACTACGAAGCCAAATCGGAATGAAAACACCTCATCTGAGCTGATCTTCAGTCGATATGAATCATATCGGTCACCAACTGATCGTTGTACTTGACCGAAATTAATCCGCTGGGTTTTTATCGATCACTACTGATCGATGATGATGATCGATATGCTAGTATCTGTCACTTCTTGATCGATGTTGATGACCGAAAATCTTGTATTGGTCACTTGTTGATCGATGTTGATGACCAAAAATCTTGTATCGGTCACTCCTTGACCGATAGCCTCCGTGCACAGATCGAAAATGGTTGAGCGGTTTAACGAAAACTACTGTAACTCTCTAACCGCTGATGGGAATGACCTGAAACAAACTCCTGACGAAAGCTAACTCACGGGGATACAAAATTAATACGGACTGTTGAAGCTGAATCGGGATGTAGATGCTTTGTCCGAGCCAGTTTTGTCAGGTGAAGTTTCTGGCCTCTTCAACAAGGTGCACCTTCTTCTTGCCTCTTTAGATGTCTTGTGCTGCACTTAAAATAATCTTCCATGCTCCTTGTAGTCTAAAAACTCTCCAAACATACCTGCCAAGCTCCTCAAATGCACAAAACATGCAATGCTCACCCTAAATCTACACTAAGTCCTAGTTGAATGCAAATAGGACATAAACCAGCAAAAATGAATGTTTAAAGACTATAAAAAATGCAGAATGTATGCTAATATGGTGTAAATAATGAGTATAGCAACACCCCCCATACTTTTCCTTTGCTTGTCCTCAAGAAAACAAGAACAAATAAGAGAATGATGTTTGCTCAAAACTAAAGATGTCAATAGAAAACCTGATTCAATGTCCAAGTTATAGGTTCTAAGATGCATAGAGATTGTTCTACTTTAAAAACTTTAGCCATACCTATCATAGCAGACAGTGAACTCTAGCTTAGCCTTTACAAGCATTAAAATTAACAAACTCTTTAACATTCATTAATAGTAACCAATGGATTAAGATGGTGCAAATCAAGAGAAAACATTTGGTCAAGGGACATGGTTATGAGATAAAAATGATCTCATTCAAATAAGGGTTCAAAGATTCAAGGGATCACTCAATGAAATGATTCTATATTAGGCAAAATGCTAAAGGTAAAAGCACACCTATGCATGCAAGTCAAAGCTCTCTTCTACCCGTTTTACCCAAGATGATAGATGTGAATCCTATCGATGGGCTTCTGCTGATCAATGCAGGTTGAGCGGTTTCACAAAAATTGGGATATCTGTTGAACGGCATATCAGAATGACCTGAAACAAAGTCCTCCTCAAAGCTGATGTTACTGCATATTGCATGTGTTTTGCATACATATTAGTTAGCTTTTCATGCATTTACATCACACTTTAGTCTAGATTACATCACTTAGGGTCCTAGAGCATTCTTGCACCAGCATACGCATGTTCCTTGCATTTTGCATCATATTCAGGTTGTTTCTAGGTACTTTGGAGTCGTGGAGTTTGTGGACGTGCCGAGGCTAGTGTGGAGGCTCGTGAGAACAACGGATGTTTGCTAAGGACCAGAGATCGGGGAGCAGATCGAGCACGGCCGGTCGATCTAGATGAGATCGACCAGAAGATCGAGTAGCTCAGGCGATCCAAGGGAATTGATCGAGAAGAAGATCGAGTGAAGCAATCGATGAAGTGGTACGGACGTAAATGACTCCATGCAGAGCGAGAGCTGGATCGAGTCCACCACTCGATTCAACCGAAGATCGATACCTAGATCGGATGCAACAATCGATCCACCAATGAAGATCGAGACCCAGATCGAGTAGATGACACGATGTCCGAAAGTGTTCGAGAGAGCCACTCGTTTCCGAAGTCGATCTCTGTCCTTTCAACCGATTTTGGCCGCTAGCGAAGGGGGGACCATCGAGCTGTTTGGCCTACTTTGGGAAGGCGGCGATGGTCTTTTCACACACACTTTTTCATTCTTATCTTCTTATGCTTTTTCTCTCTGGTTTGGAGACGATCCGCCATTGTTAGACTTGGAGCTTTGTTCTTAAATATTTTCGAATCATTTAAGCTTTAAGTAATCGTTTTTCATGTTCATCGCTTCATTACTTATGCTTTGCTTGATTTACTTAATGTGTAGGGAGTAGTTTCATTTGGGTCTCGGGGTTGAGAGGATTCACGGGGTCTAAAGGGTTTTCAAGTTTGGTGTTTTCTCGTTCTTAATGGCTTTCTCTTCTAGGATGTTGAATTCCTAAGGCTTAAAGAGTCTCACGCCAAGATCTTTATGATCAGAGAGGTCTCTTACCTTGACAGGATCCAGAGATCTCCGAAAATCACATCCTAGAGACTAGTTACCCTTTCCCAAAAGCCATGGAAGTTTAGGGGACTAGTTAGGCCGTGTGTTTGAAATCTAAGTTCATTGCCCTTCAACCTCTCTTTCCACCAGAAGCCATGGGTTTGGAGGAGCGGATGAAGGAGTGATCCATACCGAAAGCCACAAATGGATCTTGTTTTCGTTTTCAAGGCTTAGAGAATCTCACAAAGTGAGTAGATTTAAAGTTTTCAACCCAAACTTGGACCCTTGAAACCCCGGACCATGAATCTCAACCTAGACCCTTCTTTCCTAGCATTCTTACATCTTCGTTTATCATTTGCTTGATATTCGTAGTATTCTGGTCATTAGTTTTACAGCGCTTGCATCTTTAGACGAGATCGATCGTTGTTGCTCGATCTAGTGGTCGATCCTGTGGTCCATTCACTAGTTGATTTTTAGTAATTCATAGCTTTGCATTTTAATTATTCTGCTTGTTCCTCATGGTAGTTTAATCATTCCTGGTAATATTAAAATAGTTTTCCATTCCATTTGGTTGTTGCATATAGTTTTTAGAAGTTTTACAAAATCGCATGTAATTTGCTTAGCTTTGCATTTCCCCTACATTCTCTCTGGCCTTTCTAGCTCCTAGGAATGGATTGACACTCTTTTGCACACTGTACTACAACCTGGTTTGCATTTGAGTTTTGATAGCTTCATTGCATCCTCACCCTTGCAAAAAATTTTTTTATCAAATGGCGCTGTTGCTATCCTAGGAGTGTTTAGAAAGCATAGAGATTTGGGGCTTAATAAAGACTAAGCCTTTACTTTGTTTTAGTTACTAATTTCTCTACTCTCAAACGTGTCTCTCTCAAGTACATGAATTTTCGTTCAAGGGGAGACAACAATCTACTTCAACCCTTGGACAACATTCATCAGCTTGGTCATTCACGGCAAAGAAGAGTATGAGAACAAGCCAGAGCCTTTGAGGAAATTGTTCAGCACGGTTTGGTTGACTTTGAAGCTATGGCCGAGCAGGAACATCCAGAGGGACCTCCTCCAGCTCATGGGGCAGTGGGACGGGGCAATGGAAACCCCCACCACGCGGCTAGACCCCCAAGGATTATAGGAGCCGGAGATGCTCCCAACATTCACCATAATAGGTTTGGGATCACTCCTCCTCCTGTACAGAACAACAATTTTGAGATAAAGCTGGGTTTCATTTCCATGGTGCAAAACAACAAGTTCCACGGCTTAGCAATGGAAGATCCCTTGGAGCACCTTGACAATTTCGAGAAAGTATGTGGGATGATCAAGATAAACGGCATATCAGAAGATGCTTTCAAGCTGTGTCTCTTTCCCTTTTCACTTGGAGACAAAGCTAGGCATTGGGAGAAGACCCTTCCACAAGGCACCATCACCTCATGGGCCGAGTGTAAAAAAGCATTTCTCTCAAAATTATTCTCTAGCACCAGAACAGCACGGTTGAGAAGCGAAATCAGCGGCTTCACTCAGCGGAACAATGAGACATTCAATGAAGCAATGGAATGCTTACTCATCACGGTTTCAGTGAGGAGACCTTACTCAGTACCATCTACCGCGGAGCCTCACCAAAGATCAGGTTGTTGCTTGACACGGCTAGTAAAGGGAACTTCCTTGGTCAGGAGGTAGAAGAGGGCATGGAGCTGATTGAGACCTTGGCATTGAGTGACGACAAATATGCTGAATATTATTACCGTGCACCGAGAGGATCCGAGCTAGAATCTCACAAGAAGGAATTGAAATCCTTGCATGAGAAGATTGACAAGCTGGTGTTAGCCAACCAGAAGCATGATCACTTTGTTGGTGAAGCGGATGAGAATCAAGAGGAGCTAGAGTTGAGTCAGGAAGAAGCAAACTGGGTGGCGGGACAGAACACTTACAAACCTCATTGCTACACCCATGGCTACAACCAGAACAACAATCTCTCCTACCATAGCACCAACGTCGCCAACCCTAAGGACCAAGTGTACCCTGCTCAGCAAGCAAAGCCTTTCATACCTTACAACAAAGGTTTTCAGCCGAGTGGTGGCTTCCAAGGTCAAGGGCAAAACAACTTCCAAGGGCAACATCAAGTTAACAAGGGTTATACGCCAAACTACCCTCCGAGATTTGCACCTCAGCAACAGCAACAGATGCAACAACAAGTTGATCCAGTTAAGGCCATGTTTCAACAGCTGATCCAAGGTCAAGCCTCTACAAACCAGAAGTTTGCCGAGATGAACACTCGTTTAGACTCGTCTCTCACTGACTTCTCCACTCAGATCACCAACTTAAACAACAAGATCAAGCAGTTCGAGAAGGGAAAGGCGAGTACAAGTTGTCAGAATAGCCTACCGGGCAAGTGAGCAGAACCCTAAGGAATATGCCAACGCCATCACGTTAAGAAGCGGAAAGGAGCTTGCACCTACGGTTACTCCCAAGAACAACGAGGACATTGTAATTCAAGAGGGGGATGCTGATGATGAGATCAACTTTGACAATGTCTGGATTCAAGGGCCAAGAAGATGAGACAAAGCAGTTGTTGAGAAGAGAGCGGAGCAAACTGCTAAGGAGAAGGATGCTTATGTACCTCCAGCATATGTACCTAAGCTGTCTTTTCCTGGCCGTTTCAAGAAGCAACTCATAGAGAAGCACAGAATCCTCTTTGAAAAGCATCTTAAGGACGTAGAGATCAAGCTACCTCTCGTTGACTGCCTTGCAATGATGCCTAAATGCGCCAAATTCTTCAAAGACACTCTCGTGAAGAAGAATAAGGAAAGCAAGGAAGTGCTCGTTCTAAGTAAGGAGTGTAGTGCTGTGATATACAAGGAGATAGTCCCTAAGAAGTTGGGAGACCCTGGAAGCTTCACTATACCTTGCGCTTTAGGTCCTCTGGAGTTCAAGAGTTGCCTTTGTGATCTCGGAGCTAGCATAAATCTGATGCCTTATTCCGTGGCAAAGAAGCTTGGCTTTAACCGTTTCAAAAACTGTAGAATCTCGTTAGTACTGACTGACAGGAGTGTGAGGCTACCAGTGGGGCTGCTTGAAGATCTACCGGTGCGAATCAGCGGTGTGAACGTGCCTACGGACTTCATCGTGTTGGAGATGGATGAAGAGCCTAAGGACCCGCTCATCCTTGGAAGGCCATTCCTTGCAACCGCCGGGGCTATCAATGACGTCAAGAACGGGAAGATTGCCTTACACTTGGGAAAGGATATAAGGCTGGACTTCGATATCAATGAGGTTCTGAAGAAGCCGACAATAGAAGGGCAAGCCTTCTATATTGAAACGATGGACGCTTTAGCGGATGAGTTGCTGGAAGAACTTGCTCATGACGACCATCTGAAACTAGCACTGACAAAGGAGCCAGGAGAGTTTGGCTATATGGATCAGAGGACCCAGGAGTATGTCAACTTGCTGGATTCTAGGAAGGTTGCTAAGAAGGATGAAGGCTGCTGCCTAGAGATCGACTCTGAGATCAACGCCATTACTCGATCTCGGAGTCAGATCGACAAGGCAATCGAGAACACAACTCGATCCGGTGCAACAATCGACAGTCCGATCGAGAGGGGTGATCGATCCGGGAAAACAATCGAGTCAACGATCGAGAGAGACATTCCGATCAGTATGGGGTCTAATCCAGAGATCAACTCTGCGTCTCGATCCCTTACTCGATCCGCATTAAATCGAGTGAGTGAATCGAGCCAAACTACTCGGTTTAGACGACATCGAGAGCAAGATCGACTGGACGACTCGATTTCAGAGGGGATAGCGGTTGAGGAAAGCAGTCTTAAGGGCCATGCCTCAGGTTCTAAGGAGGGTTCCAAGGAGGAAGACAACAGCAGCAGCCACGAGGATGACTGGAGCGAGCTGTTAGCCCCAAAGGTGGACCTTAAGGAGCTCCCAAAAGGGCTAAGATATGCTTTCTTAGGACCTAATAACACCTATCACGTGATTGTGAATGAAAACTTAAGTGATGATGAGTTGCACACGCTCCTGACTGAGCTGAGAAAGTATAGGAAGGCCATTGGGTACTCTCTAAGTGACATGAAGGGCCTTTCACCAATGCCTAAGAAGGGAGGGATCACGGTCATAAGGAATGATAAAGATGAGCTTATTCCTACTAGGACCATCACTGGTCATAGGATGTGTATTAATTATAGAAAACTTAATCTTGCAACCAGGAAAGATCATTTCCCTCTGCCTTTTATTGATCAAATGCTAGAGAGACTTGCTAATCACCCCTACTATTGTTTCCTTGATGGGTATAGTGGTTTCTTTCAGATAGCGATCCACCCAAATGATCAGGAGAAGACGACCTTCACATGTCCCTATGGTATCTTCGCTTATCGAAGGATGCCATTCAGATTGTGTAACGCACCAGCTACGTTTCAGCGGTGTATGATGTCAATCTTCTCCGATCTAATTAGGATGATGGTAGAGGTGTTTATGGATGATTTCTCTGTCTATGGTGCGTCCTTTTCTGCTGGCTTGTTGAATCTTTGCAGGGTACTAAAGCGTTGTGAAGAGACAAACTTGGTGCTAAACTGGGAGAAGTGCCACTTTATGGTTAAGGAAGGGATCGTGCTTGGTCATAAGATATCAGAGAAGGGCACTGAGGTTGATCAGACTAAGGTGGAAGTCATGATGGGTCTTGAGGCGCCGGTTAACGTTTAGGGAGTTAGAAGTTTCTTGGGGCATGCCGGCTTCTATAGGCGTTTCATCAAGGATTTCTCCAAGATTGCACGCCCTCTTACACGGCTGTTGTGCAAAGAAGCCAAATTCGTCTCTGATGAGGAGTGTTTGCGAGCTTTCGTGACCATCAAGGAAGCCCTTACATCAGCTCCTATAGTTCAAGCACCAGACTGGGCACTACCCTTCGAGATTATGTGTGATGCTAGTGACTACGCCGTGGGAGCCGTTCTTGGTCAGAGAAAAGATAAGAAGCTGCACGTGATCTACTATGCTTCAAGAACCTTGGATGACACGCAAACGAGGTACACTACTACAGAGAAGGAGTTGCTTGCAGTAGTGTTCGCCTTTGAGAAGTTCCGGTCGTATCTTGTGGGTTCCAAGGCCATTGTCTACACAGATCACGTGGCTTTGCGATACATATATTCTAGGCCTAGGCTTTTGAGATGGATCCTCTTGCTCCAAGAATTCGATATGGAAATTAAAGACAAGAAGGGGATAGAAAACGGAGTTGCTGACAACCTCTCCCAGCTAAGGATCAACGAGTCTCTGCCCTTAGATGATTCTCTCCCCGAGGAACAACTTATGGCAATCACTACGGCTGTTTGTGGAAAGCTAGAAGGGCAGTTTGAGGAGGTGTTGACCTTCAAAGAGGAGGACCTTCCCTGGTACGCTGATGTTGTGAACTACTTAGCATGTGGTGAGGAGCCAACACATCTCAACAGCTATCACAAGAAGAGGTTTATGAGAGAGGCGAGTGACTACTTTTGGGACGAGCCCTACTTGTACAAGAAAGGGGTTTGACAGTTTATACCGGAGGTGTGTTACAAAGGAAGAAGCTAAAGACATCCTGTTTCACTGTCATGGCTCATCATATGGAGGACACTTCGCTTCATTCAAGACTGCCACGAAAGTGTTGCAAGCTGGTTTCTGGTGGCCGTCCATCTTCAAAGATGCACACGAGTTTGTGAAGAGCTGTGAGGCGTGTCAACGAGCAGGGAATATCACTAAGAGGAACGAGATGCCTCAGGTTCCTATCTTCGAGGTTGACGTGTGGGGCATAGACTTCATGGGGCCGTTTCCTTCTTCATACGGCAACAAGTACATCTTAGTAGCGGTTGATTATGTCTCTAAATAGGTTGAGGCTGTTGCTTCCCCTACAAATGATTCTAAGGTGGTGATAAAGTTGTTTAAAAGCATCATTTTCCCGAGGTTTTAAGTACCAAAGGTGGTTATAAGCGATGCCGGAAGCCACTTCATAAACAAGATCTTTGAGAGCCTTTTGAGGAAGTACGGCGTTAAGCATAAAGTTGCTACACCGTATCATCCTCAAACGAGCGGTCAAGTGGAAGTCCCAACCGGCAGATCAAGGCTATACTTGAGAAGACGGTCGGAGCAACAAGGAAAGACTGGGCAATGAAGCTGGACGACGCTCATTGGGCCTACCGTACCGCCTTTAAAACACCGATCGATACGACCCCCTTCACTCTGCACTATGGCAAGGGTTGTCACCTCCCCGTTGAGCTGGAACACCGTGCATTGTGGGCGGTAAAGAGGCTGAACTTTGACCTCAAGACTGCTCAAGAGAGGCGCCTCATCCAGCTAGATGAACTGGACGAACTAAGGCTGAACGCTTATGAGAGCTCTCGGATATACAAGGAGCGGACTAAGGAAGCTCATGACAGGAAGTTGGTTGCCAAGGAGCTTAAGGAAGGAGGTTTGGTGTTGCTGTACAATTCAAGACTCAAACTCTTCCCGGGAAAGTTGAAGTCAAGGTGGAGCGGGCTGTTTGTGATCCAAGAAGTGCTGCCTTATGGAGCTGTCACGTTGATGGGCAAGAGTGGCAGTGCATTCACCGTGAACAGACACAGGGTCAAGCCTACTTGGCGGATAACTATGACAAGTAGAGTACCTTGGTGCTTCTCCAAGACCCACCATCTGCCTATACCAAGTAAAGTCTAGCTAAAGACGTTAAAGAAAGCGCACTTTGGAGGCATTCCCATGTCTATCCTGTACATATTTCTGCTTTATTTCTCTTTCAGTTTTATGTTTTTATTTTGTAAGTGTGTAGGAACAGGTATGAGGAGTCTAAACCTCGATCTTGAAGTCCAAAAGAGGCGATAAGGGTTAAGGAAAGGCTAGAGATCGAGTACTAGATCGACTAATCCTAACTCGATCTTTGCTAGATCGAGTTAGTGAATCGAGAGGAGTTAGTCGATTTAGACGAGAACGAGTGATATGATCGATCCAGATGAAAACGGATCGATCGATCCCATCTGGATCGACCGATCTAAAATGTCTCGGCAAATTCTTGGAGTTTGGATCGATCGGTCCAAAAATAGATCGACCGATATAATTTCTCTCGGGAAAATCCTTCAAAGACAGATCGATCACTCGATCTATGCCAAATCGATCCCCAAATCGAGAACGTAGCTCGATCACGAAGATTTAGCCGTGGAGCCAAAATCTCAACGATCGAGGGAGCCAATCGATCCAAACCTCGATTCACTATGAATCGAGTCTCAAATCGAGTAACCCTCTCGATCTAAGCCATTATGGGCATGAGATCGAGTCCTAAATCGACCAAACGGACTAGATCTCATGCCGAGGTAACAAATTCTTTCCCTCCTTTACTCCTTTCCCTCCAGTTTTTAAATTTAAAACTTGGTCAAGACAAGCATCGTTGACCATGAAAGATGTGCCTTGACCAAGACTTGTGTCAGAAACCACCTCCTTTTACCCATAGTTTTGTTTCTTGTTGGCCTTTAAATGTTTTCAACAACTTCACACTCTCTCATTCTTGTTTTCTCGAACTTTTATGCAAAGAGAGTGGGAGTTATTTGTTTTCTAAAGGCTAACAAGCTTCTTAACAAACTTTGCAAAAGGTATTTTTGGATATTTGATAAAAATCTTTAGGAAAATCCCCTTTTATTTCGCAATTGATTGTTTTAGATACTAGGGCAGTTTTGAATTTTTAAATTTAGCTAAATAATAGGAAAAATCCTGGATTTTCTAGTATCTCTAGATTTGATTCTCCTTTATTTTGCTATAATTTTTATAAATTCCCCAAAATTCTAGGGTATTAGCTATATACTTTCTTCTTTACCTCTCTTCTTCTCTCATCTGATCGCCGTTTTGCTTATCAAATTGCTTGAGAAACTTGTTTCAGGCACAATGGCTCCCAAGAGAACGAGAGAAGAGACAACACAAGAAGGAGAAGGTCAGGAAGTGGCTGTTCAAGAGAGGGTCCGGTGGAGTAAGGATGAGAAGAGGGACAAGAAACGGCTGGAGAGGCTTCGGTTCGAGCCTACTAAGTTCGCGGATAGGGAGTTGCTGTCTAAGATGGGGCTGCTGGGAGATTTTGACCAACTCCTCCAGAAGATAGGGCTGACGTGATTGTCACAGATGGATTGCCCAACCTTCCCTGAAGTGACAATCGACTTCCTTGCCACCTTGGAGTTCGGATACGAGAATCCTAGCGTGCCAATTCCTTCCCAAGGCCGCCTCTCCTTCAAGATACAACGCCAAGCTTTCAGTCTCTCAGTCCCCGAGCTCTGCCAAGCTTATGGCCTCGATGCAGCTGCTAGGAAAGTAGAATTCCCCTCCTTCACTCAAGCGAATGACTTTTGGGACCTCATCGCCAATGACGACTACAAGGCGAATACCGCGAAGATCAAGAGGGTGAGGAACCCGGTGCTATGCTACACCTTGAAGCTGATGGCCAACACCTTTAGTGGACGGTCTGTAGCTCCCACGGTGACCAAGACGGAGCTTTGCTTTCTGTTCCAAGGCCTTAAGCACCTCCTTTGTGATCCGGATGAGAACGAGGAGCCGTTGGAAGACCAGCTCGGAGACGACGTGAACTACGGATGCATCCTTGCTGCTTCGTTGGTCAAATACAAGGCATATGCCTTGAGGTGCAAGGCAAGCTCGTCACTCATTGGCTGTTTCCTCACGCCCTTTTTCGTGCAAGCCGGCGTACAGCTTGAGAACTTCACTCCTGTTCCGGATAGAGCATTCATGGACGAGACATATCTAAGGAACACTGATAGCTTGGGATGCACGCCAGCTGAGGGCTTCTTTGAGTACTTATACATTGACGAGGAGAATGAGAAGCGGACGTGTATTCTGCCAAACCAAAGCGAGACCGAGCTGTTTGGTGTAGGGAACATCGAGTTTATCCCAAGCAGGGAGGAATGCTTTGCCCTTATAGGAGCTACGACAGCCGTTCAACAAGCTGCCCGCCCAAGATCAGAGTCTCCAGCCACTGATGATGAGATGCCCGAAGCATTCGCCCTTCCCAAGCTTGACTTTGAGCCGCGGACTAAAACGGAGAAGTTCCTTGCTTCTGTTGTGGAAATGTAAAGGAAAATCAACAAATGGCAGAGCAAGGTGCTAAAGAAGCTTGCAAGGAAGGTCAAATCACTTCAAGGAGGCTCACCAAAGAAAGCGGCAAGTGAAGAGGTTCAACAGCCCGAGAAGAGGAGACTTTCAATTGGTGGAGTTGTCATCCGTGAGACACAAGGCAGCAACATTCAGCCGGCGCGTCTCTCTCTCCAAGAACCAAGCGGCAAGGGCAAAACCATAGTCTCTAGCTCCTCTGGAACATCCTAAAGTTCCTGCCGAGACTAAACCCGAGGTTACAACCTTCTTCCATTGTACATACCGCTCATGTTTTCTTCTTTTTGCTTTGTGTTTTGATGCTCATTTGAATTTGTTAGCCACCGGGACGGTGTCAAGCAAGTTTGGGGGAGTATGTGTGTGGTTTGACATGTGTTTTCTGATCTTATTTTCCCTTTAGTATCCTTGAGTCTTCATTGCATGAAAAATTGGTAAAACTTTTTAAAAATATTTTTCAAAAATTCATGTAGTTGCATTCATCTTGTTAAACATTTTAGGATTGAGTCTAGAATTTTAAAGCATCTAGGTTGCTTGCATTTGCGTAAGGGGTTAAAGTTTTCTTAAAAAAGAGTTTTATACTCATGAATTGTTTCAATGCCCTAGTTAGTAGTTCTCTAATGCTTTGCTCATACTTTGAAAGTAAGTTCTTACCATGCTTGGATCACTTGCTATGATTTTCATGACTCGAATTGAACGGCATATAGAAATGACCTGAACGGCATATCTGAATGACCTGAAACACAGTCCTCCGGAAAGCTGATGTTACTGCATATTGCATGTGTTTTGCATACATATTAGTTAGCTTTTCATGCATTTACATCACACTTTAGGCTAAATTGCATCACTTAGGGTCCTAGAGCATTTTTGCACCAGCATACGCATGTTCCTTGCAGTTTGCATCATATTCAGGTAGTTTATGGGTACTTTGGAGTCGTGGAGTTCGTGGACGTGCCGAGGCTAGTGTGGAGGCTCGTGGGAACAACGGATGTTTGCTAAGGACCAGAGATCGGGGAGCAGATCGAGCACGGCCGGTCGATCTAGATGAGATCGACCAGAAGATCGAGTAGCTCAGGCGATCCAAGGGAATTGATCGAGAAGAAGATCGAGTAAAGCAATCGATCAAGTGGTACGGACGTAAATGACGCCATGCAAAGCGAGAGCTGGATCGAGTCCACCACTCGATCCAACCGAAGATCGATACCAAGATCGGATGCAACACTCGATCCACCGATGAAGATCGAGACCCAGATCGAGTAGAAGACACGATGTCCGAAAGTGATCGAGAGAGCCACTCGATCCCGAAGTCGATCTCTGTCCTTTCATCCGATTTTGGCCGCTAGCGAAGGGGGGACCATCGAGCTTTTTGGCCTACTTTGGGAAGGAGGCGATGATCTTTTCACACACACTTTTTCATTCTTATCTTTTTATGGTTTTTCTCTCTAGTTTGGAGACGATCCGTCATTGTTAGACTTTGAGCTTTGTTCTTAAATATTTTCGAATCGTTTAAGCTTTAAGTTATCGTTTTTCATGTTCATCGCTTCATTACATATGCTTTGCTTGATTTACTTAATGTGTAGGGAGTAGTTTCATTTGGGTCTCGGGGTTGAGAGGATTCACGGGGTCTAAAGGGTTTTCAAGTTTGGTGTTTTCTCGTTCTTAATGGCTTTCTCTTCTAGGATGTTGAGTTCCTAAGGCTTAAAGAGTCTCACGCCAAGATCTTTATGATCAGAGAGGTCTCTTACCTTGACAGGATCCAGAGATCTCCGAAAATCACATCCTATAGACTAGTTACCCTTTCCCAAAAGCCATGGAAGTTTAGGGGACTAGTTCGGCCGTGTGTTTGAAATCTAAGTTCATTGCCCTTCGACCTCTCTTTCCACCAGCAGCCATAGGTTTGGAGGAGCGGATGAAGGAGTGATCCATACCGAAAGCCACAGATGGATCTTGTTTTTGTTTTCAAGGCTTAGAGAATCTCACAAAGTGAGTAGATTTAAAGTTTTCAACCCAAACTTGGACCCTTGAAACCCCGGAACATGAATCTCAACCCTAGACCCCTCTTTCCTAGCATTCTTACATCTTCGTTAATCATTTGCTTGATATTCGTAGCATCCTGGTCATTAGTTTCACAGCGCTTGCATCTTTAGACGAGATCGATCGTTGTTGCTCGATCTAGCGGTCGATCCTGTGGTCGATTCACTAGTTGATTTTTAGTAATTCATAGCTTTGCATTTTAATTATTCTACTTATTCCTCATGGTAATTTTAAAATATTTTTGCATTCCATTTGGTTGCTGCATATGGTTTTTAGGATTTTTACAAAATCGCATGTCATTTTCTTAGCTTTGCATTTCCCCTGCAGTCTCTCTGACCTTTCTAGCTCCTAGGAATGGATTGACACTCTTTTGCACACTATACTACAACCTGGTTTGCATTTGAGTTTTGATAGCCTCATTGCATCCTCACCCTTGCAAAAAAAAATAGTTATCAAAAGCAAACTTAAGTGGCCACAAATTTCATGAAGAGTGAAGATGCTGAATAGAGACGGAGTCTACTCGTCTGAGTTGATCTTCAAGTCGGTCAAGATCAACGGTAGAAACTCAAGATGGACATGTGCTTACTTTATTCGCCGTAACTCTTCAACCACTGATTGGAATGACTCGAAACTAAAACCAATCGAAAGCTAACTCAACTGGATACAAAGGTGATGAAGGACGCTGAAGCCAAATCGGAATGAAAACACCTAATCTGAGCTGTTCTTCAGTCGATATGAATCATATCGGTCACCAACTGATCGTTGTACTTCACCGAAATTAATCCGCTGGGTTTATATCGATCACTGCTGATCGATGCTGATGATCGATATGCTAGTATTGGTCAGTTCTTGATCGATGTTGATGACTGAAAATCTTGTATCGGTCACTCCTTGACCGATAAACTCCGTGCACAGATCGAAAAGGGTTGAGCGGTTTCACGAACACTGGAATTTTGTCACGTGGATACAACATTGATGAAGACTGTTGGAGCTGAATCGGGATGTAGATGCTTTGTCCGAGCCAGTTATGTCAAGTGAAGTTTCTGGCCGCTTCAACAAGGTGCACCTTCTTCTTGCCTCTTTTGATGTCTTGTGCTGCACCTACAATCATCTCCCATGCTCCTTGTAGTCTAAAAATTCTCTAAACATACCTGCCAAGCTCCTCAAATGCACAAAACATGCAATGCTCACCCTAAATCTACACTAAGTCCTAATTGAATACAAATGGGACAAAAACAAGCAAAAATGAATGTTTAAAGACTACAAAATAATGCAGAATGTATTCTAATACGGTGTAAATAATGAGTATTTCAACACCCCCACACTTGCCATGTGGTTGTCCTCAAGCAAACAAGAACAAATAAGAGAATGAGGTTTGAAAGTGGGAGCTCAAAACTAAAGATGTCAATGGAAAAACTAATTCAATGCCCAAGTTATAGGTTCTAAGATGCATAGAGATTGTTCTACTTTAAAAACTTGAGCCATACCTATCATTGCTGACAGTGAAGCCTAGCTTAGCCTAAACACTAACTCACGTGGCTACAACATTCGTGAAGAGTGAAGATGCTGAATTGAGAAGGCGTCTACTCGTCCGAGCTGATCTTCAAGTCAGTCAAAATCAACGGTAAAAACTCCAGATGGACAGGTGCTCACGTCATTCGCCGTAACTCTTCAACCACTGATTGGAATGACTCGAAACTAAAACCAAACGAAATCTTACTCAACTGGCTACAAAGTTGATGAATGACGCCGAAGCCAAACAGAAATGCAAACACGTCATCTGAGCTGATCTTCAGTCGATATGAATCATATCGGTCACCATCTGATTGTTGTACTTGGCCGAAATTAATCCGCTGGGTTTATATCTATCACTACTGATCGATGCTGATGATGGATATGCTAGTATTGGTCACTTCTTGATTGTCGTTGATGACCGAAAATCTTGTATCGGTCACTTCTTGATCGATGTTGATGACCGAAAATCTTGTATCGGTCACTCCTTGACCGATAGCCTCTGTGCACAGATCGAAAAAGGGTTGAGCGGTGTCACGAAACCTTCTTTAACGTTCTAACCGCTGATGGGAATGACCTGAAACCAACTCTACGCGCAAGCTAATACACGCGGATACAACATTGATGTAAACTGGTGAAGCTGAATCGGGATTTTGATGCTTTGTCCGAGCATGTTTTTTCAGGTGAAGTTTCTGGCCGCTTCAACAAGGTGCACGATCTTCTTTGCTCTTTTGATGTCTTGTGGTGCACCTACAATCATCTCCCCTGATCCTTGTAGTCTCATAACTCTCCAAACATACCTGCTAAGCTCCTTAAATGCACAAAACAAGCAATGCTCACCCTAAATCTACACTAAGTACTAATTGAATGCAAATGGGACAAAAACAAGCAAAAATGAATGTTTAAAGACTATAAAACAATGCAGAATGTATACTAATATGGTGTAAATAATGAGTATATCAACACCCCCACACTTGCCTTTTTCTTGTCCTCAAGCAAACAAGAACAAATGTGAGAATGAGGTTTGAAAGTGGGAGCTCAAAACTAAAGATGTCAATGGAAAAACTAATTCAATGTCCAAGTTATAGGTTCTAAGATGCATAGAGATTGTTATACTTTAAAAACTTTAGCCATACCTATCATTGCAGACAGTGAACCCTAGGTTAGCCTTTCCAAGCATTCAAATCAAAAAACTCTTTAACATTCATTAATAATAACCAATGGATAGAGTTTGTGTAAATCAAGAGAAAACATTTGGTCAAGGGACATGGTTATGAGATGAAAATGATCTCATTCAAATAAGGGTTCAAAGATTCAGGGGATCACTCAATAAAATGATTCTATCTTAGGAAAAAAGCTAAAGGTAAAAGCACACCTATGCATGCAAGTCAAAGCTCTCTTCTACCCTTTTTACCCAAGATGATCGATGTGAACCCTGTCGATGGGCTTTTGCTGGTCAATGCAGGTTGACCGGTTTCACGAACATTGCGATATCTCTTGAACGGCATATCAGAATGACCTGAAACCAAGTCCTCCTAAAATCTAACTCACGTGGCTACAACGTTAATGAATAGTGAAGATGCTGAATAGAGACGGAGGCTACTCGTCCGAGCTGATCTTCAAGTCGGTCAAGATCAACGGTAAAAACTCCAGATGGACATGTGCTCACTTTATTCGCCGTATCTTTTCAACCACTGATGGTAATGACTCAAAACTAAAACCAAACTAAAGCTAACTCAACTGGCTGCAGAGTTAATGAAGGACACCGAAGCCAAATAGGAATGAAAACACCTCATCTGAGCTGATCTTCAATCGATATGAATCATATCGGTCACCATCTGATCGTTGTACTTGGCCGAAATTAATCCGCTGGGTTTATATCTATCACTACTGATCGATGCTGATGATGGATATGCTAGTATCGGTCACTTCTTGATCGACGTTGATGACCGAAAATCTTGTATCGGTCACTTCTTGATCGATGTTGATGACTGGAAATCTTGTATCGGTCACTCCTTGACAGATAGCCTCTGTGCACAGATCGAAAAGGGTTGAGCGGTGTCACGAAACCTTCTGTAACTTTCTAACCGCTGATGGGAATGACCTGAAACCAACTCTACGCGCAAGCTAACTCACGCGGATACAACATTGATGTAGACTGGTGAAGCTGAATCGGGATTTTAATGCTTTGTCCGAGCAAGTTTTTTCAGGTGAAGTTTCTGGCCGCTTCAACAAGGTGCACGATCTTCTTTACTCTTTTGATGTCTTGTGGTGCACCTACAATCATCTTCCCTGATCCTTGTAGTCTCATAACTCTCCAAACATACCTTCCAAGCTCCTTAAATGCACAAAACATGCAATGCTCACCCTAAATCTACACTAAGTCCTAATTGAATGCAAATGGGACTAAGACAAGCAAAAATGAATGTTTAAAGACTATAAAACAATTCAGAATGTATGCTAATATGGTGTAAATAATGAGTATATCAACACCCCCACACTTGCCTTTTTTTTGTCCTCAAGCAAACAAGAACAAATGAGAGAATGAGGTTTGAAAGTGGGAGCTCAAAACTAAAGATGTCAAGTTATAGGTTCTAAGATGCATAGAGATTGTTCTACTTTAAAAACTTTAGCCTTACCTATCATAGCATACAGTGAACCCTATCTTAGCCTTTAAAAGCCTTCAAATAAAAAAACTCTTTAACATTTATTAATAATAACCAATGGATCAAGTTTGTGCAAATCAAGAGAAAAGATTTTGTCAACGGACATGGCTATGAGATAAAAATGATCTCATTCAAATAAGGGTTCAAAGATTCAGCGGATGACTCAATAAAATGATTCTATCTTAGGCAAAATGCTAAAGGTAAAAGCACACCTATGCATGCAAGTCAAAGCTCTCTTCTTCCCTTTTTTCCCAAGATGATCGATGTAAACCCTATCGATGGGCTTCTGCTGGTCAATGCAGGTTGAGCGGTTTCACGAAAGTTGCGATATCTCTTGAACGGCATATCGGAATGACCTGAAACAAAGTCCTCCTAAACGCTAACTCACGTGGCTACAACATTCGTGAAGACGGAAGATGCTGAATAGAGACAAAAGTCTACTCGTCCGAGCTGATCTTCAAGTCAGTCAAGATCAACTGAAAAAACTCCAGATGGACATGTGCTCACGTTATTCGCCGTAACTCTTCAACCACTGAAGGTAATGACTCGAAACTAAAACCAAACTAAAGCTAACTAAACTGGCTACAAAGTTAATGAAAGATGCCGAAGCCAAATCGGAATGCAAACACCTCATCTGTGCTGATCTTCATTCGATATGAATCATATCGGTCACCAACTGATCGTTGTACTTGACCGAAATTAATCCGATCGGTTTATATCGATCACTACTGATCGATGCTGATGATCGATATACTAGTATCCGTCATTTCTTGATCGATTTTGATGACCGAAAATCTTGTATCGGTCACTTCTTGATCGATGTTGATGACCGAAAATCTTGTATCGGTCACTCCTTGACCGATAGCCTCCGTGCACAGATCAAAAAGAGTTGAGCGGTTTCACGAAAACATCTGTAACCTTCTTATTGCTGATGGGAATTACCTGAAACCAACTCTAGACGCAAGCTAACTCACGGTGATACAATATTGATGATGACTGGTGAAGCTGAATCTGGATGTAGATGCTTTGTCCGAGCCAGTTTTTTCAGGTAAAGTTTCTGGCCGCTTCAACAAGGTGCACCTTCTTCTTTGCTCTTTTGATGTCTTGTGCTGCACCTACAATCATCTCCCATGCTCCTTTTAGTCTCAAAAATCTCCAAACATACCTGCCAAGCTCCTCAAACGCACAAAACATGCAATGCTCACCCTAAATCTACACTAACTCTTAATTGAATGCAAATGGGATAAAAACAAGCAAAAATGAATGTTTAAAGACTATAAAACAATGCAGAATGTATGCTAATATGGTGTAAATAATGAGTATATCAACACCCCCACACTTGCCTTTTTCTTGTCCTCAAGCAAACAAGAACATATGTGAGAATGAGGTTTGAAAGTGGGAGCTCAAAACTTAAGATGTCAATGGAAAAACTGAATTAATGCCCAAGTTATAGGATCTAAAATGCATAGAGATTGTTCTACTTTAAAAACTTTAGCCATACCTATCATAGGAGACAGTGAACCCTAGGTTAGCCTTTCCAAGCATTCAAATCAACAAAAACTCTTTAACATTCAAATCAAGTTTGTGCAAATCAAGAGAAAATATTTGGTCAAGGGACATGGTTATGAGATGAAAATGATCTCATTCAAATAAGGGCTCAAAGATTCAGGGGATCACTCAATGAAATGATTCTATCTTAGGCCAAAATGTTAAAGGTAAAAGCACACCTATGCATGCAATTCAAAGCTATATTCTACCCTTTTTACCCAAGATGATCGATGTGAACCCTGTCGATGGGCTTCTGCTGGTCAATGCAGGTTGAGCGGTTTCACGAACATTGCGATATCTCTTGAACGGCATATCAGAATGACCTCAAACCAAGTCCTCCTAAAAGCTAACTCACGTGGCTACAACGTTATGGAATAGTTAAGATGCTGAGTAGAGACGGAGGCTACTCGTCCGAGCTGATCTTCAAGTCAGTCAAGATCAACGGTAAAAACTCCAGATGGACATGTGCTCACGTTATTCGCCGTAACTCTTCAACCACTGAAGGTAATGACCCCAAACTAAAACCAAACTAAAGCTAACTCAACTGGGTACAGAGTTCATGAAGGACGCCGAAGCCAAATAGGAATGAAAACACCTCATCTGAGCTGATCTTCAATCGATATAAATCATATCGGTCACCAACTGATCGTTGTACTTGACTGAAATTAATCCGCTGGGTTTATATCGATCCCTACTGATCGATGATGATGATCGATATGCTAGTATCGGTCATTTCTTGATCGATGTTGATGAACGAAAATCTTGTTTCGGTCACTTCTTGATCGATGTTGATGACCGAACATCTTGTATTGGTCACTCCTTGACCGATAGCCTTTGTGCACAGATCAAAAAGGGTTAAGCGGTTTCACGAAACCTTCTGTAACTTTCTAACCGCTGATGGGAATGACCTGAAACCAACTCTAGACGCAAGCTAACTCACGCGGATACAACATTGATGTAGACTGGTGAAGCTGAATCGGGACGTTGATGCTTTTTGCGAGCTGTTTTTTTCAGGTGAAGTTTCTGGCCGCTTCAACAAGGTGCACCTTCTTCTTTGTTCTTTTGATGTCTTGTGGTGCACCTACAATCATCTTCCCTGATCCCTGTAGTCTCATAACTCTCCAAACATACCTGCCAATCTCCTCAAATGCACAAAACATGCAATGCTCACCCTAAATCTACACTAAGTCCTACTTGAATGCAAATGGGACTAAAAGAAGCAAAAACGAATGTTTAAAAACTATAAAACAATGCAGAATGTATGCTAATATGGTGTAAATAATGAGTATATCAACACCCCCACACTTGCCTTTTGCTTGTCCTCAAGCAAACAAGAACAAATGAGAGAATGAGGTTTGAAAGTTGAAGCTCAAAACTAAAGATGTCAAGTTATAGGTTCAAGATGCATAGAGATTGTTCTACTTTAAAAACTTTAGCCTTACCTATCATAGCATACAGTGAACCCTATCTTAGCCTTTAAAAGCCTTCAAATAAAAAAACTCTTTAACATTTATTAATAATAACCAATGGATCAAGTTTGTGCAAATCAAGAGAAAAGATTTTGTCAACGGACATGGTTATGAGATAAAAATGATCTCATTCAAATAAGGGTTCAAAGATTCAGCGGATGACTCAATGAAATGATTCTATCTTAGGCAAAATGCTAAAGGTAAAAGCACACCTATGCATGCAAGTCAAAGCTCTCTTCTTCCCTTTTTTCCCAAGATGATCGATGTAAACCCTATCGATGGGCTTCTGCTGGTCAATGCAGGTTGAGCGGTTTCACGAAAGTTGCGATATCTCTTGAACGGCATATCGGAATGACCTGAAACAAAGTCCTCCTAAACGCTAACTCACGTGGCTACAACATTCGTGAAGACGGAAGATGCTGAATAGAGACAAAGTCTACTCGTCCGAGCTGATCTTCAAGTCAGTCAAGATCAACTGTAAAAACTCCAGATGGACATGTGCTCACGTTATTCGCCGTAACTCTTCAACCACTGGAGGTAATGACTCGAAACTAAAACCAAACTAAAGCTAACTAAACTGGCTACAAAGTTAATGAAAGATGCCGAAGCCAAATCGGAATGCAAACACCTCATCTGTGCTGATCTTCATTCGATATGAATCATATCGGTCACCAACTGATCGTTGTACTTGACCGAAATTAATCCGATCGGTTTATATCGATCACTACTGATCGATGCTGATGATCGATATACTAGTATCCGTCATTTCTTGATCGATGTTGATGACCGAAAATCTTGTATCGGTCACTTCTTGATCGATGTTGATGACCGAAAATCTTGTATTGGTCACTCCTTGACCGATAGCCTCCGTGCACAGATCAAAAAGGGTTGAGCGGTTTCACGAAAACTTCTGTAACCTTCTTATTGCTGATGGGAATTTCCTGAAACCAACTCTAGACGCAAGCTAACTCACGGTGATACAACATTGATGAAGACTGGTGAAGCTGAATCTGGATGTAGATGCTTTGTCCGAGCCAGTTTTTTCAGGTGAAGTTTCTGACCGCTTCAACAAGGTGCATCTTCTTCTTTGCTCTTTTGATGTCTTGTGCTGCACCTACAATCATCTCCCATGCTCCTTTTAGTCTCAAAACTCTCCAAACATACCTGCCAAGCTCCTCAAACGCACAAAACATGCAATGCTCACCCTAAATCTACACTAAACCTTAATTGAATGCAAATGGGATAAAAACAAGCAAAAATGAATGTTTAAAGACTATAAAACAATGCAGAATGTATGCTAATATGGTGTAAATAATGAGTATATCAACACCCCCACACTTGCCTTTTTCTTGTCCTCAAGCAAACAAGAACATATGTGAGAATGAGGTTTGAAAGTGGGAGCTCAAAACTTAAGATGTCAATGGAAAAACTGAATTAATGCCCAAGTTATAGGATCTAAGATGCATAGAGATTGTTCTACTTTAAAAACTTTAGCCATACCTATCATAGCAGACAGTGAACCCTAGGTTAGCCTTTCCAAGCATTCAAATCAACAAAAACTCTTTAACATTCAAATCAAGTTTTTGCAAATCAAGAGAAAATATTTGGTCAAGGGACATGGTTATGAGATGAAAATGATCTCATTCAAATAAGGGCTCAAAGATTCAGGGGATCACTCAATGAAATGATTCTATCTTAGGCCAAAATGTTAAAGGTAAAAGCACACCTATGCATGCAATTCAAAGCTATATTCTACCCTTTTTACCCAAGATGATCGATGTGAACCCTGTCGATGGGCTTCTGCTGGTCAATGCAGGTTGAGCGGTTTCACGAACATTGCGATATCTCTTGAACGGCATATCAGAATGACCTCAAACCAAGTCCTCCTAAAAGCTAACTCACGTGGCTACAACGTTATGGAATAGTTAAGATGCTGAGTAGAGACGGAGGCTACTCGTCCGAGCTGATCTTCAAGTCAGTCAAGATCAACGGTAAAAACTCCAGATGGACATGTGCTCACGTTATTCACCGTAACTCTTCAACCACTGAAAAGGTAATGACCCCAAACTAAAACCAAACTAAAGCTAACTCAACTGGGTACAGAGTTCATGAAGGACGCCGAAGCCAAATAGGAATGAAAACACCTCATCTGAGCTGATCTTCAATCGATATAAATCATATCGGTCACCAACTGATCGTTGTACTTGACTGAAATTAATCCGCTGGGTTTATATCGATCCCTACTGATCGATGATGATGATCGATATGCTAGTATCGGTCATTTCTTGATCGATGTTGATGAACGAAAATCTTGTTTCGGTCACTTCTTGATCGATGTTGATGACCGAACATCTTGTATTGGTCACTCCTTGACCGATAGCCTTTGTGCACAGATCAAAAAGGGTTAAGCGGTTTCACGAAACCTTCTGTAACTTTCTAACCGCTGATGGGAATGACCTGAAACCAACTCTAGACGCAAGCTAACTCACGCGGATACAACATTGATGTAGACTGGTGAAGCTGAATCGGGACGTTGATGCTTTTTGCGAGCTGTTTTTTTCAGGTGAAGTTTCTGGCCGCTTCAACAAGGTGCACCTTCTTCTTTGTTCTTTTGATGTCTTGTGGTGCACCTACAATCATCTTCCCTGATCCCTGTAGTCTCATAACTCTCCAAACATACCTGCCAATCTCCTCAAATGCACAAAACATGCAATGCTCACCCTAAATCTACACTAAGTCCTACTTGAATGCAAATGGGACTAAAAGAAGCAAAAACGAATGTTTAAAAACTATAAAACAATGCAGAATGTATGCTAATATGGTGTAAATAATGAGTATATCAACACCCCCACACTTGCCTTTTGCTTGTCCTCAAGCAAACAAGAACAAATGAGAGAATGAGGTTTGAAAGTTGAAGCTCAAAACTAAAGATGTCAAGTTATAGGTTCAAGATGCATAGAGATTGTTCTACTTTAAAAACTTTAGCCTTACCTATCATAGCATACAGTGAACCCTATCTTAGCCTTTAAAAGCCTTCAAATAAAAAAACTCTTTAACATTCATTAATAATAACCAATGGATCAAGTTTGTGCAAATCAAGAGAAAAGATTTTGTCAACGGACATGGTTATGAGATAAAAATGATCTCATTCAAATAAGGGTTCAAAGATTCAGCGGATGACTCAATGAAATGATTCTATCTTAGGCAAAATGCTAAAGGTAAAAGCACACCTATGCATGCAAGTCAAAGCTCTCTTCTTCCCTTTTTTCCCAAGATGATCGATGAAAACCCTATCGATGGGCTTCTGCTGGTCAATGCAGGTTGAGCGGTTTCACGAAAGTTGCGATATCTCTTGAACGGCATATCGGAATGACCTGAAACAAAGTCCTCCTAAACGCTAACTCACGTGGCTACAACATTCGTGAAGACAGAAGATGCTGAATAGAGACAAAGTCTACTCGTCCGAGCTGATCTTCAAGTCAGTCAAGATCAACTGTAAAAACTCCAGATGGACATGTGCTCACGTTATTCGCCGTAACTCTTCAACCACTGAAGGTAATGACTCGAAACTAAAACCAAAGTAAAGCTAACTAAACTGGCTACAAAGTTAATGAAAGATGCCGAAGCCAAATCGGAATGCAAACACCTCATCTGTGCTGATCTTCATTCGATATAAATCATATCGGTCACCAACTGATCGTTGTACTTGACCGAAATTAATCCGATCGGTTTATATCGATCACTACTGATCGATGCTGATGATCGATATACTAGTATCCTTCATTTCTTGATCGATGTTGATGACCAAAAATCTTGTATCGGTCACTTCTTGATCGATGTTGATGACCGAAAATCTTGTATCGGTCACTCCTTGACCGATAGCCTCCGTGCACAGATCAAAAAGGGTTGAGCGGTTTCACGAAAACTTCTGTAACCTTCTTATTGCTGATGGGAATTACCTGAAACCAACTCTAGACGCAAGCTAACTCACGGTGATACAACATTGATGAAGACTGGTGAAGCTGAATCTGGATGTAGATGCTTTGTCCGAGCCAGTTTTTTCAGGTGAAGTTTCTGGCCGCTTCAACAAGGTGCACCTTCTTCTTTGCTCTTTTGATGTCTGGTGCTGCACCTACAATCATCTCCCATGCTCCTTTTAGTCTCAAAACTCTCCAAACATACCTGCCAAGCTCCTCAAACGCACAAAACATGCAATGCTCACCCTAAATCTACACTAAACCTTAATTGAATGCAAATGGGATAAAAACAAGCAAAAATGAATGTTTAAAGACTATGAAACAATGCAGAATGTATGCTAATATGGTGTAAATAATGAGTATATCAACACCCCCACACTTGCCTTTTTCTTGTCCTCAAGCAAACAAGAACATAGGTGAGAATGAGGTTTGAAAGTGGGAGCTCAAAACTTAAGATGTCAATGGAAAAACTGAATTAATGCCCAAGTTATAGGATCTAAGATGCATAGAGATTGTTCTACTTTAAAAACTTTAGCCATACCTATCATAGCAGACAGTGAACCCTAGGTTAGCCTTTCCAAGCATTCAAATCAACAAAAACTCTTTAACATTCAAATCAAGTTTTTGCAAATCAAGAGAAAATATTTGGTCAAGGGACATGGTTATGAGATGAAAATGATCTCATTCAAATAAGGGCTCAAAGATTCAGGGGATCACTCAATGAAATGATTCTATCTTAGGCCAAAATGTTAAAGGTAAAAGCACACCTATGCATGCAATTCAAAGCTATATTCTACCCTTTTTACCCAAGATGATCGATGTGAACCCTGTCGATGGGCTTCTGCTGGTCAATGCAGGTTGAGCGGTTTCACGAACATTGCGATATCTCTTGAACGGCATATCAGAATGACCTCAAACCAAGTCCTCCTAAAAGCTAACTCACGTGGCTACAACGTTATGGAATAGTTAAGATGCTGAGTAGAGACGGAGGCTACTCGTCCGAGCTGATCTTCAAGTCAGTCAAGATCAACGGTAAAAACTCCAGATGGACATGTGCTCACGTTATTCACCGTAACTCTTCAACCACTGAAGGTAATGACCCCAAACTAAAACCAAACTAAAGCTAACTCAACTGGGTACAGAGTTCATGAAGGACGCCGAAGCCAAATAGGAATGAAAACACCTCATCTGAGCTGATCTTCAATCGATATAAATCATATCGGTCACCAACTGATCGTTGTACTTGACTGAAATTAATCCGCTGGGTTTATATCGATCCCTACTGATCGATGATGATGATCGATATGCTAGTATCGGTCATTTCTTGATCGATGTTGATGAACGAAAATCTTGTTTCGGTCACTTCTTGATCGATGTTGATGACCGAACATCTTGTATTGGTCACTCCTTGACCGATAGCCTTTGTGCACAGATCAAAAAGGGTTAAGCGGTTTCACGAAACCTTCTGTAACTTTCTAACCGCTGATGGGAATGACCTGAAACCAACTCTAGACGCAAGCTAACTCACGCGGATACAACATTGATGTAGACTGGTGAAGCTGAATCGGGACGTTGATGCTTTTTCCGAGCTGTTTTTTTCAGGTGAAGTTTCTGGCCGCTTCAACAAGGTGCACCTTCTTCTTTGTTCTTTTGATGTCTTGTGGTGCACCTACAATCATCTTCCCTGATCCCTGTAGTCTCATAACTCTCCAAACATACCTGCCAATCTCCTCAAATGCACAAAACATGCAATGCTCATCCTAAATCTACACTAAGTCCTACTTGAATGCAAATGGGACTAAGAAGCAAAAACGAATGTTTAAAGACTATAAAACAATGCAGAATGTATGCTAATATGGTGTAAATAATGAGTATATCAACACCCCCACACTTGCCTTTTGCTTGTCCTCAAGCAAACAAGAACAAATGAGAGAATGAGGTTTGAAAGTGGAAGCTCAAAACTAAAGATGTCAAGTTATAGGTTCTAAGATGCATAGAGATTGTTCTACTTTAAAAACTTTAGCCTTACCTATCATAGCATACAGTGAACCCTATCTTAGCCTTTAAAAGCCTTCAAATAAAAAAACTCTTTAACATTCATTAATAATAACCAATGGATCAAGTTAGTGCAAATCAAGAGAAAAGATTTTGTCAACGGACATGGTTATGAGATAAAAATGATCTCATTCAAATAAGGGTTCAAAGATTCAGCGGATGACTCAATGAAATGATTCTATCTTAGGCAAAATGCTAAAGGTAAAAGCACACCTATGCATGCAAGTCAAAGCTCTCTTCTTCCCTTTTTTCCCAAGATGATCGATGAAAACCCTATCGATGGGCTTCTGCTGGTCAATGCAGGTTGAGCGGTTTCACGAAAGTTGCGATATCTCTTGAACGGCATATCGGAATGACCTGAAACAAAGTCCTCCTAAACGCTAACTCACGTGGCTACAACATTCGTGAAGACAGAAGATGCTGAATAGAGACAAAGTCTACTCGTCCGAGCTGATCTTCAAGTCAGTCAAGATCAACTGTAAAAACTCCAGATGGACATGTGCTCACGTTATTCGCCGTACCTCTTCAACCACTGAAGGTAATGACTCGAAACTAAAACCAAAGTAAAGCTAACTAAACTGGCTACAAAGTTAATGAAAGATGCCGAAGCCAAATCGGAATGCAAACACCTCATCTGTGCTGATCTTCATTCGATATAAATCATATCGGTCACCAACTGATCGTTGTACTTGACCGAAATTAATCCGATCGGTTTATATCGATCACTACTGATCGATGCTGATGATCGATATACTAGTATCCTTCATTTCTTGATCGATGTTGATGACCAAAAATCTTGTATCGGTCACTTCTTGATCGATGTTGATGACCGAAAATCTTGTATCGGTCACTCCTTGACCGATAGCCTCCGTGCACAGATCAAAAAGGGTTGAGCGGTTTTCACGAAAACTTCTGTAACCTTCTTATTGCTGATGGGAATTACCTGAAACCAACTCTAGACGCAAGCTAACTCACGGTGATACAACATTGATGAAGACTGGTGAAGCTGAATCTGGATGTAGATGCTTTGTCCGAGCCAGTTTTTTCAGGTGAAGTTTCTGGCCGCTTCAACAAGGTGCACCTTCTTCTTTGCTCTTTTGATGTCTGGTGCTGCACCTACAATCATCTCCCATGCTCCTTTTAGTCTCAAAACTCTCCAAACATACCTGCCAAGCTCCTCAAACGCACAAAACATGCAATGCTCACCCTAAATCTACACTAAACCTTAATTGAATGCAAATGGGATAAAAACAAGCAAAAATGAATGTTTAAAGACTATGAAACAATGCAGAATGTATGCTAATATGGTGTAAATAATGAGTATATCAACACCCCCACACTTGCCTTTTTCTTGTCCTCAAGCAAACAAGAACATAGGTGAGAATGAGGTTTGAAAGTGGGAGCTCAAAACTTAAGATGTCAATGGAAAAACTGAATTAATGCCCAAGTTATAGGATCTAAGATGCATAGAGATTGTTCTACTTTAAAAACTTTAGCCATACCTATCATAGCAGACAGTGAACCCTAGGTTAGCCTTTCCAAGCATTCAAATCAACAAAAACTCTTTAACATTCAAATCAAGTTTGTGCAAATCAAGAGAAAATATTTGGTCAAGGGACATGGTTATGAGATGAAAAATGATCTCATTCAAATAAGGGCTCAAAGATTCAGGGGATCACTCAATGAAATGATTCTATCTTAGGCCAAAATGTTAAAGATAAAAGCACACCTATGCATGCAATTCAAAGCTATATTCTACCCTTTTTACCCAAGATGATCGATGTGAACCCTGTCGATGGGCTTCTGCTGGTCAATGCAGGTTGAGCGGTTTTTCACGAACATTGCGATATCTCTTGAACGGCATATCAGAATGACCTCAAACCAAGTCCTCCTAAAAGCTAACTCACGTGGCTACAACGTTATGGAATAGTTAAGATGCTGAGTAGAGACGGAGGCTACTCGTCCGAGCTGATCTTCAAGTCAGTCAAGATCAACGGTAAAAACTCCAGATGGACATGTGCTCACGTTATTCGCCGTAACTCATCAACCACTGAAGGTAATGACCCCAAAGTAAAACCAAACTAAAGCTAACTCAACTGGGTACAGAGTTCATGAAGGACGCCGAAGCCAAATAGGAATGAAAACACCTCATCTGAGCTGATCTTCAATCGATATAAATCATATCGGTCACCAACTGATCGTTGTACTTGACTGAAATTAATCCGCTGGGTTTATATCGATCCCTACTGATCGATGAAGATGATCGATATGCTAGTATCGGTCATTTCTTGATCGATGTTGATGAACGAAAATCTTGTTTCGGTCACTTCTTGATCGATGTTGATGACCGAAAATCTTGTATTGGTCACTCCTTGACCGATAGCCTTTGTGCACAGATCAAAAAGGGTTAAGCGGTTTCACGAAACCTTCTGTAACTTTCTAACCGCTCATGGGAATGACCTGAAACCAACTCTAGACGCAAGCTAACTCACGCGGATACAACATTGATGTGGACTGGTGAAGCTGAATCGGGACGTTGATGCTTTTTCCGAGCTGTTTGTTTCAGGTGAAGTTTCTGGCCGCTTCAACAAGGTGCACCTTCTTCTTTGTTCTTTTGATGTCTTGTGGTGCACCTACAATCATCTTCCCTGATCCCTGTAGTCTCATAACTCTCCAAACATATCTGCCAATCTCCTCAAATGCACAAAACATGCAATGCTCACCCTATATCTACACTAAGTCCTTCTTGAATGCAATTGGGACTAAAAGAAGCAAAAACGAATGTTTAAAGACTATAAAACAATGCAGAATGTATGCTAATATGGTGTAAATAATGAGTATATCAACACCCCCACACTTGCCTTTTGCTTGTCCTCAAGCAAACAAGAACAAATGAGAGAATGAGGTTTGAAAGTGGAAGCTCAAAACTAAAGATGTCAAGTTATAGGTTCTAAGATGCATAGAGATTGTTCTACTTTAAAAACTTTAGCCTTACCTATCATAGCATACAGTGAACCCTATCTTAGCCTTTAAAAGCCTTCAAATAAAAAAACTCTTTAACATTCATTAATAATAACCAATGGATCAAGTTTGTGCAAATCAAGAGAAAAGATTTTGTCAACGGACATGGTTATGAGATAAAAATGATCTCATTCAAATAAGGGTTCAAAGATTCAGCGGATGAATCAATGAAATGATTCTATCTTAGGCAAAATGCTAAAGGTAAAAGCACACCTATGCATGCAAGTCAAAGCTCTCTTCTTCCCTTTTTTCCCAAGATGATCGATGTAAACCCTATCGATGGGCTTCTGCTGGTCAATGCAGGTTGAGCAGTTTCACGAAAGTTGTGATATCTCTTGAACGGCATATCGGAATGACCTGAAACAAAGTCCTCCTAAACGCTAACTCACGTGGCTACAAAATTAGTGAAGACGGAAGATGCTGAATAGAGACAAAGTCTACTCGTCCGAGCTGATCTTCAAGTCAGTCAAGATCAACTACAAAAACTCCAGATGGACATGTGCTCACGTTATTCGCCGTAACTCTTCAACCACTGAAGGTAATGACTCGAAACTAAAACCAAACTAAAGCTAACTAAACTGGCTACAAAGTTAATGAAAGATGCCGAAGCCAAATCGGAATGCAAACACCTCATCTGTGCTGATCTTCATTCGATATGAATCATATCGGTCACCAACTGATCGTTGTACTTGACCGAAATTAATCCGATCGGTTTATATCGATCACTACTGATCGATGCTGATGATCGATATACTAGTATCCGTCATTTCTTGATTGATGTTGATGACCGAAAATCTTGTATCGGTCACTTCTTGATCGATGTTGATGACCAAAAATCTTGTATCGGTCACTCCTTGACCGATAGCCTCCGTGCACAGATCAAAAAGGGTTGAGCGGTTTCACGAAAACTTCTGTAACCTTCTTATTGCTGATGGGAATTACCTGAAACCAACTCTAGACGCAAGCTAACTCACGGTGATACAACATTGATGAAGACTGGTGAAGCTGAATCTGGATGTAGATGCTTTGTCCGAGCCAGTTTTTTCAGGTTAAGTTTCTGGCCGCTTCAACAAGGTGCACCTTCTTCTTTGCTCTTTTGATGTCTTGTGCTGCACCTACAATCATCTCCCATGCTCCTTTTAGTCTCAAAACTCTCCAAACATACCTGCCTAGCTCCTCAAACGCACAAAACATGCAATGCTCACCCTAAATCTACACTAAATCTTAATTGAATGCAAATGGCATAAAAACTAGCAAAAATGAATGTTTAAAGACTATAAAACAATGCAGAATGTATGCTAATATGGTGTAAATAATGAGTATATCAACACCCCCACACTTGCCTTTTTCTTGTCCTCAAGCAAACAAGAACATATGTGAGAATGAGGTTTGAAAGTGGGAGCTCAAAACTTAAGATGTCAAAGGAAAAACTGAATTAATGCCCAAGTTATAGGATCTAAGATGCATAGAGATTGTTCTACTTTAAAAACTTTAGGCATACCTATCATAGCAGATAGTGAACCCTAGGTTAGCCTTTCCAAGCATTCAAATCAACAAAAACTCTTTAACATTCAAATCAAGTTTGTGCAAATCAAGAGAAAATATTTGGTCAAGGGACATGGTTATGAGATGAAAATGATCTCATTCAAATAAGGGCTCAAAGATTCAGGGGATCACTCAATGAAATGATTCTATCTTAGGCCAAAATGTTAAAGGTAAAAGCACACCTATGCATGCAATTCAAAGCTATATTCTACCCTTTTTACCCAAGATGATCGATGTGAACCCTGTCGATGGGCTTCTGCTGGTCAATGCAGGTTGAGCGGCTTCACGAACATTGCGATATCTCTTGAACGGCATATCAGAATGACCTCAAACCAAGTCCTCCTAAAAGCTAACTCACGTGGCTACAACCTTATGGAATAGTTAAGATGCTGAGTAGAGACGGAAGCTACTCGTCCGAGCTGATCTTCAAGTCAGTCAAGATCAACGGTAAAAACTCCAGATGGACATGTGCTCACGTTATTCGCCGTAACTCTTCAACCACTGAAGGTAATGACCCCAAACTAAAACCAAACTAAAGCTAACTCAACTGGGTACAGAGTTCATGAAGGACGCCGAAGCCAAATAGGAATGAAAACACCTCATCTGAGCTTATCTTCAATCGATATAAATCATATCGGTCACCAACTGATCGTTGTACTTGACTGAAATTAATCCGCTGGGTTTATATCGATCCCTACTGATCGATGATGATGATCGATATGCTAGTATCGGTCATTTCTTGATCGATGTTGATGAACGAAAATCTTGTTTCGGTCACTTCTTGATCGATGTTGATGACCGAAAATCTTGTATTGGTCACTCCTTGACCGATAGCCTTTGTGCACAGATCAAAAAGGGTTAAGCGGTTTCACGAAACCTTCTGTAACTTTGTAACCGCTGATGGGAATGACCTGAAACCAACTCTAGACGCAAGCTATCTCACGCGGATACAACATTGATGTAGACTGGTGAAGCTGAATCGGGACGTTGATGCTTTTTCCGAGCTGTTTTTTTCAGGTGAAGTTTCTGGCCGCTTCAACAAGGTGCACCTTCTTCTTTGTTCTTTTGATGTCTTGTGGTGCACCTACAATCATCTTCCCTGATCCCTGTAGTCTCATAACTCTCCAAACATACCTGCCAATCTCCTCAAATGCACAAAACATGCAATGCTCACCCTAAATCTACACTAAGTCCTACTTGAATGCAAATGGGACTAAAAGAAGCAAAAATGAATGTTTAAAGACTATAAAACAATGCAGAATGTATGCTAATATGGTGTAAATAATGAGTATATCAACACCCCCACACTTGCCTTTTGCTTGTCCTCAAGCAAACAAGAACAAATGAGAGAATGAGGTTTGAAAGTGGAAGCTCAAAACTAAAGATGTCGAGTTATAGGTTCTAAGAGGCATAGAGATTATTCTACTTTAAAAACTTTAGCCATACCTATCATAGCAGACAGTGAACCCTAGCTTAGCCTTTACAAGCATTTAAATCAACAAACTCTTTAACATTCATTAATAATAACCAATGGATCAAGTTTGTGTAAATCAAGAGAAAACATTTGGTCAAGGGACATGGTTATGAGATAAAACTGATCTCATTCAAATAAAGGTTCAAAGATTCAGGGGATCACTCAATATAATGATTATATCTTAGGCAAAATGCTAAAGGTAAAAGCACACATATACATGCTAGTCAAAGCTCTCTTCTACCCTTTTTACCCAAGATGATCGATGTGAACTCTATTGATGGGCTTCTCCTGGTCAATGCAGGTTGAGCGGTTTCACGAAAGTTGAGATATCGCTTGAACGGCATTTCAGAATGACCTGAAACCAAGTCTTCCTAAACGCTAACTCACGTGGTTACAACATTCGTGAAGACAGAAGATGCTGATTAGAGACGTAGTCTACTCGTCCGAGCTGATCTTCAAGTCGGTCAAGATCAACTGTAAAAACTTCAGATGGACATGTGGATGAAGAGCCTAAGGACCCGCTCATCCTTGGAAGGCCATTCTTTGCAACCGCCGGGGCTATCATTGACGTCAAGAACGGGAAGATTGCCTTGCACTTGGGAAAGGATATAAGGCTGGACTTCGATATCAACGAGGTTATGAAGAAGCCGACAATAGAAGGGCAAGCCCTCTATATTGAAACGATGGACGCTTTAGCGGATGAGTTGCTGGAAGAACTTGCTCATGAGGACCATCTGAAACTAGCACTGACAAAGGAGCCAAGAGAGTTTGGCTATATGGATCAGAGGACCCAGGAGTACGTCAACTTGCTGGATTCTAGGAAGGTTGCTAAGAAGGATGAAGGCTGCTGCCTAGAGATCAACTCTGAGATTGACGCCATTACTCGATCTCGGAGTCAGATCGACAAGGCAATCGAGAACACAACTCGATCCGGTGCAACAATCGACAGTCAGATCGAGAGGGGTGATCGATCCGGGAAAACAATCGAGTCAACGATCAAGAGAGACATTACGATCAGTTTGGGGTCTAATCCGGAGATAAACTCTGCGTCTCGATTCCTTACTGGATCCACATTAAATCGAGTGAGTGAATCGAGCTAAACTACTCGGTTTAGAGGACATCGAGAGCAAGATCGACTGGACGACTCGATTTCAGAGGGGATAGCGGTTGAGGAAAGCAGTCTTAAGGGCGATGCCTCGGGTTCTAAGGAGGGTTCCAAGGAAGAAGACAACAGCAGCAGCCACGAGGATGACTGGAGCGAGCTGTTAGCCCCAAAGATGGACCTTAAGGAGCTCCCAAAAGGGCTAAGATATGCTTTCTTAGGACCTAATAACACCTATCCCGTGATTGTGAATGAAAACTTAAGTGATGATGAGTTGCACTCGCTCCTGACTGAGCTGAGAAAGTATAGGAAGGCCATTGGATACTCTCTAAGTGACATGAAGGGCCTTTCACCAATGCTTTCCACTCATAAGATTCACTTGGATAATGAGAACGCCTCTTCTATAGAACATCAAAGGCGTTTGAATCCTAATTTGAAAGAGGTTGTAGATGCTGAATAAAGACGGAGGCTACTCGTCCGAGCTGATCTTCAAGTCGGTCACGATCAACGGTAAAAACTCCAGATGGACATGTGCTCACGTTATTCGTCGTATCTCTTCAACCACTGTTGGTAATGACTCTAAACTAAACCCAAACTAAAGCTAACTCAACTGGCTACAGAGTTAATGAAGGACGCCGAAGCCAAATCGGAATGAAAACACCTCATCTGAGCTGATCTTCAATCGATATGAATCATATCGGTCACCAACTGATCGTTGTACTTGACCGAAATTAATCCGCTGGGTTCATATCGATCCCTACTGATCAATGATGATGATCGATATGCCAGTATCAGTCATTTCTTGATCGATGTTGATGACCGAACATCTTGTATCGGTCACTTCTTGATCGATGCTGATGACCGAAAATCTTGTATTGGTCACTCCTTGGCCGATAGCCTCTGTGCACAGATCAAAAAGGGTTAAGCGGTTTCACGAAACCTTCTGTAACTTTATAACCGCTGATGGGAATGACCTGAAACCAACTCTAGACGCAAGCTAACTCACGCGGATAGAACATTGATGTAGACTGGTGAAGCTGAATCGGGATGTTGATGCTTTTTCCGGGCCAGTTTTTTCAGGTGAAGTTTCTGGCCGCTTCAACAAGGTGCACCTTCTTCTTTGCTCTTTTGATGTCTTGTGGTGCACCTACAATCATCTCCCCTGATCCTTGTAGTCTCATAACTCTCCAAACATACCTGCCAAGCTCCTTAAATGCACAAAACATGCAATGCTCACCTTAAATCTACACTAAGTCCTAATTGAATGCAAATGGGACTAAAACAAGCAAAAATGAATGTTTAAAGACTATAAAACAATGCAGAATGTATGCTAATATGGTGTAAATAATGAGTATATCAACACCCCCACACTTGCTTTTTTCTTGTCCTCAAGCAAACAAGAACAAATAAGAGAATGAGGTTTGAAAGTGGGAGCTCAAAACTAAAGATGTCAAGTTATAGGTTCTAAGATGCATAGAGATTATTCTACTTTAAAAACTTTAGCCATACCTATCATAGCAGACAGTGAACCCTATCTTAGCCTTTACAAGCATTCAAATCAACAAACTTTTTAACATTCATTAATAATAACCAATGGATCAAGTTTGTGCAAATCAAGAGAAAACATTTGGTCAACGGACATGGTTATGAGATAAAAATGATCTCATTCAAATAAGGGTTCAAAGATTCAGGGGATCACTCAATGAAATGATTCTATCATAGACAAAATGTTAACGGTAAAAACACACCTATGCATGCAACTCAAAGCTCTCTTCTACCCTTTTTACCCAAGATGATCGATGTGAACCCTATCGATGGGCTTCTGCTGGTCAATGCAGGTTGAGCGGTTTCACGAAAGTTGCGATATCTCTTGAACGGCATATCAGAATGACCTGAAACAAAGTCCTCCTAAACCCTAACTCACGTAGCTACAACATTCGTGAAGACCTAAGATGCTTAATAGAGACGGAGTCTGCTCGTACGAGCTGATCTTCAAGTCGGTCCAGATCAACTGTAAAAACTCCAGATGGACATGTGCTCACTTTATTCGCCGTAATTCTTCAACCACTGATGGTAATGACTCAAAACTAAAACCAAACTAAAGCTAACTCAACTGGCTACAAAGTTAATGAAGAAGCCGAAGCCAAAACGGAATGCAAACACCTCATCTGAGCTGATCTTCATTCGATATGAATCATATCGGTAACCAACTGATCGTTGTACTTGACTGAAATTAATCCGTTGGGTTTATATCGATCAGTACTGATCGATGCTAATGATCGATATGCTAGTATCCGTCATTTCTTGATCAATGTTGATGACCGAAAATCTTGTATCGGTCACTACTTCATCGATGTTGATGACCGAAAATCTTGTATCGGTCACTCCTTGACCGATAGCCTCCGTGCACAGATCAAAAAGGGTTGAGCGGTTTCACGAAAACTTCTGTAACCTTCTTATTGCCGATGGGAATTACCTGAAACTAACTCTTGACGCAAGCTAACTCACCTTGATACAACATTGATGAAGACTGGTGAAGCTGAATCGGGATGTAAATGCTTTGTCCGAGCCAGTTTTTGCAGGTGAATTTTCTGGCCGCTTCAACAAGGTGCACCTTCTTCTTTGCTCTTTTGATGTCTTGTGCTGCACCTACAATCATCTCCCATGCTCCTTTTAGACTCAAAACTCTCCAAACCTACCTGCCAAGCTCCTCAAATGCACAAAACATGCAATGCTCACCCTAAATCTACACTAAGTACTAATTGAATGCAAATGGGACAAAAACAAGCAAAAATGAATGTTTAAAGACTATAAAACAATGCAGAATGTATACTTATATGGTGTAAATAATGAGTATATAAACACCCCCACACTTGCCTTTTTCTTGTCCTCAAGCAAACAAGAACAAATGTGAGAAAGAGGTTTGAAAGTGGGAGCTCAAAACTAAAGATGTCAAGTTATAGGTTCTAAGATGCATAGAGATTATTCTACTTTAAAAACTTTAGCCATACCTATCATAGCAGACAGTGAACCCTATCTTAGCCTTTACAAGCATTCAAATCAACAAACTTTCTAACATTAATTAATAATAACCAATGGATCAAGTTTGTGCAAATCAAGAGAAAACATTTGGTCAACGGACATGGTTATGAGATAAAAATGATCTCATTCAAATAAGGGTTCAAAGATTCAGGGGATCACTCAATGAAATGATTCTATCATAGACAAAATGTTAACGGTAAAAACATACCTATGCATGCAACTCAAAGCTCTCTTCTACCCTTTTTACCCAAGATGATCGATGTGAACCCTATCGATGGGCTTCTGCTGCTCAATGCAGGTTGAGCGGTTTCATGAAAGTTGCGATATCTCTTGAACGGCATATCAGAATGACCTGAAACCAAGTCCTCCTAAACCCTAACTCACGTAGCTACAACATTCGTGAAGACCTAAGATGCTTAATAGAGACGGAGTCTGCTCGTACGAGCTGATCTTCAAGTCGGTCCAGATCAACTGTAAAAACTCCAGACGGACATGTGCTCACTTTATTCGCCGTAATTCTTCAACCACTGATGGTAATGACTCAAAACTAAAACCAAACTAAAGCTAACTCAACTGGCTACAAAGTTAATGAAGAAGCCGAAGCCAAAACGGAATGCAAACACCTCATCTGAGCTGATCTTCATTCGATATGAATCATATCGGTAACCAACTGATCGTTGTACTTGACTGAAATTAATCCGTTGGGTTTATATCGATCAGTACTGATCGATGCTAATGATCGATATGCTAGTATCCGTCATTTCTTGATCAATGTTGATGACCGAAAATCTTGTATCGGTCACTTCTTCATCGATGTTGATGACCGAAAATCTTGTATCGGTCACTCCTTGACCGATAGCCTCCGTGCACAGATCAAAAAGGGTTGAGCGGTTTCACGAAAACTTCTGTAACCTTCTTATTCCCGATGGGAATTACCTGAAACTAACTCTTGACGCAAGCTAACTCACCTTGATACAACATTGATGAAGACTGGTGAAGCTGAATCGGGATGTAAATGCTTTGTCCGAGCCAGTTTTTGCAGGTGAATTTTCTGGCCGCTTCAACAAGGTGCACCTTCTTCTTTGCTCTTTTGATGTCTTGTGCTGCACCTACAATCATCTCCCATGCTCCTTTTAGACTCAAAACTCTCCAAACCTACCTGCCAAGCTCCTTAAATGCACAAAACATGCAATGCTCACCCTAAATCTACACTAAGTACTAATTGAATGCAAATGGGACAAAAACAAGCAAAAATGAATGTTTAAAGACTATAAAACAATGCAGAATGTATACTTATATGGTGTAAATAATGAGTATATCAACACCCCCACACTTGCCTTTTTCTTGTCCTCAAGCAAACAAGAACAAATGTGAGAATGAGGTTTGAAAGTGGGAGCTCAAAACTAAAGATGTCAAGTTATAGGTTCTAAGATGCATAGAGATTATTCTACTTTAAAAACTTTAGCCATACCTATCATAGCAGACAGTGAACCCTATCTTAGCCTTTACAAGCATTCAAATCAACAAACTTTCTAACATTCATTAATAATAACCAATGGATCAAGTTTGTGCAAATCAAGAAAAAACATTTGGTCAACGGACATGGTTATGAGATAAAAATGATCTCATTCAAATAAGGGTTCAAAGATTCAGGGGATCACTCAATGAAATGATTCTATCATAGACAAAATGTTAATGGTAAAAACACACCTATGCATGCAACTCAAAGCTCTCTTCTACCCTTTTTACCCAAGATGATCGATGTGAACCCTATCGATGGGCTTCTGCTGGTCAATGCAGGTTGAGCGGTTTCACGAAAGTTGCGATATCTCTTGAACGGCATATCAGAATGACCTGAAACCAAGTCCTCCTAAACCCTAACTCACGTAGCTACAACATTCGTGAAGACCTAAGATGCTTAATAGAGACGGAGTCTGCTCGTACGAGCTGATCTTCAAGTCGGTCCAGATCAACTGTAAAAACTCCAGATGGACATGTGCTCACTTTATTCGCCGTAATTCTTCAACCACTGATGGTAATGACTCAAAACTAAAACCAAACTAAAGCTAACTCAACTGGCTACAAAGTTAATGAAGAAGCCGAAGCCAAAACGGAATGCAAACACCTCATCTGAGCTGATCTTCATTCGATATGAATCATATCGGTAACCAACTGATCGTTGTACTTGACTGAAATTAATCCGTTGGGTTTATATCAATCAGTACTGATCGATGCTAATGATCGATATGCTAGTATCCATCATTTCTTGATCAATGTTGATGACCGAAAATCTTGTATCGGTCACTTCTTCATCGATGTTGATGACCGAAAATCTTGTATCGGTCACTCCTTGACCGATAGCCTCCGTGCACAGATCAAAAAGGGTTGAGCGGTTTCACGAAAACTTCTGTAACCTTCTTATTGCCGATGGGAATGACCTGAAACCAACTCTAGACGCAAGCTAACTCACGCGGATAGAACATTGATGTAGACTGGTGAAGCTGAATCGGGATGTTGATGCTTTTTCCGAGCCAGTTTTTTCAGGTGAAGTTTCTGGCCGCTTCAACAAGGTGCACCTTCTTCTTTGCTCTTTTGATGTCTTGTGGTGCACCTACAATCATCTCCCCTGATCCTTGTAGTCTCATAACTCTCCAAACATACCTGCCAAGCTCCTTAAATGCACAAAACATGCAATGCTCACCTTAAATCTACTCTAAGTCCTAATTGAATGCAAATGGGACTAAAACAAGCAAAAATGAATGTTTAAAGACTATAAAACAATGCAGAATGTATGCTAATATGGTGTAAATAATGAGTATATCAACACCCCCACACTTGCTTTTTTCTTGTCCTCAAGCAAACAAGAACAAATGTGAGAATGAGGTTTGAAAGTGGGAGCTCAAAACTAAAGATGTCAAGTTATAGGTTCTAAGATGCATAGAGATTATTCTACTTTAAAAACTTTAGCCATACCTATCATAGCAGACAGTGAACCCTATCTTAGCCTTTACAAGCATTCAAATCAACAAACTTTTTAACATTCATTAATAATAACCAATGGATCAAGTTTGTGCAAATCAAGAGAAAACATTTGGTCAACGGACATGGTTATGAGATAAAAATGATCTCATTCAAATAAGGGTTCAAAGATTCAGGGGATCACTCAATGAAATGATTCTATCATAGACAAAATGTTAATGGTAAAAACACACCTATGCATGCAACTCAAAGCTCTCTTCTACCCTTTTTACCCAAGATGATCGATGTGAACCCTATCGATGGGCTTCTGCTGGTCAATGCAGGTTGAGCGGTTTCACGAAAGTTGCGATATCTCTTGAACGGCATATCAGAATGACCTGAAACCAAGTCCTCCTAAACCCTAACTCACGTAGCTACAACATTCGTGAAGACCTAAGATGCTTAATAGAGACGGAGTCTGCTCGTACGAGCTGATCTTCAAGTCGGTCCAGATCAACTGTAAAAACTCCAGATGGACATGTGCTCACTTTATTCGCCGTAATTCTTCAACCACTGATGGTAATGACTCAAAACTAAAACCAAACTAAAGCTAACTCAACTGGCTACAAAGTTAATGAAGAAGGCGAAGCCAAAACGGAATGCAAACACCTCATCTGAGCTGATCTTCATTCGATATGAATCATATCGGTAACCAACTGATCGTTGTACTTGACTGAAATTAATCTGTTGGGTTTATATCGATCAGTACTGATCGATGCTAATGATCGATATGCTAGTATCCGTCATTTCTTGATCAATGTTGATGACCGAAAATCTTGTATCGGTCACTTCTTCATCGATGTTGATGACCGAAAATCTTGTATCGGTCACTCCTTGACCGATAGCCTCCGTGCACAGATCAAAAAGGGTTGAGCGGTTTCACGAAAACTTCTGTAACCTTCTTATTGCCGATGGGAATTACCTGAAACTAACTCTTGACGCAAGCTAACTCACCTTGATACAACATTGATGAAGACTGGTGAAGCTGAATCGGGATGTAAATGCTTTGTCCGAGCCAGTTTTTGCAGGTGAATTTTCTGGCCGCTTCAACAAGGTGCACCTTCTTCTTTGCTCTTTTGATGTCTTGTGCTGCACCTACAATCATCTCCCATGCTCCTTTTAGACTCAAAACTCTCCAAACCTACCTGCCAAGCTCCTTAAATGCACAAAACATGCAATGCTCACCCTAAATCTACACTAAGTACTAATTGAATGCAAATGGGACAAAAACAAGCAAAAATGAATGTTTAAAGACTATAAAACAATGCAGAATGTATACTTATATGGTGTAAATAATGAGTATATCAACACCCCCACACTTGCCTTTTTCTTGTCCTCAAGCAAACAAGAACAAATGTGAGAATGAGGTTTGAAAGTGGGAGCTCAAAACTAAAGATGTCAAGTTATAGGTTCTAAGATGCATAGAGATTATTCTACTTTAAAAACTTTAGCCATACCTATCATAGCAGACAGTGAACCCTATCTTAGCCTTTACAAGCATTCAAATCAACAAACTTTCTAACATTCATTAATAATAACCAATGGATCAAGTTTGTGCAAATCAAGAAAAAACATTTGGTCAACGGACATGGTTATGAGATAAAAATGATCTCATTCAAATAAGGGTTCAAAGATTCAGGGGATCACTCAATGAAATGATTCTATCATAGACAAAATGTTAATGGTAAAAACACACCTATGCATGCAACTCAAAGCTCTCTTCTACCCTTTTTACCCAAGATGATCGATGTGAACCCTATCGATGGGCTTCTGCTGGTCAATGCAGGTTGAGCGGTTTCACGAAAGTTGCGATATCTCTTGAACGGCATATCAGAATGACCTGAAACCAAGTCCTCCTAAACCCTAACTCACGTAGCTACAACATTCGTGAAGACCTAAGATGCTTAATAGAGACGGAGTCTGCTCGTACGAGCTGATCTTCAAGTCGGTCCAGATCAACTGTAAAAACTCCAGATGGACATGTGCTCACTTTATTCGCCGTAATTCTTCAACCACTGATGGTAATGACTCAAAACTAAAACCAAACTAAAGCTAACTCAACTGGCTACAAAGTTAATGAAGAAGCCGAAGCCAAAACGGAATGCAAACACCTCATCTGAGCTGATCTTCATTCGATATGAATCATATCGGTAACCAACTGATCGTTGTACTTGACTGAAATTAATCCGTTGGGTTTATATCAATCAGTACTGATCGATGCTAATGATCGATATGCTAGTATCCATCATTTCTTGATCAATGTTGATGACCGAAAATCTTGTATCGGTCACTTCTTCATCGATGTTGATGACCGAAAATCTTGTATCGGTCACTCCTTGACCGATAGCCTCCGTGCACAGATCAAAAAGGGTTGAGCGGTTTCACGAAAACTTCTGTAACCTTCTTATTGCCGATGGGAATGACCTGAAACCAACTCTAGACGCAAGCTAACTCACGCGGATAGAACATTGATGTAGACTGGTGAAGCTGAATCGGGATGTTGATGCTTTTTCCGAGCCAGTTTTTTCAGGTGAAGTTTCTGGCCGCTTCAACAAGGTGCACCTTCTTCTTTGCTCTTTTGATGTCTTGTGGTGCACCTACAATCATCTCCCCTGATCCTTGTAGTCTCATAACTCTCCAAACATACCTGCCAAGCTCCTTAAATGCACAAAACATGCAATGCTCACCTTAAATCTACTCTAAGTCCTAATTGAATGCAAATGGGACTAAAACAAGCAAAAATGAATGTTTAAAGACTATAAAACAATGCAGAATGTATGCTAATATGGTGTAAATAATGAGTATATCAACACCCCCACACTTGCTTTTTTCTTGTCCTCAAGCAAACAAGAACAAATGTGAGAAATGAGGTTTGAAAGTGGGAGCTCAAAACTAAAGATGTCAAGTTATAGGTTCTAAGATGCATAGAGATTATTCTACTTTAAAAACTTTAGCCATACCTATCATAGCAGACAGTGAACCCTATCTTAGCCTTTACAAGCATTCAAATCAACAAACTTTTTAACATTCATTAATAATAACCAATGGATCAAGTTTGTGCAAATCAAGAGAAAACATTTGGTCAACGGACATGGTTATGAGATAAAAATGATCTCATTCAAATAAGGGTTCAAAGATTCAGGGGATCACTCAATGAAATGATTCTATCATAGACAAAATGTTAACGGTAAAAACACACCTATGCATGCAACTCAAAGCTCTCTTCTACTCTTTTTACCCAAGATGATCGATGTGAACCCTATCGATGGGCTTCTGCTGGTCAATGCAGGTTGAGCGGTTTCACGAAAGTTGCGATATCTCTTGAACGGCATATCAGAATGACCTGAAACCAAGTCCTCCTAAACCCTAACTCACGTAGCTACAACATTCGTGAAGACCTAAGATGCTTAATAGAGACGGAGTCTGCTCGTACGAGCTGATCTTCAAGTCGGTCCAGATCAACTGTAAAAACTCCAGATGGACATGTGCTCACTTTATTCGCCGTAATTCTTCAACCACTGATGGTAATGACTCAAAACTAAAACCAAACTAAAGCTAACTCAACTGGCTACAAAGTTAATGAAGAAGGCGAAGCCAAAACGGAATGCAAACACCTCATCTGAGCTGATCTTCATTCGATATGAATCATATCGGTAACCAACTGATCGTTGTACTTGACTGAAATTAATCCGTTGGGTTTATATCGATCAGTACTGATCGATGCTAATGATCGATATGCTAGTATCCGTCATTTCTTGATCAATGTTGATGACCGAAAATCTTGTATCGGTCACTTCTTCATCGTTGTTGATGACCGAAAATCTTGTATCGGTCACTCCTTGACCGATAGCCTCCGTGCACAGATCAAAAAGGGTTGAGCGGTTTCACGAAAACTTCTGTAACCTTCTTATTGCCGATGGGAATTACCTGAAACTAACTCTTGACGCAAGCTAACTCACCTTGATACAACATTGATGAAGACTGGTGAAGCTGAATCGGGATGTAAATGCTTTGTCCGAGCCAGTTTTTGCAGGTGAATTTTCTGGCCGCTTCAACAAGGTGCACCTTCTTCTTTGCTCTTTTGATGTCTTGTGCTGCACCTACAATCATCTCCCATGCTCCTTTTAGACTCAAAACTCTCCAAACCTACCTGCCAAGCTCCTCAAATGCACAAAACATGCAATGCTCACCCTAAATCTACACTAAGTACTAATTGAATGCAAATGGGACAAAAACAAATAAAAATGAATGTTTAAAGACTATAAAACAATGCAGAATATATACTTATATGGTGTAAATAATGAGTATATCAACACCCCCACACTTGCCTTTTTCTTGTCCTCAAGCAAACAAGAACAAATGTGAGAATGAGGTTTGAAAATGGGAGCTCAAAACTAAAGATGTCAAGTTATAGGTTCTAAGATGCATAGAGATTATTCTACTTTAAAAACTTTAGCCATACCTATCATAGCAGACAGTGAACCCTATCTTAGCCTTTACAAGCATTCAAATCAACAAACTTTCTAACATTCATTAATAATAACCAATGGATCAAGTTTGTGCAAATCAAGAGAAAACATTTGGTCAACGGACATGGTTATGAGATAAAAATGATCTCATTCAAATAAGGGTTCAAAGATTCAGGGGATCACTCAATGAAATGATTCTATCATAGACAAAATGTTAACGGTAAAAACACACCTATGCATGCAACTCAAAGCTCTCTTCTACCCTTTTTACCCAAGATGATCGATGTGAACCCTATCGATGGGCTTCTGCTGGTCAATGCAGGTTGAGCGGTTTCACGAAAGTTGCGATATCTCTTGAACGGCATATCAGAATGACCTGAAACCAAGTCCTCCTAAACCCTAACTCACGTAGCTACAACATTCGTGAAGATCTAAGATGCTTAATAGAGACGGAGTCTGCTCGTACGAGCTGATCTTCAAGTCGGTCCAGATCAACTGTAAAAACTCCAGATGGACATGTGCTCACTTTATTCGCCGTAATTCTTCAACCACTGATGGTAATGACTCAAAACTAAAACCAAACTAAAGCTAACTCAACTGGCTACAAAGTTAATGAAGAAGCCGAAGCCAAAACGGAATGCAAACACCTCATCTGAGCTGATCTTCATTCGATATGAATCATATCGGTAACCAACTGATCGTTGTACTTGACTGAAATTAATCCGTTGGGTTTATATCGATCAGTACTGATCGATGCTAATGATCGATATGCTAGTATCCGTCATTTCTTGATCAATGTTGATGACCGAAAATCTTGTATCGGTCACTTCTTCATCGTTGTTGATGACCGAAAATCTTGTATCGGTCACTCCTTGACCGATAGCCTCCGTGCACAGATCAAAAAGGGTTGAGCGGTTTCACGAAAACTTCTGTAACCTTCTTATTGCCGATGGGAATTACCTGAAACTAACTCTTGACGCAAGCTAACTCACCTTGATACAACATTGATGAAGACTGGTGAAGCTGAATCGGGATGTAAATGCTTTGTCCGAGCCAGTTTTTGCAGGTGAATTTTCTGGCCGCTTCAACAAGGTGCACCTTCTTCTTTGCTCTTTTGATGTCTTGTGCTGCACCTACAATCATCTCCCATGCTCCTTTTAGACTCAAAACTCTCCAAACCTACCTGCCAAGCTCCTCAAATGCACAAAACATGCAATGCTCACCCTAAATCTACACTAAGTACTAATTGAATGCAAATGGGACAAAAACAAATAAAAATGAATGTTTAAAGACTATAAAACAATGCAGAATATATACTTATATGGTGTAAATAATGAGTATATCAACACCCCCACACTTGCCTTTTTCTTGTCCTCAAGCAAACAAGAACAAATGTGAGAATGAGGTTTGAAAATGGGAGCTCAAAACTAAAGATGTCAAGTTATAGGTTCTAAGATGCATAGAGATTATTCTACTTTAAAAACTTTAGCCATACCTATCATAGCAGACAGTGAACCCTATCTTAGCCTTTACAAGCATTCAAATCAACAAACTTTCTAACATTCATTAATAATAACCAATGGATCAAGTTTGTGCAAATCAAGAGAAAACATTTGGGTCAACGGACATGGTTATGAGATAAAAATGATCTCATTCAAATAAGGGTTCAAAGATTCAGGGGATCACTCAATGAAATGATTCTATCATAGACAAAATGTTAACGGTAAAAACACACCTATGCATGCAACTCAAAGCTCTCTTCTACCCTTTTTACCCAAGATGATCGATGTGAACCCTATCGATGGGCTTCTGCTGGTCAATGCAGGTTGAGCGGTTTCACGAAAGTTGCGATATCTCTTGAACGGCATATCAGAATGACCTGAAACCAAGTCCTCCTAAACCCTAACTCACGTAGCTACAACATTCGTGAAGATCTAAGATGCTTAATAGAGACGGAGTCTGCTCGTACGAGCTGATCTTCAAGTCGGTCCAGATCAACTGTAAAAACTCCAGATGGACATGTGCTCACTTTATTCGCCGTAATTCTTCAACCACTGATGGTAATGACTCAAAACTAAAACCAAACTAAAGCTAACTCAACTGGCTACAAAGTTAATGAAGAAGCCGAAGCCAAAACGGAATGCAAACACCTCATCTGAGCTGATCTTCATTCGATATGAATCATATCGGTAACCAACTGATCGTTGTACTTGACTGAAATTAATCCGTTGGGTTTATATCGATCAGTACTGATCGATGCTAATGATCGATATGCTAGTATCCGTCATTTCTTGATCAATGTTGATGACCGAAAATCTTGTATCGGTCACTTCTTCATCGTTGTTGATGACCGAAAATCTTGTATCGGTCACTCCTTGACCGATAGCCTCCGTGCACAGATCAAAAAGGGTTGAGCGGTTTCACGAAAACTTCTGTAACCTTCTTATTGCCGATGGGAATTACCTGAAACTAACTCTTGACGCAAGCTAACTCACCTTGATACAACATTGATGAAGACTGGTGAAGCTGAATCGGGATGTAAATGCTTTGTCCGAGCCAGTTTTTGCAGGTGAATTTTCTGGCCGCTTCAACAAGGTGCACCTTCTTCTTTGCTCTTTTGATGTCTTGTGCTGCACCTACAATCATCTCCCATGCTCCTTTTAGACTCAAAACTCTCCAAACCTACCTGCCAAGCTCCTCAAATGCACAAAACATGCAATGCTCACCCTAAATCTACACTAAGTACTAATTGAATGCAAATGGGACAAAAAACAAATAAAAATGAATGTTTAAAGACTATAAAACAATGCAGAATATATACTTATATGGTGTAAATAATGAGTATATCAACACCCCCACACTTGCCTTTTTCTTGTCCTCAAGCAAACAAGAACAAATGTGAGAATGAGGTTTGAAAAATGGGAGCTCAAAACTAAAGATGTCAAGTTATAGGTTCTAAGATGCATAGAGATTATTCTACTTTAAAAACTTTAGCCATACCTATCATAGCAGACAGTGAACCCTATCTTAGCCTTTACAAGCATTCAAATCAACAAACTTTCTAACATTCATTAATAATAACCAATGGATCAAGTTTGTGCAAATCAAGAGAAAACATTTGGTCAACGGACATGGTTATGAGATAAAAATGATCTCATTCAAATAAGGGTTCAAAGATTCAGGGGATCACTCAATGAAATGATTCTATCATAGACAAAATGTTAACGGTAAAAACACACCTATGCATGCAACTCAAAGCTCTCTTCTACCCTTTTTACCCAAGATGATCGATGTGAACCCTATCGATGGGCTTCTGCTGGTCAATGCAGGTTGAGCGGTTTCACGAAAGTTGCGATATCTCTTGAACGGCATATCAGAATGACCTGAAACCAAGTCCTCCTAAACCCTAACTCACGTAGCTACAACATTCGTGAAGACCTAAGATGCTTAATAGAGACGGAGTCTGCTCGTACGAGCTGATCTTCAAGTCGGTCCAGATCAACTGTAAAAACTCCAGATGGACATGTGCTCACTTTATTCGCCGTAATTCTTCAACCACTGATGGTAATGACTCAAAACTAAAACCAAACTAAAGCTAACTCAACTGGCTACAAAGTTAATGAAGAAGCCGAAGCCAAAACGGAATGCAAACACCTCATCTGAGCTGATCTTCATTCGATATGAATCATATCGGTAACCAACTGATCGTTGTACTTGACTGAAATTAATCCGTTGGGTTTATATCGATCAGTACTGATCGATGCTAATGATCGATATGCTAGTATCCATCATTTCTTGATCAATGTTGATGACCGAAAATCTTGTATCGGTCACTTCTTCATCGATGTTGATGACCGAAAATCTTGTATCGGTCACTCCTTGACCGATAGCCTCCGTGCACAGATCAAAAAAGGTTGAGCGGTTTCACGAAAACTTCTGTAACCTTCTTATTGCCGATGGGAATTACCTGAAACTAACTCTTGACGCAAGCTAACTCACCTTGATACAACATTGATGAAGACTGGTGAAGCTGAATCGGGATGTAAATGCTTTGTCCGAGCCAGTTTTTGCAGGTGAATTTTCTGGCCGCTTCAACAAGGTGCACCTTCTTCTTTGCTCTTTTGATGTCTTGTGCTGCACCTACAATCATCTCCCATGCTCCTTTTAGACTCAAAACTCTCCAAACCTACCTGCCAAGCTCCTCAAATGCACAAAAACATGCAATGCTCACCCTAAATCTACACTAAGTACTAATTGAATGCAAATGGGACAAAAACAAACAAAAATGAATGTTTAAAGACTATAAAACAATGCAGAATGTATACTTATATGGTGTAAATAATGAGTATATCAACACCCCCACACTTGCCTTTTTCTTGTCCTCAAGCAAACAAGAACAAATGTGAGAATGAGGTTTGAAAGTGGGAGCTCAAAACTAAAGATGTCAAGTTATAGGTTCTAAGATGCATAGAGATTATTCTACTTTAAAAACTTTAGCCATACCTATCATAGCAGACAGTGAACCCTATCTTAGCATTTACAAGCATTCAAATCAACAAACTTTTTAACATTCATTAATAATAACCAATGGATCAAGTTTGTGCAAATCAAGAGAAAACATTTGGTCAACGGACATGGTTATGAGATAAAAATGATCTCATTCAAATAAGGGTTCAAAGATTCAGGGGATCACTCAATGAAATGATTCTATCATAGACAAAATGTTAACGGTAAAAACACACCTATGCATGCAACTCAAAGCTCTCTTCTACCCTTTTTACCCAAGATGATCGATGTGAACCCTATCGATGGGCTTCTGCTGGTCAATGCAGGTTGAGCGGTTTCACGAAAGTTGCGATATCTCTTGAACGGCATATCAGAATGACCTGAAACCAAGTCCTCCTAAACCCTAACTCACGTAGCTACAACATTCGTGAAGACCTAAGATGCTTAATAGAGACGGAGTCTGCTCGTACGAGCTGATCTTCAAGTCGGTCCAGATCAACTGTAAAAAACTCCAGATGGACATGTGCTCACTTTATTCGCCGTAATTCTTCAACCACTGATGGTAATGACTCAAAACTAAAACCAAACTAAAGCTAACTCAACTGGCTACAAAGTTAATGAAGAAGCCGAAGCCAAAACGGAATGCAAACACCTCATCTGAGCTGATCTTCATTCGATATGAATCATATCGGTAACCAACTGATCGTTGTACTTGACTGAAATTAATCCGTTGGGTTTATATCGATCAGTACTGATCGATGCTAATGATCGATATGCTAGTATCCATCATTTCTTGATCAATGTTGATGACCGAAAATCTTGTATCGGTCACTTCTTCATCGATGTTGATGACCGAAAATCTTGTATCGGTCACTCCTTGACCGATAGCCTCCGTGCACAGATCAAAAAAGGTTGAGCGGTTTCACGAAAACTTCTGTAACCTTCTTATTGCCGATGGGAATTACCTGAAACTAACTCTTGACGCAAGCTAACTCACCTTGATACAACATTGATGAAGACTGGTGAAGCTGAATCGGGATGTAAATGCTTTGTCCGAGCCAGTTTTTGCAGGTGAATTTTCTGGCCGCTTCAACAAGGTGCACCTTCTTCTTTGCTCTTTTGATGTCTTGTGCTGCACCTACAATCATCTCCCATGCTCCTTTTAGACTCAAAACTCTCCAAACCTACCTGCCAAGCTCCTCAAATGCACAAAACATGCAATGCTCACCCTAAATCTACACTAAGTACTAATTGAATGCAAATGGGACAAAAACAAACAAAAATGAATGTTTAAAGACTATAAAACAATGCAGAATGTATACTTATATGGTGTAAATAATGAGTATATCAACACCCCCACACTTGTCTTTTTCTTGTCCTCAAGCAAACAAGAACAAATGTGAGAATGAGGTTTGAAAGTGGGAGCTCAAAACTAAAGATGTCAAGTTATAGGTTCTAAGATGCATAGAGATTATTCTACTTTAAAAACTTTAGCCATACCTATCATAGCAGACAGTGAACCCTATCTTAGCATTTACAAGCATTCAAATCAACAAACTTTTTAACATTCATTAATAATAACCAATGGATCAAGTTTGTGCAAATCAAGAGAAAACATTTGGTCAACGGACATGGTTATGAGATAAAAATGATCTCATTCAAATAAGGGTTCAAAGATTCAGGGGATCACTCAATGAAATGATTCTATCATAGACAAAATGTTAACGGTAAAAACACACCTATGCATGCAACTCAAAGCTCTCTTCTACCCTTTTTACCCAAGATGATCGATGTGAACCCTATCGATGGGCTTCTGCTGGTCAATGCAGGTTGAGCGGTTTCACGAAAGTTGCGATATCTCTTGAACGGCATATCAGAATGACCTGAAACCAAGTCCTCCTAAACCCTAACTCACGTAGCTACAACATTCGTGAAGACCTAAGATGCTTAATAGAGACGGAGTCTGCTCGTACGAGCTGATCTTCAAGTCGGTCCAGATCAACTGTAAAAACTCCAGATGGACATGTGCTCACTTTATTCGCCGTAATTCTTCAACCACTGATGGTAATGACTCAAAACTAAAACCAAACTAAAGCTAAATCAACTGGCTACAAAGTTAATGAAGAAGCCGAAGCCAAAACGGAATGCAAACACCTCATCTGAGCTGATCTTCATTCGATATGAATCATATCGGTAACCAACTGATCGTTGTACTTGACTGAAATTAATCCGTTGGGTTTATATCGATCAGTACTGATCGATGCTAATGATCGATATGCTAGTATCCGTCATTTCTTGATCAATGTTGATGACCGAAAATCTTGTATCGGTCACTTCTTCATCGATGTTGATGACCGAAAATCTTGTATCGGTCACTCCTTGACCGATAGCCTCCGTGCACAGATCAAAAAGGGTTGAGCGGTTTCACGAAAACTATGCATGTAAGTCAAAGCTCTCTTCTACCCTTGTTACCCAAGATGATCGATGGGCTTCTGCTGGTCAATGCAGGCTGAGCGGTTTCACGAACATTGCGATATCTCTTGAACGGTATATCAGAATGACCTCAAACCAAGTCCTCCTAAAAGCTAACTCACGTGGCTACAACGTTTTTTAATAGTTAAGATGCTTACTAGAGACGGAGGCTACTCGTCCGAGCTGATCAACGGTAAAAACTCCAAGATGGACATGTGCACACGTGATTCGCCGTAACTCTTCAACCACTTAAGGTAACGACTCGAAACTAAAACCAAACTAAAGCTAACTCGACTGGGTACAGAGTTAATGAAGGACGCCAAAGCCAAATAGGAATGAAAACACCTCATCTGAGCTGATCTTCAATCGATATAAATCATATCGGTCACCAACTCATCGTTGTACTTGACTGAAATTAATCCGCTGGGTTTATATCGATCCCTACTGATCGATGATGATGATCGATATGCTAGTATCGGTCATTTCTTGATCGATGTTGCTGAACAAAAATCTTGTATCGGTCACTTCTTTATCGATGTTGATGACCGAAAATCTTGTATCGGTCACTCCTTGACCGATAGCCTCTGTGCACAGATCAAAAAGCGTTAAGCGCTGATGGTAATGACCAGAAACAAACTCTAGACGCAAGCTAACTCACGGGGATACAACATTGATGAAGACTGTTGAAGCAGATTCGGGATGTAGATGCTTTGTCCGCGCCAGTTTTGTCAGGTGAAGTTTCTGGCCGCTTCAACAAGGTGCACCTTCTTCTTGCCTCTTTTGATGTCTTGTGCTGCACCTACAATCATCTCCCATGCTCCTTGTATTCTAAAAACTCTCCAAACATACCTACCAAGCTACTCAAATGCACAAAACATGCAATGCTCACCCTAAATCTACACTAAGTCCTAGTTGAATGCAAATAGGACAAAAACAAGCAAAAATGAATGTTTAAAGACTATAAAACAATGCAGAATGTATGCTAATATGGTGTAAATAATGAGTATATCAACACCCCCACACTTTCCATTTCCTTGTCCTCAAGCAAACAAGAACAAATTAGAGAATGAGGTTTGAAAGTGGGAGCTCAAAACTAAAGATGTCAATGGAAAAACTGATTCAATGCCCAAGTTATAGGTTCTAAGATGCATAGAGATTGTTCTACTTTAAAAACTTGAGCCATACCTATCTTAGCAGACAGTGAAGCCTAGCTTAGCCTTTACAAGCATTCAAATCAACAAACTCTTTAACATTCATTAATAATAACCAATGGATCAAGTTTGTACAAATCTGGAGAAAACATTTGGTCAAGGGACATGGTTATGAGATGAAAATGATCCTATTCAAATATAGGTTCAAAGATTCAGGGGATCACTTAATGAAATGATTATATCTTAGGCAAAATGGTAAAGGTACAAGAACACCTATGCATGCAAGTCAAAGCAAGTCAAAGCTCTCTTCTACCCATTTTACCCAAGATGATCGATGTGAATCCTATCGATGGGCTTCTGCTGATCAATGCAGGTTAAGCGGTTTCACAAAAATTACGATATCTGTTGAACGGCATATCAGAATGACCTGAAACAAATTCCTACTGAAATAAAACTTAAGTGGCCACAAATTGCTTGAAGAGTGAAGATGCTGAATAGAGACGGAGTCTACTCGTCCGAGTTGATCTTCAAGTCGGTCAAGATCAATGGTAGAAACTTCAGATGGACATGTGCTCACTTTATTTGCCGTAACTCAAGATAAACAGTGATCCCTAGCTTAGGCCTTTCTAGCATTCAAGTCAAAAAACTCTTTAACATTCATTAATAACAACCAATGGATCAAATTTGTGCAAATCAAGAGAAAACATTTGGTCAAGGGACATGATTATGAGATGAAAATGATCTCATTCAAATAAGGGTTCAAAGATTCAGGGGATCACTCAATGAAATAATTCTATCTTAGGCAAAATTCTAAAGGTAAAAGCACACATATGCATGCAAGTCAAAGCTCTCTTCTGCCCTTTTTACCCAAGATGATCAATGTGAATCCTATTGATGGGGTTCTGCTGGTCAATGCAGGTTGAGCGGTTTAACGAAAATTGCGATATCTCCTGAACGGCATATTAGAATGACCTGAAACTAAGTCCTCCTGAAAGCTAACTTAAGTGGCTCCAATTTTTGTGAAGAGTGAAGATGCTGAATAGAGACGGAGGTTACTCATCCGAGCAGATCTTCAAGTCCATCAAGATCAACGGTAAATATTCCAGATGGACATGTGCTCACGTTATTCGCCGAAACTCATCAACCACTGATGGGAATGACTCGAAACTAAAACCAAACTACAGAAAACTCAAATGGCTACAATGTTAATGAAGAACTCCGAAGCCAAATCGGAATGCAAATACTTCATATGAGCTTATCTTCGGTCGATATGAATCATATCGGTCACCAACTGATCGTTGTACTTGACCGAAATTAATCCGCTGGGTTTATATCGATCACTACTGATCGATGCTGATGATCGATATGCTAGCATCGGTCACTTCATGATCGATGTTGATGACCGAAAATCTTGTATCGGTCACTTTGTTGATCAATGTCGATGACCGAAAATCTTGTATCGGTCACTCCTTGACCGATAGCCTCCGTGCACAGATCGAAAACGATTGAGCGGTTTCACAAAAACTAGTGTAACTTTCTAACCGCGGATGGGAATGACCAGAAACCAACTCTAGACGCAAGCTAACTCATGGGATACAACATTAATGAAGACTGGTGAAGCTGAATCGGGATGTAGATGCTTTGTCCGAGCCAGTTTTGTCAGGTGAAGTTTCTGGCCGCTTCAACAAGGTGCGCCCTTCTTCTTGCCTCTTTTGATGTCTTGTGCTGCACCTACAATCATCTCCCATGCTCCTTGTAGTCTCAAAACTCTCCGAACATACCTGCCAAGCTCCTCAAATGCACAAAACATGCAATGCTCTTCCTAAATCTACACTAAGTCCTAGTTGAATGCAAATGGGACAAAAACAAGCAAAAATGGTGTAAATATGGTGTAAATAATGAGTGTATCAACACCCCCACACTTACCTTTTGCTTGTCCTCAAGCAAACAAGAACAAATAAGAGAATGAGGTTTGAAAGTGGGAGCTCAAAACTAAAGATGTCAATGGAAAAACTGATTCAAAGCCCAAGTTGTAGGTTCTAAGATGCATAGAGATTGTTCTACTTTAAAAACTTTAGCGATACCTATCATAGCAGACAGTGAACCCTAGCTTAGGATTTTCAAGCATTCAAATCAAAAAATTCTTTAACATTCATTAATAATAACCAATGGATCAAGTTTGTGCAAATCAAGAGAAAACATTTGGTCAAGAGACATGATTATGAGATAAAAATGATCTCATTCAAATAAAGGTTCAAAGATTCAGGGGATCACTCAATGAAATAATTCTATCTTAGACAAAATGCTAATGGTAAAAGCACACATATGCATGCAAGTCAAACCTCTCTTCTGCCCTTTTTACCCAAGATGATCAATGTGAATCCTATTGATGGGGTTCTGCTGGACTATGCAGGTTGAGTGGTTTAACGAAAATTGCGATATCTCCTGAACGGTATATCCGAATGACCTGAAACCAAGTCCTCCGGAAATCTAACTAAAGTGGCTACAACTTTTGTGAAGAGTAAAGATGCTGAATAGAGACGGAGGTTACCCGTCCGAGCAGATCTTCAAGTCCATCAAGATCAACGGTAAAAATTCCAGATGGACATGTGCTCACGTTATTCGCCATAACGCATCAACCACTCATGGGAATGACTCGAAACTAAAACCAAACTACAGATAACGGAACTGGCTACAATGTTAATGAAGAACGCCGAAGCCAAATCGGAATGAAAACACCTCATCTGAGCTTATCTTCGGTCGATATGAATCATATTGGTCACCAACTGATCGTTGTACTTGACCGAAATTAATCCGCTGGGTTTATATCGATCACTACTGATCGATGCTGATGATCGATATGCTACCATCGGTCACTTCTTGATCGACGTTGATGACCGAAAAGCTTGTATCGGTAACTTCTTGATCGATGTCGATGATGGAAAATCTTGTATCGGTCACTCCTTGACCGATAGCCTCTGTGCACAGATCGAAAAGGGTTGAGCGGTTTCACAAAAACTAGTGTAACTTTCTAACCGCGGATGGGAATGCCCTGAAACCAACTCCAGACGCAAGCTAACGCAAGGGGATACAACATTAATGAAGACTGGTGAAGCTTAATCGGGATGTAGATGCTTTGTCCGAGCCAGTTTTGTCAGGTGAAGTTTCTGGCCGCTTCAACGAGGTGCACCTTCTTCTTGCCTCTTTTGATATCTTGTGCTGCACCTACAATCATCTCCCATGCTCCATGTAGCCTCAAAACTCTCCGAACATACCTGCCAAGCTCCTGAAATGCACAAAACATGCAATGCTCTTCCTAAATCTACACTAAGTCCTAGTTGAATGCAAATGGGACAAAAACAAGCAAAAATGAATGTTTAAAGACTATAAAAAATGCAGAATGTATGCTAATATGGTGTAAATAATGAGTATATCAACACCTCCACACTTGCCTTTTGCTTGTCCTCAAGCAAACAAGAACAAATGAGAGAATGAGGTTTGAAAGTTGGAGCCCAAAATTAAAGATGTCAATGGAAAAACTGATTCAATGCCCAAGTTGTAGGTTCTAAGATGCATAGAGATTGTTCTACTTTAAAAACTTTAGCCATACCTATCATAGCAGACAGTGAACCCTAGCTTAGGCTTTTCAAGCATTCAAATCAAAAAACTCTTTAACATTCATTAATAATAACCAATGGATCAAGTTTGTGCAAATCAAGAGAAAACATTTGGTCAAGGGACATGATTATGAGATGAAAATGATCTCATTCAAATAAGGGTTCAAAGATTCAGGGGATCACTCATTGAAATAATTCTATCTTAGGCAAAATTCTAATGGTAAAGGCACACATATGCATGCAAGTCAAAGCTCTCTTCTGCCCTTTTTACCCAAGATGATCAATGTGAGTCCTATTGATGGGGTTCTACTGGTCAATGCAGGTTGAGCGGTTTAACGAAAATTGCGATATCTTCTGAACGGCATATCAGAATGACCTGAAACCAAGTCCTCCTGAAAGCTAACTCAAGTTTCTATAACTTGTTTGAAGAGTGAAGATGCTGAATAGAGACGGAGTTTACTCGTCCGAGCAAATCTTCAAGTCCATCTAGATCAACGGTAAAAATTCCAGATGGACATGTGCTCGCGTTATTCGTCGTAACTCATCAACCACTCATGGGAATGACTCGAAACTAACACCAAAAGACAGCTAACGCAACTGGCTACAATGGTAATGAAGAACTCCGAAGCCAAATCGAAATGAAAATACTTCATCTGAGCTTATCTTCGGTCGATATGAATCATATCGGTCACCAACTGATCGTTGTACTTGACCGAAATTAATCCGCTGGGTTTATATCGATCACTACTGATCGATGCTGATGATAGATATGCTAGCATCGGTCACTTCTTGATCGATGTTGATGACCGAAAATCTTGTATTGGTCACTTTGTTGATCAATGTCGATGACCGAAAATCTTGTATCGGTCACTCCTTTACCGATAGCCTCCGTGCATAGATCGAAAAGGGTTGAGCGGTTTCACAAAAACTAGTGTAACTTTCTAACCGCGGATGGGAATAACCTGAAACCAACTCCAGACGCAAGCTAACTCAAGGGGATACAACATTAATACAGACTGCTGAAGCTGAATCGGGATGTAGATGCTTTGTCCGAGCCAGTTTTGTCAGGTGAAGGTTCTGGCCACTTCAACAAGGTGCACCTTCTTCTTGCCTCTTTTGATGTCTTGTGCTGCACCTACAATCATCTCCCATGCTCCTTGTAGTCTCAAAACTCTCCGAACATACCTGCCAAGCTCCTCAAATGCACAAAACATGCAATGCTCACCCTAAATCTACACTAAGTCCTAGTTGAATGCAAATGGGACAAAAACAAGCAAAAATGAATGTTTAAAGACTATAAAAAATGCAGAATGTATGCTAATATGGTGTAAATAATGAGTATATCAACACCCCCACACTTGCCAATTCCTTGTCCTCAAGCAAACAAGAACAAATTAGAGAATGCGGTTTGAAAGTGGGAGCTCAAAACTAAAGATGTCAATGGAAAAACTGATTCAATGCCCAAGTTATAGGTTCTAAGATGCATAGAGATTGTTCTACTTTAAAAACTTGAGCCATACGTATCTTAGCAGACAGTGAAGCCTAGCTTAGCCTTTACAAGCATTCAAATCAACAAACTCTTTAACATTCATTAATCATAACCAATGGATCAAGTTTGTGCAAATCAAGAGAAAACATTTGGTCAAGGGACATGGTTATGAGATGAAAATGATCCCATTCAAATATAGGTTCAAAGATTCAGGGGATAACTTAATGAAATGATTATATCTTAGGCAAAATGGTAAAGGTACAAGAACACCTATGCATGCAAGTCAAAGCAAGTCAAAACTCTCTTCAACCCATTTTACCCAAGATGATCGATGTAAATCCTATCGATGGGCTTCTGCTGATCAATGCAGGTTAAGCGGTTTCACAAAAATTACGATATCTGTTGAACGGCATATCAGAATGACCTGAAACAAATTCCTACTGAAATAAAACTTAAGTGGCCACAAATTGCTTGAAGAGTGAAGATGCTGAATAGAGACGGAGTCTACTCGTCCGAGTTGATCTTCAAGTCGGTCAAGATCAACGGTGGAAACTCCAGATGGACATGTGCTCACTTTATTTGCCGTAACTCAAGATCAACAGTGATCCCTAGCTTAGGCTTTTCTAGCATTCAAATCAAAAAAATCTTTAACATTCATTAATAACAACCAATGGATCAAGTTTGTGCAAATCAAGAGAAAACATTTGGTCAAGGGACATGATTATGAGATGAAAATGATCTTATTCAAATAAGGGTTCAAAGATTCAGGAGATCACCCAATGAAATAATTCTATCTTAGGCAAAATGCTAATGGTAAAAGCACACATATGCATGCAAGTCAAAGCTCTCTTCTGCCCTTTTTACCCAAGATGATCAATGTGAATCCTATTGATGGGGTTCTGCTGTTCAATGCAGGTTGAGCGGTTTAACGAAAATTGTGATATCTCCTGAACGGCATATCAGAATGACCTGAAACTACGTCCTCCTGAAAGCTAACTTAAGTTTCTACAACTTTTGTGAAGAGTGAAGATGCTGTATAGAGACGGAGGTTACTCGTCCGATCAGATCCTCAAGTCCGTCAAGATCAACGGTAAAAATTCCAGATGGACATGTGCTCACGTTATTCGCCGGAACTCATCAACCACTGATGGGAATGACTCGAAACTAAAACCAAACTACAGCTAACTCAACTAGCTACAATGTTAATGAAGTACTCCGAAGCCAAATCGGAATGCAAATACTTCATATGAGCTTATCTTCGGTCGATATGAATCATATCGGTCACCAACTGATCGTTGTACTTGACCGAAATTAATCCGCTGGGTTTATATCGATCACTACTGATCGATGCTGATGATCGATATTCTAGCAACGGTCACTTCTTGATCGATGTTGATGACCGAAAATCTTGTATCGGTCACTTTGTTGATCAATGTTGATGACCGAAAATCTTGTATTGGTCACTCCTTGACGGATGGGAATGACCAGAAACCAACTCTAGACGCAAGCTAACTCAAGTGGATACAACATTAATGAAGACTGGTGAAGCTGAATCGGGATGTAGATGCTTTGTCCGAGCCAGTTTTGTCAGGTGAAGTTTCTGGCCGCTTCAACAAGGTGCGCCTTCTTCTTGCCTCTTTTGATGTCTTGTGCTGCACCTACAATCATCTCCCATGCTCCTTGTAGTCTCAAAACTCTCCGAACATACCTGCCAAGCTCCTCAAATGCATAAAACATGCAATGCTCTTCCTAAATCTACACTAAGTCCTAGTTGAATGCAAATGGGACAAAAACAAGCAAAAATGAATGTTTAAAGAGTATAAAAATTGCAGAATGTATGCTAATATGGTGTAAATAATGAGTATATCAACACCCCCACACTTGCCTTTTGCTTGTCCTCAAGCAAACAAGAACAAATGAGAGAATGAGGTTTGAAAGTGGGAGCTCAAAACTAATGATGTCAATGGAAAAACTGATTCAATGCCCAAGTTGTAGGTTCTAAGATGCATAGAGATTATTCTACTTTAAAAAATTTAGCCATACCTATCATAGCAGACAGTGAACCCTAGCTTAGGCTTTTCAAGCATTCAAATCAAAAAACTCTTTAACATTCATTAATAAAAACCAATGGATCAAGTTTGTGCAAATCAAGAGAAAACATTTGGTCAAGAGACATGATTATGAGATGAAAATGATCTCCTTCAAATAAGAGTTCAAAGATTCAGGGGATCAGTCAATGAAATAATTCTATCTTAGGCAAAATGCTAATGGTAAAAGCACACATATACATTCAAGTCAAAGCTCTCTTCTGCCCTTTTTACCCAAGATGATCAATGTGAGTCCTATTGATGGGGTTCTGCTGGTCAATGCAGGTTGAGCGGTTTAACGAAAATTGCGATATCTCCTGAACGGCATATCAGAATGACCTGAAACCAAGTCCTCCTGAAATCTAACTAATATGGCTACAACTTTTGTGAAGAGTGAAGATGCTGAATAGAGACGGAGGTTACTAGTCCGAGCAGATCTTCAAGTCCATCAAGATCAACGGTAAAAATTCCATATGGACATGTGCTAACGTTATTCACCGTAACTCATCAACCACTCATGGGAATGACTCGAAACTAAAACCAAACTACAGCTAACGCAACTGGCTACAATGTTAATGAAGAACGCCGAAGCCAAATCGGAATGAAAACACCTCATCTGAGCTTATCTTCGGTCGATATGAATCATATCGGTCACCAACTGATCGTTGTACTTGACCGAAATTAATCCGCTGGATTTATATCGATCACTACTGATCGATGCTGATGATCGATATGCTAGCATCGGTCATTTCTTGATCCACGTTGATGACCGAAAAGCTTGTATCGGTAACTTCTTGATCGATGTCGATGACGGAAAATCTTGTATCGGTCACTCCTTGACCGATAGCCTCCGTGCACAGACCGAAAAGGGTTGAGCGGTTTCACAAAAACTAGTGTAACTTTCAAACCGCGGATGGGAATGCCCTGAAACCAACTCCAGACGCAAGCTAACTCAAGGGGATACAACATTTATGAAGACTGGTGAAGCTGAATCGGGATGTAGATGCTTTGGCCGAGCCAGTTTTGTCAGGTGAAGTTTCTGGCCGCTTCAACGAGGTGCACCTTCTTCTTGCCTCTTTTGATATCTTGTGCTGCACCTACAATCATCTCCCATGCTCCATGTAGTCTCAAAACTCTCCAAACATACCTGCCAAGTTCCTCAAATGCACAAAACATGCAATGCTCTTCCTAAATCTACACTAAGTCCTAGTTGAATGCAAATGAGACAAAAACAAGCAAAAATGAATGTTTAAAGAGTATAAAAATTGCAGAATGTATGCTAATATGGTGTAAATAATGAGTATATCAACACCCCCACACTTGCCTTTTGCTTGTCCTCAAGCAAACAAGAACAAATGAGAGAATGAGGTTTCAAAGTGGGAGCTCAAAACTAAAGATGTCAATGGAAAAACTGATTCAATGCCCAAGTTGTAGGTTCTAAGATGCATAGAGATTATTCTACTTTAAAAACTTTAGCCATACCTATCATAGCAGACAGTGAACCCTAGCTTAGGCTTTTCAAGCATTCAAATCAAAAAACTCTTTAACATTCATTAATAATAACCAATGGATCAAGTTTGTGCAAATCAAGAGAAAACATTTGGTCAAGAGACATGATTATGAGATGAAAATGATCTCTTTCAAATAAGGGTTCAAAGATTCAGGGGATCTCTCAATGAAATAATTCTATCTTAGGCAAAATACTAATGGTAAAAGCACACATATGCATGCAAGTCAAAGCTCTCTTCTGCCCTTTTTACACAAGATGATCAATGTGAGTCCTATTGATGGGGTTCTGCTGGTCAATGCAGGTTGAGCGGTTTAACGAAAATTGCGATATCTCCTGAACGGCATATCAGAATGACCTGAAACCAAGTCCTCCTGAAATCTAGCTAATGTGGCTACAACTTTTGTGAAGAGTGAAGATGCTGAATAGAGACGGAGTTTTCTCGTACGAGCAGATCTTCAAGTCCATCAAGATCAACGGTAAAAATTCCAGATGGACATGTGCTCACGTTATTCGCCGTAACTCATCAACCACTGATGGGAATGACTCGAAACTAAAACCAAACTACAGCTAACTCAACTGGCTACAATGTTAATGAAGAACTCTGAAGCCAAATCGGAATGCAAATACTTCATATGAGCTTATCTTCGGTCGATATGAATCATATCGGTCACCAACTGATCGTTGTACTTGACCGAAATTAATCCGCGGGGTTTATATCGATCACTACTGATCGATGCTGATGATCGATATTCTAGCATCGGTCACTTCTTGATCGATGTTGATGACCGAAAATCTTGTATCGGTCACTTTGTTGATCAATGTCGATGACCGAAAATCTTGTATTGGTCACTCCTTGACGGATGGGAATGACCAGAAACCAACTCTAGACGCAAGCTAACTCAAGTGGATACAACATTAATGAAGACTGGTGAAGCTGAATCGGGATGTAGATGCTTTGTCCGAGCCAGTTTTGTCAGGTGAAGTTTTTGGCCGCTTCAACAAGGTGCGCCTTCTTCTTGCCTCTTTTGATGTCTTGTGCTGCACCTACAATCATCTCCCATGCTCCTTGTAGTCTCAAAACTCTCCGAACATACCTGCCAAGCTCCTCAAATGCACAAAACATGCAATGCTCTTCCTAAATCTACACTAAGTCCTAGTTGAATGCAAATGGGACAAAAACAAGCAAAAATGAATGTTTAAAGAGTATAAAAATTGCAGAATGTATGCTAATATGGTGTAAATAATGAGTATATCAACACCCCCACACTTGCCTTTTGCTTGTCCTTAAGCAAACAAGAACAAATGAGAGAATGAGGTTTCAAAGTGGGAGCTCAAAACTAAAGATGTCAATGGAAAAACTGATTCAATGCCCAAGTTGTAGGTTCTAAGATGCATAGAGATTATTCTACTTTAAAAACTTTAGCCATACCTATCATAGCAGACAGTGAACCCTAGCTTAGGCTTTTCAAGCATTCAAATCAAAAAACTCTTTAACATTCATTAATAATAACCAATGGATCAAGTTTGTGCAAATCAAGAGAAAACATTTGGTCAAGAGACATGATTATGAGATGAAAATGATCTCCTTCAAATAAGGGTTCAAAGATTCAGGGGATCACTCAATGAAATAATTCTATCTTAGGCAAAATGCTAATGGTAAAAGCACACGTATGCATGCAAGTCAAACCTCGCTTCTGCCCTTTTTACCCAAGATGATCAATGTGAATCCTATTGATGGGGTTCTGCTGGTCAATGCAGGTTGAGCGGTTTAACAAAAATTGCGATATCTCCTGAACGGCATATCAGAATGACCTGAAACCAAGTCCTCATGAAATCTAACTAAAGTGGCTACAACTTTTGTGAAGAGTGACGATGCTGAATAGAGACGGAGGTTACTAGTCCGAGCAGATCTTCAAGTCCATCAAGATCAACGGTAAAAATTCCAGATGGACATGTGCTCACGTTATTCACCGTAACTCATCAACCACTCATGGGAATGACTCGAAAATAAAACCAAACTACAGCTAACGCAACTGGCTACAATGTTAATGAAGAACGCCGAAGCCAAATTGGAATGAAAACACCTCATCTGAGCTTATCTTCGGTCGATATGAATCATATCGGTCACCAACTGATCGTTGTACTGGACCGAAATTAATCCGCTGGATTTATATCGATCACTACTGATCGATGCTGATGATCGATATGCTAGCATCGGTCATTTCATGATCGACGTTGATGAACGAAAAGCTTGTATTGGTAACTTCTTGATCGATGTCGATGACGGAAAATCTTGTATCGGTCACTCCTTGACCGATAGCCTCCGTGCACAGACCGAAAAAAGGTTGAGCGGTTTCACAAAAACTAGTGTAACTTTCTAACCGCGGATGTGAATTCCCTGAAACCAACTCCAGACGCAAGCTAACTCAAGGGGATACAACATTAATGCAGACTGCTGAAGCTGAATCGGGATGTAAATGCTTTGTCCGAGCCCGTTTTGTCAGGTGAAGTTTCTGGCCGCTTCAACGAGGTGCACCTTCTTCTTGCCTCTTTTGATATCTTGTGCTGCACCTACAATCAGCTTCCCTGATCCCTGTAGTCTCATAACTCTCCAAACATACCTGCCAATCTCCTCAAATGCACAAAACATGCAATGCTCACCCTAAATCTACACTAAGTCCTACTTGAATGCAAATGGGACTAAAAGAAGCAAAAATGAATGTTTAAAGACTATAAAACAATGCAGAATGTATGCTAATATGGTGTAAATAATGAGTATATCAACACCCCCACACTTGCCTTTTGCTTGTCCTCAAGCAAACAAGAACAAATGAGAGAATGAGGTTTGAAAGTGGAAGCTCAAAACTAAAGATGTCGAGTTATAGGTTCTAAGAGGCATAGAGATTATTCTACTTTAAAAACTTTAGCCATACCTATCATAGCAGACAGTGAACCCTAGCTTAGCCTTTACAAGCATTTAAATCAACAAACTCTTTAACATTCATTAATAATAACCAATGGATCAAGTTTGTGTAAATCAAGAGAAAACATTTGGTCAAGGGACATGGTTATGAGATAAAACTGATCTCATTCAAATAAAGGTTCAAAGATTCAGGGGATCACTCAATAAAATGATTATATCTTAGGCAAAATGCTAAAGGTAAAAGCACACATATACATGCTAGTCAAAGCTCTCTTCTACCCTTTTTACCCAAGATGATCGATGTGAACTCTATTGATGGGCTTCTCCTGGTCAATGCAGGTTGAGCGGTTTCACGAAAGTTGAGATATCGCTTGAACGGCATTTCAGAATGACCTGAAACCAAGTCTTCCTAAACGCTAACTCACGTGGTAACAACATTCGTGAAGACAGAAGATGCTGATTAGAGACGTAGTCTACTCGTCCGAGCTGATCTTCAAGTCGGTCAAGATCAACTGTAAAAACTTCAGATGGACATGTGGATGAAGAGCCTAAGGACCCGCTCATCCTTGGAAGGCCATTCTTTGCAACCGCCGGGGCTATCATTGACGTCAAGAATGGGAAGATTGCCTTGCACTTGGGAAAGGATATAAGGCTGGACTTCAATATCAACGAGGTTCTGAAGAAGCCGACATTAGAAGGGCAAGCCCTCTATATTGAAACGATGGACGCTTTAGCGGATGAGTTGCTGGAAGAACTTGCTCATGAGGACCATCTGAAACTAGCACTGACAAAGGAGCCAAGAGAGTTTGGCTATATGGATCAGAGGACCCAGGAGTACGTCAACTTGCTGGATTCTAGGAAGGTTGCTAAGAAGGATGAAGGCTGCTGCCTGGAGATCAACTCTGAGATTGACGCCATTACTCGATCTCGGAGTCAGATCGACAAGGCAATCGAGAACACAACTCGATCCGGTGCAACAATCGACAGTCAGATCGAGAGGGGTGATCGATCCGGGAAAACAATCGAGTCAACGATCGAGAGAGACATTACGATCAGTTTGGGGTCTAATCCGGAGATAAACTCTGCGTCTCGATTCCTTACTGGATCCACATTAAATCGAGTGAGTGAATCGAGCTAAACTACTCGGTTTAGAGGACATCGAGAGCAAGATCGACTGGACGACTCGATTTCAGAGGGGATAGCGGTTGAGGAAAGCAGTCTTAAGGGCGATGCCTCGGGTTCTAAGGAGGGTTCCAAGGAAGAAGACAACAGCAGCAGCCACGAGGATGACTGGAGCGAGCTGTTAGCCCCAAAGATGGACCTTAAGGAGCTCCCAAAAGGGCTAAGATATGCTTTCTTAGGACCTAATAACACCTATCCCGTGATTGTGAATGAAAACTTAAGTGATGATGAGTTGCACTCGCTCCTGACTGAGCTGAGAAAGTATAGGAAGGCCATTGGGTACTCTCTAAGTGACATGAAGGGCCTTTCACCAATGCTTTCCACTCATAGGATTCACTTGGATAATGAGAACGCCTCTTCTATAGAACATCAAAGGCGTTTGAATCCTAATTTGAAAGAGGTTGTAGATGCTGAATAAAGACAGAGGCTACTCGTCCGAGCTGATCTTCAACTCGGTCAAGATCAACGGTAAAAACTCCAGATGGACATGTGCTCACGTTATTCGTCGTATCTCTTGAACCACTGATGGTAATGACTCTAAACTAAACCCAAACTAAAGCTAACTCAACTGGCTACAGAGTTAATGAAGGACGCCGAAGCCAAATCGGAATGAAAACACCTCATCTGAGCTGATCTTCAATCGATATGAATCATATCGGTCACCAACTGATCGTTGTACTTGACCGAAATTAATCCGCTGGGTTCATATCGATCCCTACTGATCAATGATGATGATCGATATGCCAGTATCAGTCATTTCTTGATCGATGTTGATGACCGAACATCTTGTATCGGTCACTTCTTGATCGATGTTGATGACCGAAAATCTTGTATTGGTCACTCCTTGGCCGATAGCCTCTGTGCACAGATCAAAAAGGGTTAAGCGGTTTCACGAAACCTTCTGTAACTTTATAACCGCTGATGGGAATGACCTGAAACCAACTCTAGACGCAAGCTAACTCACGCGGATAGAACATTGATGTAGACTGGTGAAGCTGAATCGGGATGTTGATGCTTTTTCCGAGCCAGTTTTTTCAGGTGAAGTTTCTGGCCGCTTCAACAAGGTGCACCTTCTTCTTTGCTCTTTTGATGTCTTGTGGTGCACCTACAATCATCTCCCCTGATCCTTGTAGTCTCATAACTCTCCAAACATACCTGCCAAGCTCCTTAAATGCACAAAACATGCAATGCTCACCTTAAATCTACACTAAGTCCTAATTGAATGCAAATGGGACTAAAACAAGCAAAAATGAATGTTTAAAGACTATAAAACAATGCAGAATGTATGCTAATATGGTGTAAATAATGAGTATATCAACACCCCCACACTTGCTTTTTTCTTGTCCTCAAGCAAACAAGAACAAATAAGAGAATGAGGTTTGAAAGTGGGAGCTCAAAACTAAAGATGTCAAGTTATAGGTTCTAAGATGCATAGAGATTATTCTACTTTAAAAACTTTAGCCATACCTATCATAGCAGACAGTGAACCCTATCTTAGCCTTTACAAGCATTCAAATCAAGAAACTTTTTAACATTCATTAATAATAACCAATGGATCAAGTTTGTGCAAATCAAGAGAAAACATTTGGTCAACGGACATGGTTATGAGATAAAAATGATCTCATTCAAATAAGGGTTCAAAGATTCAGGGGATCACTCAATGAAATGATTCTATCATAGACAAAATGTTAACGGTAAAAACACACCTATGCATGCAACTCAAAGCTCTCTTCTACCCTTTTTACCCAAGATGATCGATGTGAACCCTATCGATGGGCTTCTGCTGGTCAATGCAGGTTGAGCGGTTTCACGAAAGTTGCGATATCTCTTGAACGGCATATCAGAATGACCTGAAACAAAGTCCTCCTAAACCCTAACTCACGTAGCTACAACATTCGTGAAGACATAAGATGCTTAATAGAGACGGAGTCTGCTCGTACGAGCTGATCTTCAAGTCGGTCCAGATCAACTGTAAAAACTCCAGATGTACATGTGCTCACTTTATTCGCCGTAATTCTTCAACCACTGATGGTAATGACTCAAAACTAAAACCAAACTAAAGCTAACTCAACTGGCTACAAAGTTAATGAAGAATCCGAAGCCAAAACGGAATGCAAACACCTCATCTGAGCTGATCTTCATTTGATATGAATCATATCGGTAACCAACTGATCGTTGTACTTGACTGAAATTAATCCGTTGGGTTTATATCGATCAGTACTGATCGATGCTAATGATCGATATGCTAGTATCCGTCATTTCTTGATCAATGTTGATGACCGAAAATCTTGTATCGGTCACTTCTTCATCGATGTTGATGACCGAAAATCTTGTATCGGTCACTCCTTGACCGATAGCCTCCGTGCACAGATCAAAAAGGGTTGAGCGGTTTCACGAAAACTTCTGTAACCTTCTTATTGCCGATGGGAATTACCTGAAACTAACTCTTGATGCAAGCTAACTCACCTTGATACAACATTGATGAAGACTGGTGAAGCTGAATCGGGATGTAAATGCTTTGTCCGAGCCAGTTTTTGCAGGTGAATTTTCTGGCCGCTTCAACAAGGTGCACCTTCTTCTTTGCTCTTTTGATGTCTTGTGCTGCACCTACAATCATCTCCCATGCTCCTTTTAGACTCAAAACTCTCCAAACCTACCTGCCAAGCTCCTCAAATGCACCAAAACATGCAATGCTCACCCTAAATCTACACTAAGTACTAATTGAATGCAAATGGGACAAAAACAAGCAAAAATGAATGTTTAAAGACTATAAAACAATGCAGAATGTATACTTATATGGTGTAAATAATAAGTATATCAACACCCCCACACTTGCCTTTTTCTTGTCCTCAAGCAAACAAGAACAAATGTGAGAATGAGGTTTGAAAGTGGGAGCTCAAAACTAAAGATGTCAAGTTATAGGTTCTAAGATGCATAGAGATTATTCTACTTTAAAAACTTTAGCCATACCTATCATAGCAGACAGTGAACCCTATCTTAGCCTTTACAAGCATTCAAATCAACAAACTTTCTAACATTCATTAATAATAACCAATGGATCAAGTTTGTGCAAATCAAGAGAAAACATTTGGTCAACGGACATGGTTATGAGATAAAAATGATCTCATTCAAATAAGGGTTCAAAGATTCAGGGGATCACTCAATGAAATGATTCTATCATAGACAAAATGTTAACGGAAAAACACACCTATGCATGCAACTCAAAGCTCTCTTCTACCCTTTTTACCCAAGATGATCGATGTGAATCCTATCGATGGGCTTCTGCTGGTTAATGCAGGTTGAGCGGTTTCACGAAAGTTGCGATATCTCTTGAACGGCATATCAGAATGACCTGAAACCAAGTCCTCCTAAACCCTAACTCACGTAGCTACAACATTCGTGAAGACCTAAGATGCTTAATAGAGACGGAGTCTGCTCGTACGAGCTGATCTTCAAGTCGGTCCAGATCAACTGTAAAAACTCCAGATGGACATGTGCTCACTTTATTCGCCGTAATTCTTCAACCACTGATGGTAATGACTCAAAACTAAAACCAAACTAAAGCTAACTCAACTGGCTACAAAGTTAATGAAGAAGCCGAAGCCAAAACGGAATGCAAACACCTCATCTGAGCTGATCTTCATTCGATATGAATCATATCGGTAACCAAACTGATCGTTGTACTTGACTGAAATTAATCCGTTGGGTTTATATCGATCAGTACTGATCGATGCTAATGATCGATATGCTAGTATCCATCATTTCTTGATCAATGTTGATGACCGAAAATCTTGTATCGGTCACTTCTTCATCGATGTTGATGACCGAAAATCTTGTATCGGTCACTCCTTGACCGATAGCCTTCGTGCACAGATCAAAAAGGGTTGAGCGGTTTCACGAAAACTTCTGTAACCTTCTTATTGCCGATGGGAATTACCTGAAACTAACTCTTGACGCAAGCTAACTCACCTTGATACAACATTGATGAAGACTGGTGAAGCTGAATCGGGATGTAAATGCTTTGTCCGAGCCAGTTTTTGCAGGTGAATTTTCTGGCCGCTTCAACAAGGTGCACCTTCTTCTTTGCTCTTTTGATGTCTTGTGCTGCACCTACAATCATCTCCCATGCTCCTTTTAGACTCAAAACTCTCCAAACCTACCTGCCAAGCTCCTCAAATGCACAAAACATGCAATGCTCACCCTAAATCTACACTAAGTACTAATTGAATGCAAATGGGACAAAAACAAACAAAAATGAATGTTTAAAGACTATAAAACAATGCAGAATGTATACTTATATGGTGTAAATAATGAGTATATCAACACCCCCACACTTGTCTTTTTCTTGTCCTCAAGCAAACAAGAACAAATGTGAGAATGAGGTTTGAAAGTGGGAGCTCAAAACTAAAGATGTCAAGTTATAGGTTCTAAGATGCATAGAGATTATTCTACTTTAAAAACTTTAGCCATACCTATCATAGCAGACAGTGAACCCTATCTTAGCCTTTACAAGCATTCAAATCAACAAACTTTTTAACATTCATTAATGATAACCAATGGATCAAGTTTGTGCAAATCAAGAGAAAACATTTGGTCAACGGACATGGTTATGAGATAAAAATGATCTCATTCAAATAAGGGTTCAAAGATTCAGGGGATCACTCAATGAAATGATTCTATCATAGACAAAATGTTAACGGTAAAAACACACACCTATGCATGCAACTCAAAGCTCTCTTCTACCCTTTTTTACCCAAGATGATCGATGTGAACCCTATCGATGGGCTTCTGCTGGTCAATGCAGGTTGAGCGGTTTCACGAAAGTTGCGATATCTCTTGAACGGCATATCAGAATGATCTGAAACCAAGTCCTCCTAAAGCCTAACTCACGTAGCTACAACATTCGTGAAGACCTAAGATGCTTAATAGAGACGGAGTCTGCTCGTACGAGCTGATCTTCAAGTCGGTCCAGATCAACTGTAAAAACTCCAGATGGACATGTGCTCACTTTATTCGCCGTAATTCTTCAACCACTGATGGTAATGACTCAAAACTAACCAAACTAAAGCTAAATCAACTGGCTACAAAGTTAATGAAGAAGCCGAAGCCAAAACGGAATGCAAACACCTCATCTGAGCTGATCTTCATTCGATATGAATCATATCGGTAACCAACTGATCGTTGTACTTGACTGAAATTAATCCGTTGGGTTTATATCGATCAGTACTGATCGATGCTAATGATCGATATGCTAGTATCCGTCATTTCTTGATCAATGTTGATGACCGAAAATCTTGTATCGGTCACTTCTTCATCGATGTTGATGACCGAAAATCTTGTATCGGTCACTCCTTGACCGATAGCCTCCGTGCACAGATCAAAAAGGGTTGAGCGGTTTCACGAAAATTTCTGTAACCTTCTTATTGCCGATGGGAATTACCTGAAACTAACTCTTGACGCAAGCTAACTCACCTTGATACAACATTGATGAAGACTGGTGAAGCTGAATCGGGATGTAAATGCTTTTTCCGAGCCAGTTTTTGCAGGTGAATTTTCTGGCCGCTTCAACAAGGTGCACCTTCTTCTTTGCTCTTTTGATGTCTTGTGCTGCACCTACAATCATCTCCCATGCTCCTTTTAGACTCAAAACTCTCCAAACTTACCTGCCAAGCTCCTCAAATGCACAAAACATGCAATGCTCACCCTAAATCTACACTAAGTACTAATTGAATGCAAATGGGACAAAAACAAGCAAAAATGAATGTTTAAAGACTATAAAACAATGCAGAATGTATACTTATATGGTGTAAATAATGAGTATATCAACACCCCCACACTTGCCTTTTTCTTGTTCTAAAGCAAACAAGAACAAATGTGAGAATGAGGTTTGAAAGTGGGAGCTCAAAACTAAAGATGTCAATGGAAAAACTGATTCAATGCCCAAGTTATAGGTTCTAAGATGCATAGAGATTGTTCTAGTTTAAAAACTTTAGCCATACCTATCATAGCAGAGTGTGAACCCTAGGTTAGCCTTTCCAAGCATTCAAATCAACAAACTCTTTAACATTCATTAATAATAACCAATGGATAGAGTTTGTGCAAATCAAGAGAAAACATTTGGTCAAGGGACATGGTTATGAGATGAAAATGATCTCATTCAAATAAAGGTTCAAAGATTCAGGGGATCACTGAATGAAATGATTCTATCTTAGGCAAAAAGCTAAAGGTAAAAGCACACCTATGCATGTAAGTCAAAGCTCTCTTCTACCCTTTTTACCCAAGATGATCAATGTGAACCCTGTCGATGGGCTTCTGCTGGTCAATGCTGGTTGACCGGTTTCACGAACATTGCGATATCTCTTGAACGGTATATCAGAATTACCTGAAACCAAGTCCTCCTAAAATCTAACTCACGTGGCTACAACGTTAATGAATAGTGAAGATGCTGAATAGAGACGGAGGCTACTCGTCCGACCTGATCTTCAACTCGGTCAAGATCAACGGTAAAAACTCCAGATGGACTTGTGCTCACGTTATTCGCCGTATCTCTTCAACCACTGATGGTAATGACTCGAAACTAAACCCAATCTAAAGCTAACTCAACTGGCTACAGAGTTAATGAAGGACGCCGAAGCCAAATCGGAATGAAAACACCTCATCTGAGCTGATCTTCAATCGATATGAATCATATCGGTCACCAACTGATCTTTGTACTTGACCGAAATTAATCCGCTGGGTTTATATTGATCCCTACTGATCGATGATGATGATCGATATGCTAGTATCGGTCATTTCTTGATCGATATTGATGACCGAACATCTTGTATCGGTCACTTCTTGATCAATGTTGATGACCGAAAATCTTGTATTGGTCACTCCTTGACCGATAGCCTATGTGCACAGATCAAAAAGGGTTAAGCGGTTTCACGAAACCTTCTGTAACTATCTAACCGCTGATGGGAATGACCTGAAACCAACTCTAGACGCAAGCTAACTCACGCGGATACAACACTGATGTAGACTGGTGAAGCTGAATCGGGATGTTGATGCTTTTTCCGAGCCAGTTTTGTCAGGTGAAGTTTCTGGCTGCTTCAACAAGGTGCACCTTCTTCTTTGCTCTTTTGATGTCTTGTGGTGCACCTACAATCATCTCCCCTGATCCTTGTATTCTCATAACTCTCCAAACATACCTGCCAAACTCCTTAAATGCACAAAACATGCAATGCTCACCCTAAATCTACACTAAGTCCTAATTGAATGCAAATGGAACTAAAACAAGCAAAAATGAATGTGTAAAGACTATAAAACAATGCAGAATTATGCTAATATGGTGTAAATAATGAGTATATCAACACCCCCACACTTGACTTTTTCTTGTCCTCAAGCAAACAAGAACAAATGTGAGAATGAGGTTTGAAAGTGGAGCTCAAAACTAAAGATGTCAAGTTATAGGTTCTAAGATGCATAGAGATTGTTCTACTGTAAAAACTTTAGCCATACCTATCATAGCAGACAGTGAACCCTATCTTAGCCTTTACAAGCATTCAAATAAAAAAACTTTTTAACATTCATTAATAATAACCAATGGATCAAGTTTGTGCAAATCAAGAGAAAACATTTGGTCAACGGACATGGTTATGAGAAAAAAATGATCTCATTCAAATAAGGGTTCAAAGATTCAGGGGATCACTCAATGAAATGATTCTATCTTAGGCAATAGGCTAAAGGTAAAAGCACACCTATGCATGCAAGTCAAAGCACTCTTCTACCCTTTTTACCCAAGATGATCGATGTAAACCCTATCGATGGGCTTCTGCTGGTCAATGCAGGTTGAGCGGTTTCACGAAAGTTAAGATATCTCTTGAACGGCATATCAGAATGACCTGAAACCAAGTCTTAATAAACACTAACTCACGTGGCTACAACATTCGTGAAGACGGAAGATGCTGAATAGAGACGGAGTCTACTCGTCCGAGCTGATCTTCATGTTAGTCAAGATCAACTGTAAAAACTCCAGATGGACATGTGCTCACGTTATTCGCCGTAACTCTTCAACCACTGATGGTAATGACTCGAAACTAAAACCAAACTAAAGCTAACTAAACTGGCTACAAAGTTAATGAAAGACGCCGAAGCCAAATCGGAATGCAAATACCTCATCTGAGCTGATCTTCATTCGATATGAATCATATCGGTCACCAGCTGATCGTTGTACTTGACCGAAATTAATCCGTTTGGTTTATATCGATCACTACTAATCGATGCTGATGATCGATATACTAGTCTCCGTCATTTCTTGATCGATGTTGATGACCGAAAATCTGGTATCAGTCACTTCTTGATCGATGTTGATGACCGAAAATCTTGTATCGGTCATTCCTTGACCGATAGCCTCCGTGCACAGATCAAAAAGGGTTGAGCGGTTTCACGAAAACTTCTGTAACCTTCTCATTGCTGATGGGAATTACCTGAAACTAACTCTCGACGCAAGCTAACTCACGGTGATACAACATTGAAGAAGACTGGTGAAGCTGAATCTGGATGTAGATGCTTTGACCGAGCCAGTTTTTTCAGGCGAAGTTTCTGGCCGCTTCAACAAGGTGCACCTTCTTCTTTGCTCTTTTGATGTCTTGTGCTGCACCTACAATATTCTCCCATGCTCCTTTTAGTCTCAAAACTCTCCAACAATACCTGCCAAGCTCCTTAAATGCAAAACATGCAATGCTCACCCTAAATCTACACTAAGTCTTAATTGAATGCAAATGGGATAAAGACAAGCAAAAATAAATGTTTAAAGACTATAAAACAATGCAGAATGTATGCTAATATGGTGTAAATAATGAGTATATCAACACCCCCTCACTTGCCTTTTTCTTGTTCTAAAGCAAACAAGAACGAATGTGAGAATGAGTTTTGAAAGTGGGAGCTCAAAACTTAAGATGTCAATGGAAAAACTGAATTAATGCCCAAGTTATAGGTTCTAACATGCATAGAGATTGTTCTACTTTAAAAACTTTAGCCATACATATCATATCAGACAGTGAACCCTAGGTTAGCCTTTCCAAGCATTCAAATCAACAAACTCTTTAACACTCAAATCCAGTTTGTGCAAATCAAGAGAAAACATTTGGTCAAGGGACATGGTTATGAGATGAAAATGATCTCATTCAAATAAGGGCTCAAAGATTCAGGGGATCACTCAATAAAATGATTCTATCTTAGGCCAAAATGCTAAAGGTAAAAGCACACCTATGCATGTAAGTCAAAGCTCTCTTCTACCCTTGTTACCCAAGATGATCGATGGGCTTCTGCTGGTCAATGCAGGCTGAGCGGTTTCACGAACATTGCGATATCTCTTGAACGGTATATCAGAATGACCTCAAACCAAGTCCTCCTAAAAGCTAACTCACGTGGCTACAACGTTTTTTAATAGTTAAGATGCTTAATAGAGACGGAGGCTACTCGTCCGAGCTGATCAACGGTAAAAACTCCAAGATGGACATGTGCACACGTGATTCGCCGTAACTCTTCAACCACTTAAGGTAACGACTCGAAACTAAAACCAAACTAAAGCTAACTCGACTGGGTACAGAGTTAATGAAGGACGCCAAAGCCAAATAGGAATGAAAACACCTCATCTGAGCTGATCTTCAATCGATATAAATCATATCGGTCACCAACTCATCGTTGTACTTGACTGAAATTAATCCGCTGGGTTTATATCGATCCCTACTGATCGATGATGATGATCGATATGCTAGTATCGGTCATTTCTTGATCGATGTTGCTGAACAAAAATCTTGTATCGGTCACTTCTTTATCGATGTTGATGACCGAAAATCTTGTATCGGTCACTCCTTGACCGATAGCCTCTGTGCACAGATCAAAAAGCGTTAAGCGCTGATGGTAATGACCAGAAACAAACTCTAGACGCAAGCTAACTCACGGGGATACAACATTGATGAAGACTGTTGAAGCAGATTCGGGATGTAGATGCTTTGTCCGCGCCAGTTTTGTCAGGTGAAGTTTCTGGCCGCTTCAACAAGGTGCACCTTCTTCTTGCCTCTTTTGATGTCTTGTGCTGCACCTACAATCATCTCCCATGCTCCTTGTATTCTAAAAACTCTCCAAACATACCTACCAAGCTACTCAAATGCACAAAACATGCAATGCTCACCCTAAATCTACACTAAGTCCTAGTTGAATGCAAATAGGACAAAAACAAGCAAAAATGAATGTTTAAAGACTATAAAACAATGCAGAATGTATGCTAATATGGTGTAAATAATGAGTATATCAACACCCCCACACTTTCCATTTCCTTGTCCTCAAGCAAACAAGAACAAATTAGAGAATGAGGTTTGAAAGTGGGAGCTCAAAACTAAAGATGTCAATGGAAAAACTGATTCAATGCCCAAGTTATAGGTTCTAAGATGCATAGAGATTGTTCTACTTTAAAAACTTGAGCCATACCTATCTTAGCAGACAGTGAAGCCTAGCTTAGCCTTTACAAGCATTCAAATCAACAAACTCTTTAACATTCATTAATAATAACCAATGGATCAAGTTTGTGCAAATCTGGAGAAAACATTTGGTCAAGGGACATGGTTATGAGATGAAAATGATCCTATTCAAATATAGGTTCAAAGATTCAGGGGATCACTTAATGAAATGATTATATCTTAGGCAAAATGGTAAAGGTACAAGAACACCTATGCATGCAAGTCAAAGCAAGTCAAAGCTCTCTTCTACCCATTTTACCCAAGATGATCGATGTGAATCCTATCGATGGGCTTCTGCTGATCAATGCAGGTTAAGCGGTTTCACAAAAATTGCGATATCTGTTGAACGGCATATCAGAATGACCTGAAACAAATTCCTACTGAAATAAAACTTAAGTGGCCACAAATTGCTTGAAGAGTGAAGATGCTGAATAGAGACGGAGTCTACTCGTCCGAGTTGATCTTCAAGTGGGTCAAGATCAACGGTAGAAACTCCAGATGGACATGTGCTCACTTTATTTGCCGTAACTCAAGATCAACAGTGATCCCTAGCTTAGGACTTTCTAGCATTCAAGTCAAAAAACTCTTTAACATTCATTAATAACAACCAATGGATCAAATTTGTGCAAATCAAGAGAAAACATTTGGTCAAGGGACATGATTATGAGATGAAAATGATCTCATTCAAATAAGGGTTCAAAGATTCAGGGGATCACTCAATGAAATAATTCTATCTTAGGCAAAATTCTAAAGGTAAAAGCACACATATGCATGCAAGTCAAAGCTCTCTTCTGCCCTTTTTACCCAAGATGATCAATGTGAATCCTATTGATAGGGTTCTGCTGGTCAATGCAGGTTGAGCGGTTTAACGAAAATTGCGATATCTCCTGAACGGCATATTAGAATGACCTGAAACTAAGTCCTCCTGAAAGCTAACTTAAGTGGCTCCAATTTTTGTGAAGAGTGAAGATGCTGAATAGAGACGGAGGTTACTCGTCCGAGCAGATCTTCAAGTCCATCAAGATCAACGGTAAATATTCCAGATGGACATGTGCTCACGTTATTCGCCGAAACTCATCAACCACGGATGGGAATGACTCGAAACTAAAACCAAACTACAGAAAACTCAACTGGCTACAATGTTAATGAAGAACTCCGAAGCCAAATCGGAATGCAAATACTTCATATGAGCTTATCTTCGGTTGATATGAATCATATCGGTCACCAACTGATCGTTGTACTTGACCGAAATTAATCCGCTGGGTTTATATCGATCACTACTGATCGATGCTGATGATCGATATGCTAGCATCGGTCACTTCATGATCGATGTTGATGACCGAAAATCTTGTATCGGTCACTTTGTTGATCAATGTCGATGACCGAAAATCTTGTATCGGTCACTCCTTGACCGATAGCCTCCGTGCACAGATCGAAAAGGATTGAGCGGTTTCACAAAAACTAGTGTAACTTTCTAACCGCGGATGGGAATGACCAGAAACCAACTCTAGACGCAAGCTAACTCATGGGATACAACATTAATGAAGACTGGTGAAGCTGAATCGGGATGTAGATGCTTTGTCCGAGCCAGTTTTGTCAGGTGAAGTTTCTGGCCGCTTCAACAAGGTGCGCCTTCTTCTTGCCTCTTTTGATGTCTTGTGCTGCACCTACAATCATCTCCCATGCTCCTTGTAGTCTCAAAACTCTCCGAACATACCTGCCAAGCTCCTCAAATGCACAAAACATGCAATGCTCTTCCTAAATCTACACTAAGTCCTAGTTGAATGCAAATGGGACAAAAACAAGCAAAAATGGTGTAAATATGGTGTAAATAATGAGTATATCAACACCCCCACACTTACCTTTTGCTTGTCCTCAAGCAAACAAGAACAAATAAGAGAATGAGGTTTGAAAGTGGGAGCTCAAAACTAAAGATGTCAATGGAAAAACTGATTCAAAGCCCAAGTTGTAGGTTCTAAGATGCATAGAGATTGTTCTACTTTAAAAACTTTAGCGATACCTATCATAGCAGACAGTGAACCCTAGCTTAGGATTTTCAAGCATTCAAATCAAAAAACTCTTTAACATTCATTAATAATAACCAATGGATCAAGTTTGTGCAAATCAAGAGAAAACATTTGGTCAAGAGACATGATTATGAGATAAAAATGATCTCATTCAAATAAAGGTTCAAAGATTCAGGGGATCACTCAATGAAATAATTCTATCTTAGGCAAAATGCTAACGGTAAAAGCACACATATGCATGCAAGTCAAACCTCTCTTCTGCCCTTTTTACCCAAGATGATCAATGTGAATCCTATTGATGGGGTTCTGCTGGACTATGCAGGTTGAGTGGTTTAACGAAAATTGCGATATCTCCTGAACGGTATATCCGAATGACCTGAAACCAAGTCCTCCGGAAATCTAACTAAAGTGGCTACAACTTTTGTGAAGAGTAAAGATGCTGAATAGAGACGGAGGTTACTCGTCCGAGCAGATCTTCAAGTCCATCAAGATCAACGGTAAAAATTCCAGATGGACATGTGCTCACGTTATTCGCCGTAACGCATCAACCACTCATGGGAATGACTCGAAACTAAAACCAAACTACAGATAACGGAACTGGCTACAATGTTAATGAAGAACGCCGAAGCCAAATCGGAATGAAAACACCTCATCTGAGCTTATCTTCGGTCGATATGAATCATATTGGTCACCAACTGATCGTTGTACTTGACCGAAATTAATCCGCTGGGTTTATATCGATCACTACTGATCGATGCTGATGATCGATATGCTAGCATCGGTCACTTCTTGATCGACGTTGATGACCGAAAAGCTTGTATCGGTAACTTCTTGATCGATGTCGATGATGGAAAATCTTGTATCGGTCACTCCTTGACCGATAGCCTCTGTGCACAGATCGAAAAGGGTTGAGCGGTTTCACAAAAAACTAGTGTAACTTTCTAACCGCGGATGGGAATGCCCTGAAACCAACTCCAGACGCAAGCTAACGCAAGGGGATACAACATTAATGAAGACTGGTGAAGCTTAATCGGGATGTAGATGCTTTGTCCGAGCCAGTTTTGTCAGGTGAAGTTTCTGGCCGCTTCAACGAGGTGCACCTTCTTCTTGCCTCTTTTGATATCTTGTGCTGCACCTACAATCATCTCCCATGCTCCATGTAGCCTCAAAACTCTCCGAACATACCTGCCAAGCTCCTGAAATGCACAAAACATGCAATGCTCTTCCTAAATCTACACTAAGTCCTAGTTGAATGCAAATGGGACAAAAACAAGCAAAAATAAATGTTTAAAGACTATAAAAAATGCAGAATGTATGCTAATATGGTGTAAATAATGAGTATATCAACACCTCCACACTTGCCTTTTGCTTGTCCTCAAGCAAACAAGAACAAATGAGAGAATGAGGTTTGAAAGTTGGAGCCCAAAATTAAAGATGTCAATGGAAAAACTGATTCAATGCCCAAGTTGTAGGTTCTAAGATGCATAGAGATTGTTCTACTTTAAAAACTTTAGCCATACCTATCATAGCAGACAGTGAACCCTAGCTTAGGCTTTTCAAGCATTCAAATCAAAAAACTCTTTAACATTCATTAATAATAACCAATGGATCAAGTTTGTGCAAATCAAGAGAAAACATTTGGTCAAGGGACATGATTATGAGATGAAAATGATCTCATTCAAATAAGGGTTCAAAGATTCAGGGGATCACTTATTGAAATAATTCTATCTTAGGCAAAATTCTAATGGTAAAGGCACACATATGCATGCAAGTCAAAGCTCTCTTCTTCCCTTTTTACCCAAGATGATCAATGTGAGTCCTATTGATGGGGTTCTACTGGTCAATGCAGGTTGAGCGGTTTCACGAAAATTGCGATATCTTCTGAACGGCATATCAGAATGACCTGAAACCAAGTCCTCCTGAAAGCTAACTCAAGTGTATACAACTTGTTTGAAGAGTAAAGATGCTGAATAGAGACGGAGGTTACTCGTCCGAGAAAATCTTCAAGTCCATCTAGATCAACGGTAAAAATTCCAGATGGACATGTGCTCGCGTTATTCGTCGTAACTCATCAACCACTCATGGGAATGACTCGAAACTAAAACCAAACTACAGATAACGGAACTGGCTACAATGTTAATGAATAACTCCGAAGCCAAATCGAAATGAAAATACTTCATCTGAGCTTATCTTCGGTCGATATGAATCATATCGGTCACCAACTGATCGTTGTACTTGACCGAAATTAATCCGCTGGGTTTATATCGATTACTACTGATCGATGCTGATGATCGATATGCTAGCATCGGTCACTTCTTGATCGATGTTGATGACCGAAAATCTTGTATCGGTCACTTTGTTGATCAATGTCGATGACCGAAAATCTTGTATCGGTCACTCCTTTACCGATAGCCTCCGTGCATAGATCGAAAAGGGTTGAGCGGTTTCACAAAAACTAGTGTAACTTTCTAACCGCGGATGGGAATAACCTGAAACCAACTCCAGACGCAAGCTAACTCAAGGGGATACAACATTAATACAGACTGCTGGAGCTGAATCGGGATGTAGATGCTTTGTCCGAGCCAGTTTTGTCAGGTGAAGGTTCTGGCCACTTCAACAAGGTGCACCTTCTTCTTGCCTCTTTTGATGTCTTGTGCTGCACCTACAATCATCTCCCATGCTCCTTGTAGTCTCAAAAACTCTCCGAACATACCTGCCAAGCTCCTCAAATGCACAAAACATGCAATGCTCACCCTAAATCTACACTAAGTCCTAGTTGAATGCAAATGGGACAAAAACAAGCAAAAATGAATGTTTAAAGACTATAAAAAATGCAGAATGTATGCTAATATGGTGTAAATAATGAGTATATCAACACCCCCACACTTGCCATTTCCTTGTCCTCAAGCAAACAAGAACAAATTAGAGAATGCGGTTTGAAAGTGGGAGCTCAAAACTAAAGATGTCAATGGAAAAACTGATTCAATGCCCAAGTTATAGGTTCTAAGATGCATAGAGATTGTTCTACTTTAAAAACTTGAGCCATACGTATCTTAGCAGACAGTGAAGCCTAGCTTAGCCTTTACAAGCATTCAAATCAACAAACTCTTTAACATTCATTAATCATAACCAATGGATCCAGTTTGTGCAAATCAAGAGAAAACATTTGGCCAAGGGACATGGTTATGAGATGAAAATGATCCCATTCAAATATAGGTTCAAAGATTCAGGGGATAACTTAAAGAAATGATTATATCATAGGAAAAATGGTAAAGGTACAAGCACACCTATGCATGCAAGTCAAAGCAAGTCAAAACTCTCTTCTACCCATTTTACCCAAGATGATCGATGTAAATCCTATCGATGGGCTTCTGCTGATCAATGCAGGTTAAGCGGTTTCACAAAAATTGCGATATCTGTTGAACGGCATATCAGAATGACCTGAAACAAATTCCTACTGAAATAAAACTTAAGTGGCCACAAATGTCATGAAGAGTGAAGATGCTGAATAGAGACGGAGTCTACTCGTCCGAGTTGATCTTCAAGTCGGTCAAGATTAACGGTGGAAACTCCAGATGGACATGTGCTCACTTTATTTGCCGTAACTCAAGATCAACAGTGATCCCTAGCTTAGGCTTTTCTAGCATTCAAATCAAAAAAATCTTTAACATTCATTAATAACAACCAATGGATCCAGTTTGTGCAAATCAAGAGAAAACATTTGGTTAAGGGACATGATTATGAGATGAAAATGATCTTATTCAAATAAGGGTTCAAAGATTCAGGGGATCACCCAATGAAATAATTCTATCTTAGGCAAAATGCTAATGGTAAAAGCACACATATGCATGCAAGTCAAAGCTCTCTTCTGCCCTTTTTACCCAAGATGATCAATGTGAATCCTATTGATGGGGTTCTGCTGTTCAATGCAGGTTGAGCGGTTTAACGAAAATTGTGATATCTCCTGAACGGCATATCAGAATGACCTGAAACTAAGTCCTCCTGAAAGCTAACTTAAGTTTCTACAACTTTTGTGAAGAGTGAAGATGCTGTATAGAGACGGAGGTTACTCGTCCGATCAGATCCTCAAGTCCATCAAGATCAACGGTAAAAATTCCAGATGGACATGTGCTCACGTTATTCGCCGGAACTCATCAACCACTGATGGGAATGACTCGAAACTAAAACCAAACTACAGCTAACTCAACTAGCTACAATGTTAATGAAGAACTCCGAAGCCAAATCGGAATGCAAATACTTCATATGAGCTTATCTTCGGTCGATATGAATCATATCGGTCACCAACTGATCGTTGTACTTGACCGAAATTAAACCGCTGGGTTTATATCGATCACTACTGATCGATGCTGATGATCGATATTCTAGCATCGGTCACTTCTTGATCGATGTTGATGACCGAAAATCTTGTATCGGTCACTTTGTTGATCAATGTTGATGACCGAAAATCTTGTATTGGTCACTCCTTGACGGATGGGAATGACCAGAAACCAACTCTAGACGCAAGCTAACTCAAGTGGATACATCATTAATGAAGACTGGTGAAGCTGAATCGGGATGTAGATGCTTTGTCCGAGCCAGTTTTGTCAGGTGAAGTTTCTGGCTGCTTCAACAAGGTGCGCCTTCTTCTTGCCTCTTTTGATGTCTTGTGCTGCACCTACAATCATCTCCCATGCTCCTTGTAGTCTCAAAAACTCTCCGAACATACCTGCCAAGCTCCTCAAATGCACAAAACATGCAATGCTCTTCCTAAATCTACACTAAGTCCTAGTTGAATGCAAATGGGACAAAAACAAGCAAAAATGAATGTTTAAAGAGTATAAAAATTGCAGAATGTATGCTAATATGGTGTAAATAATGAGTATATCAACACCCCCACACTTGCCTTTTGCTTGTCCTCAAGCAAACAAGAACAAATGAGAGAATGAGGTTTGAAAGTGGGAGCTCAAAACTAATGATGTCAATGGAAAAACTGATTCAATGCCCAAGTTGTAGGTTCTAAGATGCATAGAGATTATTCTACTTTAAAAAATTTAGCCATACCTATCATAGCAGACAGTGAACCCTAGCTTAGGCTTTTCAAGCATTCAAATAAAAAAACTCTTTAACATTCATTAATAAAAACCAATGGATCAAGTTTGTGCAAATCAAGAGAAAACATTTGGTCAAGAGACATGATTATGAGATGAAAATGATCTCCTTCAAATAAGAGTTCAAAGATTCAGGGGATCAGTCAATGAAATAATTCTATCTTAGGCAAAATGCTAATGGTAAAAGCACACATATACATGCAAGTCAAAGCTCTCTTCTGCCCTTTTTACCCAAGATGATCAATGTGAGTCCTATTGATGGGGTTCTGCTGGTCAATGCAGGTTGAGCGGTTTAACGAAAATTGCGATATCTCCTGAACGGCATATCAGAATGACCTGAAACCAAGTCCTCCTGAAATCTAACTAATGTGGCTACAACTTTTGTGAAGAGTGAAGATGCTGAATAGAGACGGAGGTTACTAGTCCGAGCAGATCTTCAAGTCCATCAAGATCAACGGTAAAAATTCCAGATGGACATGTGCTAACGTTATTCACCGTAACTCATCAACCACTCATGGGAATGACTCGAAACTAAAACCAAACTACAGCTAACGCAACTGGCTACAATGTTAATGAAGAACGCCGAAGCCAAATCGGAATGTAAACACCTCATCTGAGCTTATCTTCGGTCGATATGAATCATATCGGTCACCAACTGATCGTTGTACTTGACCGAAATTAATCCGCTGGATTTATATCGATCACTACTGATCGATGCTGATGATCGATATGCTAGCAACGGTCATTTCTTGATCGACGTTGATGACCGAAAAGCTTGTATCGGTAACTTCTTGATCGATGTCGATGACGGAAAATCTTGTATCGGTCACTCCTTGACCGATAGCCTCCGTGCACAGACCGAAAAGGGTTGAGCGGTTTCACAAAAAACTAGTGTAACTTTCAAACCGCGGATGGGAATGCCCTGAAACCAACTCCAGACGCAAGCTAACTCAAGGGGATACAACATTTATGAAGACTGGTGAAGCTGAATCGGGATGTAGATGCTTTGGCCGAGCCAGTTTTGTCAGGTGAAGTTTCTGGCCGCTTCAACGAGGTGCACCTTCTTCTTGCCTCTTTTGATATCTTGTGCTGCACCTACAATCATCTCCCATGCTCCATGTAGTCTCAAAACTCTCCAAACATACCTGCCAAGCTCCTCAAATGCACAAAACATGCAATGCTCTTCCTAAATCTACACTAAGTCCTAGTTGAATGCAAATGGGACAAAAACAAGCAAAAATGAATGTTTAAAGAGTATAAAAATTGCAGAATGTATGCTAATATGGTGTAAATAATGAGTATATCAACACCCCCACACTTGTCTTTTGCTTGTCCTCAAGCAAACAAGAACAAATGAGAGAATGAGGTTTCAAAGTGGGAGCTCAAAACTAAAGATGTCAATGGAAAAACAGATTCAATGCCCAAGTTGTAGGTTCTAAGATGCATAGAGATTATTCTACTTTAAAAACTTTAGCCATACCTATCATAGCAGACAGTGAACCCTAGCTTAGGCTTTTCAAGCATTCAAATCAAAAAACTCTTTAACATTCATTAATAATAACCAATGGATCAAGTTTGTGCAAATCAAGAGAAAACATTTGGTCAAGAGACATGATTATGAGATGAAAATGATCTCCTTCAAATAAGGGTTCAAAGATTCAGGAAATCTCTCAATGAAATAATTCTATCTTAGGCAAAATGCTAATGGTAAAAGCACACATATGCATGCAAGTCAAAGCTCTCTTCTGCCCTTTTTACCCAAGATGATCAATGTGAGTCCTATTGATGGGGTTCTGCTGGTTAATGCAGGTTGAGCGGTTTAACGAAAATTGCGATATCTCCTGAACGGCATATCAGAATGACCTGAAACCAAGTCCTCCTGAAATCTAACTAATGTGGCTACAACTTTTGTGAAGAGTGAAGATGCTGAATAGAGACGGAGTTTACTCGTACGAGCAGATCTTCAAGTCCATCAAGATCAACGGTAAAAATTCCAGATGGACATGTGCTCACGTTATTCGCCGTAACTCATATACCACTGATGGGAATGACTCGAAACTAAAACCAAACTACAGCTAACTCAACTGGCTACAATGTTAATGAAGAACTCTGAAGCCAAATCGGAATGCAAATACTTCATATGAGCTTATCTTCGGTCGATATGAATCATATCGGTCACCAACTGATCGTTGTACTTGACCGAAATTAATCCGCTGGGTTTATATCGATCACTACTGATCGATGCTGATGATCGATATTCTAGCATCGGTCACTTCTTGATCGATGTTGATGACCGAAAATCTTGTATCGGTCACTTTGTTGATCAATGTCGATGACCGAAAATCTTGTATTGGTCACTCCTTGACGGATGGGAATGACCAGAAACCAACTCTAGACGCAAGCTAACTCAAGTGGATACAACATTAATGAAGACTGGTGAAGCTGAATCGGGATGTAGATGCTTTGTCCGAGCCAGTTTTGTCAGGTGAAGTTTTTGGCCGCTTCAACAAGGTGCGCCTTCTTCTTGCCTCTTTTGATGTCTTGTGCTGCACCTACAATCATCTCCCATGCTCCTTGTAGTCTCAAAACTCTCCGAACATACCTGCCAAGCTCCTCAAATGCACAAAACATGCAATGCTCTTCCTAAATCTACACTAAGTCCTAGTTGAATGCAAATGGGACAAAAACAAGCAAAAATGATTGTTTAAAGAGTATAAAAATTGCAGAATGTATGCTAATATGGTGTAAATAATGAGTATATCAACACCCCCACACTTGCCTTTTGCTTGTCCTTAAGCAAACAAGAACAAATGAGAGAATGAGGTTTCAAAGTGGGAGCTCAAAACTAAAGATGTCAATGGAAAAACTGATTCAGTGCCCAAGTTGTAGGTTTTAAGATGCATAGAGATTATTCTACTTTAAAAACTTTAGCCATACCTATCATAGCAGACAGTGAACCCTAGCTTAGGCTTTTCAAGCATTCAAATCAAAAAACTCTTTAACATTCATTAATAATAACCAATGGATCAAGTTTGTGCAAATCAAGAGAAAACATTTGGTCAAGAGACATGATTATGAGATGAAAATGATCTCCTTCAAATAAGGGTTCAAAGATTCAGGGGATCACTCAATGAAATAATTCTATCTTAGGCAAAATGCTAATTGTAAAAGCACACGTATGCATGCAAGTCAAACCTCGCTTCTGCCCTTTTTACCCAAGATGATCAATGTGAATCCTATTGATGGGGTTCTGCTGGTCAATGCAGGTTGAGCGGTTTAACAAAAATTGCGATATCTCCTGAACGGCAGATCAGAATGACCTGAAACCAAGTCCTCATGAAATCTAACTAAAGTGGCTACAACTTTTGTGAAGAGTGAAGATGCTGAATAGAGACGGAGGTTACTAGTCCGAGCAGATCTTCAAGTCCATCAAGATCAACGGTAAAAATTCCAGATGGACATGTGCTCACGTTATTCACCGTAACTCATCAACCACTCATGGGAATGACTCGAAAATAAAACCAAACTACAGCTAACGCAACTGGCTACAATGTTAATGAAGAACGCCGAAGCCAAATCGGAATGAAAACACCTCATCTGAGCTTATCTTCGGTCGATATGAATCATATCGGTCACCAACTGATCGTTGTACTGGACCGAAATTAATCCGCTGGATTTATATCGATCACTACTGATCGATGCTGATGATCGATATGCTAGCATCGGTCATTTCTTGATCGACGTTGATGAACGAAAAGCTTGTATCGGTAACTTCTTGATCGATGTCGATGACGGAAAATCTTGTATCGGTCACTCCTTGACCGATAGCCTCCGTGCACAGACCGAAAAAGGGTTGAGCGGTTTCACAAAAACTAGTGTAACTTTCTAACCGCGGATGGGAATTCCCTGAAACCAACTCCAGACGCAAGCTAACTCAAGGGGATACAACATTAATGCAGACTGCTGAAGCTGAATCGGGATGTAGATGCTTTGTCCGAGCCCGTTTTGTCAGGTGAAGTTTCTGGCCGCTTCAACGAGGTGCACCTTCTTCTTGCCTCTTTTGATATCTTGTGCTGCACCTACAATCATCTCCCATGCTCCATGTAGTCTCAAAACTCTCCAAATATACCTGCCAAGCTCCTCAAATGCACAAAACATGCAATGCTCTTCCTAAATCTACACTAAGTCCTAGTTGAATGCAAATGGGACAAAAATAAGCAAAAATGAATGTTTAAAGACTATAAAAAATGCAGAATGTATGCTAATATGGTGTAAATAATGAGTATATTAACACCCCCACACTTGCCTTTTGCTTGTCCTCAAGCAAACAAGAACAAATGAGAGAATGAGGTTTGAAAGTTGGAGCCTAAAATTAAAGATGTCAATGGAAAAACTGATTCAATGCCCAAGTTGTATGTTCTATGATGCATAGAGATTGTTCTACTTTAAAAACTTTAGCCATACCTATCATAGCAGACAGTGAACCCTAGCTTAGGCTTTTCTAGCATTCAAATCAAAAAACTCTTTAACATTCATTAATAACAACCAATGGATCAAGTTTGTGCAAATCCACAGAAAACATTTGGTCAAGGGACATGATTATGAGATGAAAATGATCTCATTCAAATAAGGATTCAAAGATTCAGGGGATCACTCAATGAAATAATTCTATCTTAGGCAAAATGCTAATGGTAAAAGCACACATATGCATGCAAGTCAAAGCTCTCTTCTGCCCTTTTTACCCAAGATGATCAATGTGAATCCTATTGATGGGGTTCTGCTGTTCAATGCAGGTTGAGCGGTTTAACGAAAATTACGATATCTCCTGAACGGCATATCAGAATGACCTGAAACTAAGTCCTCCTGAAAGCTAACTTAAGTTTCTACAACTTTTGTGAAGCGTGAAGATGCTGTATAGAGACGGAGGTTACTCGTCCGATCAGATCCTCAAGTCCATCAAGATCAACGGTAAAAATTCCAGATGGACATGTGCTCACGTTATTCGCCGTAACTCATCAACCACTGATGGGAATGACTTGAAACTAAAACCAAACTACAGCTAACTCAACTGGCTACAATGTTAATGAAGAACTCAAATCGGAATTCAAATACTTCATATGAGCTTATCTTCGGTCGATATGAATCATATCGGTCACCAACTGATCGTTGTACTTGACCGAAATTAATCCGCTGGGTTTATATCAATCACTACTGATCGATGCTGATGATCGATATTCTAGCATCGGTCACTTCTTGATCGATGTTGATGACCGAAAATCTTGTATCGGTCACTTTGTTGATCAATGTCGATGACCGAAAATCTTGTATTGGTCACTCCTTGACCGATAGCCTCCGTGCACAGATCGAAAAGGGTTGAGCGGTTTCACGAAAACTAGTGTAACTTTCTAACCGCGGAAGGGAATGACCAGAAACCAACTCTAGACGCAAGCTAACTCAAGGGGATACAACATGATGAAGACTGGTGAAGCTGAATCGGGATGTAGATGCTTTGTCCGAGCCAGTTTTGTCAGGTGAAGTTTCTGGCCGCTTCAACAAGGTGCGCCTTCTTCTTGCCTCTTTTGATGTCTTGTGCTGCACCTACAATCATCTCCCATGCTCCTTGTAGTCTCAAAACTCTCCGAACATACCTGCCAAGCTCCTCAAATGCACAAAACATGCAATGCTCTTCCTAAATCTACACTAAGTCCTAGTTGAATGCAAATGGGACAAAAACAAGCAAAAATGAATGTTTAAAGAGTATAAAAATTGCAGAATGTATGCTAATATGGTGTAAATAATGAGTATATCAACACCCCCACACTTGCCTTTTGCTTGTCCTCAAGCAAACAAGAACAAATGAGAGAATGAGGTTTCAAAGTGGGAGCTCAAAACTAAAGATGTCAATGGAAAAACTGATTCAATGCCCAAGTTGTAGGTTCTAAGATGCATAGAGATTATTCTACTTTGAAAAATTTAACCATACCTATCATAGCAGACAGTGAACCCTAGCTTAGGCTTTTCAAGCATTCAAATCAAAAAACTCTTTAACATTCATTAATAATAACCAATGGATCAAGTTTGTGCAAATCAAGAGAAAACATTTGGTCAAGAGACATGATTATGAGATGAAAATGATCTCCTTCAAATAAGGGTTCAAAGATTCAGGGGATCAGTCAATGAAATAATTCTATCTTAGGCAAAATGCTAATGGTAAAAGCACACATATGCATGCAAGTCAAAGCTCTCTTCTGCCCTTTTTACCCAAGATGATCAATGTGAGTCCTATTGATGGGGTTCTGCTGGTCAATGCAGGTTGAGCGGTTTAATGAAAATTGCGATATCTCCTGAACGGCATATCAGAATGACCTGAAACCAAGTCCTCCTGAAATCTAACTAATGTGGCTACAACGTTTGTGAAGAGTGAAGATGCTGAATAGAGACGGCGTTTACTCGTACGAGCAGATCTTCTAGTCCATCAAGATCAACGGTAAAAATTCCAGATGGACATGTGCTCACGTTATTCACCGTAACTCATCAACCACTCATGGGAATGACTCGAAACTAAAACCAAACTACAGCTAACGCAACTGGCTACAATGTTAATGAAGAACGCCGAAGCCAAATCGGAATGAAAACACCTCAGCTGAGCTTATCTTCGGTCGATATGAATCATATCGGTCACCAACTGATCGTTGTACTTGACCGAAATTAATCCGCTGGATTTATATCGATTACTACTGATCGATGCTGATGATCGATATGCTAGCATCGGTCATTTCTTGATCGACGTTGATGACCGAAAAGCTTGTATCGGTAACTTCTTGATCGATGTCGATGACGGAAAATCTTGTATCGGTCACTCCTTGACCGATAGCCTCCGTGCACAGACCGAAAAGGGTTGAGCGATTTCACAAAAACTAGAGTAACTTTCTAACCGCGGATGGGAATGCCCTGAAACCAACTCCAGACGCAAGCTAACTCAAGGGGATACAACATTTATGAAGACTGGTGAAGCTGAATCGGGATGTAGATGCTTTGTCCGAGCCAGTTTTGTCAGGTGAAGTTTCTGGCCGCTTCAACGAGGTGCACCTTCTTCTTGCCTCTTTTGATATCTTGTGCTGCACCTACAATCATCTCCCATGCTTCATGTAGTCTCAAAACTCTCCAAACATACCTGCCAAGCTCCTCAAATGCACAAAACATGCAATGCTCTTCCTAAATCTACACTAAGTCCTAGTTGAATGCAAATGGGACAAAAACAAGCAAAAATGAATGTTTAAAGAGTATAAAAATTGCAGAATGTATGCTAATATGGTGTAAATAATGAGTATATCAACACCCCCACACTTGCCTTTTGCTTGTCCTCAAGCAAACAAGAACAAATGAGAGAATGAGGTTTCAAAGTGGGAGCTCAAAACTAAAGATGTCAATGGAAAAACTGATTCAATGCCCAAGTTGTAGGTTCTAAGATGCATAGAGATTGTTCTACTTTAAAAACTTTAGCCATACCTATCATAGCAGACAGTGAACCCTAGCTTAGGCTTTTCAAGCATTCAAATCAAAAAACTCTTTAACATTCATTAATAATAACTAATGGATCAAGTTTGTGCAAATCAAGAGAAAACATTTGGTCAAGGGACATGATTACGAGATGAAAATGATCTCATTCAAATAAGGGTTCGAAGATTCAGGGGATCACTCATTGAAATAATTCTATCTTAGGCAAAATTCTAATGGTAAAAGCACACATATGCATGCAAGTCAAAGCTCTCTTCTGCCTTTTTTACCCAAGATGATCAATGTGAGTCCTATTGATGGGGTTCTGGTGGTCAATGCAGGTTGAGCGGTTTAACGAAAATTGCGATATCTCTTGAACGGCATATCAGAATGACCTGAAACCAAGTCCTCCTGAAAGCTAACTCAAGTGTCTACAACTGTTTGGAAGAGTTAAGATGCTGAATAGAGACGGAGGTTACTCGTCCGAGCAAATCTTCAAGTCCATCTAGATCAACGGTAAAAATTCCAGATGGACATGTGCTCACGTTATTCGCCGTAACTCATCAACCACTCATGCGAATGACTCGAAACTAAAACCAAACTACAGCTAACTCAACTGGCTACAATGTTACTGAAGAACGCCGAAGCCAAATCGAAATGAAAATACTTCATCTGAGCTTATCTTCGGTCGATATGAATCATATCGGTCACCAACTGATCGTTGTACTTGACCGAAATTAATCCGCTGGGTTTATATCGATCACTACTGATCGATGCTGATGATCGATATGCTAGCATCGGTCACTTCTTGATCGATGTTGATGACCGAAAATCTTGTATCGGTCACTTTGTTGATCAATGTCGATGACCGAAAATCTTGTATCGGTAACTCCTTGACCGATAGCCTCCGTGCATAGATCGAAAAGGGTTGAGCGGTTTCACAAAAACTAGTGTAACTTTCTAACCGCGGATGGTAATAACCTGAATCCAACTCCAGACGCAAGATAACTCAAGGGGATACAACATTAATGCAGACTGCTGAAGCTGAATCGGGATGTAGATGCTTTGTCCGAGCCAGTTTTTTCAGGTGAAGTTTCTGGCCACTTCAACAAGCTGCACCTTCTTCTTGCCTCTTTTGATGTCTTGTGTTGCACCTACAATCATCTCCCATGCTCCTTGTAGTCTCAAAACTCTCCGAACATACCTGCCAAGCTCCTCAAATGCACAAAACATGCAATGCTCTTCCTAAATCTACACTAAGTCCTAGTTGAATGCAAATGGGACAAAAACAAGCAAAAATGAATGTTTAAAGACTATAAAAAATGCAGAATGTATGCTAATATGGTGTAAATAATGAGTATATCAACACCCCCACACTTGCCATTTCCTTGTCCTCAAGCAAACAAGAACAAATTAGAGAATGAGGTTTGAAAGTGGGAGCTCAAAACTAAAGTTGTCAATGGAAAAACTGATTCAATGCCCAAGTTATAGGTTCTAAGATGCATAGAGATTGTTCTACTTTAAAAACTTTAGCCATACCTATCTTAGCAGACAGTGAAGCCTAGCTTAGCCTTTACAAGCATTCAAATCAACAAACTCTTTAACATTCATTAATCATAACCAATGGATTAAGTTTGTGCAAATCAAGGTTCAAAGATAGGTTCAAAGATTCAGGGGATCACTTAAAGAAATGATTATATCTTAGGAAAAATGGTAAAGGTACAAGCACACCTATGCATGCAAGTCAAAGCAAGTCAAAGCTCTCTTCTACCCATTTTACCCAGGATGATCGATGTGAATCCTATCGATGGGCTTCTGCTGATCAATGCAGGTTAAGCGGTTTCACAAATATTGCGATATATCAGAATGACCTGAAACAAATTCCTACTGAAATAAAACTTAAGTGGCCACAAATTTCATGAAGAGTGAAGATGCTGAATAGAGACGGAGTCAACTCGTCCGAGTTGATCTTCAAGTCGGTCAAGATCAACGGTAGAAACTCCAGATGGACATGTGCTCACTTTATTTGCCGTAACACAAGATCAACAGTGATCCCTAGCTTAGGCTTTTCTAGCATTCAAATCAAAAAACTCTTTAACATTCATTAATAACAACCAATGGATCAAGTTTGTGCAAATCCAGAGAAAACATTTGGTCAAGGGACATGATTATGAGATGAAATTGATCTCATTCAAATAAGGGTTCAAAGATTCAGGGGATCACTCAATGAAATAATTCTATCTTAGGCAAAATGCTAATGGTAAAAGCACAAATATGCATGCAAGTCAAAGCTCTCTTCTGCCCTTTTTACCCAAGATGATCAATGTGAATCCTATTGATGGGGTTCTGCTGTTCAATGCAGGTTGAGCGGTTTAACGAAAATTGCGATATCTCCTGAACGGCATATCAGAATGACCTGAAACTAAGTCCTCCTGAAAGCTAACTTAAGTTTATACAACTTTTGTGAAGAGTGAAGATGCTGTATAGAGACGGAGGTTACTCGTCCGATCAGATCCTTAAGTCCATCAAGATCAACGGTAAAAATTCCAGATGGACATGTGCTCACGTTATTCGCCGTAACTCATCAACCACTGATGGGAATGACTCGAAACTAAAACCAAACTACAGCTAACTCAACTGGCTACAATGTTAATGAAGAACTCTGAAGCCAAATCGGAATGAAAATACTTCATATGAGCTTATCTTCGGTCGATATGAATCATATCGGTCACCAACTGATCGTTGTACTTGACCGAAATTAATCCGCTGGGTTTATATCGATCACTACTGATCGATGCTGATGATCGATATTCTAGCATCGGTCACTTCTTGATCGATGTTGATGACCGAAAATCTTGTATCGGTCACTTTGTTGATCAATGTCGATGACCGAAAATCTTGTATTGGTCACACCTTGACCGATAGCCTCCGTGCACAGATCGAAAAGGGTTGAGCGGTTTCACAAAAACTAGTGTAACTTTCTAACCGCGGATGGGAATGACCAGAAACAAACTCTAGACGCAAGCTAACTCAAGGGGATACAACATTAATGAAGACTGGTGAAGCTGAATCGGGATGTAGATGCTTTGTCCGAGCCAGTTTTGTCAGGTGAAGTTTCTGGCCGCTTCAACAAGGTGCGCCTTCTTCTTGCCTCTTTTGATGTCTTGTGCTGCACCTACAATCATCTCCCATGCTCCTTGTAGTCTCAAAACTCTCCGTACATACCTGCCAAGCTCCTCAAATGCACAAAACATGCAATGCTCTTCCTAAATCTACACTAAGTCCTAGATGAATGCAAATGGGACAAAAACAAGCAAAAATGAATGTTTAAAGAGTATAAAAATTGCAGAATGTATGCTAATATGGTGTAAATAATGAGTATATCAACACCCCCACACTTGCCTTTTGCTTGTCTTCAAGCAAACAAGAACAAATGAGAGAGTGAGGTTTCAAAGTGGGAGCTCAAAATTAAAGATGTCAATGGAAAAACTGATTCAATGCCTAAGTTGTAGGTTCTAAGATGCATAGAGATTATTCTACTTTAAAAACTTTAGCCATACCTATCATAGCAGACAGTGAACCCTAGCTTAGGCTTTTCGAGCATTCAAATCAAAAAACTCTTTAACATTCATTACTAATAACCAATGGATCAAGTTTGTGCAAATCAAGAGAAAACATTTGGTCAAGAGACATGATTATGAGATGAAAATGATCTCCTTCAAATAAGGGTTCAAAGATTCAGGAGATCACTCAATGAAATAATTCTATCTTAGGCAAAATGCTAATGGTAAAAGCACACGTATGCATGCAAGTCAAACCTCGCTTCTGCCCTTTTTACCCAAGATGATCAATGTGAATCCTATTGATGGGGTTCTGCTGGTCAATGCAGGTTGAGCGGTTTAACAAAAATTGCGATATCTCCTGAACGGCATATCAGAATGACCTGAAACCAAGTCCTCATGAAATCTAACTAAAGTGGCTACAACGTTTGTGAAGAGTGAAGATGATGAATAGAGACGGAGGTTACTCGTCCGAGCAGGTCTTCAAGTCCATCAAGATCAACGGTAAAAATTCCAGATGGACATGTGCTCACGTTATTCACCGTAACTCATCAACCACTCATGGGAATGACTCGAAACTAATACCAAACTACAGCTAACGCAACTGGCTACAATGTTAATGAAGAACGCCGACGCCAAATCGGAAAGAAAACACCTCATCTGAGCTTATCTTCGGTCGATATGAATCATATCGGTCACCAACTGATCGTTGTACTCGACCGAAATTAATCCGCTGGATTTATATCGATCACTACTGATCGATGCTGATGATCGATATGCTAGCATCGGTCATTTCTTGATCGATGTTGATGACCGAAAAGCTTGTATTGGTAACTTCTTGATCGATGTCGATGACGGAAAATCTTGTATCGGTCACTCCTTGACCGATAGCCTCCGTGCACAGACCGAAAAGGGTTGAGCAGTTTCACAAAAACTAGTGTAACTTTCTAACCGCGGATGGGAATTCCCTGAAACCAACTCCAGACGCAAGCTAACGCAAGGGGATACAACATTAATGAAGACTGGTGAAGCTGAATCGGGATGTAGATGCTTTGTCCGAGCCAGTTTTATCAGGTGAAGTTTCTGGCCGCTTCAACGAGGTGCACCTTCTTCTTGCCTCTTTTGATATCTTGTGCTGCACCTACAATCATCTCCCATGCTCCATGTAGTCTCAAAACTCTCCAAACATACCTGCCAAGCTCCTCAAATGCACAAAACGTGCAATGCTCTTCCTAAATCTACACTAAGTCCTAGTTGAATGCAAATGGGACAAAAACAAGCAAAGATGAATGTTTAAAGACTATAAAAAATGTAGAATGTAAGCTAATATGGTGTAAATAATGAGTATATCAACACCCCCACACTTGCCTTTTGCTTGTCCTCAAGCAAACAAGAACAAATGAGAGAATGAGGTTTGAAAGTGGGAGCCCAAAATTAAAGATGTCAATGGAAAAACTGATTCAATGCCCAAGTTGTAGGTTCTAAGATGCATAGAGATTGTTCTACTTTAAAAACTTTAGCCATACCTATCATAGCAGACAGTGAACCCTAGCTTAGGCTTTTCAAGCATTCAAATCAAAAAACTCTTTAACATTCATTAATAATAACCAATGGATCAAGTTTGTGCAAATCAAGAGAAAACATTTGGTCAAGGGACATGATTATGAGATAAAAATGATCTCATTCAAATAAGGGTTCAAAGATTCAGGGGATCACTCAATGAAATAATTCTATCTTAGGCAAAATGATAATGGTAAAAGCACACATATGCATGCAAGTCAAAGCTCTTTTCTGCCCTTTTAACCCAAGATGATCAATGTGAATCCTATTGATGGGGTCCTGCTGGTCAATGCAGGTTGAGCGGTTTAACGAAAATTGCGATATCTGTTGAACGGCATATCAGAATGACCTGAAACCAAGTCCTCCTGAAATCTAGCTCAAGTGGATACAACGTTCGTGAAGAGTGAAGATGCTGAATAGAGACGGAGGTTACTCGTCCGAGCATATCTTCAAGTCCACAAAGATCAACGGTAAAAATTCCAGATGGACATGTGCTCACGTTTTTCGCCGTAACTCATCAACCACGGATGGGAATGACTCGAAACTAAAACAAAACTACAGCTAACTCAACTGGCTACAATGTTAATGAAGAACGCCGAAGCCAAATCGGAATGAAAACACCTCATCTGAGCTGATCTTCGGTCGATATGAATCATATCGGTCACCAACTGATCGTTGTACTTGACCGAAATTAATCCGCTGGGTTTATATCGATAACTACTGATCGATGCTGATGATCGATATGCTAGCATCGGCCACTTCTTGATCGATGTTGATGACCGAAAATCTTGTATCGGTCACTTCTTGATCGATGTCGATGACCGAAAATCTTGTATCGGTCACTCCTTGACCGATTGCCTCCGTGTACTGATCGAAATGCGTTGAGCGGTTTCACAAAAACTAGTGTAACTTTTTAACCGCGGATTGGAATGACCTGAAACCAACTCCAGACGCAAGCAAACTCACGGGGATAAAACATTGATGAAGACTGGTGAAGCTGAATCGGGATGTAGATGCTTTGTCCGAGCCAATTTTGTCAGGTGAAGTTTCTGGCCGCTTCAACAAGGTGCACCTTCTTCTTGCCTCTTTTGATGTCTTCTGCTGCACCTACAATCATCTCCCATGCTCCTTGTAGTCTCAAAACTCTCCGAACATACCTGCCAAGCTCCTCAAATGCACAAAACATTCAATGCTCTTCCTAAATCTACAAAAAGTCCTAGTTGAATGCAAATGGGACAAAAACAAGAAAAAATGAATGCCTAAAGACTATGAAACAATGCAGAACGTATGCTAATATGGTGTTAATAATGAGTATATCAACACCCCCACACTTGCCTTTTGCTTGTCCTCAAGCAAACAAGAACAAATGAGGGAATGAGGTTTGAAAGTGGGAGCCCAAAATTAAAGATGTCAATGGAAAAACTGATTCAATGCCCAAGTTGTAGGTTGTAAGATGCATAGAGATTGTTCTACTTTAAAAACTTTAGTCATACCTATCATAGCAGACAGTGAACCCTAGCTTAGGCTTTTCAAGCATTCAAATCAAAAAACTCTTTAACATTCATTAATAATAACCAATGGATCAAGTTTGTGCAAATCAAGAGAAAACATTTGGTCAAGGGACATGATTATGAGATGAAAATGATCTCATTCAAATAAGGGTTCAAAGATTCAGGGGATGACTCAATGAAATAATTCTATCTTAGGAAAAATGCTAATGGTAAAAGCACACAAATGCATGCAAGTCAAAGCTCTCTTCTGCCCTTTTTACCCAAGATGATCAATGTGAATCCTATTGATGGGGTTCTCCTGGTCAATGCAGGTTGAGCGGTTTAACGAAAATTGCGATATCTGTTGAACGGCATATCAGAATGACCTGAAACCAAGTCATCCTGAAATCTAGCTCAAGTGGCTACAACGTTAGTGAAGAGTAAAGATGCTGAATAGAGACGGAGGCTACTAGTCCGAGCTGATCTTCAAGTCGGTCAAGATGAACGGGAAAAATTCCGGATGGACATGTGCTCACGTTATTCGCTGTAACTCTTCAACCACTGATGGGAATGACTCGAAACTAAAACCAAACTACAGATAATTCAACTGGCTACAAAGTTAATGCAGAACGCCGACGCCAAATCGGAATTCAAATACCTCATCGGAGCTGATCTTCTGTCGATATAAATCATATCGGTCACCAGCTGATCGTTGTCATTGATCGAAATTAATCCGCTGGGTTTATATCGATCACTACTGATCGATGCTGATGATCGATATGCTAGCATCGGTCACTTCTTGATCGACGTTGATGACCGAAAATCTTGTATCGGTAACTTCTTGATCAATGTCGATGACCGAAAATCTTGTATCGGTCACTCCTTGACCGATAGCCTCAGTGCACAGATCGAAAAGGGTTGAGCGATTTCACGAAAACTACTCTAAATTTCTAACCGCTGATGGGAATGACTTGAAACCAACTCCAGGCGAAAGCTAACTCACGGGGATACAACATTGATGCAGAATGTTGAAGCTGAATCGGGATGTAGATGCTTTGTCCGAGCCAGTTTGTTCAGGTGAAGTTTCTGACCGCTTCAACAAGGTGCACCTTCTTCTTGCCTCTTTTGATGTCTTGTGCTGCACCTACAATCATCTCTCATGCTCCTTGTAGTCTCAAAACACTCCAAACATACCTTCCAAGCTCCTCAAATGCACAAAACATGCAATGCTCACCCTAAATCTACAATAAGTCCTAGTTGAATGCAAATGGGACAAAAACAAGAAAAAATAGATGTTTAAAGACTATGAAACATTGCAGAATGTATGCTAATATGGTGTATATAATAAGTATATCAACACCCCCACACTTGCTTTTTGCTTGTCCTCAAGCAAAGAAGAACAAATGAGAGAATGAGGTTTGAAAGTCGGAGCTCAAAACTAATGATGTCAATGGAAAAAGTGATTCAATGCTCAAGTTGTAGGTTCTAAGATGCATAGAGCTTGTTCTACTCTAAAAACTTTAGCCATACCTATCATAGCAGACAGTGAACCCTAGCTTAGCATTTACAAGAATTCTAATCAACAAACTCTGTAACATTCATTAATAATAACCAATGGATAAAGTTTGTGCAAATCAAGAGAAAACATTTGGTCAAGAGACATGGTTATGAGATGAAAATGATCTCATTCAAATAAGGGTTCAAAGATTCAGGGGATCACTCCATGAAATAATTCTATTTTAGGCAAAATGCTAATGGTAAAAGCACACATATGCATGCAAGTCAAAGCTCTCTTCTACCCTTTTTACCCATGATGATCGATGTGAATCCTATCAATGGGCTTCTGCTGGTCAATGCAGGTTGAGCGGTTTAACGAACATTGGGATATCTCTTGAAAGGCATATCAGAATGACCTGAAACCAAGTCCTCCTGAAAGCTAGCTTAAGTAGCTACAACTGTTGTGTATAGTAAAGATGCTGAATAGAGACGGAGGCTACTCGTCCGAACTGATCTTCAAGTAGGTCAAGATCAACGGTAAAAATTCCAGATGGAGATGTGTTCACGTTATTCGCCGTAACTCTTCAACCACTGATGGGAATGACTCGAAACTAAAACCACACTCCAGCTAACTAAACGTACTACAATGTTAATGCAGAACGCCGAATCCAAATCGGAATGCAAACACCTCAGCTGAGCTGATCTTCGGTCGATATGAATCATATCGGTCACCAACCAATCGTTATACTTGACCGAAATTAATCCGTTGGGTTTATATCGATCACTACTGATCGATGCTGATGATCGATATGCTAGCATCGGTCACTTCTTGATCGATGTTGATGACCAAAAATCTTGTATCGGTCACTTATTGATCGATGTTGATGACCGAAAATCTTGTATCGGTCACTCCTTGACCGATTGCCTCCGTGTACTGATCGAAAAGCGTTGAGCGGTTTCACAAAAACTAGTGTAACTTTTTAACCGCGGATTGGAATGACCTGAAACCAACTCCAGACGCAAGCAAACTCACGGGGATACAACATTGATGAAGACTGGTGAAGCTGAATCGGGATGTAGATGCTTTGTCCGAGCCAATTTTGTCAGGTGAAGTTTCTGGCCGCTTCAACAAGGTGCACCTTCTTCTTGCCTCTTTTGATGTCTTGTGCTGCACCTACAATCATCTCCCATGCTCCTTGTAGTCTCAAAACTCTCCGAACATACCTGCCAAGCTCCTCAAATGCACAAAACGTGCAATGCTCTTCCTAAATCTACAAAAAGTCCTAGTTGAATGCAAATGGGACAAAAACAAGAAAAAATGAATGCCTAAAGACTATGAAACAATGCAGAACGTATGCTAATATGGTGTAAATAATGAGTATATCAACACCCCCACACTTGCCTTTTGCTTGTCCTCAAGCAAACAAGAACAAATGAGAGAATGAGGTTTGAAAGTGGGAGCCCAAAATTAAAGATGTCAATGGAAAAACTGATTCAATGCCCAAGTTGTAGGTTCTAAGATGCATAGAGATTGTTCTACTTTAAAAACTTTAGCCATACCTATCATAGCAGACAGTGAACCCTAGCTTAGGCTTTTCAAGCATTCAAATCAAAAAACTCTTTAACATTCATTAATAATAACCAATGGATCAAGTTTGTGCAAATCAAGAGAAAACATTTGGTCAAGGGACATGATTATGAGATAAAAATGATCTCATTCAAATAAGGGTTCAAAGATTCAGGGGATCACTCAATGAAATAATTCTATCTTAGGCAAAATGATAATGGTAAAAGCACACATATGCATGCAAGTCAAAGCTCTTTTCTGCCCTTTTAACCCAAGATGATCAATGTGAATCCTATTGATGGGGTCCTGCTGGTCAATGCAGGTTGAGCGGTTTAACGAAAATTGCGATATCTGTTGAACGGCATATCAGAATGACCTGAAACCAAGTCATCCTGAAATCTAGCTCAAGTGGCTACAACGTTAGTGAAGAGTAAAGATGCTGAATAGAGACGGAGGCTACTAGTCCGACCTGATCTTCAAGTCGGTCAAGATGAACGGGAAAAATTCCGGATGGACATGTGCTCACGTTATTCGCTGTAACTCTTCAACCACTGATGGGAATGACTCGAAACTAAAACCAAACTACAGATAATTCAACTGGCTACAAAGTTAATGCAGAACGCCGACGCCAAATCGGAATTCAAATACCTCATCTGAGCTGATCTTCTGTCGATATAAATCATATCGGTCACCAGCTGATCGTTGTCATTGACCGAAATTAATCCGCTGGGTTTATATCGATCACTACTGATCGATGCTGATGATCGATATGCTAGCATCGGTCACTTCTTGATCGACGTTGATGACCGAAAATCTTGTATCGGTAACTTCTTGATCGATGTCGATGACCGAAAATCTTGTATCGGTCACTCCTTGACCGATAGCCTCAGTGCACAGATCGAAAAGGGTTGAGCGATTTCACGAAAACTACTCTAAATTTCTAACCGCTGATGGGAATGACTTGAAACCAACTCCAGGCGAAAGCTACCTCACGGGGATACAACATTGATGCAGAATGTTGAAGCTGAATCGGGATGTAGATGCTTTGTCCGAGCCAGTTTTTTTCAGGTGAAGTTTCTGACCGCTTCAACAAGGTGCACCTTCTTCTTGCCTCTTTTGATGTCTTGTGCTGCACCTACAATCATCTCTCATGCTCCTTGTAGTCTCAAAACACTCCAAACATACCTTCCAAGCTCCTCAAATGCACAAAACATGCAATGCTCACCCTAAATCTACACTAAGTCCTAGTTGAATGCAAATGGGACAAAAACAAGAAAAAATAGATGTTTAAAGACTATGAAACATTGCAGAATGTATACTAATATGGTGTATATAATAAGTATATCAACACCCCCACACTTGCTTTTTGCTTGTCCTCAAGCAAAGAAGAACAAATGAGAGAATGAGGTTTGAAAGTCGGAGCTCAAAACTAATGATGTCAATGGAAAAAGTGATTCAATGCTCAAGTTGTAGGTTCTAAGATGCATAGAGATTGTTCTACTCTAAAAACTTTAGCCATACCTATCATAGCAGACAGTGAACCCTAGCTTAGCATTTACAAGCATTCTAATCAACAAACTCTGTAACATTCATTAATAATAACCAATGGATAAAGTTTGTGCAAATCAAGAGAAAACATTTGGTCAAGGGACATGGTTATGAGATGAAAATGATCTCATTCAAATAAGGGTTCAAAGATTCAGGGGATCACTCCATGAAATAATTCTATTTTAGGCAAAATGCTAATGGTAAAAGCACACATATGCATGCAAGTCAAAGCTCTCTTCTACCCTTTTTACCCATGATGATCGATGTGAATCCTATCAATGGGCTTCTGCTGGTCAATGCAGGTTGAGCGGTTTAACGAACATTGGGATATCTCTTGAAAGGCATATCAGAATGACCTGAAACCAAGTCCTCCTGAAAGCTAGCTTAAGTAGCTACAACTGTTGTGTATAGTAAAGATGCTGAATAGAGACGGAGGCTACTCGTCCGAACTGATCTTCAAGTAGGTCAAGATCAACGGTAAAAATTCCAGATGGAGATGTGTTCACGTTATTCGCCGTAACTCTTCAACCACTGATGGGAATGACTCGAAACTAAAACCACACTCCAGCTAACTAAACGTACTACAATGTTAATGCAGAACGCCGAATCCAAATCGGAATGCAAACACCTCAGCTGAGCTGATCTTCGGTCGATATGAATCATATCGGTCACCAACCAATCGTTATACTTGACCGAAATTAATCCGCTGGGTTTATATCGATCACTACTGATCGATGCTGATGATCGATATGCTAGCATCAGTCACTTCTTGATCGATGTTGATGACCGAAAATCTTGTATCGGTCACTTCTTGATCGATGTCGATGACCGAAAATCTTGTATCGGTCACTCCTTGACCGATTGCCTCCGTGTACTGATCGAAAAGCGTTGAGCGGTTTCACAAAAACTAGTGTAACTTTTTAACCGCGGATTGGAATGACCTGAAACCAACTCCAGACGCAAGCAAACTCACGGGGATACAACATTGATGAAGACTGGTGAAGCTGAATCGGGATGTAGATGCTTTGTCCGAGCCAATTTTGTCAGGTGAAGTTTCTGGCCGCTTCAACAAGGTGCACCTTCTTCTTGCCTCTTTTGATGTCTTGTGCTGCACCTACAATCATCTCCCATGCTCCTTGTAGTCTCAAAACTCGCCGAACATACCTGCCAAGCTCCTCAAATGCACAAAACATGCAATGCTCTTCCTAAATCTACAAAAAGTCCTAGTTGAATGCAAATGGGACAAAAACAAGAAAAAATGAATGCCTAAAGACTATGAAACAATGCCGAACGTATGCTAATATGGTGTTAATAATGAGTATATCAACACCCCCACACTTGCCTTTTGCTTGTCCTCAAGCAAACAAGAACAAATGAGAGAATGAGGTTTGAAAGTGGGAGCCCAAAATTAAATATGTCAATGGAAAAACTGATTCAATGCCCAAGTTGTAGGTTGTAAGATGCATAGAGATTGTTCTACTTTAAAAACTTTAGTCATACCTATCATAGCAGACAGTGAACCCTAGCTTAGGCTTTTCAAGCATTCAAATCAAAAAACTCTTTAACATTCATTAATAATAACCAATGGATCAAGTTTGTGCAAATCAAGAGAAAACATTTGGTCAAGGGACATGATTATGAGATGAAAATGATCTCATTCAAATAAGGGTTCAAAGATTCAGGGGATGACTCAATGAAATAATTCTATCTTAGGAAAAATGCTAATGGTAAAAGCACACATATGCATGCAAGTCAAAGCTCTCTTCTGCCCTTTTTACCCAAGATGATCAATGTGAATCCTATTGATGGGGTTCTGCTGGTCAATGCAGGTTGAGCGGTTTAACGAAAATTGCGATATCTGTTGAACGGCATATCAGAATGACCTGAAACCAAGTCATCCTGAAATCTAGCTCAAGTGGCTACAACGTTAGTGAAGAGTAAAGATGCTGAATAGAGACGGAGGCTACTAGTCCGAGCTGATCTTCAAGTCGGTCAAGATGAACGGGAAAAATTCCGGATGGACATGTGCTCACGTTATTCGCTGTAACTCTTCAACCACTGATGGGAATGACTCGAAACTAAAACCAAACTACAGATAATTCAACTGGCTACAAAGTTAATGCAGAACGCCGACGCCAAATCGGAATTCAAATACCTCATCTGAGCTGATCTTCTGTCGATATAAATCATATCGGTCACCAGCTGATCGTTGTCATTGACCGAAATTAATCCGCTGGGTTTATATCGATCACTACTGATCGATGCTGACGATCGATATGCTAGCATCGGTCACTTCTTGATCGACGTTGATGACCGAAAATCTTGTATCGGTAACTTCTTGATCGATGTCGATGACCGAAAATCTTGTATCGGTCACTCCTTGACCGATAGCCTCCGTGCACAGATCGAAAAGGGTTGAGCGATTTCACGAAAACTACTCTAAATTTCTAACCGCTGATGGGAATGACTTGAAACCAACTCCAGGCGAAAGCTACCTCACGGGGATACAACATTGATGCAGAATGTTGAAGCTGAATCGGGATGTAGATGCTTTGTCCGAGCCAGTTTTTTCAGGTGAAGTTTCTGACCGCTTCAACAAGGTGCACCTTCTTCTTGCCTCTTTTGATGTCTTGTGCTGCACCTACAATCATCTCTCATGCTCCTTGTAGTCTCAAAACACTCCAAACATACCTTCCAAGCTCCTCAAATGCACAAAACATGCAATGCTCACCCTAAATCTACACTAAGTCCTAGTTGAATGCAAATGGGACAAAAACAAGAAAAAATAGATGTTTAAAGACTATGAAACATTGCAGAATGTATACTAATATGGTGTATATAATAAGTATGTCAACACCCCCACACTTGCTTTTTGCTTGTCCTCAAGCAAAGAAGAACAAATGAGAGAATGAGGTTTGAAAGTCGGAGCTCAAAACTAATGATGTCAATGGAAAAAGTGATTCAATGCTCAAGTTGTAGGTTCTAAGATGCATAGAGATTGTTCTACTCTAAAAACTTTAGCCATACCTATCATAGCAGACAGTGAACCCTAGCTTAGCATTTACAAGCATTCTAATCAACAAACTCTGTAACATTCATTAATAATAACCAATGGATAAAGTTTGTGCAAATCAAGAGAAAACATTTGGTCAAGGGACATGGTTATGAGATGAAAATGATCTCATTCAAATTAGGGTTCAAAGATTCAGGGGATCACTCCATGAAATAATTCTATTTTAGGCAAAATGCTAATGGTAAAAGCACACATATGCATTCAAGTCAAAGCTCTCTTCTACCCTTTTTACCCATGATGATCGATGTGAATCCTATCAATGGGCTTCTGCTGGTCAATGCAGGTTGAGCGGTTTAACGAACATTGCGATATCTCTTGAAAGGCATATCAGAATGACCTGAAACCAAGTCCTCCTGAAAGCTAGCTTAAGTAGCTACAACTTTTGTGTATAGTAAAGATGCTGAATAGAGACGGAGGCTACTCGTCCGAACTGATCTTCAAGTAGGTCAAGATCAACGGTAAAAATTCCAGATGGAGATGTGTTCACGTTATTCGCCGTAACTCTTCAACCACTGATGGGAATGACTCGAAACTAAAACCACACTCCAGCTAACTAAACGTACTACAATGTTAATGCAGAACGCCGAATCCAAATCGGAATGCAAACACCTCAGCTGAGCTGATCTTCGGTCGATATGAATCATATCGGTCACCAACCAATCGTTATACTTGACCGAAATTAATCCGCTGGGTTTATATCGATCACTACTGATCGATGCTGATGATCGATATGCTAGCATCAGTCACTTCTTGATCGATGTTGATGACCAAAAATCTTGTATCGGTCACTTAATGATCGATGTCGATGACCGAAAATCTTGTATCGGTCACTCCTTGACCGATTGCCACCGTGTACTGATCGAAAAGTGTTGAGCGGTTTCACAAAAACTAATGTAACTTTTTAACCGCGGATTGGAATGACCTGAAACCAACTCCAGACGCAAGCAAACTCACGGGGATACAACATTGATGAAGACTGGTGAAGCTGAATCGGGATGTAGATGCTTTGTCCGAGCCAATTTTGTCAGGTGAAGTTTCTGGCCGCTTCAACAAGGTGCACCTTCTTCTTGCCTCTTTTGATGTCTTGTGCTGCACCTACAATCATCTCCCATGCTCCTTGTAGTCTCAAAACTCTCCGAACATACCTGCCAAGCTCCTCAAATGCACAAAACATGCAATGCTCTTCCTAAATCTACAAAAAGTCCTAGTTGAATGCAAATGGGACAAAAACAAGAAAAAATGAATGCCTAAAGACTATGAAACAATGCAGAACGTATGCTAATATGGTGTTAATAATGAGTATATCAACACCCCCACACTTGCCTTTTGCTTGTCCTTAAGCAAACAAGAACAAATGAGAGAATGAGGTTTGAAAGTGGGAGCCCAAAATTAAAGATGTCAATGGAAAAACTGATTCAATGCCCAAGTTGTAGGTTGTAAGATGCATAGAGATTGTTCTACTTTAAAAACTTTAGTCATACCTATCATAGCAGACAGTGAACCCTAGCTTAGGCTTTTCAAGCATTCAAATCAAAAAAACTCTTTAACATTCATTAATAATAACCAATGGATCAAGTTTGTGCAAATCAAGAGAAAACATTTGGTCAAGGGACATGATTATGAGATGAAAATGATCTCATTCAAATAAGGGTTCAAAGATTCAGGGGATGACTCAATGAAATAATTCTATCTTAGGAAAAATGCTAATGGTAAAAGCACACATATGCATGCAAGTCAAAGCTCTCTTCTGCCCTTTTTACCCAAGATGATCAATGTGAATCCTATTGATGGGGTTCTGCTGGTCAATGCAGGTTGAGCGGTTTAACGAAAATTGCGATATCTGTTGAACGGCATATCAGAATGACCTGAAACCAAGTCATCCTGAAATCTAGCTCAAGTGGCTACAACGTTAGTGAAGAGTAAAGATGCTGAATAGAGACGGAGGCTACTAGTCCGAGCTGATCTTCAAGTCGGTCAAGATGAACGGGAAAAATTCCGGATGGACATGTGCTCATGTTATTCGCTGAAACTCTTCAACCACTGATGGGAATGACTCGAAACTAAAACCAAACTACAGATAATTCAACTGGATACAAAGTTAATGCAGAACGCCGACACCAAATCGGAATTCAAATACCTCATCTGAGCTAATCTTCTGTCGATATAAATCATATCGGTCACCAGCTGATCGTTGTCTTTGACCGAAATTAATCCGCTGGGTTTATATCGATCACTACTGATCGATGCTGATGATCGATATGCTAGCATCGGTCACTTCTTGATCGACATTGATGACCGAAAATCTTGTATCGGTAACTTCTTGATCGATGTCGATGACCGAAAATCTTGTATCGGTCACTCCTTGACCGATAGCCTCAGTGCACAGATCGAAAAGGGTTGAGCGATTTCACGAAAACTACTCTAAATTTCTAACCGCTGATGGAAATGACTTGAAACCAACTCCAGGCGAAAGCTAACTCACGGGGATACAACATTGATGCAGAATGTTGAAGCTGAATCGGGATGTAGATGCTTTGTCCGAGCCAGTTTTTTCAGGTGAAGTTTCTGACCGCTTCAACAAGGTGCACCTTCTTCTTGCCTCTTTTGATGTCTTGTGCTGCACCTACAATCATCTCTCATGCTCCTTGTAGTCTCAAAACACTCCAAACATACCTTCCAAGCTCCTCAAATGCACAAAACATGGAATGCTCACCCTAAATCTACACTAAGTCCTAGTTGAATGCAAATGGGACAAAAACAAGAAAAAATGAATGTTTAAAGACTATGAAACATTGCAGAATGTATGCTAATATGGTGTATATAATAAGTATATCAACACCCCCACACTTGCTTTTTGCTTGTCCTCAAGCAAAGAAGAACAAATGAGAGAATGAGGTTTGAAAGTCGGAGCTCAAAACTAATGATGTCAATGGAAAAAGTGATTCAATGCTCAAGTTGTAGGTTCTAAGATGCATAGAGATTGTTCTACTCTAAAAACTTTAGCCATACCTATCATAGCAGACAGTGAACCCTAGCTTAGCATTTACAAGCATTCTAATCAACAAACTCTGTAACATTCATTAATAATAACCAATGGATAAAGTTTGTGCAAATCAAGAGAAAACATTTGGTCAAGGGACATGGTTATGAGATGAAAATGATCTCATTCAAATTAGGGTTCAAAGATTCAGGGGATCACTCCATGAAATAATTCTATTTTAGGCAAAATGCTAATGGTAAAAGCACACATATGCATTCAAGTCAAAGCTCTCTTCTACCCTTTTTACCCATGATGATCGATGTGAATCCTATCAATGGGCTTCTGCTGGTCAATGCAGGTTAAGCGGTTTAACGAACATTGCGATATCTCTTGAAAGGCATATCAGAATGACCTGAAACCAAGTCCTCCTGAAAGCTAGCTTAAGTAGCTACAACTTTTGTGTATAGTAAAGATGCTGAATAGAGACGGAGGCTACTCGTCCGAACTGATCTTCAAGTAGGTCAAGATCAACGGTAAAAATTCCAGATGGAGATGTGTTCACGTTATTCGCCGTAACTCTTCAACCACTGATGGGAATGACTCGAAACTAAAACCAAACTCCAGCTAACTAAACGTACTACAATGTTAATGCAGAACGCCGAATCCAAATCGGATGCAAACACCTCAGCTGAGCTGATCTTCGGTCGATATGAATCATATCGGTCACCAACCAATCGTTATACTTGACCGAAATTAATCCGCTGGGTTTATATCGATCACTACTGATCGATGCTGATGATCGATTTGCTAGCATCGGTCACTTATTGATCGATGTTGATGACCAAAAATCTTGTATCGGTCACTTATTGATCGATGTCGATGACCGAAAATCTTGTATCGGTCACTCCTTGACCGATAGCCTCCGTGCACAAATCGAAAAGGGATGAGCGGTTTCACAAAACCTAGTGTAACTTTCTAACCGCTGATGGGAATGACCTGAAACCAACTCCAGACGCAAGCTACCTCACGGGGATACAACATTGATGAAGACTGGTGAAGCTGAATCGGGATTAAGATGCTTTGTCCGACCCAGTTTTGTCAGGAGAAGTTTCTGGCCGCTTCAACAAGGTGCACCTTCTTCTTGCCTCTTTTGATGTCTTGTGCTGCACCTACAATCATCTCCCATGCTCCTTGTAGTCTCAAAACTCTCCAAACAAACCTGCCAAGCTCCTCAAATGCACAAAACATGGAATGCTCACCCTAAATCTATACTAAGTCCTAGTTGAATGCAAATGGGTCAAAAACAAGCAAAAATGAATGTTTAGAGACTATAAAACAATGCAGAATGTATGCTAATATGGTGTATATAATGAGTATATCAACACTCCCCACACTTGCCTTTTGCTTGTCCTCAAGCAAACAAGAACAAATGAGAGAATGAGGTTTGAAAGTGGGAGATCAAAACTAATGATGTCAATGGAAAAACTGATTCAATGCCCAAGTTGTAGGTTCTAAGATGCATAGAGATTGTTCTACTTTAAAAACTTTAGCCATACCTATCATAGCAGTCAGTGAACCCTAGCTTAGCCTTTACAAGCATTCAAATTAACAAACTCTTTAACATTCATTAATAATAACCAATGGATCAAGTTTGTGCAAATCAAGAGAAAACATTTGGTCAAGGGACATGGTTCTGAGATAATAATGATCTCATTCAAATAAGGGTTCAAAGATTTAGGGGATCACTCCATGAAATAATTCTATCTTAGGCAAAATGCTAATAGTAAAAGCACACCTATGCATGCAAGTCAAAGCTCTCTTCTACCCTTTTTACCCAAGATGATCGATGTGAATCCTATCGATGGGCTTCTGCTGGTCAATGCAGGTTGAGAGGTTTAACGAACATTGCGATATCTCTTGAAAGGCATATCAGAATGACCTGAAACCAAGTCCTCCTGAAAGCTAGCTTATGTAGCTACAACTTTCATGAAGAGTAAAGATGCTGAATAGAGACGGAGGCTACACTTCCGAGCTGATCTTAAAGTCGGTCAAGATCAACGGTAAAAATTGCAGATGGAGATGTGCTCACGTTATTCGCCGTAACTCTTCAACCACTGACGGGAATAACTCGAAACTAAAACCAGACTACAGCTAACTCGACTGACTACAATGTTAATGAAGAACGCCGAAGCCAAATCGGAATCCAAACACCTCATCTGAGCTGATCTTCGGTCGATATGAATCATATCGGTCACCAACTGATCGTTGTACTTGACCGAAATTAATCCGCTGGGTCTATATCGATCACTACTGATCGATGCTGATGATCAAAACTAATGATGTAAATGGAAAAACTTATTCAATGCCCAAGTTGTAGGTTCAAAGAACCATAGAGATTGTTCTACTTTAAAAACTTTAGCCATACTTATCATAGCAGACAATGAACCCTAGCTTAGGTTTTACAAGCATTCAAATCAACAAAATATTTAACATTCATTAATAATAACCAATGGATCAAGTTTGTGCAAATCAAGAGAAAACATTTGGTCAAGGACATGATTGTGAGATGAAAATGATCTCATTCAAATAAGGGTTCAAAAATTCAGGGGATCAATCAATGATATAATTCTATCTTAGGCAAAATGCTAATGGTAAAATCACACCGATGCATGCAAGCCAAAGCTCTCTTCTGCCCTTTTTACCCAAGATGATCGATGTGAATACTATCGATGGGCTTCTGCTGGTCAATGCAGGTTGAGCGGTTTAACGAAAATTGCGATATCTCTTGAACGGCATATCAGAATGACCTCAAACCAAGTCCTCCTGAAAGCTAGCTTAAGTAGCTACAACTTTCGTGAAGTAAAGATGCTGAATAGAGACGGAGGCTACTCGTGCGAGCTGATCTTAAAGTCGGTCAAGATCAACGGTAAAAATTCCAGATGGAGATGTGCTCATGTTATTCGCCGTAACTCTTCAACCACTGACGGGAATGACTCGAAACTAAAACCAAACGACAGCTAACTAAACGTACTATAATGTTAATGAAGAACGCCGAAGCCAAATCGGAATCCAAACACCTCATCTGAGCTGATCTTCGGTCAATATGAATCATATCGGTCACCAACTGATCGTTGTACTTGACCGAAATTAATCCGCTGGGTTTATATCGATCACTACTGATCGATGCTGATGATCGATATGCTAGCATTGGTCACTTCTTGATCGACGTTGATGACCAAAAATCTTGTATCCGTAACTTCTTGATGGATGTCGATGACCGAAAGTCTTGTATCGATCAATCCTTGACCTATAGCCTCAGTGCACAGATCGAAAAGGGTTGACCGGTTTCACGAAAACTACTGTAACTTTCTAACCGCTGATGGGAATGACCTCAAACCAATTCCAGACGCAAGCTAGCTCACGGGGATATAACATTATTGCAGACTGTTGAAGCTGAATCGGGAAGTAGATGCTTTGTCCGACCCAGTTATGCCAAGTGAAGTTTCTGACCGCTTCAACAAGGTGCACCTTCTTCTTGCCTCTTTTGATGTCTTGTGCTGCACCTACAATCATCTCTGATGCTCCTTGTAGTCTCAAAACACTCCAAAAAATACCTGCAAAGCTCCTCAAATGCGTAAAACATGCAATGCTCACCCTAAATCTACACTAAGTCCTAGTTGAATGCAAATGGGACAAAAACAAGAAAAAATGAATGTTTAAAGACTATGAAACAATGCAGAATGTATGCTAATATTGTGTATATAATAAGTATATCAACACCCCCACACTTGCTTTTTGCTTGTCCTCAAGCAAACAAGAACAAATGAGAGAATGAGGTTTGAAAGTGGGAGCTCAAAACTAATGATGTCAATGGAAAAACTGATTCAATGCCCAAGTTGTAGGTTATAAGATGCATAGAGATTGTTCTACTTTAAAAACTTTAGCCATACCTATCATAGCAGACAGTGAACCCTAGCTTAGCCTTTACAAGCATTCAAATCAACAAGCTCTTTAAAATTCATTAATAATAACCAATGGATAAAGTTTGTGCAAATCAAGAGAAAACATTTGGTCAAGGGACATGGTTATGAGATGAAAATGATCTCATTCAACTAAGGGTTCAAAGATTCAGGGGATCACTCCATGAAATAATTCTATCTTAGGCAAAATGCTAATGGTAAAAGCACACCTATGCATGCAAGTCAAAGCTCTCTTCTACCCTTTTTACCCAAGATGATCGATGTGAATCCTATCGATGGGCTTCTGCTGGTCAATGCAGGTTGAGCCGTTTAACGAAAATTGCGATATCTGTTGAACGGCATATCAGAATGACCTGAAACCAAGTCCTCCTGAAATCTAGCTCAAGTGGCTAAAACGTTCGTGAAGAGTAAAGATGCTGAATAGAGACGGAGGCTACTCTTCGGAGCTTATCTTCAAGTCGGTCAAGATCAACGGTAAAAATTCCAGATGGAGATGTGCTCACATTATTCGTCGTAACTCTTCAAACACTGACGGGAATGACTCGAAACTAAAACCAAACTACAGCTAACTCGACTGACTACAATGTTAATGAAGAACGCCGAAGCCAAATCGGAATCCAAACACCTCATCTGAGCTGATCTTCGGTCGATATGAATCATATCGGTCACCAACTGATCGTTGTACTTGACCAAAATTAATCCGCTCGGTTTATATCGATCACTACTGATCGATGCTGATGATCAAAACTAATGATGTCAATGGAAAAACTTATTCAATGCCCAAGTTGTAGGTTCAAAGAACCATAGAGATTGTTCTACTTTAAAAACTTTAGCCATACCTATCATAGCAGACAATGAACCCTAGCTTAGGCTTTACAAGCATTCAAATCAACAAAATCTTTAACATTCATTAATAATAACCAATGGATCAAGTTTGTGCAAATCAAGAGAAAACATTTGGTCAAGGGACATGATTATGAGATGAAAATGATCTCATTCAAATAAGGGTTCAAAGATTCAGGGGATCAATCAATGTAATAATTCTATCTTAGGCAAAATGTTAATGGTAAAAGCACACCTATGCATGCAAGTCAAACCTCTCTTCTGCCCTTTTTACCCAAGATGATCGATGTGAATACTATCGATGGGCTTCTGCTAGTCAATGCAGGTTGAGCGGTTTAACGAAAACTGCGATATCTCTTGAACGGCATATCGATATGAATCATATCGGTCACCAACTGATCGTTGTACTTGACCGAAATTAATCCGCTGGTTTTATATCGATCACTACTGATCGATGCTGATGATCGATATGCTAGCATCGGTCACTTCTTGATCGATGTTGATGACCAAAAATCATGTATCGGTCACTTATTGATCGATGTCGATGACCAAAAATCTTGTATCGGTCACTCCTTGACCGATAGCCTCTGTGCACAGATCGAAAAGGGATTAGTGGTTTCACAAAAACTAGTGTAACTTTCTAACCCCGGATGGGAATGACCTGAAACCAACTCGAGAAGCAAGCTAACTCACGGGGATACAACATTGATGAAGACTGAGAGAATGAGGTTTGAAAGTGGGAGCTCAAAACTAATGATGTCAATGGAAAAACTGATTCAATGCCCAAGTTGTAGGTTCTAAGATGCATAGAGATTGTTATACTTTTAAAACATTAGCCATATTTATCATAGCAGACAATTAACCCTAGCTTAGGCTTTACAAGCATTCAAATCAACAAAATCTTTAACATTCATTAATAATAACCAATGGATCAAGTTTGTGCAAATCAAGAGAAAACATTTGGTCAAGGGACATGTTATGAGATGAAAATGATCTCATTCAAATAAGGGTTCAAAGATTCAGGGTATCAATCAATGAAATAATTCTATCTTAGGCAAAATGTTAATGGTAAAAGCACACCTATGCATGCAATTTAAAGCTCTCTTCTGCCCTTTTTACCCAAGATGATCGATGTGAATACTATCGATGGGCTTCAGCTGGTCAATGCAGGTTGAGCGGTTTAACGAAAATTGCGATATCTCTTGAACGGCATATCGATATGAATCATATCGGTCACCAACTGATCGTTGTACTTGACCGAAATTAATCCGCTGGGTTTATATCGATCACTACTGATCGATGCTGATGATCGATATGCTAGCATCGGTTACTTCTTGATCGATGTTGATGACCGAAAATCTTGTATCGGTCACTTATTGATCGATGTCGATGACCGAAAATCTTGTATCGGTCACTCCTTGACCGATAGCCTCCGTGCACAGATCGAAAAGGGATGAGCGGTTTCACAAAACCTAGTGTAACTTTCTAACCGCTGATGGGAATGACCTGAAACCAACTCCAGACGCAAGCTACCTCACGGGGATACAACATTGATGAAGACTGGTGAAGCTGAATCGGGATTAAGATGCTTTGTCCGACCCAGTTTTGTCAGGAGAAGTTTCTGGCCGCTTCAACAAGGTGCACCTTCTTCTTGCCTCTTTTGATGTCTTGTGCTGCACCTACAATCATCTCCCATGCTCCTTGTAGTCTCAAAACTCTCCAAACAAACCTTCCAAGCTCCTCAAATGCACAAAACATGCAATGCTCACCCTAAATCTACACTAAGTCCTAGTTGAATGCAAATGGGTCAAAAACAAGCAAAAATGAATGTTTAAAGACTATAAAACAATGCAGAATGTATGCTAATATGGTGTATATAATGAGTATATCAACACTCCCCACACTTGCCTTTTGCTTGTCCTCAAGCAAACAAGAACAAATGAGAGAATGAGGTTTGAAAGTGGGAGATCAAAACTAATGATGTCAATGGAAAAACTGATTCAATGCCCAAGTTGTAGGTTCTAAGATGCATAGAGATTGTTCTACTTTAAAAACTTTAGCCATACCTATCATAGCAGTCAGTGAACCCTAGCTTAGCCTTTACAAGCATTCAAATTAACAAACTCATTAACATTCATTAATAATAACCAATGGATCAAGTTTGTGCAAATCAAGAGAAAACATTTGGTCAAGGGACATGGTTATGAGATGAAAATGATCTCATTCAAATAAGGGTTCAAAGATTCAGGGGATCACTCCATGAAATAATTCTATCTTAGGCAAAATGCTAATGGTAAAAGCACACCTATGCATGCAAGTCAAAGCTCTCTTCTACCCTTTTTACACAAGATGATCGATGTGAATCCTATCGATGGGCTTCTGCTGGTCAATGCAGGTTGAGAGGTTTAACGAACATTACGATATCTCTTGAACGGCATATCAGAATGACCTGAAACCAAGTCCTCCTGAAAGCTAGCTTATGTAGCTACAACTTTCATGAAGAGTAAAGATGCTGAATAGAGACGGAGGCTACACGTCCGAGCTGATATTAAAGTCGGTCAAGATCAACGGTAAAAATTCAAGATGGAGATGTGCTCACGTTATTCGCCGTAACTCTTCAACCACTGACGGGAATAACTCGAAACTAAAACCAAACTACAGCTAACTCGACTGACTACAATGTTAATGAAGAACGCCGAAGCCAAATCAGAATCCAAACACCTCATCTGAGCTGATCTTCGGTCGATATGAATCATATCGGTCACCAACTGATCGTTGTACTTGACCGAAATTAATCCGCTGGGTTTATAGCGATCACTACTGATCGATGCTGATGATCAAAACTAATGATGTCAATGGAAAAACTGATTCAATGCCCAAGTTGTAGGTTTTAAGATGCATAGAGATTGTTCTACTTTAAAAACTTTAGCCATACCTATCATAGCAGACAATGAACCCTAGCTTAGGCTTTACAAGCACTCAAATCAACAAAATCTTTAACATTCAATAATAATAACCAATGGATTGTGCAAATCAAGAGAAAACATTTGGTTAAGGGATATAATTATTATTTGAAAATGATCTCATTCAAATAAAGGTTAAAAGATTGAAGGGATCAATCAATGAAATAATTCTATCTTAGGCAAAATGTTAATGGTAAAAGCACACCTATGCATGCAAGCCAAAGCTCTCTTCTGCCCTTTTTACCCAAGATGATCGATGTGAATACTATCGATGGGATTCTGCTGGTCAATGCAGGTTGAGCGGTTTAACAAAAATTGCGATATCTCTTGAACGGCATATCGATATGAATCATATCGGTTACCAACTGATCGTTGTACTTGACCGAAATTAATCCGCTGGGTTTATATCGATCACTACTGATCGATGCTGATGATCGATATGCTAGCATCGGTCACTTCTTGATCGATGTTGATGACCGAAAATCTTGTATCGGTCACTTATTGATCGATGTCGATGATTGAAAATCTTGTATCTGTCACTCCTTGACCGATAGCCTCTGTGCACAGATCGAAAAGGGATGAGCGGTTTCACAAAAACTAGTGTAACTTTCTAACCGCGGATGGGAATGACCTGAAACCAACTCCAAACGCAAGCTAACTCACGGGGATACAACATTGATGAAGACTGAGAGAATGAGGTTTGAAAGTGGGAGCTCAAAACTAATGATGTCAATGGAAAAACTGATTCAATGCCCAAGTTGTAGGTTCTAAGATGCATAGAGATTGTTCAACTTTAAAAACTTTAGCCATACCTATCATAGCAGACAGTGAACCCTAGCTTAGCCTTTACAAGCATTCAAATCAACAAACTCTTTAACATTCATTAATAATAACCAATGGATAAAGTTTGTGCAAATCAAGAGAAAACATTTGGTCAAGGGACATGGTTATGAGATGAAAATGATCTTATTCAAATAAGGGTTCAAAGATTCAGGGGATCACTCCATGAAATAATTCTATCTTAGGCAAAATGCTAATGGTAAAAGCACACCTATGAATGCAAGTCAAAGCTCTCTTCTACCCTTTTTACCCAAGCTGATCGATGTGAATCCTATCGATGGGCTTCTCCTGGTCAATGCAGGTTGAGCGGTGTAACGAAAATTGCGATATCTGTAGAACGGCATATCAGAATGACCTGAAACCAAGTCCTCCTGAAATCTAGCTCAAGTGGCTACAACGTTCGTGAAGAGTAAAGATGCTGAATAGAGACGGAGGCTACTCGTCCGAGCTTATCTTCAAGTCGGTCAAGATCAATGGTAAAAATTCCAGATGGACATGTGCTCACGTTATTCGCCGTAACTCTTCAACCACTGATGAGAATGACTCGAAACTAAAACCAAACTACAGCTAACTCGACTGACTACAATGTTAATGAAGAACGTCGAAGCCAAATCGGAATTCAAACACCCCATCTGAGCTGATCTTCGGTCGATATGAATCATATCGGTCACCAACTGATCGTTGTACTTGACCGAAATTAATCCGCTGGGTTTATAACGATCACTACTGATCGATGCTGATGATCAAAACTAATGATGTCAATGGAAAAACTGATTCAATGCCCAAGTTGTAGGTTCTAAGATGCATAGAGATTGTTCTACTTTAAAAACATTAGCCATACCTATCATAGCAGACAATGAACCCTAGCTTAGGCTTTACAAGCATTCAAATCAACAAAATCATTAACATTCATTACTAATAATCATTGGATCAAGTTTGTGCAAATCAAGAGAAAACATTTGGTCAAGGGACATGATTATGAGATGAAAATGATCTCATTCAAATAAGGGTTCAAAGATTCAGGGGATCAATCAATGAAATAATTCTATATTAGGCAAAATGTTAATGGTAAAAGTACACCTATGCATGCAAGTCAAAGCTCTCTTCTGCCCTTTTTACCCAAGATGATCGATGTGAATACTATCGATGGGCTTCTGGTGGTCAATGCAGGTTGAGCGGTTTAAAGAAATTTGCAATATCTCTTGAACGGCATATCGATATGAATCATATCGGTCACCAACTGATCGTTGTACTTGACCGAAATTAATCCGCTGGGTTTATATCGATCACTACTGATCGATGCTGATGATCGATATGCTAGCATCGGTCACTTCTTGATCGATGTTGATGACCGAAAATCTTGTATCGGTCACTTATTGATCGATGTCGATGACCGAAAATCTTGTATCGGTCACTCCTTGACCGATAGCCTCCGTGCACAGATCGAAAAGGGATGAGCGGTTTCACAAAAACTAGTGTAACTTTCTAACCGCGGATGGGAATGACCTGAAACCAACTCCAGACGCAAGCTAACTCACGGGGATACGACATTGATGAAGACTGAGAGAATGGGGTTTGAAAGTGGGAGCTCAAAACTAATGATGTCAATGGAAAAACTGATTCAATGCCCAAGTTGTAGGTTCTAAGATGCATAGAGATTGTTCAACTTTAAAAACTTTAGCCATACCTATCATAGCAGACAGTGAACCCTAGGTTAGCCTTTAAAAGCATTCAAATCAACAAACTTTTTAACATTCATTAATAATAACCAATGGATAAAGTTTGTGCAAATCAAGAGAAAACATTTGGTCAAGGGACATGGTTATGAGATGAAAATGATCTCATTCAAATAAGGGTTCAAAGATTGAGGGGATCACTCCATGAAATAATTCTATCTTAGGCAAAATGCTAATGGTAAAAGCACACCTATGCATGTAAGTCAAAGCTCTCTTCTACCCTTTTTACACAAGATGATCGATGTGAATCCTATCGATGGGCTTCTCCTGGTCAATGCAGGTTGAGCGGTTTAACGAAAATTGCTATATCTGTTGAACGGCATATCAGAATGACCTGAAACCACGTCCTCCTGAAAGCTAGCTCAAGTGGCTACAACGTTCGTGAAGAGTAAAGATGCTGAATAGAGACGGAGGCTACTCGTCCGAGCTTATCTTCAAGTCGGTCAAGATCAACGGTAAAAATTCCAGATGGATATGTGCTCACTTTATTCGCCGTAACTCTTCAACCACTGATGGGAATGACTCGAAACTAAAACCAAACTACAGCTAACTCGAGTGACTACAATGTTAATGAAGAACGCCGAAGCCAAATCGGAATCCAAACACCGCATCTGAGCTGATCCTCGGTCGATATGAATCATATCGGTCACCAACTGATTGTTGTACTTGACCGAAATTAATCCGCTGGGTTTATGTCGATCACTACTGATCGATGCTGATGATCAAAACTAATGATGTCAATGGAAAAACTGATTCAAGGCCCAAGTTGTAGGTTCTAAGATGCATAGAGATTGTTCTACTTTAAAAACTTTAGCCATACCTATCATAGCAGACAATGAACCCTTGCTTAGGCTTTACAAGCATTCAAATCAACAAAATATTTACCATTCATTAATAATAATCAATGGATCAAGTTTGTGCAAATCAAGAGAAAACATTTGGTCAAGGGACATGATTATGACATGAAAATGATCTCATTCAAATAAGGGTTCAAAGATTCAGGGGATCAATCAATGAAATAATTCTATCTTAGGAAAAATGCTAATGGTAAAAGCACACCTATGCATGCAAGTCAAAGCTCTCTTCTGCCCTTTTTACCCAAGATGATCGATGTGAATACTATCGATGGGCTTCTGCTGGTCAATGCAGGTTGAGCGGTTTAACAAACATTGCGATATCTCTTGAACGGCATATCAGAATGACCTGAAACCAAGTCTTCCTGAAAGATAACTCAAGTGGCTACAACTTTTGTGAAGAGACGGAGGTTACTCGTCTGAGCTGATCTTCAAGTCGATCAAGATCAACAGTAAATGTTCCAGATGGACATGTGCTCACGTTATTCGCCGTAACTCTTCAACCAATGATGGGAATGACTCGAACCTAAAACCAAACTACAGCTAACTCAACTGTCTACAATGTTAATGAAGAACGCCGAAGCCAAATCGGAATGCAAACACCTCAGCTGAGCTGATCTTCAGTCGATATAATCATATCGGTCACCAACTGATCGTTGTACTTGACCGAAATTAATCCACTGGGTTTATATCGATCACTACTAATCGATGCTAATGATCGATATGCTAGCATCGGTCACTTCTTGATCGATGTTGATGACCGAAAATCTTGTATCGGTCACTTATTGATCAATGTTGATGACCGAAAATCTTGTATCGGTCAGTCCTTGACCGATAGCCTCTGTGCACAGATCGAAAAGGGTTGAGCGGTTTCACAAAAACTAGAGTAACTTACTAACCGCGGATGGGAATGACCTGAAACCAACTCCAGACGCAAGCTAACTCACGGGGATACAACATTGATGAAGACTGGTGAAGCTGAATCGCGATTTAGATGCTTTGTCCGAGCCAGTTTTGTCAGGTGAAGTTTCTGGCCGCTTTAACAAGGTGCACCTTCTTCTTACCTCTTTTGATGTCTTGTGCTGCACCTACAATCATCTCCCATGCTCCTTGTAGTCTCAAAACTCTCCAAACAAACCTGCCAAGCTCCTCAAATGCACAAAACATGCAATACTCACCCTAAATCTACACTAAGTCCTAGTTGAATGCAAATGGGTCAAAAACAAGCAAAAAAGAATGTTTAAAGACTATAATACAATGCAGAATGTATGCTAATATGGTGTATATAATGACTATATCAACACCCCCACACTTGCCTTTTGCTTGTTCTCAAGCAAACAAGAACATATGAGAGAATGAGGTTTGAAAGTAGGAGCTCAAAACTAATGATGTCAATGGAAAAACTGATTTAATGCCCAAGTTGTAGGTTCTAAGATGCATAGAGACTGTTCTACTTTAAAAACTTTAGCCATACCTATCATAGCAGAAAAGTGAACCCTAGCTTAGCCATTACAATCATTCAAATCAATAACTCTTTAACATTCATTAATAATAACCAATGGATAAAGTTTGTGCAAATCAAGAGAAAACATTTGGTCAAGGGACATGGTTATGAGATGAAAATGATCTCACTCAAATAAGGGTTCAAAGATTCAGGGGATCACTCAATGAAATAATTCTATCTTAGGCAAAATGCTAATGGTAAAAGCACACCTATGCATGCAAATCAAAGCTCTCTTCTACGCTTTTTACCCAACATGATCGATGTGAATCCTATCGATGGGCTTCTGCTAGTCAATGCAGGTTGAGCGGTTTAACGAAAATTGTGATATCTGTTGAACGGCATATCAGAATGACCTGAAACCAAGTCCTCCTGAAATCTAGCTCAAGTGGCTACAACGTTCGTGAAGATTAAAGATGCTGAATAGAGACGGAGGCTACTCGTCCGAGCTGATATTCTGGTCGGTCAAGATCAACGGTAAAAATTCCAGATGGACATGTGCTCACGTTATTCGTCGTAACTCTTCAACCACTGATGGGAATGACTCGAACTAAAACAAAACTACAGCTAATTCAACTGACTACAATGTTAATGAAGAACGCGGAAGCCAAATCGGAATCCAAACACCTCATCTGAGCTGATCTTCGGTCGATAAGAATCATATCGGGCACTAACTGATCGTTGTACTTGACCGAAATTAATCCGCTGGGTTTATATCGGTCACTACTGATCGATGCTGATGATCGATATGCTAGCATCGGTCACTTCATGATCGACGTTGATGACCGAAAATCTTGTATCGGTAACTTCTTGATCGATGTCGATGACCGAAAACCTTGTATCGGTCACTCCTTGACCGATAGCCTCAGTGCACAAATCGAAAAGGGTTGAGCGGATTCACTAAGACTACTGTAACTTTCTAACCGCTGACGTAAGCTAGCTCACGGGGATAGAACACTGATGAAGACTGTTGACGCTGCATCGGGATGTAGATACTTTGTCCGAGCCAGTTTGTTCAGGTGATGTTTCTGACCGCTTCAACAAGGTGCACCTTCTTCTTCCCTCTTTTGATGTCTTGTGCTGCACCTACAATCATCTCCCATGCTCCTTGTAGTCTCAAAACTCTCCAAACATACTTGCCAAGCTCCTCAAATGCACAAAACATGCAATGCTCACCCTAAATCTACACTAAGTCCTAGTTGAATGCAAATGGGACAAAAACAAGAAAAAATGAATCTTTAAAGACTATGAAACAATGCAGAATGTTTGCTAATATGGTGTATATAATGAGTATATCAACACCCCCACACTTGCCTTTTGCTTGTCCTCAAGCAAACAAGAACAAATGAGAGAATGGGGTTTGAAAGTGGGAGCTCAAAACTAATGATGTCAATGGAAAAACTGATTTAATACCCAAGTTGTAGGTTCTAAGATGCATAGAGATTGTTCTACTTTAAAAACTTTAGCCATACCTATCATAGCAGAAAATTGAACCCTAGCTTAGCCATTACAATCATTCAATTCAACAAACTCTTTAACATTCATTAATAATAACCAATGGATAAAGTTTGTGCAAATCAAGAGAAAACATTTGGTCAAGGGACATGGTTATGAGATGAAAATGATCTCACTCAAATAAGGGCTCAAATATTCAGGGGATCACTCAATGAAACAATTCTATCTTAGGCAAAATGCTAATGGTAAAAGCACACCTATGTATGCAAGTCAAAGCTCTCTTCTACAATTTTTACCCAAGATGATCGATGTGAATCCTATCGATGGGCTTCTGCTGGTCAATGCAGGTTAAGCGGTTTAACGAAAATTGCGATATCTGTTGAACGGCATATCAGCATGACCTGAAACCAAGTCCTCCTGAAATCTAGCCCAAGTGGCTACAACGTTCGTGAAGAAAAAAGATGCTGAATAGAGACGGAGGCTACTCGTCCGAGCTGATCTTCAAGTCGGTCAAGATCAACGGTAAAAATTCCAGATGGACATGTGCTCACGTTATTCGCCGTAACTCTTCAACCACTGATGGGAATGACTCGAAACTAAAACCAAACTACAGCTAAGTCAACTGACTACAATGTTAATGAAGAATGCCGAAGCCAAATCGGAATCCAAACACCTCATCTGAGCTGATCTTCGGTCGATATGAATCATATCGGTCACCAACTGATCGTTGTACTTGACCGAAATTAATCCGCTGGGTTTATATCGATCACTACTGATCGATGCTGATAATCGATATGCTAGCATGACGTTGATGACCGAAAATCTTGTATCTGTAACTTCTTGATCGATTTCGATGACCGAAAACCTTGTATCGGTCACTCCTTGACCGATAGCCTCAGTGCACAGATCGAAAAGGGTTGAGAGGTTTCACTAAAACTACTGTAACTTTCTAACCGCTGATGGGAATGACCTGAAACCAACTCCAGACGCAAGCTAGCTCACGGGGATAGAACATTGAAGAAGACTGTTGAAGCTGCATCGGGATGTAGATGCTTTGTCCGAGCCAGTTTTGTCAGGTGAAGTTTCTGGCCGCTTTAACAAGGTGCACCTTCTTCTTACCTCTTTTGATGTCTTGTGCTGCACCTACAATCATCTCCCATGCTCCTTGTAGTCTCAAAACTCTCCAAACAAACCTGCCAAGCTCCTCAAATGCACAAAACATGCAATGCTCACCCTAAATCTACACTAAGTCCTAGTTGAATGCAAATGGGTCAAAAACAAGCAAAAACGATTGTTTAAAGACTATAAAACAATGCAGAATGTATGCTAATATGGTGTACATAATGACTATATCAACACCCCCACACTTGCCTTTTGCTTGTTCTCAAGCAAACAAGAACATATGAGAGAATGAGGTTTGAAAGTAGGAGCTCAAAACTAATGTTGTCAATGGAAAAACTGATTTAATGCCCAAATTGTAGGTTCTAAGATGCATAGAGACTGTTCTACTTTAAAAACTTTAGCCATACCTATCATAGCAGAAAAGTGAACCCTAGCTTAGCCATTACAATCATTCAAATCAACAAACTCTTTAACATTCATTAATAATAACCAATGGATAAAGTTTGTGCAAATCAAGAGAAAACATTTGGTGAAGGGACATGGTTATGAGATGAAAATGATCTCACTCAAATAAGGGTTCAAAGATTCAGGGGATCACTCAATGAAATAATTCTATCTTAGGGAAAATGCTAATGGTAAAAGCACACCTATGCATGCAAGTCAAAGCTCTCTTCTACGCTTTTTACCCAACATGATCGATGTGAATCCTATCGATGGGCTTCTGCTGGTCAATGCAGGTTGAGCGGTTTAACGAACATTGTGATATCTGTTGAACGGCATATCAGAATGACCTGAAACAAAGTCCTCCTGAAATCTAGCTCAAGTGGCTACAACGTTCGTGAAGAGTAAAGATGCTGAATAGAGACGGAGGCTACTCGTCAGAGCTGATCTTCAAGTCGGTCAAGATCAACGGTAAAAATTCCAGATGGACATGTGCTCACGTTATTCGCCGTAACTCTTCAACCACTGATGGGAATGACTCGAAACTAAAACCAAACTACAGCTAAGTCAACTGACTACAATGTTAATAAAGAACGCCGAAGCCAAATCGGAATCTAAACACCTCATCTGAGCTGGTCTTCGGTCGATATGAATCATATCGGGCACCAACTGATCGTTGTTCTTGACCGAAATTAATCCACTGGGTTTATATCGATCACTACAGATCGATGCTGATGATCGATATGCTAGCATCGGTCACTTCTTGATCGACATTGTAGACCGAAAATCTTGTATCGGTAACTTCTTGATCGATGTCGATGACCGAAAAACTTGTATCCGTCACCCCTTGACCGATAGCCTCAGTGCACAGATCGAAAAGGGTTGAGAGGTTTCACTAAAACTACTGTAACTTTCTAACCGCTGATGGGAATGACCTGAAACCAACTCCAGACGCAAGCTAGCTCACGGGGATAGAACATTGATGAAGACTGTTGAAGCTGCATCGGGATGTAGATGCTTAGTCCGAGCCAGTTTTTTCAGGTGATGTTTCTGACCGCTTCAACAAGGTGCACCTTCTTCTTCCCTCTTTTGATGTCTTGTGCTGCACCTACAATCATCTCCCATGCTCCTTGTAGTCTCAAAACTCTCCAAACATACCTGCCAAGCTCCTCAAATGCACAAAACATGCAATGCTCACCCTAAATCTACACTAAGTCCTAGTTGAATGCAAATGGGACAAAAACAAGAAAAAATGAATCTTTAAAGACTATGAAACAATGCAGAATGTATGCTAATATGGTGTATATAATGAGTATATCAACACCCCCACACTTGCCTTTTGCTTGTCCTCAAGCAAACAAGAACAAATGAGAAAATTAGGTTTGAAAATGGGAGCTCAAAACTAATGATGTCAATGAAAAAACTGATTTAATGCCCAAGTTGTAGATTCTAAGATGCATAGAGATTGTTCTACTTTAAAAACTTTAGCCATACCTATCATAGCAGAAAAGTGAACCCTAGCTTAGCCATTACAATCATTCAAATCAACAAACTCTTTAACATTCATTAATAATAACCAATGGATAAAGTTTGTGCAAATCAAGAGAAAACATTTGGTCAAGGGACATGGTTATGAGATGAAAATGATCTCACTCAAATAAGGGTTCAAAGATTCAGGGGATCACTCAATGAAATAATTCTATCTTAGGGAAAATGCCAATGGTAAAAGCACACCTATGCATGCAAGTCAAAGCTCTTTTCTACCCTTTTTACCCAAGATGATCGATGTGAATCCTATCGATGGGCTTCTGCTGGTCAATGCAGGTTGAGCGGTTTAACGAAAATTGCGATATCTATTGAACGGCATATCAGAATGACCTGAAACCAAGTCCTCCTGAAATATAGCTCAAGTGGCTACAACGTTTGTGAAGACTAAAGATGCTGAATAGAGACGGAGGCTACTCGTCCGAGCTGATCTTCAAGTCGGTCAAGTTCAACGGTAAAAATTCCTGATGGACATGTGCTCACGTTATTCGCCGTAACTCTTCAACCACAGATGAGAATGACTCGAAACTAAAACCAAACTACAGCTAAGTCAACTGACTACAATGTTAATGAAGAACACCGAAGCCAAATAGGAATCCAAACACCTCATCTGAGCTGATCTTCGGTCGATATGAATCATATCGGGCACCAACTGATCGTTGTACTTGACCGAAATTAATCCGCTGGGTTTATATCGATCACTACTGATCGATGCTGATGATCGATATGCTAGCATCGGTCACTTCTTGATCGATGTTGATGACCAAAAATCTTGTATCGGTAACTTCTTGATCGATGTCGATTACCGAAAACCTTGTATCGGTCACTCCTTGACCGATAGCCTCAGTGCACAGATCGAAAAGGGTTGAGCGGTTTCACTAAAACTACTGTAACTTTCTAACCGCTGATGGGAATGACCTGAAACCAACTCCAGACGCAAGCTAGCTCACGGGGATAGAACATTGAGGAAGACTGGTAAAGCTGCATCGGGATGTAGATGCTTTTTCCGAGCCAGTTTTGTCAGGTGAAGTTTCTGACCGCGTCAACAAGGTGCACCTTCTTCTTGCCTCTTTTGATGTCTTGTGCAGCACCTACAATCATCTCCCATGCTCCTTGTAGTCTCAAAACTTTCCAAACATACCTGCCAAGCTCCTCAAATGCACAAAACATGCAATGCTCACCCTAAATCTACACTAAGTCCTACGTGAATGCAAATGGGACAAAAACATGAAAAAATGAATCTTTAAAGACTATGAAACAATGCAGAATGTATGCTAATATGGTGTATATAATGAGTATATCAACACCCCCACACTTGCCTTTTGCTTGTCCTCAAGCAAACAAGAACAAATGAGAGAATGCGGTTTGAAAGTGGGAGCTCAAAACTAATGATGTCATTGGAAAAACTAATTTAATGCCCAAGTTGTAGGTTCTAAGATGCATAGAGATTGTTCTACTTTAAAAACTTTAGCCATACCTATCATAGAAGAAAGGTGAACCCTAGCTTAGCCATTACAATCATTCAAATCAACAAACTCTATAACATTCATTAATAATAACCAATGGATAAAGTTTGTGCAAATCAAGAGAAAATATTTGGTCAAGGGACATGGTTATGAGATGAAAATGATCTCACTCAAATAAGGGTTCAAAGATTCAGGGAATCACTCAATGAAATAATTCTATCTTAGGCAAAATGCTAATGGTAAAAGCACACCTATGCATGCAAGTCAAAGCTCTCTTCTACCCTTTTTACCCAAGATAATCGATGTGAATCCTATCGATGGGCTTCTACTGGTCAATGCAGGTTGAGCGGTTTAACCAAAATTGCGATATCTGTTGAACGGCATATCAGAATGACCTGAAACCAAGTCCTCCTGAAATCTAGCTCAGGTGGCTACAACGTTCGTGAAGAGTAAAGATGCTGAATAGAGACGGAGGCTACTCGTCCGAGCTGATCTTCAAGTCGGTCAAGATTCCTGATGGACATGTGCTCACGTTATTCGCCGTAATTCTTCAACCACTGATGGGAATGACTCGAAACTAAAACCAAACTACAGCTAAGTCAACTGACTACAATGTTAATGAAGAACGCCGAAGCCAAATCGGAATCCAAACACCTCATCTGAGCTGATCTTCGGTCGATAGGAATCATATCGGGCACCAACTGATCGTTGTACTTGACCGAAATTAATCCGCTGGGTTTATATCGATCACTACTGATCGATGCTGATGATCGATATGCTAGCATCGGTCACTTCTTGATCGATGTTGATGACCAAAAATCTTGTATCGGTAACTTCTTGATCGATGTCGATGACCGAAAACCTTGTATCGGTTACTCCTTGACCGATAGCCTCAGTGCACAGATCGAAAAGGGTTGAGCGGTTTCACTAAAACTACTGTAACTTTCTAACCGCTGATGGGAATGACCTGAAACCAACTCCTGACGAAAGCTAGCTCACGGGGATAGAACATTGATGAAGACTGGTGAAGCTGCATCGGGATGTAGATGCTTTTTCCGAGCCAGTTTCGTCAGGTGAAGTTTCTGACCGCTTCAACAAGGTGCACCTTCTTCTTGCCTCTTTTGATGTCTTGTGCAGCACCTACAATCATCTCCCATGCTCCTTGTAGTCTCAAAACTTTCCAAACATACCTGCCAAGCTCCTCAAATGCACAAAACATGCAATGCTCACCCTAAATCTACACTAAGTCCTACGTGAATGCAAATGGGACAAAAACATGAAAAAATGAATCTTTAAAGATTATGAAACAATGCAGAATGTATGCTAATATGGTGTATATAATGAGTATATCAACACCCCCACACTTGCCTTTTGCTTGTCCTCAAGCAAACAAGAACAAATGAGAGAATGCGGTTTGAAAGTGGGAGCTCAAAACTAATGATGTCATTGGAAAAACTGATTTAATGCCCAAGTTGTAGGTTCTAAGATGCATAGAGATTGTTCTACTTTAAAAACTTTAGCCATACCTATCATAGAAGAAAGGTGAACCCTAGCTTAGCCATTACAATCATTCAAATCAACAAACTCTATAACATTCATTAATAATAACCAATGGATAAAGTTTGTGCAAATCAAGAGAAAATATTTGGTCAAGGGACATGGTTATGAGATGAAAATGATCTCACTCAAATAAGGGTTCAAAGATTCAGAGAATCACTCAATGAAATAATTCTATCTTAGGCAAAATGCTAATGGTAAAAGCACACCTATGCATGCAAGTCAAAGCTCTCTTCTACCCTTTTTACCCAAGATAATCGATGTGAATCCTATCGATGGGCTTCTACTGGTCAATGCAGGTTGAGCGGTTTAACGAAAATTGCGATATCTGTTGAACGGCATATCAGAATGACCTGAAACCAAGTCCTCCTGAAATCTAGCTCAGGTGGCTACAACGTTCGTGAAGAGTAAAGATGCTGAATAGAGACGGAGGCTACTCGTCAGAGCTGATCTTCAAGTCGGTCAAGATTCCTGATGGACATGTGCTCACGTTATTCGCCGTAACTCTTCAACCACAGATGGGAATGACTCGAAACTAAACCCAAACTACAGCTAAGTCAACTGACTACAATGTTAATGAAGAACGCCGAAGCCAAATCGGAATCCAAACACCTCATCTGAGCTGATCATTGGTCGATATTAATCATATCGGGCACCAACTGATCGTTGTACTTGACTGAAATTATTCCGCTGGGTTTATATCGATCACTACTGATCGATGCTGATGATCGATATGCTAGCATCGGTCACTTCTTGATCGACATTGATGACCGAAAATCTTGTATCGGTAACTTCTTGATCGATGTCGATGACCGAAAACCTTGTATCGGTCACTCCTTGACCGATAGCCTCAGTGCACAGATCGAAAAGGGTTGAGAGGTTTCACTAAAACTACTGTAACTTTCTAACCGCTGATGGGAATGACCTGAAACCAACTCCAGACGCAAGCTAGCTCACGGGGATAGAACATTGATGAAGACTGTTGAAGCTGCAACGGGATGTAGATGCTTAGTCCGAGCCAGTTTTGTCAGGTGAAGTTTCTGACCGCTTCAACAAAGTGCACCTTCTTCTTGCCTCTTTTGATGTCTTGTGCTGCACCTACAATCATCTCCCATATTCCTTGTAGTCTCAAAACTCTCCAAACATCCCTGCCAAGCTCCTTAAATGCACAAAACATGCAATGCTCACCCTAAATCTACACTATGTCCTAGTTGAATGCAAATGGGACAAAAACAAGAACAAATGAATCTTTAAAGACTATGAAACAATGCAGAATGGATGCTAATATGGTGTATATAATGAGTATATCAACACCCCCACACTTGCCTTTTGCTTGTCCTCAAGCAAACAAGAACAAATGAGAGAATTAGGTTTGAAAGTGGGAGCTCAAAACTAATGATGTCAATGGAAAAACTGATTTAATGCCCAAGTTGTAGATTCTAAGATGCATAGAGATTGTTCTACTTTAAAAACTTTAGCCATACCTATCATAGCAGAAAAGTGAACCCTAGCTTAGCCATTACAATCATTCAAATCAACAAACTCTTTAACATTCATTAATAATAACCAATGGATAAAGTTTGTGCAAATCAAGAGAAAACATTTGGTCAAGGGACATGGTTATGAGATGAAAATGATCTCACTCAAATAAGGGTTCAAAGATTCAGGGGATCACTCAATGAAATAATTCTATCTTAGGCAAAATGCCAATGGTAAAAGCACACCTATGCATGCAAGTCAAAGCTCTTTTCTACCCTTTTTACCCAAGATGATCGATGTGAATCCTATCGATGGGCTTCTGCTGGTCAATGCAGGTTGAGCGGTTTAACGAAAATTGCGATATCTGTTGAACGGCATATCAGAATGACCTGAAACCAAGTCCTCCTGAAATCTAGCTCAAGTGGCTACAACTTTTGTGAAGACTAAAGATGCTGAATAAAGACGGAGGCTACTCGTCCGAGCTGATCTTCAAGTCGGTCAAGATCAACGGTAAAAATTCCTGATGGACATGTGCTCACGTTATTCGCCGTAACTCTTCAACCACTGATGGGAATGACTCGAAACTAAAACCAAACTACAGCGAAGTCAACTGACTACAATGTTAATGAAGAACGCCGAAGCCAAATCGGAATCCAAACACCTCATCTGAGCTGATCTTCGGTCGATATGAATCATATCGGGCACCAACTGATCGTTGTACTTGACCGAAATTAATCCGCTGGGTTTATATCGATCACTACTGATCGATGCTGACGATCGATATGCTAGCATCGGTCACTTCTTGATCGATGTTGATGACCAAAAATCTTGTATCAGTAACTTATTGATCGATGTCGATGACCGAAAACCTTGTATCGGTCACTCCTTGACCGATAGCCTCAGTGCACAGATCGAAAAGGGTTGAGCGGTTTCACTAAAACTACTGTAACTTTCTAACCGCTGATGGGAATGACCTGAAACCAACTCCAGACGCAAGCTAGCTCACGGGGATAGAACATTGATGAAGACTGGTGAAGCTGCATCGGGATGTAGATGCTTTTTCCGAGCCAGTTTTGTCAGGTGAAGTTTCTGACCGCTTCAACAAGGTGCAGCTTCTTCTTGCCTCTTTTGATGTCTTGTGCAGCACCTACAATCATCTCCCATGCTCCTTGTAGTCTCAAAACTTTCCAAACATACCTGCCAAGCTCCTCAAATGCACAAAACATGCAATGCTCACCCTAAATCTACACTAAGTCCTACGTGAATGCAAATGGGACAAAAACATGAAAAAATGAATCTTTAAAGACTATGAAACAATGCAGAATGTATGCTAATATGGTGTATATAATGAGTATATCAACACCCCCACACTTGCCTTTTGCTTGTCCTCAAGCAAACAAGAACAAATGAGAGAATGCGGTTTGAAAGTGGGAGCTCAAAACTAATGATGTCATTGGAAAAACTGATTTAATGCCCAAGTTGTAGGTTCTAAGATGCATAGAGATTGTTCTACTTTAAAAACTTTAGCCATACCTATCATAGAAGAAAGGTGAACCCTAGCTTAGCCATTACAATCATTCAAATCAACAAACTCTATAACATTCATTAATAATAACCAATGGATAAAGTTTGTGCAAATCAAGAGAAAATATTTGGTCAAGGGACATGGTTATGAGATGAAAATGATCTCACTCAAATAAGGGTTCAAAGATTCAGAGAATCACTCAATGAAATAATTCTATCTTAGGCAAAATGCTAATGGTAAAAGCACACCTATGCATGCAAGTCAAAGCTCTCTTCTACCCTTTTTACCCAAGATAATCGATGTGAATCCTATCGATGGGCTTCTACTGGTCAATGCAGGTTGAGCGGTTTAACCAAAATTGCGATATCTGTTGAACGGCATATCAGAATGACCTGAAACCAAGTCCTCCTGAAATCTAGCTCAGGTGGCTACAACGTTCGTGAAGAGTAAAGATGCTGAATAGAGACGGAGGCTACTCGTCCGAGCTGATCTTCAAGTCGGTCAAGATTCCTGATGGACATGTGCTCACGTTATTCGCCGTAACTCTTCAACCACAGATGGGAATGACTCGAAACTAAACCCAAACTACAGCTAAGTCAACTGACTACAATGTTAATGAAGAACGCCGAAGCCAAATCGGAATCCAAACACCTCATCTGAGCTGATCATTGGTCGATATTAATCATATCGGGCACCAACTGATCGTTGTACTTGACTGAAATTATTCCGCTGGGTTTATATCGATCACTACTGATCGATGCTGATGATCGATATGCTAGCATCGGTCACTTCTTGATCGACATTGATGACCGAAAATCTTGTATCGGTAACTTCTTGATCGATGTCGATGACCGAAAACCTTGTATCGGTCACTCCTTGACCGATAGCCTCAGTGCACAGATCGAAAAGGGTTGAGAGGTTTCACTAAAACTACTGTAACTTTCTAACCGCTGATGGGAATGACCTGAAACCAACTCCAGACGCAAGCTAGCTCACGGGGATAGAACATTGATGAAGACTGTTGAAGCTGCAACGGGATGTAGATGCTTAGTCCGAGCCAGTTTTGTCAGGTGAAGTTTCTGACCGCTTCAACAAAGTGCACCTTCTTCTTGCCTCTTTTGATGTCTTGTGCTGCACCTACAATCATCTCCCATATTCCTTGTAGTCTCAAAACTCTCCAAACATACCTGCCAAGCTCCTTAAATGCACAAAACATGCAATGCTCACCCTAAATCTACACTATGTCCTAGTTGAATGCAAATGGGACAAAAACAAGAACAAATGAATCTTTAAAGACTATGAAACAATGCAGAATGGATGCTAATATGGTGTATATAATGAGTATATCAACACCCCCACACTTGCCTTTTGCTTGTCCTCAAGCAAACAAGAACAAATGAGAGAATTAGGTTTGAAAGTGGGAGCTCAAAACTAATGATGTCAATGGAAAAACTGATTTAATGCCCAAGTTGTAGATTCTAAGATGCATAGAGATTGTTCTACTTTAAAAACTTTAGCCATACCTATCATAGCAGAAAAGTGAACCCTAGCTTAGCCATTACAATCATTCAAATCAACAAACTCTTTAACATTCATTAATAATAACCAATGGATAAAGTTTGTGCAAATCAAGAGAAAACATTTGGTCAAGGGACATGGTTATGAGATGAAAATGATCTCACTCAAATAAGGGTTCAAAGATTCAGGGGATCACTCAATGAAATAATTCTATCTTAGGCAAAATGCCAATGGTAAAAGCACATCTATGCATGCAAGTCAAAGCTCTTTTCTACCCTTTTTACCCAAGATGATCGATGTGAATCCTATCGATGGGCTTCTGCTGGTCAATGCAGGTTGAGCGGTTTAACGAAAATTGCGATATCTGTTGAACGGCATATCAGAATGACCTGAAACCAAGTCCTCCTGAAATCTAGCTCAAGTGGCTACAACTTTTGTGAAGACTAAAGATGCTGAATAAAGACGGAGGCTACTCGTCCGAGCTGATCTTCAAGTCGGTCAAGATCAACGGTAACAATTCCTGATGGACATGTGCTCACGTTATTCGCCGTAACTCTTCAACCACTGATGGGAATGACTCGAAACTAAAACCAAACTACAGCTAAGTCAACTGACTACAATGTTAATGAAGAACGCCGAAGCCAAATCGGAATCCAAACACCTCATCTGAGCTGATCTTCGGTCGATATGAATCATATCGGGCACCAACTGATCGTTGTACTTGACCGAAATTAATCCGCTGGGTTTATATCGATCACTACTGATCGATGCTGACGATCGATATGCTAGCATCGGTCACTTCTTGATCGATGTTGATGACCAAAAATCTTGTATCGGTAACTTATTGATCGATGTCGATGACCGAAAACCTTGTATCGGTCACTCCTTGACCGATAGCCTCAGTGCACAGATCGAAAAGGGTTGAGCGGTTTCACTAAAACTACTGTAACTTTCTAACCGCTGATGGGAATGACCTGAAACCAACTCCAGACGCAAGCTAGCTCACGGGGATAGAACATTGATGAAGACTGGTGAAGCTGCATCGGGATGTAGATGCTTTTTCCGAGCCAGTTTTGTCAGGTGAAGTTTCTGACCGCTTCAACAAGGTGCAGCTTCTTCTTGCCTCTTTTGATGTCTTGTGCAGCACCTACAATCATCTCCCATGCTCCTTGTAGTCTCAAAACTTTCCAAACATACCTGCCAAGCTCCTCAAATGCACAAAACATGCAATGCTCACCCTAAATCTACACTAAGTCCTACGTGAATGCAAATGGGACAAAAACAAGAAAAAATGAATCTTTAAAGACTATGAAACAATGCAGAATGTATGCTAATATGGTGTATATAATGAGTATATCAACACCCCCACACTTGCCTTTTGCTTGTCCTCAAGCAAACAAGAACAAATGAGAGAATGCGGTTTGAAAGTGAGAGCTCAAAACTAATGATGTCATTGGAAAAACTGATTTAATGCCCAAGTTGTAGGTTCTAAGATGCATAGAGATTGTTCTACTTTAAAAACTTTAGCCATACCTATCATAGAAGAAAGGTGAACCCTAGCTTAGCCATTACAATCATTCAAATCAACAAACTCTATAACATTCATTAATAATAACCAATGGATAAAGTTTGTGCAAATCAAGAGAAAACATTTGGTCAAGGGACATGGTTATGAGATGAAAATGATCTCACTCAAATAAGGGTTCAAAGATTCAGGGAATCACTCAATGAAATAATTCTATCTTAGGCAAAATGCTAAGGGTAAAAGAACACCTATGCATGCAAGTCAAAGCTCTCTTCTACCTTTTTTACCCAAGATAATCGATGTGAATCCTATCGATGGGCTTCTACTGGTCAATGCAGGTTGAGCGGTTTAACCAAAATTGCGATATCTGTTGAACGGCATATAAGAATGACCTGAAACCAAGTCCTCCTGAAATCTAGCTCAGGTGGCTACAACGTTCGTGAAGAGTAAAGATGCTGAATAGAGACGGAGGCTACTCGTCCGAGCTGAGCTTCAAGTCGGTCAAGATTCCTGATGGACATGTGCTCACGTTATTCGCCGTAACTCTTCAACCACTCATGGGAATGACTCGAAACTAAAACCACACTACAGCTAAGTCAACTGACTACAATGTTAATGAAGAACGCCGAAGCCAAATCGGAATCCAAACACCTCATCTGAGCTGATCATTGGTCGATATTAATCATATCGGGCACCAACTGATCGTTGTACTTGACTGAAATTAATCCGCTGGGTTTATATCGATCACTACTGATCGATGCTGACGATCGATATGCTAGCATCGGTCACTTCTTGATCGACGTTGATGACCGAAAATCTTGTATCGTTAACTTCTTGATCCATGTCGATGACCGAAAACCTTCTATCGGTCACTCCTTGACCGATAGCCTTAGTGCACAGAGCGAAAAGGGTTGAGCGGTTTCACTAAAACTACTGTAACTTTCTAACTGCTGATGGGAATGACCTGAAACCAACTCCAGACGCAAGCTAGCTCACGGGGATAGAACATTAATGAAGACTTTTGAAGCTGAATCGGGATTTAGATGCTTTTTCCGAGCCAGTTTTGTCAGGTGAAGTTTCTGACCGCTTCAACAAGGTGCATCTTCTTCTTGTCTCTTTTGATGTCTTGTGCTGCACCTACAATCATCTCCCATGCTCCTTGTAGTCTCAAAACTCTCCAAACATACCTGCCAAGCTCCTCAAATGCAAAAAACATGCAATGCTCACCCTAAATCTACACTAAGTCCTAGTTGAATGCAAATGGGACAAAAACAAGAAAAATAGAATGTTTAAAGACTATGAAACAATGCAGAATGTATGATAATATGGTGTATATAATGAGTATATCAACACCCCCACACTTGCCTTTTGCTTGTCCTCAAGCAAACAAGAACAAATGAGAGAATGAGGTTTGAAAGTGGGAGCTCAAAACTAATGATGTCAATGGAAAAACTGATTTAATGCCCAAGTTGTAGGTTCTAAGATGCATAGAGATTGTTCTACTTTAAAAACTTTAGCCATACCTATCATAGCAGACAGTGAACCCTAGCTTAGCCATTACAATCATTCAAATCAACAAACTCTTTAACATTCATTAATAATAACCAATGGATAAAGTTTGTGCAAATCAATAGAAAACATTTGGTCAAGGGACATGGTTATGAGATGAAAATGATCTCACTCAAATAAGGGTTCAAAGATTCAGGGGATCACTCAATGAAATAATTCTATCTTAGGCAAAATGCTAATGGTAAAAGCAAATCTATGCATGCAAGTCAAAGCTCTCTTCTACCCTTTTTAGCAAAGATGATCGATGTGAATTCTATCGATGGGCTTCTGCTGGTCAATGCAGGTTGAGCGGTTTAATGAAAACTACGATATCTGTTGAACGGCATATCAGAATGACCTGAAACCAAGTCCTCCTGAAATCTAGCTCAAGTGGCTACAACGTTCGTGAAGAGTAAAGATGCTGAATAGAGACGGAGGCTACTCGTCCGAGCTGATCTTCAAATCGGTCAAGATCAATGGTAAAAATTCCAGATGGACATGTGCTCACGTTATTTGCCGTAACTCTTCAACCACTGATGGGAATGACTCGAAACTAAAACCAAACTACAGCTAAGTCAACTGACTACAATGTTAATGAAGAACGCCGAAGCCAAATCGGAATCCAAACACCTCATCTGAGCTGATCATTGGTCGATATGAATCATATCGGGCACCAACTGATCGTTGTACTTGACCGAAATTAATCCGCTGGGTTTATATCGATCACTACTGATCGATGCTGATGATCGATATGCTAGCATCGGTCATTCTTGATCGACGTTGATGACCGAAAATCTTGTATCGGTAACTTCTTGATCAATGTCGATGACCGAAAACCTTGTATCGGTCACTCCTTGACCAATAGCCTCAGTGCACAGATCGAAAAGGGTTGAGCGGTTTCACTAAAACTACTGTAACTTTGTAACCGCTGATGGGAATGACCTGAAACCAACTCCAGACGCAACCTAGCTCACGGGGATAGAACATTGATGAAGACTGGTGAAGCTGCATCGGGATGTAGATGCTTTTTCTGAGCCAGTTTTGTCAGGTGAAGTTTCTGAACGCTTCAACAAGGTGCACCTTCTTCTTGCCTCTTTTGATGTCTTGTGCAGCACCTACAATCATCTCCCATGCTCCTTGTAGTCTCAAAACTTTCCAAACATACCTGCCAAGCTCCTCAAATGCACAAAACATGCAATGCTCACCCTAAATCTACACTAAGTCCTACGTGAATGCAAATGGGACAAAAACATGAAAAAATGAATCTTTAAAGACTATGAAACAATGCAGAATGTATGCTAATATGGTGTATATAATGAGTATATTAACACCCCCACACTTGCCTTTTGCTTGTCCTCAAGCAAACAAGAACAAATGAGCGAATGCGGTTTGAAAGTGGGAGCTCAAAACTAATGATGTCATTGGAAAAACTGATTTAATGCCCAAGTTGTAGGTTCTAAGATGCATAGAGATTGTTCTACTTTAAAAACTTTAGCCATACCTATCATAGAAGAAAGGTGAACCCTAGCTTAGCCATTACAATCATTCAAATCAACAAACTCTATAACATTCATTAATAATAACCAATGGATAAAGTTTGTGCAAATCAATAGAAAACATTTGGTCAAGGGACATGGTTATGAGATGAAAATGATCTCACTCAAATAAGGGTTCAAAGATTCAGGGAATCACTCAATGAAATAATTCTATCTTAGGCAAAATGCTAATGGTAAAAGACAACCTATGCATGCAAGTTAAAGCTCTCTTCTACCCTTTTTACCCAAGATGATCGATGTGAATCCTATCGATGGGCTTCTGCTGGTCAATGCAGGTTGAGCGGTTTAACGAAAATTACGATATCTGTTGAACGGCATATCAGAATGACCTGAAATCAAGTCCTCCTGAAATCTAGCTCAAGTGGCTACAACTTTCGTGAAGTGTAAAGATGCTGAATAGAGACGGAGGCCACTCGTCCGAGCTGATCTTCAATATGTCAAGATCAACAGTAAAAATTCCAGATGGACATGTGCTCACGTCATTCGCCGTAACTCTTCAACCTACACTCATCTCCCATGATCCTTGTAGTCTCAAAACTCTCCAAACATACCTGCCAAGCTCCTCAAATGCAAAAACATGCAATGCTCACCCTAAATCTACACTAAGTCCTAGTTGAATGCAAATGGCACAAAAACAAGAAAAATAGAATGTTTAAAGACTATGAAACAATGCAGAATGTATGCTAATATGGTGTATATAATGAGTATATCAATACCCCCACACTTGCCTTTTGCTTGTCCTCAAGCAAACAAGAACAAATGAGAGAATGCGGTTTGAAAGTGGGAGCTCAAAACTAATGATGTCAATGGGAAAACTGATTTAATGCCCAAGTTGTAGGTTCTAAGATTCATAGAGATTGTTCTACTTTAAAAACTTTAGCCATACCTATCATAGCAGAAAAGTGAACCCAAGCTTAGCCATTACAATCATTCAAATCAACAAACTCTATAACATTCATTAATAATAACCAATGGATAAAGTTTGTGCAAATCAAGAGAAAACATTTGGTCAAGGGACATGGTTATGAGATGAAAATGATCTCACTCAAATAAGGGTTCAAAGATTCAGGGAATCACTCAATGAAATAATTCTATCTTAGGCAAAATGCTAATGGTAAAAGCAAACCTTTGCATGCAAGTCAAAGCTCTCTTCTACCCTTTTTACCCAAGATGATCGATGTGAATCCTATCGATGGGCTTCTGCTGGTCAATGCAGGTTGAGCGGTTTAACGAAAATTACGATATCTGTTGAACGGCATATCAGAATGACCTGAAATCAAGTCCTCCTGAAATCTAGCTCAAGTGGCTACAACTTTCGTGAAGTGTAAAGATGCTGAATAGAGACGGAGGCCACTCGTCCGAGCTGATCTTCAAGATGTCAAGATCAACAGTAAAAATTCCAGATGGACATGTGCTCACGTCATTCGCCGTAACTCTTCAACCTACACTCATCTCCCATGCTCCTTGTAGTCTCAAAACTCTCCAAACATATCTGCCAAGCTCCTCAAATGCAAAAAACATGCAATGCACACCCTAAATCTACACTAAGTCCTAGTTGAATGCAAATGGGACAAAAACAAGAAAAATAGAATGTTTAAAGACTATGAAACAATGCAGAATGTATGATAATATGGTGTATATAATGAGTATATCAACACCCCCACACTTGCCTTTTGCTTGTCCTCAAGCAAACAAGAACAAATGAGAGAATGAGGTTTGAAAGTGGGAGCTCAAAACTAATGATGTCAATGGAAAAACTGATTTAATGCCCAAGTTGTAGGTTCTAAGATTCATAGAGATTGTTCTACTTTAAAAACTTTAGCCATACCTATCATAGCAGAAAAGTGAACCCTAGCTTAGCCATTACAATCATTCAAATGAACAAACTCTTTAACATTCATTAATAATAACCAATGGATAAAGTTTGTGCAAATCAAGAGAAAACATTTGGTCAAGAGACATGGTTATGAGATGAAAATGATCTCACTCAAATAAGGGTTCAAATATTCAGGGGATCACTGAATGAAATAATTTTATCTTAGGCAAAATGCTAATGGTAAAAGCACACCTATGCATGCAAGTGAAAGCTCTCTTCTACCCTTTTTACCCAAGATAATCGATGTGAATCCTATCGATGGGCTTCTGCTGGTCAATGCAGGTTGAGTGGTTTAACAAAAATTGCGATATCTGTTGAACGGTATATCAGAATGACCTGAAACCAAGTCCTCCAGATATCAAGCTCAAGTGGCTACAACGTTCGTGAAGAGTAAAGATGCTGAATAGAGACGGAGGCTACTCGTCCGAGCTGATCTTCAAATCGGTCAAGATCAACAGTAAAAATTCCAGATGGACATGTGCGCACGTTATTCGCCGTAACTCTTCAACCACTGATGAGAATGACTCGAAACTAAAACCAAACTACAGATAAGTCAACTGACTACAATGTTAATGTAGAACTCCGAAGCCAAATCGGAATCCAAACACCTCATCTGAGCTGATCATTGGTCGATATGAATCATATCGGGCACCAACTGATCGTTGTACTTGACCGAAATTAATCCGCTGGGTTTATATCGATCACTACTGATCGATGCTGATGATCGATATGCTACCATCGGTCACTTCTTGATCGACGTTGATGACCGAAAATCTTGTATCGGTAACTTCTTGATCGATGTCGATGACCGAAAACCTTGTATCGGTCACTCCTTAACAGATTGCCTCAATGCACAGATCGAAAAGGGTTGAGCGGTTTCACTAAAACTACTGTAACTTTCTAACCGCTGATAAGAATGACCTGAAACCAACTCCAGACGCAAGCTAGCTCACGGGGATAGAACATTGATGAAGACTTCTGAAGCTGAATCGGGATGTAGATGCTTTGTCCGAGCAAGTTTTGTCAGGTTAGGTTTCTGACCGCTTCAACAAGGTGCACCTTCTTCTTGCCTCTTTTGATGTATTGTGCTGCACCTACAATCATCTTTCATTCTCCTTGTAGTCTTAAAACTCTCCAAAAATACCTGCCAAGCTCCTCAAATGCACAGAACATGCAATGCACACCCTAAATCTACACTAAGTCCTAGTTGAATGCAAATGGGACAAAAACAAGAAAAAGTGAATCTTTGAAGACTATGAAACAATGCAGAATGTATGCTAATATGGTGTATATAATGAGTATATCAACACCCCCACACTTGCCTTTTGCTTGTCCTCAAGCAAACAAGAACAAATGAGAGAATGCGGTTTGAAAGTGGGAGCTCAAAACTAATGATGTCAATGGAAAAACTGATTTAATGCCCAAGTTGTAGGTTCTAAGATTCATAGAGATTGTTCTACTTTAAAAACTTTAGCCATACCTATCATAGCAGAAAAGTGAACCCTAGCTTAGCCATTACAATCATTCAAATCAACAAACTCTTTAACATTCATTAATAATAACCAATGGATAAAGTTTGTGCAAATCAAGAGAAAACATTTGGTCAAGAGACATGGTTATGAGATGAAAATGATCTCACTCAAATAAGGGTTCAAATATTCAGGGGATCACTCAATGAAATAATTCTATGTTAGGCAAAATGCTAATGGTAAAAGCACACCTATGCATGCAAGTCAAAGCTCTCTTCTACCCTTTTTACCCAAGATAATCGATGTGAATCCTATCGATGGGCTTCTGCTGGTCAATGCAGGTTGAGCGGTTTAACAAAAATTGCGATATCTGTTGAACGGCATTTCAGAATGACCTGAAACCAAGTCCTACAGAAATCTAGCTCAAGTGGCTACAACGTTCGTGAAGAGTAAAGATGCTGAATAGAGACGGAGGCTACTCGTCCGAGCTGATCTTCAAGTCGGTCAAGATCAACGGTAAAAATTCCAGATGGACATGTGCTCACGTTATTCGCTGTAACTCTTCAACCACTGATGGGAATGACTCGAAACTAAAACAAACTACAAACTAACTAAACTGACTACAATTTTAGTGAAGAACGCCGAAGCCAAATCGGAATCCAAACACCTCATCTGAGCTGATCTTCAGTCGATATGAATCATATTGGGCACCAACTGATCGTTGTACTTGACCGAAATTAATCCGCTGGGTTTATATCAATCACTACTGATCGATGCTGATGATCGATATGCTAGCATTGGTCACTTCTTGATCGACGTTGATGACCAAAGATCTTGTATCGGTAACTTCTTGATCGATGTCGATGACCGAAAACCTTGTATCGGTCACTCCTTGACCGATAGCCTCAGTGCACAAATCGAAAAGGGTTGAGCGGTTTCACTAAAACTACTGTAACTTTCTAACCGCTGATGGGAATGACCTGAAACGAACTCCAGACGCAAGCTAGCTCACGGGGATAGAACATTGATGAAGAATGTTGAAGCTGAATCGGGATGTAGATGCTTTGTCCGAGCCAGTTTTGTCAGGTGAAGTTTCTGACCGCTTCAACAAGGTGCACATTCTTCTTGCCTCTTTTCATGTCTTGTGCTGCACCTACAATCATCTTTCATGCTCCTTGTAGTCTCAAAACTCTCCAAAAATACCTGCCAAGCTCCACAAATGCACAAAACATGCAATGCACACCCTAAATCTACACTAAGTCCTAGTTGAATGCAAATGGGACAAAAACAAGAAAAAGTGAATCTTTAAAGACTATGAAACAATGCAGAATGTATGCTAATATGGTGTATATAATGAGTATATCAACACCCCCACACTTGCCTTTTGCTTGTCCTCAAGCAAAGAAGAACAAATGAGATAATGCGGTTTGAAAGTGGGAGCTCAAAACTAATGATGTCAATGGAAAAACTGATTTAATGCCCAAGTTGTAGGTTCTAAGATGCATAGAGATTGTTCTACTTTAAAAACTTTAGCCATACCTATCATAGCAGAAAGGTGAACCGTAGCTTAGCCATTACAATCATTCAAATCAACAAACTCTTTAACATTCATTAATAATAACCAATGGATAAAGTTTGTGCAAATCAAGAGAAAACATTTGGTCAAGGGACATGGTTATGAGATGAAAATGATCTCACTCAAATAAGGGTTCAAAGATTCAGGGGATCACTCAATGAAATAATTCTATCTTAGGCAAAATGCTAATGGTAAAAGCATACCTATGCATGCATGTCAAAGCTCTCTTCTACCCTTTTTACCCAAGATGATCGATGTGAATCTTATCGATGGGCTTCTGCTGGTCAATGCAGGTTGAGCGGTTTAAAGAAAATTGCGATATCTGTTGAACGGCATATCAAAATGACCTGAAACCAAGACCTCCTGAAATCTAGCTCAGGTGGCTACAACGTTCGTGAACAGTAAAGATGCTGAATAGAGACGGAGGCTACTCGTCCGAGCTGATCTTCAAGTCGGTCAAGATCAACGGTAAAAATTCCAGATGGATATGTGCTCACGTTATTCGCCGTAACTCTTCAACCACTGATGGGAATGATTCGAAACTAAAACCAAACTACAGCTAAGTCAACTGACTAAAATGTTAATGAAGAACGCCGAAGCCAAATCGGAATCCAAACACCTCATCTGAGCTGATCTTCGGTCGATATGAATCATATCGGGCACCAACTGATGGTTGTACTTGACCGAAATTAATCCGCTGGGTTTATATCGATCACTACTGATCGATGCTGATGATCGATATGCTAGCATCGGTCACTTCTTGATCAACATTGATGACCGAAAATCTTGTATCGGTAACTTCTTGATCGATGTCGATGACCGAAAACCTTGTATCGGTCACTCCTTGACCGATAGCCTCAGTGCACAGATCAAAAAGGGTTGAGCGGTTTCACGAAAACTACTGTACCTTTTTAACCACGTATGGGAATGACCTGAAACCAACTCCAGACGCAAGCTAGCTCACGGGGATAGAACATTGATAAAGACTGTTGAAGCTGAATCGGGATGTAGATACTTTGTCTGAGCCAGTTTTGTGAGTTGAAGTTTCTGACCGCTTCAACAAGGTGCACCTTCTTCTTGCCTCTTTTGATGTATTGTGCTGCACCTACAATCATCTTTCATGCTCCTTGTAGTCTCAAAACTCTCCAAAAATACCTGCCAAGCTCCTCAAATGCACAAAACATGCAATGCACACCCTAATTCTACACTAAGTCCTAGTTGAATGCAAATGGGACAAAAACAAGAAAAAGTGAATCTTTAAAGACTATGAAACAATGCAGAATATATGCTAATATGGTGTATATAATGAGTATATCAACACCCCCACACTTACCTTTTGCTTGTCCTCAAGCAAACAAGAACAAATGAGAGAATGAGGTTTGAAAGTGGGAGCTCAAAACTAATGATGTCAATGGAAAAACTGATTTAATGCCCAAGTTGTAGGTTCTAAGATGCATAGAGATTGTTCTACTTTAAAAACTTTAGCCATACCTATCATAGTAGAAAAGTGAACCCTAGCTTAGCCATTACAATCATTCAAATCAACAAACTCTTTAACATTCATTAATAATAACCAATGGATAAAGTTTGTGCAAATCAAGAGAAAACATTTGGTCAAAAGACATGGTTATGAGATGAAAATGATCTCACTCAAATAAGGGTTCAAAGATTCAGGAGATCACTCAATGAAATAATTCTATCTTAGGCAAAATGCTAATGGTAAAAGCACACCTATGCATGCAAGTCAAAGCTCTCTTCTACCCTTTTTACCCAAGATGATCGATGTGAATCCTATCGATGGGCTTCTGCCGGTCAATGCAGATTGAGCGGTTTAACAAAAATTACGATATCTGTTGAACGGCATATCAGAATAACCTGAAACCAAGTCCTCCTGAAATCTAGCTCAAGTTGCTACCACTTTCGTGAATAGTAAAGATGCTGAATAGAGACGGAGGCTACTCGTCCGAGCTGATCTTCAAGTCGGTCAAGATCAACGGTAAAAATTCCAGATGGACATGTGCTCACGTTATTCGCCGTAACTTTTCAACCACTGATGGGAATGACTCGAAACTAAAACCAAACTACAACTAAGTCAACTTACTACAATGTTAATGAAAAAGTCCGAAGCCAAATCGGAATCCAAACACCTCATCTGAGCTGATCATTAGTCGATATGAATCATATTGGGCACCAACTGATCATTGTACTTGACCGAAATTAATCCGCTGGGTTTATATCAATCACTACTGATCGATGCTGATGATCGATATGCTAGCATCGGTCACTTCTTGATCGATGTTGATGATTTAAGATCTTGTATCGGTAACTTCTTGATCGATGTCGATGACCGAAAACCTTGTATCGGTCACTCCTTGACCGATAGCCTCAGTGCACAGATCGAAAAGGGTTGAGCGGTTTCACTAAAACTACTGTAACTTTCTAACCGCTGATGGGAATGACCTGAAACGAACTCCAGACGCAAGCTAGCTCACGGGGATAGAACATTGATGAAGAATGTTGAAGCTGAATCGGGATGTAGATGCTTTGTCCGAGCCAGTTTTTTGTCAGGTGAAGTTTCTGACCGCTTCAACAAGGTGCACCTTCTTCTTGCCTCTTTTCATGTCTTGTCCTGCACCTACAATCATCTTTCATGCTCCTTTTAGTCTCAAAACTCTTCGAAAATACCTGCCAAGCTCCTCAAATTCACAAAACATGCAATGCACACCCTAAATCTACACTAAGTCCTAGTTGAATGCAAATGGGACAAAAACAAGAAAAAGTGAATCTTTAAAGACTATGAAACAATGCAGAATGTATGCTAATATGGTGTATATAATGAGTATATCATCACCCCCACACTTGCCTTTTGCTTGTCCTCAAGCAAACAAGAACAAATGAGAGAATGCGGTTTGAAAGTGGGAGCTCAAAACTAATGATGTCAATGGAAAAACTGATTTAATGCCCAAGTTGTAGGTTCTAAGATGCATAGAGATTGTTCTACTTTAAAAACTTTAGCCATACCTATCATAGCAGAAAGGTGAACCCTAGCTTAGCCATTACAATCATTCAAATCAACAAACTCTTTAACATTCATTAATAATAACCAATGGATAAAGTTTGTGCAAATCAAGAGAAAACATTTGGTCAAGGGACATGGTTATGAGATGAAAATGATCTCACTCAAATAAGGGTTCAAAGATTCAGGGGATCACTCAATGAAATAATTCTATCTTAGGCAAAATGCTAATGGTAAAAGCATACCTATGCATGCATGTCAAAGCTCTCTTCTACCCTTTTTACCCAAGATGATCGATGTGAATCCTATCGATGGGCTTCTGCTGGTCAATGCAGGTTGAGCGGTTTAAAGAAAATTGCGATATCTGTTGAACGGCATATCAAAATGACCTGAAACCAAGACCTCCTGAAATCTAGCTCAGGTGGCTACAACGTTCGTGAAGAGTAAAGATGCTGAATAGAGACGGAGGCTACTCGTCCGAGCTGATCTTCAAGTCGGTCAAGATCAACGGTAAAAATTCCAGATGGATATGTGCTCACGTTATTCGCCGTAACTCTTCAACCACTGATGGAAATTATTCGAAACTAAAACCAAACTACAGCTAAGTCAACTGACTAAAATGTTAATGAAGAACGCCGAAGCCAAATCGGAATCCAAACACCTCATCTGAGCTGATCTTCGGTCGATATGAATCATATCGGGCACCAACTGATGGTTGTACTTGACCGAAATTAATCCGCTGGGTTTATATCGATCACTACTGATCGATGCTGATGATCGATATGCTAGCATCGGTCACTTCTTGATCAACATTGATGACCGAAAATCTTGTATCGGTAACTTCTTGATCGATGTCGATGACCGAAAACCTTGTATCGGTCACTCCTTGACCGATAGCCTTAGTGCACAGATCAAAAAGGGTTGAGCGGTTTCACGAAAACTACTGTACCTTTTTAACCACGTATGGGAATGACCTGAAACCAACTCCAGACGCAAGCTAGCTCACGGGGATAGAACATTGATAAAGACTGTTGAAGCTGAATCGGGATGTAGATACTTTGTCTGAGCCACTTTTGTCAGTTGAAGTTTCTGACCGCTTCAACAAGGTGCACCTTCTTCTTGCCTCTTTTGATGTATTGTGCTGCACCTACAATCATCTTTCATGCTCCTTGTAGTCTCAAAACTCTCTAAAAATACCTGCCAAGCTCCTCAAATGCACAAAACATGCAATGCACACCCTAAATCTACACTAAGTCCTTGTTGAATGCAAATGGGACAAAAACAAGAAAAAGTGAATCTTTAAAGACTATGAAACAATGCAGAATATATGCTAATATGGTGTATATAATGAGTATATCAACACCCCCACACTTACCTTTTGCTTGTCCTCAAGCAAACAAGAACAAATGAGAGAATGAGGTTTGAAAGTGGGATCTCATAACTAATGATGTCAATGGAAAAACTGATTTAATGCCCAAGTTGTAGGTTCTAAGATGCATAGAGATTGTTCTACTTTAAAAACTTTAGCCATACCTATCATAGTAGAAAAGTGAACCCTAGCTTAGCCATTACAATCATTTAAATCAACAAACTCTTTAACATTCATTAATAATAACCAATGGATAAAGTTTGTGCAAATCAAGAGAAAACATTTGGTCAAAAGACATGGTTATGAGATGAAAATGATCTCACTCAAATAAGGGTTCAAAGATTCAGGAGATCACTCAATGAAATAATTCTATCTTAGGCAAAATGCTAATGGTAAAAGCACACCTATGCATGCAAGTCAAAGCTCTCTTCTACCCTTTTTACCCAAGATGATCGATGTGAATCCTATCGATGGGCTTCTGCCGGTCAATGCAGATTGAGCGGTTTAACAAAAATTACGATATCTGTTGAACGGCATATCAGAATAACCTGAAACCAAGTCCTCCTGAAATCTAGCTCAAGTTGCTACCACTTTCGTGAATAGTAAAGATGCTGAATAGAGACGGAGGCTACTCGTCCGAGCTGATCTTCAAGTCGGTCAAGATCAACGGTAAAAATTCCAGATGGACATGTGCTCACGTTATTCGCCGTAACTTTTCAACCACTGATGGGAATGACTCGAAACTAAAACCAAACTACAGCTAAGTCAACTTACTACAATGTTAATGAAAAAGTCCGAAGCCAAATCGGAATCCAAACACCTCATCTGAGCTGATCATTAGTCGATATGAATCATATTGGGCACCAACTGATCGTTGTACTTGACCGAAATTAATCCGCTGGGTTTATATCAATCACTACTGATCGATGCTGATGATCGATATGCTAGCATCGGTCACTTCTTGATCGACGTTGATGACCTAAGATCTTGTATCGGTAACTTCTTGATCGATGTCGATGACCGAAAACCTTGTATCGGTCACTCCTTGACTGATAGCCTCAGTGCACAGATCGAAAAGGGTTGAGCGGTTTCACTAAAACTACTGTAACTTTCTAACCGCTGATGGGAATGACCTGAAACGAACTCCAGACGCAAGCTAGCTCACGGGGATAGAACATTGATGAAGAATGTTGAAGCTGAATCGGGATGTAGATGCTTTGTCCGAGCCAGTTTTGTCAGGTGAAGTTTCTGACCGCTTCAACAAGGTGCACCTTCTTCTTGCCTCTTTTCATGTCTTGTCCTGCACCTACAATCATCTTTCATGCTCCTTTTAGTCTCAAAACTCTCCGAAAATACCTGCCAAGCTCCTCAAATTCACAAAACATGCAATGCACACCCTAAATCTACACTAAGTCCTAGTTGAATGCAAATGGGACAAAAACAAGAAAAAGTGAATCTTTAAAGACTATGAAACAATGCAGAATGTATGCTAATATGGTGTATATAATGAGTATATCAACACCCCCACACTTGCCTTTTGCTTGTCCTCAAGCAAACAAGAACAAATGAGAGAATGCGGTTTGAAAGTGGGAGCTCAAAACTAATGATGTCAATGGAAAAACTGATTTAATGCCCAAGTTGTAGGTTCTAAGATGCATAGAGATTGTTCTACTTTAAAAACTTTAGCCATACCTATCATAGCAGAAAGGTGAACCCTAGCTTAGCCATTACAATCATTCAAATCAACAAACTCTTTAACATTCATTAATAATAACCAATGGATAAAGTTTGTGCAAATCAAGAGAAAACATTTGGTCAAGGGACATGGTTATGAGATGAAAATGATCTCACTCAAATAAGGGTTCAAAGATTCAGGGAATCACTCAATGAAATAATTCTATCTTAGGCAAAATGCTAATGGTAAAAGCATACCTATGCATGCATGTCAAAGCTCTCTTCTACCCTTTTTACCCAAGATGATCGATGTGAATCCTATCGATGGGCTTCTGCTGGTCAATGCAGGTTGAGCGGTTTAAAGAAAATTGCGATATCTGTTGAACGGCATATCAAAATGACCTGAAACCAAGACCTCCTGAAATCTAGCTCAGGTGGCTACAACGTTCGTGAAGAGTAAAGATGCTGAATAGAGACGGAGGCTACTCGTCCGAGCTGATCTTCAAGTCGGTCAAGATCATCGGTAAAAATTCCAGATGGATATGTACTCACGTTATTCGCCGTAACTCTTCAACCACTGATGGGAATGACTCGAAACTAAAACCAAACTACAGCTAAGTCAACTGACTAAAATGTTAATGAAGAACGCCGAAGCCAAATCGGAATCCAAACACCTCATCTGAGCTGATCTTCGGTCGATATGAATCATATCGGGCACCAACTGATGGTTGTACTTGACCGAAATTAATCCGCTGAGTTTATATCGATCACTACTGATCGATGCTGATGATCGATATGCTAGCATCGGTCACTTCTTGATCAATATTGATTACCGAAAATCTTGTATCGGTAACTTCTTGATCGATGTCGATGACCGAAAACCTTGTATCGGTCACTCCTTGACCGATAGCCTCAGTGCACAGATCAAAAAGGGTTGAGCGGTTTCACGACAACTACTGTAACTTTTTAACCACGTATGGGAATGACCTGAAACCAACTCCAGACGCAAGCTAGCTCACGGGGATAGAACATTGATGACGACTGTTGAAGCTGAATCGGGATGTAGATACTTTGTCTGAGCCAGTTTAGTCAGTTGAAGTTTCTGACCGCTTCAACAAGGTGCACCTTCTTCTTGCCTCTTTTGATGTATTGTGCTGCACCTACAATCATCTCCCATTCTCCTTGTAGTCTCAAAACTCTCCAAACATACCTGCCAAGCTCCTCAACTGCACAAAACATGCAATGCTCACCCTAAATCTACACTAAGTTCTAGTTGAATGCAAATGGGACAAAAACAAGAAAAAATCAATGTTTAAAGACTATGAAACAATGCAGAATGTATGCTAATATGGTGTATATAATGAGTATATCAACACCCCCACACTTGCCTTTTGCTTGTCCTCAAGCAAACAAGAACAAATGAGAGAATGCGGTTTGAAAGTGGGAGCTCAAAACTAATGATGTCAATGGAAAAACTGATTTAATGCCCAAGTTGTAGGTTCTAAGATGCATTGAGATTGTTCTACTTTAAAAACTTTAGCCATACCTATCATAGCAGAAACGTGAACCCTAGCTTAGCCATTACAATCATTCAAATCAACAAACTCTTTAACATTCATTAATAATAACCAATGGATAAAGTTTGTGCAAATCAAGAGAAAACATTTGGTCAAGGGACATGGTTATGAGATGAAAATGATCTCACTCAAATAAGGGTTCAAAGATTCAGGGGATCACTCAATGAAATAATTCTATCTTAGGCAAAATGCTAATGGTAAAAGCATACCTATGCATGCATGTCCAAGCTCTCTTCTACCCTTTTTACCCAAGATGATCGATGTGAATCCTATCGAAGGGCTTCTGCTGGTCAATGCAGGTTGAGCGGTTTAAAGAAAATTGCGATATCTGTTGAACGGCATATCAAAATGACCTGAAACCAAGACCTCCTGAAATCTAGCTCAGGTGGCTACAACGTTCGTGAAGAGTAAAGATGCTGAATAGAGACGGAGGCTACTCGTCCGAGCTGATCTTCAAGTCGGTCAAGATCAACGGTAAAAATTCCAGATGGATATGTGCTCACGTTATTCGCCGTAACTCTTCAAGCACTGATGGGAATGACTCGAAACTAAAACCAAACTACAGCTAAGTCAACTGACTACAATGTTAATGAAGAACGCCGAAGCCAAATCGGAATCCAAACACCTCATCTGAGCTGATCTTCGGTCGATATGAATCATATCGGGCACCAACTGATGGTTGTACTTGACCGAAACTAATCCGCTGGGTTTATATCGATCACTACTGATCGATGCTGATGATCGATATGCTAGCATCGGTCACTTCTTGATCACCATTGATGAGCGAAAATCTTGTATCGGTAACTTCTTGATCGATGTCGATGACCGAAAACCTTGTATCGGTCACTCCTTGACCGATAGCCTCAGTGCACAGCTCAAAAAGGGTTGAGCGGTTTCACGAAAACTACTGTAACTTTTTAACCACGTATGGGAATGACCTGAAACCAACTCCAGACGCAAGCTAGCTCACGGGGATAGAACATTGATGAAGACTGTTGAAGCTGAATCGGGATGTAGATACTTTGTCTGAGCCAGTTTTGTCAGTTGAAGTTTCTGACCGCTTCAACAAGGTGCACCTTCTTCTTGCCTCTTTTGATGTATTGTGCTGCACCTACAATCATCTCCCATTCTCCTTGTAGTCTCAAAACTCTCCAAACATACCTGCCAAGCTCCTCAACTGCACAAAACATGCAATGCTCACCCTAAATCTACACTAAGTTCTAGTTGAATGCAAATGGGACAAAAACAAGAAACAATAAATGTTTAAAGACTATGAAACAATGCAGAATGTATGCTAATATGGTGTATATAATGAGTATATCAACACCCCCACACTTGCCTTTTGCTTGTCCTCAAGCAAACAAGAATAAATGAGAGAATGCGGTTTGAAAGTGGGAGCTCAAAATTAATGATGTCAATGGAAAAACTGATTTAATGCCCAAGTTGTAGGTTCTAAGATGCATAGAGATTGTTCTACTTTAAAAACTTTAGCCATACCTATCATAGCAGAAACGTGAACTGTAGCTTAGCCATTACAATCATTCAAATCAACAAACTCTTTAACATTCATTAATAATAACCAATGGATAAAGTTGGTGCAAATCAAGAGAAAACATTTGGTCAAGGGACATGGTTATGAGATGAAAATGATCTCACTCAAATAAGGGTTCAAAGATTCAGGGGATCACTCAATGAAATAATTCTATCTTAGGCAAAATGCTAATGGTAAAAGCATACCTATGCATGCATGTCAAAGCTCTCTTCTACCCTTTTTACCCAAGATGATCGATGTGAATCCTATCGATGGGCTTCTGCTGGTCAATGCAGGTTGAGCGGTTTAAAGAAAATTGCGATATCTGTTGAACGGCATATCAAAATGACCTGAAACCAAGACCTCCTGAAATCTAGCTCAGGTGGCTACAACCTTCGTGAAGAGTAAAGATGCTGAATAGAGACGGAGGCTACTCGTCCGAGCTGATCTTCAAGTCGGTCAAGATCAACGGTAAAAATTCCAGATGGATATGTGCTCACGTTATTCGCCGTAACTCTTCCACCACTGATGGGAATGACTCGAAACTAAAACCAAACTACAGCTAAGTCAGCTGACTACAATGTTAATGAAGAACGCCGAAGCCAAATCGGAATCCAAACACCTCATCTGAGCTGATCTTCGGTCGATATGAATCATATCGGGCACCAACTGATGGTTGTACTTGACCGAAATTAATCCGCTGGGTTTATATCGATCACTACTGATCGATGCTGATGATCGATATGCTAGCATCGGTCACTTCTTGATCACCATTGATGACCGAAAATCTTGTATCGGTAACTTCTTGATCGATGTCGATGACCGAAAACCTTGTATCGGTCACTCCTTGACCGATAGCCTCAGTGCACAGATCGAAAAGGGTTGAGCGGTTGCACTAAAACTACTGTAACTTTCTAACCGCTGATGGGAATGACCTGAAACGAACTCCAAACGCAAGCTAGCTCACGGGGATAGAACATTGATGAAGAATGTTGAAGCTGAATCGGGATGTAGATGCTTTGTCCGAGCCAGTTTTGTCAGGTGAAGTTTCTGACCGCTTTAACAAGGTGCACCTTCTTCTTGCCTCTTTTCATGTCTTGTGCTGCACCTACAATCATCTTTCATGCTCCTTGTAGTCTCAAAACTCTCCAAAAACACCTGCCAAGCTCCTCAAATGCACAAAACATGCAATGCACACCCTAAATCTACACTAAGTCCAAGTTGAATGCAAATGGGACAAAAACAAGAGAAAGTGAATCTTTAAAGACTATGAAACTATGCAGAATGTATGCTAATATGGTGTATATAATGAGTATATCAACACCCCCATACTTGCCTTTTTCTTGTCCTCAAGCAAACAAGAACAAATGAGAGAATGCGGTTTGAAAGTGGGAGCTCAAAACTAATGATGTCAATGGAAAAACTTATTCAATGCCCAAGTTGTAGGTTCTAAGATGCATAGAGATTGTTCTACTTTAAAAACTTTAGCCATACCTATCATAGCAGAAACGTGAACCCTAGCTTAGCCATTACAATCATTCAAATCAACAAACTCTTTAACATTCATTAATAATAACCAATGGATAAAGTTTGTGCAAATCAAGAGAAAACATTTGGTCAAGGGACATGGTTATGAGATGAAAATGATCTCACTCAAATAAGGGTTCAAAGATTCAGGGGATCACTCAATGAAATAATTCTATCTTAGGCAAAATGCTAATGGTAAAAGCATACCTATGCATGCATGTCAAAGCTCTCTTCTACCCTTTTTACCCAAGATGATCGATGTGAATCCTATCGATGGGCTTCTGCTGGTCAATGCAGGTTGAGCGGTTTAAAGAAAATTGCGATATCTGTTGAACAGCATATCAAAATGACCTGAAACATAGACCTCCTGAAATCTAGCTCAGGTGGCTACAACGTTCGTGAAGAGTAAAGATGCTGAATAGAGACGGAGAATACTCGTCCGAGCTGATCTTCAAGTCGGTCAAGATCAACTGTAAAAATTCCAGATGGATATGTGCTCACGTTATTCGCCGTAACTCTTCAACCACTGATGGGAATGACTCGAAACTAAAACCAAACTACAGCTAAGTCAGCTGACTACAATGTTAATGAAGAACGCCGAAGCCAAATCGGAATCCAAACACCTCATCTGAGCTGATCTTCGGTCGATATGAATCATATCGGGCACCAACTGATGGTTGTACTTGACCGAAATTAATCCGCTGGGTTTATATCGATCACTACTGATCGATGCTGATGATCGATATGCTAGCATCGGTCACTTCTTGATCACCATTGATGACCGAAAATCTTGTATCAGTAACTTCTTGATCGATGTCGATGACCGAAAACCTTGTATCGGTCACTCCTTGACCAATAGCCTCAGTGCACAGATCAAAAAGGGTTGAGCGGTTTCACTAAAACTACTGTAACTTTCTAACAGCTTATGGGAATGACCTGAAACGAACTCCAGACGCAAGCTAGCTCACGGGGATAGAACATTGATGAAGAATGTTGAAGCTGAATCGGGATGTAGATGCTTTGTCCGAGCCAGTTTTGTCAGGTGAAGTTTCTGACCGCTTTAACAAGGTGCACCTTCTTCTTGCCTCTTTTCATGTCTTGTGCTGCACCTACAATCATCTTTCATGCTCCTTGTAGTCTCAAAACTCTCCAAAAATACCTGCCAAGCTCCTCAAATGTACAAAACATGCAATGCACACCCTAAATCTACACTAAGTCCTAGTTGAATGCAAATGGGACAAAAACAAGAAAAAATGAATCTTTAAAGACTATGAAACAATGCAGAATGTATGCTAATATGGTGTATATAATGAGTATATCAACACCCCCACACTTGCCTTTTGCTTGTCCTCAAGCAAACAAGAACAAATGAGAGAATGCGGTTTGAAAGTGGGAGCTCAAAACTAATGATGTCAATGGAAAAACTGATTTAATGCCCAAGTTGTAGGTTCTAAGATGCATAGAGATTGTTTTACTTTAAAAAATTTAGCCATACCTATCATAGCAGAAACGTGAACCCTAGCTTAGCCATTACAATCATTCAAATCAACAAACTCTTTAACATTCATTAATAATAACCAATGGATAAAGTTTGTGCAAATCAAGAGAAAACATTTGGTCAAGGGACATGGTTATGAGATGAAAATGATCTCATTCAAATAAGGGTTCAAAGATTCAGGGGATCACTCAATGAAATAATTCTATCTTAGGCAAAATGCTAATGGTAAAAGCATACCTATGCATGCATGTCCAAGCTCTCTTCTACCCTTTTTACCCAAGATGATCGATGTGAATCCTATCGATGGGCTTCTGCTGGTCAATGCAGGTTGAGCGGTTTAAAGAAAATTGCAATATCTGTTGAACGGCATATCAAAATGACCTGAAACCAAGACCTCCTGAAATCTAGCTCAGGTGGCTACAACGTTCGTGAAGAGTAAAGATGCTGAATAGAGACGGAGGCTACTCGTCCGAGCTGATCTTCAAGTCGGTCAAGATCAACGGTAAAAATTCCAGATGGATATGTGCTCTCGTTATTCGCCGTAACTCTTCAACCACTGATGGGAATGACTCGAAACTAAAACCAAACTACAGCTAAGTCAACTGACTACAATGTTAATGAAGAACACCGAAGCCAAATCGGAATCCAAACACCTCATCTGAGTGGATCTTCGGTCGATATGAATCATATCGGGCACCAACTGATGGTTGTACTTGACCGAAATTAATCCGCTGGGTTTATATCGATCACTACTGATCGATGCTGATGATCGATATGCTAGCATCGGTCACTTCTTGATCACCATTGATGACCGAAAATCTTGTATCGGTAACTTCTTGATCGATGTCGATGACCGAAAACCTTGTATCGGTCACTCCTTGACCGATAGCCTCAGTGCACAGATCAAAAATGGTTGAGCGGTTTTACGAAAACTACTGTAACTTTTTAACCACGTATGGGAATGACCTGAAACCAACTCCAGACGCAAGCTAGCTCACGGGGATAGAACATTGATGAAGACTTTTGAAGCTGAATCGGGATGTAGATACTTTGTCTGAGCCAGTTTTGTCAGTTGAAGTTTCTGACCGCTTCAACAAGGTGCACCTTCTTCTTGCCTCTTTTGATGTATTGTGCAGCACCTACAATCATCTCCCATTCTCCTTGTAGTCTCAAAACTCTCCAAACATACCTGCCAAGCTCCTCAACTTCACAAAACATGCAATGCTCACCCTAAATCTACACTAAGTTCTAGTTGAATGCAAATGGGACAAAAACAAGAAAAAATGAATGTTTAAAGACTATGAAACAATGCAGAATGTATGCTAATATGGTGTATATAATGAGTATATCAACACCCCCACACTTGCTTTTTGCTTGTCCTCAAGCAAACAAGAACAAATGAGAGAATGCGGTTTGAAAGTGGGAGCTCAAAACTAATGATGTCAATGGAAAAACTGATTTAATGCCCAAGTTGTAGGTTCTAAGATGCATAGAGATTGTTCTACTTTAAAAACTTTAGCCATACCTATCATAGCAGAAACGTGAACCCTAGCTTAGCCATTACAATCATTCAAATCAACAAACTCTTTAACATTCATTAATAATAACCAACGGATAAAGTTTGTGCAAATCAAGAGAAAACATTTGGTCAAGGGACATGGTTATGAGATGAAAATGATCTCACTCAAATAAGGGTTCAAAGATTCAGGGGATCACTCAATGAAATAATTCTATCTTAGGCAAAATGATAATGGTAAAAGCATACCTATGCATGCATGTCCAAGCTCTCTTCTACCCTTTTTACCCAAGATGATCGATGTGAATCCTATCGATGGGCTTCTGCTGGTCAATGCAGGTTGAGCGGTTTAAAGAAAATTGCGATATCTGTTGAACGGCATATCAAAATGACCTGAAACCAAGACCTCCTGAAATCTAGCTCAGGTGGCTACAACGTTCGTGAAGAGTAAAGATGCTGAATAGAGACGGAGGCTACTCGTCCGAGCTGATCTTCAAGTCGGTCAAGATTAACGGTAAAAATTCCAGATGGATATGTGCTCACGTTATTCGCCGTAACTCTTCAACCACTGATGGGAATGACTCGAAACTAAAACCAAACTCTAGCTAAGTCAGCTGACTACAATGTTAATGAAGAACGCCGAAGCCAAATCGGAATCCAAACACCTCATCTGAGCTGATCTTCGGTCGATATGAATCATATCGGGCACCAACTGATGGTTGTACTTGACCGAAATTAATCCGCTGGGTTTATATCGATCACTACTGATCGATGCTGATGATCGATATGCTAGCATCGGTCACTTCTTGATCACCATTAATGACCGAAAATCTTGTATCGGTAACTTCTTGATCGATGTCGATGACCGAAAACCTTGTATCGGTCACTCCTTGACCGATAGCCTCAGTGCACAGATCAAAAAGGGTTGAGCGGTTTCACGAAAACTACTGTAACTTTTTAACCACGTTTGGAAATGACCTGAAACCAACTCCAGACGCAAGCTAGCTCACGGGGATAGAACATTGATGAAGACTGTTGAAGCTGAATCGGGATGTAGATACTTTGTCTGAGCCAGTTTTATCAGTTGAAGTTTCTGATCGCTTCAACAAGGTGCACCTTCTTCTTGCCTCTTTTGATGTATTGTGCTGCACCTACAATCATCTCCCATTCTCCTTATAGTCTCAAAACTCTCCAAACATACCTGCCAAGCTCCTCAACTGCACAAAACATGCAATGCTCACCCTAAATCTACACTAAGTTCTAGTTGAATGCAAATGGGACAAAAACAAGAAAAAATGAATGTTTAAAGACTATGAAACAATGCAGAATGTATGCTAATATGGTGTATATAATGAGTATATCAACACCCCCACACTTGCCTTTTGCTTGTCCTCAAGCAAACAAGAACAAATGAGAGAATGCGGTTTGAAAGTGGTAGCTCAAAACTAATGCTGTCAATGGAAAAACTGATTTAATGCCCAAGTTGTAGGTTCTAAGATGCATAGAGATTGTTCTACTTTAAAAACTTTGGCCATACCTATCATAGCAGAAACGTGAACCATAGCTTAGCCATTACAATCATTCAAATCAACAAACTCTTTAACATTCATTAATAATAACCAATGGATAAAGTTTGTGCAAATCAAGAGAAAACATTTGGTCAAGGGACATGGTTATGAGATGAAAATGATCTCACTCAAATAAGGGTTCAAAGATTCAGGGGATCACTCAATGAAATAATTCTATCTTAGGCAAAATGATAATGGTAAAAGCATACCTATGCATGCATGTCCAAGCTCTCTTCTACCCTTTTTACCCAAGATGATCGATGTGAATCCTATCGATGGGCTTCTGCTGGTCAATGCAGGTTGAGCGGTTTAAAGAAAATTGCGATATCTGTTGAACGGCATATCAAAATGACCTGAAACCAAGACCTCCTGAAATCTAGCTCAGGTGGCTACAACGTTCGTGAAGAGTAAAGATGCTGAATAGAGACGGAGGCTACTCGTCCGAGCTGATCTTCAAGTCGGTCAAGATTAACGGTAAAAATTCCACATGGATATGTGCTCACGTTATTCGCCGTAACTCTTCAACCACTGATGGGAATGACTCGAAACTAAAACCAAACTACAGCTAAGTCAGCTGACTACAATGTTAATGAAGAACGCCGAAGCCAAATCGGAATCCAAACACCTCATCTGAGCTGATCTTCGGTCGATATGAATCATATCGGGCACCAGCTGATGGTTGTACTTGACCGAAATTAATCCGCTGGGTTTATATCGATCACTACTGATCGATGCTGATGATCGATATGCTAGCATCGGTCACTTCTTGATCACCATTGATGACCGAAAATCTTGTATCGGTAACTTCTTGATCGATGTCAATGACCGAAAACCTTGTATCGGTCACTCCTTGACCGATAGCCTCAGTGCACAGATTAAAAAGGGTTGAGCGGTTTCACGAAAACTACTGTAACTTTTTAACCACGTATGGGAATGACCTGAAACCAACTCCAGACGCAAGCTAGCTCACGGGGATAGAACAGTGATGAAGACTGTTGAAGCTGAATGGGGATGTAGATACTTTGTCTGAGCCAGTTTTGTCAGTTGAAGTTTCTGACCGCTTCAACAAGGTGCACCTTCTTCTTGCCTCTTTTGATGTATTGTGCTGCACCTACAATCATCTCCCATTCTCCTTGTAGTCTCAAAACTCTCCAAACATATCTGCCAAGCTCCTCAACTGCACAAAACATGCAATGCTCACCCTAAATCTACACTAAGTTCTAGTTGAATGCAAATGGGACAAAAACAAGAAAAAATGAATGTTTAAAGACTATGAAACAATGCAGAATGTATGCTAATATGGTGTATATATTGAGTATATCAACACCCCCAGACTTGCCTTTTGCTTGTCCTCAAGCAAACAAGAACAAATGAGAGAATGCGGTTTGAAAGTGGGAGCTCAAAACTAATGATGTCAATGGAAAAACTGATTTAATGCCCAAGTTGTAGGTTCTAAGATGCATAGAGATTGTTCTACTTTAAAAACTTTAGCCATACCTATCATAGCAGAAACGTGAACCCTAGCTTAGCCATTACAATCATTCAAATCAACAAACTCTTTAACATTCATTAATAATAACCAATGGATAAAGTTTGTGCAAATCAAGAGAAAACATTTGGTCAAGGGACATGGTTATGAGATGAAAATGATCTCACTCAAATAAGGGTTCAAAGATTCAGGGGATCACTCAATTAAATAATTCTATCTTAGGCAAAATGCTAATGGTAAAAGCATACCTATGCATGCATGTCCAAGCTCTCTTCTACCCTTTTTACCCAAGATGATCGATGTGAATCCTATCGATGGGCTTCTGCTGGTCAATGCAGGTTGAGCGGTTTAAAGAAAATTGTGATATCTGTTGAACGGCATATCAAAATGACCTGAAACCAAGACCTCCTGAAATATAGCTCAGGTGGCTACAACGTTCGTGAAGAGTAAAGATGCTGAATAGAGACGGAGGCTACTCGTCCGAGCTGATCTTCAAGTCGGTCAAGATCAACGGTAAAAATTCCAGATGGATATGTGCTCACGTTATTCGCCGTAACTCTTCAACCACTGATGGGAATGACTCGAAACTAAAACCAAACTACAGCTAAGTCAACTGACTACAATGTTAATGAAGAACGCCGAAGCCAAATCGGAATCCAAACACCTCATCTGAGCTGATCTTCGGTCGATATGAATCATATCGGGCACCAACTGATCGTTGTACTTGACCGAAATTAATCCGCAGGGTTTATATCGATCACTACTGATCGATGCTGATGATCGATATGCTAGCATCGGTCACTTCTTGATCACCATTGATGACCGAAAATCTTGTATCAGTAACTTCTTGATCGATGTCGATGACCGAAAACCTTGTATCGGTCACTCCTTGACCGATAGCCTCAGTGCACAGATCAAAAAGGGTTGAGCGGTTTCACGAAAACTACTGTAACTTTTTAACCACGTATGGGAATGACCTGAAACCAACTCCAGACGCAAGCTAGCTCAGGAGGATAGAATATTGATGAAGACTGTTGGAGCTGAATCGGGATGTAGATACTTTGTCTGAGCTAGTTGTGTCAGTTGAAGTTTCTGACCGCTTCAACAAGGTGCACCTTCTTCTTGCCTCTTTTGATGTATTGTGCTGCACCTACAATCATCTCCCATTCTCCTTGTAGTCTCAAAACTCTCCAAACATACCTGCCAAGCTCCTCAACTGCACAAAACATGCAATGCTCACCCTAAATCTACACTAAGTTCTAGTTGAATGCAAATGGGACAAAAACAAGAAAAAATGAATGTTTAAAACTATGAAACAATGCAGAATGTATGCTAATATGGTGTATATAATGAGTATATCAACACCCCCAGACTTGCCTTTTGCTTGTCCTCAAGCAAACAAGAACAAATGAGAGAATGCGGTTTGAAAGTGGGAGCTCAAAATTAATGATGTCAATGGAAAAACTGATTTAATGCCCAAGTTGTAGGTTCTAAGATGCATAGAGATTGTTCTACTTTAAAAACTTTAGCCATACCTATCATAGCAGAAACGTGAACCCTAGCTTAGCCATTACAATCATTCAAATCAACAAACTCTTTGACATTCATTAATAATAACCAATGGATAAAGTTTGTGCAAATCAAGAGAAAACATTTGGTCAAGGGACATGGTTATGAGATGAAAATGATCTCACTCAAATAAGGGTTCAAAGATTCAGGGGATCACTCAATGAAATAATTCTATCTTAGGCAAAATGCTAATGGTAAAAGCATACCTATGCATGCATGTCAAATCTCTCTTCTACCCTTTTTACCCAAGATGATCGATGTGAATCCTATCGATGGGCTTCTGCTGGTCAATGCAGGTTGAGCGGTTTAAAAGAAAATTGTGATATCTGTTGAACGGCATATCAAAATGACCTGAAACCAAGACCTCCTGAAATCTAGCTCAGGTGGCTACAACGTTCGTGAAGAGTAAAGATGCTGAATAGAGACGGAGGCTACTTGTCCGAGCTGATCTTCAAGTCGGTCAAGATCAACGGTAAAAAAAAAAATTCCAGATGGATATGTGCTCACGTTATTCGCCGTAACTCTTCAACCACTGATGGGAATGACTCGAAACTAAAACCAAACTACAGCTAAGTCAACTGACTACAATGTTAATGCAGAACGCCGAAGCCAAATCGGAATCCAAACACCTCATCTGAGCTGATCTTCGGTCAATATGAATCATATCGGGCACCAACTGATGGTTGTACTTGACCGAAATTAATCCGCTGGGTTTATATCGATCACTACTGATCGATGCTGATAATCGATATGCTAGCATCGGTCACTTCTTGATCACCATTGATGACCGAAAATCTTGTATCGGTAACTTCTTGATCGATGTCGATGACCGAAAACTTTGTATCGGTCACTCCTTGACCGATAGCCTCAGTGCACAGATCAAAAAGGGTTGAGCGGTTTCACGAAAACTACTGTAACTTTTTAACCACGTATGGGAATGACCTGAAACTAACTCCAGCCGCAAGCTAGCTCACGGGGATAGAACATTGATGAAGACTGTTGAATCTGAATCGGGATGTAGATACTTTGTCTGAGCCAGTTTTGTCAGTTGAAGTTTCTGACCGCTTTCAACAAGGTGCACCTTCTTCTTGCCTCTTTTGATGTATTGTGCTGCACCTACAATCATCTCCCATTCTCCTTGTAGTCTCAAAACTCTCCAAACATACCTGCCAAGCTCCTCAACTGCAAAAAACATGCAATGCTCACCCTAAATCTACACTAAGTTCTAGTTGAATGCAAATGGGACAAAAACAAGAAAAAATGAATGTTTAAAGACTATGAAACAATGCAGAATGTATGCTAATATGGTGTATATAATGAGTATATCAACACCCCCAGACTTGCCTTTTGCTTGTCCTCAAGCAAACAAGAACAAATGAGAGAATGCGGTTTGAAAGTGGGAGCTCAAAACTAATGATGTCAATGGAAAAACTGATTTAATGCCCAAGTTGTAGGTTCTAAGATGCATAGAGATTGTTCTACTTTAAAAACTTTAGCCATACCTATCATAGCAGAAACGTGAACCCTAGCTTAGCCATTACAATCATTCAAATCAACAAACTCTTTGACATTCATTAATAATAACCAATGGATAAAGTTTGTGCAAATCAAGAGAAAACATTTGGTCAAGGGACATGGTTATGAGATGAAAATGATCTCACTCAAATAAGGGTTCAAAGATTCAGGGGATCACTCAATGAAATAATTCTATCTTAGGCAAAATGCTAATGGTAAAAGCATACCTATGCATGCATGTCAAATCTCTCTTCTACCCTTTTTACCCAAGATGATCGATGTGAATCCTATCGATGGGCTTCTGCTGGTCAATGCAGGTTGAGCGGTTTAAAGAAAATTGTGATATCTGTTGAACGGCATATCAAAATGACCTGAAACCAAGACCTCCTGAAATCTAGCTCAGGTGGCTACAACGTTCGTGAAGAGTAAAGATGCTGAATAGAGACGGAGGCTACTTGTCCGAGCTGATCTTCAAGTCGGTCAAGATCAACGGTAAAAATTCCAGATGGATATGTGCTCACGTTATTCGCCGTAACTCTTCAACCACTGATGGGAATGACTCGAAACTAAAACCAAACTACAGCTAAGTCAACTGACTACAATGTTAATGCAGAACGCCGAAGCCAAATCGGAATCCAAACACCTCATCTGAGCTGATCTTCGGTCAATATGAATCATATCGGGCACCAACTGATGGTTGTACTTGACCGAAATTAATCCGCTGGGTTATATCGATCACTACTGATCGATGCTGATGATCGATATGCTAGCATCGGTCACTTCTTGATCACCATTGATGACCGAAAATCTTGTATCGGTAACTTCTTGATCGATGTCGATGACCGAAAACTTTGTATCGGTCACTCCTTGACCGATAGCCTCAGTGCACAGATCAAAAAGGGTTGAGCGGTTTCACGAAAACTACTGTAACTTTTTAACCACGTATGGGAATGACCTGAAACTAACTCCAGCCGCAAGCTAGCTCACGGGGATAGAACATTGATGAAGACTGTTGAATCTGAATCGGGATGTAGATACTTTGTCTGAGCCAGTTTTGTCAGTTGAAGTTTCTGACCGCTTTCAACAAGGTGCACCTTCTTCTTGCCTCTTTTGATGTATTGTGCTGCACCTACAATCATCTCCCATTCTCCTTGTAGTCTCAAAACTCTCCAAACATACCTGCCAAGCTCCTCAACTGCAAAAAAACATGCAATGCTCACCCTAAATCTACACTAAGTTCTAGTTGAATGCAAATGGGACAAAAACAAGAAAAAATGAATGTTTAAAGACTATGAAACAATGCAGAATGTATGCTAATATGGTGTATATAATGAGTATATCAACACCCCCAGACTTGCCTTTTGCTTGTCCTCAAGCAAACAAGAACAAATGAGAGAATGCGGTTTGAAAGTGGGAGCTCAAAATTAATGATGTCAATGGAAAAACTGATTTAATGCCCAAGTTGTAGGTTCTAAGATGCATAGAGATTGTTCTACTTTAAAAACTTTAGCCATACCTATCATAGCAGAAACGTGAACCCTAGCTTAGCCATTACAATCATTCAAATCAACAAACTCTTTAACATTCATTAATAATAACCAATGGATAAAGTTTGTGCAAATCAAGAGAAAACATTTGGTCAAGGGACATGGTTATGAGATGAAAATGATCTCACGCAAATATGGGTTCAAAGATTCAGGGGATCACTTAATGAAATAATTCTATCTTAGGAAAAATGCTAATGGTAAAAGAATACCTATGCATGCATGTCAAAGCTCTCTTCTACCCTTTTTACCCAAGATGATCGATGTGAATCCTATCGATGGGCTTCTGCTGGTCAATGCAGGTTGAGCGGATTAAGGAAAATTGCGATATCTGTTGAACGGCATATCAAAATGACCTGAAACCAAGACCTCCTGAAATCTAGCTCAGGTGGATACAACGTTCGTGAAGAGTAAAGATGCTGAATAGAGACGGAGGCTACTCGTCCGAGCTGATCTTCAACTCGGTCAAGATCAACGGTAAAAATTCCAGATGGATATGTGCTCACGTTATTCGCCGTAACTCTTCAACCACTGATGGGAATGACTCGAAACTAAAACCAAACTACAGCTAAGTCAACTGACTACAATGTTAATGCAGAACGCCGAAGCCAAATCGGAATCCAAACACCTCATCTGAGCTGATCTTCGGTCAATATGAATCATATCGGGCACCAACTGATGGTTGTACTTGACCGAAATTAATCCGCTGGGTTTATATCGATCACTACTGATCGATGCTGATGATCGATATGCTAGCATCGGTCACTTCTTGATCACCATTGATGACCGAAAATCTTGTATCGGTAACTTCTTGATCGATGTCGATGACCGAAAACCTTGTATCGGTCACTCCTTGACCGATAGCCTCAGTGCACAGATCAAAAAGGGTTGAGCGGTTTCACGAAAACTACTGTAACGTTTTAACCACGTATGGGAATGACCTGAAACTAACTCCAGCCGCAAGCTAGCTCACGGGGATAGAACATTGATGAAGACTGTTGAATCTGAATCGGGATGTAGATACTTTGTCTGAGCCAGTTTTGTCAGTTGAAGTTTCTGACCGCTTTCAACAAGGTGCACCTTCTTCTTGCCTCTTTTGATGTATTGTGCTGCACCTACAATCATCTTCCATTCTCCTTGTAGTCTCAAAACTCTCCAAACATACCTGCCAACTCCTCAACTGCACAAAACATGCAATGCTCACCCTAAATCTACACTAAGTTCTAGTTGAATGCAAATGGGACAAAAACAAGAAAAAATGAATGTTTAAAGACTATGAAACAATGCAGAATGTATGCTAATATGGTGTATATAATGAGTATATCAACACCCCCAGACTTGCCTTTTGCTTGTCCTCAAGCCAACAAGAACAAATGAGAGAATGCGGTTTGAAAGTGGGAGCTCAAAACTAATGATGTCAATGGAAAAACTGATTTAATGCCCAAGTTGTAGGTTCTAAGATGCATAGAGATTGTTCTACTTTAAAAACTTTAGCCATACCTATCATAGCAGAAACGTGAACCCTAGCTTAGCCATTACAATCATTCAAATCAACAAACTCTTTAACATTCATTAATAATAACCAATGGATAATGTTTGTGCAAATCAAGAGAAAACATTTGGTCAAGGGACATGGTTATGAGATGAAAATGATCTCACTCAAATATGGGTTCAAAGATTCAGGGGATCACTCAATGAAATAATTCTATCTTAGGAAAAATGCTAATGATAAAAGAATACCTATGCATGCATGTCAAAGCTCTCTTCTACCCTTTTTACCCAAGATGATCGATGTGAATCCTATCGATGGGCTTCTGCTGGTCAATGCAGGTTGAGCGGTTTAAGGAAAATTGCGATATCTGTTGAACGGCATATCAAAATGACCTGAAACCAAGACCTCCTGAAATCTAGCTCAGGTGGCTACAACGTTCGTGAAGAGTAAAGATGCTGAATAGAGACGGAGGCTACTCGTCCGAGCTGATCTTCAACTCGGTCAAGATCAACGGTAAAAATTCCAGATGGATATGTGCTCACGTTATTCGCCGTAACTCTTCAACCACTGATGGGAATGACTCAAACCTAAAACCAAACTACAGCTAAGTCAGCTAACTACAATGTTAATGAAGAACGCCGAAGCCAAATCGGAATCCAAACACCTCATCTGAGCTGATCTTTGGTCGATATGAATCATATCGGGCACCAGCTGATGGTTGTACTTGACCGAAATTAATCCGCTGGGTTTATATCGATCACTACTGATCGATGCTGATGATCGATATGCTAGCATCGGTCACTTCTTGATCACCATTGATGACCAAAAATCTTGTATCGGTAACTTCTTGATCGATGTCGATGACCGAGAACCTTGTATCGGTCACTCCTTGACCCATAGCCTCAGTGCACAGATCAAAAAGGGTTGAGCGGTTTCACGAAAACTACTGTAACTTTTTAACCACGTATGGGAATGACCTGAAACCAACTCCAGACGCAAGATAGCTCACGGGGATAGAACATTGATGAAGACTGTTTAAGCTGAATCGGGATGTAGATACTTTGTCTGAGCCAGTTTTGTCAGTTGAAGTTTCTGACCGCTTCAACAAGGTGCACCTTCTTCTTGCCTCTTTTGATGTATTGTGCTGCACCTACAATCATCTCCCATTCTCCTTGTAGTCTCAAAACTCTCCAAACATACCTGCCAAGCTCCTCAACTGCACAAAACATGCAATGCTCACCCTAAATCTACACTAAGTTCTAGTTGAATGCAAATGGGACAAAAACAAGAAAAAATGAATGTTTAAAGACTATGATACAATGCAGAATGTATGCTAATATGGTGTATATAATGAGTATATCAACACCCCCACACTTGCCTTTTGCTTGTCCTCAAGCAAACAAGAACAAATGAGAGAATGCGGTTTGAAAGTGGGAGCTCAAAACTAATGATGTCAATGGAAAAACTGATTTAATGCCCAAGTTGTAGGTTCTAAGATGCATAGAGATTGTTCTACTTTAAAAACTTTAGCCATACCTATCATAGCAGAAACGTGAACCCTAGCTTAGCCATTACAATCATTCAAATCAACAAACTCTTTAACATTCATTAATAATAACCAATGGATAAAGTTTGTGCAAATCAAGAGAAAACATTTGGTCAAGGGACATAATTATGAGATGAAAATGATCTCACTCAAATAAGGGTTCAAAGATTCAGGGGATCACTCAATGAAATAATTCGATTTTAGGCAAAATGCTAATGATAAAAGCATACCTATGCATGCATGTCCAAGCTCTCTTCTACCCTTTTTACCCAAGATGATCGATGTGAATCCTATCGATGGGCTTCTGCTGGTCAATGCAGGTTGAGCGGTTTAAAGAAAATTGCGATATCTGTTGAACGGCATATCTAAATGACCTGAAACCAAGACCTCCTGAAATCTAGCTCAGGTGGCTACAACGTTCGTGAAGAGTAAAGATGCTGAATAGAGACGGAGGCTACTCGTCCGAGCTGATCTTCAAGTCGGTCAAGATCAACGGTAAAAATTCCAGATGGATATGTGCTCACGTTATTCGCCGTACCTCTTCAACCACTGATGGGAATGACTCGAAACTAAAACCAAACTACAGCTAAGTCAGCTGACTACAATGTTAATGAAGAACGCCGAAACCAAATCGGAATGCAAACACCTCATCTGAGCTGATCTTCGGTCGATATGAATCATATCGGGCACTAGCTGATGGTTGTACTTGACCGAAATTAATCCGCTGGGTTTATATCGATCACTACTGATCGATGCTGATGATCGATATGCTAGCATCGGTCACTTCTTGATCACCATTGATGACCGAAAATCTTGTATCGATAACTTCTTGATCGATGTCGATGACCGAAAACCTTGTATCGGTCACTCCTTGACCGATAGCCTCAGTGCACAGATCAAAAAGGGTTGAGCGGTTTCACGAAAACTACTGTAACTTTTTAACCACGTATGGGAATGACCTGAAACCAACTCCAGACGCAAGCTAGCTCACGGGGATAGAACATTGATGAAGACTGTTGAATCTGAATCGGGATGTAGATACTTTGTCTGAGCCTGTTTTGTCAGTTGAAGTTTCTGACCGCTTCAACAAGGTGCACCTTCTTCTTGCCTATTTTGATGTATTGTGCTGCACCTACAATCATCCCCCATTCTCCTTGTAGTCTCAAAACTCTCCAAACATACCTGCCAAGCTCCTCAACTGCACAAAACATGCAATGCTCACCCTAAATCTACACTAAGTTCTAGTTGAATGCAAATGGGACAAAAACAAGAAAAAATGAATGTTTAAAGACTATGAAACAATGCAGAATATATGCTAATATGGTGTATATAATGAGTATATCAACACCCCCAGACTTGTCTTTTGCTTGTCCTCAAGCAAACAAGAACAAATGAGAGAATGCGGTTTGAAAGTGGGATCTCAAAACTAATCATGTCAATGGAAAAACTGATTTAATGCCCAAGTTGTAGGTTCTAAGATGCATAGAGATTGTTCTACTTTAAAAACTTTAGCCATACCTATCATAGCAGAAACGTGAACCCTAGCTTAGCCATTACAATCATTCAAATCAACAAACTCTTTAACATTCATTAATAATAACCAATGGATAAAGTTTGTGCAAATCAAGAGAAAACATTTGGTCAAGGGACATGGTTATGAGATGAAAATGATCTCACTCAAATAAGGGTTCAAAGATTCAGGGGATCACTCAATGAAATAATTATATCTTAGGCAAAATGCTAATGGTAAAAGAATACCTATGCATGCATGTCAAAGCTCTCTTCTACCCTTTTTATCCAAGATGATCGATGTGAATCCTATCGATGGGCTTCTGCTGGTCAATGCAGGTTGAGCGGTTTAAAGAAAATTGCAATATCTGTTGAACGGCATATCAAAATGACCTGAAACCAAGACCTCCTGAAATCTAGCTCAGGTGGCTACAACGTTCGTGAAGAGTAAAGATGCTGAATAGAGACGGAGGCTACACGTCCGAGCTGATCTTCAAGTCGGTCAAGATCAACGGTAAAAATTCCAGATGGATATGTGCTCACGTTATTCGCCGTGACTCTTCAACCACTGATGGGAATGACTCGAAACTAAAACCAAACTACAGCTAAGTCAGCTGAATACAATGTTAATGAAGAACGCCGAAGCCAAATCGGAATCCAAACACCTCATCTGAGCTGATCTTCGGTCGATATGAATCATATCGGGCACCAGCTGATGGTTGTACTTGACCGAAATTAATCCGCTGGGTTTATATCGATCACTACTGATCGATGCTGATGATCGATATGCTAGCATCGGTCACTTCTTGATCACCATTGATGACCGAAAATCTTGTATCGGTAACTTCTTGATCGATGTCGATGACCGAAAACCTTGTATCGGTCACTCTTTGACCGATAGCCTCAGTGCACAGATCAAAAAGGGTTGAGCGGTTTCACAAAAACTACTGTAACTTTTTAACCACGTATGGGAATAACCTGAAACCAACTCCAGACGCAAGCTAGCTCACGGGGATAGAACATTGATGAAGACTGTTGAAGCTGAATCGGGATGTAGATACTTTGTCTGAGCCAGTTTTGTCAGTTGAAGTTTCTGACCGCTTCAACAAGGTGCACCTTCTTCTTGCCTCTTTTGATGTATTGTGCTGCACCTACAATCATCTCCCATTCTCCTTGTAGTCTCAAAACTCTCCAAACATACCTGCCAAGCTCCTCAACTGCACAAAACATGTAATGCTCACCCTAAATCTACACTAAGTTCTAGTTGAATGCAAATGGGACAAAAACAAGAAAAAATAAATGTTTAAAGACTATGAAACAATGCAGAATGTATGCTAATATGGTGTATATAATGAGTATATCAACACCCCCACACTTGCCTTTTGCTTGTCCTCAAGCAAACAAGAACAAATGAGAGAATGCGGTTTGAAAGTGGGAGCTCAAAACTAATGATGTCAATGGAAAAACTGATTTAATGCCCAAGTTGTAGGTTCTAAGATGCCTAGAGATTGTTCTACTTTAAAAACTTTAGCCATACCTATCATAGCAGAAACGTGAACCCTAGCTTAGCCATTACAATCATTCAAATCAACAAACTCTTTAACATTCATTAATAATAACCAATGGATAAAGTTTGTGCAAATCAACAGAAAACATTTGGTCAAGGGACATGGTTATGAGATGAAAATGATCTCACTCAAATAAGGGTTCAAAGATTCAGGGGATCACTCAATGAAATAATTCTATCTTAGGCAAAATGCTAATGGTAAAAGCATACCTATGCATGCATGTCAAAGCTCTCTTCTACCCTTTTTACCCAAGATGATCGATGTGAATCCTATCGATGGGCTTCTGCTGGTCAATGCAGGTTGAGCGGTTTAAAGAAAATTGCGATATCTGTTGAACGGCATATCAAAATGACCTGAAACCAAGACCTCCTGAAATCTAGCTCAGGTGGCTACAACGTTCGTGAAGAGTAAAGATGCTGAATAGAGACGGAGGCTACTCGTCCGAGCTGATCTTCAAGTCGGTCAAGATCAACGGTAAAAATTCCAGATGGATATGTGCTCACGTTATTCGCCGTAACTCTTCAACCACTGATGGGAATGACTCGAAACTAAAACCAAACTACAGCTAAGTCAGCTGACTACAATGTTAATGAAGAACGCCGAAGCCAAATCGGAATCCAAACACCTCATCTGATCTGATCTTCGGTCGATATGAATCATATCGGGCACCAGCTGATGGTTGTACTTAACCGAAATTAATCCGCTGGGTTTATATCGATCACTACTGATCGATGCTGATGATCGATATGCTAGCATCGGTCACTTCTTGATCACCATTGATGACCGAAAATCTTGTATCGGTAACTTCTTGATCGATGTCGATGACCGAAAACCTTGTATCGGTCACTCCTTGACCGATAGCCTCAGTGCACAGATCAAAAAGGGTTGAGCGGTTTCACGAAACCTTCTGTAACTTTTTAACCACGTATGGGAATGACCTGAAACCAACTCCAGACGCAAGCTAGCTCACGGGGATAGAACATTGATGAAGACTGTTGAAGCTGAATCGGGATGTAGATACTTTGTCTGAGCCAGTTTTATCAGTTGAAGTTTCTGACCGCTTCAACAAGGTGCACCTTCTTCTTGCCTCTTTTTATGTATTGTGCTGCACCTACAATCATCTCCCATTCTCCTTGTAGTCTCAAAACTCTCCAAACATACCTGCCAAGCTCCTCAACTGCACAAAACATGCAATGCTCACCCTAAATCTACACTAAGTTCTAGTTGAATGCAAATGCGACAAAAACAAGAAAAAATGAATGTTTAAAGACTATGAAACAATGCAGAATGTATGCTAATATGGTGTATATAATGAGTATATCAACACCCCCACACTTGCCTTTTGCTTGTCCTCAAGCAAACAAGAACAAATGAGAGAATGCGGTTTGAAAGTGGGAGCTCAAAACTAATGATGTCAATGGAAAAAACTGATTTAATGCCCAAGTTGTAGGTTCTAAGATGCATAGAGATTGTTCTACTTTAAAAACTTTAGCCATACCTATCATAGCAGAAACGTGAACCCTAGCTTAGCCATTACAATCATTCAAATCAACAAACTCTTTAACATTCATTAATAATAACCAATGGATAAAGTTTGTGCAAATCAAGAGAAAACATTTGGTCAAGGGACATGGTTATGAGATGAAAATGATCTCACTCAAATAAGGGTTCAAAGATTCAGGGGATCACTCAATGAAATAATTCTATCTTAGACAAAATGCTAATGGTAAAAGCATACCTATGCATGCATGCCAAAGCTCTCTTCTACCCTTTTTACCCAAGATGATCGATGTGAATCCTATCGATGGGCTTCTGCTGGTCAATGCAGGTTGAGAGCGGTTTAAAGAAAATTGCGATATCTGTTGAACGGCATATCAAAATGACCTGAAACCAAGACCTCCTGAAATCTAGCTCAGGTGGCTACAACGTTCGTGCAGAGTAAAGATGCTGAATAGAGACGGAGGCTACTCGTCCGAGCTGATCTTCAAGTCGGTCAAGATCAACGGTAAAAATTCCAGATGGATATGTGCTCACGTTATTCGCCGTAACTCTTCAACCACTGATGGGAATGACTCGAAACTAAAACCAAACTACAGCTAAGTCAACTGAATACAATTTTAATGAAGAACGCCGAAGCCAAATCGGAATCCAAACACCTCATCTGAGCTGATCTTTGGTCGATATGAATCATATCGGGCACCAACTGATGGTTGTACTTGACCGAAATTAATCCGCTGGATTTATATCGATCACTACTGATCGATGCTGATGATCGATATGCTAGCATCGGTCACTTCTTGATCACCATTGATGACCGAAAAATCTTGTATCGGTAACTTCTTGATCGATGTCGATGACCGAAAACCTTGTATCGGTCACTCCTTGACCGATAGCCTCAGTGCACAGATCAAAAAGGGTTGAGCGGTTTCACGAAAACTACTGTAACTGTTTAACCACGTATGGGAATGACCTGAAACCAACTCCAGACGCAAGATAGCTCACGGGGATAGAACATTGATGAAGACTGTTGAAGCTGAATCTGGATGTAGATACTTTGTCTGAGCCAGTTTTGTCAGTTGAAGTTTCTGACCGCTTCAACAAGGTGCACCTTCTTCTTGCCTCTTTTGATGTATTGTGCTGCACCTACAATCATCTCCCATTCTCCTTGTAGTCTCAAAACTCTCCAAACATACCTGCCAAGCTCCTCAACTGCACAAAACATGCAATGCTCACCCTAAATCTACACTAAGTTCTACTTGAATGTAAATGAGACAAAAACAAGCAAAAATGAATGTTTAAAGACTATGAAACAATGCAGAATGTATGCTAATATGGTGTATATAATGAGTATATCATAACCCCCACACTTGCCTTTTGCTTGTCCTCAAGCAAACAAGAACAAATGAGAGAATGCGGTTTGAAAGTGGGAGCTCAAAACTAATGATGTCAATGGAAAAACTGATTTAATGCCCAAGTTGTAGGTTCTAAGATGCATAGAGATTGTTCTACTTTAAAAACTTTAGCCATACCTATCATAGCAGAAACGTGAACCCTAGCTTAGCCATTACAATCATTCCAATCAACAAACTCTTTAACATTCATTAATAATAACCAATGGATAAAGTTTGTGCAAATCAAGAGAAAACATTTGGTCAAGGGACATGGTTATGAGATAAAAATGATCTCACTCAAATAAAGGTTAAAAGATTCAGGGGATCACTCAATGAAATAATTCTATCTTAGGCAAAATGCTAATGGTAAAAGCATACCTATGCATGCATGTCAAAGCTCTCTTCTACCCTTTTTACCCAAGATGATCGATGTGAATCCTATCGAAGGGCTTCTGCTTGTCAATGCAGGTTGAGCGGTTTAAAGAAAATTGCGATATCTGTTGAACGGCATATCAAAATGACCTGAAACCAAGACCTCCTGAAATCTAGCTCAGGTGGCTACAACGTTCGTGAAGAGTAAAGATGCTGAATAGAGACGGAGGCTACTCGTCCGAGTTGATCTTCAAGTCGGTCAAGATCAACGGTAAAATTCCAGATGGATATGTGCTCACATTATTCGCCGTAACTCTTCAACCACTGATGGGAATGACTCGAAACTAAAACTAAACTACAGCTAAGTCAGCTGACTACAATGTTAATGAAGAATGCCGAAGCCAAATCGGAATCCAAACACCTCATCTGAGCTGATCTTCGGTCGATTTGAATCATATCAGGCACTAGCTGATGGTTGTACTTGACCGAAATTAATCCGTTGGATTTATATCGATCACTACTGATCGATGCTGATGATCGATATGCTAGCATCGGTCACTTCTTGATCACCATTGATGACCGAAAATCTTGTATCGGTAACTTCTTGATCGATGTCGATGACCGAAAACCTTGTATCGGTCACTCCTTGACCGATAGCCTCAGTGCACAGATCAAAAAGGGTTGAGCGGTTTCACGAAAACTTCTGTAACTTTTTAACCACGTATGGGAATGACCTGAAACCAACTCCAGACGCAAGATAGCTCACGGGGATAGAACATTGATGAAGACTGTTGAAGCTGAATCTGGATGTAGATACTTTGTCTAAGCCAGTTTTGTCAGTTGAAGTTTCTGACCGCTTCAACAAGGTGCACCTTCTTCTTGACTCTTTTGATGTATTGTGCTGCACCTACAATCATCTCCCATTCTCCTTGTAGTCTCAAAACTCTCCAAACATACCTGCCAAGCTCCTCAACTGCACAAAACATGCAATGCTCACCCTAAATCTACACTAAGTTCTAGTTGAATGTAAATGGGACAAAAACAAGAAAAAATGAATGTTTAAAGACTATGAAACAATGCAGAATGTATGCTAATATGGTGTATATAATGAGTATATCAACACCCCCACACTTGTCTTTTGCTTGTCCTCAAGCAAACAAGAACAAATGAGAGAATGCGGTTTGAAAGTGGGAGCTCAAAACTAATGATGTCAATGGAAAAACTGATTTAATGCCCAAGTTGTAGGTTCTAAGATGCATAGAGATTGTTCTACTTTAAAAACTTTAGCCATACCTATCATAGCAGAAACGTGAACCCTAGCTTAGCCATTACAATCATTCAAATCAACAAACTCTTTAACATTCATTAATAATAACCAATGGATAAAGTTTGTGCAAATCAAGAGAAAACATTTGGTCAAGGGACATGGTTATGAGATAAAAATGATCTCACTCAAATAAAGGTTCAAAGATTCAGGGGATCACTCAATGAAATAATTCTATCTTAGGCAAAATGCTAATGGTAAAAGCATACCTATGCATGCATGTCAAAGCTCTCTTCTACCCTTTTTACCCAAGATGATCGATGTGAATCCTATCGATGGGCTTCTGCTGGTCAATGCAGGTTGAGCGGTTTAAAGAAAATTGCGATATCTGTTGAACGGCATATCAAAATGACCTGAAACCAAGACCTCCTGAAATCTAGCTCAGGTGGCTACAACGTTCGTGAAGAGTAAAGATGCTGAATAGAGACGGAGGCTACTCGTCCGAGCTGATCTTCAAGTCGGTCAAGATCAACGGTAAAATTCCAGATGGATATGTGCTCACATTATTCGCCGTAACTCTTCAACCACTGATGGGAATGACTCGAAACTAAAACTAAACTACAGCTAAGTCAGCTGACTACAATATTAATGAAGAATGCCGAAGCCAAATCGGAATCCAAACACCTCATCTGAGCTGATCTTCGGTCGATATGAATCATATCGGGCACCAGCTGATGGTTGTACTTGACCGAAATTAATCCGTTGGGTTTATATCGATCACTACTGATCGATGCTGATGATCGATATGCTAGCATCGGTCACTTCTTGATCACCATTGATGACCGAAAATCTTGTATCGGTAACTTCTTGATCGATGTCGATGACCGAAAACCTTGTATCGGTCACTCCTTGACCGATAGCCTCAGTGCACAGATCAAAAAGGGTTGAGCGGTTTCACAAAAACTACTGTAACGTTTTAACCACGTATGGGAATGACCTGAAACCAACTCCAGACGCAAGCTAGCTCACGGGGATAGAACATTGATGTAGACTGTTGATGCTTAATCGGGATGTAGATACTTTGTCTGAGCCAGTTTTGTCAATTGAAGTTTCTGACCGCTTCAACAAGGTGCACCTTCTTCTTGCCTCTTTTGATGTATTGTGCTGCACCTACAATCATCTCCCATTCTCCTTGTAGTCTCAAAACTCTCCAAACATACCTGCCAAGCTCCTCAACTGCACAAAACATGCAATGCTCACCCTAAATCTACACTAAGTTCTAGTTGAATGCAAATGGGACAAAAACAAGAAAAAATGAATGTTTAAAGACTATGAAACAATGCAGAATGTATGCTAATATGGTGTATATAATGAGTATATCAACACCCCCACACTTGCCTTTTGCTTGTCCTCAAGCAAACAAGAACAAATGAGAGAATGCGGTTTGAAAGTGGGAGCTCAAAACTAATGATGTCAATGGAAAAACTGATTTAATGCCCAAGTTGTAGGTTCTAAGATGCATAGAGGTTGTTCTACTTTAAAAACTTTAGCCATACCTATCATAGCAGAAACGTGAACCCTAGCTTAGCCATTACAATCATTCAAATCAACAAACTCTTTAACATTCATTAATAATAACCAATGGATAAATTTTGTGCAAATCAAGAGAAAACATTTGGTCAAGGGACATGGTTATGAGATGAAAATGATCTCACTCAAATAAGGGTTCAAAGATTCAGGGGATCCCTCAATGAAATAATTCTATCTTAGGCAAAATGCTAATGGTAAAGGCGTACCTATGCATGCATGTCAAAGCTCTCTTCAACCTTTTTTACCCAAGATGATCGATGTGAATCCTATCGATGGGCTTCTGCTGGTCAATGCAGGTTGAGCGGTTTAAAGAAAATTGCGATATCTGTTGAACGGCATATCAAAATGACCTGAAACCAAGACCTCCTGAAATCTAGCTCAAGTGGCTACAACTTTCGTGCAGAGTAAAGATGCTGAATAGAGACGGAGGCTACTCGTCCGAGCTGATCTTCAAGTCGGTCAAGATCAACGGTAAAAATTCCAGATGGATATGTGCTCACGTTATTCGCCGTAACTCTTCAACCACTGATGGGAATGACTCGAAACTAAAACCAAACTACAGCTAAGTCAACTGACTACAATTTTAATGAAGAACGCCGAAGCCAAATCGGAATCCAAATACCTCATCTGAGCTGATCTTCGGTCGATATGAATCATATCGGGCACCAACTGATGGTTGTACTTGACCGAAATTAATCCGCTGGGTTTATATCGATCACTACTGATCGATGCTGATGATCGATATGCTAGCATCGGTCACTTCTTGATCAACATTGATGACCGAAAATCTTGTATCAGTAACTTCTTGATCGATGTCGATGACCGAAAACCTTGTATCGGTCACTCCTTGACCGATAGCCTCAGTGCACAGATCAAAAAGGGTTGAGCGGTTTCACAAAAACTACTGTAACTTTTTAACCACGTATGGGAATGACCTGAAACTAACTCCAGGCGCAAGCTAGCTCACGGGGATAGAACATTGATGAAGACTGTTGAAACTTAATCGGGATGTAGATACTTTGTCTGAGCCAGTTTTGTCAGTTGAAGTTTCTGACCGCTTCAACAAGGTGCACCTTCTTCTTGCCTCTTTTGATGTATTGTGCTGCACCTACAATCATCTCCCATTCTCCTTGTAGTCTCAAAACTCTCCAAACATACCTGCCAAGCTCCTTAACTGCACAAAACATGCAATGCTCACCCTAAATCTACACTAAGTTCTAGTTGTATGCAAATGGGATAAAAACAAGAAAAAATGAATGTTTAAAGACTATGAAACAATGCAGAATGTATGCTAATATGGTGTATATAATAAGTATATCAACACCCCCACACTTGCCTTTTGCTTGTCCTCAAGCAAACAAGAACAAATGAGAGAATGCGGTTTGAAAGTGGGAGCTCAAAACTAATGATGTCAATGGAAAAACTGATTTAATGCCCAAATTGTAGGTTCTAAGATGCATAGAGATTGTTCTACTTTAAAAACTTTAACCATACCTATCATAGCAGAAACGTGAACCCTAGCTTAGCCATTACAATCATTCAAATCAACAAACTCTTTAACATTCAATAATAATAACCAATGGATAAAGTTTCTGCAAATCAAGAGAAAACATTTGGTCAAGGGACATGGTTATGAGATGAAAATGATCTCACTCAAATAAGGGTTCAAAGATTCAGGGGATCACTCAATGAAATAATTCTATCTTAGGCAAAATTCTAATGGTAAAAGCATACCTATGCATGCATGTCAAAGCTCTCTTCTACCCTTTTTACCCAAGATGATCGATGTGAATCCTATCGATGGGCTTCTGCTGGTCAATGCAGGTTGAGCGGTTTAAAGAAAATTGCGATATCTGTTGAACGGCATATCAAAATGACCTGAAACCAAGACCTCCTAAAATCTAGCTCAGGTGGCTACAACGTTCGTGAAGAGTAAAGATGCTGAATAGAGACGGAGGCTACTCGTCCGAGCTGATCTTCAAGTCGGTCAAGATCAACGGTAAAAATTCCAGATGGATATGTGCTCCCGTTATTCGCCGTAGCTCTTCAACCACTGATGGGAATGACTCGAAACTAAAACCAAACTACAGCTAAGTCAACTGACTACAATGTTAATGAAGAACGCCGAAGCCAAATCGGAATCCAAACACCTCATCTGAGCTGATCTTCGGTCGATATGAATCATATCGGGCACCAACTGATGGTTGTACTTACCGAAATTAATCCCTGGGTTTATATCGATCACTACTGATCGATGCTGATGATCGATATGCTATAATCGGTCACTTCTTGATCAACATTGATGACCGAAAATCTTGTATCGGTAACTTCTTGATCGATGTCGATGACCGAAAACCTTGTATCGGTCACTCCTTGACCGATAGCCTCAATGCACAGATCAAAAAGGGTTTAGCGGTTTCACAAAAACTACTGTAACTTTTTAACCACGTATGGGAATGACCTGAAACCAACTCCAGACGCAAGCTAGGTCACGGGGATAGAACATTGATGAAGACTGTTGAAGCTGAATCGGGATGTAGATACTTTGTCTGAGCCAGTTTTGTCAGTTGAATATCTGACCGCTTCAACAAGGTGCACCTTCTTCTTGCCTCTTTTGATGTATTGTGCTGCACCTACAATCATCTCCCATTCTCCTTGTAGTCTCAAAAATCTCCAAACATACCTGCCGTGCTCCTAAACTGCACAAAACATGCAATGCTCACCCTAAATCTACACTAAGTTCTAGTTGAATGCAAATGGGACAAAAACAAGAAAAAATGAATGTTTAAAGACTATGAAACAATGCAGAATGTATGCTAATATGGTGTAAATAATGAGTATATCAACACCCCCACACTTGCCTTTTGCTTGTCCTCAAGCAAACAAGAACAAATGAGAGAATGAGGTTTGAAAGTGGAAGCTCAAAACTAAAGATGTCAAGTTATAGGTTCTAAGATGCATAGAGATTGTTCTACTTTAAAAACTTTAGCCTTACCTATCATAGCATATAGTTCGGTCAAGATCAACGGTAAAAATTCCAGATGGATATGTGCTCACGTTATTCGCCGTAACTCTTCAACCACTGATGGGAATGACTCGAAACTAAAACCAAACTACAGCTAAGTCAACTGAATACAATTTTAATGAAGAACGCCGAAGCCAAATCGGAATCCAAACACCTCATCTGAGCTGATCTTTGGTCGATATGAATCATATCGGGCACCAGCTGATGGTTGTACTTGACCGAAATTAATCCGCTGGATTTATATCGATCACTACTGATCGATGCTGATGATCGATATGCTAGCATCGGTCACTTCTTGATCACCATTGATGACCGAAAATCTTGTATCGGTAACTTCTTGATCGATGTCGATGACCGAAAACCTTGTATCGGTCACTCCTTGACCGATAGCCTCAGTGCACAGATCAAAAAGGGTTGAGCGGTTTCACGAAAAAACTACTGTAACTGTTTAACCACGTATGGGAATGACCTGAAACCAACTCCAGACGCAAGATAGCTCACGGGGATAGAACATTGATGAAGACTATTGAAGCTGAATCTGGATGTAGATACTTTGTCTGAGCCAGTTTTGTCAGTTGAAGTTTCTGACCGCTTCAACAAGGTGCACCTTCTTCTTGCCTCTTTTGATGTATTGTGCTGCACCTACAATCATCTCCCATTCTCCTTGTAGTCTCAAAACTCTCCAAACATACCTGCCAAGCTCCTCAACTGCACAAAACATGCAATGCTCACCCTAAATCTACACTAAGTTCTACTTGAATGTAAATGGGACAAAAACAAGCAAAAATGAATGTTTAAAGACTATGAAACAATGCAGAATGTATGCTAATATGGTGTATATAATGAGTATATCAACACCCCCACACTTGACTTTTGCTTGTCCTCAAGCAAACAAGAACAAATGAGAGAATGAGGTTTGAAAGTGGGAGCTCAAAACTAATGATGTCAATGGAAAAACTGATTTAATGCCCAAGTTGTAGGTTCTAAGATGCATAGAGATTGTTCTACTTTAAAAACTTTAGCCATAACTATCATAGCAGACAGTTAACCCTAGCTTAGCCTTTAAAAGCATTCAAATCAACAAACTCTTTAACATTCATTAATAATAACCAATGGATAAAGTTTGTGCAAATCAAGAGAAAACATTTGGTCAAGGGACATGGTTATGAGATGAAAATGATCTCATTCAAATAAAGGTTCAAAGATTCAGGGGATCATTCAATGAAATAATTCTATCTTAGGCAAAATGCTAATGGTAAAATCACACCTATGCATGCAAGTCAAAGCTCTCTTCTACCCTTTTTATCCAAGATGATCGATGTGAATCCTATCGATGGGCTTCTGCTGGTCAATGCAGGTTTAGCCGTTTAACAAAAATTCTGATATCTGTTGAACGGCATATCAGAATGACCGGAAACCAAGTCCTCCTGAAATCTAGCTCAAGTGGCTACAACATTCGTGAAGAGTAAAGTTGCTGAATAGAGACGGAGGCTACTTGTCCGAGCTGATCTTCAAGTCGGTCAAAATCAACGGTAAAAATTCCAGATGGACATGTGCTCACGTTATTCGCCGTAACTCTTCAACCACTGATGGGAATGACTCGAAACTAAAACCAAACTACAGATAAATCACCTGACTACAATGTTAATGAAGAACGCCGAAGCCAAATCGGAATCCAAACACCTCATATGAGCTGATCTTCGGTCGATATGAATCATATCGGTCACCAACTGATCGTTGTACTTAACCAAAATTAATCCGCTGGGTTTATATCGATCACTACTGATTGATGCTGATGATCGATATGCTAGCATCGGTCACTTCTTGATCGACGTTGATGACCGAAAATCTTGTATCGGTAACTTCTTGATCAATGTCGATGACCGAAAATCTTGTATCGGTCAGTCCTTGACCGATAGCCTCAGTGCAGAGAGCGAAAAGGGTTGACCAGTTTCATGAAAACTACTCTAACTTTCTAACCGCTAATGGGAATGACCTGAAAACAACTCCAGACGCAAGCTAACTCACGGGGATACAACATTTATGCAGACTGTTCAAGCTGAATCAGGATGTAGATGCGTTGTCCGAGCCAGTTTTATCAGGTGAAGTTTCTGCACGCTTCAACAAGGTGCACCGTCTTCTTGCCTCTTTTGATGTCTTGTGCAGCACCTACAATCATCTCCCATGCTCCTTGTAGTCTCAAAACTCTCCAAACGTACCTGCCAAGCTCCTCAAATGCACAAAACATGCAATGCTCACCCTAAATCTACACTAAGTCGCAAATGGGTCAAAAACAAGCAAAAATGAATGTTTAAATACTAGAAAACAATGCAGAATTTATGCTAATATGGTGTATATAATGAGTATATAAACACCCCCACACTTGCCTTTTGCTTGTCCTCAAGCAAACAAGAACAAATTAGAGAATGAGGTTTGAAAATCGGAGCTCAAAAGTAAAGATGTCAATGGAAAAACTGATTCAATGCCCAAGTTGTAGTTTCTAAGATGCATAGAGATTGTTCTACTTTAAAAACTTTAGCCATACCAATCATAGCAGACAGTGAACCCTAGCTTAGCCTTTACAAGCATTCAAATAAACAAACTCTTTAACATTCATTAATAATAACCAATGGATCAAGTTTGTGCAAATCAAGTGAGAACATTTGGTCAAGGGACATGGTTATGACATGAAAATGATCTCATTCAAATAAGGGTTCATAGATTCAGGGGATCACTCAATGAAATAATTCTATCATAGGCAAAATGCAAATGGTAAAAGCACACCTATGCATGCAAGTCAAAGCTCTCTTCTACCCTTTTTACCCAAGACGATCGATGTGAATCCTATCGATGGGCTTCTGCTGGTCAATGCAGGTTGAGCGGTTTAACGAAAATAGCGATATCTGTTAAACGGCAAATCAGAATGACCTGAAACTAATTCCTCCTGAAATCTAGCTCAAGTGGCTACAACGTTCGTGAAGTGTAAAGATGCTGAATATAGACCGAGGCCACTCGTCCGAGCTGATCTTCAAGTCGGTCAAGATCTACGGTAAAAATTCCAGATGGAGTTGTGCTCACGTTATTCGCTGTAACTCTTCAACCACTGATGGGAATGACTCCAAACAAAAACAAACTACAGCTAACTAAACTGACTACAATGTTAATGAAGAACGCCAAAGCCAAATCGGAATTCAAACACCTCATCTGAGCTGATCTTCGGTCGATATGAATCATATCGGTCACCAACTGATCGTTGTACTTGACCGAAATTAATCCGCTGGGTTTGTATCGATCACTACTGATCGATGCTGATGATCGATATGCTAGCATCGGTCACTTCTTGATCGACGTTGATGACCGAAAATCTTGTATCGGTAACTTCTTGATCGATGTCGATGACCGAAAATCTTGTACCGATAGCCTCAGTGCACAGATCAAAAAGGGTTGAGCGGTTTCACGAAAACTACTGTAACTTTCTAGCCGCTGATGGGAATGACCTCAAATCAACTCCAGACGCACGCTAGCTCACGGGGATAGAACATTGATGAAGACTGTTGAAGCTGAATCGGGATGTAGATGCTTTGTCTGAGCCAGTTTTGTCAGTTGAAGTTTCTGACCGCTTCAACAAGGTGCACCTTCTTCTTGCCTCTTTTGATGTATTGTGCTGCATCTACAATCATCTCCCATGCTCCTTGTAGTCTCAAAACTCTCCAAACATACCTGCCAAGCTCCTCAACTGCAGAAAACATGCAATGCTCACCCTAAATCTACACTAAGTTCTAGTTGAATGCAAATGGGACAAAAACAAGAAAAAATGAATGTTTAAAGACTATGAAACAATGCAGAATGTATGCTAATATGGTGTATATAATGAGTATATCAACACCCCCACACTTGCCTTTTGCTTGTCCTCAAGCAAACAAGAACAAATGAGAGAATGAGGTTTGAAAGTGGGAGCTCAAAACTAATGATGTTAATGGAAAAACTGATTCAATGCCCAAGTTGTAGGTTCTAAGATGCATAGAGATTGTTCTACTTTAAAAACTTTAGCCATAACTATCATAGCAGACAGTTAACCCTAGCTTAGTCTTTAAAAGCATTCAAATCAACAAACAATTTAACATTCATTAATAATAACCAATGGAAAAAGTTTGTCCAAATCAAGAGAAAACATTTTGTCAAGGGACATGGTTATGAGATGAAAATGATCTCATTCAAATAAAGGTTCAAAGATTCAGGGGATCACTCAATGAAATAATTTTATCTTAGGCAAAATGCTAATGGTAAAAGCACACCTATGGATGCAAGTCAAAGCTCTCTTATATCCTTTTTACCCAAGATGATCCATGTGAATCCTATCGATGGGCTTCTGCTGGTGAATGAAGGTTGAGGGTTTAACGAAAATTGCAATATCTCTTGCACGGCAAATCAAAATGACCTGATTCCAAGTCCTCCTGAAAGCTAGCTCAAGTGGCTACACTCTTTGTGAAGAGTGAAAATGCTGAATAGAGACGGAGGCTACTCGTCCGAGCTAATATTCAAGTTTGTCAAGATCGATGGAAAAAATTCCAGATGGACATGTGCTCACGTTATTCGCCGTATCTCTTCAACCACTGATGGAAATGACTCGAAACTAAAACCAAACTACAGGTAACTCAACTGGCTACAAAGTTAATGCAGAACGCCGAAGCCAAATTGGAATGCAAACACCTCATGTGAGCTGATCTTCGGTCGATATGAATCATATCGGTCACCAACTGATCATTGTACTTGACCGAAAATAATCCACTGGGTATATATCGATCACTACCGATCGATGCTGATGATCGATATGCTAGCATCGGTTACTTCTTGATCGATGTTGATGACCGAAAATCTTGTATCAGTCACTTCTTGATCAATGACGATGACCGAAAATCTTGTATCGGTCACTCCTTGACCGATAGCCTCCGTGCACAGATCGAAAAAGGTTGAGCGGTTTCACGAAAACTACTATAACTTTCTAACCGCTGATGGGAATGACCTGAAACCAACTCCAGACGCAAGCTAACGCACTGGGATACAGCATTGATGAACACTGTTGACGCTGAATCGGGATGTAGATGCTTTGTCCGAGCCAGTTTTTTCAGGTGAAGTTTCTGGCCGCTTCAACAAGGTGCACCTTCTTCTTGCCTCTTTTGATGTCTAGTGCTGCACCTACAATCATCTCCCATGCTCCTTGTAGTCTGAAAACTCTCCAAACATACCTGCCAAGCTCCTCAAATGCACAAAACATGCAATGCTCACCCTAAATCTACACTAAGTCCTAGTTGAATGCAAATGGGACAAAAACAAGCAAAAATGAATGTTTAAAGAGTATAAAAAATGCAGAATGTATGCTAATATGGTGTATATAATGAGTATATCAACACCCCCACACTCGCCTTTTGCTTGTCCTCAAGCAAACAAGAACACATGAGAGAATGCGGTTTGAAAGTGGGAGCTCAAAACTAATGATGTCAATGGAAAAACTGATTTAATGCCCAAGTTGTAGGTTCTAAGATGCATAGAGATTGTTCTACTTTAAAAACTTTAGCCATACCTCTCATAGCAGACAGTGAACCCTAGCTTAGCCTTTACAAGCATTCAAATCAACAAACTCTTGAACATTCATTAATAAGAACCAATGGATCAAGTTTGTGCAAATCAAGAGAAAACATTTGGTCAAGGGATATGGTTATGAGATAAAAATGATCTCATTCAAATAAGGGTTCAAAGATTCAGGGGATCACTCAATGAAATAATTCTATCTTAGGTAAAATTCTAATGGTAAAAGCATACCTATGCATGCAACTCAAAGGTCTCTTCAACCCTTTTTACTCAAGATGATCGATGTGAATCCTATCGATGGGCTTCTGCTGGTCAATGCAAGTTGAGCGGTTTAACGAAAATTTCGATATCGCTTGAACGGCATATCAGAATGACCCAAAACGAAGTCCTCCTGAAAGCTAACTCAAGTGGCTACATCGTTCGTGAAGAGTGAAGATGCGGAATAGAGACGGAGGCTACTCGTTCGAGCTGATCTTCAAGTCGATCAAGATCAAAGGTAAACATTCCAGATGGACATGTGCTCACCTTATTCGCCGTAACTCTTTAACCACTGATGAGAATGACTCGAAACTAAAACCAAACTACAGCTAAGTCAGCTGACTACAATGTTTATGAAGAACGCCGAAGCCAAATCGGAATGTAAACACCTCATCTGAGCTAATCTTCAATCGATATGAATCATATTGGACACCAACTAATCGTTGTACTTGACCGAAAATAATCCGCTGGGTTTATATCGATCACTACTGATCGATGCTGATGATCGATATGCTACCATCCATCACTTATTGATCGAAGTTGATGAACGAAAATCTTGTATCGGTCAGTTCTTGATCGATGTTGATGACTGAAAATCTTATATTGGTCACTCCTTGACCGATAGCCTCCGTGCACAGATCGAAAACGGTTGAGCGGTTTCACGAAAAATACTGTTAAGTTCTAACCGCTGAAGGGAATGACGTGAAACCAACTCCATACGCACGCTAACTCACGAGGATACAACATTTATGCAGACTGTTGAAGCTGAATCGGGATGTAGATGCTTTGTCCGAGCCAGTGTTTTCAGGTGAAGTTTCTGGCCGCTTCAACAAGGTGCACCTTCTTCTTGCCTCTTTTGATGTCTTGTGCTGCACCTACAATCATCTCACATGCTCCTTGTAGTCTCAAAACTCTCCAAACATACCTGCCAATCTCCTCAAATTCACAAAACATGCAATGCTCACCCTAAATCTACACTAAGTCGCAAATGGGTCAAAAACAACCAAAAATGAATGTTTAAAGACTATAAAACAATGCAGAATGTATGCTAATATGGTGTATATAATGAGAATATAAACACCTCCACACTTGCCATTTGCTTGTCCTCAAGCAAACAAGAACAAATGAGAGAATGAGGTTTGAAAGTGGGAGCTCAAAACTAAATATGTCAATGGAAAAACTGATTCAATGCCCAAATTGTAGGTTCTAAGATGCATAGAGATTGTTATACTTTAAAAACTTTAACAATACCTATCATAGCAGACAGCGAACCCTAGCTTAGCCTTTACAAGCATTCAAATCAACAAACTCTTTAACATTTATTAATAATAACCAATGGATAAAGTTTGTGCAAATCAAGATAAAACATTTTGTCAAGGGACATGGTTATGAGATGAAAATGATCTCATTCAAATAAGGGTTCAAAGATTCAGGGGATCACTCAGTGAAATAATTCTATCTTCGGGAAAATGCTAATGGTAAAAGCACACCTATGCATGCAAGTCTATGCTCGTTTCTACCCTTTTTACCCAAGATGATCGATGTTAATCCTATCGATGGGGTTCTGCTGGTCATTGCAGGTTGAGCGGTTTAACGAAAATTGCAATATCTCTTGAACGGTAAATGAGAATGACCTGTCACCAAGTCCTCCTGAAAGCTAACTCAAGTGATTTGCAAGTCTCTCAAGCATTTGATCAATAAAAGGCAAGGGGAAATGGTCTTTTCTAGTCGCAAAGTTAAGTTTTCTATATTCAATACACATTCTATGACCAGTAATGGTCCTAGTAGGGATAAGTTCATACTTTTCATTCCTTATGACCGTGATCCCTCCCTTCTTAGGAACCACGTGTACAGGGGAAACCCACGTGCTGTCACTTATGGAATAGATCACGTCAGCCTCTAAAAGCTTAAGGATTTCCTTCTTAACAACCTCTTTCAAGTTAGGATTCAAACGCCTTTGATGTTCTTCAGAAGTGGCGTTCTTATTATCCAAGTGAATCCTATGAGTGCAAAGCATTGGTGAAAGGCCCTTGATGTCACTTAAAAAGTACCCAATGGCCTTCCTATACTTTCTCAGTTCAGTTAGGAGCGAGTGCAACTCATCATCACTAAGGTCTTCGTTCACAATGACGGGATAGGTGTCATTAGGCCCTAAGAAAGCATACCTTAGCCCTTTTGGGAGCTCCTTTAGGTTTTGGGGCTAACAGCTCACTCCAGTCATCCTCGTGGCTGTTGTTGTTGCTTTCCTCCTTGGAACTCTCCCTTGAACTCGAGGCATGGCCCTTCAGACTGCTTTCCTCCATCGCTATCTCTTCTGAGATCGAGTCCTCCGGTCGATTCCCCTCTCGATGTCGTCTAGATCGAGCCATTTCACTCGATTCACTTACTCGATTTGATATGGATCGAGTAAGGGATCGAGACGCTGAGTCGATCTCTTGATTGGAATCCAAAATGATCGGGAGGTCTCTCTCGATCGTCGATTCGATTGTTTTTCCTGATCGAGCATTCGTCTCGATCTGTCCATCGATTGTTGCACCGGATCGAGTTTGATGTCATTGCATTTTGCATACATTTTGCATACTCAGTAGATGGTTTTTCATGCATTTGTATCATGTTTTAGGTTAGATTGCATCATTTAGGGTCCTAGAGCATTCTTGCATCAGCATGTGCATTTTCTCGGCATTTTGCATCCATTCCAAGTTGTTTCTGGTTGCTTTGGAGTCATGGAGGTTCGTGGAGGTGTGGAGGCCGATGTAGCAGTTCATGGGAGCTCGGGAATGTGCTAAGGACCAGTGATCGAGGAGTAGATCGAGCATGACCGGTCGATCTAGAGGTTGATCGACCAGAAGATCGAGCCAACTAGGCGATCCAAGGATAATGATCGAGACGGAGATCGAGTGAAGCAATCGATCAATCGGTACGGACGTAAATGATGCCATGCAGAGCGAGAGCCAGATCAAGTACACCACTCGATCCACCCGAAGATCGATACCGAGATCGGATGCAACACTCGATTCACCGATGAAGATCGAGACCCGGATCGAGCCGAAGACACGATGTCCGGATATGATCGAGAGAACAACTCGATCCAATGGGCGATCTCTGTCCTTTCAACCGTTTTTGGCTGTTAGCGAAGGGGGACCATTGGATTGTTTGGACATTTTAGGCAAGGCGGCGACGCTCTTTTTCGATAACTTTTAGATTTCTTATCTTTTTTCATGTTTTCTCTCTCTTTTTCGCAAGAACACCATTGTTGAACCAGTTTTCTTTTGAAGCTTTTGTATTCGAATCCTTATCGTTTGATCTAGTCTTTCTTTCATGTTTATCGTTTCATTTCTTCTGCTTTGCTTGATTTACTTTATGAGTAGTGAGTAGTTTACTTTGGGTTCGGGGTTGAGAGGTTTGAAGGGTAGAAAAGGTTCGATCTTGGTTTGTTTTCTAAACGTTTTTAAGGTTATCTCTTCTAAGGTGTTGAAAGCTAAATGCTTGAAGACTCTCACACCAAGAGCTTCATGATCCGAGAGGTCCCTTACCTTGACAGGATCCAGGTGCCTCGGAAGATCACACCTTAGAGACTAGTTACCCCTTCCCAAAAGCCATGGAAGTTTGGGGGACTAGTTAAGCCATTACTCGAAATCTGTTTTCCTTGCCTTTCAACCTCTTTTTCCATCAAAAGCCATGGGTTTGGAGGAGAGGATGAAAGAGTGATCTATACCGAAAGCCACAGATAGATCTTGTTTTGTTTTCGAGGCTTAGAGATCCTCACCAAGTGACTCGATCTAAAGTTTCAAACCCAAGATCGATCCTTGAAACCCTTTATATGAATCTCAACCCTAAAGCCCTTTCTCTTAGCATATTTACGTCTCATTTCATCTTTAGCTAGTTACCTGAAAGCATTCTGGTCTTTGATTCATTGTTCTTACAGTTTTAGACGAGATCGATCGTTTCTGCTCGATCTAGTGGTCGATCTTGTGGTCGATCCACTAGTCGAATTTTAACAATTCGAAGCTCTTCCCTTTAATTTGTCTGTTTGTTTCTCGTGTTAACTGCTTCCTTTCTAGTATTTTTAAAATAGGTTGCACTCTGTTTAGGTTGCTGCATTTAGTTTTTTAGAATATTTCTCATAAACTGTCTCATTTGCCTAGATTTGTCTTAAACCTTGCATTCTCTGTGGATTCTCTATCATCTAGAAGTGGATTGACACTCTCCTGCTTGCTTTACTACAACATTGCGTGCACTAGAGTTTTGATAGCCTCTCTGCTGCATTAGAGCATAAGAAAAACAGCTTATCAAATGGCGTCGTTGCCATTTTAGGTTGCTTAGAGAACATCGAGATTTGGGTCTTAGCAAAGCCTAAGTCTTTACCTTTTTCAAGTTACTAATACCTTTTCTCTAAACCGTGTGTTTTCAGGTACATGAATCTTCGTTCAAAGGGAGACAACAATCTACTACAGCCCTTAGACAACATTCATCAGCTTGGTCACTCACGGCAAAGGAGAGTCAGAGATCAAACAAGAGCCTTTGAGGAGATTGTTCAACACGATCTGGTTAACTTTGAAGACAAGGCTAAACACGAGCATCCAGAGGGACCTCCTCCAGCAGGACGGGGCAATGGAAACCCCCAACACGCGGCTAGACCTCCGAGGATCATAGGAGTCGGAGATACTCCCAATACACACCACAATAGGTTTGGGATCACTCCTCCTCCGGTAGAAAACAATAACTTCGAGATCAAGCCGGGTTTCATCTCCATGGTGCAAAACAACAAGTTCCACAGCTTAGCAATGGAAGACCCCTTGGAGCACTTGGACAATTTCGAGCAAGTATGTGGATTGATAAAGATCAACGGTATATCAGAAGATGCTTTCAAGCTGCGTCTCTTCCCCTTTTCACTCGGAGACAAAGCTAGACAATGGGAGAAGACCCTCCCACAAGGCACCATCACATCATTGGCTGAATGTAAGAAGGCTTTCCTCTCAAAGTTCTTCTCAAGCACCAGGACTGCTCGGTTGAGAAGCGAAATCAGCGGTTTCACTCAAAGGAACAACGAGACATTCAATGAGGCTATGGAGCGTTTCAAAGATTACACGATCCAATGTCCTCATCACGGGTTCAGTGAGGAGACTCTACTCAGTACCATATACCGTGGAGCTTCACCAAAGATCCGGTTGTTGCTTGATACAGCTAGCAAAGGGAACTTCCTCGGTCAAGAGGTTGAAGAGGGTATGGAGCTGATAGAAAACCTGGCGTTGAGTGATGGAAACTATGCCGAGGATTATGACCGAGCACCAAGAGGATCAGAATTAGAGTCTCACAAGAAGGAGCTCAAATCATTGCATGAGAAGATTGACAAGTTGGTCCTAGCTAATCAGAAGCATGTTCACTTCGTTGGTGAAGCTGATGAGAACCAAGAGGAGTTAGAGCTAAGCCAAGAAGAAGCAAATTGGGTGGCTGGACAGAACAACTACAAGTCTCAAGGCTACCAGAACAACAACCTCTCTTACCGGAGCACCAACGTAGCCAACCCTAAAGATCAAGTGTACCCTGCTCAACAAGCTAAACCTTTCATCCCTTACAACAAAGGTTTTCAACCGAGTAGTGGTTTCCAAGGTCAAGGGCAAGGCAACTTTCAAGGGCAACAACAACAAAACAAGGGTTATACTCCTAACTACCCTCCGGGCTTTGCACCTCAGCAACAACAACCGATGCAACAACAAGTTGATCCGGTTCAAGCAATGTTCCAACAGCTAATACAAGGGCAAGCTTCTACCAATCAGAAGTTCGCTGAAATGAACACTAGGCTCGATTCATCCTTAATCGACTTCTCCACTCAAATCACAAACCTCAATAACAAGATAAAGCAGCTGGAGAAGGGTAAAGCAAGCACGAGTGGTCAGAACAGTCTTCCGGGAAAGTGTGAGCAAAACCCCAAGGAGTATGCCAATGCTATTACATTGAGAAGTGGCAAAGAGCTTGAACCTCCGGTCTCTACAAAGAACAACGAAGACGTTGTATTTCAAGAGGGGGAGGGTAAACTTTTGGCTGATAATGAGGAGATCAACTTTGACAACGTGTGGATTCAAGGACCAAGAAGAGGTGACAAGGCATTCGTTGAGAAGAAAGCTGAGAAAACCACCAAGGAGAAGAATGACTACGTGCCCCCCCCCTTACGTACCAAAGTTGCCATTTCCGGGTCGTTTCAAAAAGCAGCTAATAGAGAAGCACCGAATTCTGTTTGAGAAGCACTTGAGAGACGTGGAGATAAAGCTGCCTCTTGTAGACTGTCTCACTATGATGCCCAAGTGCGCCAAGTTTTTCAAGGGCACCCTTGTGAAGAAGAACAAAGAAAGCAAAGAGGTACTTGTGCTAAGCGAAGAGTGTAGTGTGGTTATTCATAAGGAGATAGTGCCTAAGAAACTGAGAGATCCTGGGAGCTTCACTATACCTTGTGCTTTGGGTCCTCTAGAGTTCAAGAGTTGCTTGTGTGATCTCGGAGCTAGCATAAACTTGATGCCTCACTCCGTGGCTAAGAAGCTTGGTTTTACTCGGTTTAAAGAATGTCGGATCTCATTGGTGCTGGCTGATAGGAGCGTGAGATTACCGGTTGGGTTGCTTGAAGACTTACCGGTGCGAATCAGTGGTGTGAACATACCTACAGACTTTGTAGTGTTGGAGATGGACGAGGAGCCGAAAGACCCACTCATCTTAGGGAGACCGTTCCTTGCAACAGCCGGAGCTATAATAGATCTGAAGAATGGGAAGATTGCCTTGCATTTGGGGAAAGAGATCAGGCTAGACTTTGACATCAACAAGGTTCTAAAGAAGCCAACCATTGAAGGACAAGCTTTCTATATTGAAACGATGGATGCTCTAGCGGATGAGTTGTTGGAAGAGCTAGCTCTAGAAGACCATTTGAAGCTAGCACTCACTAAGGAGCCAGGGGAGTTTGGCTATATGGACCAGAGAACCCAAGAGTACGTGAACTTGCTGGATTCGAGGAGGATCATCAAGAATGAAGAAGATTGCTGCCTAGAGATCAACTCCGAGATCGACGCTATCACTCGATCCAGGAGTCAGATCGACAAGTCAATCGAGAACCCAACTCGATCCGGTGCAACAATCGACCAACAGATCGAGAATGATGCTCGATCAGAAGAAACAATCGAGTTGATGATCGAGACAGACCTCCCGATCATTTTAGAGTCCAATCAAGAGATCGACTCAACGTCTCGATTCCTTACTCGATCCATATCAAATCGAGTAAGTGAATCGAGTGAAATGGCTCGATCTAGACGACATCGAGAGGAGAATCGACCGGGGGACTCGATCACAGAAGGGATAGCGATAGAGGAAAGCAGTCTGAAGGGCCATGCCTCGAGTTCAAAGTAGAGTTCCAAGGAGGAGAACAACGACAACAGCCACGAGGATGACTGGAGTGAGCTGTTAGCCCCAAAAGTGGACCTTAAGGAGCTCCCAAAAGGGCTAAGGTATGCTTTCTTAGGACCTAATGACACTTATCCCGTGATAGTAAATAAAAACCTTACTGATGATGAGTTTCACTCGCTCTTAACTGAGCTGAGAAAGTATAGGAAGGCCATTGGGTACTCTTTAAGTGACATCAAAGGCTTTTCACCAATGCTTTGCACTCATAGGATTCACTTGGATAATGAGAACTCCACTTCTGTAGAACGTCAAAGGCGTTTGAATCCTAACTTGAAAGAGGTTGTTAAGAAGGAAATCCTTAAGCTTTTAGAGGCTGACGTGATCTATCCCATAAGTGACAGCACGTGGGTTTCTCCTGTACACGTGGTGCCTAAGAAGGGAGGGATCACGGTCATAAGGAATGAAAAGGATGAACTTATCCCTACTAGGACCATTACTGGTCATAGAATGTGTATTGACTATAGAAAGCTTAACCTTGCGACTAGAAAAGACCATTTCCCTTTGCCTTTTATTGATCAAATGCTTGAGAGACTTGCAAATCACCCTTACTACTGTTTTCTCGATGGGTATAACGGTTTCTTTCAAATACCTATTCACCCAAACGATCAGGAGAAGACGACTTTTACATGTCCCTACGGTACCTTTGCATATCGAAGGATGCCGTTTGGATTGTGTAATGCACCGGCTACCTTTCAGCGGTGTATGATGTCGATCTTCTCCGATCTTATAGAGGAGATGGGAGAGGTGTTTATGGATGAATTCTCTGTGTATGGTGCGTCCTTTCCTGCGTGTTTGTTGAATCTTTGCAGGGTACTTAAACGTTGTGAAGAGACAAACATGGTGCTGAACTGGGAGAAATGCCACTTCATGGTTAAGGAAGGGATAGTGCTCGGTGACAAGATTTCGGAGAAGGGTATTGAAGTTGATCAGGCTAATGTTGAGGTTATGATGGGTCTAGAGCCACCGGTTAATGTTAAAGAGATCAGAAGCTTCTTGGGACACGCAGGGTTCTATAGGCGCTTCATCAAAGATTTCTCCAAGATTGCATGCCCTCTTACACGGCTGTTGTGCAAGGAAGCTGAGTTTGTATTCGATGAGGAGTGTTTGAAGGCTTTCGTGACCATCAAGGAAGCTCTCACATCAGCCCATATAGTCCAAGCACCAGACTGGTCTCTCCCTTTTGAGATCATGTGTGATGCTAGTGACTACGCCGTAGGAGCCACCCTTGGTCAGAAGAAAGACAAGAAGCTACATGTGATCTATTATGCTTCAAGGACCTTGGATGACACGCAATCACGATACACCACTACGGAGAAGGAGCTGCTTGCAGTAGTCTTCGCCTTTGAGAAGTTCAGATCATATCTCGTTGGCTCCAAGGCTATTGTATACACGGATCATGCTGCTCTACGATACATCTACTCGAAGAAAGACACTAAGCCTCGGCTCTTAAGATGGATTCTGTTACTCCAGGAGTTTGACATGGAAATTAAAGACAAGAAGGGGATAAAAAATGGAGTCGCTGACCACCTCTCAAGGCTAAGGATCAATGAGTCTCTCCCCTTAGATGACTCTCTTCCAGAAGAGCAGCTTATGACGATTACTACTGCTGTTTGTGGGAAGCTAGAAGGAAGGTTTGAGGAAGTGTTGAGTTTTAAAGAGGAGGATCTACCATGGTATGCTGATGTGGTGAACTACCTAGCGTGTGGTGAGGAGCCAACACATCTCAACAGCTATCACAAGAAGAGGTTTTTGAGGGAGGCTAGTGACTACTTTTGGGATGAGCCTTACCTATACAAAAGAGGAGTAGACAGCTTGTACCGGAGATGCGTTACAAAGGAAGAAGCCAGGGACATCCTCTATCATTGCCATGGTTCTTCCTATGGAGGACACTTCGCTTCATTCAAGACTGCCACGAAAGTGTTGCAAGCCGGTTTCTGGTGGCCCTCCATTTTTAAAGATGCACACAAGTTTGTGAAGAGCTGTGAGGCATGTCAGCGAGCAGGGAACATAACTAAGAGGAATGAAATGCCTCAAGTTCCCATCTTCGAGGTTGACGTGTTCGATGCGTGGGGTATTGACTTCATGGGGCCTTTCCCTTCTTCATACGGCAACAAGTACATCTTAGTAGCTGTGGATTATGTCTCCAAATGGGTTGAGGCTGTTGATTCCCTACAAATGACTCTAAGGTTGTGATCAAGCTGTTCAAGAGTGTCATCTTCCCAAGGTTTGGGGTACCCAAGGTTGTTATAAGTGATGGAGGAAGCCACTTTATAAACAAGGTCTTCGAGAACCTCTTGAGAAAGTATGGGGTTAAGCATAAGGTGGCTACACCGTATCATCCTCAAACAAGCGGTCAGGTGGAAGTCTCCAACAGGCAAATCAAAGCTATTATGGAGAAGACCGTTGGAGCAACAAGGAAGGACTGGTCAGTGAAGCTAGACGATGCTCTTTGGGCCTACCGTACTGCTTTCAAGACGCCGATTGGTACAACTCCTTTCACTCTACTCTATGGCAAGGGCTGTCACCTCCCGGTTGAGCTGGAACGCCGTGCGTTATGGGCTGTAAAGAGGCTGAACTTTGATCTCAAGACGGCTCAGGAGAGGCGCCTTATTCAGCTACACGAACTGGACGAGTTGAGGTTGAATGCTTACGAGAGCTCTAAGATCTACAAGGAGCGGACTAAGGAAGCTCATGACAAGAAATTGGTTGCCAAGGAGCTTAAGGAAGGAGGACTGGTGTTGCTGTACAACTCGAGGCTCAAACTCTTCCCAGGCAAGCTGAAATCAAGGTGGAGCGGACCGTTCGTGATTCAAGAAGTCTTGTCGTATGGAGCTGTTACTCTGATGGGAAGAAGTGGTAGTGCATTCACCGTCAATGGACACAGAGTCAAGCCCTACTTGGCGGACAGCTTTGACAAGGAGAGTACCTCAGTGCTTCTCCAAGACCCACCATCCGCCTAGACCAAGTAAGGTCTAGCTAAAGACGTTAAAGAAAGCGCACTTGGGAGGCATTCCCATGTTTATCTTGTACATACTTCTGCTTTCATTTCTCTTTCAGTTTTATGTTTTTATGTTGCAAGTGTGTAGGAACAGGTATAAGGAGTCTAAACCTTGACTTTGAGGTCCAAAAGGGGCAATAGGGGTTAAGATAAGGCTAGAGATCGAGTGCTAGATCGACTGATCCTGGCTCGATCTTTGCTAGATCGAGTCAGTGAATCGAGAGGAGTCAGTCGATCTAGACGAGAACGAGAGACAAGATCGACCTTGACGAAAAAGGATAGATCGATCCAAATCGGATCGACCGATCTAATTTCTCTCGGGAAAATCTGTTGAAAGTTGATCGATCACTCGACTCGATCCACCACTCGATCTATGCCAAACCGACCCCTAAATCGAGGACATAGATCGATCAGAGGGACTTAGCCGAGGAGCCAACATCTCAATGATCGAGAGAGCCAATCGATCCAGGACTCGATTCACCCTGAATCGAGTCTCAAATCGAGTAACCCTCTCGATCTAAGCCATTTTGGGCATGAGATCGAGTCCTAGATCGACCAAAAGAACTCGATCTCATGCCGAGGTAACAATTTTCTTTCCCTCCTTTACTCCTTTCCCTCCAATTTTTAAATTCAAAACTTGGTCAAGGCAAGCATCTTTGACCATGAAAGATGTGCCTTGACCAAGACTTTTGTCAGAAACCACCTTGACCACCCATTGTTTTGGTTTGCTAAAGTCTTTATATATCTCAAATTATCTCTCACCCTCTCATTCCTGTTTGCTCGAGATTTTTAACAAAGAGAGTGAGAATTTTAAGTCTTTAAAGATTAGCAAAGATATCCTTAACTTCTTGCAAAGGTATTTTCAAAGATTTAATAGTTTAATTTTAAGAAAATCTCCTTAAATATCGCAAGATCTTGTTTTAGGATATAAGATCAGTTTTGATTTTTTAAAATTAGCTAAGTAAAAGGGAAAATTCTGGATTTTCAGTATCTAAAAGATTTGTTTCCCTTTTATGTAGCTATGATTTTTATTTAATCCCCAAAATTCTAGGGTAGTTTTTATAAATTCTCTCCTTCTCTTCTCTCATTCTCATCAAATCGCCACTTGCTAATCATTCTCTTTAGAATTTTGTTTCAGGAACAATGGCACCAAAGAGAACAAGAGAGGAGCAAGCACAAGAAGGAGAAGGACGAGAAGTAGTGGCTCAAGAGAGGGTCCGGTGGAGCAAAGATGAAAAGAGGGACAAGAAGAGGCTTGAGAGGCTCCGGTTTGAACCTACAAAGTTTGCTGATCGAGAGCTTTTGTCCAGGCTCGGGATCCTTGGGGACTTCGACCAACTCCTCAAGAACATTGGTTTGAGATGCTTGTCGCGGATGGACAGCCCTACCATTCCCGAGGTGACGATAGATTTCCTTGCCACCTTGGAGTTCCGGTATGAGAATCCGAGTGCCCCTGTCCCTTCCCAAGGCCGTCTCTACTTCAAGGTTGGCCGTTAAGCTTACACACTATCCATCCCCGAGTTATGCCAAGCCTACGGTCTCAAGGCTGATGCATACAAGGTGGAGTTCCCAGCCTTCAAGAAAGCCGACGAGTTTTGGGACCTGATCAGCAATGAAGACTACAAAGCCAACACCGCCAAGATCAAGAGAGTTAGGAGTCCGGTGCTGAGGTATACTCTGAAGCTGATTGCCAATACATTCAGTGGAAGGTCTGTTGCTTCTACCGTCACGAAGACGGAGCTGTGCTTCCTTTTCCAAGGCGTGAACCACTTGGTGTCTGATCCGGATGAGAATGAAGAGCCCATAGAAGATGAACTCGGCGAGGAAGTGAATTACGGCTGTGTGCTCGCGGCTTCTCTGGTGAAGTACAAGGCTTATGCCTTACGGTGCAAGGCAACCTCTTCCTACATTGGCGGTTTCCTTACTCCTTTGTTCGTGCAAGCCGATGTGCCTATCCATGACTTTGCTCACGTCCCAAACAGAGCTTTCATGGATGAAGCATACATGAGAAACACTGATAGCTTGGGACGCACGCCAGCAGAAGGGTTTTATGCTTACCTCTTCATAGATGATGAAGACAAGAAGAGAGTGTGCATCCTCCCCAACAAAGATGAGACCGAGCTGCTTGGTGTTGGGAACATCGAGTTCTTACCCACGGAGGAAGAATGCTTTGCCCCTTTAGGGGGACCGCCTGCTTCAGCCATTGCCCCGCGCCAAAGGTCAGAGTCTCCAGGAACAGAGGATGAGATGCCCGAGGTTTACACACTTCCCAAGCTGGACATTGAGCCGAGAACCAAAACCAAGAAGTTCTTAGCCTCGGTGGTGGAGATGCAGCGGAAGATCAACAAGTGGCAAGGGAAGATGCTTAAGAAGCTGGGGAAGAAGGTCAAACAACTCCAAGGAGGCCAGCCTAAGCCAGCTACAAGCCAAGAGATACAACAACCCGAGAAGAGAAGACTCTCAACCGGAGGAGTTGTTATCCGCGAGACCCAAGGAGACAACATTCAGCAAGCGCGTCACTCCCTCCAAGAACCAGGCAACAAAGGAAAAGCAACAATCTCTAGCTCCTCTGGAACATCCTCAAGTTCCAGCCGAGCCTAGACAAGAGGTAACAACCTTCTTCCATTGTATATAACCGCTCATGTTTGTTTCTTGCATTGTGTTTGTTTGCTCCTTCGGATGAGTTTGCCACCGGGACGGTGTCAAGCAAGTTTGGGGGAGTACTTGTGTGATTTAATCTTGTGTTCTTTGATCTTATTTTCCTTTTTGCATCCTTGAGTCTTAGTTCATGAAAAATTGATAAAATTTTTAAAATTTTTTCAAAGATTCATGTAGTTGCATTCATCTCTTTAAAAACATGTTAGGATTGAGTCTAGAATTTTTCATATCACCTAGGTTGTTTGCATTTTGCAAAAGGGGTTAGAATTTCTTAAAAAGGTGTTTTACTTATGAATCATTTCAATGCCCTAGTTAGTAGTTCTCTAATGCTTTGTTTATGCTTTGAAAGTAAGTTCTAACCATGCTTGGATCACTAGTTAGGATTTTCGTGGCTTGAATTGAACTCTCATGATTTGAAACTCATCCTACTAAGTGAAAACCTTAATTTGAAAATATAATTATCATTCTTATGCATTTGAAAATGAACACATGGTTTTAAAATATTTAGGCTCTCTTCTTCATTTTTACCACTCTTTGTGAGCCTAAGTAGAACTCCCTCCTTGAACCTTACCCTCCTTTGAAGCCAAATGTTCTTGTGTGACATCTTTGTGAGGCCTTATTTTCGGTTTGAACTTGGCATAAAGTGTTAGGTTTAGGCGACATGATTTGGTTTTCATAATTGATTGCTAGCTTTGCATTTTGAAGCTAGGTATAGGCTTAGGATAAGTTTGGGGGATCATTGGGATTGCTTTCTTGTGTATTTGTTTTCGGTTCAAAAGAGTTTGTGTTTTAAGGAAAGGAATGAGGTTTCATGTGAAAGGTTTGTTTTTAAAACTAAGTATGCTCTATTTCGGAAGGTAGCTCTCTCTAAATAAATAAGAAAAAAAAAAGAGAAAAAAATAAAAAAATAAAAAAATAAAAAAATAAAAGAGCCTAAGTGCCAAATAAAGAAAAAAATAAAGAGAAAAATAATAATAATAAGAGAGCTACTAATAAGAAATTCCTAAGAGCAAAAATATTTTTCAAAACCTTTTCACTAGCCTAGAAAGTTTAAAAATGTATTTATTTTGAATTGGGGATTGCTAAGTGTGAGAAAAAGGGTAGACTCTTAAGTGGTGAGTGAGGATTAAATTTCTTAAATGAGAGGGGTATAGGACTGTTTGATAGTTTACATGGGTAGATGAGAATCTAATCATGTATGCATAAATTGTCTTTACCTTTAGCATTATGCATTAGTTCAAACCATTTTTGAGAGAAACCCTTGTCTAATTATAAACCCTTTTCAAATGAGATCATTCTATGCTCATAACCATAACCCTTAGCCAAATGTGTTTTGCTTTAAAGTGCATAAGTTTGATTCATGGTTCGAATGTTAATGAACGTTAAAGGATGAGTTTCTTTGATTGTTAAGAATAAGAGAGTCATGATTTGAATTTCTTTGTGTGATGAGTATGGCTAAGTCCTTTGGAGTATGAATGTAAGCTTAGCATTTTAGAACTGTTAACTAGGACATTGAGATGATCCATTCGAAAGGCACCTTGGCAAAAAGTTTAAAACCCCTTTGATATTTCTGAAAACCTCTCTTCCTTACTTATTTTTTGTTGCTTTAGGGCAAGAAAGAAGTAAGTTTGGGGGAGTTGATTCATTTTGCATACTCATTAGATAGTTTTTCATGCATTTGTATCATGTTTTAGGTTAGATTGCATCACTTAGGGTCCTAGAGCATTCTTGCATCAGCATGTGCATTTTCTCGGCATATTGCATCCATTCCAGGTTGTTTCTGGTTGCTTTGGAGTCATGGAGGTTCGTGGAGGTGTGGAGGCCGATGTAGCAGTTCATGGGAGCTCGGGAATGTGCTAAGGACCAGTGATCGAGGAGTAGATCGAGCATGACCGGTCGATCTAGAGGTTGATCGACCAGAAGATCGAGCCAACTAGGCGATCCAAGGATAATGATCGAGACGGAGATCGAGTGAAGCAATCGATCAATCGGTACGGACGTAAATGACGCCATGCAGAGCGAGAGCCAGATCGAGTACACCACTCGATCCACCCGAAGATCGATACCGAGATCGGATGCAACACTCGATTCACCGATGAAGATCGAGACCCGGATCGAGCCGAAGACACGATGTCCGGATATGATCGAGAGAACAACTCGATCCAATGGTCGATCTCTGTCCTTTCAACCGTTTTTGGATGTTAGCGAAGGGGGGACCATTGGATTGTTTGGACATTTTAGGCAAGGCGGCGATGCCCTTTTTCGATAACTTTTAGATTTCTTATCTTTTTTTCATGTTTTCTCTCTCTTTTTCGCAAGAACACCATTGTTGAACCAGTTTTCTTTTGAAGCTTTTGTATTCGAATCTTTATCGTTTGATCTAGTCTTTCTTTCATGTTTATCGTTTCATTTCTTCTGATTTGCTTGATTTACTTTATGAGTAGTGAGTAGTTTACTTTGGGTTCGGGGTTGAGAGGATTGAAGGGTAGAAAAGGTTCGATCTTGGTTTGTTTTCTAAACGTTTTTAAGGCTATCTCTTCTAAGGTGTTGAAAGCTTAATGCTTGAAGACTCTCACGCCAAGAGCTTCATGATCCGAGAGGTCCCTTACCTTGACAGGATCCAGGTGCCTCGGAAGATCACACCTTAGAGACTAGTTACCCCTTCCCAAAAGCCATGGAAGTTTGGGGGACTAGTTAAGCCATTACTCGAAATCTGTTTTTCTTGCCTTTCAACCTCTTTTTCCACCAAAAGCCATGGGTTTGGAGGAGAGGATGAAAGAGTGATCTATATCGAAAGCCACGGATAGATCTTGTTTTGTTTTCGAGGCTTAGAGATCCTCACCAAGTGAGTCGATCTAAAGTTTCAAACCCAAGATCGATCCTTGAAACCCTTTATATGAATCTCAACCCTAAAGCCCTTTCTCTTAGCATATTTACGTCTCATTTCATCTTTAGCTAGTTACCTGACAGCATCCTGGTCTTTAGATTCATTGTTCTTACAGTTTTAGACGAGAACGATCGTTTCTGCTCGATCTAGTGGTCGATCTTGTGGTCGATCCACTAGTCGAATTTTAACAATTCGAGGCTCTTGCCTTTAATTTGTCTGTTTGTTTCTCGTGGTAACTGCTTCCTTTCTAGTATTTTTAAAATAGGTTGCCCTCTGTTTAGGTTGCTGCATTTAGTTTTTTAGAATATTTCTCATAAACTGTCTCATTTGCCTAGATTTGTCTTAGAACTTGCATTCTCTGTGGATTCTCTATCATCTAGAAGTGGATTGACACTCTCCTGCTTGCTTCACTACAACATTGCGTGCACTAGAGTTTTGATAGCCTCTCTGCTGCATTAGAGCATAAGAAAAACAGCTTATCATAGTTCTTCTCTCGATTGACTTGTCGATCTGCCCCCTGGATCGAGTGATAGCGTCGATCTCGGGGTCGATCTCTAGGCAGCAACCTTCTTCATTCTTGATAATCCTCCTCGAATCCAGCAGGTTCAAGTACTCTTGGGTTCTCTGATCCACATAGCCAAACTCCCCTGGCTCCTTAGTGAGTGCTAGCTTCAGATGGTCTTCTAGAGCTAGCTCTTCCTGCAACTCATCCGCCAAGGCATCCATCAATTCGATATAGAAAGCTTGTCCTTCAATGGTCGGCTTCTTTAAAACCTTGTTGATGTCAAAGTCTAGCCTGATCTCCTTCCCCAAATGCAAGGCAATCTTCCCGTTCTTCACATCAATTATAGCCCCGACGGTTGCAAGGAACGGTCTCCCTAAGATGAGTGGGTCTTTAGGCTCCTCGTCCATCTCCAACACTACAAAGTCTGTAGGTACGTTCACACCACTGATTCGCATCGGTAAGTCTTCAAGCAGCCCCACTGGTAGCCTCACACTCCTATCAGCTAGCACCAATGAGATCCAACAGTCTTTAAACGGAGTGAAACCAAGCTTCTTAGCCAGGGAGTGAGGCATCAAGTTTATGCTAGCCCCGAGATCACACAAGCAACTCTTGAACTCTAGAGGACCCAAAGCACATGGTATAGTGAAGCTTCCAGGGTCTCCCAGCTTCTTAGGCACTATCTCCTTATGAATAACCGCACTACACTCTTCACTTAGTACAAGTACCTTTTTGCTTTCTTTGTTCTTCTTCACAAGGGTGTCCTTGAAAAACTTGGCGCACTTGGGCATCATAGCGAGACAGTCTACAAGAGGCAGCTTAATCTCCACGTCTCTCAGGTGCTTCTCAAAAAGGATCCGATGCTTCTCTATTAGCTGCTTTTTGAAACGACCGAGGAATGGCAACTTCGGTACGTAAGGTGGGGGCACGTAAGAGTTCTTTTCCTTGGTGGTCTGCTCAGCTTTCTTCTCGGCTACCGCCTTATCTCCTCTCCTCGGCCCTTGGATCCAAACGTTGTCAAAGTTTATTGCATCATCATCAGCCAAAGGTTTACCCTCCCCCTCTTGAATTACAACGTCCTCGTTGTTCTTGGTAGAGACCGGAGGTTCGAGCTCTTTGCCGCTTCTCAACGTTATAGCATTGGCATACTCCTTGGGATTTTGCTCACACTTTCCCGGAAGATTGTTCTGACCACTCGTGCTTGCTTTTCCCTTCTCCAGCTGCTTGATCTTGTTGTTTAGGTTGGTGATTTGAGTGGAGAAGTCGGTTAGAGATGAATCTAGCCGAGTGTTCATTTCAGCGAACTTCTGGTTGGTTGAAGCTTGCCCTTGTATTAGCTGTTGAAACATTGCTTGAACCGGATCAACTTGTTGTTGCATCGGTTGTTGTTGCTGAGGTGTAAAGCCCGGAGGGTAGTTAGGAGTATAACCCTTGTTGTGTTGTTGTTGCCCTTGGAAGTTGCTTTGCCCTTGACCTTGGAAACCACCACTCGGTTGAAAACCTTTGTTGTAAGGGATGAAAGGTTTAGCTTGTTGAGCAGGGTACACTTGATCTTTAGGGTTGGCTACATTGGTGCTTCGGTAAGAGAGGTTGTTGTTCTGGTAGCCTTGGTTGTAGCCTTGAGACTTGTAGTTGTTCTGTCTGGCTACCCAATTTGCTTCTTCTTGGCTTAGCTCTAACTCCTCTTGGTTTTCATCAGCTTCACCAACAAAGTGAACATGCTTCTGATTAGCTAATACCAACTTGTCAATCTTCTCATGCAACGATTTGAGCTCCTTCTTGTGAGACTCTAACTCTGATCCTCTCGGTGCTCGGTCATAATCCTCGGCATAGATTCCATCACTCAACGCCAGGTTTTCTATCAGCTCCATACCCTCTTCTACCTCTTGACTGAGGAAGTTCCCTTTGCTAGCTGTATCAAGCAACAACCGGATCTTTGGTGAAGCTCCACGGTATATGGTACTGAGTAGTGTCTCCTCGCTGAACCCATGATGAGGACATTGGATCGTGTAATCTTTGAAACGCTCCATTGCCTCGTTGAATGTTTCGTTGTTCCTTTGAGTGAAACCACTGATTTCGATTCTCAACCGAGCTGTCCTGGTGCTTGAGAAGAACTTTGAGAGAAAGGCCTTCTTACACTCAGCCCATGATTGATAGTGCCTTATGGGAGGGTCTTCTCCCAGTGTCTAGCTTTGTCTCCGAGTGAAAAGGGGAAGAGACACAGCTTGAAAGCATCTTCGGATATGCCATTGATCTTAATCATCCCACATACTTGCTCGAAATTGTCCAAGTGCTCCAAGGGGTCTTCCATTGCTAAGCCGTGGAACTTGTTGTTTTGCACCATGGAGATGAAACCTGGCTTGATCTCGAAGTTATTGTTTTGTACCGGAGGAGGAGTGATCCCAAACCTATTGTGGTGGGTATTGGGAGCATCACCGGCTCCTATGTTCCTCGGGGGTCTAGCCACGTGTTGGGGGTTTCCATTGCTCCGTGCTGCTGGAGGAGGTCCTACTGGATGCTCGTGTTCAGCCATGTCTTCAAAGTTAACCAAGCCGTGCTGAACAATCTCCTCAAAGGCTCTTGTTTGCTCCCTGACTCTCCTTTGCCGTGAGTGACCAAGTTGATGAATGTTGTCTAAGGGTTGTAGAAGATTGTTGTCTCCCCTTGAACGAAGATTCATGTACCTGAAAACACACGTTTGAGAGTAGATGTATTAGTAACTTGAAAACGGTAAAGACTTAGTCTTTGCTAAGACCCAAATCTCTATGTTCTCTAAACACTCCTAGAATGGCAACGTCGCCATTTGATAAACGGTTTCTTAGCTCGTGTTATGCAGCAGAGAGGTTATCAAAACACTAATGCACGCAATGTTGTAGTAAGGCAAGCAGGAGAGTGTCAATCCACTTCTAGGAGATAGAGAATGCACAGAGAATGCAAGGTCCTAAGCAAATCTAAGCATAAATGAGACAGTTTATGGGAAAATATCAAAGAACTAGATGCAGCAACCTAAACAGAGTGAAACCTATTTTAAAAATACTAGAAACGAAGTAACTACCACGAGAAACAAACAGATTAATTAAGGGAAAGAGCTTCGAATTGTTAAAATTCGACTAGTGGATCGACCACAAAATCGACCACTAGATCGAGCAGTAACGATCGATCTCGTCTAAAACCGTAAAAACAACAAATCTAATGACCGGGATGCTATCAGATAACAAGCAAAAGATGAAATGAGACTTAAAGATTCTAAAAGAAAGGGCCTAGGGTTGAGATTCAAGTAAAGGGTTTCAAAGGATCGATCTTGGGTTTGAAACTTTAGATCGACTCACTTGGTGAGGATCTCTAAGCCTTGAAAACAAAACAAGATCTATCCGTGGCTTTCGGTATAGATCACTCTTTCATCCTCTCCTCCAAACCCATGGATTTTGGTGGAAAGAGAGGTCGAAAGGCAAGGAAAACAGATTTCAAGTAATGGCTTAACTAGTCCCCCAAACTTCCATGGCGTTTGGGAAGGGGTAACTAGTCTCTAAGGTGTGATCTTCCGAGGCTCCTGGATCCTGTCAAGGTAAGGAACCTCTCGGATCGTGATGCTCTTGGCGTGAGAGTCTTCAAGCATTAAGCTTTCAACACCTTAGAAGAGATAGCCTTTAAAACGTTTAGAAAACAAACCAAGATCGAACCCTTTCTACCCCTTAATCATCTCAACCCCGAACCCAAAGGAAACTACTCACTACACATAGAGTAAATCAAGCAAAGCATAAGAAATACGACGATGAACATGAAAGAAAGACTAGATTAAACGATAAAGATTCGAATACAAAAGCTTCAAAGGAAAACGAGTTCAACAATGGTGTTCTTCGTATATACAGAGAGAAAAAACGTGAAAGAAAGGATAAGGATCTAAAAGTTATCGAAAAAGCATCTCGCCGCCTTGCCTAAAATGCCCAAACAAGCCAATGGTCCCCCCTTCGTTACCGTTGCCTAAAACCATTCAGTGGAAGGTCTGTTGCTCCTACTGTCATGAAGACAGAGCTGTGCTTCCTGTTCCAAGGTGTGAAGCACTTGGTGTCTGATCCGGATGCGAATGAAGAGCCCATAGAAGATGAACTCGGCGATGAGGTGAACTACGGCTGTGTGCTCGCGGCTTCCCTGGTGAAGTACAAGGCTTATGCCTTACGGTGCAAGGCAACCTCCTCCTACATTGCGGTTTCCTTACTCCTTTGTTCGTGCAAGCCGGTGTGCCCATCCATGACTTTGCTCACGTTCCAAACAGAGCTTTCATGGATGAAGCATACATGAGGAATACTGATAGCTTGGGACGCACGCCAGCAGAAGGGTTCTATGCCTACCTCTTCATAGATGACGAAGACAAGAAGAGAGTGTGCATCCTCCCCAACAAAGATGAAACCGAACTGCTTGGTGTTGGGAACATCGAGTTCTTACCCACGGAGGAAGAATGCTTTGCCCCTTTAGGAGGACCGCCTGCTCTAGCCTTTTCTTAACCCCTATCGCCTCTTTTGGACTTCAAGATCGAGGTTTAGACTCCTCATACCTGCTCCTACACACTTGCAAAATAAAAACATAAAACTGAAAGAGAAATAAAGCAGAAATATGTACAGGATAGACATGGGAATGCCTCCCAAGTGCACTTTCTTTAACGTCTTTAGCTAGACTTTACTTGGTTTAGGCGGATGGTGGGTCTTGGAGGAGCACCGAGGTACTCTCCTTGTCATAGCTGTCCGCCAAGTAAGGCTTGACTCTGTGTCCGTTGACGGTGAATGCACTGCCACTCTTTCCCATCAATGTAACAGCTCCATAAGACAGCACTTCTTGGATCACAAACGGCCCACTCCACCTTGACTTCAGCTTTCCCGGGAAGAGTTTGAGTCTTGAATTGTACAGCAACACTAAACCTCCTTCCTTAAGCTTCTTGGCAACCAACTTCTTGTCATGAGCTTCCTTAGTCTGCTCCTTGTATATTCGAGAGCTTTCATAAGCATTCAGCCTTATTTTGTCCAGTTCATGTAGCTGAATGAGGCGCCTCTCTTGAGCAGTCTTGAGGTCAAAGTTCAGCCTCTTCACAGCCCACAATGCATGGTGTTCCAGCTCAACCGGGAGATGACAGACCTTGCCATAGAGTAAAGTGAAAGGGGTTGTACCAATCGGTGTTTTGAAGGCGGTGCGGTAGGCCCAAAGAGCGTCGTCCAGCTTCACTGCCCAGTCTTTCCTTGTTGCTCCGACAGTCTTCTCCAGTATAGCCTTTATTTGCCGGTTGGAGACTTCCACTTGACCGCTTGTTTGAGGATGATACAGTGTAGCCACCTTATGCGTAACGCCATACTTTCTCAAGAGGTTCTCAAAGACCTTGTTTATGAAGTGGCTTCCTCCATCGCTTATAACCACCTTAGGTACCCCAAACCTCGGGAAAATGATACTCTTGAACAGCTTGATCACCACCTTAGAATCGTTTGTAGGGGAAGCAACAGCCTCAACCCATTTAGAGACATAATCCACTGCTACTAAGATGTACTTGTTGCCATATGAAGAAGGAAATGGCCCCATGAAGTCTATGCCCCACGCGTCGAGCACGTCAACCTCGAAGATGGGAACCTGAGGCATCTCGTTCCTCTTAGTGATATTCCCTGCTCGTTGACATGCTTCACAGCTCTTCACAAACTCGTGTGCGTCTTTGAAGATGCACGGCCATCAGAAACCGGCTTGCAACACTTCCGTGGCAGTCTTGAATGAAGCGAAGTGTCCTCCGTAGGAAGAGCCATGGCAGTGATAGAGGATGTCTCTAGCTTCTTCCTTCGTAACACACCTCCGGTAAAAACTGTCCACTCCTCTCTTGTATAAGTAGGGCTCGTCCCAAAAGTAGTCACTAGCCTCTCTCATGAACCGTTTCTTGTGATAGCTGATGAGATGTGTTGGCTACTCACCACACGCTAAATAGTTCACGACATCAGCGTACCACGGTAGATCCTCCTCTTTGAAGCTCAACACCTCTTCGAACTGCCCCTCTTGCTTTCCACAAACAGCCGTGGTGATCGCCATTAGTTGCTCTTCTGGAAGAGAGTCATCTAAGGGGAGAGACTCGTTGATCCTTAGCCGTGAGAGATGGTCAGCGACTCCGTTTTCTATTCCCTTCTTGTCTTTAATCTCCATGTCAAACTCCTGGAGCAAAAGAATCCACCTTAAAAGCCGAGGCTTAGTGTCCTTCTTCGAATAGATGTATCGCAAAGCCGCGTGATCTGTATAAACAATAGCCTTGGAACCCACAAGGTACGACCAGAACTTCTCAAAGGCGAACACTACTGTAAGCAACTCCTTCTCTGTAGTAGTGTACCTTGTTTGCGTGTCATCCAAGGTTCTTGAAGCATAGTAAATCACATGTAGCTTCTTGTCTTTCCTCTGACCAAGAACGGCTCCTACGGCGTAGTCACTAGCATCGCACATGATCTCAAAGGGTAGAGTCCAGTCTGGTGCTTGAACTATAGGGGCTGATGTAAGGGCATGCTTGATGGTCACGAAAGCTCGCAAACACTCCTCATCAAACATAAACTCGGCTTCTTTGCACAACAACCATGTAAGAGGGCGTGCAATCTTGGAGAAGTCCTTGATGAATCGCCTATAGAACCCGGTATGTCCCAAGAAACTTCTGACTCCCTTAATGTTAACCGGCGGCTCAAGACCCATCATGACTTCCACTTTAGCCTGCTCAACCTCAATACCCTTCTCTGATATCTTATGACCAAGCACGATCCCTTCCTTAACCATAAAGTGGCATTTCTCCCAGTTTAGCACCAAGTTTGTCTCTTCACAATGCTTTAGTACTCTGCAAAGAGTCAACAAACACGCAGAAAAGGACGCACCATAGATAGAGAAGTCATCCATAAACACCTCTACCATCTCTTCTATTAGATCGGAGAAGATCGACATCATACACCGCTGAAACGTAGCCGGTGCATTACACAATCCAAACGGCATCCTTCGATACGCGAAGGTACCGTAGGGACATGTGAAGGTCGTCTTCTCCTGATCATTTGGGTGAATTGGTATTTGAAAGAAACCGCTATACCCATCGAGGAAACAGTAGTAAGTGTGATTAGCAAGTCTCTCAAGCATTTGACCAATAAAAGGCAAAGGGAAATGATCTTTCCTAGTTGCAAGGTTAAGTTTCCTATAATCAATACACATCCTATGACCAGTGATGGTTCTAGTAGGAATAAGCTCATCCTTTTCATTCCTTATGACCGTGATCCCTCCCTTCTTAGGCACCACGTGTACAGGAGAAACCCACGTGCTGTCACTTATGGGATAGATCACGTCAGCCTCTAAAAGCTTAAGGATCTCTTTCTTAACAACCTCTTTCAAATTAGGAGTCAAACGCCTTTGATGTTCTATAGAAGAGGCGTTCTCATTATCCAAGTGAATCCTGTGAGTGCAAAGCATTGGTGAAAGGCCCTTGATGTCACTTAAAGAGTACCCAATGGCCTCCCTATACTTTCTCAGCTCATTCAGGAGCGAGTGCAACTCATCATCACTTAAGTTTTCATTCACAATCACAGGATAGGTGTTATTAGGCCCTAAGAAAGCATACCTTAGCCCTTTTGGGAGCTCCTTAAGGTCCACCTTTGGGGCTTACAGCTCGCTCCAGTCATCCTCGTGGCTGTTGTAGTTGCTTTCCTCCTTGGAACCCTCCTTAGAACCCGAGGCATGGCCCTTAAGACTGCTTTCCTCAACCGCTATCCCTTCTGAAAGCGAGTCCTCCAGTCGATCTTGCTCTCGATGTCGTCTAGATCGAGCAGTTTCGCTCGATTCACTTACTCGATTTGATGTGGATCGAGTAAGGGATCAAGACGCTAATCGATCTCGTGATTAGACCCCAAAATGATCGGAAGGTCTCTCTCGATCGTTGACTCGATTGTTTTTCCGAATCGATCGTTCCTCTCGATCTTTCTGTCGATTGCTGCACCGGATCGAGTTGTGTTCTCGATTGCCTTGTCGATCTGACTCCTGGATCAAGTGATAGCGTCGATCTCGGGGTCGATCTCTAGGCCGCAGCTTTCATCCTTCTTAACAATCTTCCTAGAATCCAGCAGGTTGACGTACTCCTGGGTCCTCTGATCCACATAGCCAAACTCTCCTGGCTCCTTTGTCAGTGCCAGCTTCAGATGGTCCTCCTGAGCAAGTTCTTCCAGCAACTCATCCGATAAGGCATCCATCGTTTCAATGTAAAAAGCTTGCCCTTCTATGGTCGGCTTCTTCAGAACCTCATTGATATCGAAGTCCAGCCTTATATCCTTTCCCAAGTGCAAGGCAATCTTCCCGTTCTTCACGTCGATGATAGCCCTGGCGGTTGCAAGGAATGACCTTCCTAGGATGAGTGGATCCTTAGGCTCTTCATCTATTTCCAACACGACGAAGTCTGTAGGCACGTTCACACCGCTGATTCGTACCGGTAGATCTTCAAGCAGCCCCACTGGTAGCCTCACACTCCTATCAGCCAGTACCAACGAGATCCTACAGTCTTTGAAACGAGTAAAACCAAGCTTCTTCGCCACGGAATGAGGTATCTGGTTTATGCTAGTTCCGAGATCACAAAGGCAACTCTTGAACTCCAGAGGACCTAAAGCGCAGGGTATAGTGAAGCTTCCAGGGTCTCCCAACTTCTTAGGGACTATCTCCTTATGTATCACAGCACTACACTCTTCACTTAGAACAAGCACCTCCTTGCTTTCCTTATTCTTCTTCACGAGAGTGTCTTTGAAGAATTTGGCGCACTTAGGCATCATTGCAAGGCAGTCAACGAGAGGTAGCTTGATCTCCACGTCCTTAAGATGCTTCTCAAAGAGGATTCTATGCTTCTCTATGAGTTGCTTCTTGAAACAGCCAGGAAAAGATACCTTAGGTACATACGATGGAGGTACATAAGCATTCTTCTCCTTAGTAGTTTGCTCCGCTTTCTTCTCAGCAACTGCTTTGTCTCCTCTTCTTGGCCCTTGGATCCAGACATTGTCAAAGTTAATCTCATCATCAGCTGAAGGCTTACCCTCCCCCTCTTGAATTACAACGTCCTCGTTGTTCTTAGGAGTAACCGGAGGTGCTAGCTCTTTGCCCCTTCTTAACGTGATGGCGTTGGCATATTCCTTAGGATTCTGCTCACACTTGCCCGGTAGGCTATTCTGACCACTTGTACTCGCTTTCCCCTTCTCTAGCTGCTTGATCTTGTTGTTTAAGTTGGTGATCTGAGTGGAGAAGTCAGTGAGAGACGAGTCTAGACGAGTGTTCATCTCAGCAAACTTCTGGTTTGTAGTGGCTTTCTCTTGTATCAGCTGCTGAAACATGGCCTGAACCGGATCAACCTGTTGTTGCATCGGCTGTTGCTGCTGAGGTGCAAAGCCCGAAGGGTAGTTTGGCGTATAACCCTTGTTACCTTGATGTTGCCCTTGGAAGTTGTTCTGCCCTTGACCTTGGAAACCACCACTCGGCTGAAAACCTTTGTTGTAAGGGATGACAGGTTTTGCTTGCTGAGCAGGGTACACTTGTTCCTTAGGGTTGGCAACGTTGGTGCTTCGGTAGGAGAGATTGTTGTTCTGGTTGTAGCCTTGGTTGTAGCCTTGAGGTTTGTAATTGTTCTGTCCCGCCACGCAATTGGCTTCTTCCAGGCTCAACTCAAGCTCCTCTTGATTCTCATCGGCTTCACCAACAAAGTGAACATGCTTCTGGTTGGCTAACACCAGCTTATCTATCTTCTCATGCAAAGATTTCAGCTCCTTTTTGTAAGACTCTAGCTCGGATCCTCTCGGTGCACGGTCATAATCCTCAGCGTAGTTGCCATCACTCAATGCCAAGTTTTCTATCAGCTCCATGCCCTCTTATACCTCCTGACCAAGGAAGTTCCCTTTGCTAGCTGTGTCAAGCAACAACCTGATCTTTGGTGAAGCTCCGCGGTAGATGGTGCTGAGTAGGGTCTCCTCGCTGAAACCGTGATGAGGACATTGGATCGTGTAGTCTTTGAAACGTTCCATTGCCTCGTTGAATGTCTCGTTGTTTCATTGAGTGAAGCCGCTGATTTCGCTTCTCAACCTTGATGTCCTGGTCCTAGAGAAGAATTTTGAGAGAAAAGGGAAAGAGACGCAGCTTGAAAGCATCTTCGGATATGCCGTTTATCTTGATCATCCCACATACTTGCTCGAAATTGTCAAGGTGCTCCAAGGGATCTTCCATTGCTAAGCCGTGGAACTTGTTGTTTTGCACCATGGAGAAGAAACCTGGCTTAATCTCGAAGTTGTTGTTTTGTACAGGAGGAGAAGTGATCCCAAACCTATTGTGATGAGTATTGGGAGCATCTCCGGCTCTTATGATCCTTGGGGGTCTAGCCGCGTGTTGGTGGTTTCCATTGCCCCTTCCCACTGCCCCGTGAGCTGGAGGAGGTCCCTCTGGATGCTCGTGTTCAGCCATAGTTTCAAAGTCAACCAAACCGTGCTGAACAATCTCCTCAAAGGCTCTGGCTTGTTCTCGTACTCTTCTTTGCCGTGAATGACCAAGCTGATGAATGTTGTCCAAGGGTTGAAGTAGATTGTTGTCTCCCCTTGAGCGAAGATTCATGTACCTGAGAGACACACGTTTGAGAGTAGAATGATTAGTAACTAAAACAAGGTAAAGGCTTAGTCTTTACTAAGTCCCAAATCTCTATGTTTTCTAAACAATCCTAGGATGGCAACGGCGCCATTTGATAACAAAATTCTTTGCAAGGATGTGTATGCAATGAGGCTATCAAAACTCAAATGCAAGACAGGTTGTAGCACAATATGCAAGAGAGACTCAATCCACACCTAGGATGATAGAAAAAGCAAAGAGAATGCAAGGGCTTTGCAAATCTAAGCGAAACAAGATCGGTTTTGAGAAAATCCCTAAAAACTAGATGCAGCAACTAAATGGAATGCAAAACTATTTTAATATTACCAGGAATGATCAAACTACCATGAAGAACAAACAGAATAATTAAAGAACAAAGCTATTAATTACTAAAATTCGACTAGTGGATCGACCACGGTATCGACCACAAGATCGAGCAAGAACGATCGATCTTGTCTGAAAATGCAAGAACAGTAAAACTAACGACCAGGATGCTATCAAAGTTCAAACGAAAGACGAGAGAGGATGTAAAGATGCTAAGAAAGAGGGTCTAGGGTTGAGATTCATAGTCAGGGGTTATAAAGGTCCGAACTTGGGTTGAAAACTTTAAATCGACTCACCTTGTGAGAATCTCTAAGCCTTGAAAACGAAATAAGATCTATCCGTGGCTTTCGGTATAGATAACTCCTTCATCCTCTCCTCCAAACCCATGGCTTTTGGTGGAAAGAGAGGTCGAAGGGCAGGAAAAACAGATTTCAAATGAATGGCTTAACTAGTCCCCCAAACTTCCATGGCTTTTGGGAAGTGGTAACTAGTCTCTAGGGTGTGATCTTCAGAGGTCCCTGAATCCTGTCAAGGTAAGAGACCTCTCGGATCATAAAGCTCTTGGCGTGAGAGTCTTTAAGCTTTAGGAACTCGACACCCTAGAGGAGATAGCCAAGTCGTCCGAGCTCTATTTCCTAAAGGGTGTCTTTAAGCTTTAGGAACTCGACACCCTTTAGGAAATAGAGACGGAGGCTACTCGTCCGAGCTGATCTTCAAGTCGGTCAAGATCAACGGTAAAACCACCAGATGGACATGTGCTCACGTTATTCGACGTAACTCTTCAACCAATGATGGGAATGACTGGAAACTAAAACCAAACTAAATCTAACTCAACTGGCTAAAGAGTTGATGGAGGACGCCTAAGCCAAATCAGAAGGAAAACACCTCATCTGAGCTAATTTTCAGTCGATATGAATCATATCGGTCACTAATTGATCGTTGTACTTGACCGAAATTAATCCGCTGGGTTTATATCGATCTCTACTGATCGATGCTGGTGATCGATATGCTAGCATCGGTCACTTCTTGATCGATGTTGATGACCGAAAATCTTGTATCGGTCACTTTTTGATCGATGTTAATGACCAAAAATCTTGTATCGGTCACTTTTTGACCGATAGCCTCCGTGCACAGATCGAAAAGGGATGAGCGGTTTCACGAAAAGTTCTGTAACTTTCTAACCGCTGATGGAAATGACCTGAAACCAACTCTAGACGCAAGCTAACTCACGGGGATACAACATTTAGGAATACTATGGAAGCTGAATCAGGATGGAGATGTTTTGTCCGAGCCCGTTTTGTCAGGTGGAGTTTCGGGCCGCTTCAACAAGGTGCACCTTCTTCTTGGCTCTTTTGATGTCTTGTGTGATAATTAAATTCTTTGCAAGGATGAGTATGCAATGAGGCTATCAAAACTCAAATGCAAGACAGGTTGTAGCACAGTATGCAAGAGAGACTCAATCCACACCTAGGATGATAGAAAAAGCAAAGAGAATGCAAGGGCTTTGCAAATCTAAGCGAAACAAGATCGGTTTTGAGAAAATCCCTAAAAACTAGATGCAGCAACTAAATGGAATGCAAAACTATTTTAATATTACCAGGAATGATCAAACTACAATGAGTAACAAACAGAATAATTAAAGAACAAAGCTACGAATTACTAAAATTCGACTAGTGGATCGACCACTAGATCGAGCATGATCGATCGATCTCGTCTAAAATGCAAGAACAGTAAAACTACGACCAGGATGCTATTAAAGATCAAACGAAAGACGAGAGAGGATGTAAAGATGCTAAGAAAGAGGGTCTAGGGTTGAGATTCATGGTCAGGGGTTTCAAAGGTCCGAACTTGGGTTGAAAACTTTAAATCGACTCACCTTGTGAGAATCTCTAAGCCTTGAAAACGAAATAAGATCTATCCGTGGCTTTCGGTATAGATAACTCCTTCATCCTCTCCTCCAAACCCATGGCTTTTGGTGGAAAGAGAGGTCGAAGGGCAGGAAAAACAGATTTCAAATGAATGGCTTAACTAGTCCCCCAAACTTCCATGGCTTTTGGGAAGTGGTAACTAGTCTCTAGGGTGTGATCTTCAGAGGTCCCTGAATCCTGTCAAGGTAAGAGACCTCTCGGATCATAAAGCTCTTGGCGTGAGAGTCTTTAAGCTTTAGGAACTCGACACCCTAGAGGAGATAGCCATTAAACACTAGAAAACTCCAAGATCAAAAACCTTTTTGACACCTTGAATCCTCTCAACCCCGAACCCTAATGAAACTACTCACTACACATAAGATAAATCAAGCAAAGCATGAAGAAAGAAACGATGAGCATGAAAAGAAACTAGATTAAACTTCAAACGATTCGAATACAAAGCAAGAAAAACTTCAAGTTCGACAATGGTGGATTCTCTCCCAAAACCAGAGAGAAAAGCATAAAAAGATAAGGTTCAAAAGTTGTTTGGAATGGGACATCGCCGCCTTCCCAAAATGGCAAAAACAACTCGATGGTCCCCCCCTCGCTAGTGGCCAAAAGCGGTTGAAAGGACAGAGATCGACTTCGGGATCGAGTGGCTCTCTCGATCATCTTCGGACATCGTGTCTTCAACTCGATCTGGGTCTCGATCATCTTCGGCGGATCGAGTGTTGCATCCAATCTTGGTATCGATCTTCGGTTTGATCGAGCGGTGGACTCGATCTCGATTCGGCTCTCGCTGTGCATGTCGTCATTCACGTCCGTACCGATTGATCAATTGCTGCACTCGATCTCCGTCCCGATCATTTTCCTTGGATCGCCTGGTCTTCTCGATCTTCTGGCCGATCTCATCTAGATCGACCTGCCATGCTCGATCTGTGCCCCGATCTCTGGTCCTTAGCAAACATCTGACCTTCCACGAACCGCCACAACAGCTTCCGCACGTCCACGAACCTCCACGATTCCAAAGTAGCCAGAAACAACCTGAATGTGATGAAAAATGCAAGGAACATGCGTATGCTGGTGCGAGAATGCTCTAGGACCCTAAGTGATGCAATCTAGTCTAAAGTGTGATGTAAATGCATGAAAAGCTAACTAATATGTATGCAAAATGTATGCAATATGCAGTAACATCATTGTGCTGCACCTTCAATCATCTCCCTTGCTCTTTGTAGTCGCAGAACTCTCCAAACATACCTGCCAAGCTCCTCAAATGCACAAAACATGCAATGCTCACCCTAAATCTATACTAAATCCTAATTGAATGCAAATGGGACAAAACAAGCAAAAATGAATGTTTAAAGACTATAAAACAATGCAGAATGTATGCTAATATGGTGTAAATAATGAGTATATCAACATCCCACACTTGCCTTTTGCTTGTCCTCAAGCAAACAAGAACAAATGAGAGAATGAGGATTGAAAGTGGGAGCTCAAACTAAAGATGTCAATGGAAAAACTGATTCAATGCCCAAGTTATAGGTTCTAAGATGCATATAGATTGTTCTACTTTAAAAACTTTAGCCATACCTATCATAGCAGACAGTGAACTCTAGCTTAGCCTTTACAAGCATTCAAATCAACAAACTCTTTAACATTCATTAATAGTAACCAATGGATTAAGTTTGTGTAAATCAAGAGAAAACATTTGGTAAAGGGACATGGTTATGAGATGAAAATGATCTCATTCAAATAAGGGTTCAAAGATTCAGGGGATCACTCAATGAAATGATTCTATCTTAGGCAAAATGCTAAAGGTAAAAGCACACCTATGCATGCTAGTCAAAGCTCTCTTCAACCCTTTTTACCCAAGATGATCAATGTGAATCCTATCGATGGACTTCTGCTGGTTAATGCAGGTTGAGCGGTTTCACAAAAAGTGCGATATCTCTTGAACGGCATATCAGAATGACCTGAAACCAAGTCCTCCTAAACGCTAACTCACGTGGCTACAACGTCTCTGAAGACTGAAGATGCTAAATAGATACGGAGGCTACTCGTCCGAGCTGATCTTCAAGTCGGTCGAGATCAACGGTAAAAACACCAGATGGACATGTGCTCACGTTATTCGACGTAACTCTTCAACCAAGAATGAGAATGACTGGAACCTAAAACCAAACTAAATCTAACTCAATTGGCTACACAGTTTATGAAGGACGCCTAAGCCAAATCGGAATGAAAACACCTCATCTGAGCTGATTTTCAGTCGATGTGAATCATATCGGTCACCAACTGATCGTTGTACTTGACCGAAATTAATCCGCTGGGTTTATATCGATCTCTACTGATCGATGCTAATGATCGATATGCTAGCATCGGTCACTTGTTGAACGATGTTGATGACCGAAAATCTTGTATCGGTCACTTTTTGATCGATGTTGATGACCGAAAATCTTGTATCGGTCACTCTTTGACCGAAAGCCTCCATGCACAGATCGAAAAGGGATGAGCGGTTTCACGAAAACTTCTGTAACTTTCTAACCGCTGATGGGAATGACCTGAAACTAACTCTAGACGCAAGCTAACTCGCGGGGATACAACATTTATGAATACTGTTGAAGCTGAATCGGGATGGAGATGCTTTGTCCGAGCCCGTTTTGTCAGGTGGAGTTTCGGGCCGCTTCAACAAGATGCACCTTCTTCTTGGCTCTTTTGATGTCTTGTGCTGCACCTATAATCATCTCCTTTGCTCATTGTAGTCTCAAAACTCTCCAAACATACATGCCAAGCTCCTCAAATGCACAAAACATGCAATGCTCACCGTAATTCTACACTAAGTCCTAATTGAATGCAAATGAGACAAAACAAGCAAAAATGAATGTTTAAAGACTATAAAACAATGCAGAATGTATGCTAATATGGTGTAAATAATGAGTATATCAACACCCCCACACTTGCCTTTTGCTTGTCTTCAAGAAAACAAGAACAAATGAAAGAAGGAGGATTGAAAGTGGGAGCTCAAAACTAAAGATGTCAATGGAAAAACTGATTCAATGCCCAAGTTATAGGTTCTAAGATGCATAGAGATTGTTCTACTTTAAACACTTTAGCCATACCTATCATAGGAGACAGTGAACTCTAGCTTTGCCTTTACAAGCATTCAAATCAACAAACTCTTTAACATTCATTAATAGTAACCAATAGATCAAGTTTGTGTAAATCAAGAGAAAACATTTGGTAAAGGGACATGGTTATGAGATGAAAATGATCTCATTCAAATAAGGGTTCAAAGATTCAGGGGATCACTCAATGAAATGATTCTATCGTAGGCAAAATGCTAAAGGTAAAAGCACACCTATGCATGCAAGTCAAAGCTCTCTTCTACCCTTTTTACCCAAGATGATCAATGTGAATCCTATCGATGGGCTTCTGCTGGTTAATGCAGGTTGAGCGGTTTAAAGCAAACTGCGATATCTCTTGAACGGCATATCAGAATGACCTCAAACCAAGTCCACCTAAAAGCTAACTCACGTGGCTACAACTTCTGTGAAGAGTGAAGATGCAAAATAGAGACGGAGGCTACTCGTCCGAGCTGATCTTCAAGTCGGTCAAGATCAACGGTAAAAACACCAGATGGACATATGCTCACGTTATTCAACGTAACTCTTCAACTAATGATGGGAATGACTGGAAACTAAAACCAAACTAAATCTAACTCAACTGGCTAAACAGTTGCTGGAGGACGCCTAAGCCAAATCGGAATGAAAACACCTCATCTGAGCTGATTTTCAGTCGATATGAATCATATCGGTCACTAATTGATCGTTGTACTTGACCGAAATTAATCCGCTGGGTTTATATCGATCTCTACTGATCGATGCTGATGATCGATATGCTAGCATCGGTCACTTCTTGATCGATGTTGATGACCGAAAATCTTGTATCGGTCACTTTTTAATCGTTGTTGATGACCAAAAATCTTGTATCGGTCACTCTTTGACCGATAGCCTCCGTGCACAGATCAAAAAGGGATGAGCGGTTTCACGAAAACTTCTGTAACTTTCTAACCGCTGATGGGAATGACCTAAAACTAACTCTAGACGCAAGATAACTCACGGGGATACAACATTTATGAATACTGTTGAAGCTGAATCGGGATGGAGATGCTTTTTCCGAGCCCGTTTTGTCAGGTGGAGTTTCGGGCCGCTTCAACAAGATGCACCTTCTTCTTGGCTCTTTTGATGTCTTGTGCAGCACCTATAATCATCTCCCTTGCTCCTTGTAGTCTCAAAACTCTCCAAACAAACATGCCAAGCTCCTCAAATGCACAAAACATGCAATGCTCACCCTAAATCTACACTAAGTCCTAATTGAATGCAAATGAGACAAAACAAGCAAAAATGAATGTTTAAAGACTATAAAACAATGCAGAATGTATGCTAATATGGTGTAAATAATGAGTATATCAACACCCCCACACTTGCTTTTTGCTTGTCCTCAAGAAAACAAGAACAAATGAGAGAAGAAGGATTGAAAGTGGGAGCTCAAAACTAAAGATGTCAATGGAAAAACTGATTCAATGCCCAAGTTATAGGTTCTAAGATGCATAGAGATTGTTCTACTTTAAACACTTTAGCCATACCTATCATAGCAGACAGTGAACTTTAGCTTTGCCTTTACAAGCATTCAAATCAACAAACTCTTTAACATTCATTAATAGTAACCAATAGATCAAGTTTGTGTAAATCAAGAGAAAACATTTGGTAAAGGGACATGGTTATGAGATGAAAATGATCTCATTCAAATAAGATTTCAAAGATTCGGGGGATCACTCAACGAAATGATTCTATCTTAGGCAAAATGCTAAAGGTAAAAGCACACCTATGCATGCAAGTCAAAGCTCTCTTCTACCCTTTTTACCCAAGATGATCAATGTGAATCCTATCGATGGGCTTCTGCTGGTTAATGCAGGTTGAGCGGTTTAAAGAAAATTGCGATATCTCTTGAACGGCATATCATAATGACCTCAAACCAAGTCCTCCTAAAAGCTAACTCACGTGGCTACAACTTCTGTGAAGAGTGAAGATGCTAAATAGAGACGGAGGCTACTCGTCCGAGCTGATCTTCAAGTCGGTCAAGATCAACGGTAAAAACACCAGATGGACATGTGCTCACGTTATTCGACGTAACTCTTCAACCAATGATGGGAATGACTGGAAACTAAAACCAAACTAAATCTAACTCAACTGGCTAAACAGTTGATGGAGGACGCCTAAGCCAAATCGGAAGGAAAACACCTCATCTGAGCTGATTTTCAGTCGATATGAATCATATCGGTCACTAATTGATCGTTGTACTTGACCGAAATTAATCCGCTGGGTTTATATCGATCTCTACTGATCGATGCTGGTGATCGATATGCTAGCATCGGTCACTTCTTGATCGATGTTGATGACCGAAAATCTTGTATCGGTCACTTTTTGATCGATGTTAATGACCAAAAATCTTGTATCGGTCACTCTTTGACCGATAGCCTCCGTGCACAGATCGAAAAGGGATGAGCGGTTTCACGAAAAGTTCTGTAACTTTCTAACCGCTGATGGAAATGACCTGAAACCAACTCTAGACGCAAGCTAACTCACGGGGATACAACATTTAGGAATACTATGGAAGCTGAATCGGGATGGAGATGTTTTGTCCGAGCCCGTTTTGTCAGGTGGAGTTTCGGGCCGCTTCAACAAGGTGCACCTTCTTCTTGGCTCTTTTGATGTCTTGTGTGATAATTAAATTCTTTGCAAGGATGAGTATGCAATGAGGCTATCAAAACTCAAATGCAAGACAGGTTGTAGCACAGTATGCAAGAGAGACTCAATCCACACCTAGGATGATAGAAAAAGCAAAGAGAATACAAGGGCTTTGCAAATCTAAGCGAAACAAGATCGGTTTTGAGAAAATCCCTAAAAACTAGATGCAGCAACTAAATGGAATGCAAAACTATTTTAATATTACCAGGAATGATCAAACTACAATGAGGAACAAACAGAATAATTAAAGAACAAAGCTACAAATTACTAAAATTCGACTAGTGGATCGACCACTAGATCGAGCATCATCGATCGATCTCGTCTAAAATGCAAGAACAGTAAAACTAACGACCAGGATGCTATTAAAGATCAAACGAAAGACGAGAGAGGATGTAAAGATGCTAAGAAAGAGGGTCTAGGGTTGAGATTCATGGTCAGGGGTTTCAAAGGTCCGAACTTGGGTTGAAAACTTTAAATCGACTCACCTTGTGAGAATCTCTAAGCCTTGAAAACGAAATAAGATCTATCCGTGGCTTTCGGTATAGATAACTCCTTCATCCTCTCCTCCAAACCCATGGCTTTTGGTGGAAAGAGAGGTCGAAGGGCAGGAAAAACAGATTTCAAATGAATGGCTTAACTAGTCCCCCAAACTTCCATGGCTTTTGGGAAGTGGTAACTAGTCTCTAGGGTGTGATCTTCAGAGGTCCCTGAATCCTGTCAAGGTAAGAGACCTCTCGGATCATAAAGCTCTTGGCGTGAGAGTCTTTAAGCTTTAGGAACTCGACACCCTAGATGAGATAGCCATTAAACACTAGAAAACTCCAAGATCGAAAACCCTTTTGACCCCTTGAATCCTCTCAACCCTGAACCCTAATGAAACTACTCACTACACATAAGATAAATCAAGCAAAGCATGAAGTAAGAAATAATGAGCATGAAAAGAAACTAGATTAAACTTCAAACGATTCGAATACAAAGCAAGAAAAACTTCAAGTTCGACAATGGTGGATTCTCTCCCAAAACCAGAGAGAAAAGCATAAAGAGATAAGGTTCAAAAGTTGGTTGGAAAGAGACATCACCGCCTTCCCAAAATGGCGAAAACAACTTGATGGTCCCCCCCCCTCGCTAGCGGCCAAAAGCGGTTGAAAGGACAGAGATCGACTTCGGGATCGAGCGGCTCTCTCGATCATCTTCGGACATCATGTCTTCAACTCGATCTGGGTCTCGATCATCTTCGGCGGATCGAGTGTTGCATCCGATCTTGATATCGATCTTCGTTGGATCGAGCGGTGGACTCGATCCGGCTCTCACTGTGCATGGCGTCATTCACGTCCGTACCGTTTGATCGATTGCTGCACTCGATCTTCGTCTCGATCATTTTCCTTGGATCGCCTGGTCTTCTCGATCTTCTGGTCGATCTCATCTAGATCGACCTGCCATGCTCGATCTGTTCCCCGATCTCTGGTCCTTAGAAAACATCCGACCTTCCACGAACCGCCACAACAGCTTCCGCACGTCCACGAACCTCCACGAACCTCCACGACTTCAAAGTATCCAGAAACAACCTGAATGTGATGCAAAATGCAAGGAACATGCGTATGCTGGTGCGAAAATGCTCTAGGACCCTAAGTGATGCAATCTAGTCTAAAGTGTGATGTAAATGCATGAAAAGCTAACTAATATGTATGCAAAATGTATGCAATATACAGTAACATCAACTCCCCCAAACTTACTTCTTGCTTGCCCTCTAGCAACAGAAAATAAGTAAAGAAGAGAGGTTTTAAAAACGAACGGGGGTTTAAGCTTCTTGCAAAGGTGCCTTTCAAATGAATCAATCTCAATGTGCTAGTTAACAGTTCTAAAATGCTATGCACACACTAATACTCCAAAGAACTTAGCCATACTCATCACACAGAGAAATTCAGATCATGACTCTCCTATTCCTAACAATCAAAGAAACTCATCCTTTAACATTCATTAACATCCGAACCATGAATCCAACTTATGCACTTTAAAGCAAAACACATTTGGCTAAGGGTGTAGGTTATGAGCATAGAATGATCTCATTTGAAATGGGTTTTCAACTAAAACAAGGGTTTCTCTCAAAAATGGCAAGAACATTATGCATAATGCTAAAGGTGAAGGCAATTGATGCATACATGATCAGATTCTCATCTACCCATGTAAACTAAAAATGATCCTAAGCCCCTCTCATTTATTAACTTTCATCCTCACTCACCACTTAGAATCTACCCTTTTTTCTCAAAGCTTAGCATTCCCCTATTCAAAACCGAAAACATTTTTAACTCTTTAGGCTAGTGAAAAGGTTGAAAATAATTTTGCTCTTTAAATATTTCTTATTGGTACCTCTCTTATTTATTTTTTTTTCTTTTTCTCTCTCTTTTTTTTTAATTTTATTTTTGGCACTTAGGCTCTTTTTCTTTTTCTTTTTATTTTTATTTGAGAGAGCTACCTCCTGAAATTTATTAGAGCATATAAATAATTTTTAAACACAACCATTCACTTAAAACCCATTTCTTTCTTTTAATCACCAAACTCTTTGAAACCAAGAACAAATAGACATGAAAACAACCCCAATGATCCCCCAAACTTATCCTAAGCCTATACCTAGCTTCAAAATGCAAAGCTAGCAATCATATGAGAACCCAATCATGTCGCCTAAACCTAACACTTTATGCTAAGTTCAAAACCGAAAAAGAAGGCCTCACAATGATGTCACACAAGAAATATTTGGCTTCAAAGAAGGGTAAGGGTCAAGGTGGGAGTTCTACTTAGGCTCACAAAGAGTGGTAAAAGGAAGAAGAGAGCCTAAATATTTTAAAATCCATGTGTTCATTTTCAAATGCATAAGGATGACAATTAAAATTTCAGATTAAGGTTTTCACTTATTAGGACAAGTTTCAAATCATGAGAGTTCAATTCAAGTCACGAAAATCATAGCAAGTGATCCAAGCATGGTAAGAACTTACTTTCAAAGCATAAGCAAAGCATTAGAGAACTACTAACTAGGGCATTGAAACAATTCATGAGTATAAAACACCTTTTTAAGAAAACTTTAACCCCTTATGCAAATGCAAAAAACCTAGATGCTAAGAGAAACTCTAGACTCAATCCTAACATGTTTTGACAAGATGAATGCAACTACATGAATCTTTGAAAATTTTTAAAAATTTTACCAATTTTTTATGAACAAAAGACTCAAGGATGCTAAAGGAAAATAAGATCAGAAAACACATGTTAAACCACACATGTACTCCCCCAAACTTGTTTGACACCGTCCCGGTGGCAAACAAATTCAAAGGAGCACCAAAACACAAAGCAAAAAGAAGCAAATATGAGCGGTTATGTACAATGGAAGAAGGTTGTTACCTCTGGTCTAGTCTCGGCTGGAACTTGAGGATGTTCCAGAGAAGCTAGAGACTATGGTTTTTCCCTTGTCAGTTGGTTCTTGGAGAGAAAGACGCGCCGGCTGAATGTTGCTGCCTTGAGTCTCACGGATGACAACTCCACCGGCTGAGAGCCTCCTCTTCTCGGGTTGGTGAACCTCTTCACTTGCATTTTTCTTAGGCGAGCCTCCTTGAAGTGCCTTGACCTTCTTGGTAAGTTTCTTGAGCATTTTGCCTTGCCATTTGTTGATTTTCCTTTTCATCTCCACAACAGATGCTAGGAACTTCTCAGTTTTGGTTCTCGGCTCAAAGTCTATCTTGGGAAGGGTGTAGGCTTTGGGCATCTCATCTTCCGTGGCTGGAGACTCGGACCTTTGACGAGGAGCAATCGCTCGGGCAGGCAGTCCTCCTAGAGGAGCAAAGCACTCCTCTTCTGTTGGCAAGAACTCGATGTTCCCGACATCAAGCAGCTCGGTCTTGTCTTTGTTTGGCAGGATGCACACTCTCTTCTCGTTTTCGTCGTCTATGAAGAGATAAGCGTAGAACCCTTCTGCTGGCGTGCGTCCCAAGCTGTCGGTATTCCTCATGTAGACCTCATCCATGAAAGCTCTAGCTGGTACGTGTGTAAAGTCGTGTATAGGTACACCAGCTTGTAAGAATAGAGGGGTGAGGAAGCCGCCAATGAAAGAAGAAGTTGCCTTGCACCGCAAGGCATAAGCCTTGTATTTCACCAAGGAGGCAGCAAGCACACATCCATAGTTCACCTCGTCGCCGAGCTCATCCTCCATAGGCTCGTCATTCTCATCCGGGTCACACAACAAGTGCTTCACGCCTTGGAACATGAAGCAAAGCTCGGTCTTCGTGACCGTGGGAGCAACTGACCTTCCGCTAAACGTGTTGGCGATCAGCTTCAAAGTGTACCTCAGCACCGGGCTTCTCACTCTCTTGATCTTGGTGGTGTTGGCTTTGTAGTCTTCGTTGCTAACCAGGTCCCAAAAATCGTTTGCTCACTTGAAGGAGGGGAACTCGACCATGGTGGCAGCTGTGTTGAGACCATACGCTTGACATAGCTCGGGGATGGAGAGGCTGAAGGCTTGACGTCCGACCTTGAAGGAGAGGCGACCTTGTGAAGGAACGGGTGCGCTAGGGTTCTCGTAATGAAACTTCAACGTGGCAAGGAAGTCTATTGTCACTTCTGGAATGGTTGGGCAATCCATCCGTGACAGACATCTTAAGCCAATGTTCTTGAGGAGTGGGTCGAAATCTCCAAGGATCCCTAGCTTGAACAGCAGCTCCCGGTCCGCAAACTTAGTAGGCTCAAACCGAAGCCTTTCAAGCCGTTTCTTGTCCCTCTTCTCATCCTTACTCCATCTGACCCTCTCTTGAACAGCCACCTCTTATCCTTCTCCCTCTTGTGCTGTCTCTTCTCTCGTTCTTTTGGGGGCCATTGTACCTGAAACAAATTTCTCAAGAAGTTTGATAAGCAAAACGGCGATTTGATGAGAGAATAAGAGAAGGGAAGAAGAAAGCTTATAACTACTACCCTAGAATTTTAGAGAATTAATAAAAATTATAGCAAAATAAAAGAGAATCAAATTTTTAGATACTAGAAAATCCAGAATTATTCCTTTTACTTAGCTAAATTTTAAAATTCAAAAACGGTCCTACTATCTAAAACAATGCCTTGCGAAATAAAAGGGTATTTTCCAAAAAATAATTCATTAAACTCCGAAAATACCTTTTTGCAAGAATGTTAAAGAGCCTTGCTAGCCTTTGAAAACAAGAAACTCTCACTCTCTTTGCTTAAAATTTCCTAGAAAACAAGAATGAGAGGGTGAGAAGTTGTTGAAATATTTAAAGGCTAAGCAAGAAACAAAACCATGGGTAGGAAAGGTGGTTTTATGACAAAGTCTTGGTCAAGGCATATCTTTCATGGTCAAAGATGCTTGCCTTGACCAAGTTTTGAATTTAAAAACTGGTGGGAAAAGAATAAAGGAGGGAAAGAAGATGTTACCTCGGCATGAGATCGAGTCCGTTTGGTCGATCTAGGACTCGATCTCATGCCCATAATGGCTTAGATCGAGAGGGTTACTCGATTTGTGACTCGATTCATGATGAATCGAGTCTCAGATCGATTGGCTCCCTCGATCGTTGAGATTTTGGCTCCACGGCTAAGTCCTCGTGATCGAGCTACGTCCTCGATTTGGGGGTCGATTTGGCATAGATCGAGTGATGGATCGAGTCGAGTGATCGATCTGTTTTCAAAGGATTTTCCCGAGAGAAATTAGATCGGTCGATCTATTTTGGATCGATCGATCCGTTTTCGTCTAGATCGATCTTATCACTCGTTCTCGTCTAGATCGACTGGCTCCTCTCGATTCACTGACTCGATCTAGCAAAGATCGAGTCAGGATCAGTCGATCTAGCACTCGATCTCTAGCCTTTTCTTAACCCTTATCGCCTCTTTTGGACTTCAAGATCGAGGTTTAGACTCCTCATACCTGCTCCTACACACTTGCAAAATAAAAACATAAAACTGAAAGAGAAATAAAGCAGAAATATGTACATGATAGACATGGGAATGCCTCCCAAGTGCGCTTTCTTTAACGTCTTTAGCTAGACTTTACTTGGTTTAGGCGGATGGTGGGTCTTGGAGGAGCACCGAGGTACTCTCCTTGTCATAGCTGTCCGCTAAGTAAGGCTTGACTCTGTGTCCATTGACGGTGAATGCACTGCCACTCTTTCCCATCAATGTAACAGCTCCATAAGGCAGCACTTCTTGGATCACAAACGGCCCACTCCACCTTGACTTCAGCTTTCCCGGGAAGAGTTTGAGTCTTGAATTGTACAGCAACACTAAACCTCCTTCCTTAAGCTCCTTGGCAACCAACTTCTTGTCATGAGCTTCCTTAGTCTGCTCCTTGTATATTCGAGAGCTCTCATAAGCGTTCAGCCTTATTTCGTCCAGTTCATGTAGCTGAATGAGGCGCCTCTCTTGAGCAGTCTTGAGGTCAAAGTTCAGCCTCTTCACAGCCCACAATGCACGGTATTCCAGCTCAACCGGGAGATGACAGCCCTTGCCATAGAGTAAAGTGAAAGGGGTTGTACCAATCGGTGTTTTGAAGGCGGTGCGGTAGGCCCAAAGAGCGTCGTCCAGCTTCACTGCCCAGTCTTTCCTTGTTGCTCTGACAGTCTTCTCCAGTATAGCCTTTATTTGCCGGTTGGAGACTTCCACTTGACCGCTTGTTTGAGGATGATACAGTGTAGCCACCTTATGCGTAACGCCAATCTTTCTCAAGAGGTTCTCAAAGACCTTGTTTATGAAGTGGCTTCCTCCATCGCTTATAACCACCTTAGGTACCCCAAACCTCGGGAAAATGATACTCTTGAACAGCTTGATCACCACCTTAGAATCGTTTGTAGGGGAAGCAACAGCCTCAACCCATTTAGAGACATAATCCACTGCTACTAAGATGTACTTGTTGCAATATGAAGAAGGAAATGGCCCCATGAAGTCTATGCCCCACGTGTCGAACACGTCAACCTCGAAGATGGGAACCTGAGGCATCTCGTTCCTCTTAGTAATATTCCCTACTCGTTGACATGCTTCACAACTCTTCACAAACTCGTGTGCGTCTTTGAAGATGGACGGCCATCAGAAACCGGCTTGCAACACTTTCGTGGCAGTCTTGAATGAAGCGAAGTGTCCTCTGTAGGAAGAGCCATGGCAGTGATAGAGGATGTCTCTAGCTTCTTCCTTCGTAACACACCTCCGGTACAAACTGTCCACTCCTCTCTTGTATAAGTTGGGGTCGTCCCAAAAGTAGTCACTAGCCTCTCTCATGAACCGTTTCTTGTGATAGCTGTTGAGATGTGTTGGCTCCTCACCACACGTTAAATAGTTCACGACATCAGCGTACCACGGTAGATCCTCCTCTTTGAAGCTCAACAGCTCTTCGAACTGCCCCTCTTGCTTTCCACAAACAGCCGTGGTGATCGCCATTAGTTGCTCTTCTGGAAGAGAGTCTTCTAAGGAGAGAGACTCGTTGATCCTTAGCCGTGAGAGATGGTCACCGACTCCGTTTTCTATTCCCTTCTTGTCTTTAATCTCCATGTCAAACTGCTGGAGCAAAAGAATCCACCTTAAAAGCCGAGGCTTAGTGTCCTTCTTCGAATAGATGTATCGCAAAGCCGCGTGATCTGTATAAACAATATCTTTGGGACCCACAAGGTACGACCGGAACTTCTTAAAGGCGAACACTACTGCAAGCAACTCCTTCTCTGTAGTAGTGTACCTTGTTTGCGTGTCATCCAAGGTTCTTGAAGCATAGTAAATCACGTGTAGCTTCTTGTCTTTCCTTTGACCAAGAACGGCTCCTACAGCGTAGTCACTAGCATCGCACATGATCTCAAAGGGTAGAGTCCAGTCTGGTGCTTGAACTATATGGGCTGATGTAAAGGCTTCCTTGATGGTCACGAAAGCTCGCAAACACTCCTCATCAAACACAAACTCAGCTTCTTTGCATAACAACCATGTAAGAGGGCGTGCAATCTTGGAGAAGTCCTTGATGAATCGCCTATAGAACCCAGTGTGTCCCAAGAAACTTCTGACTCCCTTAATGTTAACCGGCGGCTCAAGACCCATCATGACTTCCACTTTAGCCTGATCAACCTCAATGCCCTTCTCTGATATCTTATGACCAAGCACGATCTCTTCCTTAACCATAAAGTGGCATTTCTCCCAGTTTAGCACCAAGTTTGCCTCTTCAAAACGCTTTAGTACCCTGCAAAGAGTCAACAAGCACGCAGAAAAGGATGCACCATAGACAGAGAAATCATCCATAAACACCTCTACCATCTCTTCTATTAGATCGGAGAAGATAGTCATCATACACCGCTGAAACGTAGCCGGTGCAATAAATAATCCAAACGGCATCCTTCGATACGCGAAGGTACTGTAGGGACATGTGAAGGTCGTCTTCTCCTGATCATTTGGGTGAATTGGTATTTGAAAGAAACCGCTATACCCAATGGCCTCCCTATACTTTCTCAGCTCATTCAGGAGCGAGTGCAACTCATCATCACTTAAGTTTTCATTCACAATCACGGGATAGGTGTTATTAGGCCCTAAGAAAGCATACCTTAGCCCTTTTGGGAGCTCCTTAAGGTCCACTTTTGGGGCTAACAGCTCGGTCCAGTCATCCTCGTGGCTGTTGTAGTTGCTTTCCTCCTTGGAACCCTCCTTAGAACCCGAGGCATGGCCCTTAAGACTGCTTTCCTCAACCGCTATCCCTTCTGAAAGCGAGTCCTTCAGTCGATCTTGCTCTCGATGTCGTCTAGATCGAGCAGTTTCGCTCGATTCACTTACTCGATTTGATGTGGATCGAGTAAGGGATCAAGACGCTAATCGATCTCATGATTAGGCCCCAAAATGATCGGAAGGTCTCTCTCGATCGTTGACTCTATTGTTTTTCCGGATCGATCGTTCCTCTCGATCTGTCTGTCGATTGCTGCACCGGATCAAGTTGTGTTCTCGATTGCCTTGTCGATCTGACTCCTGGATCAAGTGATAGCGTCGATCTTAGGGTCGATCTCTAGGCAGCAGCTTTCATCCTTCTTAACAATCTTCCTATAATCCAGCAGGTTGACGTACTCCTGGGTCCTCTGATCCACATAGCCAAACTCTCCTGGCTCCTTTGTCAGTGCCAGCTTCAGATGGTCCTCCTGAGCAAGTTCTTCCAGCAACTCATCCAATAAGGCATCCATCGTTTCAATGTAAAAAGATTGCCCTTCTATGGTCGGCTTCTTCAGAACCTCATTGATATCGAAGTCCAGCCTTATATCATTTCCCAAGTGCAAGGCAATCTTCCCGTTCTTCACGTCGATGATAGCCCCGGCGGTTGCAAGGAATGGCCTTCCTAGGATGAGTGGATCCTTAGTCTCTTCATCCATTTCCAACACGACGAAGTCCGTAGGCACGTTCACACCGCTGATTCGCACCGGTAGATCTTCAAGCAGCCCCACTGGTAGCCTCACACTCCTATCAGCCAGTACCAACGAGATCCTACAGTCTTTGAAACGAGGAAAGCCAAGCTTCTTCGCCACGGAATGAGGCATCAGGTTTATGCTAGCTCCGAGATTACAAAGGCAACTCTTGAACTCCAGAGGACCTAAAGCGCAGGGTATAGTGAAGTTTCCAGGGTCTCCCAACTTCTTAGGGAGTATCTCCTTATGTATCACAGCACTACACTCTTCACTTAGAACAAGCACCTCCTTGCTTTCCTTATTCTTCTTCACGAGAGTGTCTTTGAAGAATTTGGCGCACTTAGGGATCATTGCAAGGCAATCAACGAGAGGTAGCTTGATCTCCACGTCCTTAAGATGATTCTCAAAGAGGATTCTATGCTTCTCTATGAGTTGCTTCTTGAAACGGCCAGGAAAAGGCACCTTAGGTACATACGGTGGAGGTACATAAGCATTCTTCTCCTTAGTAGTTTGCTCCGCTTTCTTCTCAGCAACTGCTTTGTCTCCTCTTCTTGGCCCTTGGATCCAGACATTGTCAAAGTTAATCTCATCATCAGCTGAAGGCTTACCCTCCCCCTCTTGAATTACAACGTCCTCGTTGTTCTTAGGAGTAACCGGAGGTGCTAGCTCTTTGCCGCTTCTTAACGTGATGGCATTGGCATATTCCTTAGGATTCTGCTCACACTTGCCCGATAGGCTATACTGACCACTTGTACTCGCTTTCCCCTTCTCTAGCTGCTTGATCTTGTTGTTTAAGTTGGTGATCTGAGTGGAGAAGTCAGTGAGAGACGAGTCTAGACGAGTGTTCATCTCGGCGAACTTCTGGTTTGTATAGGCTTGCCCTTGTATCAGCTGCTGAAACATGGCCTGAACCGGATCAACCTGTTGTTGCATCGGCTATTGCTGCTGAGGTGCAAAGCCCGAAGGGTAGTTTGGCGTATAACCCTTGTTACCTTGATGTTGCCCTTGGAAGTTGTTCTGCCCTTGACCTTGGAAACCACCACTCGGCTGAAAACCTTTGTTGTAAGGGATGAAAGGTTTTGCTTGCTGAGCAGGGTACACTTGGTCCTTAGGGTTGGCAACGTTGGTGCTTTGGTAGGAGAGATTGTTGTTCTGGTTGTAGCCTTGAGGTTTGTAATTGTTCTGTCCCACCACCCAATTGGCTTCTTCCTGGCTCAACTCAAGCTCCTCTTGATTCTCATCGGCTTCACCAACAAAGTGAACATGCTTCTGGTTGGCTAACACCAGCTCATCTATCTTCTCATGCAAAGATTTCAGCTCCTTTTTGTGAAACTCTAGCTCGGATCCTCTCGGTGCACGGTCATAATCCTCAGCGTAGTTGCCATCACTCAATGCCAAGTTTTCTATAAGCTCCATGCCCTCTTCTACCTCCTGACCAAGGAAGTTCCCTTTGCTAGCTGTGTCAAGCAACAACCTGATATTTGGTGAAGCTCCGCGGTAGATGGTGCTGAGTAGGGTCTCCTCGCTGAAACCGTGATGAGGACATTGGATCGTGTAGTCTTTGAAACGTTCCATTGCCTCGTTGAATGTCTCGTTGTTTCGTTGAGTGAAGCCGCTGATTTCGCTTCTCAACCTTGATGTCCTGGTCCTAGAGAAGAATTTTGAGAGAAAGGCCTTCTTACACTCGGCCCATGAGGTGATGGTGCCTTGTGGGAGGGTCTTCTCCGAATGCCTAGCCTTGTCTCCGAGTGAAAAGGGAAAGAGACGCAGCTTGAAAGCATCTTCAGATATGCCGTTTATCTTGATCATCCCACATACTTGCTCGAAATTGTCAAGGTGCTCCAAGGGATCTTCCATTGCTAAGTCGTGGAACTTGTTGTTTTGCACCATGGAGATGAAACCTGGCTTAATCTCGAATTTGTTGTTTTGTACAGGAGGAGAAGTGATCCCAAACCTATTGTGATGAGTATTGGGAGCATCTCCGGCTCCTATGATCCTTGGGGGTATAGCCGCGTGTTGGGGGTTTCCATTGCCCGTTCCCACTGCCCCGTGAGCTGGAGGAGGTCCCTCTGGATGCTCGTGTTCAGCCATAGCTTCAAAGTCAACCAAACCGTGCTGAACAATCTCCTCAAAGGCTTTGGCTTGTTCTCGTACTCTTCTTTGCCGTGAATGACCAAGCTGATGAATGTTGTCCAAGGGTTGAAGTAGATTGTTGTCTCCCCTTGAACGAAGATTCATGTACCTGAGAGACACACGTTTGAGAGTAGAATGATTAGTAACTAAAACAAGGTAAAGGCTTAGTCTTTACTAAGTCCCAAATCTCTATGTTTTCTAAACAATCCTAGGATGGCAACGGCGCCATTTGATAACTAAATTCTTTGCAAGGATGAGTATGCAATGAGGCTATCAAAACTCAAATGCAAGACAGGTTGTAGCACAGAATGCAAGAGAGACTCAATCCACACCTAGGATGATAGAAAAAGGAAAGAGAATGCAAGGGCTTTGCAAATCTAAGCGAAACAAGATCGGTTTTGAGAAAATCCCTAAAAACTAGATGCAACAACTAAATGGAATGCAAAACTATTTTAATATTACCAGGAATGATCAAACTACCATGAAGAACAAACAGAATAATTAAAGAACAAAGCTACTAATTACTAAAATTCGACTAGTGGATCGACCACGGGATCGACCACTAGATCGAGCAACAACGATCGATCTCGTCTAAAAATGCAAGAACAGTAAAACTAACGACCAGGATGCTATCAAAGATCAAACGAAAGACGAGAGAGGATGTAAAGATGCTAAGAAAGAGGGTCTAGGGTTGAGATTCATGGTCAGGGGTTTCAAAGGTCCGAACTTGGGTTGAAAACTTTAAATCGACTCACCTTGTGAGAATCTCTAAGCCTTGAAAACGAAATAAGATCTATCCGTGGCTTTCGGTATAGATCACTCCTTCATCCTCTCCTCCAAACCCATGGCTTTTGGAGGAAAGAGAGGTCGAAGGGCAGGAAAAACAGATTTCAAATGAATGGCTTAACTAGTCCCCCAAACTTCCATGGCTTTTGGGAAGGGGTAACTAGTCTCTAGGGTGTGATCTTCAGAGGTCCCTGAATCCTGTCAAGGTAAGAGACCTCTCGGATCATAAAGCTCTTGGCGTGAGAGTCTTTAAGCTTTAGGAACTCGACACCCTAGAAGAGATAGCCATTAAACACTAGAAAACTCCAAGATCGAAAACCTTTTTGACCCCTTGAATCCTCTCAACCCCGAACCCTAATGAAACTACTCACTACACAAAAGATAAATCAAGCAAAGCATGAAGAAAGAAACGATGAGCATGAAAAGAAACTAGATTAAACTTCAAACGATTCGAATACAGAGCAAGAAAAACTTCAAGTTCGACAATGGTGGATTCTCTCCCAAAACCAGAGAGAAAAGCATAAAAAGATAAGGTTCAAAAGTTGTTTGGAATGGGACATCGCCGCCTTCCCAAAATGGCAAAAACAACTCGATGGTCCCCCTCTGCTAGTGGCCAAAAGCGGTTGAAAGGACAGAGATCGACTTCGGAATCGAGCGGCTCTCTCAATCATCTTCGGACATCGTGTCTTCAACTCGATCTGGGTCTCGATCATCTTCGGCGGATCGAGTGTTGCATCCGATCTTGGTATCGATCTTCGGTTTGATCGAGCGGTGGACTCGATCTTGATTCGGCTCTCACTGTGCATGGCTTCATTCACGTCCGTACCGTTTGATCGATTGCTGCACTCGATCTTCGTCTCGATCATTTTCCTTGGATCGCCTGGTCTTATCGATCTTCTGGCTGATCTCATCTAGATCGACCTGCCATGCTCGATCTGTTCCCCGATCTCTGGTCCTTAGCAAACATCTGACCTTCCACGAACCGCCACAACAGCTTCCGCACGTCCACAAACCTCCACGACTACAAAGTAGCCAGAAACAACCTGAATGTGATGAAAATGCAAGGAACATGCGTATGCTGGTGCGAGAATGCTATAGGACCCTAAGTGAAGCAATCTAGTCTAAAGTGTGATGTAAATGCATGAAAAGCTAACTAATATGTATGCAAAATGTATGCAATATGCAGTAACATCATTGTGCTGCACCTACAATCATCTCCCTTGCTCCTTGTAGCCTCAAAACTCTCCAAACATACCTGCCAAGTTCCTCAAATGCACAAAACATGCAATGCTCACCCTAATTCTACACTAAGTCCTAATTGAATGCAAATAGGACAAAAACAAGCAAAAATGAATGTTTAAAGACTATAAAACAATGCAGAATGTATGCTAATATGGTGTAAATAATGAGTATATAACCACCCCCACACTTGCCTCTTACTTGCCCTCAAGCAAACAAGAACAAATGAGAGAATGATGATTGAAAGTGGGAGCTCAAATCTATAGATGTCAATGGAAAAACTGATTCAATGCCCAAGTTATAGGTTCTAAGATGCATAGAGATTATTCTACTTTAAAAACTTTAGCCATACCTATCATAGCAGACAGTGAACTCTAGCTTAGCCTTTACAAACATTCAAATAACGAAACTCTTTAACATTCATTAATAGTAACCAATGGATCAAGTTTGTGTAAATCAAGAAAAAAGATTTGGTAAAGGGATATGGTTATGAGATGAAAATGATCTCATTCAAATAAAGGTTCAAAGATTCAGGGGATCACTCAATGAAATGAATCTATCTTAGGCAAGATGCGAAAGGTAAAATCACACCTATGCATCCAAGTCAAAGCTCTCTTCTACCCTTTTTACCCAAGATGATCAATGTGAATCCTATCGATGGGCTTCTGCTGGTTAATGCAGGTTGAGCGGTTTCACAAAAATTGCGATATCTCTTGAACGGCATATCAGAATGACCTCAAACCAAGTCCTCCTAAAAGCTAACTATCGTGGCTAGAACTTCTTTGAAGAGTGTAGATGCTGAATAGAGACGGAGGCTACTCGTCCGAGCTGATCTTCAGGTCGGTCAGGATCAACGGTAAAAACTTAAGATGGACATGTGCTCACGTTATTCGACGTAACTATTCAACCAATGATGGGAATGACTGCAAACTAAAACAAAACTAAAGCTAACCAAATTGGCGACACAGTTTATGAAGGATGCCTAAGCCAAATCGGAATGAAAACACCTTACCTAAGCTGATTTTCTGTCGATGTGAATCATATCGGTCACCAACTGATCGTTGTACTTGACCGAAATTAATCCGCTGGGTTTATATCGATCTCTACTGATCGATGCTGATGATCGATATGCTAGCATCGGTCACTTGTTGATCGATGTTGATGACCGAAAATCTTGTATCAGTCACTTTTTGATCGATGTTGATGACCGAAAATCTTGTATCAGTCATTCCTTGACCGATAGCCTCCGTGGATAGATCGAAAAGGGATGAGCGGTTTCACGAAAACTTCTGTAACTTTCTAACCGCTGATGGGAATGACCTGAAACCAACTCTAGACGCAAGCTAACTTCACGGGGATACAAATTTTATGAATACTGTTGAAGCTGAATCGGGATGGAGATGCTTTGTACGAGCACGTTTTGGCAGGTGGAGTTTCGGGCCGCTTCAACAAGGTACACCTTCGTCTTGGCTCTTTTGATGTCTTGTGCTGCACCTACAATCATCTCCCTTGCTCCTTGTAGTCTCAAAACTCTCCAAACATACCTGCCAAGCTCCTCAAATGCACAAAACATGCAATGCTCACCCTAAATCTACACTAAGTCCTAATTGAATGCAAATGGGACAAAACAAGCAAAAATGAATGTTTATAGACTATAAAACAATGCAGAATGTATGCTAATATGGTGTAAATAATGAGTATATCAACACCCCCACACTAGCCTTTTGCTTGTCCTCAAGCAAACAAGAACAAATGATAGAATGATGATTGAAAGTGGGAGCTCAAAACTACAGATGTCAATAGAAAAACTGATTCAATGCCCAAGTTATAGGTTCTAAGATGCATAGAGATTGTTCTACTTTAAAAACATTAGCCATACCTATCATAGCAGACAGTGAACTCTAGCTTAGCCATTACAAACATTCAAATAACGAAACTCTTTAACATTCATTAATAGTAACCAATGGATCAAGTTTGTGTAAATCAAGAAAAAAGATTTGGTAAAGGGACATGGTTATGAGATGAAAATGATCTCATTCAAATAAGGATTCAAAGATTGAGGGGATCACTCAATGAAATGATTCTATCTTAGGCAAAATGCTGAAGGTAAAATCACACCTATGCATCCAAGTCAAAGCTCTCTTCTACCCTTTTTACATGCTGATGATCAATGTGAATCCTATCGATGGGCTTCTACTGGTTAATGCAGGTTGAGCGGTTTCACAAAAATTGCGATATCTCTTGAACGGCATATCAGAATGACCTCAAACCAAGTCCTCCTAAAAGCTAACTATCGTGGCTAGAACTTCTCTGAAGAGTTAAGATGCTGAATAGAGACGGAGGCTACTCGTCCGAGCTGATCTTCAAGTCGGTCAAGATCAACGGTAAAAACGCCAGATGGACATGTGCTCACATTATTCGACGTAACTCTTCAACCAATGATGGGAATAACTGGCAACTAAAACAAAACTAAAGCTAACTCAATTGGCTACACAGTTTATGAAGGACGCCTAAGCCAGATCGGAATGAAAACACCTCATCTGAGCTGATTTTCAGTCGATGTGAATCATATTGTTCACCAACTGATCGTTGTACTTGACCGAAATTAATCCGCTGGGTTTATATCGATCTCTACTGATCGATCCTGATGATCGATATGCTAGCATCGGTCACTTGTTGAATGATGTTGATGACCGAAAATATTGTATCGGTCACTTTTTGATCGATGTTGATGATCGAAAATCTTGTATCGGTCACACCTTGACCGATAGCCTCCGTGCGAAGATCGAAAAGGGATGAGCGGTTTCACGAAAACTTCTGTAACTTTCTAACAGCTGATGGGAATGACCTGAAACTAACTCTAGACGCAAGCTAACTCACGGGGATACAACATTTATGTAAACTGTTGAAGCTGAATCGGGATGGAGATGCTTTGTCCGAGCCCGTTTTGTCAGGTGGAATTTCGGACCGCTTCAACAAGGTACACCTTCTTCTTGGCTCTTTTGATGTCTTGTGCTGCACCTACAATCATCTCCCTTGCTCCTTGTAGTCTCAAAACTCTCCAAACATACCTTCCAAGCTCCTCAAATGCACAAAACATGCAATGCTCACCCTTATTCTACACTAAAACCTAATTGAATGCAATGGGACAAAAACAAGCAAAAATGACTGTTCAAAGCCTATAAAACAATGCAGAATTTATGCTAATATGGTGTAAATAATGAGTATATCAACACCCCCACACTTGCCTTTTGCTTGTCCTCAAGGAAACAAGAACAAATGAGAGAATGATGATTGAAAGTGGGAGCTCAAAACTATAGATGTCAATGGAAAAACTGATTCAATGCCCAAGTTATAGGTTCTAAGATGCATAGAGATTGTTCTACTTTAAAAACTTTAGCCATACCTATCATAGCAGACAGTGAACTCTAGCTTAGCCTTTACAAACATTCAAATAACCAAACTCTTTAACATTCATTAATAGTAACCAATGGATCAAGTTTGTGTAAATCAAGAAAAAAGATTTGGTAAAGGGACATGGTTATGAGATGAAAATGATCTCATTCAAATAAGGGTTCAAAGATTCAGGGGATCACTCAATGAAATGATTCTATCTTAGGCAAAATGCTGAAGGTAAAATCACACCTATGCATCCAAGTCAAAGCTCTCTTCTACCTTTTTTACATGCTGATGATCAATGTGAATCCTATCGATGGGCTTCTGCTGGTTAATGCAGGTTGAGCGGTTTCACAAAAATTGCGTTATCTCTTGAACGGCATATCAGAATGACCTGAAACCAAGTCCTCCTGAAAGCTAACTCACGTGGCTAAAAATTCTGCGAAGAGGTAAGATGCTGAATAGAGACGGAGGCTATTCGTCCGAGCTGATCTTTAAGTCGGTCAAGATCAACGGTAAAAACTCCAGATGGACATGTTCTCACGTTATTCGACGTAACTCTTCACCCAATGATGGGAATGACTGGAAAATAAAACCAAACTAAAGCTAACTAATTTGGCGACACAGTTTATGAAGGACGCTTAAGCCAAATCCGAATGAAACACCTCATCTGAGCTGATTTTCTGTCGATGTGAATCATATCGGTCACCAACTGATCATTGTACTTGACCGAAATTAATCCGCTGGGTTTATATCGATCTCTACTGATAGATGCTGATGATCGATATGCTAGCATCGGTCACTTGTTGAACGATGTTGATGACCGAAACTCTTGTATCGGTCACTTTTTGATCGATGTTGAGGACCAAAAATCTTGTATCGGTCACTCCTTGACCGATAGCCTTCGTGCACAGATCGAAAAGGGATGACCGGTTTCACCAAAACTTCTGTAACTTTCTAACCGTTGATGGGAATGACCTGAAACTAACACTAGACGCAAGCTAACTCACGGGGATACAACATTTATGAATACTGTTGAAGCTGAATCGGGATGGAGATGCTTTGTCCGAGCCCGTTTTGTCAGGTGGAGTTTTGGGCCGCTTCAACAAGGTACACCTTATTTTTGGCTCTTTTGATGTCTTGTGCTGCACCTACAATCATCTCCCTTGCTCCTTGTAGTCTCAAAACTCTCCAAACATACCTGCCAAGTTCCTCAAATGCTCAAAACATGCAATGCTCACCCTAATTCTACACTAAGTCCTAATTGAATGCAAATGGGACAAAAACAAGCAAAAATGAATGTTTAAAGACTATAAAATAATGTAGAATGTATGCTAATATGGTGTTAATAATGAGTATATCAACACCCCCACACTTGCCTTTTTCTTGTCCTCAAGCAAACAAGAACAAATGAGAGAATGATGATTGAAAGTGGGAGCTCAAAACTATAGATGTCAATGGAAAAACTGATTCAATGCCCAAGTTATAGGTTCTAAGATGCATATAGATTGTTCTACTTTAAAAACTTTAGCCATACCTATCATAGCAGACAGTGAACTCTAGCTTAGCCTTTACAAACATTAAAATAACGAAACTCTTTAACATTCATTAATAGTAACCAATGGACCAAGTTTGTGTAAATCAAGAAAAAAGATTTGGTAAAGGGACATGGTTATGAGATGAAAATGATCTCATTCAAATAAGGGTTCAAAGATTCAGGGGATCACTCAATGAAATGAATCTATCTTAGGCAAAATGCTAAAGGTAAAATCACACCTATGCATCCAAGTCAAAGCTCTCTTCTACCCTTTTTACCCAAGATGATCAATGTGAATTCTATCGATGGGCTTCTGCTGGTTAATGCAGGTTGAGTGGTTTCACAAAAATTGCGATATCTCTTGAACGGCATATCAGAATGACCTCAAACCAAGTCCTCCTAAAAGCTAACTATCGTTGCTAGAACTTCTGTGAAGAGTTAAGATGCTGAATAGAGACGGAGGCTACTCGTCCGAGCAGATCTTCAAGTCGGTCAAGATCAACGGTAAAAACTCCAGATGGACATGTTCTCACGTTATTCGACGTAACTCTTCAACCAATGATGGGAATGACTGGAAACTAAAACCAAACTAAAGCTAACTAAATTGGCTACACAGTTTATAAAGGACGCCTAAGCCAAATCGGAATGAAAACACCTCATCTGAGCTTATTTTCAGTCGATGTGAATCATATCGGTCACCAAATGCTCGTTGAACTTGACCGAAATTAATCCGCTGGGTTTATATCGATCTCTACTGATCGATGCTGATGATCGATATGCAAGCATCGGTCACTTGTGGAACAATGTTGATGACCAAAAATCTTGTATCGGTCAATTTTTGATCGATGTTGATGACCGAAAAATCTTGTATCGCTCACTCCTTGACCGATAGCCTCTGTGCCAAGATCGAAAAGGGATGAGCGGTTTCACGAAAACTTCTGTAACTTTCTAACCGCTGATGGGAATGACCTGAAACTAAATTTAGACGCAAGCTAACTCACGGCGATACAACATTTATGAATACTGTTTAAGCTGAATCGGGATGGAGATGCTTTGTCCGAGCCCGTTTTGTCAGGTGGAGTTTCGGGCCGCTTCAACAAGGTACACCTTCTTCTTGGATCTTTTGATGTCTTGTGCTGCACCTACAATCATCTCCCTTGCTCCTTGTAGTCTCAAAACTCTCCATACATACCTTCCAAGCTCCTCAAATGCACAAAACATGCAATGCTCACCCTTATTCTACACTAAATCCTAATTGAATGCAATGGGACAAAAACAAGCAAAAATGAATGTTTAAAGACTATAAAACAATGCAGAATGTATGCTAATATGGTGTAAATAATGAGTATATCAACACCCCCACACTTGCCTTTTGCTTGTCCTCAAGGAAACAAGAACAAATGAGAGAATGATGATTGAAAGTGGGAGCTCAAAACTATAGATGTCAATGGAAAAACTGATTCAATGCCCAAGTTATAGGTTTTAAGATGCATAGAGATTGTTCTACTTTAAAAACTTTAGCCATCATAGCAGACTGTGAACTCTAGCTTAGCCTTTACAAACATTCAAATTACCAAACTCTTTAACATTCAATAATAGTAACCAATGGATCAAGTTTGTGTAAATCAAGAAAAAAGATTTGGTAAAGGGACATGGTTATGAGATGAAAATGATCTCATTCAAATAAGGGTTCAAAGATTCAGGGGATCACTCAATGAAATGATTCTATCTTAGGCAAAATGCTGAAGGTAAAATCACACCTATGCATCCAAGTCAAAGCTCTCTTCTACCCTTTTTACATGCTGATGATCAATGAGAATCCTATCGATGGGCTTCTACTGGTTAATGCAGATTGAGCGGTTTCACAAAAATTGCGATATCTCTTGAACGGCATATCAGAATGACCTGAAACCAAGTCCTCCTGAAAGGTAACTCACGTGGCGACAACTTCTGTGAAGAGTGAAGGTGCTGAATAGAGACGGAGGCTACTCGTCCGAGCTGATCTTCAAGTCGGTCAAGATCAACGGTAAAAACTCCAGATGGACATGTGCTCACATTATTCGACGTAACTCTTCAACCAATGATGGGAATAACTGGCAACTAAAACAAAACTAAAGCTAAATCAATTGGCTACACAGTTTATGAAGGACGCCTAAGCCAGATCGGAATGAAAACACCTCATCTGAGCTGATTTTCAGTCGATGTGAATCATATTGTTCACCAACTGATCGTTGTACTTGACCGAAATTAATCCGCTGGGTTTATATCGATCTCTACTGATCGATCCTGATGATCGATATGCTAGCATCGGTCACTTGTTGAATGATGTTGATGACCGAAAATATTGTATCGGTCACTTTTTGATCGATGTTGATGATCGAAAATCTTGTATCGGTCACTCCTTGACCGATAGCCTCCGTGCCAAGATCGAAAAGGGATGCGCGGTTTCACGAAAACTTCTGTAACTTTCTAACAGCTGATGGGAATGACCTGAAACTAACTCTAGACGCAAGCTAACTCACGGGGATACAACATTTATGTAAACTGTTGAAGCTGAATCGGGATGGAGATGCTTTGTCCGAGCCCGTTTTGTCAGGTGGAATTTCGGACCGCTTCAACAAGGTACACCTTCTTCTTGGCTCTTTTGATGTCTTGTGCTGCACCTACAATCATCTCCCATGCTCCTTGTAGTCTCAAAACTCTCCAAACATACCTTCCAAGCTCCTCAAATGCACAAAACATGCAATGCTCACCCTTATTCTACACTAAATCCTAATTGAATGCAATGGGACAAAAACAAGCAAAAATGACTGTTTAAAGACTATAAAACAATGCAGAATGTATGCTAATATGGTGTAAATAATGAGTATATCAACACCCCCACACTTGCCTTTTGCTTGTCCTCAAGGAAACAAGAACAAATGAGAGAATGATGATTGAAAGTGGGAGCTCAAAACTATAGATGTCAATGGAAAAACTGATTCAATGCCCAAGTTATAGGTTCTAAGATGCATAGAGATTGTTCTACTTTAAAAACTTTAGCCATACCTATCATAGCAGACAGTGAACTCTAGCTTAGCCTTTACAAACATTCAAATTACCAAACTCTTTAACATTCATTAATAGTAACCAATGGATCAAGTTTGTGTAAATCAAGAAAAAAGATTTGGTAAAGGAACATGGTTATGAGATTAAAATGATCTTATTCAAATAAGGGTTCAAAGATTCAGGGGATCACTCAATGAAATGATTCTATCTTAGGCAAAATGCTAAAGGTAAAATCACACCTATGCATCCAAGTCAAAGCTCTCTTCTACCCTTTTTACCCAAGATGATCAATGTGAATCCTATCGATGGGCTTCTACAGATAATGCAGGTTGAGCGGTTTCACCAAAAAATTGCGATATCTCTTGAACGGCATATCAGAATGACCTGAACCCAAGTCCTCCTGAAAGGTAACTCACGTGGCGACAACTTCTGTGAAGAGTTAAGATGCTGAATAGAGACGGAGGCTACTCGTCCGAGCTGATCTTCAAGTTGGTCAAGATCAACGGTAAAAACTCCAGATGGACATGTGCTCACATTATTCAGCGTAACTCTTCAACCAATGATGGGAATGACTGGAAACTAAAACAAAACTAAAGCTAACTCAATTGGCTACACATTTTATGAAGGACGCCTAAGCCAGATAGGAATGAAAACACCTCATCTGAGCTGATTTTCCGTCGATGTGAATCTTATCGGTTACCAACTGATCGTTGTACTTGACCGAAATTAATTCGCTGGGTTTATATCGATCTCTACTGATCGATGCTGATGATCGATATGCTAGCACCGGTCACTTGTTGAATGATGTTGATGACCGAAAATATTGTATCGGTCACTTTTTGATCGATGTTGATGACCGAAAATCTTGTATCGGTCACTCCTTGACCGATAGCCTCCGTGCCAAGATCGAAAAGGGATGAGCGGTTTCACGAAAACTTCTGTAACTTTCTAACCGCTGATGGGAATGACCTGAAACTAACTCTAGACGCAAGCTAACTCACGGGGATACAACATTAATGCATACTGTTGAAGCTGAATCGGGATGGAGATGCTTTGTCCGAGCCCGTTTTGTCAGGTGGAATTTCGGGCCGCTTCAACAAGGTACACCTTCTTCTTGGTTCTTTTGATGTCTTGTGCTGCACCTACAATCATCTCCCTTGCTCCTTGTAGTCTCAAAACTCTCCAAACATACCTTCCAAGCTCCTCAAATGCACAAAACATGCAATGCTCACCCTTATTCTACACTAAATCCTAATTGAATGCAATGGGACAAAAACAAGCAAAAATGAATGTTTAAAGACTATAAAACAATGCAGAATGTATGCTAATATGGTGTAAATAATGAGTATATCAACACCCCCACACTTGCCTTTTGCTTGTCCTCAAGGAAACAAGAACAAATGAGAGAATGATGATTGAAAGTGGGAGCTCAAAACTATAGATGTCAATGGAAAAAACTGATTCAATGCCCAAGTTATAGGTTCTAAGATGCATAGAGAATGTTCTACTTTAAAAACTTTAGCCATACCTATCATAGCAGACAGTGAACTCTAGCTTAGCCTTTACAAACATTCAAATTACCAAACTCTTTAACATTCATTAATAGTAATCAATGGATCAAGTTTGTGTAAATCAAGAAAAAAGATTTGGTAAAGGGACATGGTTATGAGATTAAAATGATCTTATTCAAATAAGGGTTCAAAGATTCTGGGGATCACTCAATGAAATGATTCTATCTTAGGCAAAATGCTAAAGGTAAAATCACACCTATGCATCCAAGTCAAAGCTCTCTTCTACCCTTTTTACCCAAGATGATCAATGTGAATCCTATCGATGGGCTTCTACAGATAATGCAGGTTGAGCGGTTTCACCAAAATTGCGATATCTCTTGAACGGCATATCAGAATGACCTGAAACCAAGTCCTCCTGAAAGGTAACTCACGTGGCGACAACTTCTGTGAAGAGTGAAGATGCTGAATAGAGACGGAGGCTACTCGTCCGAGCTGATCTTCAAGTCGGTCAAGATCAACGGTAAAAAAACTCCAGATGGACATGTGCTCACATTATTCAGCGTAACTCTTCAACCAATGATGGGAATGACTGGAAACTAAAACAAAACTAAAGCTAACTCAATTGGCTACACAGTTTATGAAGGACGCCTAAGCCAGATCGGAATGAAAACACCTCATCTGAGCTGATTTTCCGTCGATGTGAATCTTATCGGTTACCAACTGATCGTTGTACTTGACCGAAATTAATCCGCTGGGTTTATATCGATCTCTACTGATCGATGCTGATGATCGATTTGCTAGCATCGGTCACTTGTTGAATGATGTTGATGACCGAAAATATTGTATCGGTCACTTTTTGATCGATGTTGATGACCGAAAATCTTGTATCGGTCACTCCTTGACCGATAGCCTCCGTGCCAAGATCGAAAAGGGATGAGCGGTTTCACGAAAACTTCTGTAACTTTCTAACCGCTGATGGGAATGACCTGAAACTAACTCTAGACGCAAGCTAACTCACGGGGATACAACATTTATGTATACTGTTGAAGCTGAATCGGGATGGAGATGCTTTGTCCGAGCCCGTTTTGTCAGGTGGAATTTCAGGCCGCTTCAACAAGGTACACCTTCTTCTTGGTTCTTTTGATGTCTTGTGCTGCACCTACAATCATCTCCCTTGCTCCTTGTAGTCTCAAAACTCTCCAAACATACCTTCCAAGCTCCTCAAATGCACAAAACATGCAATGCTCACCCTTATTCTACACTAAATCCTAATTGAATGCAATGGGACAAAAACAAGCAAAAATGAATGTTTAAAGACTATAAAACAATGCAGAATGTATGCTAATATGGTGTAAATAATGAGTATATCAACACCCCCACACTTACCTTTTGCTTGTCCTCAAGGAAACAAGAACAAATGAGAGAATGATGATTGAAAGTGGGAGCTCAAAACTATAGATGTCAATGGAAAAACTGATTCAATGCCCAAGTTATAGGTTCTAAGATGCATAGAGAATGTTCTACTTTAAAAACTTTAGCCATACCTATCATAGCAGACAGTGAACTCTAGCTTAGCCTTTACAAACATTCAAATTACCAAACTCTTTAACATTCATTAATAGTAATCAATGGATCAAGTTTGTGTAAATCAAGAAAAAAGATTTGGTAAAGGGACATGGTTATGAGATTAAAATGATCTTATTCAAATAAGGGTTCAAAGATTCTGGGGATCACTCAATGAAATGATTCTATCTTAGGCAAAATGCTAAAGGTAAAATCACACCTATGCATCCAATTCAAAGCTCTCTTCTACCCTTTTTACCCAAGATGATCAATGTGAATCCTATCGATGGGCTTCAACAGATAATGCAGGTTGAGCGGTTTCACTAAAAATGCGATATCTCTTGAACGGCATATCAGAATGACCTGAAACCAAGTCCTCCTGAATGGTAACTCACGTGGCGACAACTTCTGTGAAGAGTGAAGATGCTGAATAGAGACGGAGGCTACTCGTCCGAGCTGATATTCAAGTCGGTCAAGATCAACGGTAAATACTCCAGATGGACATGTGTTCACATTATTCAGCGTAACTCTTCAACCAATGATGGGACTGACTGGCAACTAAAACAAAACTAAAGCTAACTCAATTGGCTACACAGTTTATGAAGGACGCCTAAGCCAGATCGGAATGAAAACACCTCATCTGAGCTTATTTTCAGTCGATGTGAATCATATCGGTCACCAACTGATCGTTGTACTTGACCGAAATTAATCCGCTGGGTTTATATCGATCTCTACTGATCGATGCTGATGATCGATATGCTAGCATCGGTCACTTGTTGAATGATGTTGATGACCGAAAATATTGTATCGGTCACTTTTTGATCGATGTTGATGACCGAAAATCTTGTATCGGTCACTCCTTGACAGATAGCCTCCGTGCCAAGATCGAAAAGGGATGAGCGGTTTCGTGAACACTTCTGTAACTTTCTAACCGCTGATGGGAATGACCTGAAACTAACTCTAGACGCAAGATAACTCACGGGGATACAACATTTATGTATACTGTTGAAGCTGAATCGGGATGGAGATGCTTTGTCCGAGCCTGTTTTGTCAGGTGGAATTTCGGGCCGCTTCAACAAGGTACACCCTCTTCTTGGCTCTTTTGATGTCTTGTGCTGCACCTACAATCATCTCCCTTGCTCCTTGTAGTCTCAAAACTCTCCAAACATACCTTCCAAGCTCCTCAAATGCACAAAACATGCAATGCTCACCCTTATTCTACACTAAATCCTAATTGAATGCAATGGGACAAAAACAAGCAAAAATGAATGTTTAAAGACTATAAAACAATGCAGAATGTATGCTAATATGGTGTAAATAATGAGTATATCAACACCCCCACACTTGCCTTTTGCTTGTCCTCAAGGAAACAAGAACAAATGAGAGAATGATGATTGAAAGTGGGAGCTCAAAACTATAGATGTCAATGGAAAAACTGATTCAATGCCCAAATTATAGGTTCTAAGATGCATAGAGATTGTTCTACTTTAAAAACTTTAGCCATACCTATCATAGCAGACAGTGAACTCTAGCTTAGCCTTTACAAACATTCAAATTACCAAACTCTTTAACATTCATTAATAGTAACCAATGGATCAAGTTTGTGTAAATCAAGAAAAAAGATTTGGTAAAGGAACATGGTTATGAGATTAAAATGATCTTATTCAAATAAGGGTTCAAAGATTCAGGGGATCACTCAATGAAATGATTCTATCTTAGGCAAAATGCTAAAGGTAAAATCACACCTATGCATCCAAGTCAAAGCTCTCTTCTACCCTTTTTACCCAAGATGATCAATGTGAATCCTATCGATGGGCTTCTACAGATAATGCAGGTTGAGCGGTTTCACCAAAATTGCGATATCTCTTGAACGGCATATCAGAATGACCTGAACCCAAGTCCTCCTGAAAGGTAACTCACGTGGCGACAACTTCTGTGAAGAGTTAAGATGCTGAATAGAGACGGAGGCTACTCGTCCGAGCTGATCTTCAAGTTGGTCAAGATCAACGGTAAAAACTCCAGATGGACATGTGCTCACATTATTCAGCGTAACTCTTCAACCAATGATGGGAATGACTGGAAACTAAAACAAAACTAAAGCTAACTCAATTGGCTACACATTTTATGAAGGACGCCTAAGCCAGATAGGAATGAAAACACCTCATCTGAGCTGATTTTCCGTCGATGTGAATCTTATCGGTTACCAACTGATCGTTGTACTTGACCGAAATTAATTCGCTGGGTTTATATCGATCTCTACTGATCGATGCTGATGATCGATATGCTAGCACCGGTCACTTGTTGAATGATGTTGATGACCGAAAATATTGTATCGGTCACTTTTTGATCGATGTTGATGACCGAAAATCTTGTATCGGTCACTCCTTGACCGATAGCCTCCGTGCCAAGATCGAAAAGGGATGAGCGGTTTCACGAAAACTTCTGTAACTTTCTAACCGCTGATGGGAATGACCTGAAACTAACTCTAGACGCAAGCTAACTCACGGGGATACAACATTAATGCATACTGTTGAAGCTGAATCGGGATGGAGATGCTTTGTCCGAGCCCGTTTTGTCAGGTGGAATTTCGGGCCGCTTCAACAAGGTACACCTTCTTCTTGGTTCTTTTGATGTCTTGTGCTGCACCTACAATCATCTCCCTTGCTCCTTGTAGTCTCAAAACTCTCCAAACATACCTTCCAAGCTCCTCAAATGCACAAAACATGCAATGCTCACCCTTATTCTACACTAAATCCTAATTGAATGCAATGGGACAAAAACAAGCAAAAATGAATGTTTAAAGACTATAAAACAATGCAGAATGTATGCTAATATGGTGTAAATAATGAGTATATCAACACCCCCACACTTGCCTTTTGCTTGTCCTCAAGGAAACAAGAACAAATGAGAGAATGATGATTGAAAGTGGGAGCTCAAAACTATAGATGTCAATGGAAAAACTGATTCAATGCCCAAGTTATAGGTTCTAAGATGCATAGAGAATGTTCTACTTTAAAAACTTTAGCCATACCTATCATAGCAGACAGTGAACTCTAGCTTAGCCTTTACAAACATTCAAATTACCAAACTCTTTAACATTCATTAATAGTAATCAATGGATCAAGTTTGTGTAAATCAAGAAAAAAGATTTGGTAAAGGGACATGGTTATGAGATTAAAATGATCTTATTCAAATAAGGGTTCAAAGATTCTGGGGATCACTCAATGAAATGATTCTATCTTAGGCAAAATGCTAAAGGTAAAATCACACCTATGCATCCAAGTCAAAGCTCTCTTCTACCCTTTTTACCCAAGATGATCAATGTGAATCCTATCGATGGGCTTCTACAGATAATGCAAGTTGAGCGGTTTCACCAAAATTGCGATATCTCTTGAACGGCATATCAGAATGACCTGAAACCAAGTCCTCCTGAAAGGTAACTCACGTGGCGACAACTTCTGTGAAGAGTGAAGATGCTGAATAGAGACGGAGGCTACTCGTCCGAGCTGATCTTCAAGTCGGTCAAGATCAACGGTAAAAACTCCAGATGGACATGTGCTCACATTATTCAGCGTAACTCTTCAACCAATGATGGGAATGACTGGAAACTAAAACAAAACTAAAGCTAACTCAATTGGCTACACAGTTTATGAAGGACGCCTAAGCCAGATCGGAATGAAAACACCTCATCTGAGCTGATTTTCCGTCGATGTGAATCTTATCGGTTACCAACTGATCGTTGTACTTGACCGAAATTAATCCGCTGGGTTTATATCGATCTCTACTGATCGATGCTGATGATCGATTTGCTAGCATCGGTCACTTGTTGAATGATGTTGATGACCGAAAATATTGTATCGGTCACTTTTTGATCGATGTTGATGACCGAAAATCTTGTATCGGTCACTCCTTGACCGATAGCCTCCGTGCCAAGATCGAAAAGGGATGAGCGGTTTCACGAAAACTTCTGTAACTTTCTAACCGCTGATGGGGATGACCTGAAACTAACTCTAGACGCAAGCTAACTCACGGGGATACAACATTTATGTATACTGTTGAAGCTGAATCGGGATGGAGATGCTTTGTCCGAGCCCGTTTTGTCAGGTGGAATTTCGGGCCGCTTCAACAAGGTACACCTTCTTCTTGGTTCTTTTGATGTCTTGTGCTGCACCTACAATCATCTCCCTTGCTCCTTGTAGTCTCAAAACTCTCCAAACATACCTTCCAAGCTCCTCAAATGCACAAAACATGCAATGCTCACCCTTATTCTACACTAAATCCTAATTGAATGCAATGGGACAAAAACAAGCAAAAATGAATGTTTAAAGACTATAAAACAATGCAGAATGTATGCTAATATGGTGTAAATAATGAGTATATCAACACCCCCACACTTGCCTTTTGCTTGTCCTCAAGGAAACAAGAACAAATGAGAGAATGATGATTGAAAGTGGGAGCTCAAAACTATAGATGTCAATGGAAAAACTGATTCAATGCCCAAGTTATAGGTTCTAAGATGCATAGAGAATGTTCTACTTTAAAAACTTTAGCCATACCTATCATAGCAGACAGTGAACTCTAGCTTAGCCTTTACAAACATTCAAATTACCAAACTCTTTAACATTCATTAATAGTAATCAATGGATCAAGTTTGTGTAAATCAAGAAAAAAGATTTGGTAAAGGGACATGGTTATGAGATTAAAATGATCTTATTCAAATAAGGGTTCAAAGATTCTGGGGATCACTCAATGAAATGATTCTATCTTAGGCAAAATGCTAAAGGTAAAATCACACCTATGCATCCAAAGCAAAGCTCTCTTCTACCCTTTTTACCCAAGATGATCAATGTGAATCCTATCGATGGGCTTCTACAGATAATGCAGGTTGAGCGGTTTCACCAAAATTGCGATATCTCTTGAACGGCATATCAAAATGACCTGAAACCAAGTCCTCCTGAAAGGTAACTCACGTGGCGACAACTTCTGTGAAGAGTGAAGATGCTGAATAGAGACGGAGGCTACTCGTCCGAGCTGATATTCAAGTCGGTCAAGATCAACGGTAAAAACTCCAGATGGACATGTGCTCACATTATTCAGCGTAACTCTTCAACCAATGATGGGAATGACTGGCAACTAAAACAAAACTAAAGCTAACTCAAGTGGCTACACAGTTTATGAAGGACGCCTAAGCCAGATCGGAATGAAAACTCCTCATCTGAGCTTATTTTCAGTCGATGTGAATCATATCGGTCACCAACTGATCGTTGTACTTGACCGAAATTAATCCGCTGGGTTTATATCGATCTCTACTGATCGATGCTGATGATCGATATGCTAGCATCGGTCACTTGTTGAATGATGTTGATGACCGAAAATATTGTATCGGTCACTTTTTGATTGATGTTGATGACCGAAAATCTTGTATCGGTCACTCCTTGACAGATAGCCTCCATGCCAAGATCGAAAAGGGATGAGCGGTTTCACGAAAACTTCTGTAACTTTCTAACCGCTGATGGGAATGACCTGAAACTAACTCTAGACGCAAGCTAACTCACGGGGATACAACATTTATGTATACTGTTGAAGCTGAATCGGGATGGAGATGCTTTGTCCGAGCCTGTTTTGTCAGGTGGAATTTCGGGCCGCTTCAACAAGGTACACCTTCTTCTTGGCTCTTTTGATGTCTTGTGCTGCACCTACAATCATCTCCCTTGCTCCTTGTAGTCTCAAAACTCTCCAAACATACCTTCCAAGCTCCTCAAATGCACAAAACATGCAATGCTCACCCTTATTCTACACTAAATCCTAATTGAATGCAATGGGACAAAAACAAGCAAAAATGAATGTTTAAAGACTATAAAACAATGCAGAATGTATGCTAATATGGTGTAAATAATGAGTATATCAACACCCCCACACTTGCCTTTTGCTTGTCCTCAAGGAAACAAGAACAAATAAGAGAATGATGATTGAAAGTGGGAGCTCAAAACTATAGATGTCAATGGAAAAACTGATTCAATGCCCAAGTTATAGGTTCTAAGATGCATAGAGATTGTTCAACCTTAAATACTTTAGCCATACCTATCATAGCAGACAGTGAACTCTAGCTTAGCCTTTACAAACATTCAAATTACCAAACTCTTTAACATTCAATAATAGTAACCAATGGATCAAGTTTGTGTAAATCAAGAAAAAAGATTTGGTAAAGGGACATGGTTATGAGATTAAAATGATCTTATTCAAATAAGGGTTCAAAGATTCAGGGGATCACTCAATGAAATGATTCTATCTTAGGCAAAATGCTAAAGGTAAAATCACACCTATGCATCCAAGTCAAAGCTCTCTTCTACTCTTTTTACCCAAGATGATCAATGTGAATCCTATCGATGGGCTTCTACAGATAATGCAGGTTGAGCGGTTTCACCAAAATTGCGATATATCTTGAACGGCATATAAGAATGACCTGAAACCAAGTCCTCCTGAAAGGTAACTCACGTGGCGACAACTTCTGTGAAGAGTGAAGGTGCTGAATAGAGACGGAGGCTACTCGTCCGAGCTGATCTTCAAGTCGGTCAAGATCAATGGTAAAAACTCCAGATGGACATGTGCTCACATTATTCGACGTAACTCTTCAACCAATGATGGGAATAACTGGCAACTAAAACATAACTAAAGCTAACTCAATTGGCTACACAGTTTATGAAGGACGCCTAAGCCAGATCGGAATGAAAACACCTCATCTGAGCTGATTTTCAGTTGATGTGAATCATATTGGTCACCAACTGATCGTTGTACTTGACCGAAATTAATCCGCTGGGTTTATATCGATCTCTACTGATCGATCCTGATGATCGATATGCTAGCATCGGTCACTTGTTGAATGATGTGGATGACCGAAAATATTGTATCGGTCACTTTTTGATCGATGTTGATGATCGAAAATCTTGTATCGGTCACTCCTTGACCGATAGCCTCCGTGCCAAGATCGAAAAGGGATGAGCGGTTTCACGAAAACTTCTGTAACTTTCTAACAGCTGATGGGAATGACCTGAAACTAACTCTAGACGCAAGCTAACTCACGGGGATACAACATTTATGTAAACTGTTGAAGCTGAATCGGGATGGAGATGCTTTGTCCGAGCCCGTTTTGTCAGGTGGAATTTCGGACCGCTTCAACAAGGTACACCTTCTTCTTGGCTCTTTTGATGTCTTGTGCTGCACCTACAATCATCTCCCTTGCTCCTTGTAGTCTCAAAACTCTCCAAACATACCTGCCAAGCTCCTCAAATGCACAAAACATGCAATGCTCACCCTAATACTACACTAAGTCCTAATTGAATGCAAATGGGACAATAACAAGCAAAAATGAATGTTTAAAGACTATAAAACAATGCAGAATGTACGCTAATATGTTGTAAATAATGAGTATATCAACACCCCCACACTTTCCTTTTGCTTGTCCTCAAGCAAACAAGAACAAATGAGAGAATGATGATTGAAAGTGGGAGCTCAAAACTATAGATGCCAATGGAAAAACTGATTCAATGCCCAAGTTATAGGTTCTAAGATGCATAGAGATTGTTCTACTTTAAAAACTTTAGCCATACCTATCATAGCAGACAGTGAACTCTAGCTTAGCCTTTACAAACATTCAAATAACCAAACTCTTTAACATTCATTAATAGTAACCAATGGATCAAGTTTGTGTAAATCAAGAAAAAAGATTTGGTAAAGGGACATGGTTATGAGATGAAAATGATCTCATTCAAATAAGGGTTCAAAGATTCAGGGGATCACTCAATGAAATGATTCTATCTTAGGCAAAATGCTGAAGGTAAAATCACACCTATGCATCCAAGTCAAAGCTCTCTTCTACCTTTTTTACATGCTGATGATCAATGTGAATCCTATCGATGGGCTTCTGCTGGTTAATGCAGGTTGAGCGGTTTCACAAAAATTGCGTTATCTCTTGAACGGCATATCAGAATGACCTGAAACCAAGTCCTCCTGAAAGCTAACTCACGTGGCTACAAATGCTGCGAAGAGTTAAGATGCTGAATAGAGACGGAGGCTATTCGTCCGAGCTGATCTTTAAGTCGGTCAAGATCAACGGTAAAAACTCCAAATGGACATGTTCTCACGTTATTCGACGTAACTCTTCACCCAATGATGGGAATGACTGGAAAATAAAACCAAACTAAAGCTAACTAAATTGGCGACACAGTTTATGAAGGACGCTTAAGCCAAATCGGAATGAAACACCTCATCTGAGCTGGTTTTCTGTCGATGTGAATCATATCGGTCACCAACGGATCGTTGTACTTGACCGAAATTAATCCGCTGGGTTTATATCGATCTCTACTGATCGATGCTGATGATCGATATGCTAGCATCGGTCACTTGTTGAACGATGTTGATGATCGAAAATCTTGTATCGGTCACTTTTTGATCGATGTTGAGGACCAAAAATCTTGTATCGGTCACTCCTTGACCGATAGCCTCCGTGCACAGATCGAAAAGGGATGAGCGGTTTCACCAAAACTTCTGTAACTTTCTAACCGCTGATGGGAATGACCTGAAACTAACACTAGACGCAAGCTAACTCACGGGGATACAACATTTATGAATACTGTTGAAGCTGAATCGGGATGGAGATGCTTTGTCCGAGCCCGTTTTGTCAGGTGGAGTTTCGGGCAGGTTCAACAAGGTACACTTTCTTCTTGGCTCTTTTGATGTCTTGTGCTGCACCTACAATCATCTCCCTTGCTCCTTGTAGTCTCAAAACTCTCCAAACATACCTGCCAAGTTCCTCAAATGCACAAAACATGCAATGCTCACCCTAATTCTACACTAAGTCCTAATTGAATGCAAATGGCACAAAAACAAGCAAAAATAAATGTTTAAAGACTATAAAATAATGTAGAATGTATGCTAATATGGTGTAAATAATGAGTATATCAACACCCCCACACTTGCCTTTTTCTTGTCCTCAAGCAAACAAGAACAAATGAGAGAATGATGATTGAAAGTGGGAGCTCAAAACTATAGATGTCAATGGAAAAACTGATTCAATGCCCAAGTTATAGGTTCTAATATGCATAGAGATTGTTCAACTTTAAAAACTTTAGCCATACCTATCATAGCAGACAGTGAAATATAGCTTAGCCTTTACAAACATTCAAATTACCAAACTCTTTAACATTCATTAATAGTAACCAAAGGATCAAGTTTGTGTAAATCAAGAAAAAAGATTTGCTAAAGGGACATGGTTATGAGATTAAAATGATCTCATTCAAATAAGGGTACAAAGATTCAGGGGATCACTCAATGAAATGATTCTATCTTAGGCAAAATGCTAAAGGTAAAATCACACCTATGCATCCAAGTCAAAGCTCTCTTCTACCCTTTTTACCCAAGATGATCAATGTGAATCCTATCGATGGGCTTCTGCAGCTAATGCAGGTTGATCGGTTTCACAAAAATTGCTATATCTCTTGAACGGCATATCAGAATGACCTGAAACCAAGTCCTCCTGAAAGCTAACTCACGTAACTACAACTTTTGTGAAGAGTGAAGATGCTGAATAAAGACAGAGGCTACTCGTCCGAGCTGATCTTCAAGTCGGTCAAGATCAACGGCAAAAACTCCAGATGGACATGTGCTCACGTTATTCGACGTAACTCTTCAACCAATGATGGGAATGACTGGAAAATAAAACCAAACTAAAGCTTATTTAAATTTCTACACAGTTTGTAAAGGACGCCTAAGCCAAATCGGAATGAAAACACCTCATCTGAGCTGATTTTCAGTCGATGTGAATCATATCGGTCACCAACTGATCGTTGTACTTGACCGAAATTAATCCGTTGGGTTTATATTGATCTCTACTGATCGATGCTGATGATCGATATGCTAGCATCGGTCACTTGTTGAACGACGCTGATGACCGAAAATCTTGTATCGGTCACTTTTTGATCGATGTTGATGAGCCAAAATCTTGTATCGGTCACTCCTTGACCGATAGCCTCTGCACAGATCGAAAAGGGATGAGCGGTTTCACGAAAACTTCTGTAACTTTCTAACCGCTGATGGGAATGACCTGAAACTAACTCTAGACGCAAGCTAACTCACGGGGATACAACATTTATGAATACTGTTGAAGCTGAATCGGGATGGAGATGCTTTGTCCGAGCCCGTTTTGTCAAGTGGAGTTTCGGGCCGCTTCATCAAGGTACACCTTTTTCTTGGCTCTTTTGATGTCTTGTGCTGCACCTACAATCATCTCCCTTGCTCCTTGTAGTCTCAAAACTCTCCAAACATACCTGACAAGCTCCTCAAATGCACAAAACATGCAATGCTCACCCTAATACTACACTAAGTCCTAATTGAATGCAAATGGGACAATAACAAGCAAAAATGAATGTTTAAAGACTATAAAACAATGCAGAATGTACGCTAATATGTTGTAAATAATGAGTATATCAACACCCCCACACTTGCCTTTTTCTTGTCCTCAAGCAAACAAGAACAAATGAGAGAATGATGATTGAAAGTGGGAGCTCAAAACTATATATGTAAATGGAAAAACTGATTCAATGCCCAAGTTATAGGTTCTAAAATGCATAGAGATTGTTCTACTTTAAAAACTTTAGCTATACCTATCATAGCAGACAGTGAAATCTAGCTTAGCCTTTACAAACATTCAATTTACCAAACTCTTTAACATTCATTAATAGTAACCAAAGGATCAAGTTTGTGTAAATCAAGAAAAAAGATTTGGTAAAGGGACATGGTTATGAGATTAAAATGATCTCATTCAAATAAGGGTTCAAAGATTCAGGGGATCACTCAATGAAATGATTCTATCTTAGGCAAAATGCTAAAGGTAAAATCACACCTATGCATCCAAGTCAAAGCTCTCTTCTACCCTTTTTACCCAAGATGATCAATGTGAATCCTATCGATGGGCTTCTGCAGCTAATCCAGGTTGAGCGGTTTCACAAATATTGCTATATCTCTTGAACGGCATATCAGAATGACCTGAAACCAAGTCCTCCTGAAAGCTAACTCACGTGGCTACAACTTCGGTGAAGAGTGCAGATGCTGAATAGAGACGGAGGCTACTCGTCCGAGCTGATCGTCAAGTCGGTCAAGATCAACGGTAAAAACTCCAGATGGACATGTGCTCACGTTATTCGACGTAACTCTTCAACCAATGATGGGAATGACTGGAAACTAAAACCAAACTAAAGCTAACGCAATTGGCTACACAGTTTATGAAGGACGGCTAAGCCAAATCGGAATTAAAACACCTCATCTGAGCTGGTTTTCAGTCGATGTGAATCATATCGGTCACCAACTGATCGTTGTACTTGACCGAAATTAATCCGCTGGATTTATATCGATCTCTACTGATCGATGCTGATGATCGATATGCTAGCATTGGTCACTTTTTGAACGATGCTGATGACCGAAAATCTTGTATCGGTCACTTTTTGATCGATGTTGATGACCGAAAATCTTGTATCGGTCAGTCCTTGACCGATAGCCTCCGTGCACAGATCGAAAAGGGATGAGCGGTTTCACGAAAACTTTTGTAACTTTCTAACCGCTGATGGGAATGACCTGACACTAACTCTAGACGCAAGCTAACACACGGGGATACAACATTTATGAATACTGTTGAAGCTGAATCGGGATGGAGATACTTTGTCCGAGCCCGTTTTGTCAGGTGGAGTTTTGGGCCGCTTCAACAAGGTACACCTTCTTCTTGGCTGTTTTGATGTCTTGTGGTGCACCTACAATCATCTCCCTTGCTCCTTGTAGTCTCAAAACTCTCCAAACATATCTGCCAAGCTCCTCAAATGCACAAAACATGCAATGCTCACCCTAATTCTACACTAAGTCCTAATTGAATGCAAATGGGACAAAACAAGTAAAAATGAATGTTTAAAGACTATAAAACAATGCTGAATGTATGCTAATATGGTGTAAATAATTTTATATCAACACCCCCACACTTGCATTTTGCTTGTACTCAAGCAAACAAGAACAAATGTGAGAATGAGGATTGAAAGTGGGGGCTCAAAACTAAAGATGTCAAAGGAAAAACTGATTCAATGCCCAAGTTATAGGTTCTAAGATGCATAGTGATTGTTCTACTTTAAAAACTTTAGCCATACCTATCATAGCAGACAGTAAACTCTAGCTTAGCCTTTACAAGCATTCAAATCAACAAACTCTTGAACATTCATTAATAGTAATCAATGGATCAAGTTTGTGTAAATCAAGAGAAAACATTTGGTAAAGGGACATGGTTATGAGATGAAAATAATCTCATTCAAATGAGGGTTCAAAGATTCAGGGGATCGCTCAATGAAATGATTCTATCTTAGGCAAAATGCTAAAGGTAAAATCACACCAATGCATGCAAGTCAAAGCTCTCTTCTACCCTTTTTACCCAAGATGATCAATGTGAATCCTATCGATGGGCTTCTGCTGGTCAATGCATGTTAAGCGGTTTCACAGAAATTGCGATATCACTTGAACGGCATATCAGAATTACCTGAAACCAAGTCCTCCTGAACGCTACCTCACGTGGCTACGACTTTTGTGAAGAGTAAAGATGCTGAATAGAGATGGAGGCTACTCGTCCAAGCTGATCTTCAAGTCGGTCAAGATCAACGGTAAAAACTTCAGATGGACAAGTGCTCACGTTATTCGACGTAACTCTTCAACCAATAATGGAAATGACTCGAAACTAAAACCAATATAAAGCTAAGTCAACTGGTTACAAAGTTCATGAGGGACGCCTAAGCCAAATCGGAATGAAAACACCTCATCTGAGCTGATCTTCTGTCTATATGAATCATATCGGTCACCAACTGATCGTTGTACTTGACCGAAATTAATCCGCTGGGTTTATATCGATATCTACTGATCGATGCTGGTTATCGATATGCTAGCATCGGTCACTTTATGATCGATGTTGAAAACCAAAAATCTTGTATCGGTCATATTTTGATCGATGTTGATAACCGAAAATTTTGTATTGATCACTCCTTGACTGATAGCCTCCGTGCACTGATCGAAAAGGGATGAGCGGTTTCACGAAAACTTCTGTAACTTACTAACCGCTGATGGGAATGACCTGAAACCAACTCTAGACGCAAGCTAACTCATGAGGATACAACATTTATGAATACTGTTGAAGCTGAATCGGGATAGAGATGCTTTGTCCGAGCCCGTTTTCTTAGGTGGAGTTTCGGGCCGCTTCAACAAGGTACACCTTCTTCTTGGCTCTTTTGATGTCTTGTGCTGAACCTACAATCATCTCCCATGCTCCTTGTAGTCTCAAAACTCTCCAAACATACCTGCCAAGCTCCTCAAATGCACAAAACATGCAATGTTCACCCTAAATCTACACTAAGTCCTAATAGAATGCAAATGGGACAAAAACAAACAAAATTAAATGTTTAAAGACTATAAAACATTGCAGAATGTATGCTAATATGGTGTAAATAATGAGTATATCAACACCCCCACACTTGCCTTTTGCTTGTCCTCAAGCAAACAAGAACAAATGAGAGAATGAGGATTGAAAGTGGGAGCTCAAAACTAAAGATGTCAATGGAAAAACTGATTCAATGTGAATCCTATCGATGGGCTTCTGCTAGTCAATGCAGGTTGAGCGGTTTCACGAAACAAATTGTGATATCTCTTGAACGGCAGATCAGAATGACCTGAAACCAAGTCCTCCTGAAAGCTAACTTCCGTGGCTACAACATTCGTAAAGAGTGAAGATGCTGAATAGAGAGGGAGGCTACTCGTCCGAGCTGATCTTCAAGTCGGTCAAGATCAAAGGTAAAAACTCCAGATGGACATGTGCTCACGTTATTCGACGTAACTCTTCACCCAATGATGGGAATGACTCGAAACTAAACCAAACTAAAGCTAACTCAACTGGTTACAAAATTGATGAAGGACGCCTAAGCCAAATCGAAATGAAAACACCTTATCTGAGCTGATCTTCAGTCTATATGAATAATATCGGTCACCAACTGATCGTTGTACTTGACCGAAATTAATCCGCTGGGTTTATATCGATCTCTACTGATCGATGCTGATGATCGATATGCTAGCATCGGTCACTTCTTGATCGATGATGATGACCGAGAATCTTGTATCGGTCACTTTTTGATCGATGTTGATGACCAAAAATCTTGTATCGGTCACTCCTTGACCGATAGCCTTCGTGCACAGATCGAAAAGGGATGAGCGATTTCATAAAAACTTCTGTAACTTTCTAACCGCTGATGGGAATGACCTGAAACCAACTATAGACGCAAGCTAACTAACGGAGATACAACATTTATAAATACTGTTGAAGCTTCATCGGGATGGAGATGCTTTGTCCGAGCTAGTTTTGTCAGGTGGAGTTTTGGGCCGCTTCAACAAGGTGCACCTTCTTCTTGGCTCTTTTGATGTCCTGTGCTGCACCTACAATCATCTCCCATGCTCCTTGTAGTCTCAAAACTCTCCAAGCATTCCTGTCAAGGTCCTCAAATGCACAAAACATGCAATGGTCACTCTAAATCTACATTGTCCTAATTGAATGTAAATGGGACAAAAACAAGCAAAAATGAATGTTTAAAGACTATAAAACAATGCAGAATGTATACTAATATGGTGCAAATAATGAGTATATCAACACCCCCACACTTGCCTATTGCTTGTCCTCAAGCAAACAAGAACAAATAAGAGAATGAGGTTTGAAAGTGGGAGAACAAAACTAAAGATGTCAATGGAAAATTTGATTCAATGCCCAAGTTATAGGTTCTAAGATGCATAGAGATTGTTCTACTTTAAAAACTTCAGCCATACCTATTCAGAGGATGTTCCTGAATGAGTGATAGAGGATGTTCCTATCAAAATAGGAGATTGTATGATCCCTACTGATTTTTTGGTTCTAGAGTATGGAGAAGAGCCCAAAGACCCCTTGATTCTTGGCAGACCCTTCTTAGCTACTGCAGGAGCTATTATTGACGTTAGGAAGGATAAAATAGAGCTGAATGTTGGCGATTTAGTGGTGAAATTCGAAATGGACAAGCTGATGAAGAGGCCAACCATAGATGGACAGACTTTTTATGTGGATATTCTCACAAATATTGCTGATCAGATCTTCCATGAGATGAGTTCAGAAGATCCCTTGGAAAGGGCGTTGACCACTTCTACAGCTGAGTATGAGCATTTAGATGCTGCTGCAACAGGCTACACAAAGATGATGGATGCTACTGCACAAGTGATGCAACTGGTTACACAGGATGAGCTTGTCTCCACATCTGCGAAAGCTGCCACAATGGGTGATTGGTCTGCAGCAAAAGCACCAAAAGTTGAGCTTAAACAGCTCCCTGCAGGGCTAAGATACGCATTTCTGGGAGAAAACTCCACCTATCCTGTTATTGTTAATGCTTCATTGAACAATGCAGAGCTCACCCTTTTGCTAAGTAAGCTGCGAAAATTTCACAAAGTTCTTGGCTATTCTCTTGATGACATTTCAGGTATCTCCCCAGACTTGTGCATGCATAGGATACACTTGGAGGATGAGTCGAAATCATCAGTTGAGCACCAGAGGAGGCTGAATCCGAATTTGCAGGATGTGGTCAAGAAAGAGATCATGAAGTTGTTGCAGGCTGGTATCATCTATCCTATATCAGACAGTGGGTGAGTCCAGTGCACGTGGTGCCTAAGAAAGGAGGTGTCACAATGGTAAAGAATGACAAGGATGAGCTGATTCCAACCAGGACTGTGACAGGACACAGGATGTGCATAGACTACAGGAAACTGAATGCAGCAACACGGAAGGATCATTTTCCTCTGCCTTTCATCGATCAGATGCTAGAGAGGCTGGCAAATCACAAGTATTACTGTTTCCTTGATGGGTATTCAGGCTTCTTTCAGATCCCCATCCATCCAGATGATCAGGAGAAGACCACTTTTACTTGTCCCTATGGCACTTTTGCATATCGTAGAATGCCTTTTGGGCTGTGTAATGCTCCTGACACCTTCCAGAGATGCATGATGTCGATTTTCACAGACATGATAGAGAAGTTTATGGAGGTGTTCATGGATGACTTCTCTGATTATGGGTCCTCTTTCAAGAACTGCTTTGATAATCTGTGTGCAGTTCTACAGAGATGTGAAGAGAAGCACTTGGTTTTAAACTGGGAGAAGTGTCATTTTATGGTGCAGGATGGTATTGTACTTGGCCACAAAGTCTCAGGAGACGGTATAGAGGTGGATAGGGCGAAAATTGAGGTGATGACAAGTCTGCAAGCACCTGATTCAGTCAAAGCAGTGAGGAGTTTTTTGGGTCATGCAGGCTTCTACAGAAGATTCATCAAGGATTTTAGCAAGATAGCACGCCCACTTACTGCTCTCCTCTGCAAGGATGTGAAGTTTGAGTTCACAGAAGAGTGCAAATCTGCTTTTGAACAGATCAAACAGGCTTTGGTTACAGTCCATGTTGTGCAACCTCCAGATTGGGACTTACCTGTTGAGGTAATATGTGATGCCAGCGATTTTGCAATTGGAGCAGTGCAAGGACAGAGGAAAGACAAGAAACTCCATGTCATCTACTATGCAAGTAGGACTTTGGATGATGCTCAGAAGAATTATGCAATAACTGAGAAAGAATTGTTAGCTGTTGTGTTTGCTTTTGAGAAGTTCAGGCAGTATCTTGTTGGCTCCAAGGTCGTGGTCCATATTGACCATTCAGCACTGAAGTACCTATTGCAGAAGAAAGATGCAAAACCAAGGCTGTTAAGATGGATCCTGCTGCTTCAGGAATTTGATATTGAAGTGAAGGATAAGAAAGGGGTTGAGAATGGAGTTGCTGACCATTTATCCCGGATTCAGGTCGAAGACAGTGTTCCAATCAATGATTTCTTGCCTGAAGAGAATGTTTACTTGGTGGAAACCAGAGAACAGGAGGAGAGTACTGAAAACCTGCAGTTTTCACGAAATTGCAGGGGAGTGACGAGCGACACCAGGAGGGTGACGCTCGTCACCAACCCAGTTCAGTCGTGACCAAAGTATACGAGAAAGGTGACGCCCGTCACCAATATTGGCGACGCTCGTCACCAATCTCAACACTTATCTACGATTTGTGCAAGCTTGGGGATGGCTTTTGAAGAACCTGTTTATGCTTTACATGATCCACAGAAGTCCTGGTATGCTGATATTGCAAATTATCTTGCTGCAGAGGATGAACCACATAATTTCAAAGGCTATGCTAAGAAGAAGTTCTTGAGAGAACTTAGGAGATTCTATTGGGATGAGCCATACCTCTACAAGCATTGTGCTGATGATATCTACAGAAGATGCTTAGCAGAAGAAGAAGTCCAGGACGTCCTTTTTCACTGTCATGGATCAGAATATGCTAGACACTTTGCTACATTCAAGACTGTCTCAAAGGTATTACAAGCTGGATTTTGGTGGCCTAATATGTTCAGATATGCCCAAGCCTTCATCACAAGCTGTGATACTTGTCAGAGAAGAGGAAAAATCAGCAGGAGACATGAGATGCCACAGAACTTCATTCTGGAAATTGAAGTTTTTGATTGTTGGGGTATTGACTTCATGGGACCTTTTCCCACATCTTATGGGAATAGATACATTCTGGTTGCTGTTGATTATGCATCTAATTAGGTAGAGGCGTTGGCTACTCCTACTAATGATGCTGCAGTGGATTTGAAGTTGTTTAAGACCATTATCTTTCCCAGGTTTGGTGTCCCGCGGATTGTCATAAGTGATGGTGGTTCTCAACAGGCAGACAATTGAGAAGACAAGGAAAGATTGGTCTGCAAAGCTGGATGATGCATTATGGGCCTATAGGACTGCATACAAAATGCCACTTGGGACTACTCCATTCCATCTTCTCTATGGAAAGGCGTGCCATCTACCAGTAGAGTTGGAGTTCAAAGCAGAATGGGCCATCAAGAAGCTGAACTTCGATCTGAAGCCTGCTGCAGAAAGGCGTTTGATTCAGCTCAATGAACTGGATGAGATCAGATATATGGCCTATGAAAACTCCAAGTTATACAAGGAGAGGACAAAGGCATATCATGATAAAAAGATCATCTCCAGGCATTTCGAGCCCAATGACCAGGTATTACTCTACAACTCTCGTTTACAGCTTTTTCCTGGTAAATTGCGTTCTCGATGGCCAGGTCCTTTCACTGTCAAAGAAGCTCGCCCACATGGTGCAATTGTCCTGATTAACTCCAAAGGAGAGGAGTTCACTGTCAATGGACAAAGGGTGAAGCACTACTGGGCACAAGCAGAGATTCCAGCAGGACACATTGTGTCTCTGGATCAGGCACCAGCTGTCTAAACAGTCAACCAAAGTCAAGCTAATGACTTTAAACAAGCGCTTAGTGGGAGGCAACCCACTGGTAAGTTGTAAATATAACACTTAGTTATTATTTTCGTGCTTAGGATTAGTAATTAGATTAATATTAGTTAAAAAAAAAAGGTGGTGACGATCGTCACCCTTATGGTGACGCTCGTCACCCGTCGAAGTCGAGCATGGTTATTAGTTTTCTCTCTTCTTCTTCCTCGAGCATAACTGTTTAAACCAAGAACACTTAGAAATTTTCAGAGATTCATAACTTTTGATTTTCTAAACTAAATTGAGTGATTCAAGAGTCTAATCTGTGCGGATTTTGCTCCTCTTTCTGAATATCCACTCGGTTTTTAAGATCTGCAAGGTATGTGTTTGGAATCCCCAATTTTCAGTCTGCTATAGGTTTGGTAAAATCCGATTTTTGACTTGATTGGCTTGATTTAACTGTTGAATCATGGTTAGTTAGGTTGTATTAGAAGAATGGAACCATCTATGTGAGCTTTTATCGGTTGATTTGCATGTTTTGAATTTTCGAGTTCATGATGAAAATTGCAAAAATCTGGAAATTTTGGTTGATTTGGGTTGAACTGATGATTGAATTGTGTTCCTGGTAGTGCTGTAGTTGATCGCCATCAGTTATTTCAGATTGATTGGTTGATTTTTTGAACTTTGAAAAAATTGCTAATTTTTGTGATGTTTTTGGTCGATTTTGATCTTCAATATTCAGATGCCTCGTCAAGAGAAACGACCAAGGCAAAGCTCATCTTCAAGCACTGCAACATGGTCTACGGATTCCTTCAGTCAGCCCCCATGGCCCAAACGAGAAGATCGAAAAATAGCCTGAGGAGTGGCTTGGGCAGGGACTCTGAAGCAGGAAGTGTCCCGAGACACCTGTGTGTTCCATGATATTCATGAAGAGTGGGATGAATATGACACGCTGTTCTACAATGCATGGCTGGGAGTTAAGATTATCCCCACTCGGTTCACGGATTTTGCTGTTCTGCAGAAGATGGGGATCTTCGAGGAGGTTGTTCAGGTTCTGGAGCGCATTGGGATGGGGACTGTGCCGTTCCAGCAGTATGATCTGTACCCAGATTTGGTCCGCCAGTTTCTCTCTACAGTTCGCGTCTACTACGCGAATGAGCTGGCGAAGCGTGCGCAGGAAGGCACGATGACGTTTCTGATCCGAGGAGTTCGATACCGGATCAGTCTTATGGAGCTTTGTGGGATCTATGGCTTCTCTGACCATCCCATAGGCGTTCTCCTTCCCTCTCAGTGGACCCATATGCGGACATTCTGGTCCAAGTTCGGGAATAGAGTCTATGACAGCAAGACCAACACGCAGACGGAGGTTTGACATCCGGTTTTGAGGTACATTCTGCGCCTCTTTGGTCACACCATTTTGTGCAAGTCTGCGCCCAGCAAGACTCGAGTCAGTGAGCTGATTCTCTTCTACTACGGACTTTATGAGATGCTGGATGATTCGATACCTGTTGACAGTATGGTTCGCGCCAACTTAGGCGCTATTTTCGCTGAGCATCTGGTCTCCTTGAAGACCAAGCCATTCACCAGTCCAGGGGAGAAGACTGAGAGTGTTGGCAGCCTGCTGACCCCGATCTTCCATCATTTCCAGATCGATGTCACACCTTGCAGTCTGTGCAGTGACAGATCACTTATGGATGACCAGTATCTGCGCCATGTCACTTGGTTGAAGATTGGAGTTGTCTGGACTTTCACTACCTCTTCTGGAGAGTATGTTGGCATTAAATTGCCACAGAGAGCCTTCACTAATATTCAGGGAGATCCACGCCAGCAATTCTTCATGCCAGCACAGACTCTTCGGCGCCCCTTGACTCTGCGCCTTGCTAGAGCTGCTACAGCTGGCGCCTCTGCTTCTACTGCCGCTGCTGCTGATGCTGGACCTTCTACACGCCAGAGTGGTTCTTCTACTGCTTTCAGGCGTCCTCCACGACCACAGACACCCATGGATATGGCTGCTTTTCAGGGGTATGTCATTGACAGCTTTGAGGGACTCTGGGATGCTGTTGCTACACTTAGCAATTGTGGTTGTGTCCGCCCCCATTACACCACTGAGCCTTGCGAGGATGAGGATTGAGGCTTCACTATCTGGTTACTTGTTCCTTTTTCCCTTTTATTTTTCTTTCTCTTGAGTCATTTTTATGTTTTCTTTGAGTCAGCTGTCAGTTTCTTTGATGATGTTTTGTGAGATTGTTGAACCAGGTTATTTTTGCTATGTTTGGATGTTGTTAATTATGTGTTTGAATGCTCAAAAAGTCTAACTTTCGAGTACATAGGCAAACACTTCGTTAATTAACATCTGACATATGAATTGGGCAATACAGGTCGTGGTGACGCTCGTCACCAGACTGGTGACGCTCGTCACCCGACCCCACGCGAGGTAACACTTTTCTGACTTAGTTTTTCGACTTCTCATTCATTTTTCTGACCAACTCTTGGCTTAATAACACTGGGGACAGTGTTGTTTAAGTCTGGGGGAGGTGGTTACTGACGTTGTGTGCTTTGTGTCATGTCTATAGAGTCTTAAAGTTGAGTCAAAAACCTGTTTTTCTAGAGTCAAATTTTTTGAAATTGTCAGTTTTTCTTGGAACTAACCATAGGACGTTTTTGCTGATAAGAACCATTGCCACAGTAGTTCATTACAAGTCTCACTAAGTTGAAAGTCATAGGTAGATCAGTCTAGCAATGAAGGTTTATCTTCTTAGAGAATCTGAAAAATTTGCTGTTAGCTCCACCTTAATGAACTTTAAACTTCTTGTCTTGGTGATTGATTCTTATTGATCTTGATTCTCTCTTTCAACACTGACAATAAGGTTAAAATGCAATCTCTCTTTGATCTTCCCTGATGTAGTTTTTAAAAGATTAAGTCCAAAGAATGGTGCATTCATGACCCTGTCTCCTCACAAGGAACAACAGTAGTGAACACATTCAAGAACCTGTCTCCTCACAAGGAACACAAGTATTGAGTAGCACCATTTCTTAGACTGAAAAAGTTGAGAAAAAGAAGTGAAAAATCGAAAATATCCTAAGGAAAAGATTAAGGGAAAAGAAAATAGGAGAGCTGTGTTGAGATCTATTTGTTTAGTTGTTAGGAAGGGAAAATAATCTGTAAAGTGATTAAGATGATAGAACTTTGATGAGATATCACACTTAGATAAAAAATAAGGAGTTAGCAGTAGAAATTTCGGATTTCTTGAAGGGATTTGGAATGGATTTGAGAGATTTGCTAAGCTTGAGATAATTAGACTAAAATTTGATCTTGTGTTGACTCTGTGATATGTGGATTCGAAAGCTCTAACTAGTATGGCGTTCCTGATGACTGACTGACTGTTTCTTGTTTTCAAACCTCGACCTTATTCTTTGTCTGATGTGCTTGAGGGCAAGCAAAAGCTAAGTCTGGGGGAGTTGATATATCATGGTTTTTATAGTTTTTATCCATGATATAAGTCCTTTTTATTGAGTCTTTTTGGTCTTTTAGAGTCATAGAAGAGTATTTGCAGGTTATAGCATGTCTGGAGCATAATTGGAGATTTTGGAACCTTTTGGAGCATTCTGAGTGGAAGCCACGAAGTACCAAGCTCGAAGCAGAAAGTATCACATATGGTGACGCTCGTCACCACCTATGGTGACGCTCGTCACCCATTAAGGAAGGAGCGTGGCTGTTTTATTAAGATTATGAAGAAGATTTACAGAATTGGCCCAGAAGTTCCTTTATTTACATGAAGACTCCAGATCGTGTTTAGCCTCTATTTATTAGGTTTTTCAGCCATTGTTGGCTATTATCTTAGTTTTTGAGAATTCATAGAGCTTAAAGAGAGATTTATTCAGAGCTTTTTGGGGAGACAAATCCTGTACTCTTTTGAGAAGATTTCGAACCCCCTTTATTTCTTACTTTTTCTCTTAATGCAATTTTATTCAGTTATGTTTTGTGATCTCATAATCATGTCTGAGTAATCTGCTAGTTAAGTTAGGGTTTTTCAAAAGTTGATGAAAAGAATGTAGAATCGCTATCTGTTAGGAATATCTTATGGTTTTTCATCCCTGCTTGCTTTTAAATCGAATTTCTGAGACACATCATCTAGGAATCCGAAAATCTTAGGTTGTTAAATATATGTGAGAGCATTATTCATAACCTGAACTAGTATTTGAGGGACAAAACAACTTAGTGCAAAGAGATTTGGCTTAGGAGTTTTGTAAACAATTGAATCTGATCATTCCTGCATGCTTAGGTTGTTAGAGTTTGCAAAGAGATTTGAAAATCTGTGATTTAGGCATAGATAACTTTTGCAATGAGAATTGATTAGTTATACATCAGTGATTCATGTTTAAAACGGTTCTTAATCATTCCTGATTTCCTGCGTCATACATTCTTGGACCTGCGAACTGCCCTGACTTAGCGCTTTTAGTCTTCTGGAACTTAGATTATCTTACAAATCGTTTGCTTACTTTCATTCATTCATTCACATTACATACATCATATCTTGCTTAGCTTAATCCGAATCTACATTCGATAGTGTAGTCTGCATTACTCTCTTGGGATTTCGATACCCCTTGTACTACAACTGCTTTGCTGTGCACTTGCAGTAGTTTTATATGGGTAAAACCTGAGCCCTATCAATAATCATCATACTTTTAATAAACAAGCCACACTCCTTCCTTTGTGGGTGACGAGCGTCACCAAAGGTGGTGACGAGCGTCACCCAAATGCATACTTTTCTTCTTCGAGCTAGACACTTCGTGGCTTCAACTTGCAATGCTCCAAAAAGCTTCAATATCCCCAATTATGCTCTAGACATGCTATAACTTGCAAAGACTCTACTAGGACTCTAAAAAGACCAAAAAGACTCAATAAAAAGGACTTATATCATGGTTAAAAACCATAAAACCATGATATATCAACTCCCCTAGACTTAGATTTTGCTTGCCCTCAAGCAAACATCAGACAAAGAACAAGGTCGAGATTTAAGAAACAGTCAGTTAAACATTAGGAATACCACATTAGTTAACACTTTCGAATCCACATACCACAGAGTCAACACAAGATCAAATTTCAGTCAAATCATCACAGGCTTAGCAAATCTCTCAAGTCCAGTCTAAATCCCTTCAAGAAATCCTAAATTTCTACTGCTAACTCCTTATTTTTTTATCTACGTGTGAAGTCTCATCAAGGTTTTATCATCTCAATCTCTTACAGATTCTTTTCCCTTCCTAAACAACTAAACAAAGCAGTCTCAACACCCCTCTCCTATTTTCTCTTCCCTGAATCTTTTCCTTTCTGATTTTTTTTTTCGATTTTTTCACTTCTTTTCTTATTTTTTACAGTCTAAGATATGGTGCTACTCAATACTTGTGTTCTTTGTGAGGAGACAGGTTCTTGAGTGTGTTCATCAATGTTGTTCTTTGTGAGGAGACATGGTCTTGAATACACTATTCTTTGGACTTAAAGTTTTAAAAACTACATCAAGGAAGATCAAAGAGAGACTGTATCTTAACCTTATTGTTAGTGCTGAAAGAGAGAATCAAAATCAATAAAAATCAAGCACCAAGACAAGAAGTTTAAAGTTCATTAAGGTGGAGCTAACAGCAAATTTTTCATATTCTCTAAGAACCTAAACCTTCATTGCTAGACTGATCTACCTATGACTTTCAACTTAGTAAGACTTGTAATCAACTACTGTGGCAATGGTTCTTATAAGCAAAAACGTCCTATGGTTATTTCCAAGAAAAACTGACAATTTCAAAATTTTGACTCTATATAAACAGGCTTTTGACTCAAGTTTAAGACTTAATAAACATGACACAAAGCACACAACGTCAGTAACCACCTCCCCCAGACATAAACAACATTGTCCCCAGTGTTATTAAGCCAAGATTTGGTCAAAAAAATGCATGAGAATTCGTAAAACCAAGGTGAAAAAGTGGTACCTCGTGAAGGCTCGGGTGACGAGCATCACCAGCCTAGTGACGAGCGTCACCGCGACCTGTACTTCAGAATGCACAAGTTAGATGGTCATTAACGTAATGCTTGACATAACTCGGGGATGGAGAGTGTGTAGGCTTGATGTCCAACTTTGAAGTAGAGGCGACCTTGTGAAGGAACGGGTGTGCTAGGATTCTCGTAACGGAACTCCAATGTGGCAAGGAAGTCTATTGTCACTTCTGGAATGGTTGGGCAATCGATCCGTGACAGACATCTTAGGCCAATGTTCTTGAGGAGTTGGTCGAAATCCCCAAGAATCCCTAGCTTGAACAGCAGCTCTCGATCAGCAAACTTGGTAGGCTCGAACCGAAGCCTTTCTAGCCGTTTCTTATCCCTCTTCTCATCCTTAGTCCATCTGACCCTCTCTTGAACAGCCACCTCTTGTCCTTCTCCCTCTTGTGCTGTCTCTTCTCTTGTTCTTTTGGGGTCCATTGTACCTGACACAAGTTTCTCAAGATGCTTGATAAGCAAAACGGCGGTTTGATGAGAAAATAAGAGAAGAGAAGGAGAAAACTTATAAATACTACCCTAGAATTTTGGGGAATTAATAAAAATTATAGCTAAATAAAGAAGAATCAAATCTTTAGATACTAGAAAATCTAGAATTATTCCTTTTACTTAGCTAAATTTTAAAAATCAAAACCGACCCTATCTACTAGAACAATATCTTGCGAATTTAAAGAAAATTTTCTTAAAGATAAATCAATAAATTCTGAAAATACCTTTGCAAGAATGTTAAAGATCTTTGCTAGCCTTTGAAAACTGAAAACTCTCACTCTCTATGTTTAAAATTTTCGAGAAAACAAGAATGAGAAGGTGAGAAGTTTTTGAAACATTTAAAGACTAGCAAAAAACAACACCATTGGTAGTAAAGGTGGTTTTCTGACAAAGTCTTGGTCAAGGCACATCTTTCATGGTCAAAGATGCTTGTCTTGACCAAGTTTTGAATTTAAAAATTGGAGGGAAAAGAATAAAGGAGGGAAAGAAAATGTTACCTCGGCATGAGATCGAGTCCATTTGGTCGATCTACGGCTCGATCTCATGCCCATTTTGGCTTAGATCGAGAGGGTTACTCGATTTGAGACTCGATTCATGATGAATTGAGTCTTGGATCGATTGGCTCCCTCGATCATTGAGATGTTGGCTCCCCGGCTAAGTCCTCATGATCGAGCTATGTCCTCGATTTAGGGGTCGTTTTGGCATAGATCGAGTGATGGATCGAGTCGAGTGATCGATCTATTTTCAACAGATTTTCCCGCGAGAAATTAGATCGGTCGATCCATTTTGGATCGATCGATCCTTTTTCGTCAAGGTCGATCTTATCACTCGTTCTCGTCTAGATCGACTGTCTCCTCTCGATTCACTGACTCGATCTAGCAAAGATCAAGTCAGGATCAGTCGATCTAGCACTCGATCTCTAGCTTGTCTTAACCCTTATCGCCTCTTTTGGACTTCAAGATCACGGTTTAGACTCCTCATACCTGTTCCTACACACTTGCCAAATAAAAACATAAAACTGAAAGAGAATTAAATCAGAAATATGTACATGATAGACATGGGAATGCCTCCCAAGTGCGCTTTCTTTAATGTCTTTAGCTAGACTTTACTTGGTTTAGGCGGATGGTGGGTTTTTGAGAAGTACAGAGGTACTCTCCTTGTCATAGCTGTCTGCCAAGTAAGGCTTGACTCTGTGTCTGTTGACGGTGAATGCACAGCCACTCTTTCACATCAATGTAACAGCTCCATAAGGCAACACTTCTTGGATCACAAACGGCCTGCTCCACCTTGACTTCAGCTTTCCCGGGAAGAGTTTGAGTCTTGAGTTGTACAGTAGCACCAAACCTCCTTCCTTAAGCTCCTTGGCAACCAACTTCTTGTCGTGAGCTTCCTTAGTCCGCTCCTTGTATATCTGGGAGCTCTCATAAGCGTTCAGTCTTAACTCGTCCAGTTCATGTAGCTGAAAAGGAACCTCTCCGATCATGAAGCTCTTGGCGTGAGAGTCTTCAAGCTTTGAGAGCTCAACACCCTAGGAGAGATAGCCATTAAAACACTTAGAAAACCCCAAGATCGAAACCCTTTAGACCCCTTAATCCTCTCAACCCCGAACCCAAATGAACTACTCACTACACATAAGGTAAATCAAGCAAATGATGGAAAAGGAAACGATGAACATGAAAAAAAACTAGATTAAGATGAAAACGATTTGATTACAAGCTAAAGAAAACTCAAAGTTCGACAATGGTGTTCTTCTTCAAAACTAGAGAAAAAAGCATAAAAAATATAAGGATGAAAAGTTGTTGGGGAAAAGGACGTCGCCGCCTTCCCAAAATGGCCAAAACAAGCTGATGGTCCCCCCCTCGCTAGCGGCCAAAAGTGGTTGAAAGGACAGAGATCGACTCCGGGATCGAGCGGTTCTCTCGATCATCTCCGAACATCGTGTCTTCAGCTCGATCTGGGTCTCGATCATCATCGGCGGATCGAGTGTTGCATCCGATCTCGGTATCGATCTTCGGTTGGATCGAGTGGTGTACTCGATCTGGCTCTCGCTCTACATAGCGTCATTTACGTCCGTACCGTTTGAACGACTGCTTCACTTGATCCTCGTCTCGATCATTCTCCTTGGATCGCCTGGTCTTATCGACTGGCCATGCTCGATCTGCTCCTCGATCTCTGATCCTTAGTAAATATTCGAGCTTCCACGAACCGCTGCAACAGCTTCAGCGCGTCCACGAACCTCCACGACTCCAAAGCAGCCAGAAACAACCTAAATGTGATGCAAAATGCAAGGAACATGCGTATGCTGGAGCAAGAATGCTCTAGGACTCTAAGTGATGAAATCTAACATAAAACGTGATACAAATGCATGAAAAGCTAACTAATGAGTATGCAAAATGTATGTGATATGCAATAACATCAACTGGGGACTCCGAACACATACTTTGCAAATCATGAAAACTGAATTGATGGTGTGAAAGAGGGCCAAAATCCACACAGATTAGGCTTTTGAATCACTTCAATTTGGTTAACAAAATCAAAAGTTGTGGATTTGTGATATTTTTTTCAAGTGTTCGTTGGTTTTGAGAATAAGTTCGAGGAAGAAGAAGAAAGAATTAAGGACTGCGTACCTGTTTCGGACGGGTGACGAGCGTCATCTTAAGGGTGATGAGCGTCATCCGTTGTTTTGTCTGGTCGGGTTTTTTTTTTAACTTAATAATTAATCTAAAGCACGAAAAATAAAACTAAGTATAAAATATACAACTTACCAGTGGGTTACCTCCTACTAAGCGCTTGTTTAAAGTCATTAGCTCGATTTTGATTGGCTGTTTAGACAGCTGATGCATCGTCCTGCTGGAATCTCGGCTTGCGCTGAATAATGCTTCACCCTCTGCCCATTGACAGTGAACTCCTCTCCTTTGGATTTTATCAAGACAATGGCACCATGTGGTCGAGCTTCTTTGACAGTGAAGGGACCTGACCATCGAGAAAGCAATTTACGAGGAAAAAGCTGTAGACGAGAGTTGTAAAGTTGTACCTGGTCATTGGGCTCGAAATGTCTGGAGATGACCTTCTTATCATGATATGCCTTTGTCCTATCCTTGTATAACTTGGAGTTTTGATAGGCCAGATGTCTGATTTCATCCAGTTCATTGAGCTAAATCAAGCGCCTCTCTGCAGCAGGCTTCAGATCAAAGTTCAGCTTCTAGATAGCCCACTCTGCTTTGAACTCTAGCTCTACTGTTAGATGGCACGCCTTGCCATAGACCAGATGGAATGGTGTAGTCCCAAGTGGCGTTTTGTATGTTGTCCTGTAAGCCCATAATGCATTATCCAGTTTTGCTGACCAATCTTTCCTTGTCTTTCCAACTGTCTTCTCCAGAATCTGCTTGATCTGTCTGTTGGAAACCTCAACTTGTCCACTTGTCTGGGGATGATAAGGCATGGCCACTATGTGCTGTACACCATACTTCTTCAGCAGCTTATCAAAAACCTTGTTAACAAAGTGAGAACCATCATCACTTATAACAATTCGCGGGACACCAAATCTGGGGAAAATAATGGTCGTAAACAACTTCAAAACCAATGCAGCATCATTAGTAGGAGTAACCAACGCCTCTACCAACTTAGATACATAGTTAACAGCAACCAGAATGTATATATTCCCATAAGATGAGGGAAAATGGCCCATGAAGTCAATACCCCAACAATCAAAGACTTCAACTTCCAAGATGAAGTTCTGTGGCATCTCATGTCTCCTACTGATCTTTACTCTTCTCTGACAAGTATCACAGCTTGTAATGAATGCCTGGGCGTCCCTGAACATAGTAGGCCACCAAAAACCAGCTTTAAGAACCTTGGAGACTGTTTTGAATGTGGCAAAGTGTCTAGCATATTCTGAGCCATGACAGTGAAACAGGACGTCCTGCACTTCTTCTTCTGCTATGCATCTCCTGTAAATTCCATCAGCATAATGTTTGTAGAGATATGGCTCATCCCAATAGAATATTCTAAGTTCTCTCAAGAACTTCTTCTTGGCATAACCCTTGAAGTCATGTGCTTCATCCTCTGCAGCCAGATAATTTGCAATATCAGCATACGAGGGCCCCTTTGGATCATCCAAAGCATAAACTTGCTCCTTAAAAGCTGTCCCCAAGCTTGCACAAATCGCAGCTAAAGTCTGGGATTGGTGACGAGCGTCACCACCTTCGTGTGATTATCAGGTCGTGACTGTTCTTGGTTGGTGACGAGCGTCACCCCCATGCAGTTTCTTGAAAACTGCAGGGTTTCAATACTTTCTTCCTGCAATCTGGTTTCCACCAAGTAGACATTCTCTTGAGGCAAGAAATCATTGATTGGAACACTGTCTTCAACCTGAATCCTGGATAAATGATCAGCAACTCCATTCTCAACACCTTTCTTGTCTTTCACTTCAATGTCAAACTCTTGAAGAAGCAGAATCCATCTCAACAACCTTGGCTTTGCATCCTTCTTCTGCATCAGATTCTTCAGTGCTGAATGGTCAGTATGGACCACGACCTTGGAGCCAACAAGATACTGTCTGAATTTTTCAAATGCAAAGACAACAGCCAACAATTCTTTCTTAGTTGTTGCATAATTCTTATAAGCATCATCCAAAGTCCTACTTGCATAGTAAATGGCGTGGAGCTTCTTGTCTTTCCTCTGTCCCAGCACTGCTCCGACTGTAAAATCGCTGGCACCACACATCACTTCAAAGGGCAAGTCCCAATCTGGAGGCTGCACAACAGGAGCTGTAATCAAAGCCTGTTTGATCTGATCAAAAGCAGACTTGCAACCTTCAGTGAACTAAAACTTCACATCTTTGCAGAGGAGAGCAGTAAGGGGTTGTGCTATCTTACAAAAGTCCTTGATGAATCTTCTGTAGAAGCCAGCATGTCCCAGAAAACTCCTAATTGCTTGACTGAATCAGGTGCTTGCAGACTTGTCATCACTTCAATTTTTGCCCTATCCACTTCGATACCATCTCCTGAGACTCTGTGACCAATTACATTGCCATCTTGTACCATAAAATAGCGCTTCTCCCAATTCAGAACCAAGTGCTACTCTTCACATCTCTGCAGAACTGCACATAAGTTGTCCAAGCAGCTCTTGAAGGAGGAACCATAAACTGAGAAATCATCCATGAACACCTCCATAAACTTCTCAATCATATCTGTGAAGATCGACATCATGCATCTCTGGAAGGTTGTAGGAGCATTACATAGTCCAAAGGGCATTTTGCGATATGCAAAGGTGCCATAAGGACAGGTAAAGGTGGTCTTCTCCTGATCATCTGGATGGATGGGGATCTGAAAGAAGCCTGAGTAGCCATCAAGGAAGCAGTAGTACTTGTGATTCGCTAGACTCTCAAGCATCTGATCAATGAAAGGTAGAGGGAAACGATCTTTCTTTGTGGCTGCATTCAACTTCCTGTAATCGATGCACATCCTGTGTCCTGTCACAGTTCTGGTTGGAATCAGCTCATCCTTGTCATTCTTCACCATTGTAACACCTCCTTTCTTATGCACAACGTGCACTGGACTCACCCAAACACTGTCTGATATGGGATATATGATCCCAGCTTGCAGCAGTTTCATGACCTCCTTCTTGACCACATCCTGCAAATTCGGATTCAGCCTCCTCTGGTGTTCAACTGATGATTTCGATTCATCCTCCAAGTGTATCCTATCCATGCACAAGTCTGGAGAAATCCCTGAAATATCATCAAGAGAATAGCCAAGAGCATTGTGAAATCTGCGCAGCATACTTAGCAAAAAGGTGAGCTCTGCATTGTTTAATGAAGCATTAACAATAACAGGATAAGTGGAGTTTTCTCCAAGGAATGCATACCTTGGCCCTGCAGGGAGCTGTTTAAGCTCAATTTTTGGTGCTTTTGCTGCACTCCAATCACCCATTGTAGTAGCTTCCACAGATGTGGTGACAAGCTCATACTGTGCAACCAGTTGCATCACTTGTGAAGTAGCATCCATCATATTTGTGTAGCCTGTTGCAGCAGCATCCAAATGCTCATACTCTGCTGTAGTAAGTGGTCAACGCCCTCTACAAGGGGCCCTCTGAACTCATCTCATGGAAGATCTGATCAGCAATGTTGGTGAGAACATCCACATAAAAAGTCTATCCATCTATGGTTGGCCTCTTCAGCAGCTTGTCCATTTCGAATTTCATCACTAAGTCACCAACATTCAGCTCTATTCTACCCTTCCTGACGTCAATGATAGCTCCTGCATTAGCCAAGAAGGGTCTGCCAAGAATCAAAGGGTCTTTGGATTCTTCTCCATATTCCATAACCACAAAGTCAGTAGGAATCATGCAATCTCCTACTTTGATAGGAACATCCTCTATCACACCTTCAGGAACTCTGACTGATCTGTCAGCTAGGACAAGAGATACCCATGTAGCCTTATAATTGGTCATCCCAAGCTCTTGGCAACAGAATGAGGCATAAGGTTCACACTAGAACCACGATCACACAGTGATCTCTTAAACCTGTCAGAAAAGATTTTGCAGTCTAAAACAAAGCTCCCAGGGTCTGAAAGCTTCTCTGGCACTCTGTTCTAGATTACTGCACTGACCTGTTCGTTGATCATCATAGCTCCAGCCTCTAAACTCAACTTAGTAGTCACCATTATCTTCACATACCTCTTATAATAGGAGCAATCCTCACAACATCAATAAATGGGATCTCAATAACCAACTTGTCCATGATAGCTTTGCATTTAGGATCTTCAAGCTCTTGTTTAGACTTCTTAGGATGCTTAAGATAGGGTATCTTTGGCTTATACAATGTCTCCTTAGCATTATCTGAAGTGTTAGATGAAACTCTAATATGTTGCAACGGGTGGCGAGCCTCACCAGATGAAAGACGAGCGTAACTCGTTTTGGACAAGTCATGGTTGTTTGCTCGATTTGGGTGACAAGCGTCACCCTCCTGGTGACGATCGTCACCAATCTGTGAAGAAAAATCGTCGGGGTTGTGCTCAGTGGGTGACGAGCGACACCCATCCTTGGTGACGAGCGCCACCCGTGGATTTTCAGCAGAAATTTCTTCATCTTCATACTCTTCAAGTCCCACGAAACTTCTTGAGCTCAAATCCTTCTGCAACAATGGTTGCAGGTTCTTTCCACTCCTCAATGTGATGGCAGTCACATGGTGTTTGGGATTAGCATCAGTTCTTCCTGGAAGAAATCCTTCTTGCCTCTGAACAGCTCCTGCAGTTTGGGCAACTTGAACATCCAGTTTCTTCATATGAGAGTTCAGACTCTCAATTTTTCCATTCAAGTCCTGATAGAGCGAATCTATCTTGCCATTGAAGTCCACTTTCAGCTTCTGTTGTCCTTCTAGGATCTGTTCCAGCATAGCTTCCATCTTGTTCCCTTGTGGAGGTGCAGGTTGGTAGGAAGAAGAACCATAGTTCCTGTTGAAATTTCTACTGTTCTGGAATGGTTTCTGGTACTCTGTCTTCTGGAATGGAGGCATCGCTGTGTAACCAGGCGTGCTCTGACTTCCTGTAAAGGGACTCTTCTGATTGTTGTTGTTGTAGCCTCTGTTTCACTGCTTATTTCCATACCTTTAACCCTGAAAATCTCCAGAATTGATGAAATTCACATCTTCCTGCTCAATCTCTTCTGGACATTCGAAAGTCTCCACTTCTGCAGCAAAATGAACTGACTTCTTTCCCACCAAGAGGCCGTGCATACTGTCCAGCTTAGCCTTAACTTCAGCAATCTGATTTCCATCATCCAAACCAGCTTGTTTCATCCTCTGAAAATCTGCATTCTTGGTGCTGTTGCTGCAGACCAAATACTCAATCAACCTGATTGCTTCTTCTGGTCTATTGGTGTTCAAGTTTCCAGCACTAGCTGCATCCAGCGCCATACGGTATTTCCAGTCAATGCCTCTGAAGAAGATCCCAAGTAGTTGCACCTGACTGAAACCATGATGAGGACAGTTCCTTTGATAAGACTTGAATCTTATCCAAGAAGCCTTAAAAGCTTCAGTAGGACCTTGTGTAAAGGATGCAATGTTTGTCCTCATGTCTTCTGATCTGGCATCATCATAGAAGTTATTCAGGAAAGCATTCTTAGTGTCTTCCCAAGTGGTCAGTGAAGAAGGATCCAGCACAATACAGCTTGATCGCTTTGTCATCATTGGTTGTTAACCAATGTTTGATGACTAAAAGCTGCTGCATGAAGATGGTGACCACTCCAGTTGTACCCTCTGCTCCTCTAAGCGCCACACCTTGGTTGGTGCTGTCCAAAACACTCATAGGACCATGATCAATCAGCTCCCTTTCTCCTCCTTCGACAGCTCCACTTTCCTTCCTAGCAAAGAGTGTATGCGCCAGCGCCTTGTGCACATATCTGATTGTTAGATTTCTGATCAGAGAAGCCTTGCTTCTTCCTGACTTGAAAGCGCCCTTGGCTACATGCTCCCAGAGGCTGCTCATCTCTTCTTTGCTAACTCCAAGATTATGTCCTCTAGCGCTCCCATAAGAGAATTCAAAGGCATCTTCAATGGCTGACAAAGACATCCTATAATCCCTCTTTGAAACTCTGAAAGTGATGAAGCCATCACCATCTTCTTCAGGAGTCTCTTCTCCTGTCTCATAGAATGTCACTTCAAAGCTTGCAATGAATTGAAGGACTTGGTCCTTGTTGGCTGAATATGTAGTTCCCACCAACTTTGTGAGCTCCATTGTTTCTAACAAAGAGGAGCAGTCTTCAAAGAGTCCCAAGGCCTTTAGAGATGGCACATGGGGATTTCTAATTGGCCTCACATCCACCCTTTTCAGCTTGTCATACAGCTGCCTTTGAGCTGGTGTGGTTCCTTTCTTCTTTTGAGGGACCCTCTTAGTAGCGCCAACATCAACTCTCTTCTTGCCTTTGGATTTGGCGCTTGGACTCCAAACTTCTTTGGCTTTTCCCTTGCCTTTCTCTTGCTTCTCAGCCTCTTTGTTCGCACCACTTCTTGTTGTTCTTCCCATGGTACATTAAACATTTTCTCAAAAGAAATATAAGAACCATGGAAGCAACAAAACACAATGCCTAATGATACTAAAAATCATAAAAGGAGGAGTTTATTTACTAAAAATTAAACCTTTAACATTTGTGAAGCAAATAAAAAGGCAATGCATTTTCATGAAACATATTTTATCAAATAATCGAAAATGATGAATCCTAGCATGGTGAAACTAAACAAGTGCACTTAGATGCTAATGCAAAGATAAATAGATGAATTTGATAAGCAAATATTCATAAATTAAAATGATTCAAGAATGAAAGACAGCTTAGTCACCATGCAAAAGAAATAACAATAAGTAAGAAGCAATGAATCATTACTAGAAATTAATGACTAAACAAGAGCAAGTGTTTAAGTGCATAAAACAAAAAAATTTAAATTTTTAGAAGCTAAGAGACAATACCTGAAGTGGTTTGACTCTCTCGAGCACTTTGAAAACACAAAAATTCGAAATTAAGTAGATGAAAAGCTAGGAAAATAAAAGTGAGAAAGAGTGAAGGGTGGGTAAGTTTATATAGAAGGTTGGGGAATCTTTTTATGGGGAGAAAGGGGACAAAGAGTGCTAGAGAGAGGTCCCACTTGTGCTTGGGAAGGGGAAGGATTCAAATATGAATTCTTTAATCTAGGAGGAAAAAATTTGAATTGGAGAGTGCTTACCTCGTGTCCAATATAGTCCACCCAAGTCGATATTGTGATCGATATTGATCATATCAACTTGGTCCGGTCGATATTCGTGCCGATATCGGTGGTTTGGAACTTGATATCTACCTGCATGCATGTCGAGACTGGTTGACATCTCTTGTATCGAAATCCCTTATGTCGATATATGGTCCGACAATCATAAGTAACTGTCCAATATCGAGCTAGCAGCTCGATATGTAGCTCAGTCTGATTTGGAAAAATTCCATATCATCCTAACATGTCGATATGCACATCGATACACCTTGACATTTGCTGAAATACATGTTTTTATTCGTCACTTAAGGTGTATCGACGTGGGATTTCGATATTCACTCTGATATGCCTTAATAAAGAGTAATTAATCGCCTTTCGTCCTCGCAGTTAAGGCACATCGGTGTGTTACGTCGATATTGTGCTCGATACGCACTTCTTGATGTCATATCAACCTGGCTTGTATGGAGAATGATCATAGATCCCAGTTTGTTTCTCAGCTTGATTCTCCTCAAGTAGCCCTTTATTTTCATCTTCCTTAGTTGTTGTTGCTTCAAGAGACTCTTTCTTTGCAACTTTATGGTTGGCGTCAACTTCCAAAAACTCTCCCCTCCAACTCTGAAGTTCAGTGTCCTCAGTGAACAGAGAAAGGAACTCCTCAGTGACAGCTTCCTCTTCATCTGAGAAGGGCTCTTCTTCAGTGACTATGGCGTTGCAGAACTCCATAGGCTTAGCTTCTGGTTTTCCAGGAAGGTTTCCTTGAGGTTTTGGACCAGCTATGCCCTTGTTGTTCTCTAGTGTCTTTACTCTTGAAGCCAACCCATCAACTTTGTTTGACAGCTCCATATGAAGAGTATCCATTCTGTTGTATACCTCAACAAAATTCTTTGTGATCTCTACATTTGTAGCTTGATGGCTTTGAAGTAGTTGTTGCAGCAGTTCTTTCACTTCAACATCATTGGTGTTGGACGAGCTTGCTTGACCTTGAGAGAATCCAGGAGGAGCAAACTGCTTTTGCTGGAAGTTGCTTTGAAAGTTGTTCCTTGGTGCATAACCTTGGTTGAATGGCACAAAAGGTCTTGGCTGATTCCCTTGTGGTTGCTGTTGAGGGTAAACTTGATCTTGGGGATTGGAAACATTCTTGCTTCTGTATGACAGGTTTGGGTTAGGTTTGAAGTTCCCTTACCCATTGTATCCACCTGTGTTACCCAAGTAGTTCATTTCCTCTACTTATAGCTCCTCTTCATTAGGCATCTCCACCATTTCACCAACATAGTTGATCTCTTTGTGTTGCACTTGGAGAAGTTTATCAAGCCTTGTGTTCAGCTCCTTCAGCTCTCTTCTTGTAGACTCCAGCTCCTTCTTAGTGTTCCATCTTCTCCTCTTGGAGTGCTGTCATAGTCTTCACTATAATTTGCATCACTTTGGGCTAAGTTCTCCACAAGATCTAGGCCTTCATCTACATCCTTTGAAAGAAAGTTTCCAATGGAGGAAGTATCAAGCAACATCCTGATCTTAGGGAGAGCGCCTCTGTATATGGTTGAGAGCAGTGATGCTTGTGAGAACCCATGGTGAGGGGAGTGAAGTGTGTATCCCTTAAATATTACCCATGCTTCACCAAAACTCTCACTATTCTTCTCAGCAAAACCAGAGATCTCATTCCTGATTCTAGCAGTTCTTAAAGTGGAGAAGAACTTTGCTAGAAAAGCTTTCTTGCACTCATCCTAACTAGTGATCCTTGAGGCAAGTTTTTCTCCCATTGGTGTGCTTTGTCTCCAAGAGAGAAAGGAAACAACCTCAGCTTGAAGCCATCTTCACTCACTCCATTTATCTTTGTAAGGGAGCAAAGTCTGTCAAAGTTATCCAAGTGATCCAAATTGTCTTCAAGTGGCAACCCATGGAACTTACTGCTCTGAACCACTGAGATCAATCCAGATTTGATCTCAAAGTTATTGTTTTGCACTGCTGGAGGAATGATCCATGTGCTGTTGTTATAAGAGTTTGGGGTGTCACCAGCTCCAATTGGTCTGATTGGGCGTGTGCCATGTGCTGGTCCTCTCTGACCTTGTTCACCTTGGATTCGCTGATGTCCCTAAACTCCAGCAACTCCTTGACCATGCTCCATGTTGAGCTGATAAAACCTTTGCAGTCTCTCTCTTTCCCTTATAGCTCTTAGTGCTCTTTCCACTTGCAGAATGTTGTGTTGATAGTCCAGAAGGTTTTGATTGCCTTTAGACCTCAAGCTCAGACACCTATAAGCAGAAGAGCAGCTTCCAAATCAGTAACAAACAGAAAAAATAATAGCTTGATCTTAGATAATCCACAAATCCTAATGCTTAGCCTAAACCCATATGGCAACAGCGCCAATTTGATAGCAGGATAAACTACTAAGCAAATCCTAACATACTCATATCATTGCAGCATGTAAGGTATCAATCAATTTGAGTTCTTAAGGCACCAAGAATACAGCAAATCACTTAAGTCAAGCTAGATTCAAAATGGCAGTTGTGAACAAAACTAACAAGTCTACAGACTGAACTAAGCAAAGCAAGAAATTCAGATATATGAAGTAAGGATCTAAGATGGGGGTTATTGATTAAGAGGGGATGAGAAACTAACTAGTGATGCTTCAAAACCATTCGCACAATGCTTTCTTCTAGGCATATGATTAACAAGTATAACAAGCTCAATTCCTTGACACTAATCACTTTGCTAAGCACACATTCAAGATAAATCTCTTTACTTAAACACATGATAAACAAGCATTCAGAACAGAACATAATCCAATAAAGCCAAAATGCACCTTAGACATCTAATTTCTTAGGCTAAACATACAAATCCTCTAAGAGACTCTAAGCAGCATTTCATCAAACACTTATTAGGCGCTAGAGAATGCCAAGATACTAAACAAGCATGGCCAAGACTAATCTAGTGTTAAGCACATCTAATAGAGAGAAGACAATCATATTAAGCACAAGACATCACTAATCTAGTCCTAAAACCCCTCTAATCTATCCCATCTCAAACCCTAGAAAAGACTACTCACTAGCCATAGTCAAAACCACAAATTCCAAAGAGAAAAGATGGTTAAGCATGATTAGGAAGCAGAATAAACAAGAATAGATCAAAGGCAAACACAGAAATTCACTAAATCAAACTAGTTCTTACAAAGCAAAGCTGAAAAGGAAAGGTTTTAAGTGCAAGAACAGAAAAAAATAACAAGATCCAAGTTGCCTAACCATTTTAGGACTTTAGTATTTATAGGGAAACAAGGAAACCCCTAGTAAACCAAGACTAAACCAAAATACGCTGACTCGGACAGACCATATCGACACTGAACATTGATACACATGTCGATATCTTCTCTTCCCTTGGGTTGTATCGATGCCTCTTGGTCGATATGCACGTCAATACAGAAGGCTTATGAGTTGTATCGGTTTGGCTCACCAAGGTGTGAAGTCGATACAATCGCCCTTTAGTTAAGGCTTATCGATCAAGCAAGTCGATATGGAACCTCGGTATTGTCCTGTCATGTGTATCGGTCTGGGACGTCGATACACTGCTTGATATGGACTCCATTCTGTAGCATTAAGGTGTCTAAGTTGATATGCTTCCTTCACACTTTGCCTCTTCTGTATCGATAGTGGTCGATACTCCCATTGATATGCTCTGTATCGATCACATGATGTTGATATCATCATCGATATTGGTCCATCCGCTTTTGTCTCTTGCCTTGCTCCATTCTTAGCTCACACCCATTGCACCACATGACCTCCACACTCCTTCAGGTACCTGAATAAAAATCCAAATGCATGCAAAATGCAATGCAGCTCCTAAATCTATATTAAATCCTAAATATATGCAAATGGGACAAGAAGAAACAAAATATGCATGTTTAGAGACTAAAACTAGTGATGAATGCAAACTAAAATGGTATAAATAATGGAGATATCACATATACAGGTTAAAATTAAATAGTATAATTAAATCACATATATTAAACATGAAACATTAGTGGCTTATGTGTCATTATCTCAAAATTTTATTTTTTTTAAATTTTAATAATTGTTCAAAATTTAAATAATTTATTTTTACAACCAAACATAATCTTTCTTGCAACCAAACAAAAACTTCTCTAATTATTTATTTTTAATTGTATTTAATGTTTTAAAAATCTGCAATTAGTATTTAGGTTTTTTGTATATAATTTAAACAATTCAATTTAAATAAATATGACAGAAAATTTAAATGAAAAAACATATTCAACATATATTAAACAGGAAGCATTAGCTTAGGTATCATTATTTTTTTTTAAATATTTTTATTGATTTATTTTTCTGTGCTATCCTTATTACCAAACACTTTATTTTAAATCACTTAAATTAAATCGAATTTAAACCGAACCAATCATAAATAATTCGATAATTTCATTGGTTTAGAATATTAAATTAGTTTTTACTAATAGAAATAAAAAATATATCTATGTTTTAGATTTAGAAATATTTATTGTTTTGCAACAGTTTTGGCTCACATATTATACAAACGGAAGAATATTATTTTTCGAAACCTCGGAAAAAAGTAAATGTAAATCTCGCTTTGCATAAGTTTAAATTAAAAACAAGAATAACTAGTTTTTCTCAAATCTCCACTGAACATTTTAGGTACCCAAATATTTTTTAAAACTTAATAAACTATAAAATATTTCTTAAATAATTTTACAAACATTACCATACACGAACGTGCGGGTAGTAACCTAGTTAATCATAAAAAATTACAAAATAGAAAGAAACAAAACACTTACAAAACAACTATATTATGAAACAGAGAAAGTATTTTATGAATATCTGAAACATTTGAAAGAAACCTAATATAAATTCTAACATAATCCTACGTATTTCATTCAAATAGATTATTTATGTTTGACATTAATATGGTAAAAGCATTTTTTTTTATCACCCATATATTACATATCTAACGTCAACACTATAAACAAAGGACGTCATGTCGTTAATTTTACAAAACTACAACTAATGAACAACTGAATTAATTTACAATGCCATTAGGCAAAAGTTACTTTGAAAGATACCTAATATAAATTCTAACATAATCCTACGTATTTCATTCAAATAGAATATTTATGTTAAACAAATTTGGTAAAAGCATATGTCCAAAGATAATACATATCTACCGTCAACAATATAAGCAAAGGACGTCATGTCTTTAATTTTACAAAACTACAACTAATGAATCTTTTTTTTTTTTTTGCTATGAATGTAAATATCATTAATCTGAAGAGTTTAGGATCTTACAAAAACGTTTAATCTAAAATAGAGTTACTTTGGCAAAAAAACAATAAAAATAAGAGAACATGATTAGTGGGATAGCTAAGCTTTATCTGATCCAGGGAGACACCAAAATACGAAACCGTTTTCTTTGTTTTCTTGTGGAGATTGTATTTGTAACTTCTCGGTCAATACATCTGAAGATAGTAGATGTAATGAGCGAAACCTGATTAGGCAGGACATTGTTACGTTGCTTCCAAAGGTGGAAGACTGCTACTTGAACAACAAGCTCCTGTAAGGTGGTAGGGGTTGATCGGAGTTAGCTTTTATCCAAGACTGAACCTCTGCCCATGACTGAAAACCACGATGCAAAGAATCTAGCCTTGAAAGGATCAATCTCCAAATTTATGCACTATACTCACAGGACAGCAGAAAGTGTTCTCTTGTTTCTGGTAATGATGAGCAGAAGCAGCAGCTTTGCGAGAAGTTAAGTCCTCAAGCAACTAGTCTTCATCTTGTTGGGAGCCTGTTAAGGTGCGCAACCCACATTGTAAAAGCGTGCTTCGTAACTGCTTCCTTAAATCAGACAGTGTCAGCCCAATCATGTGCCTCTGCTCTAGGCCTTATCGAGTTCCAAGTTCTAGATGAGGAGAAACCATTGCAATACACACCATCGACAATCCACCATCGAGTTCCAATATACTCGGAACACTTACTGTGGTAAGATGAGCATGGACAGCAAGTGCAGTGTCAACCCTTGGGGAAGGCAGCCTCTAACAACTACTCGAGGAAGCTTCAGAGATCTCTAGGACCCGAAGGACCAATAGCTAACTAATGAACATTTGAATCAATACTATAAAAAAACAAAATCTCTCCACAGAAGGACACATCAGCTTTTTTAATATTTTTTAAGCTGACACATTAGCATAAATGTAAAACCAATCAAAAGAAAACATTAATACACATCATCTACAAAGACACTTTAATTTTTTTATTTTTTTGCAAGAAAATCCAACTAAGAAATTTTTTAATCCCTTTTATTTTTTTGCAAAACTCATTAGAAAGCCCAACTAAATAACCACGAAAGAAACCACCACTTTTTCGCGGAGCTTCGATCACACAAGGGAACCAGCACTTCTTTTTTTTTTGTCTCCCTCTTCGCATTATTGATCTGATTTGCTGTTTTGATGTTCCCTTACTCTGGCGCCGGAACTCCACCCAAATTTTATGATTTCGAAGCTTAGAGACGTTAGATGGAGATAACCACAAATCTTCCTGCCATCAATTGGTACATAAATCACACTTACAACGATCTCATTTACTGGGGACTCAATTATCCTCCTTTGATTGCTTACGAGAGTTACATCCATAAAATTTTTCTTTGAATGTTCAATCATGCCTCTGTTTCTCTCCTCGGCTCTCATGGTGACCAGTCTTATCGTGGGTAAGCTTCAACAACTCATATTGTGGCGATCTATACAAGTTTTTGATCTGATCTGCCAAAGCTGACATTGAAGATAATAAGTTATCAGATTTGACTGCCTCCACCGTTGGTTACGCCTCCGCAGCTTTCTTGAGTTATTTGAAATTTCATCGAGTATCATAGAATTCACATCTCAACATCATCTTCGATCGTCTGCAAGTATACTTCTTTTTTACCAGATTTTATTTGTTTCATGTTTTGGAGACGAAAGCGCAATTTTTAAGGGGAAAATGAGACCATATGATCTGTAACATTACCAGCTCGATAAGGTACCTGATCTGATAACTTGTGCCATATCCTTTAATAAGTGTTTTATTATGTAGTATGTTGATTCTTTGCATCCACTGATGAAAGATAGTTACTTGAACCATTTAACTCTATATAATAATTATGTACTAGATAATAATCCACATCCTGTACGGAGTAAAATAATTATTATTTATTTAGATCTAATATAATTTTAAAATTATATAATAAAGTATAATTAAATTTATATGAAATTTATATAATATTATGCTATAACATTGACAATATAGTTTATTTTATTTTTTTATGAAATATACGATAATTTAATTGTAATGTAAAGTAATTTAAATTTAATTTGAAAATTAAGTAGCATGCATAACACATAATATAGCTGGATAAAAATGCGAAGTTACCATATAGATTTTCTATATCGCGTAATTGATGATATGATTTATTATTTTTACCATTGTCTAAGATTTGGGTATACAATATTTATGTACATATTTAATTACTTTTGACTCTTAAATAATTAAATATTATTAGTTAAATAGTTCGTTTTTTTATAGATTTTAAATTATATTACCAAGGCAACGTTTTAATTACAGAGCTACAATTAGCATATGACTTCTATGGCTAAAAAAATAAAAAACCTGGGAGACGTACAACATGAGCAGAGCTAACTAGAAGCGGCTTAGCTATAAGTTAACCAAGCAGAAAGAAGGAGGGAACAGTCTTTCCCTTTTCTTCTTGCGAGGAGAGTATCACGAATATCACGATCGATATGACTGAAGAGAGTCGATGTTGGAAGAGAGATGTCATTATGCACTCTGTTATTTCTCTCCCGCCATATCCAGTAAATTGTGGCATGGAAAGCGAGCTATTTCAGCACTCGATCCTTCTTGTTGGTGTTACGGGAGAGGAGCCATTGAATAACATCATCCCAAGTCCGAAGATTTGTAGTAGGGCTCCCTAGACGGTGCAGAACCTTGCGCCAAATATCAGAAGAGTATGCGCATCTCAGAAACATGAAGTCTCTGCTTTCATCATGCGTAGAGCGAAGGGTGCAAGTAGGGTCAACACTAAGACCCCAATTTGCTAATCTTGCCTTCACCGGAAGCCTGTCAAGGTTAGCGGAGCAGAAGTTGAAAGCATGCTTTGGGATGTGATGCTTAAATAAGACTGCCTTTGCCCATTGTTTGGCATTAACTAGTTTTTCTGATTCCTTACTTTTTGAAGTTTCCGGTTCCCTCTCAAGAGAAGCAGAGACATGCTTCCCCTTCTGTTTCGCTATTGGTGAGAGAGAACCTGTTTTGAGGTTGACGGGATCCCGTCTTGTAGAGAAAGTGATCCCTTGCCTTTACTTTACTTCTTTCGCGGTATAGTTGACTCCCTGAGTTGAGGTCTCTCGGCTGCATCCCGAGTCTGCTGCTTCTTAGCACGTGGGCAGTTTTTAGTAGCATGAGCGGAAGAGTTACATTTACTGGAAGTAATCTGAGCCGTGGGGCAATGTTTTATGCTGTGACCCACTTCTTGGCAGTTATCACAGATTGGGGAGAGCCATGGACAAGAGACCTCAACTCTATGGACTTCGCCAGAGTCAAACTGAACATGTACAGCTTTGGGAATTGGGACAGACGAGTAAATTATGGTGAACACCTTTGCCACATCCAAATTTGTCATATTGAGAGTTGAGGGGTGGCAGTAAACAGGATGTCTTAGAGCTCCAGCGACATGCTCGAGCCCTTCTTCGGAGAAAAAGTATGGAGGCATTCCTCTGAATTCTAACAAGATGGGAACTTGCGACAGCTCTGGCATAGAAGGGGGCAATCCTAGTTCCCATTTTGCAACAAACATCATATGCCCTTCAATGTGCCAGATTCTTTGCTTCAAAACACGATGTCGAGTAGTAGGACAAGGGATGCAGATGAGCACTGATTTGGGGCCTAGGCAGTGATGTCTCTGGCTTTATTACTCCAGATACCATTGAGAATGGCATGAAGAGCTCCACGAGAGGGAAAATTTTCGTGGAACTGGCTGATACTTAAGGATTCCCAGTGGTTCTGGTTGCGCTGAATTACATCATTTGGGATTTTCACGAAGATTTCACCTGAGTCCAGAAGGAAGGGAGTTCTTTTTTTCTTCATGGTTTCTTTGGGACCTTTGAAAAAGTCAATCCAGGCGGGCTTTGAAGACTTTGATTCCACTTCAGTCGTGGCTGAAGAAGTATTCTCGATACGGTGGTGCGGTAAGCTAATGTATGACTGCAAGTTCAGCTTCCCGTAGCGCAGGGGCTTCTCTTGTAAAGTTTTGAGATATCCTTCTTCCGGGCTGAAATCCCGTCTATCAAACCATTGAAGTATTTTTGAAACACTTTAATGTAAAACGTAGTAGATCAGTTTATCTTGTGTCCAAGTGTGTGTTTAATACAATTGTGGGAAGCTCTACGCTTGACATTGGACTTGCCTCGACTTGTATCTATCGAAAGCATGTCGTTTTGCTCTTCTTTCTGGAAAAATATCCAGAAGGACCTAAAAAAGCCTTTGAAATTAGAATTTGTAGAAATCATTTGAAAATCATTGGAATCTCTTTACAACACTTACACAGGATATTGAAATCATATGCAACAGTGGGACAGAAACAAGTGTTATCAACTCTCCCAAACTTAAATATTTGTTTGTCCTCAACCAAAGTAGAAATCTAAGTAAGGGAAAGAGGTTTGAAAATGTGGAATGTTACCAATATTTTGGAAGTTACAACTCAACCAATTGACCATTTGAGTAACATAACTTAGAAATCGAATTCAAACGTTTCAGTCTAATTACCTTAAGCTTTTCATATGTCCTAAATACGGTTCATGGTCCCTTAAAGTATTTTAAACTATCTGTGTTGACTCCTTTATTCATTTAAGCGTGCTGTCTCTTTCGAGAAAGTATTGGTCAAAGTAACCATAGACTCTTCTCTTCCAAACACTAGAACAAAGACTGTTTCGATACAATTCTCCTACTTTCTCTTCTCTTCCCTACTCTTCTAGAGTGTTTGTCTTATATATTGATGTATTATTTTTCTTAATTTCTTACTTTTATTTTTAATTTTTTAAACTTAGGAATGTTCAATATGCAGTTCCTTGTGAAGAGACCTTTTTGTGAGGCTGAGAGCTGTCATTGTTCATTTTGGAACTCTAGCTGTAATTATTAAACCTAGTTTATTTCTTTTTTTTTTTCTTATAAGAGAAGACCGAAGATAATTTGCTTCTAGCATATCTTGTTAGAGTCTAAAATCGGAGTTTCGATGTACCTTAAGCTCCTTGGTGAGAAGTTTAGATTCATTAGGTGCAGAGTCAACACAAGATACTTTGAGTACACCAGAGATTTTTAACTAATCTAATCCTAAAACCCCTCTAATCTATCCCATCTTAAACCTTAAATAAGACTACTCACTTGTCATGATCAAAACCACAGATTCCAAAGAGAAATAATAGCAAAGCATGATTAGAAAGCAGAATAGAAAAGAAGAGATAAAGACAAACACACAAATTCACTAGAGCAACAGTCTTACAAAGATAAACTCAAAAGGGAAAGGTTTTTAGCTAAGAACAGTAGAGAAAATAATAAGATAAGAGTTGCATAAATATTTTAGGACTTAAAGTATTTATAGGGAGGCTTAGAATCCCTAGTAAACCAAAGGAAAACCAATTTTTAAGCTGACTCGGCTGGACTATATCGGTATCTTCAGTCGATACACACATCAATATTGGCTCTCCTTGAGGTTGTATCGACGTGGTCTTGATCGATATGGTGATCGATACATCAGGCTTCAGGGGTGTATCGGTTTGACCCTTCTCGGTGTAGACATCGATACAATCACCCTTTTTCTAAGACATATGGAGCAAAACCAATTCGATATGCTCTTCGATATTGTCCTGTCTCTGGTGTATCGACTTTGATGCCCGATACACTGCCTGGTACAAACCCATCTTGTTGTATCAAGGTCTGTCCTGGTCGATATACTCCTCTGTACGCCCTGCTCCTTCTGTATCGACATCAAGTATCGATACATAGTCTGATATATGCCATATCGATCAGACTTCATCGACATCCTGCTCGATACTGGTCCATCCGCCTTTTCCCTTCTTCTTGCTCCACTCCTAGCTCACATCCATTGACCACTTGGCCTCCAGACACCTTCTAGTACCTGAATAAAACTCCATATGCAAACAAAATGCAATGCAACACCTAAAAATACACTAACTCCTAAATGTGTGCAAATGGGACAAGAAGAGGCAAAATATGCATGTTAATGGACCAAAACTATTAATGAATGCATGCCAAGATGATATAAATAGTGGAGATATCAACACCCCCACACTTGATTTTTGCTTGTCCTCAAGCAAACAAACTAAGACAAGAAGGGAGTGAGGTTTGAAGGTGGGCACTCAATTCCTAAAATGCTAAGGTAAAGAAGTGAAATCAATGTCCAAGTGCCTAACTGTAAGATGCAAAACATAATCAGTTATACTTTAAAAAACCTAGCCATGCTTATCCAGTTTCAAAATGATCTCTAGCTCAGCTTAGTCAAATGCTCAAATCAATCAACTCTTTAACATTCAATTAAACTTTGTAATCAATAAATCATATTCAAATAAATCAAGTGGAATCATTTGGCTAAGGGATAAGGTCATTAGATAACAATGATCTAATCAAAATGTCGGTTCAAATGCAAGAGTTTCTCTCAAAAAGAAATGAGCTTAGGCATAATGCTAAAGGTGAAGCACAACTTATGCTAAATAGATTACTATCTACCCAATACCTAAATTGTTCTAAACCCAAAACTCTTAACCCAAACCAAACCCAACCCTAGCTACCCTTTTCTTAACACTCTTCCTTCACTCTCCACACTTAACCATTTTTTTCAGGGAAGCTTCTTCTTTGATCTTACCATGTTGTGGCCTTCTTTTTGCTCTTTTGTTGTGGGCGCTTGTTTTTTGTAGTGGGGAGTCTCTTTTGCTTCATCACTTTGATGCATTAGGATTTTGTGCCTTCTTTGTTGTTGTTGCTGAGACTCCATCTTCATAATGGCCACCCTTTTTGAGATTATTTGGTTCCACACATGCTGAGCTTTTGCTTAACTGCCCTTTTTTGTTTTTATTCCCTTTTCCCTTTTCCCTTTCTTTCTTCTCTCACCCACTTCTTTTAGATCAACATAAAACTGAAATCCGCCCAGACCTATTATTACCATCCTAATCCTATGTCTTACTCAAAGTGAAGAGCTAGTTCTAGATAGCAACCAATCCTTGTAGTGCCAACCTAACACTTTATGCTTAGTTCATTTAAAAATAGGTCTCACACTCAAAAGATAGTGTTTAGGCTTGAAAGGAGGGTAAGGTTAAGGTATGGTAACTGTCCTTAATGGTGAGGATCAGCTATTTCGACTAGCAAGAGTGGTAAAAAGAAAGAATGAAAGTCCAAATATGTATATGGGTAATCCATGAAACCACTTTTCATTGCAAACACATCATAATTATCAAGTCAAATTTATTGTTCTAATAAATAGAGGTGATTTTCAATGAGCAAACGATTTCAGCATGAGGTTAGAGGATCAAATTTAGCATTCAAAACATGGACATTTGACCACTTAGATATTGAAATCATTCCTAAACACTTAGCATTTTACAAGAAGTTATCATCATTGTGCCCTATGCAAATGCACTGCAATCCTATATGAAAAAGACTAGACTCAATCTTAAACAAATGAATGCAACTATATGAATTTTTTTCGTTTTGCAAAAATGCAAAATATTTTAATTTTTTCGATCTTTTTGATTTTGAAATGCCCTTAGATGAATGCATAAGACTCTTATGCAAATAAAAACTAAGAAAAGAGAACACAATGTTAAATACACAAAGCCCTCCCTCACACTTAAATTACAGAGTCCCATTGTGTAATAAAAGATGAGACAGAGATGCAAAAATTAAAAAAAATATGCAAAGCTTAAAATGGTAAATACAAGGGAGGAGTTTTTGGTACCTTAGAAGGTGTGTTTGGAGGTGTAGGAGGCGCATGAATGATCCTCCATGATGTCAATGTTGTGGCTACTATTAGGCCTCTCCCTCCTTGTGTTTCTTCTCCTCCTTGGCGCCACTTGAGCAGAAGCTCTTGGTGGCACCCAAGCTCTTATCTCCTCATAGCCAGCAAAAGAGCACCTTCTACTAGGTGCTCTAGCCATCCCTAGGCTTTCAGCTTCTTGCTTTTCTTGAGGAGCAGAACTAGAGGCTCCACTTGAATTCCTCTTAAGGTCCTTGATCTTTGCTTTCATGCTATTCATTCCTTTCACCAACTTCTTGATGGTTTTATCTTGCTATTTATTCCATCTTTGCAAGAGGTTGATGTGTTCTTGGACCTTCTTCAAATGATCTCCTTGTTGAGACAAATCATTAGGCTGGAAGTGGTACTCCTCACTGCTGTAGCTTGGAGAATCTGGTTCTCCCTCTTATTGAACACCTTCTTCCATTTTTCCTCCTTCATATACAACAAGATGATAGTCTCCTTGAGGAAGAAGAGGAGTGTTGCGCCTTGGTGATGGTGGGGGGGATGAAGCGCCTTCTTGATAAAGCAATTGTTGGGGAATGAGAAAGCACAGGCTGTATGGATTGGAGATGGATGTGAGATGCTGGTTTAGTAGGAGCACCTTTGCAGCTGTGCCATCTATATGGATAAAGTTGTAGATGAACTTGTCACCCACATTTTCTCCAAGGAATCTTGACTTCTTCAGATATTGCATGTCTAACCGTTCAACCTTGGCTATTGGTGGTCCTAGCACAACTCCTGCAGCTTCCATTAATGAAGAGACAAGTACTTCACAATAAATCTTTGGCGCCTTGTCATCATTGGTTAACATCCAATGCTTGATGACAAGAAGCTACTGCATGAAGATGGTGGCCATTCCAGTTGTTCCATCAGTTCCTTTACGCTCCACCCCTTGTCTTCTGTAGTCCAAGATGTTGATCAGACTTTGGTCAATAAGCTCCCATTCGTCACCTTCAACAGCGCCACTTTTCCTTCTTGCAAAGAGGCTATGCGCCAAGATTATTATGCACGTATCTGATGGTTGGGTTCCTTATCAAAGAAGCCTTGCTTCTTCCTGGCTTGCAAGCGCCTCTTGCAACATGATCCCAAAGGCTGATCATCTCATCCTTGCTAATCCCCAAATTCTTCCCTCCAGAGCTTCCATAAGAGAACCCAAAAGCTTCTTCAATGGCTGAGAAGGACATCCTAGAATTCCATCTTGAAACTCTGAATGTGATGAAGCCATCACCATCCTCTTCAGGAGTCTCCTCACCAAACTCATTTAAGATGACTTCCAAGGTTGCAAAAAACTGAAGCACCTGCACTTTGTTGGTTGTGTGAGGATTTCCCACAAGCCTAGACAGCTCCATTGTCTCTATGAGAGATCACAATCCTCCTGTATCCACAAGGTCTTCATTCTTGGCACATGGAGATACCTTGAAAGCCTGACATCCACCTTTTGGAACAGATCATAAAGCTGTCTTTGAGCAGGAGTGGTTGAGCTGTTCTTCTTAGGTAAGACCTTCTCACTAGGGCCAACATCAACTTTTTTCTTCCCTTGAGCCTTAGCGCTTGGACTCCCCACTTCTTTAGCCTTTCCCTTGGCTTTCTCATGCTTCTCCACCTCTTTGTCGGCGTTACTTCTTGTTGTTCTCCCCATAGTACCCAAAAAGACAATATTATCAAAATGGAAATGAGAACCATGGTTTGAGCAAAAGACAAAGCTTAATGTTGTGAAATTCACACAATGAAGAATTGATTTACTTAAACAAATGTAAACCTCTATCAGATGTGAAGCAGCCAGATAAGCGAAGCATGCAAATAATTATAATTTTTTTATCGATAATTAGATAAGCATGAATTCTAGCATGGTCAAGCTAACAATGGGTGATTAAATGCTAATGCAAAGCAAAACAATGTATTTGATAAGCAAATGAATAGAAATTAAAGGCACTTCATAAGTCAAAAACAAATGTTCACCATGCAAAAATAACATAACTAAACCAAGAAGCAACAATCATTGACTAAACTAGAAACTACTTAACAAAATTCAATTCTTAAGTGATAGAAGCAAAGTTTAAACAATTTAAAAAGTTAAGAGACAATACCAGTAGAGGTTTGGCTCTCCTAGACACTTAAGAACTATAGAGTTTCGAGTTTTTTGGTTGTAAAGTAGAGAAATGCGAGGGAGCGAGAGAGAGAAAAGGGAGATGGGTTTATATAGAAGGCTAGGAAATATGTTTTTAGGGAACAAGGGGACAAGGAGTGCCTAGGAGAGGGCACACTACTGCTTGGGAAGGGGAAGGATTCAAATTTGAATTCCCTGATCTAGTTTGACAAAGGAGGGAAAAATTTAAACTGAGAAACACTTACCTCGGCGAGAATATCGGGCTGTCAAACCAATACACTGGTCGATATTGACCATATCGACTTGGTTTTCTCGATATTCATGTCGATATCAGGGGTATGGGCACTTGTAATGGTCGATACGCACGTCGATATTTCCTTGTGTCTCATGTATCAACTCCTAGTACCTCGATGCATTGTCCGATACTCATCAGGATGTTTGGCTCTCCTAAAAACTTAAGAATTATAGAGTTTCGTATCTTGTGGTTGCAAAGTAGAGAAATGCGAGGGAGAGAGAGAGAAAAGGGAGAAGGGTTTATATAGAAGGCTAGGAAATATTTTTTTAGGGAACAAGGGGACAAAGAGTGCCTGGGAGAGGGCTCACTACTGCTTGAGAAGGGGAAGGATTCAAATTTGAATTCCCTGATCTAGTTTGAACAAGGAGGGAAAAATTTAAACTGAGAAACACTTACCTCGGTGGGAATATCGGGCTGTCAAACCGATACACTGGTCGATATTGACCATATCAGCTTGGTTTGCTCGATATTCATGTCGATATCATGGGTATGGGCACTTGTATTGGTCGATACGCACGTCGATATTTCCTTGTGTCTCATGTATCGACTCCTAGTACCTCGATGCATTGTCCGATACTCATCAGGACTGTCCGATATCGAGCAGGATAGCTCGATACGTAGGCCGATATGATTGTGCATTCCCTTGTATTGGACTAGCATATCGATACATAGCTCGACATACATTAATACATGCGGTTAATCGCCCTTTATCCTCTTAGTTAAGGCATATCGACATGGTATGTCGATACGTTGCTCGACATTCACCCCAAAGTGTTGTATCGAAATGGCATCCCAGTACACTTGCCCGATTGATACTAGAGTTTTAAGCTCTTTCTCAATCACCCAAAACTCATACTAGTCAGTTGTAGTACAGTCATGGGGTTTTTATCAATCCAAAGGGGTTAGTTAGATGCCACTAAGATTGTATTAGAATGCTTAAAGTTAAGTGAAATCAGAGAAAGGGTTGTTTAAACTTCTAATTTTTCAACATAATTGAATCATGAACCAAGCATAACTTAAGAAAGCAATACTAAATAATGATCCAATGCAAAACAGAGCAAACAAAACAGAACACTAGGCAAATTCAAAATTCAACATATTAAAAGCAAGGATCCTAGATGTGGTTATTGACTTTGGGGAATTCAAAGGCAATACTAAGCTGTTATAAAACTCAATGAAAATGCAAACAAACAAGCAATGCTAATTCCTAGGCACATAGTTCACAATCAAATCCAATCTCTTGGCAAATAACACTCTTCTAAACATCCTAGCAAGACAAACTCTCATTAGTGCTAGAATCAATAACAAGCAAGCTAAATCAACTCTATTCAAGCTAAAATACTCCTTAGACAGTCAATCTCTTGAGCTAAGATAAGCAAATCCTCTATTAAATAAGATCAGCATTTCATCAGACACTTGGTGGGCATAACAGAAAGCCTAAATCTAGATTCATGTCATCAAGATAAATATTGCATAAATACAGATTAATAAAGAGGAATCATCATAATTTAACACTAACAAGTACTAATCAAGCCTCTAACTTTTTCTAATCTACCACATCTAAATCCCTAAAAGTTACCACTCACTCTTCATCATGAAAAAATACCAAATCACAAGAGGAAAATATGTTAAACATGAATAAGAGAGAGATTAAAGAAGATTAAATAAGGTAAATACAAAACTTAGATTAAAGAGATGATCTTAGTCTAACAAAAATTCAAAAGCAATCAGAAAACTAGCAAGAACAAGAATTGGCTAAAAACTATTAGTCCGAGCCTATTTATACTAAAAGACAAATGACTAGAAAAGTGGCATACTTGTAATTAAAAGCATTTCCGACTAGGCCAACATCGAGCACATATGCTCGATGTGGATGATCGATGTGAGCCTTCGGAAGCCCTACATAGACCTTGTGTTGATCGATGTGCTTGATCGATCTGAAGACTTGAAGCTCCTCCCCGTTTACATCCTTTATGCAAATAGAATGCAAACTACAACCTAAATGAAACATAAGTCTAAAACCAAAGGAAAATGGGACTAAAGAGAAGAAAAACGTGCAAAAGGAGACTAGAATATGAAATAAATGCAAGCCTAAATGATGTCAATATGAGAGATATCACCGATACTAATGCCAGTTAATGGATATTGATGATTTTTTACCCCGATACTATGCCAGTTAAGGCACATCGATTTTGACCCTTCTGCGCCTCCTTCCTTCTTCCAACCTTGGCTCCTTTTTCCTCATCTTGAACTTAATTAATAGGGACACGAAAAAACATTCACACAAACATAAAAACATAAGAAAGCATAAATATATACAAGGATAGCATGGGATTACCTCCCAAGTGTGCTAGTTTAGAGTCACTTAGCTTGATTTTCTTTGGCTCCTTAGTTGTGGTAAGGAGCAGGATTCATGGAACTTCTTAGTGGAACCTTGCTTCCTTTGACCCTCTTGGTGACTCCATCTATCTTGAGTACATCAAAAGGCTTAGACCTTCCTTCATGCTTCATCTTGTAGGACAGTTCCCCACCCTTAGAGCCAATTGGTCTCAAGTCCACTCCATCTTCGATAAGACCCAGCAGAATTTCATTACCAGAATTCGAAACATCGACTTTGAGGACCTCCTCTTCAGTGGTTTCACCAAACAGCTTGGAAAGACAACATCCATCAAATCTTGCACCAACATAACCTTCAAACTCAGGCACATGCTTAGCATCTCCCTTCAGCTTCTTCACCGCCATTGAGAAAGCTTGTTCATCTTCTAGCTTGTTTCCCTTGGAGTCAAAGTTCAGCACTTTATCCATGGTTACTCTCAGAAATATAGTGCACTCCTTTGCATCAAACACTGCCCCAGCTGAAGCCAAGAAAGGCCATCCTAAGATGATGACATTCTTTATGTTCCCCTCAACATCCAAGACTAGAATGTCTGTTGGGATTACTACACCCTCTATCTTCATGGGGGCATTTTTAAAAGCACCAAGAGGTGTCTTGATTGTGCCATATGCTATGGTCAGAGACACATTACTCTGTTGGAATGAGGTGTACCCCAACGCCTTGGCTGTGGAAGAGGGTAACAAGTTGATGCTTGCACCTAAATCACAAAGACAACTTGATATATCATGGTTATAATGGTTTTTAACCATGATATAAGTCATTTTTATTGAGTCTTTTTGGTCTTTTTAGAGTCCTAGAAGAGTCTTTGCAGTTTATAGCATGTCTGGAGTATAATTGGAGATATTGGAACCTTTTGGAGCATTCTGAGTTGAAGCCACGAAGTACCAAGCTCGAAGCAGAAAGTATCCCATATGGTGACGCTCGTCACCACCCTTGATGACGCTCATCACCCATCAAGGAAGGAGCGTGGCTGTTTTATTAAAAGTATGAAGGAGATTTGCAGTATTTCCCCAGAAGTTCCATTATTTACAAGAAGACCCCAGATCGTGTTTAGCCTCTATTTATTAGGTTTTTCAGCCATTGTTGGCTATTATCTTAGTTTTAGAGAATTCAGAGAGCTTAGAGAGAGATTTATTCAGAGCTTTTTGGGGAGACAAATCCTGTACTCTTTTGAGAAGATTTCGAACCCCTCTATTCTTTTACTCTTTCTCTTAATGCAATATTATTCAGTTATGTTTTGTGATTCCATGATCATGTCTGAGTAATCTGCTAGTTAAGTTAGGGCTTTTCAAGGGTTAATGAAGAGATTGTAGAATCGCTATCTGTTAGGAATATCTTATGGCTTTTCATCTCTGCTTGCTTTAAAATCGAATTTCTGAGACACATCATCTAAAAATCCAAAATTCATAGGTTGTTAAATATATGTGAGAGCATTATTCATAACCTGAACTAGTATTTGATGGGCAAAACAACTTAGTGCAAAGAGATTTGGCTTAGGAGTTTTGTAAACAGTTGAATCTGATCATTCATGCATGCTTAGGTTGTTAGGGTTTGCAAAGAGATTTGAAAATCTGTGGTTTAGGCATAGATAACTTCTGCAATGAGAATTGATTGGATATACATCATTGATTCATGTTTAAAACGGTTCTTAATCATTCCTGATTTCCTGCATTCTACATTCTTGGATTCAACCTGCGAACTGTCCTGACTTAGCGCTTTTAGTATTCTGAAACTTAGATCATCTTAGAAAATCCTTTGCTTGCTCTTATTTATTCATTCGCATTACATACATTATATCTTGCTTAGCATAATCCGAACCTACATTTGATAGTGTAGTCTGCATTACTCCCTTGGGATTCGATACCCCTTGTACTACAACTGCTTTTGCTGTGCACTTGCAGAAGTTTTATTTGGGTAAAACCTGACCCTATCACAACTCCGGAAAGTCTTCCCTTTAAGTTGACAAGGATGAGTGAAACAACCAGAATCATCATGCTTCTTGATATCTAATACCTCAGCCTTAGCTATAGACTCTTTCAGCTCATTCTCCACATCAACACCTCTAAGCTTCTTCTGAGTAGCATAGAGAGTGGTGTACTTCTCCACATGCTGTTTTTTGAACCTTTCCAGGAAAAGGGAGAGCTGGCTTGCGAGGGGAAAGATCATAGATGTTGTCTTCCTCCTTTTCAGTATCAGTCACAAGTGGTGCAGTCTTCTTCTCTTCATTGGTGGCTTCTTCAAGAGACTCTTCTTTGGCATCTTCTTGGCCGGCGTCAGTTGCTAGAGACTCCTCTCCCCAAGTCTGAAGTTCAATGTCCTCATTTAGCAATGAAAGGAAGTCCTCTATGATGGCCTCTTCTTCCACCAAAAGAGACTCTTCCTTCGTAGCTTTAGCATTGCGGAACTCCTTAGGGTTAACTCTGATTTTCCAGGAAGGTTTCCTTGAGGTTAAGGTCCAGCAATGCTTCTGTTATTCTGAAGTGTCTTAAATCTTGAAGTCAACCCATCAATCTTAGTTGAGAGCTCCACATTGAAAAGTCCATCCTGTTATAAAATTCAACAAACTTCTTGGTGATCTCCACATATGTAGCTTGTTGCCCTTGAAGGAGATGGTTTTAATCATACTAACATCTGCCTGATTCCCAAAACAAAAAATTTGGGCACTCTTTCAACATACAGCTCGATTGGACTATGGAATATCTCCTATAAAATCATTTCTAAAATTCCGGTCTCACGTTGAAAGCCTTACCTAGATTCATTTGTTTCTGAATCACAAGCTGCATTTATTCAAGGGTGATTGATTTCTGACAATGTCTTAGTCGCTCATGAACTTATGGATTCTTTAAAGTGCAGAAAAAGTATCCAAAACATACATGGCAATCGAAACTGATATGAGAAAAGCGTATGATAGAGTAGAATGGAGTTTTCTTGAAAGTACTATGAATGCTGGTTTTAATGAAAGATGGATTGATTGGATCATGGCTATGGTAAAATCTGTCACATATTCTATACTCATTAACGGAAAACCCCACGATTATATTGTCCCTCAACGTGGTCTGAAACAGGGTGGTCATATGTCTCCTTACTTATTTATTCTATGTGCAGATGTCTTGAGTCATATCCTCGACCAAAACATTGCCTAAGGAAAAAAAAAGGAATCAAAATAGGAAATGACGTCCCAAGAATCACTCATCTCTTTTTTTTTTGCAGATGATTCCCACTTCTTCTGCCAAGCTAATGAAAAGAATTGCACTGCCCTCCGTGATGCTTTCCGAATCTACGAACATAGTTCGGGATAACGCCTAAATCAGGATAAATCTATGATAACTTCCGGCTTACATATCCCGGGAATGAGACATAAATAACTGAAAACATGTCTGGGAATAATGAATCATGGAGGAGAAGGGAGAGTATCTTGGACTTCCGGAAAAATTTTGGTAGAAAGAGGAAAGAGATGTTCACCAATATCACAAATATGGTCAAACAAAGAACCAGTTCATGGAGTTCAAAACTTTTAAACCATTTTGGAAAAGAAGTTTTACTTAAATCAATTGCGATAGCAATGCCTGTTTATTCGATGTCGTGTCTTAAGCTTCCGAAGCATGTAACTTCAGAGCTTACTAGCATTCTCACCCAGTTTTGGTGGGGAAATGATTCACAATCCAAGCGCATTCCTTGGGTAACTTGTAAACTTTTACAGTTTTTAAAACATGAGGGTGGTTTGGGGTTTAAAGATTTTGAAAAATTCAAGGATGCACTGCTTGCAAAGCAAGCATGGCGACTTCTAACGCATCCCACTTGCCTTTTCTCAAGAATATATTACTTTAAAGATGATCACCCTCTGCAAGCAAAAGCGCACCCATATCAATCTTACGGTTGGTCTTCTCTTCTCTGCGGCCTTCAAGTAATCAAACAGGTATCTTGATACATGGTTGGAGATGGTTCAGATATAAGGGTGCTTCACGATAACTGGATTCCGAGTTAACCCCCTAGACCAGCACAACCCACGGGTGAAAGGTCAAATATACTTGTTTCAGACTTGCTTGGAACAACTTCCCTATACAGAACACAGTTTCTGTTCAAGATGTGGACTTAATCCAGTATCTCTATTTAAGTAAAAACAACATCATCGACCGGTTGGGTTGGAACTACACGGTTAAATCTAGCTATTGGTTCTTACGCCATCATTCGTAGTTTCAATCAACGGCACCTAATCCCCCTAATGGTGATCCCATTCTTAAAGGTAAAATCTGGAAACTAAATATAATGCCCAAATTAATGCACTTTCTATGGAAAGTACTATCACAAGCCATAAGTACTGGTACAAGACTACAATCTCGGGGGATTGCTGTTGAGGATACTTGTATACGTTGTGGTTGAGAACCAGAAACAATTCACCATCTTCTATTTACTTGTCCTATCTCCACTACAACTTGGCGCTTATCTCAAACACCTATTACAGCCCTCACCTCCCCCTCCCATGACACTGAATCTACTATTCGATTGATCCTTGACAGCCAAGATAATAATAGCATCTCCGATACTGAGAGATTACTACCCTTTTGGCTATTATGGCACATCTGGAAATTAAAAAACTCCTTAATCTTCAAAAAAAGACAATAACTCCAATCGATGATGTCAACAAGGCACAGGTTAATGTTGTTGAATGGCTACATAAAAGGACTACCAAACACTTTTCAAATGTGACTATGACGAGGTTTTTTATCCGGCCATTCAACAAAGTTTTGCAGGCTGGACAATACGAAATTCTCCTGGCTCCTGCGAATATTGGGGCTCTACTCAAATAGGACAGTCTTCATCATGTCTTGAGCCAGAAGGTAAAGATTTGCTAATAGCATTGCAAAATACTTGGAATATGGGAATTACAAAAGTAATCTTCGAAGGTGAATGCCAGATACTTGTCAACCTAATTCATAATACAGAGCAAGACTTTGCGATTTTCAACCTGTTAGCTGATATTATATATTGATTACAAAAAGTCAAAATGTCGATATACTCATGTACACCGAGAATGTAATACTGCTGATCATTCTTTAGCTACAAATTCTAAGATACAAAACTCCTACTAGAGTGGTTGTAATATCCTTCATCTTGGCTGCATTCTATATTGTACTCCAATAAAGAGTTCTATATGAATAAGTTATGTTTTCGACAAAAAAAAAATTACATAATAATATTATATAAAAAACCTTTTTTGTTATATACTATTTAATAAATTGCATAATGATATTAATAGAAAAAAATATATAGTATTCTAAATTATTTCCATAATAATTTTAATAAAAACATTTTTTCTATTATATTATTTTAAAATAATTATATTTTAATAATTAAAATTTAAATAAAATAATTATATTTTTTAGATAAATTATAATTTCCATCGGAAAATGCCTGTTAGAAACACGTCGAAAAAACAAATGTTGGAAAACTGTGAAAAAATATCTGTCAGAAATTTCTGACGGGCTTTAGTCCATCAGACATTTCTGACAGATTTCGACGGATTTTTTTCCGATAATCTGGATCTGACAGTCGAAATCCGTTAGAAGCAGCTGTTTTCTTGTAATGAAGGCTCTTCCAACAATGTGGCGAGGCACCTTCCATCAAAAACTCTCTCCATCATACTCGTTTATGAGTAGAGAATCATCAGCCTCCGCACTTTCTTCTTCAATAGAGTAAACTTGTTCCTTAACCTTGTACTTCACACCTTTGGTGTCAAACTTCAAAATGTTGTTGACTCCCACTCTTAACTCAATGAACCTTTCTTGACATCTATTAGGGCTCCTGCTGCAGCTAGGAAAAGTCTACTGAAAGGCTCAATGTTTCATCTATTTAAAACTACTGCAAGTGCACAGCAAAACAATTATAATATAAAGAGTTATCAAATACCAAGAGATTTAAATTGCTACAAAACAAATTTTAGATTTAAATTCAGCTAAGAATAAATAAATGTAATGCAAATAAACAAGAAAAAAACAGCAAATGATCGATTTCAGGGTTTTAAAATCAAGAAGACAAATCACTAGGCCTTAGGAATTTCTCAGGTTAAATTCTAAGTTCTAGAATGAAAACTGTCAGGATATTTATTTAGGAACCATTCTAGAACTCAAAACATAAATTGTAAAAAATCAGCATCTGTTGCAGAGATTATCTATCTCTAAATCATAGAATTTCTAATTCTTTTGCAAATTCAAACAATTTAGACAAGCAGTAAAATCAGGTTCAAATATTCAGAAATCTCTAAACAAAATTCCTTTGCAGATAGATATTTTGTTCATCTAAGATATGTTCTGGAGACTGACAATACTTTCGCATCTATTAAACAACCCAAGATCTGATATATAGGTAATCAATCCTAAAAACAGTGTTAAAGCTATCTTGATGAAGAACAAGCAGATTAATCCTAACAGTATTTCGATTCTAATAACTAATCATCCACCACTGAAAAACCCAAAACATAGCTAACAGATTACTCAAACATGGTGAATAGACAAAACATCATGAAAGAAAGGCATTGCATAAAATAGAAGAATAAGATACAAAGGGGGTTTATAAAACTCTATGAGAACAGAGTATGGATAAAACTCATAATCTAATCGCTCTCTAAGTCTCAATGAGACTAAGATAATGGCCTAACAAAGTCTCTGGAAACCTAAATACAAGTCTAAAACACGAGTGGGGCAAGTTTGAAAATAAGGAAACTTCTGAAAAAAACTTGTAATTCTTCAGGAATCTTTTAAAACTCGCGAATAAGTCTCGACCATGATCAGTGTCGATCGAGACACACGAGTAGTGTCAACCGACACACACGACACATGTACATAAATCGTCTCCGACTTTATCTTTTCAGTAGCAATCTCCACAATGTTCCAAAATGCTCTAAAATCTCTAAATATGCTCCAAACGTACCTAAGCCTGCAGAGTCTAAGAAAATACCAAAAAGACTCTATAGACAAGATTTATATCACGGTCAAAAACCATAAACACCATGATACATCTACTCTTCCAGACTAAGCTTTTGCTTGCCCTCAAGCCAAATAGAAAACTAAGAATGGACTCGAGGTTTGAAAACTGAAACAATCTGCAAATCTATAGTAAAACCACATTTACTAACACTCTTGAATACATATACCACATAGATAACATTAGGTAGTAATTAAGTGTATTTTACCACACGCTCAACAATATCCCAAATAGAACCCTAATCCCTTAGAAAAATTCAAAATTTCTACTGTCAATCCCTTTCATTTAATTAGGTGAGGTCTCATTGAAGGAGTATCGATCAATGAAATTATAGATTCTTTCCCTTCCAAGCTCTTGGACAAAGGCAAACTCGGTACAGTTCTCTTATTTTCTCTTTCCGTAGTTGATTTCTTTCTACTTTTCTATGGTGTCATTTCTATATTTTTTTATCGACTTGTCTCTTCTATTGTAGCCTAAGAATGGTGCTACTCATTATTTTGTTCCTTGTTAGGAGACAGGTTCATGAGTACTCACTAGTTATGTTCCTTGTGAGGAGGCCGGTTTGTGAGTGTGCACACCATTTTTGTTTTTTTTATAAAGAAAATCAAAGAGACTGCACCTAACCTATCTTGTCAGTGCTGAAAGAGAAATCAGGTTCAATGTATACCAAGCCCCAAGCCCCAAGATGAGATTAACAGCAGATTTTCCAAACTCTCCATAAACCTGAACCTTCTCTGTTAGACTGATCCACCTACAATGTTATACATAGTAAAATCTGCAATCAACTTCTATGGCAATGGTTCTTCAAGTGTTAATGTTTTATGGCTAGTTCCAAGAAAAGCTGGTAGTTTCAAACTAAGTTTTGATGTAATAAAACAATTTAGACTGACTCTCAAAACAATGTCAGCAACCACATCCCCTGTGTTATTTAGCCTGAAGTTGGTAAAAAAGAAGAAGTGGAACCGATTGAATAAATAGGAGAGAAGTGCATGCCTGTGTTCACGCTTGGTGTTGATTGATACATTTACTCCAAAGTTAGCACTCTTAGATCACTCAAGTACAAGTTAGAGGAAACAACACATAACATAATCTGATAAGTTCAAACATGTTCAAAATCAAAATACATAACTGACAAACTGACTCAAAGGAAACAGAAAAACTGAATCAAGGTATAGAAAAATAAAAGGGAAAGAGAAAAAGTAACCAAGATAGATAGTGGAACTGGTGTAGCAGGGAGAACGCAACCACAATTTGACAGCACAGCTATGGCGTTCCAGATTCTCTTGAATCTCTGAACCACATGTCTTTGAAATAGAGCATGGTCCATAGGTATCTCGGGAGCAACATGAAGCTAATGAGGGCCAATAGCATATGGTGTGGTAGGAGCTCTAGCCGCTCTAGCTCGTCGCGATGACCCTCTCGCAAGGTTATCAAGTGGCACATCCTCAGTAGAAGAAGAAGCACCTCGGGAAGAAGCTCCTCTTCGTCGTGTGGGTGGAAAAGTTATGAGTAAGGTCGAGTTAGGCTGAAAACAGAGCAGTAATGCCTCACCCTGGATGGTGGTGAGCTCTCTCACTAGCAGTGGAGTCATACACTGCGCTCCCGTCCCACTGAAAAAAGTCCAAAGTTTGCCAAGTGATATATCATGGTTTTTATCGGTTTTTGACCATGATTAGAGTCTTGTTTAAAGTCTTTTTGGTATTTTTCGAGTCTTTACAGGATTAGATACGTTTGGAGCATAATTGTGAATTTGGGAGCATTTTGAAGCTATCCTAAATTTATGGCTGAAAAGAGCATCTTAAAGCAGTATTTGGTGCATGATGTCGATCAACACCTACCACTGAGTGTTGATCCACACCGATCGTGGATGCGAGCTGGAGTTTTTAAAAGATCTCTGAAGAATACAACTTTGCCCAGAAGTTTTCCATTAGTTGCAAACTTGCCCCTGTTCTGTTTAGACGTGTATTTAGGTTTTCAGAGCCATTGTTAGGCTATTATCTTGTTTTCGTTGAGACTAAGAGAGAGATATGATTCAGAGCTGTTGGGAAAATAAATCCGTACTCCGTTAGAGAAGAATCTCGAACCATTTTAATCTTTAATTAATTCTTTTAATGCGATTTACTTCAGTTATGTTTTGTGTTTCAATTTATATGTCTGAGTAATCTGCTTGTTAGGTGATGGGTTACTCAAAAGTTGATAATGAATTGCTAGAACCGCTTGATTGGTAGTATAAATCATTTAGTTCTTCATGTGGATTGCTTTAACACTGGTTTTAAGATTGATCACCTAGAAATCACGTCTTAGGTTGTTTAATAGATGTGGAAACAGTGTTAAGCACCAGAACTATCTTATATGAGCAAAATAACTAATTACAAAGGAAGTTGGATTAGGGATTTTGTGAACATATCGAACCTGAAATTCAATGCTTGATTAGATTGTTTGAATTCGCAAAGGAATTTGGGATTCTAGGATTTATTCATAGATAATTGCAATGGAAGTTAATCGATTTTACACTTGTGTTCGAGTTCAAGAACGGTTTTAATAAATTATCCTTTCAATATGTAGTCTGTGATTTATGTCAACTTGCGAGTTTCCTATTGCCTAGTGCCCTGTCTCATTGATATTAAGACATCTGCTTACTTTTATTTGCTATTTTGTTTTACTCTATATTGATTCGCTTAGCTGAATTTGAACCTAAAGTCTGTTGTGCAACAATCTTAAGTCACTATGGATTCGATACCCCAAGTACCGCATTGACCTCTTGATTTGAGAGAGTAGCTTTAGAGCAACTCCAATGGTAACACCATTAGAAGGGGTCTTAATGATTAATTATTAATATTTTGTGTACTTAATGTATATAAGACCCTTTGTAGGATTTTGTTGTTTTTAACCATACAATGGAGATACTTTATTGGGTGTTAAATAAATTTATGTAAAAACTTAGTTTAACTACTTTTAAAACATAATACATTTTCATTAAGGTAACATAGAAACATATAAATTATAGAAGTGCAATTCTGAAATTGGAAAAACCACTTAATTGAAATCTTCACTTCCACCAAATTTTTGCCATATATGTTCAACAAAATCAGCTTTCAATTGTTGATGTCTTGTTCTATCACAAAGTTGATTGCGAACGGCCATCATATTGCTGAGATTTGTAGGCATATCGGTAGAGTACGTCATATCCACTTCTGAAGTTCCTTAACCGTGTTCGAAATCTTATAAATCAATTAGATTGTATCCATCTCGCTAGTCTTCTACTAACATATTATGTAATATGATACATGCTATCATAATTTTTCCTATGCCCGAAAGATCCCCAAAAAGGGTTGGGTTTTTAACATTTTTAAACCAAGCTTACAAGACTCCAAAAGCACGCTCGACATCTTTTCTGACTGATTCTTGATATGTAGCAAGTAATGAGTCTTTCAAACGTTGTGGAAGTGAAATAGATTGGATAAAAGTTTCCCATTTCAGATAAATACCATCAGTGAGATAGTACGCCAAATTATACTTGTGTCCGTTGACAAAGTAATTCACTTTTGGAGCTTTACCTTGTATTACATCATCAAAAACTGGTGAGCGATCAAGAACATTAATATCATTTAAGGTACCCGGAGGTCTTAAAAACGCGTTCCATATCCAGAGATCCTGTGAAGCTACAACCTCTAAATCGATTGTTGGTTTTCCAGATCCACGCGCATATTGCCCTTTCCATGGGGTGGGGCAGTTCTTCCACTCCCAGTGCATACAGTCGATGCTTCCTATCATTCCGGAAAGTCCGCGTGTTTCTTAAATATATAGTAGTTGTTGAAGATCCTCTGATGTGGGTCTTCGTAGGTACTCATTCCCGAACACATATATTATTTCTTCGACGCAATTCTTCAAGCATGAAATCGTAATACTTTCTCCAAAGCCGAGGTATTCGTCAACCGAATCAGCCGGACACCCATATGCCAGCATACGAATTGCTGCTGTACACTTCTGTAGTGCTGAAAAACCGAACCTTTCGGTAGCATCCCTTCTTTGCTGAAAGAATGAAAGATCATTCGAGATTCCATCAACAAACGCATGAACAAGGACTTGTTCATTCTAAAACGGCGTCGAAATAAATGACCCGGGTATTTCGCATCTTTGCTAAAATAACTGTTCCATAACTTAATGTGGCCTTCTTTGCGATTTCTTTCAATGAAGGCTTGTTATTTCTTTGATTTTGTTGGCTTTTGACAATCAACAAAGAGATTTTCGCATGATTTATTGAAAGCTTGATCAAACTTTTCTTCAAACATTTGATCAAATTTTTCTTTGAACATTTGATCAAAGTTTTCATTGTCTGGATAATTGGAAGAAGAGGCCATTTGAAAATATGGCAAAAAAAGAAAGAAATGAATAATTTTCTTGTAACAAACAAAAAAGATAAACGTGTTCAAAACTGGAAAAGAGAAACGAAAAAAAAAAGATGTTGAAAAGTGTTAGTCTTATGTTTCATTTATATAGACATAAAGATGTTTCATTTTTATGGTGGTCATATATTTAACAAAAATTTGTGGTACCAAATAATAATGCTTTATTATTGCCGACATGATATTCTTGTGATACAAGAATACAAAACAAATTCATATTGCTGACATGCGATTCTGAATTTATATTGCCAACATGATATTCTTGTAGTACAAGAATACAAAAGCTTGCCACATGCATCGATAACCAGCTCCGACTTGCAGTCATCATGAGGACAATTTGGAACCATTCCATGAAGCAGCCTCACCTCCACATGTTGTTTCACATATTCAAAGCAAAAGCAATGACCGCATTTACCAGTGGAAACCATGCGCTCGGAAACAGTATCGTTGTAACAGATAAGGCACTCCTTCCGAGCTACTTTTGTTTGAAGAGGATCTTCATGAGGGGTGACTTGAGCAACTATTGACTTGGGCATCCAATTTCCCCTGACCTCTATTCACGTAAAACCAAAATCTTATGAAACATTGGACATGAACGGCTATGCAAAGAAGCATAACTCATTGGAATTCGAAACCGCTTCGCAAAACACAAGTGTGGGACCTAAGTACTCGTAGTAAAGCAGAGAGTAGTAGCAATGGCTAACATATTGGTCACGATATAGAAAGAATGAGAAGTCACTGCACTTCATTAGAATTTGAATTCTCAAAACAGTATCAAGATTAAAAAAATCCCAACAGGAAACTTGTACTCCGCAGCATTCTTAAAACAAATTACAAAATGTATTACAAACCCATCACTATACTCGGAGAAAACACAAGAAAAAAGAACAAACACCATTCTATACGGATTCAACGCCAAAAAGAGCAAGTGAGAGTGAAGCGTAACATTGAAGAAGAGGAAAGTCTGAAACTTACGAATTGGAAAATCAGAAAGAAATCGCAGAAAAAGACGATATGTTTGATCCCCAACTTGGAGGCTTCGAATAGCCCCCGTGTCAACGCCGTAATCCCCGCTCCATGTAACGGTTTACGTCTATTGATCTTCCCACTGAACCTCGCTTTTGCGCCTGTTAAAGAAAAGTTTTAACATTGTCAAACCAAGAAAACAAAACTATTTTTGTTTCATCGGGACTTAAATTTCATTTCATAAACTTAAACTGAAACTTAAACTGAAACTTAAATGATGATGATGGTGAAACTTAAACTGAAAGACAATGACATGAACTTAAACTGAAACTTAAATTTCATTTCATAAACTTAATATCATACAAGAGTTTCAGGAATTCAAGACTTTCATAACATGTCCTGAATTAGCTTATTCTTTAGAGCATTATCTATATCAGAAAGTGGCTCTGTTTTGCCGAAGAGACTTTCAAGCAACTTTTTATCTGAAAGCTTATCCTTCACTGCGCTCTTAGCTTTCGCTTTTGATGCTTTAACACCAGGAGGTCGAACCAGGAGGTCATCATCTTCAATGCTAACCGAGTGAGAGCTGCCAGATTGTGCTAAACCATCCTCACATTTCTTTCTTTTTGAACTCCCTTCACCTACACCTTTACTACACAAATTGGCACACCATTTCTGGTCCTAACGAAGCTCCTTCCATGCGTGCTCATGGGTGAATTTCGCCATGTTGTCGTTGTGGAATATCTGATGAGCCTGCTTTAGAACATCATCATCATTCTGCCCACTTGTCTTCTGTTTTTTGCAGCCTCAAATGCTCCACAGAACTTAGAGACAAGCTCATTGATCTTCCTCCACCTCTGTTTACACTTATTGTGATCTCTCTTCTCAGTAGATGCAAGCTTAGGACTAGCATTATATAATGCTGCTATGCGTGTCCAAAAGGCACCACGTTTCTGCTCATTTGACACTACAGCATCCTTGCTGGTGTTAAGCCAAGCGCTAATGAGCACTAAATCATCTGTGGGAGTCCATCTCTTCCTCTCTTTGCCCTCTTCAGCTGTCCCTAAACCCTCGACTATTGGTTCATTAGAACATTGACTACTAAATAGGGGAACGGGAACTTCTGATGATCTAAGAGGTCTAGTTTCAGAAGAAATCTCATAAGAAAATGGGTGAAGGTGGTGATTATCCTGTTGACTATTTAGAAGGTCCATAAAATTTTGGGATCGACTATTCCTAAAATCCATAACCTGAGTTTCTGTTTGAAAGAGAAGAAGAATGTTTTCAAACACAAATGAAAGAGAAGAAGTTGTTAAAATAGAATATGTAAGTGAAAGAGAAGAAGTTGTTAAAATAGAATATGTTGGTGAAAGAGAAGAAGTAGTTAAGGCTATATATATAGAAGTAATGGTTTTGTGATTAAGCAAAGCACATGTTGTTAAGCATTTAATCGATGCATTTATTTACAGATACGGGTCTAATCACAGTTAAACTCAACAACCAAAATCAACAACCAAACTCAACAATTACTGTTTTAGCATCAAAGATGACTATAAGATATTATCCAAAGATTTTGTCAAATGACAATAGATGAAGACACACACATATATGTAGAATAACACGCTAAGTATTAAGATAGGAAGTAGCATACCTGATCAGTCATGATCATCATATGGCCATATCTCAGTGAGTTAATGTTTTCATACGCCACATTGTGCTTCAGTCCAATGATTTTCTTGATGTTCTCAATTTCTTACTACGCTTGATTTAGCCACTGGACCAAAGATGAAACATGTAACAAATTATAAGCAGCTTTCTAGAAACCGGTTACCTCGTTTAACCAAAAAAAAAAAAGAAGCAAAGCATACTTTTCTTCAGAATGTCTTCTAATAGTTCGCATTTTGGACCCGAAACTGCTCTGTCGAAGTAGTATATGGTATAAGCAAGTCTTCTCGTGAAGATCGTATTTCACAGGTTCCAAACCTCTGACTCATACAAAGCAATCCCTGAGTAACAGATGATGACTGAAGATCTTGGATTTATCTGGAGAGCCTGCTGAAATTGAGCATAAGGAAGAATAGTACTCATAACAGCAAAGAGTATACACATTTGTGAATCTTTCATCCAGTTGGAAAGGTCTCTGAAACATTTTGAGAGCAGTTTCGTGATCCTTACGCAAACTGTAGTAGTTCCCAACAGCACACCTGCGATTAACATTGCCAACACAGTCATTACAGGAAAAAAAAAATCCCAAGCTGGAAAAGAAATCCCAACAAAGCATATTGTTAACGAAGAATCTAAGAATGATACCACGATTCTAAAGATAGGCGGTCGATTGAAATCAGCTCCTGAGCCAGATAGCCCAACCTCATCTCTACTTTCAAGTGCTTCAAAGCAAAGAAAAGAAATCACTAAAAATAAAACAATAACAAAGAATTTTTTGCAGGTTGATCTAAAATCAAGTTCTAAACGCTGATATCGAGACAAGATAATGTTCAAAGAGTCAGTTCGAGTGCGGATTCATAATGAATAACAGGAAAGTTTGTAAGAAATGACAAGATCTCACATAAACAACAGTGGAGTACATATCCATTCCTTCCAAAGCACAAGGTGACTTTTGATGAGCAAGAGTAAAGGCAGACTCAGCGTTGAAGTAATCTTGTTGCTCAAAATAAACTTTTCCAACCTATGTCGAAAATGTATCACATGTTTATTTTTTGTTTCAGTGCCAAAATATGCCAACAAAATGAAACAATAAAAAGCGTCGACAAACTAATATAATCATTTCAAGCCACTAATGTTATCATATGTGAGAGAACCCACTGAATATTGTATTGTTTCTGAGATAGCCTTTGATATACCAATAGAGCTTCCTGCAGTAGTATCTAGTTTTGTCGAATTCAACATTAATAGTTCAACTTTTTAAGCAGATATTTAGAGTTGAAGAACATGGACCCCGTAGGTACATTTTCTTGACAAAGTACCTGGCAATTATACATAAGTAATTGCCTGTGGCCATCTCCGAGAAGTACCTGGCAACCGAGTGAGAGCTGCCAGAAAAGGAATATCCAGTCAAACACATATGATAACAATGCTAAGCGTTTTACTCAATCGTCATGAGATGAGAGAAAAGAAAAATATTCAGGCAAACACATACGTGCTGAAACTGCCCCTTGCTTAGGCTCACACACACTTCCCATCTGTCACTGGCTTTCTCGGTTATCCTAATCTCACACAAAAAATCAAAAGATCAATACTAATTCTACATAGTCTAACTTATAAGGGATCAATAAAAATGTTCATAGCACAAACAAACCTTGGAAGAGGGTCACCGGTCCTTAATTTATTGGCTGCAGTTAGATACAAATCAACATAATCACTAAACGATTTGATTGGGACTCGTTTACCATTCAGCTCCACCTTCACAGTCTTTCCCAAACATCCAACAATATCAAATACTCTTTTACTCATTAAAGCAACCACATCGTCTTCTAGATGAGTCATGTTGAATTTCCCCAAATCTGGTTTAAAAGTGACTTTCGTCCAGTTTTCACTCTTATTGCACTTGGTAATAACCGGCTCAGACTTCTTCTCCACGTTGTTCTCAAACACCTAATTAACATCACCACCAAATTAATATTAAGTTCCTAAAGCTAATGTTATCAATCGATAATATCAGAGGCCTTAATCAGCAAGAGATGAATGATAAACGTAAACGAAATCAATGTAGATCGCAAACAAAGACACAAAAGCAAATCCACATTTGATAGTACCTGCTTGTATTTTTTCAATCTCTTCCCGTCGGCAGTTTCAATGGTGAATTCAATCGAGCCGTCCGCGGAAAGCAGAATCAAGAGACGAAATCTATAGCTAGATGATATAGACCAACTAAACCCAGATAAATCTCAGAGAAAATCACACCTTGGTGTCTGGATTTTGCATTCTTTGGAGCATCGGATTTTCGCATGCTATAGAGGAAGAGGAAGAGGAAGGGGAAGAGAGAGAGAGGCGAAATTGGATTTTCGCAATGGAAATTGTTTTTTTTTTTATTTTGTTGATTTATTTCTCTCCATTTATAATTAGACACCTGTCTGTTCTTATACCAGAAAAGATCCTAAATAAGACTATGGTTTAAAAATTAAGACACTACTTCTGATTTTTTTATTCAGTATACTCTTTCAGAACATTTATTAGACACTTTGGTGTCACTATTGGGGTTGGTCTTAGGGATAATTTGAGCACAGATCTAGTCCATGTAATTCTCTTCAAGTACCCCATATCCAGTTAACTGCGCTCGCTCACAACGGTGTAGCTGGATGTGTCATTCATAAAGTGCTGAAAGATGGGGGTTAAGAGACTACCAGCACTCTCAGGCCTTATGCTAGTACCCGTGAACGGCTTGGTCTTCAGAGAGATCAGATGATGTGCAAAGATAGCCCCCATGCTGACATCATTGTCCAGTTCAACCAAACCTGTAAGCACATACACAACAACATAATACAACAGCATGAGCTCTGATAGTCTCATCTTGCCTTGCTCAGATTTACACAAAAGTATAGTGCCAAGAAGGCGACCAACATATCACAGCACTTGATGACTAATATTCGTATGTCTAGACGTCTTAGAATCATACCTCACATTCTCAAAATGTGACCAGAAATCCTGTGCATCGAGAAACTGCCCTGGGAGTGACAAACTTCTATGCTCCTGGTCTGATATGACTTGAAGTCATCATCTACCAAGGAGCACGGATCCAGGAGTCATGAAGTGGAGAACATGAAGCTGAGGAGAGCTAAAGAGGCATGCGAGGGGAGTTCAGTGCAAATGGATGTTGATTTAAAACATTCAAACTCAACCAAAACTTGGAGAGCATATGCATCTCATCCAGAGTTCACCACGAAGAAGAATCAACAAAAACGGCGTTCATATGAAGAAGATATAGGAGATACATAATGGAATATCTTCAATGGATCCGATGGAGACATGCGAGTACTAATAAAATAACTATGGCCAAACCAAGACGAACCAAGCAATGAAACCGGATGTTTTGGAAACCTAAGTCATCAAAGAACCAAGCAATTGGATTCATACCAGAATTCATTATGGTTTAAAAGTTATTAAACTTCTAAACCGAAGGTTGCTCTGCTTGCCTTATATGGGAGCTGACGAGTTTAATTACTTGCAATTCAAACTTTGGCGACCAGGAGAGACGTCTAAGCATTCAAGAGACACATCTAACAATCCAGGAGACTCAGTAAACATACTTCCAATGCACCTGAACCCAAATGATCAGGCGGATCATGTCACACTTCTACTTACCATATATGGAAGCATTTACACTTTACTCCAAAACTCACCAAAGACTACTTCTCGTTCTGATCTGAGACAAGCAAGACATGAGGAGATTATTAATCATCAAGGTATCAAGATACAAACCAACAAATCCCTTTCATTCAGTCCTCTCATCACTCATTAAATGGGTCAAAAATTCCTTCAATCTCTCTTTTTGATATTTTTTTGATTTTTGCTTAATTTTCTCTTTAGAGTTATTGTCTAGAACGTGGACTGAGCCTATATAAGTTCATAGTTGTTTCTTTTGTATGACACCCCTTTTTTCTAAGAAAATATAAAATTTTGTTCTTTTTTTATTCAAAGAGTGTTCGTTGTTTAAACAACTTGTTTTTACATTCAATTAAGTGATTCTTTTAATTCTACTGATTCTTGAAACAGATTTGTTTGTGTGATTCAGGCAAGGCTAGTTCCAATTGCTGAGTAAGTAAGCCATCCCACCAACAGAACGAGTAAGTCAACCCACCGATTGAGTGAGTCAATCGACACTATTTCCACCTCCATTCCGACTTCATCCCACATTCCGCACCATAAGCTTCGACCTCTTTTGATCATCTTGGGATCATAAGCTGGAGTGACTCCAATTTTATATAATATATTACCCATAAATCGAGTCTGTATCTGACCCCTCAGATGAGAAAAGTGCGAGTACCTTCCCGTGCCTTCGTCAAGATCTCGTTCTAGTAGTATACTATGACTATGCAAGAGACTGGTTTCACTAACTCCACGAACAGAATGTACTGTTTAGTAGCAATGGTCCCCAAACCAATCATGTGCAGCAATCACAATACCTCCTCTCTAATAACTAGCTCTGATAGCATGCATTATTACATCATATTGGGTCCCATTTAGTATAGGTTTTCACTTCATCTCATCCATTTTTAGTCCAAAGTGTCTTCTTTGCATCCATAATAGACTTGACATGCATATATACTAGGAATGCATACATTCTTGTGTTTTGAGTGTATTTCAAGGCTATTCAGGAGATAAGGAGGGTGGTGGATCAAATGGAGCAGGAAGACCAATCTGGAAGCAAGAGATCAAGGCATTCAGGATCCATATCGTGGAGATGCCTCATTGTCCTGCTCGATATGGAGAGCCATGGGACATATTGAGGAAGTACATCGTGGAGGGCCATCCTTCCTCTGTTCGATACACTAAGCCACATGACATATCATGGAGGTGCACCAAGAAGAGCATACCAAGCACTGCACAGTGCATACAAAGTCCGAGGGTTTATCCGAGCATAGGATCCAACACATCATTTTCCAGACGCATCGAGCAAGCGTATCAAGGAGGACAATTATGATGATGACATCCCAACTGAACCTGACTTAACCAAGCCACAACGACAAGATTCCCAAGAGCTAGATATTCCAGTCCTAAACAAAGGCGTCATGACTAGACAAAGGGTTCGCTCACTCTAAAACAAATACAACCAAGCTATATTACAAACCATGACCAAAGCAAATCAAGAAAGCTACATGAATAAAGATGCATGGACTGATGCTTTGGACATAATAGAAGAAGAAGTTATGGAGCCACTAAAGATTTACGAAAGCTGGGCCTTAATATCAAATAAAGCCCATGCCAGCCTATTTGTTATATCTACACATGAACCAAGCATTTAAAGCTAAATACCACGGTCAAAAGAAATGGCATTTTAACGTTAAACCCGCCTATGTCAAAGAAGGTAAGTATTTCATTCATTTTAATTATCTAAATATCATCTGACTAATTCTGTGGTTTCTCCTCTTGATCTTTCTTTAAAACAAAGCAAATCATTTGATTTTATTAGCTAAGGCATTTGTTAGCCACCATTTTTGCATTCTATTCCAGTAATGTTGCTTTTTAATTATTGTAATTTGTTTCAAGACCCCTAGAAGGGCATAACTGTTTAGACCATTCGTAAGGTCCCTCTCACAATTTTGTAATTCACTTTTGATTTTCTAATAAAATAACGAAATTTCTTTATCATGATCAAAAAGCAAATCTTGTGTTTCTCTCTATACTTTGTCGAGACCAGCACCTCCAATATAGCAGAGAATTCTTCGTGTTGTGTCATGGGCTGAGTTCTTCGATCCACCGGTCATGCTGCCGGTTTCCTTCGACGACCCGGTCTGATTGTCTGAGTTCCTCGACCATCATACCAAACTACTCGACCATTCCGCCTGATTCCCCTCTCATTGCGCTTGAGTTCCTCGGCCTTTTGATTATGACTTGTTTGATTCGCTGAAGCCTTGTGCTAGAAGTCATATAACACAAGTGGATTCCCAAGCTTGTATCATTTTTGGTATCAAAGCTGAAGTTCCCTTCAGCCAGTTTATATCTATCTGATCTATCAATCTTCGCATCTCTCTTTTTTTGTTTATTTCATTTTATATTTCTTATACATAAAAAAAAAAAATATATATATATATATATATATAGAAAAATTCCTTTCAATCATCTAGTTTTCAAATACATCTTTTATAATTATAAAAAAACAAATATATCTCGGTTTTCCTTCATCATGTTTTGAATAAATTCTTCTTGAGTTTCTTCTTTCATTCCATTCTTATACCAATACAAAAGTCAAAACAAATTATAGTTTTCCATTAGTTTAATCATAGTTGTCCGTTTATTGCACCTACTTATTTAAGTTATTTGTTTTAAAACGGGTTTCCATATCTAATTTTAAATCAGCCTTGTTATCATTCATCATTACAGTCCATTATTCTTTGAATTAAAGATTTTTTTTAATCCAATCTTCTTATTTTCGTGATAGCCTAAGGTGTAAGATGGGAGAAGAGTCCAGTAATGCTCAATGAGTCATGTTCGAACCAACGAGTCATGTTCTTAATTGAATCCAGAGATTATGAGTCTCAAGACAAAGCGGATGCTTAACATCTTGGCGAATTCAGAGATATTGAGTACCCTAACTCAAGAGAACTCCTTGTTACAAGACGTACACTCAGTACCATGGTGGAACCAAGAGCTTATATAAAGAGAAAATACCTGTTACAACATGCAAGGCAAGGTATATAATCTAATTATTGATGGAGCGTCTTGGACAAATGTTGCAAGTACACACATGGTTGATAAACTTCACCTTGAGAGAACTAAACACCCATGGCCCTATAAGCTAAGGTGGTTCGATGATAAGGTAGAGTTAAAAATCAATGAGCAGGTCATCATACCATTTGGTATATGACAATATCAAGATAGTGTTATTTGTTATAAAGTTCCTATGCAAGCCGGCCATATATTGTTTGGCAGACTGTGGCAATTTGATAAAGAAACTAAATATGATGGTAGGACGAACATGTATACTTTTATGCATGATAAACGAAAAATCTTAGCGCCTCTATCACCATCTCAAGTGCATGTTATACAATTGTAAATGGCGAAAGAGAAAGAAATTAGTTCTAAGTCTAATTTTATGATTCAGCCAAGTCATGTTAGGAAAGCTATAGCCTCTAAACGCACAATGCTACTAATGGTCTTTAAGGAGATTTTGAACGCAGGTTATAGATCATTAGATTTACCATCAGAAATCATTCAGATACACGACACCTTTAAAGATGTGTTTCCAGAGGACATGCTTGAAGGATTACCACCTTTAAGAGGGATCGAACACCAAACTGACTTCATCCCCGGTGCTTCTCTACCCAACAAACTAACTTACCGAATGAGCCATGTAGAGTCTAAGGAGCTTGAGAAACAAGTTAAAGAACTACTAGAAAAAAGATATGTGAGGGAAAGTCTTAGCCCACATGCCGTGCCAGTTGTACTTGTACCTAAGAAGGATGGCTGTTGGAGGATGTGTGTTAACTGTAGAGAAATCAACAACATTACCATCAGGTATAGACATCCCATACCAAGGTTAGATGATATGCTTGGCAAGCTTAGTGGTTCTGTTTTGTTTTCAAAAATAGATTTGAAGAGTGGATATCACCAAGTGAGAATGAAAGATGGAGATGAATGGAAGACAACTTTCAAAACAAAACAAGGGCTCTATGAATGGATGGTAATGCCGTTTGTTCTGACCAATGTACCTAGTACTTTTATGTGCCTAATGAATCAAGTACTTAGAGCATATATCAGTTTTGTGGATGATAAGGCGTTGCCACTTTGTGTTTGACTTCATGCTTCTTTAGAAGATTATCAAAGACCTTGTTAATGAAGTGACTTCCACCATCACTTATCAGTACTCTATGCACACTAAATGTTGAAAAGATTACAGTCTTGAAGAGCTTCACAACAACAGAGGAATAATTCGTTGGACTTGCGACAGTTTTGACCCATTTGGAGACATAATCAACTGCCACTAAAATGAAATTATTGCCATACGATGAAGGGAAGGGTCCCATGAAATCAATCCCCCATACATCAAAGATCTCTGTTTTAAGGATTGGGTTCTGAGGCATCTCATCCCTCTTGCTTATGTTCCCCTTCCTTTGACATGCTTCACACCTCTTGATGAACTCATGAGTATCTCTGAAGACGCTAGGCCACCAGAATCCTGCTTGAAGTATTTTTGTAGCTGTCTTGAATGTCGCAAAATGCCCTCCGTAAGCAGACCCATGGCAGTGGAAAATGATGTCTTGTGCTTCTTCTGCTGCCACACATCTCCGAAACAACTCATATGATCCTTTCTTGTACAAGTATGGATCATCCCAATACAGTTGAGATAACTCTTTGAAGAACTTAGCTTTTTGGTAAGGTTTCTGGAAGTTAGGGAGATGGTCTTAAACTAGATAGTTCACAAAATCTGAGTACCAAGGTAGGTTCCTGTCTTGCACAGCGGCTGCTTCATCCCAGCTCTAATCATTTCGTATGCCATAAGTTGCACTTCAGGAAGGGAGTCATGTATAGGAACAAGATCTTCAATCCTCATTCTTGATAAGTAATCAGCTACTCTATTTTCAATTATCTTCTTGTAAAGTATCTCGAGATCAAACTCCTGAAGTAAAAGTATCCATATGAGCAAGCGTGGCTTCGTGTCCTTCTTGGCATAAATGTAGCGAAGTTCTGTATGAACTGTGTAGACTATGACCTTGGAGCCGACCAGGTACCTTCTGAACTTCTCAAATGCTAACACAACTGCTAGCAGCTCCTTCTCTGTCGTAGCATACCGAGTTTGAGTATCATCCAGAGTGCGACTTGCGTAGTAGATAACATAGTTTCTTGTCCACTCTCTGACCAAGCACAGCTCCAAGTGCATAATTACTAGCGTCGTACATTACCTCAAATGGCAAACTCCAGTCAGGTGCCTGAACAATGCGAGCACTCACAGGCGCCTTTTTGATGGTCAGAAAAGATTGCATGTAGTCATCATCGAAGGCAAACTCTGTCTCTTTACACAACAGCCAAGTGAGAGGTCTTGCTATCTTGAACAATTAGATCAAGTAGAGCTCTAAGTGGTCTCTTTATAGACCCATCAGCAAGGGTAAGAGAGACCTGAATAGGCTTGAAAGCAGTGTACCCAAGGACCTTGCAGTAGAAAGAAGTAAGAGGTTTATACTAGATCCAAGGTCACATAAACAGCTTTTGAATACTTGACCCTATAGTTCATTAGTTAGAGTGAACCTACCAGGATCATCTAGTTTCTTGACAACACACACATCAGCCTTGATTGGAGTTTCTTGCAGCTTATCTTCAACTTCAATCCCTCTCAACTTCATTTATGCAGCATAAAGAGTACAATACTTCTCCACTAGTTGCTTCTTGAACCTTCCTGGAAAAGGTAATGGAGGTTTGTAAGGAGGAGATGCATATCTTTGTTCCTTGGTTGCCTTCTTAGGCGCCTCCTTTTTCTTCAATCGAACTACTTCTTTACTCTTCCCATTCCTTGAGTTTTCATCAACCATCACCACTTCATTATCTTCTACTACTATCTCTTTCTTAGGGATAGCCTCATGTTCCCTTGAAACAGAAACATAGATAGCTTCCTTCTTCTTCTTTAAAACCTTTACTGATTTTTCAAGTTACTTCCCCACACCTAGAACTTCAATGTCCTCATTGATGATAAAGGGTGTCACATTTGGAGTTATAGGTACAAAATCATGGCCATATAGAAGACTTTCAATCTCAGCAATTGAGTTTTCATTCTCTTCTTGAGTAGTAAGGGAAGTAGTAAAGATACCATTGCAATACTCCAATGGCTGCTTAAAGGTAAGTGGTGCAGCTTGTTTCTTCATTTGCTCTAACTTTTGGTCAAAATATTGTTGCTGAGATTGGAGTTAACACTCAATTTGATACTGAAGCTCAGACTTTAGTGTAGCTACTTGTGTGTTTATGTATTGTTTAAGCTCTTGGACACCAGTTTGGTGGGAGTTGAGAACCTGTTGCATGATTTGCTTCATGTCATTGTCTTGAGGCAAAGGGTTAGTGTTATGCTTCCATTGTTGTGGCTGCTTCTCCCTCTCTTGTTGTTGAACATAGTGAGCCATGAATTGTTTCTGAAGTTGAGATTGGCACAAGACATCATCCATTTTCTCTTTAATCACCTTGAGTTTAAGCAATGTAGCTTCTAGTTTAGAAAAGACCAAATTCGAATTTCCCTCTTGTTATTCACAATATTTTACATTGTTGTGAGCTAGATTCTCAATTAGAGCCACACCATCATCCACATTTTGACCAAGGAAGTTAGGCAAGACAACTCTATAGAGTGTTGACAATAGTGCTTCCTTTGTAAAGCCATGATGAGGACATTGAATGGTGAAGCTTCTAAACATTTCCGAGCATCTAGAAAATTCTCTTTAGTCCATTGGCTAAAGTTGTAAATCTCATTTCTGAATCTAGCTGTCCTAGAGGGAGAGAGGAATTTGGTGAGGAAAGCACTTTTGCATTGAACCCATGTTGTGATACTTCCTTGCTGTAAAAGTTTCTCCCATAGTTGAGCTCTATCACCAAGTGATAATGGGAAGAGTCTCAGTTTCAAACCATCATCAGATATGCCACTCATCCTAGCCATAGAGCAAATCTTCTCAAAGTTGTCTAGATGCTTAAGAGGATCTTCAACCCAAAGAATCTGCTGTCTTGGACCATTGTAATCATTCCTTTTCGGATCTCAAAGTGATTGTCTTATAGAGTAGGGGTTATGCCAGGTCTGAAGCAAAAGGTGGTATATCACCAGCACATATAGGTCTTGGTGGTATTTGATCTCTCAAGCTCCAATCACTTTGTTAACCATTTGGATCTTTCTGTCCTTGTAAACCTTGGATCTCTTGTGGACTTTGAAGACCATGTGGACCTAGTAGACCATAACCAGCAGCAAAGTGATGTTCTTCCATGCTTCAACAACTGATTCCTGCTGTTGTGAACCCATAATCCTGGTCCATGAACTTCTCGTGGAGTTATGGACACTTAAGAGCAAGTGTTTTGGTACTTACAAAAGAAATTCTAGACAAAAAGAGTAATTAATAACCAAAAACGAAAATAAAAGCTTGATCTAAAAAAATCTACAAATCCTAATGCTTAGAACAATTCCAAATGGCAACAGCGCCAAATTGATGTAGGAGTTTACTCTACTTCACTTTCCACATATACTCATAACATTGTAGAATGTAATTATCAATCCATAATGGGCAAAGTAAGACACTAAGAATACAATAAATCATTTAATTCAAACCAATTCAAAGACAAGAGGTGATCAAACTAAAGCAATTAACAAAGTAAGACTTAACAATAGAGGAATTTCGAATTCCAACATTCAAAAGACAAATGGGACTGAAGATAGGGTTAATCATCAAAAGAGATTCTCAGCTTCACTAGTGATGCTGACAAACCCCACAACAAGCTATTCCTAGGCATATAATTAACAGCTATAACTACCTTAATTCTTTGAGTACTAATCACTTTGCTAAGCACATATTCAAGATAACTTTCATTACTGAACAGATGATTAACAAGCATTATGAGCAACTAATTCAATTCTATAATGTCGATATATTCTTTAGACAGTTAATTCCTTAGGCTAAGATAAGCAAATCTCTTACTTAACTCATTCATGCAATTCATCAAATATTTTTTAGGCATAGGAGAACCCTAGGATCTAGATCAACTTAGCAAGGGCTGATTTAGCATTAAACACAATCAATAAGTAGGAACAATAAGATTAAGAACTAAGCAATAACTAATCAAGCCTCAAATCTCCCTATCTATATCCCATCTCTAACCCAAAGCAAACTACTCACTAAACATGATATTAGTCATGAACCCAAGCAAAGGAAGATAGATAATCATGAAAAGAGGAAAGATAAACAGAAACAAAGGTTGACAAAGGAAGATTCAAAGCAGTAATTCAAGATTACAAGGAAGAAAACCAGAGAGAAAACTATTGTCTAAAGGCTAAAAAGATAGATAAAAGATTGATCCCAACAAGAGGGTCTTAGCATATTTATAGTGTTTCAGAAAAGCCATTAGTAAACCAGGAATAAACCGGAAATTGCTTAATTTTGCAGGGGTGTATTGGGCTGTCTGGTCAATACATTGGTCAATGCACATGTTCTGTTTAGGTGTATCAGCTTGTCTCCCCGGTACATTGGTCGATACAATCCCCCTGAGTTAAGGCACACCTGCTTGTCTTCCTCAATACTCTGCTCTTTACGTGCCCTGTAGCTTGTGCATCGATCAGTATAGCTCGATATGCATGTCGGTACACCCCTGGACTTGCATATAGGGCAGCTTGCTCGGTACACTGCTCGGTATGGCCCGTTATCTCTGTACCGGTTTCACAAAATTCTGTATAACTCCTCAACCGTATATCTGATCGACCTGAGACTAAGTCCATTCAAAATCTAACACACAGAGCTACAACTTTGATGAAGAGTGTTAGTACTGAATCTGAAAGGAAGCCTTTCCTCCGAGCTGATCTTCAGTGATTTGTTTTGCAGGTGGTTTGTACCGGGCTAGCATGCCCGATATGGAGCTCAAGATGGCACATAACTTCCTGATTCTTCTTTTCTCTACCTTGGCTTGACCACTTGATCATTCCAGAGCTCCTTATAGCCTCCAAACACCTCAAATGTACCTTCCAAATCTTCCAAATGCACCAAATATGCTATACAACTTCTAAGCTTACTCTAAGTTCTAAATGGATGCAAATGGGACAAGAACAGGTAAAAATGTATGCTAAAAGACCAAAAACTAGTGCTAAATATATGCTAAATGTATGCTAAAATGATATAAATATAATGAATATGACCCACAAATGATCCTAAACTTCTATTCTTCTACCCAAGATCACATCCTATATCTACCTTTTTCTTGAAGCATTTTTATGCTTCTTTGATAACACCATTCTTCTTTCTCCATTGGAGCTTCTTTGAGGATGCATCTTCTTCTTTGTATCTTCTTTGTGGTTGGCTTCTTAGTTTTTATGGGGTCTTCTTTGCTTTTTAGGTGCTTCTCATCCTTTGGATTTGTTTTGGAATATTGCTTTGCGCATTTCTTCTTTGTACTTGGCCCACATTGATTTTCTTAATCAACTTTCCTAAGGTATCATGTGATTCACTCCTACTTTGCTCCCTTTTCTTCTTTGCTTCTCTTAGAAAAATCTAAATAAAACCCAGTCCTTGAAACCCCGTAAACCTAGCCTAATTTATCTAAAAATTGAAGAGCTAGTTCTACATAGAACTCTTTCCAATGTAGTTTTAAATCCCAAGAATTTTTACTAAGCTTATAAATGGAAAAAATTCAATGATTTGAAAGAAGGTTATGGTTCATGGTGGAGAGTATTACTTGGAATAACTGAAGAAGGACTTTTGCAAGTCTTAACTCAATCCCTCTCTAAATCAGTTGGTGTATAAATGAGGTTTAATCAATCCATCCAGGAGCTAGAATAAAAGAGATGCAAGGCACTAACTAAGCTTAACCATGTAAGATGAAGAAGGATGATTCTAACAACTTAAGTGATCAAAGATGAAAAGCTCAACAAAAAGGGAAATCTAGCAAGACTTAAGCAAGCAATGCAATGCAAAGAAGCTAAATGCAACAGAAACTACAAGACAATGATCTAAATGCAACAACTTGAAATGCAAGGCAGCGCGTACATCACCATGTGCAGCGCGTACCGATGTTCTTCCTCGATTCAGACTAACGGCTTGGAACCCTCGTGTTGATTCTTTTCCTCTCGTTATGCTGCTTGCATCGAGCACACTCTACGGGTGTTATGCTCGATATGCTTGCTCGATATGGACCAGACTTTGCAAGAACTCCATTTCTGACATCTCCTGCGATCCTGAGCTGCTTTTATCTCCTCCCTAGCTCCAAGAAGCTCCAAAACCACCTGAAAACCAGCACAAACATGCATATGTATGCAAATGTATGCAATCCTAAGCTAAATGCATGCAATGTTGATTCTAAGTGCAAATGCTACCTAAATGCTAAACTTTAAAGCAAGAACAAAGCAAAAGATGGAGGAAATGCAGCCTAAAATGATCTAAAATAGCAAGCTATCAACACCCCCCACAATTAGTCTTTGCTTTCCCTCAAGCAAATAAAATATTAAACATGGTGATGAGGTTTTAAAATGGCAACACATATCATTGAAATGCTAACAGTACAAAAAAATGAAGTCCATGCTCCCCGTTCTAGAGTGCACTTGATGGAAGAATACTTTAAAAACTTAGCCACTTTCATCGCAATGCAAGGATCATCACTCAAACTACACATGCTCATCAAATCAAACAACCCTTTTAACATTCAATCAGCAAGTAACCAATGGATCAAGTTTGTGCAAATCAAGCGAAAGCATTTGGTTCAAGGGACATGGTTATGATATGAAAATGATCTCATTCATCAATGGCTCAAAGAAACAGGGGATCTTCCCAAATGAAATGAATTTTTCTTAGGCAAAATGATAAAGGTAAAAGCACACTTATGCATGCAAGTCAAAGCTCTCTTCTACCCTTTTCCCAAAGATGATCCTAATTAAGTCTAAGTTCCAAGATATTCCCCTAAATCTACCCTTTCCCAAAGCTCTTTTGATATTTTTCTTCTTGAAATGTGGGGGACTTCTTCTTCTTTTGCTTGTGTGGCTGACTTCTTTTAGAAATTACTCTTCTTTGTTGTATATGCGCCAATCTTCTTCACTTTTTGGTGGATTTCTTAGTCTGATTTTTCTCCTTTTGGGTGACCTTTGTAAGCTTCTTGTTGTTGGGGCCTCTTTTTCTTTATAACGTAGAGCTTTCTTCTTTTTCACTTAACCACAAGATTCAATCATCTTCCCACAATATCATTCTCTTCTTGAAACCATTCCCACTCTTCTTCTCTTCTCAAAAGATACAAACAATTAAAGCTTAAACCACTTATCTCTACCCTTTCCCCAAAACTCCTAACCTAATATCAAGCTCAAAATGCAAGCTGATGTCCACAAGAGAGCTTTTCCTTGCCAACCTTATTCCTAACACTTTTTTCCAAGATAAGTTCAAAAATGATAATGCAAGGCCTCACAAACTCTCACAATAGTGTTTGGGTTTAGAAGGAAGGATTGGTTCAAGGTATGGTTAAACGTCCCTTAATGATGAGGATCAGCTACTTGGATCAACAAGAGTGGTGAAAAGGAAGAAGATGATCCAAGTATGTGTATTGGTAGCTATGAAATCACTTTCAATGCACAAACAAGATAATTCAAAGATCAAATTAAGGTTCCACTTATATAAAGGTTAAAATCACACAAATGCAAATTCCAAAAGTGGTTCAGCTTTACTTCTAGTTCAACATCAAATGCACCAAAGGATTGAAAACAAGGGCTTCATTTTCATAAATCACTAGCATTAACAAATATGTACTATCATAGCACCCATTTTAAACTAGCAAGCGACAACCTAAATTAACGCATGAAGTCTAAGTCCTATATGAATGCACATGAAAACTCTGTTTTTAAGAAATCCATTTTTGGAAATTTTCAAATTTTTAGTGATTTTCTATGCCTTAAGTGCAATGCATGGTTGTCTAGCTATATGTAAATGCAGCTGTGATGAGAATGCAAAATGTTAGTCCAAGCAAACCCTCCCCCACACTTAGAATACACAGTCCACTGTGTATTATAGATGCAAAAGGAGGCAAACCACAATGTAACCATGATTTGGAAGGGAAATTGTGTATAGAGTAAAGGAAGAGGAAGGTGTGTACTTACATTGGCGTTTGGAGGGGTGGAGGATTGGATATTCATTGGTCGAGGTGGTTGATGGTGCTCAAATGATCTAGGCGTCCTTGCAGTTTTGGAAGTTTTAAGAGCAGTTGTCTATATCGAGGTGGGCTCTGGGTGTTCTGCTTGATGCTGCACCTCGATGTGATCTCCATCGGGCATCATGCACGGTGTACGGTACTCACTCTCTGATGTACATACAAGGGTTTCGGGGCGATTGCATCCAGCAGAGTTCTGGAGGTTCTGCTCGATGCAACACCTCGGTGCAATCCCCATCGTGCAATCTGCTCGACGTACGGACTCCTTCGTCCTCGAGATGAACTGTATCGAGGAGGTCTTGCAGAGGTTTTACTCGATATGACACCTCGATGTAGAAACAGAGTTAATAAATTTCTTGGTTCTCCACTTCTTTTGACCAATATAATCATTTTTCTCATCCTGAAAGCAAAAGCAAAGCATATTTATATAGATAGTCATGGGATTACCTCCCAAGTGTGCTTTGTTTAAGGTCTCTTAGCTTGACCTCCTTTGCTTTGCTAGGTGGTCACATTAGAGAGACTGAGATCAGTCTCCATTGACAGAACCTCTGAGGCTAGATATGGTTTGACTATGTGCCCATTGACTGTGAATTCCTTTTCTTCAGTATCCAGCAATGTGATTGCTCCATAGAGAAGAACTTCTTTGATTCTATATGGCCCATTCCATCTTGACTTGAGCTTTATACTCAAGCTCTACTGGGAGATGACATGCCTTTCCGTACAGCAATCTGAAAGGTGATCTCCCTATTGGTGTCTTGAATGCAGTCCTATAAGTCCAAAGTGCATCATCAAGCTTTGCAGTTCAGTCTTTCCTTGTGATCCCCACTGTCTTCTCTAGGACGGCTTTGATTTCTCTGTTTGAGACCTTAACTTGACCACTAGTTTGTGGATGATAAGGCGTTTCCACTTTGTGTTTGACTTCATGCTTCTTCAGAAGATTATCAAAGATCTTGTTAATGAAGTGACTTCCACCATCACTTATCACAACTCTATGCACACCAAATCTTGAAAAGATTACAGTCTTGAAGAGCTTCACAACAACAGAGGAATAATTCGTTGGACTTACGACAGTTTCGACCCATTTGGAGACATAATCAACTGCCACTAAAATGAAATTGTTGCCATACGATGAAGGGAAGGGTCCCATGAAATCAATCCCCATACATCAAAGATCTCTGTTTTAAGGATTGGGTTCTGAGGCATCTCATCCCTCTTGCTTATGTTCCCCTTCCTTTGACATACTTCACACCTCTTGATGAACTCATACGTATCTCTGAAGACGCTAGGCCACCAGAATCCTGCTTGAAGTATTTTTGTAGCTGTCTTGAATGTCGCAAAATGCCCTCCGTAAGCAGACCCATGGCAGTGGAAAATGATGTCTTGTGCTTCTTCTGCTGCCACACATCTCCGAAACAATCCATATGATCCTTTCTTGTACAAGTATGGATCATCCCAATACAGTTGAGATAAGTCTTTGAAGAACTTAGCTTTGTGGTAAGGTTTCTGGAAGTTAGGGAGATGGTCTTAAACAAGATAGTTCACAAAATCTGAGTACCAAAGTAGGTTCCTGTCTTGCACAGCGGCTGCTTCATCCCAGCTCTTATCATTTTGTATGCCATAAGTTGCACTTCAGGAAGGGAGTCATGTATAGGAACAAAATCTTGAATCCTCATTCTTGATAAGTAATCAGCTACTCTATTTTCAATTTCCTTCTTGTAAAGTATCTCAAAATCAAACTCCTGAAGTAAAAGTATCCATCTGAGCAAGCGTGGCTTCGTGTCCTTCTTGGCATAAATGTAGCGAAGTGCTGTATGAACTGTGTAGACTATGTCCTTGGAGCCGACCAGGTACCTTCTGAACTTCTCAAATGCTAACACAATTGCTAGCAGCTCCTTCTCTGTCGTAGCATACCGAGTTTGAGTATCATCCAGAGTGCGACTTGCGTAGTAGATAACATAGTTTCTTGTCCACTCTCTGACCAAGCACAGCTCTAAGTGCATAATTACTAGCGTCGTACATTATCTCAAATGGCAAACTCCAGTCAGGTGCCTGAACAATGCGAGCACTCACAGGCGCCATTTTGATGGTCAGAAAAGATTGCATGCAGTCATCATCAAATGCAAACTCTGTCTCTTTACACAACAGCCAAGTGAGAGGTCTTGCTATTGTGTCCCAAGAAACTTATGATCCCTTTCACTGATGTTGGTAGAGCCAGATGCATCATCACTTCTCTCTTGGCCTTGTCCATCTTTATTCCTTTCTCAGAGATCTTGTGCCCCAAGACGATTCCCTTATTGACCATGAAATGGCATTTCTCCTAGTTTAGCACTAACCCTGTATCTTCACATCTCTTTAAAACCTGACAAAGATTAGACAAGCAGACGCCAAAGGAAGATCCATAGACACAGAAGTCATCCATGAATACTTCCACCATTTCTTCAAGTAAGTCAGAGAATATATAAGTAACACATCATTGAAAGGTTTCTGGGGCATTACACAGTCCAAATGCATTCTTCTATAAGAAAAAGTGCCATATGGACATGTGAAGGTGGTTTTGTCCTGATTATTATAATAAATTGGGATTTGGAAGAAACCACTATAGCCATCTACAAAGTAGTAATAAAGGTGATTTGCCAATCTTTCCAGCATTTGATCAAAAAAAGGTAAAGGATAGTGATCTTTCCTAGTGGCAGAATTCAGCTTTCTATAGTCAATGCACATCCTATGTCCTGTTATAGTTCTAGTTGGAATAAGCTCATCTTTTTCATTCTTAACAACCGTGATTCCTCATTTCTTAGGCACAACATGGACCTGGTGAGACCCATGTGCTGTCTAAGATAGGGTAAATCACGCCTGCATCAAGGAGTTTTAAGATTTCTTTTTTTACAACTTCCTTAAGTTTTGGGTTTAATCTCCTTTGGGGTTCAATGGAAGTTTTCGTCTCATTCTCTAGAGGAATCATGTGAGTGCAAAGATTAGGAGATATGCTTTTGATATCATCAAGTGAGTACCCAATTGCTCTCCTAAACTTCCTCAGCTCTTTAACAAGAGCACAGGTTTTATCATCAGTGAGGTTATCATTGACTATCACAGGGTAGGTATCTTTTGGTCCAAGGAATACATACCTTAGCCCCTTGGGAAGTGGTTTGAGGTCCATCTTGGGTGCCTTTAGCTCGCTTCAGTCTCCTTCTCCAAGATCTGCTCCTGATTTGTTAACATCAGGTCCATTAGCTTCTTGGCTTACTAAAATACACAGCTCCTCCTTAGCTTGACAAAGGACTCATGGTGAATAGCTTGTTTGGCTTCCTTCAACAGCTGCTCATATCATGCTGATTCTTCACTCCAATTACCCATACTTTCCTGGTGTTTTAGTTAAAGCCGTGCTTAGATGATCCTTTCTAGGCAGCTCTTCCATCAGCTCAGTGCTCAAATCCTCCATGATATTCATATTAAAGATCTGCCCTTCAATCATGGGCTTCTTCATGACTTCGTTTATGTCATACTTAAGCACCATATCTTTGCCCATATGCAGCTCTATCTTTCCCCTTTTGACATCTATGAATGCTCCAGAGGTGGCAAAGAAAGATCTCCCAAGTATCAAGGGGTCCCTAGGATCAGCATGAAGCTCCAAAACAACGAAGTCAGTAGGGATTTCAGTTCTACCAAATCGGAGAGGAAGGTCTTCAAGTACTACAAATGGATGTCTGATAGATCGGCCAGCAAGCACAAGAGTTATTCTACTTGGCATAAAACTCGTGAATCCTAGGCGCTTGGCTGTGGTAAGAGGCATCAGGCTCATGCTAACTCCAAGATCACCCAAGCAATTATTGAATGTGAGAGGTCCAATGGAACAGGGTAGAGTGAAACTTCCTGGTTCTCCTAGCTTCTTTGGTTGAGGAAGCTGCTGTATTATGGCACTGACGTCATGAGTGAGAACAACCATCCCTTGCACCTCGTTCTGCTTGTTAATAAGTGCGTCCTTCAAGAACTTCTGATACTGAGTTATAAGCAAGAAGGTTTCAAGCATGGGCATGGTTATCTCCACATTTTCTATCTGCTTCTCAAAGAGTTACCTGTACTCTCCACTAGCTGTTTATTGATCCTTCCTGGAAATGGGAGTGGTGGCTTGTAAGGAGGAGGAACAAAGACAGGTTCCTTCCTTGTAGGCTGTATGGCTTTTCTTTGTGCTTCATCAACCACTTGTCTCCCTTTTCCCACACGCTGTGCCTCAGCATTTCTTTCCTTCTCTGGTTCAGCTTCAGTCTCTTCTTCACGAGTCTCAATGTCCACATGGAGATATTTTGATGCTACTGGTCCTTGTAGCTGTTTTTCACTCCTAGTAGTTATTTTTTGCACAGCTGGTGGCAGTTGTTGTTGTGCTGCAGTAGAGGTTACCTGATTGGCTTTAAGCATGGCAAGTTCATCACTATCTCTCTCAAATTTCTGCAGTATGCTTTGTTGAGCGGTAAGTAACTGCTCAAACAGTCTAGTTGTAGCTGAATCAGGTGCAGATGGTGGTGTTGTTGAAGGAGTAATGACTTCCTGAACTGGTGAGGCGGCCACTTGATGTTGCGGAGTAAACTCTGTTGCATAGAGACTCTCTTGGTGTTGTTCATATTGAGGTGTAAACCTGTGGTTTTGTTGTATAGGAACACCAAACTGATTGTATAATGGGGCACTCTCCCTTGTGTGTGCTTGAGGACTGTAAGCCTTGTAGCTGTTATAGCTTGTAGACTGGTTTGTCTTATGATGAACATTCTCTTGTTGCTGATGTCCTCTCTATTGCCTTTGGTGGGTGATGTCTAGACTGCTCAAGCAACAAGTCTAGCTTGGTATTTAATGCTAACATATCCAGCTTCTTTTGTGGATCTGAGGTTTCAGTATTCTTCTTGTAGCTGTCCTCGTGCTCATCCACATAGTCACCATTACTCAAGGCAAGGCTTTCAATTAGCTGCAAACCATCATCAACTGTTCAACCCAAGAAGTGGCTGTTGCTAGCTGTGTCTAACAGCTTCTTGAACCTTGGTGACACTCCTCTATAGAATGTGCTGAGCAATGACTCTTTGGAGAAACCATGATGAGGGCAGCGCAAAGTCTAACCTTGAAATATCTCCCATGCTGAACATAATGGCTCATCTTGTGATTCTTTGAACCCTGAGATGCTCTGCCTTAGTGTAGCTGTCCTGGAAGAAGAGTAAAACTTTGCAAGAAACACTCTATAGCAATAATCCCAAGAGTTTACTGATCCAAAAGGCAAAGATTTTTCCCACAAATGCGCACATTCACCAAGAGAGAAAGGAAATAACCTCAGTTTGAAACAATCTTCTGTGATGCCATTGATGTTTTGTAGACTGCAAAGACTTTCATATATATCCAAGTGATCAAGCGTATCCTCCATAGATGTGCCATTGAAGCGGTTTCCTTGTACCATTGCTATCAAGCTGCTTTTGATCTGAAAATGATGCTCTTGAGATTGTGGAGGAAGAATATCTCTGTGTCTGGTGTGAAGGTAAGGAGCATCATGAGATCCAATGTGGTACGCTCTTCTAGCAATCTGAGGCACTGAACTGGTGCTTCATCTTCTCTGAACTGAGCTTGATGAGCATGTCTATGATGTTGTTGATCAGCCATTGTTCCTGAGAAAATAGAGCAGGAAATGTAAAGCGATTAGTTAAGTAAAAGGTGATTAAGTCTAAGCAAGAACCTAAACTCAATTATCTAACAATCCTAGAATGGCAACGGCGCCAAATTGAAGAAGGACTTTTGCAAGTCTTAACTCGATCCCTCTCTAAATCAGATGTAGTATAGATGATGTATAACCAATCCATGCTGGAGATAGAATAAAACAGATGCAAGACACTAACTAAGCTTAACCATGTAAGATGAAGAAGGATGATTCTAACAACTTAAGTGATCAAAGATGAAAAGCTCAACAAAAAGGGAAATCTAGCAAGACTTAAGAAAGCAATGCAATGCAAAGAAGCTAAATGCAACAGAAACTACAAGACAATGATCTAAATGCAACAACCTGAAATGCAAGGCAGGAAATGAACAAAAGAAAAGCAACTAAAAACAGAGGAAAACAGAACACAAAGTGATGAAAGGCAAAGAATAATGAAGCGCTGGTTCAAGGCTAGAGCAATGATGACTTGGAGATTACTTAGTATCAAACCTAGGGTGATCAAGACTGAATACAAGCAAAGAACATGACCAAGCCACTAAATCAATCAATCCATATCAAGAGCAGAAATAACTAAGTTAAGCACATGTTAGACCCACTTTTGAAGGCATGTCTGGGCAAAACCAGCCCACAACAAGAACAGAGATGTCTAAGTTTAGCACATGTCAGACCCACTTGTGATGACATATCTATGCAAAACCAGCATGAAAACACAAGGCTATTTTAGACTAAACAAACAACCTAAACGCAAGATAATCATCCAAGCGATTGTTCCTAGCAAAGTTCTTTTAGGCATTTAAACAAACACTTGTGATGCAGCAAACACCTATGATCTATTTCACTTAAACAAGTTATTGAAGCCTTAAGAACAACCAAGCTAAGTGATCTAAGCATTAATCCAACCAAAACACCCTAAGCTATCAACTAATCATCCCCAACTCTGCTTTAACCTCAAACCATATGAAACTACTCACTACACATCATGAAATCAATAGAAACAAGCAGAAAAGGTCGATCAAACATGATTAAACAAGAACTAGAAGAAAAATGACAAAAGAAATGAAAAACTTTATTAAAAGAGTGATCTTGATCAAAATCCCATAAAAATCTCTTTATGGTTTCCCCCACAAGGTCGAAAATAGGGTAAAGAAGAAGATAAGATGCTAAAAAGATAAGGTTTAGCTTAGATAAGCTAAGAAGATAAGGTTTGACAAAAAGCAGAAAAATCTTGGTCAACTCTCGGCGTTGACCTATCGAGGTGCAAAGGAAGGTGTTCTGCTCGATGCAGTCTGCTCGATATCGAGGTGGCTTCTCGGTGTTCTCGTCGATGCTACTCCTCAATATGCCATGTGCAGCGCGTACCGATGTTCTTCCTCGATGCTGGTCCTCGATGCAGACTAATCGCTTGGAACCCTCGTGTGGATCCTTTTCCTCTCGTCCTGCTGCTTGCATCGAGCACACTCAACAAGCTCCAAGAAGCTCCAAAAACACCTGAAAACCAGCACAAACATGCACAAGTATGCAAATGTATGCAATCCTAAGCTAAACCAGCAAAAACCATGATATATCAACTCCCCCTGACTTATCTTTTGCTTGCCCTCAAGCAAACATCAGACAAACCATAGGGTCGAGGTTTGAAAACACAGAAAAAGTCAGCCAACCAACAGGAATACCACATTGATTAACACTCTCGAATTCACATACCACAGAGTCAACACAAGGTCAAATTTCAGTCTAATCATCACAGGCTTAGCAAATCTTTCAAATCCAATTCAAGCTCCTTCAAGAAATCCGAAATCTCTACTGCTAAACTCCTTATTTCTATCTATGTGATGTCTCATCAAGGATTTATCATCTCAATCATTTATAGATTCTTTTCCTTTCCTAAACAACTGAACAAAGCAATCTAAACACAACTCTCCTATTTTCTCTTCCCCTGGTCTTTTCTTTCTGATATATTTTTTTTTATTTTTAGCTCTTTCTCATTCTTTAACAGTCTAAGATATAGTGCTACTCAATACTTGTGTTTCTTGTGAGGAGACAGTTCTCAGATCGATCCAATATACGGTTGACTAGTTACAGAGACAACAAGCCATACCGAGGAGTGTATGGAGCAAGCTGCTCGATATGCAAGTCCAGAGTCATATCAGCCTATGCTGTTCGACACACAAGCCACAGAACACGCACCGAGCAGAATATCGAGGAAGAAAAGCTGATGTGCCTTAACTCAAGGCGATTGTATCGACCAACGTACCGGGGAGACAAGCTAATACACCTTAACAGGAAATTTGTATTAACAAATGTATCGACCAGACAACCCGATACACCCCCTCCGAATCAAGCAATTTTTGGTTTACGCCTGGTTAACCAAGGGGTTTTCTGAAACACTATAAATATGTTATGACCCAATTTTTGGGAACTATCTTTTTATTCACTGAACAAGAGCTTTCTCCTTTGTTCCTCTTTCTTGTAATCTTGAATTTCTGCTTTGAAACTTTGTTATTTAATCTAAGTTTGTGTTTATTCTTCTCCTAATCATGATTAGTCATTTTCATTTGATTGGGGTTTTGGCTAAAACCTTGTTTAGTGAGAAGTTTTTCTAGGATTTAAGTGGGATAGATCAAAGGGGGTTCGAAGCTTGATTAGTGATTACTCAGTGTTTAATCTCATTGTTCCTTCTTATTGATGATTTTCACGCTAGATTAGCCCTTGCTAAGTTGATCTAGATCCTAGGATTCACTTATGCATGCAAAGTGTTTGTTGAATTGGCTGAATTAGTCAAGTAAGAGATTTGCTTATCATAGCCTAAGAAATTAGATGTATAGGGAGTAGATTGGCAATATAGAATTAGATTATTTGTCTATAATGCTTGTTGATCACTTGTTCACTAATGAGAATTAGTTCTTGGATGAATGTTTAGGCAAGTGATTTGTACCAAGAGATTGGCTAGTTATAACTGTGGATTTTATGCCTATGAATAGCTTGTTTGTGAGTTTGTGAGCATCATTATTTAAGCTGAGAATCTCCCTTGATCAATAACCCCATCTTAAGTCCCTTTTATCTTTTATATTTGATACAAGAGTTTTTGAGTCTCTTTCTCAATTACCCACAATTGTACTAGCCATTGCAGTATGGGTTTTGTCAAATCTAATGGTCTAAGATGAATGCACTAGGAATGTAATAGAAGCTTTAAGTCAAGCTAAAACATAGAGAAAACTGTTTAAACTACTAAACTAATGAACTAAGTAAACCAAAGACAAGACAGAACTATTAGAAGCAATGACTAGCAATGATCAAGCACAAAACAGAGCAATGAACAAATTCGAAATATAAATAAGTAAAATCAAGGATCCTAGATGTGGTTATGGAGTTTGGGGAACTCAAAGGCAAGACTAGACTGTTATTAATCTCATTAACAATGCAAACAAGCAAGTAATGCTAATTCCTAGGCATAGAGTTCACAATTAAACAAGCTAAACCCAATCCCTTGGTGATTAATACTTTGCTAAACATCCTAACAAGAACCAACTCCAATTAGTGTTAGAATCAATAGCAAGCAAGCAAAAACCAATTTCATTCAAGCCAAAATACTTCTTAGACAGTCAATCCCCTGAGCTAAGACAACTAAATCCTCAAAAAGACAAGATCAGCATTTAATCAAACACTTGGTGGGCATAAGAGAAAGCCTAATTCTAGATTCATCTGATCCAGACAAATCTAGCCTAAAGACAGTATAATAGAGGGAAATCAATCAATATTAAGCACTAACAAAAACTAATCAAGTCCTAAATTCCCCTAATCTACCACATCTAGGCTCCTAAAGAAGACTACTCACTAATCACCATCAAAACCATCAAATCCTCAAAGATTAATAGGTTAAACATGATTAGGAAGAGAGATTAATAAAGATAAATTCAGAATCTTAAATTAAACTGATGGATCTTGTTCTTAACAAGCAAAAGCACTTAAGAGAAAAATTGGATTAAAAGCAATAACAAGACTTGCTAATATTTTTAGGTCCAACACTATTTATAAAAAAAAGACAAAAACCCTAAAAGAATGGCAAATTTATAAATAAAAGAGGTTCAGGCGAGGCGGATCTCGAGCTAGAGTGCTCGCCGTGCATGCTCGACATTGATGCTTGACAGCTTGATGTCGAGCTGGTGATGGTCGACATCCAGGTTCGCCATGCTTCTCGGGTATCTCGGGCCAAAGATGTTGTGCGCCATGCATGCTCGACACTGATGTCCTGTCTCCGGATTTTGACCTTCATGCTCGTCGTTGATGCTCGACATACATTTCTTCCCTCTCAGTTAGAGGATGTCATGCGACATTGCTGCTTGACATCTGGATGTCGAGCTGGAGGCATGACAATAGAGATCAACATTGGCTGTGAAATACACTTCCTTGGCTTCTCTTGATTCTCCTTGACTGGGGCAACTCCCTAGATCATTCCCAAGCTTCCACCATGTCTCCAAAGGCTCCATAGGTACCCAAAAACATTCCTTATGCAAAGAAAATGCAAACTACAACCTAAATGCAACCAAAGTCTAAAATCAAACGAAAATGGGATAAAGGCAAGGAAAGCATGCAAGAGAAGACTAAAACATGAACTAAATGCAAGCTTATATGATGCAACTATGAGAGATATCAATATTGCTAAGTTTGAAATTGTTCTCTTGTTATTAGTCTTTGCCTTGTTTTCTTATGCTCGTTTGAAGTGTTAATCTTTGATAGGCTCCTGGCTTTCTAGGTTTGGGGTTATTCTTCTTCTAATCATGATTAGTCATCTTCCTTTGATTGGGGTTTTGGCTAAAACAATGTTTATTGAGTAGTTTTTCTAGGATTTGAGTGTGATAGATCAAAGGGGATTTGAAGCTTGATTAGTGATTCTCAATGTTTAATCTTATAGTTCCTTTTTATTGATGAATTTAATGCTAGATTAGCCCTTGCTAAGTTGATCTAGATCATAGGGTTCACTTATGCCTGCAAAGTGTTTGTTAAATTTCCTGAATGAGTCAAGTAAGAGATTTGCTTATCCTAGCCTTAGGAAGTAGATGTCTAGGGAGTAGATTGGCAATAAGGAATTTGATTATTTTGTTTATAATGCTTGTTGGTCATTTGTTCATTAATGAGAATTAGTTTATGGATGAATATTTGGCCAAGTGATTAGTACCAAGAGATTGGCTAGTTATAACTTTGAATTCTATGCCTATGAATAGGTTTTTTGTGAGTTTGTGAGCATCATTAGTTAAGCTGAGAATCTCCCTTGATCAATAACTCCATCTTAAGTCCCTTTTGTCTTTTATATAGCAAAGTTCGAAATTGTTCTCTTGTTATTAGACTTTGCCTGCTTGTTTGTAGTGTTAATCTTTCACAGGCTCCTAGTTTTCTTTATTTAATCATGTTGGCTTGAATTAAGTGATTTATTGCATCCCTTTTGCCGCAATCGTCCTTGATTGGATTGACACCGACATATTGCAATGATATGAGTATATGTGGATAATTGTAATATGATAAATACCTATATCAATTTGGCGCCATTGCCATTTGAGGATTGATTTGAGCACTAGGATTTATAGATTGTTTGAGATCAAGCTTTTTCATTTTCGTTTTTGGTTACTAATTGCTATTTTTGGTCTAGAATCTCATTTGTAAGTACCAAAACACTTTCTCCTAAGTGTCTACAATTGCCCCAGAAGTTCAAGGTCCAAAAGTGTGAGTACACAGCAGCACCACAGTTGTTCGAGCATGGAATAACCTCCTTATGCTGCTGGTTTTGGTCTGCAAGGTCTACAAGGTCTTCAAGGTCTACAAGGGATCCAAGGCTTACAAGGACAGAAAGGTCTACATGGTTTACAAGGTGCTTGGGTTATAAGAGATCAAAGGAAACCAAGGCCCATATGAGCTGAAGATTCACCAACCTCTTTTGCTTCAAGACATGGCCTTCTACCTCCTATAGAGAACAATCACTTTGAGATCAGAAAAAGGATGATAGCCATGATCCAATACAACAAATTCCTTGGGCTGCCCAATGAGAACCCTCTTGATCATCCTGACAACTTTGAGAGAGTGTGCTCTATGGCTGGGATGAGTAAAATATCTGATGATGGTCTGAATCTAAGACTCTTTCCTTTCTCTCTTGGAGATAGAACTCAAATATAGGAGAAAAGTTTGATGCAAAGAAGTATCACAACTTGGGAACAATGCAAAGCTGCTTTCCTCACCAAGTTCTTCTTTCCATCTAGGATAGCTAGATTCAGAAAGGAGATTTACAATTCATCCAATGGCCCAATTAAAGCTTTCGAAATGCTTGGAAAAGATTCAGGAGCTTCACAATCCAATGTCCACATTATGACTTCATAAAGAAGGCGCTACTATCAACCCTCTATAGAGGTGTTCTCCCTAAAATGAGACTCCTCCTTAATACTGCTATCAAATGAAATTTTCTTGGTCAAGATGTATAAGATGGTCTAGTTCTGATTGAGAATCTAGCTCAAAGCAATGGTCATTATGGCGAAGAGCAAGAAGGAATTTGGAAATTAGTCACCTCTCAACTAGAGGTTACTTTGCTTGAAGTAAAAGTGATAAAGGAAAGGATAGATGATTTCTTGCGCCAATCACAAAGACAACCACAGATTGTAGGCCACTATGCTCACAAACAATAAGGGGAGAGACTTCCACAAGAAGAGAAACACAGCACTAGTCTTTTGCCTCAAGAGAATGACATGAAGCAAATGCTGCAACAACTTATGCACTCAACTTAATGGTGTCCAAGAGCTTAACAAGACAATCACAAGACTTAAACAAGACATGACCACCCAAGTAGATACACTTCAGTCCAAGCTTGACTCATTTGACCAAAGGCTAGAGCAAATAAAGAAGCAAGCTGCACAACTTACCTTCAAAAGGCCATTAGAGTATTGTAATGGTATCTCCACTACTTCCCTAACTACTCAAGAAGAGAATGAAAACTCATTGTTGAGATTGAAAGCCTTTTATGTGGCCATGAGTTTGTCCCTACAACTTCAAAGGTGAAACCCACTATCATCAATGAGGACATTGCAGTTCTAGGTGTGGGGGAGGAACTTGAAAAATCAGTAAAGGTTATAGAGAATGAGAAGGAAGCTGTCTATGTGGCTGCCTCAAGGGAAGAAGAGGTTGTCTCCAAGAAAGAGATAGTAGTAGAAGATAATGAAATGGTGAAAGATGATGAAAACCCAAAAAATGGAAAGGGTAAAGAAATTAGTCAAGAGAAGCCAAAAGAGGCACCTAAGGAAAAGAGTAAGGTAACCAAGTTTTTGCCTCCTCCTTACAAGCGTACACTACCTTTCCCAGGAAAGTTTGAAAAGCAGTTGATAGAGAAGTACACATCTCTCTTCTTAGAGCAAATGTAGAAAAGGAGAAGACCCTTGGATCAGAGGAAGCAACAAAGAAGCTACCTCCAGACTTGATATCTCTTAAGCAAAAGTTTTCTGAAGGATTGTTCAAGGAAAAAAAGATTGGGGAAGATAAGGCTGCTAAAGAAGAAGTTCCCACTAAGGATGAAGAAACCCAAGTTATAAAGCTTGAAGATCTAGGTTGTTTTACACTACCATGTGAATTGGAATCACTCGCTTTCAATAGTTGATTGTGTGATCTTGGGTCCAGCATCAATCTTATGCCCTCTCCACTGCAAAAACCTTAGGCCACATTAGCGTTAAAGGGAATAATGACTCTCTCACCCTAGCTGATGGGTCAAGAAGGCAACCAATTGGGTCTCTAGAGGATGTTTATTTGATGATTGACAAGGTGAAGGTACTAATTGGGAAGACCGTTTCTGGTATCTGCTGTTGCTGTTTTTGATGTTAAGAAGGGCATCACTGAATTAAGATTGAAAGAAGACAAGGTGTTAAGGTTTGACACCAAGAGGACCAAGAATGGAGTTAAAGGACAAGCTTACTCCATATAGACTGAGGAATGGAGTTTCGCAGCTGAGAGTTAGCCTCCCTTTAAGTCACCAACCACCACATTCACAGACCATATAGGAAAGGATCCACAAAGGAGTTCTCTAACTCGCTCTCAACCCAACTAAGAAGTAGAGAAAAGTCAAGCTTAGTGACTCTAAATAAACACTTTTAGGAGGTATTCCCATGGGTTCCTTGTATATATTATATCTCTGTAATGTTTTTTCATGTTTGTTTTAGTGTCTAGGGAAGTTATTAAGCACCAGGTTCAAGCCAAGGGAAGATGTGCTGACTTTTGAAGGAAAGATGAACCCGAGAGAGGTGATATCGGGCAGAATATCGACCAAACCCAAACCGATATGCAGAATATCAGGCAACATATCAGGGAGACAGACCTGATACCGAGCAGCCACAAGCAGTATCGACCTGATTATATCGGGGAGGAAGTATTTGGTATGACAGTCTCTGGACGAATATCGACCGGCGTGCCGAGCTACATTCAGCCCATATGAACAGGGCCAGAACAAATCAGACTAAGCATGGAGCTCTCTTGCCATGTACCCTTCGCACGAACATGTATCAGACAACATACCGGGATGAGGAGACCAATATGCCGTAAATGGAGTATGCATCGAAGAGTGTATCGGGAAGCAAAGGCACCGGTACAAAGAGACATCAAGACATACCAAATGACCGCCCGCTACTGGCACAAGCAAGCCACATCGAGATGAATATCAGACTAAGCTGCCCGGTAGTGGTGACACAGGGGACTATCGGTCAATGTCTCAGGTTCCCTACCCAGATCTCTCCCATCATAAGGGCATATCGACCAGTGTATCGGCCATATACCCTGATGTCCACAACGAAAATAACTGTAAGTCTTCCTAACTCTTCCTCCTTTACTCTTATTGCACTGCCTTTCTTCCATACACAATTTATAGTTGTTTAATCGTTCTCTATAACTTCTATTGCACAGTGGACTATGTAATTTAAGTGTGGGAGAGGGTGTTGCATTTGACATTGTGTTTTGTTTTCTTATTTTCCCTTCTCTATATTTGAGTCTCATGCATGCATTCAAGCATTTCATTGAGAAAATCTTAAAATTTTTAAATTGTTGGAAACCAACACGAATCATTTAGGTGCATTTGGATAATTAAGATTGAGTCTATATGCATTTCATGTATCTTTGCACACATTTGCATAAGGAGTAGAAGCTAAAAACTTGTTAAGATGTCCATGTTTGAATTATTTTTAATACCTTGGTTATTTGTTGTTTGATTGCATAGTAGTGAGTTTGAAGTTAAGACTGTACCATACTTTGAATTCTTCAATTGATACTCTTGTTTTATGCTGAACCCTCTGTGATTTGATTCCAAATCTATTTATTAGAACATTAATCTTGAAATGAAATTATCTTGCTTATGTTTTGAAAAGTGATTACATGGCTAACATATATATACTTGGACTTTCTTTCTCCTTCTACCACTCTTGCTAGTCTAAGTAGCTGATCCTCATCTATAAGACAGTTAATCCCACCTTAAACCAATCCTCCTTTCAAGCTTAAATACTGTCTTGTGTGTGTGAGGCCTTATTTTGAATGAACTTAGCAAAAAGTTTTGGGTTGAGCACGACAAGGATGGTATATTTAGGTGTGGGACTTGGGTGTTCTTTTATTTTCAAAGTGGAGAAGATAAGAATAAAGGGAAAGCATCAAGTTTAGCATATGTGGAGTTCTCAAACAACATAGAAGGAAGGCAAAAACTCCTAAAGCATCGAAAGGAAAAACAAATGGAGACTCCCTAAGCACAAATAAGAGCTGCAAAAAATAGGATCAAGGACCGCCACAACTTGAAGAGAGCAATAAAGAGAAGCTTCCCAAAGTAATGGCTAAGTGTGGGGGTGTTAGACAGAGGCAAAAGCCTTATGAAAAGGGTAGATTAAGATGGGCTTTATTGGGATTTAAAGTGGGGTTTATAACAATCTAGGGAATGGGTAGATGAGAGTTTATCCTTGCATGCATAGGTTGTGCTTTACCCTTAGCATTTTGCCAAAGTTCGTTCCTTCAAAGAGAGATCCCTTGCCTCTGAAAACCCACCTTAAAAGAGATCATTTTCATCTCTTACCCATGCCCTTGAACCAAATGCTTTCACTTGATTTATATGAGCAAGATCCATTGGTTAGTATTAATGAATGTTAAAGAGTTGGTTGATTTGAATGCTGGTGTAAGCTAAGCTTGAGTTCATTGTGTGTTATGATATGTATGGCTAAAGCTTTTGATGTAGAACAAACTCTATGCATCATAGAACTTGTAACTTGGGCATTGAATTTAATTTTTCCATTGATATCCTAATTTTTGAACTCCCATTTTCAAACCGCATTCTCTCATTTATCTTTGATTGCTTGAGGAGAAGCAAAAGACAAGTGTGGGGGAGTTGAGATACACTATATTTACACCATTTTATGCAAACAATTAGCACTAGTTTTTAGAATGTGAGCATGTATTTTTACATGTTCTTGTCCCATTTTCATCCATTTAGAACTTAGAGTTAGTTTAGAAGTTGCATTGCATATTTAGTGTATTTAGGGTATTTGCTAGGTATATTTGAGGTGTTTGGAGGCAATAAAGAGCTTTCGAAAGGTCAAGGAGTCAAGCCAAGGCCAATCAAAGAAGAACCAAGGAGTTAGGAGCCATCTCGAGCTGCATGCAGTTCAAGGTTGGTCGATATGGAAACATATCGAGCTGCATACCGAGCATGCCAGCCCTGTACAAACCATCCTGCAAAATACATCCCCGAAGATATGCTCGGATGAACGGCTTCCCTTCCGATTCAGCTTCAGAACTCTTCACCAAAGTTGTAGCTCTGTGAGTTAGATTTCGAATGGACTTCTTCGCAGGTCAATCCGATATGCGGTTCAAGATTTATCAAGCTTTTTGTGAAACCGCTACAGAGACAACTGGCCATACCGAGGAGTGTACCGAGCAAGCTGCTCGATATGCAAGTCCAGAGGCATACCGACCTGCATATCATCCTACACTGGTCGATACAAAAGCACATGAGACATACTAAGAAGAGTATCAAGGAAGACAAGTCGATGTGCCTTAACTCAAGGTGATTGTATCGACCAAAGTATAATGGAGACAAGCCGATACACCTTAACAGGACATGTGTGTCGACCAATGTATCGACCAGACAGCCTGATACACCCCCTCCGAATCAAACAATTTCCGGTTTACTCCTGGTTTACTTTAGGTTTTTCTGAAACAATATTAATATCTTAAGACCCAATTTTTGGGATCTATCTTTTTATCCACTAGTCAATAGCTCTCTCCTTAGTTCTTCTCTCTTGGTATCATGAATTTCTGCTTTAATACCTTGTTGTTTAGTCTAAGTTTGTGTTTATTCTTCTTCTAATCATGATTAGTCATCTTCCTTTGATTGGGGTTTTGGCTAAAACCATGTTTAGTGAGTTGTTTTTCAAGGATTTGAGATGAGAAAGATCAAAGGGAATTTAAAGCTTGATTAGTGATTGTTCAGTGTTTAATCTTATTTTTCCTTCTTATTGATGATTTTAATGCTAGATTTGCCCTTGCTATGTTCATCTAGATCCTAGGGTTCACTTATGCCTGCAAAGTGTTTGTTGAATTGCCTGAATTAGTCAAGTAAGAGATTTACTTATCCTAGCCCAAGGAATTAGATGTCTAGGGAGTAGATTGGCAATATAGAATTGGATTATTTCTCTATAATGCTTGTTGGTCATTTGTTTACGAATGAGAATTAGTTTTTGGATGAATGTTTAGCAAAGTGATTAGTACCAAGAGATGAGGCTAGTTATAGCTTTGAATTCTATGCCTAGGAATAGCTCGTTTGTGAGTTTGTGAGCATCATTAGTTAAGATCAGAATCTCCCTTGAACAAGAACCCCATCTTAAGTCTCTTTTTCTTTTATATTGCTAAGTTTGAAATTGTTCTTTTATTATTAGTCTTTGCCTTGTTTGCTTATGCTTGTTTGAAGTGTTAATCTTTGATAGGCTCCTAGTCTCTTTATTTAATCATGTTGACTTGAATTAAGTTATCTATCGCATTCCTTTTGCCTCAATCATCCCTGGCTGTATTGACACCTACATCCTACAATGATATGAATATATGTGGGTAATTGAAGTATGATAAATATCTACATCAGCAAGATGAATGAAGGGTGCAGTTCGTTCTCGTATTCCAAACTATCAATAAAAGGTCTGAGGAATTACTCAATTCTCCCTTTGAAGTAATCTGAAATAACAAGCTGGAGAGATTAAAGAAGTCAGAATGCCCATGACCAGACTTTCTAATGCAGGATTTCTAGAATCAATTTTGTTAGCTGATTATACGACTCTGGAGCCAACATCAATGTCATGACTACACGCTCTGCGGAAAGGTTAGGAATCTCCATCATGCAATCATCTTTGCATTTAGTCTTTGGAGACTTATCTAAGAGAAAGACAGAAGGAAAAACCCATAATTTGTTACTGCTCGTTGAAGATTCGATTGTCTCGATGGACTTTCATGAAGATCCTTGACAACACCAATAAAGCGATGGTTTTCCTAAATGCCAACCGCATGAAGTTCTACAAGAATACTCCAAACAAGACTACCTCTTTATAGGAAGGATCAAAGAAGAGGCTCCAAATTAAACAAAAAAGAAAAGAAGGGGGAAAAGAAAGAAAATACAAAAAAAGATGAGGATTCTCCGAAGCTGATCCAGTTGAAACTATTTTCAAAAATCATGATTCTCATACCCCCAAAGCTTGGAGAAACAAGTGAAGAAGAGATCGCAAAAGGGATCAAAAAGACCAAGCAACCCATCATGGAAGCCTAAGTCCTAAGGAATGGAAAGTAGGGAGCATTGCTGATATAAGAACTGGGCAAGGACTCGTGAACGACAGTCACTGATGTACCTGTTTTAGACGCTAATCCCCCAACCAAAGTATAGCTAAAAGATTATAAATAGAAGCGCCCAATTAAAGGCAACCCATTTGGGTCCTCTCTATCTCATGTTTTTCTTTAGCCTTATAGTCTACTAATCTTTAGTTTTAGTTTCTCTTTTAGTTTATAGCTTTTTCATAATCTACAAAAAGATAAAAAAATCGGACATACGTAAAATCCACAAAAAAATTTAGAAGGAATCATGGTTTTAATGAGTTCTTGACCATGAAATAAGTCTTGTTTATAGAGTCTTTTTAGTATTTTTTGAGTCTTTTCGAGTCTTTACAGGTTTAGGTGCGTTTGGAGCATAATTGTGGATTTGGGAGCATTTTGGTGCTATCTTGAAGTGGTTGATCAAAAGACCATCACGGAGCAGTATTATGTGCATGGTGTCGATCGACACCTACCACTCAGTGTCGATTGACACCGATCGTGGACGCGAAGTGGACTTTTAAAAGATCTCTGAAGAATTACAACTTGCCCTAAAAGTTTTCACTCTTTGCAAACTTGCCCCAATCGTGTTTAGAGATGTATTTAGGTTTTTAAAGCCATTGTTAGGCCATTACCTAGTTTTCATTGAGAGTTACAGAGAGATTAGATTCAAAGCTTTTGGAGAGAAAAATCAGTATTCTGTTAGAGAAGAATTTTGAACCCCTTTGTCTTTTACTCATTCTTTTAATGCAGTATTATTCAGTCATGATTTGTGTTTCAATTTCTATGTCTGAGTAATATGCTAGTTAGGTTTTGGGTTATTCAAAGGTTGATAATAAATTGTTAGAACTGCATAACTGTTAGGACAAATCTTTTGGTTCTTCATCTAGATTGCTTGGACACTGAGTTAAAGATTGAACACCTAAAAATCAGATCTTAGGGTGTTTAATTGATGTGGAAACATTGTTAAACACCAGAACTATCGTAGATGAACAAGATAAATGATTGCAAAGGAATTTGGATTAGTGATTTTGTGAACATTTCGAACTTGAACTTTAAAGCTTGATTAGGTTAGAATTTGCAAAGGAATTTGGAATTCTAGGATTTAGTTATAGATAATCTCCGCGATGGAAGTCTATTGGTTTTACATTCGTGTTTTCGAGTTCTATAACGGTTTTAATAAATTATCCTTTCAGTCTGTAGTCTGCGATTTATGTCAACCTGTGAATTTCCCATTGCCTAGCGCCTTGTCTCATTGATTTCTAAGAACTTATAACTCGCTTGCTGGTTCTGTTTACCTTTATTCATTATTTCGCTTACTGTATTTTATTTTACTTTGTAGAATTTGAACTTAAAGTCTGTTTTGCAATATTCTTAAGTCCTTGTGGATTCGACCCCTAAGTACTGCAGTGACCTCTTAATTTGAGAGAGTAGCTCTAGGGATAATTTAAGCATGTCAAATTTTGACGCCGTTGTCGGAGACTTAAAATTGTCTTCGGGTTTTTATTATTAGAATTTTGACTATGTTTATATTTTTATTTACTAACTTTCTGCTACTTTTCTTTTGTCTGTTTCAGGTGTATGCATAATCGCAGTACCAGAAGCAACAAAGACAAGGAGCTTGTGACTTTAGGCATCGACAAACTCGCTAAGTTGGAAAGAACCATTAGAAAAGCCAATATGATATCTGCAATGGTTGGTCCGATTGTTTTGAGGACAGATGTTGAGGGTCATTTGGTAGACAGAGATGGAAACAGGAGGAATGAGGAAGGGCAAAGGATAGATGAGAATGGCGCTGTGATTGAGGAACAAGTGGTGCGACCTGTTGCGCAGAATGTGCAACAACAAGCCACTGGGGATGTTGCTGAGAATGCTGTTGGCCGTTTTCAACAGAGGACCCTTGGAGATTACAACAGACCTGATCAAATATATGCAAAGAGAGCTGCAATCTGCCCTCCTGCCTTCCAGAGAAAAGATCTTTAGCTGAAACCTGCACATTATGCTCTTGTGGGTCAGCATCCCTTTCATCGCCTTCCACATGAGCATCCTATGGATCACATATAGAGGTTTGAGAATCTATCTACAAGCATCAAAACCATTAAAGTCAGCAATTATTTCCTATTCTGCAAGTTGTTCCCCTATTCTTTAGGAGGAGATGCAGCTTATTGGTTGAAAGAACTGGAGCATGGATCCTTGACCACTTGGGAGGACACTAAGAACACTTTTCTCAACAACCTTTGGTCAGAAGAGTTGAGGACGAAAATCGCTTAATTCTCCCATGGTCCTACTGAAGCTTTCAAGACAATATGATTAAGGTTCAGGTCATACCATAGAGATTATCCACATCACGGTTTCAATCAGGTACAACTGCTGGGTATTTTCTTCAAGGGCATTGATTGGAAGTATCAGATGGCTTTGGACACTGCAAGCAATGGAAACTTCAACACTAGAGTCCCAGCTGATGCCATCACACTAATAGAAATCTTGGCATCTAGCAATAGTACTAAGATTGCTTATTATGAAAGATAGAAGATGGCTGGAAATGTTGGAAATTATCAGTTTGCTGCAAAGATGAAGGCTAAATTACATTTTTTTCATAGCCATCAAGTGGGTAAGAAGTCTGTCCAGTTTGATGCTGAAGTGGAGATATTTGAACCAGTTGAAGAGTTTGAGGAAGAAGACGTCAACTGCATAAATGGATCTGGCTTTCAGGGTCAGAGATTTGGTAATCAGTAGGGGAACAGAGGATTTAATGGGAACAATAAAAAAAGCAACCTCACAGGGAACCAAAATTCTTCTGGTTTCCCAAACCGATAGCTTCAATAGGAACTATGGTTCCTCTTCTTATCAATCACCACCTGCGCCATTAGCTTGGAAGTAAGATGGAAGTTGTACCATCTGTATCCGAGAGAATTCGGAACGATCGAGCCAAGGACGGATATTGGATGGGAACTGGGAGGTTCGAACTATGGTCGCGTGATGACTGGGAAAAATAGTAGATGGATGGCTGGGATAGACGAGCTGGATGAACCATATCCGAGAGAAAATGGTCCAGTCCGTGAGAAATGGGATTTATCCGAGTGAGAGGGGGGTTAGTCCGAGTGAGAGTGGACTGTATCCGAGAGAAAAAGAGAATTCGCCGAGGTGGGATGGGATGTCCGAGAGAGAAGGAAATATCCGGGTGAAATATGAACACAGCTGAGGAAAGGGAATTGGGCAGTGGGCCAAGTGTTATGTCGGCCATTTTGGTGCTTTATCGCGAGGATGGTCAGCCGGTGTGGGCGATAGCCGAGAGATATCAGATCAGTTCAGGATAATTCCTACTGAATCCAGGAAGCGTCGGTTAAGTCCGATGTGTCTAGGGTTTTGCGAGTATATATAGTGTTTTTGAGACTTTTCTCGGGAGAGTTGCTTTTACTAGAGAGAAATAAAGCAAATAGAGAGAGAGATATTAGTCGAGAAAACCCTAAGAAAATCAGTTTATCCGGAAAACCGCTGAGAGAGCTTGAACCATTGCCGACCAGATCCGACCATTTCCGAGATAAATCGGTAAGCGACTGAATAATTTCCTAAGTGTCGAGTTTCCATCGGATAACTTCGAGCTAATAGCCTTGTTTTGTGGGTTTTCTGAGGGTAAACAGAGTTTGGCTTGGAGAAAGGTGAACGGATCGAGAGATAGCCGAGGAGAAAGGGATCGGATCGTACCGACAACCAAGAGATTTGTAGGGTGATCGGATATCTTCGGGCTTTGGTGGTTTGTCTTATAGGTTTTGGTGTTAAGCGTGTTAGGTTGCTAGATGATATGATGTATTCATTCGCGAACTGTTGTGCTTTGTTTAAGTTATCCACGAATCTTGTTTAAGTGCTTTGTGCAAGTTTTAATGGAATGAAATGAATTATTTGAATCCGTTGTGTATTAATGAATGACAAGAAAAAGTTTAAAATTTTGGCCAAGTATAGACATGACTGTTAGGATGTAGTGAAGGCATGGCTGCAGGTATAGTTGCCGGGTCGGGCTTCCACAAGTTAGTATCACAGCGTTTAATGCTTCTAGGACTGAATGTTGGTGGATGCTGTTGTTTGTTTGTGTGGGGTATAAGGGGGTCCCGTCCATTCTTCACTGACAGGTCTCGCGGTAAGGTTTTGTGTGTTGTGTTGTGAAATACGTATTGAGTTAACTTCGGGTAACTGGCATAATTGTACTTACCGATGGTTGATACAAGAAGAGCTGCGAGAAACAATGCAGGGCAACAGGCTGCTAGGTCTGTGAACTCAGTAACCGGTGATGTTTCTGAGAGGTAGGCAGCTGCGGTTGTGAATGAGGCGGCTAGAAGGGCAGCCGAGAATGCAGCAAGGAATGCTGCGGATGCTGTGAATGTGGCAGCAGGGAATGCTGCTGGTGCAGCGGGTTTTGCAGCTGGGATCGCTGTTAATGCAGCTGGGGTTGCTGCAAATGTAGCACTGGTGGGGTTACAGACTGTGCTAGGGATGTTGACACAAGTACTAGCCAGACTACCTGAGGTGCCTCCTGCTCCGGCGGTTGCAACGGCACCACAAGTGGTACCACCAGTTAGTGTTAACCCGGATGTGGTTGGGGAGGAAGCGGACCAAGTGGAGAGGGTTCTGAGTTACCTCAAGGTGTTGGATCACATGGTGCGGTTAGGAACCAAGTTCTTTGCTGGAGATCTTACACCTATTGAGGCGGATGAGTGGAGGATTAGACTGGAACGGAATTTTGAGTCTATCCGATGTCCTGAGGGTTACAAGAGAGACATAGCCGTGCACTACTTGGAGGGTGATGCACAGACGTGTGGGAAAGGGATCGTTGGATGATTAGTGAATGTGAATTGTTCGTATGAGACATTTTCAACGATGTTCTGGAGTAAGTACTTCCCACATGAAGCTTACAATGATTTGGAGAAGGTGTTTCTGTACCTTAGTCAGGGGACGCTTACAGTGAGGCAGTATTAGACTCAGTTTAACCAGCCGAGGATGTATGTGTCTCATGAGTTTGGCACGGAGGAGAAGCTGATTCGCAGGTTCATGAACGGACTGCGAGTTGAGCTAAGGAACGGATGTGTTGTCCGTGACTTCAGGCCAGTGGCTGAGCTAGTTGAGAAGGAGGGATTGTTGGAGTCAGGACAGGTGGAGGCTGCTTTGATGACAGTTGGGGCAGGGACAGCCGTGGCCAAGGCAGGTCAGTCTGGTGGACTGAACCGGAAGTTCGGGAAAGGAGTACCGAGCAAATGGACCGGGGGACGCAGTGTGTGCAGCAAGTGTGGCAAGGGTCATGTTGGCCAGTGTAGACGCTGTGGTAGTGGATGCCACAGGTGCGGGAGTTTAGAGCATCGGGTACGAGACTGTCCGGCGGAGGATCTGCGAGTGGCTCGTGTGTCCGGTAGTGACAGTGCGGTTCGGGTGTGCTACGAGTTGTGGAGCACCAAGGCATTTTAAGTGTGAGTGTCCTAAGGCAGGAGTGGTGGAGCAAGCTGTGTCGCAAGGGAAGCGAGCAGGGGAGGCGCTTGCATCAACGTCCAAGAGACAAACCATTATGCCAAGGGTGTACACGACGAGTGCAGCAGAAGCTGACGAACCAAGCACTTCTCATCCGATTACTGGTACATGTGGTACATAGAGTTTTTCATGAATTGTATTTGCGTGCTGTGTGTTAATATAGAGTCTTAGCATTCTAGAGAATGATTGAGTAGTGATGTTATTGCATATTGCATACATTTTGCATATTCATTAGTTAGCTTTTCATGCATTTGTATCACGTTTTAGGTTAGATTGCATCACTTAGGGTCCTAGAGCATTCTTGCATCAGCATACGTATTTTCCTTGCATTTTGCATCACATTCAGGTTGTTTCTGGCTGCTTTGGAGTCGTGGAGGTTCGTGGACGTGTTGAGGCTGATGTAGCTGTTCGTGGGAGCTCGGATATATGCTAAGAATCAGAGATCGAGGAGCAGATCGAGCATGGCCGGTCGATCTAGGAGTTGATCGACCAGAAGATCGAGCCAACCAGGCGATCCAAGGAGAATGATCGAGACAAGGATCGAGTGAAGAAATCGATCAAACGGTACGGACGTAAATGACGCCATGCAGAGCGAGAGTCAGATCGAGTACACTACTCGATCCAGCCAAAGATCGATACCGAGATCGGATGCAACACTCGATTCACCGTTGATGATCGAGTTCCAGATCGAGCCGAAGACACGATGTTCGGATATGATCGAGAGAACCACTCGATCTTGGAGTCGATCTCTGTCCTTTCAACCATTTTTGGTCGCTAGCGAAGGGGGGACCATTAGCTTGTTTGGGCATTTTGGGAAGGCGGCGACGTCCTTTTCCCATAACAACTTTAGATCCTTATCTTTTCCTTTATGTTTTCTCTCTCTCGTTTTCGTGAAGAACACCATTGTTGAACTCGCGTTTTTCTTAAGCTTTTTATTCGAATCAATTCTGTTCAATCTAGTTTTCTTTTCATGTTCATCGTCTCGTTTCATATGCCTTGCTTGATTTACTCTATGTGTAGCGAGTAGTTTCTTTGGGTTCGAGGTTGAGAGGATTAAGGGGTCAAAAGGGTTTCGATCTTGGGGTTTTTTCTAAACGTTTTCAATGGCTATCTCTTCTAAGGTGTTGAGATCTCAATGCTTGAAGACTCTCACGCCAAGAGCTTCATGATCCGAGAGGTTCCTTACCTTGACAGGATCCAGGAGCCTCGGAAGATCACACCTTAGAGACTAGTTACCCCTTCCCAAAAGTCATGGAAGTTTGGGGGATTAGTTAAGCAATTCGTTTGAAATCCGTTTTCCTTGCCCTTCGACCTCTCTTTCCACCAAAAGCCATGGGTTTGGAGGAGAGGATGAAGGAGTGATCTATACCGAAAGCCACAAATAGATCTTGTTTAGTTTTCAAGGCTTAGAGATCCTCACCAAGTGACTCGATTTAAAGTTTTAAACCCAAGGTCGAACCTTTGAAACTCCTGACCATGAATCTCAACCCTAGGCCCTTCCTCTTAGCATCTTTACATCTTATCTCATCTTTCGCTTCATCTCTGATAGCATCCTGGTCATTAGTTTTACTGTTCTTGCATTTTTAGACGAGATCCATTGTTACTGCTCGATCTAGTGGTCGATCTCATGGTCTATCCAGTAGTCGAATTTTAATAATTCGAAGCTTTCTCCTTTAATTATTCTGTTTGTTTCTCGTGGTAGTTTCTTCCTTTCTAGTATTTTTAAAATAGGTTTCATTCTGTTTAAGTTGCTGCATCTAGTTTTTAGAGATTTTCTCATAAACCGTCTCATTTCGCTTAGATTTGCATTAGTCCTTGTATTCTCTGTGCATTCTCTATCATCCTAGAAGTGAATTGACTCTCTCTTGCTTGCTGTACTACAACATGTCTTGCATTTGAGTTTGATAACCTCACTGCAATAAAACCGTGCTTAAAAGTGATTATCAAATGGCGCTGTTGCCATTCTAGGACAGTTTAGAGAACATAGAGATTTGAGTCTTAGCAAAGACTAAGTCTTTACCTTTTTCAAGTTACTAATCCTTCTACTCTCAAACGTGTGTTTTCAGGTACATGAATCTTCGTTCAAGGGGAGACAACAATCTACTACAACCCTTAAACAACATTCATCAGTTTGGTCACTCACGGCAAAGGAGAGTCAGAGAACAAACAAGTGCCTTTGAGGAGATTGTTCAGCACGGTTTGGTTGACTTTGAAGCTATGGCTGAACAAGAGCATCCAGAAGGACCTCCTCCAGCTCACGGGGCAGCAAGAAGAGGCAATGGAAACCCCCAACACGCGGCTAGACCCCTAAAGATCATAGGAGCCGGAAATGCTCCCAATACACACCACAATAGGTTTGGGATCACTCCTCCTCCTGTACAAAACAACAACTTCGAGATCAAGCCAGGTTTCATCTCAATGGTGCAAAACAACAAGTTCCACGGCTTAGCAATGGAAGACCCCTTGGAGCACCTAGACAACTTCGAGCAAGTATGTGGGATGATAAAGATCAATGGCATATCCGAAGATGCTTTCAAGCTGCGTCTCTTCCCCTTTTCACTCGGAGACAAAGCTAGACATTGGGAGAAGACCCTCCCACAAGGCACCATCACATCATGGGCTGGGTGCAAGAAGGCTTTTCTCTCAAAGATCTTCTCAAGCACCAGGACAGCACGGTTGAGAAGCGAAATCAGTGGTTTCACTCAAAGGAACAATGAGACATTCAATGAGGCAATGGAACGTTTCAAAGACTACACGATCCAATGTCCTCATCATGGGTTCAGCGAGGAGACACTACTCAGTACCATATACCGTGGAGCTTCACCAAAGATCAGGTTGTTGCTTGACACAGCTAGCAAAGGGAACTTCCTCGGTCAAGAGGTAGAAGAGGGTATGGAACTGATAGACAACTTGGCGTTGAGTGATGGAAACTATGCTGAAGATTATCACCGTGCACCAAGAGGATCAGAGCTAGAGTCTCACAAGAAGGAGCTCAAATCTTTGCATGAGAAGATAGATAAGCTGGTGTTAGCCAATCAGAAGAATGTTCACTTTGTTGGTGAAGCTGATGAGAACCAAGAGGAGTTGGAGCTGAGCCAAGAACAAGCCAATTGGGTGGCGGGACAGAACAACTACAAGTCTCAAGGCTACAATCAAGGCTACCAAAACAACAACCTCTCTTACCGAAGCACCAACGTAGCAAACCCTAAAGATCAAGTGTACCCTGCTCAGCAAGCAAAACCTTTCATTCCTTACAATAAAGGTTTTCAACCGAGTGGTGGTTTCCAAGGCCAAGGGCAGAGCAACTTCCAAGGGCAACATCAAAACAACAAGGGTTATACACCTAACTACCCTCCGGGCTTTGCACCTCAACAGCAACAACCGATGAAACAACAAGTTGATCCGATTCAAGCAATGTTTCAACAGTTCGCCGAGATGAACACTCGCCTAGACTCATCTCTCACCGACTTCTCCACTCAGATCACCAACTTAAACAACAACATCAAGCAGCTGGAGAAAGGGAAAGCAAGTACGAGTGGTCAGAATAGTCTTCCGGGAAAGTGTGAGCAGAATCCCAAGGAGTATGCTAATGCCATAACGTTGAGAAGCGGTAAAGAGCTCGAACCTCCGGTCTCTACAAAGAACAATGAGGACGTTGTAATTCAAGAGGGGGAGGGTAAACCTTCGGCTGATGATGATGAGATCAACTTTGACAACGTCTGGATCCAAGGGCCAAGAAGAGGAGACAAAGCAGTTGCTGAGAAGAAAGCTGAGCAAACCACTAAGGAGAAGAATGCTTATGTGCCTCCACCTTATGTACCTAAGCTGCCTTTTCCTGGCCGCTTCAAGAAGCAACTCATAGAGAAGCATAGAATCCTCTTTAGGAAGCATCTTAAGGACGTGGAGATCAAGCTACCTCTCGTTGACTGCCTTGCAATGATGCCTAAATGCGCCAAATTCTTCAAAGACACTCTCGTGAAGAAGAATAAGGAAAGCAAAGAGGTACTTGTTCTAAGTGAAGAGTGTAGTGCTGTGATACATAAGGAGATAGTCCCTAAGAAGTTGGGAGACCCTGGAAGCTTCACTATACCCTGCGCTTTAGGCCCTCTAGAGTTCAAGAGTTGCTTATGTGATCTCAGAGCTAGCATAAACCTGATGCCTCACTCCGTGGCTAAGAAGCTTGGTTTTACACGTTTCAAAGACTGTCGGATCTCATTGGTACTGGCTGATAGGAGTGTGAGGCTACCAGTAGGGCTGCTTGAAGATTTACCGGTGCGAATCAGTGGTGTGAACGTGCCTACGGACTTCGTAGTGTTGAAGAGCCTAAGGATCCACTCATCTTAGGGAGACCGTTCTTTGCAACCGCCGGGGCTATCATAGATGTGAAGAATGGGAAGATTGCCTTGCATTTGGGAAAGGAGATCAGGCTTGACTTCGACATCAACGAGGTTCTGAAGAAGCCAACCATTGAAGGGCAAGCTTTCTATATTGAAACGATGGATGCTTTAGCGGATGAGTTGCTGGAAGAGCTGGCTCTAGAAGACCATCTGAAGCTAGCACTGACTAAGGAACCAGGGGAGTTTGGCTATGTGGACCAGAGAACCCAGGAGTACGTCAACCTGCTGGATTCTAGGAGGATCGTTAAGAATGAAGAAGGTTGCTGCCTAGAGATCGATGCTATCACTCGATCCAGGAGTCAGATCGACAAGGCAATCGAGAACAGAACTCGATCCGGTGCAACAATCGACGGACAGATCGAGAAGAATGCTCGATCAGGAAAAATAATAGAGTCGGCGATCGAGGGAGACCTCCCGATCATTTTGGGGTCCAATCAAGAGATCGACTCAGCGTCTCGATCCCTTGCTCGATCCATATCAAATCGAGTAAGTGAATCTAGCGAAATGGCTCGATCTAGACGACATCGAGAGGAGAATCGACCGGAGGACTCGATCTCAGATGGGATAGTGATGGAGGAAAGCAGTCTGAAGGGCCATGCCTCGGGTTCAAAGGAGAGTTCTAAGGAGGAAAGCAACAACAACAGCCACGAGGATGACTGGAGTGAGCTGTTAGCCCCAAAGGTGGACCTTAAGGAGCTCCCAAAAGGGCAAAGATATGCATTCTTAGGGCCTAATAACACCTATCCCGTGATTGTGAATGAAAACCTTAGTGATGATGAGTTGTACTCGCTCCTGGATGAGCTGAGAAAGTATAGGAAGGCCATTGGGTACTCTTTAAGTGACATCAAGGGCCTTTCACCAATGCTTTGCACTCATAGGATTCACTTGGATAATGAGAACGCCTTCTCTATAGAACATCAGAGGCGTTTGAATCCTAATTTGAAAGAGGTTGTTAAGAAGGAAATCCTTAAGCTTTTGGAGGCTGACGTGATCTATCCCATAAGTGACAGCACGTGGGTTTCTCCTGTACACATGGTGCCTAAGAAGGGAGGGATCACGGTCATAAGGAATGAAAAGGATGAGCTTATTCCTACTAGAACCATCACTGGTCATAGGATGTGTATTGATTATAGGAAACTCAACCTTGCGACTAGGAAAGACCATTTCCCCTTGCCTTTTATTGATCAAATGCTTGAGAGACTTGCTAATCACCCTTACTACTGTTTTCTCGATGGGTATAGCAGTTTCTTTCAAATACCTATTCACCCAAATGATCAGGAGAAGACGACCTTCACATGTCCTTATGGTACCTTTGCATATCGAAGGATGCTGTTTGGATTGTGTAATGCACCGGCTATGTTTCAGCGGTGTATGATGTCGATCTTCTCCGATCTTATAGAGGAGATGGTAGATGTGTTCATGGATGACTTCTCTGTCTATGGTGCGTCCTTTCCTGCGTGTTTGTTGAATCTTTGCAGGGTACTAAAACGTTGTGAAGAGACAAACTTGGTGCTGAACTGGGAGAAATGCCACTTTATGGTTAAGGAAGGGATCGTGCTTGGTTATAAGATATCAGAGAAGGGCATTGAGGTTGATGAGGCTAAAGTGGAGGTCATGATGGGTCTTGAGCCGCCGGTTAATGTTAAGGGAGTCAGAAGCTTCTTGGGACACGCAGGGTTCTATAGGCGCTTCATCAAAGATTTCTCCAAGATTGCACGCCCTCTTACACGGCTGTTGTGCAAGGAAGCTGAGTTTGTGTTTCATGAGGAGTGTTTGAAAGCTTTCGTGACCATCAATGAAGCCCTTACATCAGCTCCTATAGTCCAAGCACCAGACTGGTCTCTTCCTTTTGAGATCATGTGTGATGCTAGTGACTACGCCGTAGGAGCCGTTCTTGGTCAGAAGAAAGACAAGAAGCTACACGTGATCTACTATGCTTCAAGAACCTTGGATGACACGCAATCAAGATACACCACTACGGAGAAGGAGTTGCTTGCAGTGGTCTTCGCCTTTGAGAAGTTCAGATCGTATCTCGTTGGTTCCAAGGCTATTGTATACACGGATCACGCTGCCTTGCGATACACCTACTCGAAGAAAGACACTAAGCCTCGGCTCTTAAGATGGATTCTCTTACTCCAGGAGTTTGACATGGAGATTAAAGACAAGAAAGGGATAGAAAACAGAGTCGCTGACCACCTCTCACGGCTAAGGATCAACGAGTCTCTCCCCTTAGATGATTCCCTTCCAGAAGAGCAGCTTATGGCGATTACTACGGCTGTTTGTGGAAAGCTAGAAGGGAGGTTTGAGGAGGTGTTGAGTTTTAAAGAGGAGGATCTACCGTGGTATGCTGATGTAGTGAACTATCTAGCATGTGGTGAGGAGCCAACACATCTCAACAGCTATCACAAGAAGCGGTTTATGAGAGAGGCTAGTGACTACTTTTGGGACGAGCCCTACTTATACAAGAGAGGAGTAGACAGCTTGTACCGGAGTTGTGTTACAAAGGAAGAAGCCAGGGACATCCTCTATCATTGCCACGGCTCTTCCTACGGAGGACACTTCGCCTCATTCAAGACTGCGCCGAAAGTGTTGCAAGCCGGTTTCTGGTGGCCGTCCATTTTTAAAGATGCACACGAGTTTGTGAAGAGATGTGAAGCATGTCAACGAGAAGGGAATATCACTAAAAGGAACGAAATGCCTCAAGTTCCCATCTTCGAGGTTGACGTGTTCGACGCGTGGGGGATAGACTTCATGGGGCCATTTCCTTCTTCATACGGCAACAAATACATCTTGGTAGCAGTGGATTATGTCTCCAAATGGGTTGAGGCTGTTGCTTCCCCTACAAATGACTCTAAGGTGGTAATCAAGCTGTTCAAGACTATCATCTTCCCGAGGTTTGGGGTACCTAAGGTTGTCATAAGCGATGGAGGAAGCCACTTTATAAACAAGGTCTTTGAGAACCTCTTGAGAAAGTATGGAGTTAAGCATAAGGTGGCTACACCGTATCATCCTCAAACAAGCGGTCAAGTGGAAGTCTCTAACCGGCAAATCAAGGCTATACTAGAGAAGACTGTCGGGGTAACAAGGAAAGACTGGGCAGTGAAGCTGAACGACGCTCTTTGGGCCTACCGTACCGCCTTCAAAATGGCGATTGGTACAACTCCTTTCACTCTACACTATGGCAAGGGCTGTCACTTCCCGGTTGAGCTGGAACACCGTGCGTTGTGGGCTGTGAAGAGGCTGAACTTTGACCTCAAGACTGCTCAGGAGAGGCGCCTTATTCAGCTACACGAACTGGATGAGTTGAGGCTGAACGCTTACGAGAGCTCTCGGATATACAAGGAGCGGACTAAAGAGACTCATGACATGAAGTTGATTGCCAAGGAGCTTAAGGAAGGAGGACTAGTGTTGCTGTACAACTCGAGGCTCAAACTCTTCCCGGGCAAGCTGAAATCAAGGTGGAGCAGACCGTTCGTGATTCAAGAAGTGTTGCCTTCACCGTGGCAGTGCATTCACCGTCAACGGTGAAAAAGTGGCAGTGCATTCACCGTCAACGGACACAGAGTCAAGCCCTACTTGGCAGATAGCTATGACAAGGAGAGTACCTCGGTCCTTCTCCAAGACCCACCATCCGCCTAAACCAAGTAAGGTCTAGCTAAAGACGTTAAAGAAAGCGCACTTGGGAGGCATTCCCATGTTTATCTTGTACATATTCCTGCTTAGTTTCCCTTTCAGTTTTATGTTTTTATTTTGCAAGTGTGTAGGAACAGATATAAGGAGTCTAAACCTTGACTTTGAGGTCCAAAAGAGGCGATGGGGGTTAAGATAAGGCTAGAGATCGAGTGCTAGATCGACTGATCCTGGCTCGATCTTTGCTAGATCGAGTCAGTGAATTGAGAGGAGCCAGTCGATCTAGACGAGAACGAGTGACAAGATCGACCTTGACGAAAAAGGATCGATCGATCCAAATTGGATCGACCGATCTAATTTCTCTCGAGAAAATCTGTTGAAAATAGATCGATCACTCGACACGATCCATCACTCGATCTATGCAAAATCGACCCCTAAATCGAGGACATAGCTCGATCATGAAGACTTAGCCGTGGAGCCAACATCTCAATGATCGAGAGAGCCAATCGATCCCAGACTCAATTCAATATGAATCGAGTCTCAAATCGAGTAACCCTCTCGATCTAAGCCATTATGGGCATGAGATCGAGTCCTAGATCGACCAAATGGACTCGATCTCATGCCGAGGTAACATTTCCTTTCCCTCCTTAACTCTTTTCCCTCCAACTTTTGAATTCAAAACTTGGTCAAGGCAAGCATCTTTGACCATGAAAGATGTGCCTTGACCAATACTTTGTCAGAAAAACCACTTTTGCTACCCATTGTTTTGGTTTTGCTAGTCTTTAAATATTTCAACAACCTCTCACCCTCTCATTCCTGTTTTTCTCAAAAATTTTAAACAAAGAGAGTGAGAGTTTCAGTTTTCAAAATCTAGCAAAGATATTCTACATTTCTTGCAAAGGTATTTTCAAAAATTTAATGATTTAATTTTAGAAAATCTCCTTTAATGTCGCAAGATCTTGTTCTAGAATATAGGATCGGTTTTGATTTTAAAAACTAGCTAAGTGAAAGGAAAAATTCTAGATTTTTCAGTATCTAAAGATTTGATTCTCCTTTATTTAGCTATGATTTTTATTTATTCTCCAAAAATCTAGGATAGTTTTTATAAGTTCTCTCCTTCTCTTCTCTCATTCTCATCAAATCGCCGTTTGCTTATCAATCTCTTTAGAAACTTGTTTCAGGAACAATGGCCCCAAAGAGAACAAGAGAAGAGCAAACACAAGAAGGAGAAGGACAAGAAGTGGCAGTTCAAGAGAGGGTCCGGTGGAGTAAGGATGAGAAGTGGGACAAGAAACGGTTGGAAAGGCTTCGGTTTGAGCCTACCAAGTTTGCTGATCGAGAGCTGTTGTCTAAGCTAGGGATTCTTGGGGATTTCGACCAACTCCTCAAGAACATTGGCTTAAGATGTCTGTCACGGATGGATTGCCCAACCATTCCTGAAGTGACAATAGACTTCCTTGCCACCTTGGAGTTACGGTAGGAGAATCCTAGCGCACTCGTCCCTTCCCAAGGTCGCCTCTACTTCAAAGTTGGACGTCAAGCCTATACACTCTCCATCCCTGACCTATGCCAAGCCTATGGTCTCAACGCTTACAAGGTCGAGTTCCCAGCCTTCAAAAAAGCAGACGACTTTTGGGACCTGATCAGCAATGAAGACTACAAGGCCAACACCGCCAAGATCAAGTGAGTAAGGAGCCCGATGCTGAGGTATACTCTGAAGTTGATTGCCAACACATTTAGTGGAAGGTCTGTTGCTCCTACGGTCACGAAGACGGAGCTGTGCTTCCTGTTCCAAGGTGTGAAGCACTTGGTGTGTGATCCGGATGCAAACGATGAGCCTATGGAGGATGAACTCGGCGATGAAGTGAACTACGGGTGTGTGCTCGCGGCTTCTTTGGTGAAATACAAGGCTTATGCCTTGCGGTGCAAGGAAACTTCCTCTTACATTGGCGGTTTCCTTACTCCTCTGTTCGTGCAAGCTGGTGTGCCCATTCATGACTTTGCTCACGTCCCTACCAGAGCTTTCATGGACGAGGCATACATGAGGAATACTGACAGCTTGGGATGCACGCCAGCGGAAGGGTTCTACGCCTACCTCTTCATAGATGACGAAGACAAGAAGAGAGTGTGCATCCTGCCCAACAAAGATGAAACCGAGCTGCTTGGTGTTGGGAATATTGAGTTCTTGCCCACGGAGGAAGAATGCTTTGCCCCTTTAGGAGGACCACCTGCTTCAGCTATTGTCCCTCGTCAAAGGTCAGAGTCTCCAGCCACGGAAGATGAGATGCCCGAGGCCTACACACTTCCCAAGCTAGACTTCGAGCCGAGGACAAAAACCAGAAGTTCCTAGCATCGGTTGTGGAGATGCAAAAGAAGATCAACAAGTGGCAAGGCAAGATGCTCAAGAAGATTGGAAAGAAGGCAAAGCACTTCAGGGAGGCTCACCTAAGAAAGCTGCGAGCCAAGAGGTGCAACAACCCGAGAAGAGAAGGCTCTCAACCGGTGGAGTTGTCATCCGCGAGACCCAAGGAACCACCATTCATCCGGCGCGCCACTCTCTCCAAGAACCAGCAGAGAAAGGCAAGACCATAGTCTCTAGCTTCTCTGGATTATCCTCAAGTTCCAGCCGAGACTAGACCAGAGATAACAACCTTCTTCCATTGTATATAACCGCTCATGTTTGTTTCTTTTTGCATTGTGTTTTGATGCTCCTTCGGATGAGTTTGCCACCGGGACGGTGTCAAGCAAGTTTGGGGGAGTACATGTGTGATTTGACTTGTGTTCTTTGATCTTATTTTCCTTTAGCATCCTTGAGTCTTTAGTCATGAAAAATTGGTAAAATGTTTCAAAATCTTTTCAAAGATTCATGTAGTTGCATTCATCTTTTTTTTAAAACATCTTAGGATTGAGTCTAGAGTTTCTCATAGCATCTAGGTTGTTTGCATTTTGCATAAGGAGTTAGAATTTCTTAAAAAGGTGTTTTTACTTATGGACTGTTTCAATGCCCTAGTTAGTAGTTCTCTAATGCTTTGTCTATGCTTTGAAAGTAAGTTCTTACCATGCTTGGATCACTTGTTAGGATTTTCGTGGCTTGAATTGAACCCTCATGATTTGAAACTTGTCCTAATAAGTGAAAACCTTAATTTGAAATTCTAATTATCATTCTTATGCATTTGAAAATGAACACATGGTTTTAAAATATTTAGGCTCTCTTCTTCCTTTTTACCACTCTTTGTGAGCCTAAGTAGAACTCCCTCCTTGAACCTTACCCTTGTTTGAAGCCAAATGTTCTTGTGTGACATCTTTGTGAGGCCTTCCTTTGGGGATTGCTAAGTTTTGTGAAGAAAAAAGGTAGACTCTTAAGTGGTGAGTGAGGATAAATTTGTTAAATGAGAGGGTTATAGGATCGTTTGATAGTTTACATGGGTAGATGAGAATCTAATCATGTATGCATAAATTGTCTTTACCTTTAGCATTATGCACAAGTTCAGCCATTTTTGAGAGAAACCCTTGTTCTAATTATAAACCCTTTTCAAATGAGATCATTCAATGCTCATAACCTAAACCCTTAGCCAAATGTGTTCGGCTTTAAAGTGCATAAGTTTGATTCATGGTTCTAATGTTAATGAATGCTAAAGGATGAGTTTCTTTGATTGTTAGGAATAGGAAAGTCATGATTTGAATTTCTTTGTGTGATGAGTATGGCTACGTTCTTTGGAGTATGAGTGTAAGCATAACATTTTAGAACTGTTAACTAGGACATTGAGATTGATTCATTTGAAAGGCACCTTTGCAAAAAGTTTAAACCCCCATTCGATTTTTGGAAAACCTCTCTTCCTTACTTATTTTCTGTTGCTTGAGGGCAAGCAAGAAGTAAGTTTAGGGAGTTGATGTTATTGCATATTGCATACATTTTGCATATTCATTAGTTAGCTTTTCATGCATTTGTATCATGTTTTAGGTTAGATTGCATCACTTAGGGTCCTAGAGCATTCTTGCATCAGCATACGCATTTTCCTTGCATTTTGCATCACATTCAGGTTGTTTCTGGCTGCTTTGGAGTCGTGGAGGTTCGTGGACGTGTTGAGGCTGATGTAGCTGTTCGTGGGAGCTCGGATATATGCTAAGGATCAGAGATCGAGGAGCAGATCGAGCATGGCCGGTCGATCTAGGAGTTGATCGACCAGAAGATCGAGCCAACCAGGCGATCCAAGGAGAATGATCGAGACAAGGATCGAGTGAAGCAATTGATCAAATGGTACGGACGTAAATGACGCCATGCAGAGTACACTACTCGATCCAGTCGAAGATCGATACCGAGAAAGGATGCAACACTCGATTCGCCGATGATGATCGAGATCCATATCGAGCCGAAGACACGATGTCCGGATATGATCGAGAGAACCACTCGATCTTGGAGTCGATCTCTGTCCTTTCAACCGTTTTTGGCCGCTAGCGAAGGGGGGACCATTAGCTTGTTTGGGCATTTTGGGAAGGCGGCGATGTCCTTTTCCCATAACAACTTTAGATCCTTATCTTTTCCTTTATGTTTTCTCTCTCGTTTTCGTGAAGAACACCATTGTTGAACTCGTGTTTTTCTTAAGCTTTGTATTCGAATCAATTCTGTTCAATCTAGTTTTCTTTTCATGTTCATCGTCTCGTTTCATATGCCTTGCTTGATTTACTCTATGTGTAGCGAGTAGTTTCTTTGGGTTCGCGGTTTAGAGGATTAAGGGGTCAAAAGGGTTTCGATCTTGGGGTTTTTTCTAAATGTTTTCAATGGCCATCTCTTCTAAGGTGTTGAGATCTCAATGCTTGAAGACTCTCACGCCAAGAGCTTCATGATCCGAGAGGTTCCTTACCTTGACAGGATCCAGGAGCCTCGGAAGATCACACCTTAGAGACTAGTTACCCCTTCCCAAAAGCCATGGAAGTTTGGGAGATTAGTTAAGCCATTCGTTTGAAATCCGTTTTCCTTGTCCTTCGACCTCTCTTTCCACCAAAAGCCATGGGTTTGGAGGAGAGGATGAAGGAGTGATCTATACCAAAAGCCACAGATAGATCTTGTTTAGTTTTCAAGGCTTAGAGATCCTCACCAAGTGAGTCGATTTAAAGTTTTAAACCCAAGGTCGAATCTTTGAAACCCCTGACCATGAATCTCAACCCTAGGCCCTTACTCTTAGCATCTTTACATCTTATCTCATCTTTCGCTTGATCTCTGCTAGTATCCTGGTCATTAGTTTTACTGTTCTTGCATTTTTAGACGAGATCGACTGTTACTGCTCGATCTAGTGGTCGATCTCATGGTCGATCCACTAGTCGAATTTTAATAATTCGAAGCTTTCTCCTTTAATTATTCTGTTTGTTTCTCGTGGTAGTTCAGGTGGCTGGAGGCCAAGTGATGTTTTCACTAGGAACGGTTAAGAACGTTTTAGTGTGGATTGGCGAAGTGGACATGCCAGCGGATCTAGTGATCTGTAGAGTTATGTCCTATGATGTGATCTTTGGGATGGACTGGTTAGGCAAGCATAAAGCTCACTTGGATTGTCACCGAGGAAGGGTGCGGTTTGAGAGAGACGGAGAGGTCTTAGTTTATCAGAGAGTTAGACCAACCTCGGGAAGTTTTGTGGTTTCAGCTATTCAAGCACAACGGCTGATAGAGAAGGGTTGTGAGGCGTATCTAGCAACGATCACTACCACAGAAGGAGGACCCGATGTTGACGTGGGTAGTATATCGGTGGTGCAAGAATTGAGGATGTCTTTCAAGCGTTGGCAGGACTGCCACCAGCTCGTTCAGATCCATTCACGATTGAACTTGAGCCAGGGACAGCTCCATTGTCCAAAGCACCATACCGGATGGCGCCAGCTGAGATGGCTGAACTGAAGAAGTAACTAATGGAATTGCTGGATGAGGGGTTCATAAGACCGAGCAGTTCGCCTAGGTGTGCGCTAGTGTTGTTCGTGAAGAAGAAGGATGGAAGCTTCAGGCTTTGCATTGATTACCGCGGATTGAACCGTGTGACCGTGAAGAACAAGTATAGAGGAGACAGACGTGCGTAAGACTGCCTTTCGTACAAGGTATGGACATTAAGAGTTTGTGGTCTTGCCGTTTGGTTTGACGAATGTGCCAGCTGCATTCATGAAGTTGATGACTGGCGTATTCAGGGATTACCTAGATGTGTTTGATCATTTTCGTAGACAATATTCTAGTATACTCAAAGGATGAGGAAGAACATAGAGGTCATTTGAGGACTGTTCTGGAGAAGTTGCGAGAACATAACTCAGTAAGTGTAGGTTTTGGCAATGGCATATAGGGTTCTTGGGTCACATTGTTTTGGATGAGGGAGTGTCCGTGGACCCGAAGCAGATTCAGGCCATAGCGGATTGGCCTAGACCAGAGAATGCTACTAAGATAAGGAGTTTTCTGGGGCTAACTGGTTACTACAGGGTTTGTCAAAGGATTTGCAAACATGGCTCAGCCAATGATAAAGCAGACTGGGAGAGACGTAGATTATGTCTGCACGGATGAGTGTGAGGAGTGCTTCTCAAAGTTAAAGTAGTTACTCACTAGTGCACCAGTATTGGCGTTACCAAAACCGGGGGAGCCATACGTGGTATACACGGATGCATCACTGAAAGGACTAGGGTGTGTCCTGATGCAGGATGGTAAGGTGATAGCTTATGCTTCACGTCAGCTACGGAAGCATGAAGGAAACTACCCTACGCATGATTTAGAAATGGCGGCTGTTGTATTTGCACTTCAGATTTGGAGGTCTTACTTGTATGGAGAGAAGGTGCAGATATACACGGACCATAAGAGTTTAAAGTATATCTTTACTCAACCGGATTTGAACTTGAGACAGCGTAGATGGATGGAGTTGGTAGCGGACTATGATTTGGAAATAACATACAATCCGGGAAAGGCCAACTTTGTGGCAGATGCATTGAGCAGAAGGAGAGCTGGCGTATCATCAGAACGGGACGTTTTAAGCATTGTGAACATGCTAAGGACATTGCGGTTGAATTCAATAACAGAAGGGGTTGAACCGTTGGGTTTGGAAGGTGCGGATAGAGCTGACTTGTTGACTAGGATTCGGATTTCTCAGGAGCATGATGAGAATCTAAACAAGATTTCACAGAATGATAAGACAGAATATCAGACTTAGAACAATGTGACCACTGTTGTGAACGGACGGGTATGTGTACCGGATGTGAAGGAGTTAAAAGATGAGATCCTTAAGAAGGCACATCAGTCAAGGTTTTCTGTTTATCCGATGATGACCGAGATGTACCAGGATTTGAAACAGTACTATCATTGGGTCGGGATGAAACATGATTTGGCTAAGTGGGTAGCCAGAGGTGAGACGTGTCAATTTGTTAAGGCAGAGCATCAGTTTCCGAGTGGTTTGTTGTAAACGTTCCCAATGCCAGTGAGTATGGGTCACTGTGGATCAATTGACCAAGTCTGCTCACTTCTTACCAATGGAGCACCAAAGTTGGTGGATATGTACATTGATCAAATCGTGAGGTTGCATTTAGTGCCAATGAGTATCATCTCAGATTGTGATCCGAAGATTACTTCAAGGTTCTGGAAAGAGTTTCAGGAAGCATGTGGAACGCGGTTGCATATGAGTACAGCATATCTTCCTCAAACTGATGGACAGTCAGAACAGACGATTAGGACATTGGTGGATATGTTGAGAGCATGCCTGCTGGATTAGGGTTGTAGTTGAGAAGATGATACAAGGTTTTCTCTCTTGTTGTCAATCACCCATTGTACTAGTCAGTTGTAGTATGGGTTTTAATGTCAATCCAATTGGTATTAGTTGAAAACAGAAGAGCAGTGAAATCTCTAAGTCAAGCAAGCAGGAAAAGGTTTTTGTTGCCTAGGGAACTGTTCTAACAACCTAGTGTGATCAATCAACAAAGAAAGTGAAAACAAAAGCAAACTATGCAGATTTAAGCAAGAAAAACAGAGCAAAACAGAGCAAATCCGAGATTCAAATAAGAGAAAGGCAAGTTCCTAGATGTGGTTATTGACTTTGGAGAATTTCAGACACCAACTAAGGTTGTTCCAAACTACATTGATAAAGCAAGTAAGCAAGCAATAGTGATTCCTAGAGATAGAGTTCACAATTAAGCTAGCTAGATCTAATCTCTTGGCAAATAGCCCTTTGCTAAACATCTTAACAAGAACTAATTCTCATTAGTGCTAAAAAATCAAGCAAGCAATACTAAACAACTCTTTTCAAGTCAAAATGCTCATTAAACAGTCAATCTCTTGAGCCAAGGCCAGCAAATCCTCTATTAAACAAGATCAGCATTTCATCAAACACTTGGTGGGCATAAGAGAAAGCTAACAACCTAGATAAGTTTGATCAAGACTAATCTAGCATGAATAACAGATTAATATAGAGGAACCCATAAACTGAAGCACTTAACAAGCCCTAATCAAATCTTAAATTCCCCTAATCTACCACATCTAGAAACTTTAAGATCACTACTCACTCAAACTCATGTTTAACACAAATCACGAAGGAAAAGGATGTCAATCATGATTAGAAGAGATAATAAAGAAAGATTAAAGGTAAATACTCAAATATATTAAACAAAGCAAAGGATTTGTCTTACAAACTTAAAGAAAATGCTTAAGAACAGTAAATTGACAAGACCTCCCGGAAATCTGGAAAAGAATGCTATTTATAGCCTAGAGAAGGAAGCCCTAGAGTAATGGAAAAAGCGTAATTAACACAAGTTTGGGCTAGGTCAGTATCGGTCAGTTACATCGGTCTTTAGTGATCGATATGGATCCCCATCGGTCCGGAGTGATCGACACATATGACCGCAATCAACTTGTTGTGTTTGTGTCGGTCACCCTTGACCGATACTGGTGATCGATACTGCTCCGTATCGGTTATCCTTGACCGATGTTCACCGTGCTCTGACCGAAAACTTCTGTAGAGATTGTCTGCTTTGATCCTTCTTGCTCCCTTTTGCCCAGCCAGCATCCTGGATCATCCCCAAAACTCCTCCAAGCTCCTTTTAGCTCCAAAAGCACCTAAAAACATCCAAAATGCAAAGAAAATGCAAACTATACTCTAAATGCAACCTAAGTCTAAAAGGAGAAGAAAATGGGACAAAAGCTAAGGGAAAACATGCAAAAGAGGACCAAAATATGTACTAAATGCAGTCCTAAATGGTGTAAATACAAGGGATATCAACACCCCCCACACTTGCCTTTTACTTGTCCTCAAGCAAATAAGAACAAATGGGAGTGTGAGGTTTGAAGGTGGGTATTCAGATTCCAAAAATGCAAAGGTAAAGAGATAGTATCAATTCTTAAAGTGCCTGGTTGTAGGGTGCAAACATAATCAGCTATACTTTAAAAAACCTAGCCATGCTCATCATGTTTCAAAATGATCTCAAATCTCAACCTAGGAAAATGCTCAAATCAACCAACTCTTTAACATTCAATTAAGTTCAGAACATGAATGATGCTTATGCAAATCAAGTGAGGATATTTGGTTGAAAAGGGGTAAGATTATGAGATAAGAATGATCTCATTTATGCACATGGTTTTAAAAACATAAGGGATCACTCGATGAAATGACTTCATTTTAGGCAAAATGCTAAAGGTAAAAGCACACTTATACATGCAATTCAAAGCTCTCCTCTACCCTTATTTCCCAAAGATGAGTCCTACGCATTTCTATACCCAAGAGTGAACCCTCTAAGTTTACCCTTTCCTAAGCTCTACCCTTCACCCTTCATCATGGTTTGGGAAACTTCTTCTTTTTGCTTGAGTGGTTGCTTCTTTTTGGTTGGGACTTGCTCTTCTTTGTTGTATTGGCACCTTCATCACCTTTGGTGGATTGCTTCTTGGTCTGATTTTTCTTCTTTGGACTCTTTCTGAGCTTTGTTGCTGGCGCCTTTCTTCTTTGCACTTAGAGCTTTTCTTCCCTTTACTTAACCACAATTCTAGACTGTTTCCCCTTTTCTACCATTTCAAATCTTTTCCCATTCTTTCAAAACATATTAACATGAAGTTCAAACCACCTATACTACCCTTTTAAACCCCAAAACTCGTATCCTAGAATCAAGCTCAAGATGCAAGCTGATATCTACAAGAGAGCTAATCATTGCCAGCCTTATTCCTAACATTTTTGGCCAAGACAAAATCAAAAATGCAATGCAAAGGCCTCACAGCTCTCACAATAGTGTTTAGGATCAAAAGGAGGTTTTGGTTAAGGGTGAGGATGTAACTGTCCCATAAGTATGAGGATCAGCTATTTGGATCAACAAGAGTGGTAGAAAGGAGAAAGATAATTCAAATATGTATATGGTAGCCATGAAATCACTTTTCAATGCATAAGACATGATAATTGAAAGTCCAAATTAAAGTTCAAGTAGATAGAGTTGATTTTCAGAGAACAAGTGCTTTCCGTAAGAGAAAAAGAAGACCAGATCTAGCAATCTAAGCATGGTTCAGCCTTAACATCTAGCAGTCATATGATGCATCAAACAACTAACCACTTAAACACTGAAATCATCTCTAAACACTAAGCACTTTACAAGGAAAATTCATCGTTATGCCCTATGCAAATGCAATGCTATCTATATGCCAACTCTAGACTCAATCCTAGAACAATGTAATGCAACTACAGGGTTTTTTTTGGTTTGCAAAAATGCAAAAAAAATTCAGTCCATATGGTTCCCAAGTAAGGAGGACTCACAGTTGTCAATAATGAGAAGGATGAGTTGATAACTACAAGGACCATCACTGGGCACAGGATGTCCATTGATTACAGGACGCTCAACGGTGCAACAAGAAAAGATCACTTCATATTGCCATTTATCGATCAGATCCTGGAGAGGTTGGCGAATCACTCCTATTACTGCTTTCTGGATGGTTATTCTGGCTTCTTTCTGATACAGAGGTTTTTGGTCCCATGCTCAATCACCCCTTGTACTTAAATCAGTTGTAGTATAGGGGTTTTATGTCAATCCATCTGGAGTTGTTGAATACAAAAGAGTTGCAAGCAGAAGTCCTTAAGTAGAGCAAGCAAAGAGAGTTTTTGTTGCCTAAGCAACTGAACTAACAACCTAAAGTGATCAATAACCAAAGAGAACTCAAAAGAGACAGTTTAGAAATGATCAAAGAACCAAGAGAGAGCAAATAAACAGATGAAATAGCAGATTCGAAATTCAATCAAAGAGAAAGCAAGTTCCTAGATGTGGTTATTGATTTTGGGGGATTCAAAGACTAACTAAGGTTGTTTCAAACATTATTGATCAAGCAAACAAGCTAGCAATGGTGGTTCCTAGACATAGAGTTCACAAACAAGAAAGTTAAGTCCAATCTCTCGATAAATAGCCCTTTGCTAAACACCTTAACAAGAACTAACTCTCATTAGTGCTAAAACATTCAACAAGCATTAATAATCAACTCTATTCATGTCAAAATACTCTTCAAACAGTCAATCTTTTGAGCCAAGGCCAGCAAATCCTCTATCAAACAAGATCAGCATTTCATCAAACACTTGGTGGGCATTAGAGAAAGCCTAAATCCTAGATAAGTGTGATCAAGACAGATCTAGCTTAAGAACAGATCAATAGAGAAGAACCCATGTTATTAAGAACTAAACAAACCTCAATCAATCCCTAAATCTCCTTAATCTACCACATCTAAGAAAACTAAGCAAACTACTCATTAATAGCCATGTTTAACACCAAATCACAAGAGGAAAAGATGCTAATCATGATTAAAAGAGAGATTAAGGAAATATTAATGGCAAATACAAACTTATATTAAATAAAGCAAGAAATTTGACTTACAAACTAAAAGAAATAACTCAAGAACAGTGATATAACATGAATGCTCGAAAATCCTCAGAAAAATAGTATTTATACATAAACGAGGAAGCCCTAAAAGTAATGGAAAAAGTGTAATAAAAAGCAGCTCCGGACTGGGTTCCTATCAGTCAGTTGTGACCGATAGGGTGATCGATAGGAATCATATCGGTCTAGAATGTGACTGATAGGGTGACCGGAATTCTCACGGTAAACTTCTATCGGTCACTCCTTTGACCGATAGGGCTGGTCGATAGTTCTTCTATAGGTCTAGGCTCTGCAGAGATCGTTTGCCTTGGTTCCATTTCAGCTCAGCAAGCTTCCTGGTCAACTCCCAAAGCTCCTCCATGCTCCTCTTAGCTCCATAAGTACCTAAAAACATCCATAATGCAAAGAAAATGCAAACTACATCCTAAGTGCAACCTAAGTCTAAAAGGAGAACGAAATGGGACAAAAGATAAGGAAGACATGCAAAAGAAAACCAAAAATGCACTAAATGCAAGCATAAATGGTGTAAATACAAAAGATATCAACACCTCCACACTTGCCTTTTGCTTGTCCTCAAGCAAATAAGAACAAATTAGAGAGTGAGGGTTGAAGGTGGGCATTCAAATCCAAGAGTGCAGAGGTAAAGATATGGTATCAATGCTTAAGTGCCTAGTTGTGGGATGCAAACATAATCAGCTATACTTTAAAGAACTTAGCCATGCTCATCATCTTTCAAAATGATCTCAAATCTCAACTTAGGCAAATGCTCAAATCAATCAACTCTTTAACATTCAGATAAGCTCAAAATCATGGATCATGCTTATGCAAATCAAGTGAAGACATTTGGTTCAAAGGGTAAGGTCATGAGATTTAAATGATCTCATTCAAACAAAGGGTGCACAAACATAAGGGATCACTCAATGAAATGATTCTATCTTAGGCAAAATGCTAAAAGTAAATGCACACTTATGTATGAAATTTAAAGCTCTCTTCTACCCAAAGATGAATCCTAAACACTTCTAAACCCCAAAGTGAATCCCTAAGTCTACTCTTTTCCTAAACTCTACCCTTTCACCCTTCTTCATGGTTGGGGAAACTTCTCTTTTTTGCTTGTGTGTCTGCTTTTTTGTTGTTGGGACTTGCTCTTCTTTGTTGCATTGGCGCCATTATTCAGCTTTGGTGGGTTGCCTTGTGTCTGATTTTCTTCTTTTGACCTTTCAAGGATCTGTTGTTAGCGCCTTTCTTCACTGGACACTTAGAGCTTTTACTTCCCTTTACTTAACCATAATGCTAAACTGTTTTCCCTTCTCTACCATTTCAAATTTTTTCCTCTTCTTTTCAACGCATTTAAACATGAAGTTCAAACCACTTAACTCTACCCTTTTAACCCAAAACTCCTATCCTAGAATCAGCTCAAAATGCAAGCTGATATCCACAAGAGAGCTTATCACTGCTAGCCTTATTCTTAACAGTTTTTGCCAAGACAAAAATCAAAAATGATGTGCAAAGGCTTCACAACTATCAAGATAGTGTTTAAGCTTATAAGGAGGTTTTGGTTAAGGGAGTGGATTAACTGTCCCATAAGTATGCATATCAGCTATTTGGATCAACAAGAGTGGTTAAAAGGAAAAAGATGATCAAAATATGTATATGGTAGCCATGAATTCATTTTTCAATGCATAAGACATGATAATTAAATGTCCAAATTAAAGTTCAAGTTGATAGAGTTGATTTTCAGAGAACAAATGCTTTCAGCACTTGGTTTGGCAGTTTTCTCTCCAACAGTCTTCTTCTCAGCAGCTTTTGATGATTACCCATCAGCAGTACCCTTGCCTTTATCTCTTCTAAATCTTGGAGAAGTAGGCACTTCCTCCTTTTGTTCCTTTCCTTTGCTTCCAACAGCAATTCTTGATCTACTCATGGTACCTACAAAAACAAAGCTTGAAGATAATATAAGTACAAGAACAACAGTTGAAAAACTAATAATTGAAAGCTTTAGAAAGAATTTCTCTAAGCTAAAAGAAGTTCAACTAATCCTTAAACAAGATTAAACTTTCAAATAGCAAGAGGAATTCACAACCTAACAGTTTATACATGCTAAAGTTAATAAAGATAAAACATTTATGCATATGAACCTATCATGGTGGTTCTAAGCAAAAGTGGAGATGATTATGCAAAGAAATACTAAAATAAGCAAGAAATGAGATTTATGAACAGTAAACAATGCTTAAACATTTAATTTGTTCAGATTAAACATATCTACTTTGCAGAATCAAAGCAAAACATCTTAAAAAAAAGAAAGAAGAAAAGAGTGAAAACTGAAAAAGAGATAGAAAAATAAAGAAAAAAAAAGAAAAAAGAGAGAAAAAAAGAAAAAAGTGAAGAGAAATAAGGGAAAGAGAGAAATGAGGAAAGTATAGATAAAAAATATAAAAAAAAGAGAAGAAAGAAAGAAAAGAAGAAGAAAGAAAGAGAGAAGAGAAAAAGAAAAGAAAAAGGAGAAGAGAAAAAAAAAGATGAATAGAAGAAGAAAAAAAGAAGAAGGTGAAAAAGATAGAAGAAAGATGAAGAAAAAAAGAAAAAGAAAAATAAAGAAAGAAGAAAAAACGAAAGAGAGAAGAAAAAAGAGAAGAAAGAGAAAGAAAGAATAAAAGAGATAGAAAAGAAAGCAAAAGAGAAATAGAGAAGAGGAAAAAAAAAGAAAAGAGAAAGAAAAAGAAGAAGAAAAAAAAGAAAGAGAAGATATGTGAGAAAATGAAAAGAAGAAAGAAAGAAAGTGAAAGTGAGATGAGAGAAAAGAGAAAAGATAGAGAGGAATAAAACAGAAAAAGGAAAAGAAAAGAAGAAAAAAAAAGAGTAGCGAAACTGATATGAAAGAAAAAAAATAAAATAATAAAAGAAAAAAAAAAGTTAGATAAAAGAAGGAAACAAAAGAAAGAAAAAAAATAAAAAGAGAGAAAGAAGAAGAAAAAAAAAGAAGAAAAGAAAAAAAAAAAGAGGAGAGGAAAGAAGGAAAGAGAGAGAGAAAAAAGAAAAGATGAGAGAAAATAAAAGAGAAAAAAGAAAAGTAAAAAAAGAAAAGTAAAAAAAGAAAAGAAAAGATATGAAATGAAAGAGAAAAAAAAGGATATCCCAGCAGCTATACCATGTTGATATCTCTTGTTCCTTTTAGACTTAGCTTGCATTTAAGATTTAGTTTGCATTTTCTTTCATCATGGATGTTTTTAGGTACTTATGGAGCTAAGAGGAGCATGGAAGAGCTTTAAGACTTGACCAGGAAGCTGGCTGAGCTGAAATGGAGCAAGATGAACCAAGGCAGACGATCTCTGCAGAGCCTATCCGTCAAGACACAAGTCCTATCGGTCAAGGAGTGACCGATAGAAGAACTATCGACCAGGTCTATCGGTCAAAGAAGTAACCGATAGAAGTTTACCATGAGAATTCTGGTCACCTTATCGGTCACATCCTAAACCGATAAGATTCCTATCGATCACCCTATCGGTCACAACTGAACGATAGGAACCCAGTCTGGAGATGCTTTTTATTACACTTTTGCCATTACTTTTGGGGCTTCCTCCTTTATGTATAAATACTATTTTCTCTGGGGATTTTCGAGCATTCATGTTATATTACTGTTCTTGAGTTATTTCTTTTAGTTTGTAAGTTAAATTTCTTGCATTATTTAATATATATTTGTATTTACCATTAATATTTCCTTAATCTCTCTTTTAATCATGATTAGCATCTTTTCCTCTTGTGATTTGGTGTTAAACATGGCTATTAGTGAGTAGTTTGCTTAGTGTTCTTAGTTGTGGTAGATTAAGGGGATTTAGTGATTGATTGAGGTTTTTTTAGTGCTTAATAACATGGGTTCTTCTCTATTGATCTGTTCTTAAGCTAGATTTATCTTGATCACACTTATCTAGGATTTAGGCTTTCTCTTATGCCCACCAAGTGTTTGATGAAATGCTGATCTTGTTTGATAGAGGATTTGCTGGCTTTGGCTCAAGAGATTGACTGTTTGAGGAGCATTTTGACATGAATAGAGTTGATTATTAATGCTTGTTGAATGTTTTAGCACTAGTAAGAGTTAGTTCTTGTTAAGGTGTTTATCAAAGAGCTATTTATCAAGAGATTGGACTTAGCTTGCTTGTTTGTGAACTCTATGTCTAGGATCCACCATTGCTAACTTGTTTGCTTGATCAATGATGTTTGAAACAACCTTTGTTAGGCTTTGAATCCCCCTAAATCAATAACCACATTTAGGAACTTGCTTTCTCTTTGTTGAATTTCAAATTTGTTTAAGTGCTCTGTTTATTTACTCTGTCTTTCTTCTTTCATCATTGCTAAATTGTCTCTTTTGAGTTCTCTTTGGTTATTGATTGCTTTAGGTTGTTAGTTCAGTTGCTTAGGCAAAAAAACCACTATTTGCTTGCTTGACTTAAGGACTTCTGCTTGCAACTCTTTTGCTTTTCAACAACTCCCCATGGATTAAGATAAAACCCCTATACTACAACTGATTTAAGTACAATGGGTGATTGAATAAGAGACTAAAAACCTCTGTATCAATTTAGCGCCGCTGCCATTGGGGTATTCTGTCTGAATCATTAGAGTATATAGAGTCTTTAAGATCATGTTTTAAGTTTTATTTGGTTACACACTTCTTTTCAAGTATTTTCATTTCAGGTACCTCTCTAAAAGTAGAGAAGATGCTCTGTTTTGAAACTCCAAGGTGCAACAACTTCCACTAAGAGCTTCTGCCTATGAACTACTTTGCAGACAGCTACAATCCCCACGCACAGTTTGCACCCACTCTTGCTCTCCCTCAAGGTCAATTCACTGCCTCTACCTCTAGTGCAGCTGATACCAAGAGCTTGCTCACTCAATTCCTCAACTTACAACTCCATGAAACATTGGAGATGAACCAGAGATTTGCTAAGTTGCATAACAAATCAGCCTCTGTTCATGATGATCTTAACAGCAAGCTTGATGATTTGGATTCAAGGATACAGGTCTTAGAAAACAACAGAGAAGTTGCAAGAGCACCATGCTCCTAAGGTACTCTTCCTGAAGCATGTAAGAACAATCCTCAGGAATTTTGCCACTTGCTAGCTGAAGGGAATGAAGAGTTTAATGATGAAGATGCTTCATTGGAAGAGCTAGGCATTATGCTTCAAGAGTTGCTGTTACATGTGGAAATGTTAAGGGCTGAGTATGGGGGGGAGGTCACCCATGCCAACATTGATGATCAAGAAGCTACAGATATTATAGACAAGTTCCTCAAAGGACTAGATGACGGCTTGAACAGAGAAGAAGAGCAAGAAAGAGCAGCACAAGAAGCTGCTGAGAAGGAAGAGGCTGAGAAAGCCTTAGTTGCTCCAGAAGAAGAAGCCAAACCAGAGATAAGTGACTCTGACAGAGAACTTGTAGAGACATACTATGCTTTGATGGTCTTGACTATTGAAAGTCCTGAAGACAGCAGGGAGCTATATGATCGCAAAGTGGGCAGCTCCTCAAGCAGAAATGAGAAGGGTAAAGCTCCTGAAGTTCAAGCTTACAAACCACCAATCACTTACCCCACAATGCACTTTACAAAGGCTAGGATGGAAGTCTACACAAAGTTCAGGAAAGACATACAAGATGCTGGAATAAAATTTCCCCATGGAACCGCTTTACTAGAAGTAAAGGATTAGATCAGGTTCCTCAAAGAAGTCTTTGACATGCTGGAAGTAATGGGGCCAATTCTGGAGAATGTGGTGGCTGATCTGACTAGAATCATGGAGCTGAAGACATTGACAAAGCTTCCCAATCCAGGAGAGTTCCTCATTACTTTTGAACTTGAGATGCTAGACAATGTTGGGGCCTTGTGTGATTTAGGGTCAACAGTGAATGTCATGTCTCTCCACTTGAGCCAAACTTTAGGAATCAAGAATGTGAAGCCCTGCAAAGCCTCTATCACCTTTGTGGATAACACCTCAACAAGACCTTTGGGCATGGTGAAAGATTTCCCTTTGAAGATTGAGAATTGCTTAGTGCCAACAGATTTTTGGTTATGGAGAAGACTTATTCAAGAGAGGTGCCACTTCTTCTAGGAACATCATTCTTGGCAACAGCAGGAGCTCAGAAGGAATTCAATAGAGGCTCTATTATTCTGAAAAATGTTGATGAGTTCAAGATCTACAAGACTGTCTCTCCTTCCATAGTCTTTTGTGGAATGATCATTGAAGAGGAGAGTGGGCAATAACAACTTCCACAACGTGTGTAACATGCTATGAACTTCACAATGAGTATATTGATGAGTGGCACTCTACCTGATGAGCCAGAACATAAACTGGACACTGGGTTCAAACCTGAATATGGTTTGAATGAGGATGAAAGCTTGATCACCAAAGGAGTGAAGCCTTTGATCACACCAAGTGTCAAAAACAAAAGGAACAGGAAGTCACCTCGTGAGAAAAAGAAGCTGATGTCAGTGGGCACTTGGGTCTATTAGAAGAAAGAAGTAGGAGCACCAGCTCCATCAACCTCTTCTCACTAGTGAGGTAAGCAAAGTCAAGCTTAGTGACTTTAAACAAGCACACTTGGGAGGTAGTCCCATGGTATCCTTTATATATATTATGCTTTCTAGTTTATTTTTATGCTTAGTTAATGTGTATAGAAGCAGGGATTCGGTTGGGGGTTGAGAAAGTGTCTAAAGGACCAAGAACAGGTGCATTTTGGCTACTATCGATCACCGTATCGGTCAAGACAAGACCGATACGGACCCTATCGGTCAGCTGGTGATCGATAGTAGTAGAGCCAGAATTCACCAGTTAACCTATCGGTCAGTTATGATCGATAGGGAAAGAAGTTTGCAAAATGTGAATCCTATCGGCCATGCTGACCGATGGAAATATACTGTAAGAATATCGGTCACTCTATCGGTCTAGAGAGTGACCGATACATATTAACGAGTATATTTCGGTTAGTGCATCAATCAAGATAGAGACCAATGGGATTAAACAGGTCAGTGCTGTCGGTCAGTGCTGTCGATCAATTGTGGTCGATAGGCATCCTATCGGTCATCCTTTTCAGTCAAACATGACCGATAGCCCGCGACATAAGTGTTCAAAATTTTCAAAAATTTTTCTCTCTTTTGGCTTGGAGCCAAAGAGGTTTGAATTTGATTTTTGGCTCATTCCTGACATTTAGCAGAGCTCCTGAGCACTTTTGTTCTTCTCCCCCACACTTTAGATTCCCTTTGGTTCCCCACATTTCTCTTTAAAAATCAACACTTCTTCTCTTCTCTTCACACTTTATTTCTTCACTTCTCTCACATTCAGCTCTAAATTTTTAGCTCTCTCTCTCTCTTTATTATTTCTTCTAAGTGCTCCGAAGCTCCGTAAAGGTTTGTTTGCTCATCTATTCACTTCTTGTTCTTAAACTTTGCATGTGCTTAAAGTTGTTAAATCTATGGTTTTAAGAACAAGTTTTGTTTAGTTTAAGATGTTTTGCTTTGATTCTGCATGGTGGATATGTTTAATATGAGCAAGTTAAATGTTTAAGCATTGTTTACTGTTCATAAATCTCATGTCTTGCTTGCTTTAGCATCCATTTGCATAATCATCTCCACTTTTTCTTAGAGCCACCATGCTAGTTCACATGCATAAATGATTTATTTTTATGAACTCTAGCATGTATAAATTGTTAGCTTGTGAATTCCTCTTGCTTTTTAAAAGTTTAATCTTGTTTAAGGACTAGTTGAACTTCCTTTAGCTTAGAGAAATTCTTTCTAAAGCTTTCAGTTATTAGTTTTTCAACTGTTGTTCTTCTACTTATAGTATCTTGAAGCTTTGTTTTTCAAGGTACCATGGGTAGATCAAGAACTACTGCTGGAAGCAAAGGGAAGGCACCACAGGAGGAAGCGCCTACTTCTCCAAGTGTTAGAAGAGATAAGGGCAAGGGTACTGCTGTTGGGCAGTCATCAGAAGCTGCTGGGAAGAAGACTGTTGGAGAGAAAGCTCCCAAACCAAGTGCTAGAGAACTCATGGAAGCCTTCAACCAATGTACTTTCAAGGCCACAAGATACCTTTGTGTTAGCACCATGGAAGCTCTTGGGATAGATATCGATTGCAGATCAATATTTGAACAGATGGGGCTTACCGATTTCTTGGCGGTAGCGCTCCCTTCCTACAAGAGTCTCACATGCCAGTTCCTCTCAACTCTCAATGTGGTGCACTTTTATGAGAGTGACCTGATCAATGGGGATGGCTGGATCTCTTTCCAAATTGTCGAGCAAAGGTTCACACCAACCTTCTTTCAGCTCTCTCTAGCTCTTGATATGTATGGATATGTGGATGCACGAGAACACTTCAAGATCAGCCAGAGGCAACACAAGATGATGTGGGACATCATAGGGGCTGGCAGTCTAACTGCAGGAGTTTCAAAGAACGACCATCTGAAGCACCCACCCGTTCATCTAGCTCTCGCGAACACATTCTTCGCAAGAGAGGACGCAACCAACCTCAAAGAAATGAAGAAAGACTTCATGTACAACAACCTCACAGCAATGGAGAAAGACTTCATGTACAAGGCTATGCAACCACTTTTGGCTACCAACAGGAATGGAGCAGTTATAAGACCTCCAACCAAGTACCCTAGCTATGTGACTCTGCTGATGCAGCAGCTCCACTCCTATTAGAGTTGGATCATGAAAAAAGGAGCAAACGAGGAGAGCCCGCAGCTCCACATTTGAGGAGTTGTCACAGCTGTTCTGATGGCAAGTGGTGTGAACTTAGAAGAGTATGCTGGAGACGCCTTGGGACCATTGTGGCTAGACCTGGACTATCTCCGACAGACTCAATTCATTGAGAGGAGCATTAAAGGGAAGCATTTCTACAACTTTCTTAATGGCCTCGACAAACCAGCAAGATTCCTCCTTCCAAATCCGCTTCACACAACCACCACTATAAGGAGCAATATCAACATCTGCTCAGATGATAGTCAGCTCTAACTAGGAGATCCTGCCATTGAAGAGAGGGATGAGAACAGTGAAGAAGATGAACAAGAAGAAGACAGTTGATAGGGCTCAGGTTTTATCCAAATAAAACTACTGCAAGTGTACAGCAAAAGCAGTTGTAGTACAAGGGGTATCGAATCCGAAGAGAGTAATGCAGACTACACTATCGAATGTAGGTTCGGATTAAGCTAAGCAAGATATAATGTATGTAATGCGAATGATTAAATAAAAGTAAGTAAACGATTTTGTAAGATGATCTAAGTTTCAGAAGACTAAAAGCGCTAAGTCAGGACAGTTCGCAGGTTGAATCCAAGAATGTAGAATGCATGAAATCAGGAATGATTAAGAACCGTTTTAAACATGAATCACTGATGTATAACTAATCAATTCTCATTGCAGAAGTTATCTATGCCTAAATCACAGAGTTTCAAATCTCTTTGCAAATCCTAACAACCTAAGCATGGAGGAATGATCAGATTCAATTGTTTACAAAACTCTTAAGCCAAATCCCTTTGCACTAAGTTGTTTTGCTCATCAAATACTAGTTCAGGTTACCAATAATGCTCTCACATATATTTAACAACCTATGATTTTCGGATTCCTAGATGATGTGTCTCAAAAATTCGATTTTAAAACAAGCAGAGATGAAAAACCAAAAGATATTCGTAACAGGTAGCAATTCTACAGACTCTTTATCAACCTTTGAAAAAGCCCTAACTTAACTAGCAGATTACTCAGACATGATTATGGAATCACAAAACATAACTGAATAATATTGCATTAAGAGAAAGAGTAAAAGAATAAAGGGGTTCGAAATCTTCTCAAAAGAGTACAGGATTTGTCTCTCCAAAAAGCTCTAAATAAATCTCTCTCTAAGCTCTCTGAAATCTCAAAAACTAAGAAGATAGCCAACAATGGCTGAAAAACCTAATAAATAGAGGCTAAACACGATCTGGGGTCTTTTTGTAAATAATGGAACTTTTGGGCCAATTCTGCAAATATTGCTTCATCTTTTAATAAACAGCCACGACCTCCTTCTCTGATGGGTGACGAGCGTCACCATATGGCATACTTTCTTCTTCGAGCTGGGTACCTCGTGGCTTCAACTCAAAATACTCCAAAAGGTTCCAATATCTCCAATTATGCTCCAGACATGCTATAACCTGCAAAGACTCTTCTAGGACTCTAAAAAGACCAAAAAGACTTAATAAATAGGACTTATATCATGGTTAAAAACCATAAAAACCATGATATATTAACTCCCCCAGACTTAGCTTTTGCTTGCCCTCAAGCAAACCTCAGACAAAGAACAGGGTCGAGGTTTGAAAACAAGAAACAGTCAGTCAGACATCAGGAACACCACACTGGTTAGAACTTTCGAATCCACATACCATAGAGTCAACACAAGATCAAATTTCAGTCTAATCATCACAAGCTTAGCAAATCTCTCAAGTCCAGTCCAAATCCCTTCAAGAAATCCGAAATTTCTACTGCTAACTCCTTATTTTTTACCTAAGTGTGATATCTCATCAAGGTTCTATCATCTCAATCACTTTACAGATTCTTTTCCCTTCGTAACAACTGAACAAACCAATCTTAACACGGCTCTCCTATTTTCTCTTCCTTTGATCTTTTCCTTTGGATATTTTTTTCGATTTTTCACTTTTTTCCTCAAATTTTATAGTGTAAGATATGGTGCTACCTAATACTTGTGTTCCTTGTGAGGAGACAGGTTCTTGAGTGTGTTCACTACTATTGTTCCTTGTGAGGAGACATGGTCATGAATGTACTATCCTTTGGACTTAAACCTTTTTTTTTTAAAAGAAAAACTACATCAGAGAAGATCAAAGAGAGAATGTATCTTCACCTTATTGTCAATGCTGAAAGAGAGAATCAAGATCAATAAGAATCATCACCAAGATAAGAAGTTAAAGTTCATTAAGGTGGAGCTAACAACAAATTTTCCAGATTCTCTAAGAACCTAAACCTTCATTGCAAGACTGATCTACCTATGACTTTCTACTTAGTAAGACTTGTAATCAACTACTGTGGCAATGATTCTTATCAGCAAAAACGTCCTATGGTTAGTTCCAAGAAACTGACAGTTTAAAAATTTTGACTCTATAAAAACAGGTTTTTGACTCAACTTTAAGACTCTATAAACATGACACAAAGCACACAACGTCAGTAACCACCTCCTCCAGACTTAAACAACATTGTCCCCAGTGTTATTAAGCCAAGAGTTGGTCAGAAAAATGAATGAGAAGTTGAAGAACCATGGTCAAAAAGTGTTACCTCGCGTGGGGTCGGGTGACGAGCGTCACCAGTGTGGTGACGAGCATCACCACAACCTGTATTGAACAATCATCAAGTTAGATGTTAATTAACGAAGTGTTGTCATGTGTACTCTAAAGTTAGACCTTTTGAGCACTGAAACACACAATTAATAACTTCCAAACATAGCAATAAGAACCTGGTTCATCAATCTCACAAAACATCATCAAAGAAACTGACAACTGACTCAAAGAAAACATAAAAATGACTCAAAAGCAATGAAATGAAAAGAGAAAAAGAAACAAGTAACCAGATAGTTGAGCCTCAGTCCTCATCCTCGCAAGGCTCTGTGGTGTAATGAGGGCGGACACAACCACAGTTGCTAAGTGTAGCAACAGCATCCCAGAGTCCCTTAAAGCTGTCAATGACATACTCCTGAAAAGCAGCCATATCCATAGGTGTCTGTGATCGTGGAGGACGCCTGAAAGCAGTGGAGGAAGTGGTCTGGCGTCTAGATGGTCCAGCACCATCAGCAGGTGCAGGAGAAGCAGAGGCACCAGCTGGAGCAGCTCTAGCAGGGCGCAGAGGTAAATGGCGCAGCAGAGTCCGCTCTCGCATGAAGAACAGCTGGCGTGAGTCTCCCTGGATCGTAGTGAGGGCTCTCTGTGGCAACCGAATACCAACATACTCTCCAGAAGTAGTAGTAAAAGTCCATACAACGCCAATCTTGAGCCAAGTGACATGGCGCAGATACTGGTCATCCATGAGTGATATGGAACTGAGTAGACTGGAGGGAGTGACATCGATCTGGAAATGATGGAAGATAGGTGTGAGAAGGCTGCCAACACTCTTGGTCTTCTCCCCTGGACTGATGAACGGTTTGGTCTTCAAGGAGACCAGATGCTCAGCGAAAACAGCGCCGAATTTGGCGCGAATCATACAATCGATAGGGATCACATCATCAAGCATCTCATAGAGTCCGTAGTAGAGGAGAATCAGCTCACTGCGTGCTGATTTGCACAGAATGGTATGGCCAAAGAGGCACAAAATGTACCTCAAGACAGGATGGCGAACCTCTGTCTGCATGCGTCATAGACTCCATTCCCGAACTTGGACCAGAATGTCCGCATGTGAGTCCACCGAGAGGGAAGGAGAACGCCTGTGGGATGGTCAGAGAAGCCATAGATCCCACAAAGCTCCATCAGACTGATCCTGTATCGAACCCCTGAGATCAGAAATGTCATCTTGCCTTCCTGCGTACACTTCGCCAGCTCATTCGCGTAGTAGACGCGAACAATAGAGAGAAACTGGCGAACCAAATCTGGGTAGAGATCATACTGCTGGAATGTCATAGTGCCCATCCCAATCCTCTCCAAAATCGCTGAAACCTCCTCGAAGATGCCCATCTTCTGCAGAACACTAGGATCTGCGAATCGTGTGGGGACAATCTTCACTCCCAGCCACGCATTGTAGAACAGCGTGTCATACTCATCCCACTCCTCCTGGATATCACGGAATATGCAAGTGTCCCATGATATTTTTTGCCTCGGAGTCCCTGCCCAAGCCACTCCTAAAGCTATTTTCCGATCATATCGCTTGGGCCATGAAGCTATTTTCCGATCATCTCGCTTGGGCCATGGGTAATGACTGAAGGAATCAGTAGAGCCTGATGCCGTGCTGGAAGACGAGCCTTGTCTTGGTCGTTTATCCTGTCTAGGCATCTGAAAATTCAAGTTCAAAATCGACCAAAAACATTACAAAAATTAGCAAATTTTTCAAAATTCCAAAGATCAATCAATCAAGGTGAAATAACTGATGGCGATCGACTACAACACTACCAGGAACACATTTCAAGCATCAGTTTAACCCAAGTCACCCAAAATTGCCAGATTTTTTCATCATGAACTCGAAAATTCAAAACTTGCAAATCAACCGATAAAAGCTCATGAAGATGGTTCTATTCCTCTAAATACAACCCAACTAACCATGATTCAACAGTTAAATCAAGCTAATCAAGTTAAAAATTGGATTTTACCAAACCTATGGCGGACTGAAAATTGGGGATTCCGAACACATACCTTGCAGATCTTAAAAACTGAGTAGATATTCAGAAAAGGAGCAAAATCCGCACGGATTAGGATTTTGAATCACTCAATTTGGTGTAAGAAATCAAAAGTTGTGAATCTCTAAATATTTCTTAAGTGTTCGTTATTTAGCAGGTTTGGGCGAGGAAGAAGAAGAAAAGAGTATAAATCGTACTTTAAGGGTGACGAGCATCACCTGTTTTTTTTTTGGTCATTTTTTTATTTTTTATTTTAACTGAATAAACTCTAAATATTAATCATAAGCACGAAAATAAAAACTAAGTACAATATTTACAACTTACCAGTGGGTTGCCTCCCACTAAGCACTTGTTTAAAGTCATTAGCTTGACTTTTGTTTGCTGTTTAGACAGCTGGTGCATCATCCAGAGATACAATGTGTCCTGCTGGAATCTCTGCTTGTGCCCAGTAATGCTTCACCCTTTGTCCATTGACAGTGAACTCCTCTCTTTTGGAGTTAATCAGGATAAATGCACCATGTGGGCGAGCTTCTTTGACAGTGAAAGGACCTGACCATCGAGAACGCAGTTTAGCAGGAAAAAGCTGTAAACGAGAGTTGTAAAGTAATACCTGTTCATTGGGCTCGAAATGTCTGGAGATGATCATTATATCATGATATGCCTTTGTCATCTCCTTGTATAACTTGGAGTTTTCATAAGTCAGATATCTGATCTCATCCAGTTCATTGAGCTGAATTAAGCGCCTCTCTGCAGCAGGCTTCAGATCGAAGTTTAGCTTCTTCATGGCCTATTCTGCTTTGAACTCCAACTCTACTGGTAGATGGCACGCCTTGCCAAAGAGAAGATTAAATGGTGTAGTCCCAAGTGGCGTTTTGTATGCTGTCCGGTAAGCCTATAATGCATCATCTAGTTTTGCAAACCAATCTTTCCTTGTCTTTCCAACTGTCTTTTCCAGAATCTGCTTGATCTGCCTATTGGAAACTTCAACTTGCCCACTGGTTTAGGGGTGATAGGGCGTGGCTACTCTGTGTTTTACACCATACTTCTTTAGTAGCTTGTCAAAAACCTTATTGACAAAGTGAGAACCACCATCACTTATGACAATCCGCGGGACACCAAATCTGGGGAAGATAATGGTCTTAAACAGCTTCAAAACCACTGCAGCATCATTAGTAGGAGTAGCCAATGCCTCTACCCACTTAGATAAATAATCAACAGCAACCAGAATGTATCTATTCCCAAATGATGAGGGAAAAGGTCGCATGATGTCAATACCCCAACAATCAAAGACTTCAACTTCCAGAATGAAGTTATGTGGCATCTCATGTCTCCTGCTGATTTTTCCTCTTCTCTGACAAGTATCACAGCTTGTAATGAAGGCTTGGGCGTCCCTGAACATAGTAGGCCACCAAAAACCAGCTTGAAGAACCTAGGAAACTGTTTTGAATGTGGCAAAGTGTCCAGCATACTTTGATCCATGACAGTGAAATAGGACGTCCTGCACTTCTTCTTCTTCTATGCATCTCCTGTAGATCCCATCAGCACAATGCTTGTAGAGGTATGGCTCATCCCAATAGAATCTCCTAAGTTCTCTCAAGAACTTCTTCTTAGCATAGCCCTTGAAGTCATGTGGTTCATCCTCTGCAGCAAGGTAGTTTGCAATATCAGCATACCAGGGCCTCCTTGGATCATTCAAAGCATAAACAGGTTCTTCAAAAGCCATCCCCAAGCTTGCACAAATCGCAGAAAAGTGCAGAGATTGGTGGCGAGCGTCACCAATATTGGTGACGAGCGTCACCTCTTTTGTACAACTCGGTTGCGACTGGTCTGGGATGGTGAGGAGCGTCACCCTCCTGGTGTCGCTTGTCACTCCCCTGCAGTTACGAGAAAACTGCAGGTATTCAACACTTTCCTCCTGTTCTCTTGTTTCAACCAAGTAAACATTATCTTCAGCCAAGAAATCATTGATTGGGACATTGATCATTGATTGGAACATTGTCTTCGACCAGAATCCTGGATAGATGATCAGCAACGCCATTCTCAACACCTTTCTTGTCATTCACTTCAATGTCAAACTCCTAAAAAAGCAGGATCCATCTCAACAGCCTTGGCTTTGCATCCTTATTCTGCATCAGATACTTCAGTGCTGAATGGTCAGTATGGACCACGACCTTGGAACCAACAAGATATTGCCTGAACTTTTCAAATGCAAAGACAACAACCAACAATTCCTTTTCAGTTGTTGCATAGTTCTTCTGAGCATCATCCAATGTCCTACTTGCATAGTAAATGGCGTGGAGCTTCTTGTCTTTCATCTGTCCCAGCACTGCTCCAACTGCAAAATCGCTGGCATCACACATTACCTCAAAAGGTAAGTCCCAATCTGGAGGCTGCACAACAGGAGCTGTAACCAAAGCTTGCTTGATCTGTTCAAAGGCGGATTTGCACTCTTCTGTGAACTCAAACTTCACATCTTTGCAAAAGAGAGCAGTAAGGGGGCGTGCTACCTTGCTAAAGTCCTTGATAAATCTTCTATAGAAACCTGCATGACCCCGAAAACTCCTCACTGCTTTGACTGAATCAGGTGCTTGCAGACTTGTCATCACCTCAATTTTTGCCCTATCCACCTCTATACCGTCTCCTGAGACTCTGTGGCCAAGCACAATACCATCTTGAACCATAAAATGGCACTTCTCCTAGTTTAAAACCAAGTGCTTCTCTTCACATCTCTGCAGAACTGCTCACATATTATCCAAGCAGCTTTTAAAAGAGGACCCATAAACAGAGAACTCATCCATGAAAACCTCCATAAACTTCTCTATCATGTCTGTGAAGATCGACATCATGCATCTCTGGAAGGTTACATGAGCATTACACAGCCCAAAAGGCATTATGCGATATGCAAAAGTGCCATAAGGACAAGTAAAAGTGGTCTTCTCCTGATCATCTGGATGGATGGGGATCTGAAAGAAGCCTGAATACCCATCAAGGAAACAGTAATACTTGCGATTCGCCAGCCTCTCCAGCATCTGATCGATGAAAGGCAGAGGAAAATGATCTTTCCTTGTTGCTGCATTTAGTTTCCTGTAATCAATGCACATCCTGTGTCCTGTCACATTCCTGGTTGGAATCAGCTCATCCTTGTCATTCTTCACCACTGTGACACCTCCTTTCTTAGGCACCACGTGCACTAGACTCACCCAAGCACTGTCTGATATAGGATAGATGATACGAGCCTGCAACAACTTCATGATCTCTTTCTTAACCACATCCTGCAAATTCGGATTTAGCCTCCTCTGGTGCTCAACTGATGATTTCGACTCATCCTCTAAGTGTATCCTATGCATGCACAAGTCTGGAGAGATCCCTGAAATATCATCAAGAGAATAGCCAAGAGCTTTGCGAAATTTTCGCAGCTTACTTAGCAAAAGGGTGAGCTCTGCATTGTTCAATGAAGCATTAACAATGACAGGATAGGTGGAGTTTTCTCCAAAAAATGGGTACCTTAGCCCTGCAGGGAGCTGTTTAAGCTCAACTTTTGGTGCTTTTGCTTCAGACCAATCACCCATTGTAGCAGCTTTCGCAGATGTGGAGACAAGCTCATCATGTGAAACCAGTTGCATCACTTGTGCAGTAGCATCCATCATCTTTGTGTAGCCTGTTGCAGCAGCATCCAAATGCTCATAGTCTTCTATAGAAGTGGTCAACGCCCTCTCCAACGGGTCCTCTGAGCTCATCTCATGGAAGATCTGATCAGCAATGTTTGTGAGAACATCCACATAAAAAGTCTGTCCATCTATGGTTGGCCTCTTCATCAGCTGGTCCATTTCGAATTTCATCTCTAAATCACCAACATTCAGCTCTATTCTACCCTTCTTGACATCTATGATAGCTTCTGCAGCCGCCAAGAAGGGTCTGCCAAGAATCAAGGGATCTTTGGGTTCTTTTCCATATTCCAGAACCACAAAATCAGTAGGAATCATATAATCTCCTACCTTGATAGGAACATCCTCTATCACCCCTTCAGGAACTCTGACTGATCTATCAGCTAGGACAAGAGATATCCTTGTAGCCTTAAAATCAGTCATCCCCAAGCTCTTGGCAAAAGAATGAAGCATGAGGTTCACACTAGAACCAAGATCACACAATGACCTCTCAAACTTGTCATTGAAGATTGTGCAGTCTAAAACAAAGTTTCCTGGGTCTGAAAGCTTCTTTGGAACTTTGTTCTGAATCACTGCACTGACCTGCTCGTTGATCATCATAGCCCCAGCCTCTAAACTCAAGTTATTGGTCACCATCCTCTTCACATACCTTCTTATAACAAGAGCGATCCTTACAGCATCAATCAATGGGATCTCAATAACCAATTTGTCCATGACAGCCTTGCATTTAGGATCTTCAAGCTCCTGCTTAGACTTCTTAGGATGCTTAGGATAGGGTATCTTGGGCTTATACACTGTCTCCTTAGCATTATCTGAAGTCTTAGACGAAACTGCACTATGTGGCAACAGGTGACGAGCGTCACTGGGATGGTGACGAGCGTCACTCGCTTTGGAAAAGTTGGGGTCGATTGCTCGATTTGGGTGACGAGCGTCACCCTCCTGGTGACGGTCGTCACCAATCTGTTAAGAAAGGTCGTCGGGGTTGTGCTCGAGGGGTGACGAGCGACACCCATCATTGGTGACGAGCGTCACCTGTGGTTCTTCAGCAGAAATTTCTTCATCTTCATACTCTTCAATACCCACGAAGTTCCTTCACGTTAAATCCTTTTGGAACACTGGTTGCAGGTTCTTTCCACTCCTCAATGTGATGGCATTCACATGGTTTTTGGGATTAGCATCAGTTCTTCCTGGAAGAAATCCTTCTTGCCTCTGATTAGCTTTCCTGTTAGTTCTCTCCAACCTAGCAAGTTCGTCGATGCTCAAAGTCACAAACTCCTTCTCTTTGTTGCTTCTGGTACAGCGATTAGGCATACACCTGAAACCAGCACAAAGAAAAGAAACTAAAAGTCAGTAAACAAATTAAAACTTAGAGAAAATCCTAATACTAAAAATTGATAGGCAGTTATTACTCCCCGGCAACGGTGCCAAAAACTTGATAGGGTTCAGGTTTTACCCAAATAAAACTACTGCAAGTGCACAGCAAAAGCAGTTCTAGTACAAGGGGTATCGAATCCCAAGAGAGTAATACAGACTACGCTATCGAATGTAGGTTCGGATTAAGCTAAGCAAGATATAATGTATGCAATGTGAATGATTAAATAAAAGTAAGTAAACGATTTTGTAAGATGATCTAAGTTTCAGAAGACTAAACGCGCTAAGTCAGGACAGTTCGCAGGTTGAATCCAAGAATGTAGAATGCATGAAACCATGAATGATTAAGAACCGTTTTAAACATGAATCACTGATGTATAACTAATCAATTCTCATTGCAGAAGTTATCTATGCGTGAATCACATAGTTTCAAATCTCTTTGCAAACCCTAACAACCTAAGCATGCAGGAATGATCAGATTCAATTGTTTACAAAACTCCTAAGCTAAATCTCTTTGCACTAAGTTGTTTTGCTCATCAAATACTAGTTCAGGTTATTAATAACGCTCTCACATATATTTAACAACCTTTGATTTTCGGATTCCTAGATGATGTGTCTCAGAAATTCCTAACAGGTAGCAATTCTACAAACTCTTCATCAACCTTTGAAAAACCCCTAACTTAACTAGCAGATTACTCAGACATGATTATGGAATCACAAAACATAACTGAATAATATTGTATTAAGAGAAAGAGTAAAAGAATAAGGGGTTCGAAATCTTCTCAAAAGAGTACAGGATTTGTCTCTCCAAAAAGCTCTGAATAAATCTCTCTCTAAGCTCTCTGAATTCTCAAAAACGAAGAAGATAGCCAACAATGGCTGCAAAACCTAATAAATAGAGGCTAAACACAATCTGGGGTTTTCTTGTAAATAATGGAACTTTTGGGCCAATTCTGAAAATATTGCTCCATCTTTTAATAAACAGCCACAACCTCCTTCCCTGATGGGTGACGAGCGTCACCAAAGGTGGTGACGAGTGTCACCATATGGCATACTTTCTTCTTCGAGCTGGATACTTCATGGCTTCAACTCAAAATGCTCCAAGAGGTTCCAATATCTCCAGTTATGCTCAAGACATGCTATAACCTGCAAAGACTCTTCTAGGACTCTAAAAAGAACAAAAAGACTCAATAAAAAAGACTTATATCATGGTTAAAAACCATAAAAAAATGATATATCAACAGTTACCACTCCCACCACTCCACTTACTAATAGGTACCACATCCTACTCATTGTTTATACCACTGCATTTGTTTTTAAGTTTTGTATTATATTTTGTTGCTTCTCTCTCTCATTACTTTCATTACACAAGGAACTGTGTAATTTAAATGTGGAGGAGAGATTTGGGGTCTGACTTTGTGTTCTCTTTTCTTAGTTTTTCATTTTTTTCCATCTTGACTCACATGAATATCATGCATTCATTTAAGGCATAGAAAAACACACAAAAATCGAAAAATTTGAAAAAATTTGCATATTTTTGCAAACCAAAAAGAAAGCATGTAGTTGCATTTCATTCTCTTAGGATTGAGTCTAGTCTTGACATATAGGTTGCATTGCATTTTCGTAGGGCATAATGATGAATCTTCCTTGTAAAGTGCTTAGAGTTTAAAGATGGTTTCAGTGTTTAAGTGATTAGTTGTTTGATGCATCATAAGAAAGCTAGAAGTTAAGACTGAACCATGCTTGGAATGCTAATTCTGATCATCTTATCTCATACTGAAAGCATTTGTTCTCTTAAAATCAACTCTATACCCTTGAACTTTAATCTGGACTTTTAATTATCATGTCTTATGCATTGAAAAGTGAATTCATGGCTACCATATACATATTTGGATCATCTTTTCCCTTTTTACCACTCTTGTTGATCCAAATAGGTGATCCTCATACTTATGGGACAGTTAATCCACTCCCTTAACCAAAACCTCCTTCTAAGCTTAAACACTATCTTGAGAGTTGTGAGGCCTTTGCACAACATTTTCGAATATTGTCTTGGCAAAAAGTGTAAGGAATAAGGCTGGCAATTATAAGCTCTCTTGTAGATATCAGCTTGCATGTTGAGCTGATTCTAGGATAGGAGTTTTGGGTTAAAAGTTGAGTTAAGTGGTTTGAACTTCATGTTTATATGCTTTGAAAAGAAGAGTTTGAAATGGTTGCATTCTGGTTAAGTTAAAGGGAAGTAAAAGCTCCATGTGTTCAATGAAGAAAGGCGCCAACAACAGATCCTTGAAAGGTCAAAAGAAGAAAGTCAGACCCAAGGCAATCCACCAAAGGAGAATAATGGTGCCAATGCAACAATGAAGAGCATGTCCCAACAACAAAGAAGCAGCCACACAAGCGAAAAGAAGAAGTTTTCCCAGCCATGAAAAAAGGTGAAAGGGTAAAGTTTAGGAAAAGGGTAGACTTAGGGATTCACTTTGGGGTTTAGAAGTGTTTATGATTCATCCTTGGGTAGAAGGGAGCTTTAAATTGTATGCATAAGTGTGCTTGTACCGTTAGCATTTGGCCTAGGATAGAATCATTTCATGGAGTGATCCCTTATGTGATATGATCATGAGAAGCATTAGGACATGCGTGCACTGATTGAATCGTAAATACTCAATCACGATGATTCAATGTATGAAATTACTTGGAGAATGTGCTCAGCTCAATCACGGAGCTCCTCGAAGAAGAATCAAATCAAATAGAGTTTGGATGAAGGAGTTATGCAATTTACAACTTAGGTGATCTCCAATATACCGGATTTAGACATGGACGCATTTATTGAAGGATTCCGACCAGGCCAGAATGAACTAAACTACAAACCGACTCATTCTACAATCTTGATCAATCAGAGAAGCCCAGCAAAATGGATTCAGCCCAAAAACAATCAAAGAAGATCAATTTTCGTCCATAGCAACAACTACATTTAATTATGTCTATTTCTCTCTCTTACATGCACTTTAGAGTTGGGATTTCATCTTCCTAGATGCTCTGCATGTTTAGCAACTATTATGGACGACATTGTTGTATTTCCTCTATAAATAGAGGCTCCTTTTTATTAATAAAATCAATCTATCTTTTTATCAAAAATCCTTTTAAGTTAGATTCGTCTCTTTGGTGTGTAATATCCGAAGAAATCTTTAATGCTTTTAGTGTGTAATATCTGAGAGTATTGAGAGGTAAATCAGGAGTCTTCCGCAGCTCCTGTGTGACCATTCGCTCCACATCCTTTGATCTTTGAGACCTCACGGTTTCTTTGATGCAAAGCTCACATTCCTAAATTAAAGGTTTATTTTAATTCTCATTATCAAACTCCTACTAAAATTCAACTCCACTCTTTTTCAGGAGAAGAAAACTACTTAAAGTGGGAGAAAGACCTTGATGATTGGTTCTACAACCATCACATCTTGAGGGAGTATAGGTTTGATTATGCTATCAGCTTTCTTACTGGAAAAGCCTATAGATGGTGGGTAAAAGAAAAGGATGAGCGCTGGGCTTATAATAAGCCAAGAATCACCACTTGGAGGGAACTTAGAAGATTATTGAGAAATAAATATGCTCAAAGGGTTCAGCAGGCTCAGACTTACTTTTCTCACTACCATCAAGATCAGAAGAGTGTTTTTTTTTATAGCGTTGATCAAAGAAAGGCTCAGGCGTCCAAAGGAGAAGAGCCACCAGAAGTGAAACGTGCAATGGACCAGAAACAAGCTGCAGACACAATACACCCCATGTTGCTTGAGAAAACAAAGCCAGAGGCGTCCATCTCATTTAAGCATTGGTGTGCAAGGTAAGTGTCTAGATCCGTTTTTAATTAAAACTAATGTGTTTACTCATGATGCAGAAGAAGACTCACCAGAAAAAGAGCAAAATAGTTTGCCATTCATTACTGACTTGGAGCAGCCAACCAGCCTTGTGTCAAAACCAATCCCTAAGCCATTTCCTAAAGAGTACTCAAAAAAGCATTGTAAGGAATTTAATTTGATTAGGACAAAACCCAATATGTTTATAATGATTTCTGCTCAAGATGAAAAATGTTTTGGTTTAGAAAATGTGAAAGAAATTTGTGTTTCAAACTCAAGTTTTGACAAGCTGATTCCAGCTTTTGAAACCTTTACATTTGAAAAGTTCTTTCAGCCAAAAGATTTTATATTTGACAAATTTTGTGGTTTTGAACCTCCTTTAAGAATTTCTTTGTCTAGCAAGCTTTTTGAATTGTTTAGAACTAAAGCAGAGTTCATAAAAGCTAAAACGTTTTCTAAGGGTGAACAAAAGATTTTCTGTGATTTTAATGAACCTTGCAAATCAGTTTTCAAAGATTATATTTTTGAATCTAATTTTTCTGAATTTGCTAAGGATATTTTTTTTTGCTGGTGAAATGTTTCTTGCTCTGAATTCTGTTAAACATTTTTGGTGTTCTCATCACATTTTGATTTATGACAAAATAATTGGGATTTATGAGAAAGATTATTTTACCCTTGATCACACAGATATAATTCGTTTACCTTTGTCAAAAGTGTTAATTACAGGTTTTAAAGCAACCTTGAACCTCACAAGAAGAATCAAAAAGAGGGAGGAAGACAATCGATTTAAACCACCTGATTTGGACCAGTATAAACACCAAGACGCCAGTTGTTTCATACTGATGAAAGAAGAGCCACCAGATGCGACATACAAGCCAAAACCGAGCCAATACCAATATGGATGTATCTCTCTAACCCTTTGTAATTTTTTTGTATTAACTTAATCTGTTTTCTTGCAGGAGAAATGGATTTGAGATCAAATCCTTTTCAAGAGGGAGAGCATGATATGATCATGGCCATCGCTAAAAAGATGGAGCTTGAAGCTGATGGGAATGAGCTTGTAGCTGAGGGAGGGTATGAAGATAACAAAGGCATTGACGTTGAAGAAGCCCTTCCTAAAGGCCCCATAATCGAAATTCAGGAAGCCTTTCCTAAAGTGGAGCAGCATGAACCTGATTGGAATGTGCTTGTAGCTGAGGAGAAGCTTGTAGCTGAGGGAGCAGCTCGTCATGGAGTTAAGCTTGAGTTAACATGGAGAAGACATGATCCTAAACCACCCTGGTTTTTGATTCAAAGAATATCAACAAATGGACAAGTGGTTCATATGCACTCTTTTTCCCTTACCTTGGTTTTGTCCCAATGGGTTTTCAAAGGAAGGTTTTTAATGAGGCTTATGGATCACTTTCACATCATCCATTTGCTGATCAAGACCCCAAGGCCCATTCCATTTTGTGGCCACGAAAAAACGAGTTCAAGGGTCATATTTTTATGTTCAAACTTATTTAATTATCTTGTTATTTCCTAGGCAAGTCAAGGAGCATGTTCCAAGACTTGTTGCTTTGTTTTCTGCATCTTTTCTTCTCTTTATAATCCCCCCCCCTTGTACTCTGGCCGAAAATCATCTATCATTTTATTCTAAAACATTTATGTTAGATCATATGGTAAATCAAAGGCCCTTTCATAGCTTTTGTGTGACCCTTCAATCCCCCGGTAGATCAAGAGCCATTCCGCAACTCTTGTGTGACCATGCGATTCACCCCTTTGTCTCCTTGATTCCTTGTGTTTCTTGGATTCAAATTATCCCTGCTTACTTTCAAAGTGACGATCTTAGGAGAATCTCATCAAGTGGTACCAGAGCTACTCCCTCTCAATCGTGTTAAGTTCTCTTACTCACCCATTCCCATCGGAAATTCAATCATCATCATCATCATCACGTTTCACTTGCTCGACGTTTCAATCATTCCTTCGATATCATTGATCTTTCATCATCATTTTTGCTCATGTTATTTCATACCAATTGATCAACATTCTTATAGTATCATCTCGTGTTATTCTAGCTTTCAAAGTGTCGATTCATAAGGGTGTTCATATTAACTTAATGGCCTAAGATAGTATCATTTCATGGAGTGATCCCTTATGTTTGTGCACCCTTTGTTTGAATGAGATCATTTTAATCTTATAACCTTACCCTTTGAACCAAATGTCTTCACTTGATTTGGATAAGCATGATCCATGATTTTGAGCTTAACTGAGTGTTAAAGAGTTGATTGATTTGAGCATTTCCTAAGTTGAGATTTGAGATCATTTTGAAACATGATGAGCATGGCTAAGTTCTTTAAAGTATGGCTGATTATGTTTGCATCTCACAACTAGGCACTTAAGCATTGATACCATCTCTTTACCTTTGCAATCTTGGATTCGAATTCCCACCTTTAACCCTCACTATCTCATTTGTTCTTATTTGCTTGAGGACAAGCAAAAGGCAAGTGTGGAGGTGTTGATATCTCTTGTATTTACACCATTTAGGCTTGCATTTAGTTCATGTTTTGGATTTCTTTTGCATGTTTTCCTTATCTTTTGTCCCATTTTCGTCTCCATTTAGACTTAGGTTGCATTCAGGATGTAGTTTGCATTTTCTTTGCATCATGGATGTTTTAGGTACTTATGGAGCTAAGAGGAGCATAGAGGAGCTTTGGGAGTTGACCAGGAAGCTGGCTGAGCTGAAATAGAGCTAGAGGAACCAAGGCAGACGATCTCTGGAGAGCCTATCGGTCAAGACACAAGACCTATCGGTCAAGGAGTGACCGATAAAAGAGCTATCGACCAGGCTTATCGGTCAAAGAAGTGACCGATAGAAGTTTACCGTGAGAATTCTGGTCACCCTATCGGTCACATTCTAGACCGATAGGATTCCTATCGATCACCCTATCAGTCACAACTGACCGATAGGAACCTAGTCCGGAGCTGCTTTTTATTACACTTTTGCCATTACTTTTAGGGCTTCCTCATTTATGTATAAATACTATTTTTCTGGGGATTTTCGAGCAGTCATGTCATATCACTGTTATTGAGTTATTTCTTTGAGTATGTAAGACAAAATTCTTGCTTTATTTAATATAAGTTTGTATTTGCCATTAATATTTCCTTAATCTCTCTTTCAACTATGATTAAGATCTTTTCCTCTTGTGATTTGGTGTTAAACATGGCTATTAGTGAGTAGTTTACTTATGGTTCTGAGATGTGGTAGATTAAGGGGATTTAGGGATTGATTAAGGTTTGTTTAGTGCTTAATAACATAGGTTCCTCTCTATTGATCTGTTCTTAAGCAAGATTTGTCTTGATCACACTTATCTAGGATTTAGACTTTCTCTTATGCCCACCAAGTGTTTGATGAAATGCTGATCTTATTTGATAGAGGATTTGCTGGCATTAGCTCAAGAGATTGACTGTTTGAGGAGCATTTTGACATGAATAGAGTTGATTATTAATGCTTGTTGAATGTTTTAGCACTAATGTTATGACATGAATAGAGTTGATTATTAATGCTTGTTGAATTTTTTTGCACTAATGAGAGTTAGTTCTTGTTAAGGTATTTAGCAAAGGGCTATTTATCAAGAGATTGGACTTAACTTGCTTGTTTGTGAACTCTATGTCTAGGAACCACCATTAGTAGCTTGTTTACTTAATCAATTTTGTTTGAAACAACCTTTGTTAGTCTTTGAATCCCCCAAAAGCAATAACCACATCTAGGAACTTGCTTTCTCTTTGTTGAATTTCGAATTTGTTTGAGTGATCTGTTTATTTACCCTGTCTTGCTTCTTTGATCATTGCTAAACTGTCTCTTTTGAGTTCTCTTTGGTTATTGATTGCTTTAGCTTGTTAGTTCAGTTGCTTAGGCAACAAAACCATCTTTTCTTGCTTGACTTAAGTACTTCTGGTTGCAACTCTTTTGCTTTTCAACAACTCTCCATGGATTGACATAGAACCCTTATACTACAACTGATTTAAGTACAAGGGGTGATTGAGCAAGAGACTAAAAACCTCTGTATCAATTTGACACCCCCACACTTTCTTTTTGCTTGTCCTCAAGCAAATAAAAACAAATGAGAGAGTGAGGTTTGAAGGTGGGCAATCAAATCCAAAAGTGCAAAGGTAAAGAGATGGTATCGTTGCTTAAGTGCCTAGTTGTGGGATGCAAATATAATCAGCGATACTTTAAAGAACTTAGCCATGCTCATCATGTTTCAAAATGATCTCAAATCTCAACTTAGGCAAATGCTCAAATCAATCAACTCTTTAACATTCAATTTAGCTCAAAATCATGGATCATGCTTATGCAAATCAAGTGAAGACATTTGGTTCAAAAGGTAAGGTTATGAGATAAAAATGATCTCATTCAAACAAAGGGTGCACAAAAATAAGGAATCACTCAATGAAATGATTCTATCTTAGGCAAAATGCTAAAGGTAAAAGCACACTTATGCATGCAATTCAAAGCTCCCTTCTACCCAAAGATGAATTCAAAACACTTCTAAACCCCAAAGTGAACCCCTAAGTCTACCCTTACCTAAACTCTACCCTTTACCCTTCTTCATGGCTGGGGAGACTTCTTATTTTTGCTTGTGTTGTTGCTTCTTTTTTTTGGAACTTACTCGTCTTTGTTGCATTGGCACCTTCTTCACCTTTGGTGGATTGCCTTGGGTCTGATTTCTTCTTTGGATTGACCCTTCAAAACCTTTATGTTGCTGGCGCCATTCTTTCTAAACACTTAGAGCTTTTACTTCCCTTTACTTAACCACAATGCTAAATTGTTTCCCCTTCTCTACCATTTCAAACTTTTCCCTCTTCTTTTTAAAGCATATAAACATGAAGTTCAAACCACTTAACTCTACCCTTTTAACCCAAAACTCCTATCCTAGAATCAGCTCAAAATGCAAGCTCATATCTAAAAGAGGGCTTATAATTGCCAGCCTTATTCCTAACACTTTTTGCCAAGACAATATTCGAAAATGTTGTGCAAAGGCCTCACAACTCTCAAGATAGTGTTTAAGCTTAGAAGGAGGTTTTGGTTAAGGGAGTGGATTAACTGTCCCATAAGTATGAGGATCACCTATTTGGATCAACAAGAGTGGTAAAAAGGGAAAAGATGATCCAAATATGTATATGGTAGCCATGAATTCACTTTTTAATGCATAAGACATGACAATTAAATGTCCAGATTAAAGTTCAAGGGTATAGAGTTGATTTTAAGAGAACAAATGCTTTCAGTATGAGATGAGATGATCAGAATTAGCATTCCAAGCATGGTTCAGTCTTAACTTCTAGCTTTCTTATGATGCATCAAACAACTAATCACTTAAACACTGAAACCATCTCTAAATTCTAAGCACATTATGCCCTATAAAAATGCAATGCAACCTATATGTCAACACTAGACTCAATCCTAAGAGAATGAAATGCAATTACATGCTTTCTTTTTGGTGTGTAAAAATATGCAAATTTTTTCGAATTTTTTTATTTATTGTGTTTTTCTATGCCTTAGATAAATGCATGATATGCATGTGACTCAAGATGAAAGAAAATGAAAAACTAAGAAAACAGAACACAAAGTCAAACCCCAAATCTCTCTTCCACACTTAAATTACACAGTCCCTCGTGTAATGAAAGTAATGAGAGAGAGAAGCAACAAAATATAATACAAAACTTTAAAAAAAATGCAGTGGTATAAACAATGACTAGGATGTTGTACCTTTTTAGTAAGTGGAGTGGTGGGAGGATCCAGATGTCTGTGGAGACTTGCTAGCTCTCCTCTTGTTCCTTCTCTCTTAGTCTTTGGAGATGGTGCTGCTTCTTGAGGTGGTACCAGATCCTTTCAGCTTGAGAAGAATCACCATGAGTACCCCATTGTCATGTTTGTTGAACTTCAGAAGGGTTGGGAGCTGGCGCTTCCCATGCTGATGGTATATGAGTCCTTGGCTCATATGATGAAGGCCTTGGTTGTGCCCATGTTCCCCATTGATCACTTGGTTGTGCATGAAAGGTATGTCTTCCTTGAGGGTTCCAAACAGCTTCCTCTTCTTCAGTTGGGTCAGCTTGTGTCATTGGCTCTTCATGGTGAGAAGTGTACTCATGAGTGTGGCCTTGATGGGAAGCTTCTCCTGATGTAGCTTTGTTCTTTTTGAACTGCCCCTTCACCATCTGCACCAGCTTCTTGATGGCTTTGTCTTGCCACTTACACCATTTATGAAGGGTGTTGATATGCTCATGAGCAGACTTCATAGAGCTCTCTTGACTTGGTCCTTCATAAGGCTTGAAGTGGAAGTGCTTTGAGTTGTAGTTCAGCACCTCATCTTCATCAAGTTCTTCTTCTTGGGTTTTTCCTTGTCTTTCAGCGCCAGCAGTAGTATCTCCTTGGATTACTTCTTCACCTTCTTCTCTAACTTCTTCTTCATCCTCCTCTAGTTCTACTTCCTCACTAGCTTCTTCTCTCTCTTCAGGGATATGACCTCCATGGTAAAGCTGGTCTTCAGTGGGGTTGAAACTTATGTTGCTCCTTATGGTGATGGATGTATTCCTTGTGTTAGGGAGGAGGATTCTTGTTGGCTCTTCACAGTCATTGAGGAACTTGTAGACATACTTGTCTTGAATGCTCTTCTCAATATAGTGGCTTCTCCTAAGATAGTCTATATCTATCCACAATGGCTCTATAGCATCCTTTTCATGTTCCTCAAGGTCTACACCACTGGCCATAATAACAGCTGTCACAACTCCTCCTATCTGGAGCTGTGGGTTCCTCTTCCTCTTCCCTTTGTATAAGACCCAGCTCTTGTAGGTTAAGAGCTGCTTCATCAGCATGGTCACAAAGCATGGGAACCTCCTTGGCGGCTCTATAGGAGTTCCATTTTTCCTGGTGCCCACAAGCGCATACATCCCATTATATAGGAAGTCCCTCTCCTTTCCAGTGAGGTTTGTTTTTTCCTTTCTTGCAAAAAATGTATTTGCAAGCGGTTTATGAGCATACCTCACTGCAGGATTCTTCAGATATTGATTCCTTGTGGCTCCAGCTATGAAATTTCCAGCCCTAATCATGCCCCATAGCATCCTGTGCTCCTTTTGGATGATTCTGAACTTGTTCCCTTTGTGAGCATAAGACATCAGACCAAGCGCTTTGGAGAGATCATGGAAGGTTGTTGTGAACCTTTGCTTTCCAAGCTTGAAGGAGATCCACCCATCTTTGTTGGTGAATTCACTCTCATCATAGCTAACCACCTTGAGAGTATAGATGAATTGATAAGTGAGGTGCTGGTAGAAGGAAAGTGGCATTGCCATGAATACACCAAGCCCCATGTGCTCAAAGATACACTTGTAATCGCTATAGATCCCACGTGCTTTCATGGTGTTAGCACAAGGGTATCTTGTAGCTTTGAAATTGCACTGGCTGAAAGCCTCCATGAGTTCTTTAGCACTTGGCTCATGGTATGGGATCTCTTCCTCTACAGTTTTGCCCTTTCCTTTCTGGTTGGAAGCTTTGTCTCCAGCTTGTTTCTTCCCAGCAGCTTTTGATGACTGCCCATCAGCAGTACCCATGCCCTTATCTCTTCTAACTCTTGGAGAAGTAGGCGGTTCCTCCTGCGGTGCTTTCCTTTTGCTTCCAGCAGCAGTTCTTGATTTACCCATGGTACCTACAAAAACAAAGTTGAAGATACTATAAGTAGAAGAACAACAGTTGAAAAACTAATAACTGAAAGCCTTAGAAAGAACTTCTCTAAGCTAAAGAAAGTTTAACTAGTCCTTAAACAAGATTAAACTTTCAAAAAGCAAGAGGAATTCACAAGCTAACAGTTTATACATGCTAGAGTTCATAAAAATAAAACATGTATGCATGTGAACCTAGCATGGTGGCTCTAACCAAAAGTGGAGATGATTATGCAAAGGGATACTTAAACAAGCAAGTAATGAGATTTATGAACAGTAAATAATGCCTAAACATTTAACTTGCTCATATTAAACATATCCACCATGCAGAATCAAAGCAAAACATCTTAAACTAAACAGAACTTGTTCTTAAAACCATAGATTTAACAACTTTAAGCACATGCAAAGTTTAAGAACAAGAAGTGAGTAGTTGAGAAAGCAAACCTTTATGGAGCTTCTGAGCACTTAGAAGAAATAATAAAGAGAGAGAGAGACAGCTAAAAATTTTGAGCTGAACGTGAGAGAAGTGAAGAAATGAAGTGTGAAGAGAAGAGAAGATGTTTGTTGGTTTTTAAAGAGAAATGTGGAGAACCAAGGGAATCTAAAGTGTGGTGGACAAGAACAAAAGTGATCAGGAGCTCTGCTAAATGTCAGGAAGGAGCCAAAATTCAACTTCAAACCTCTTTGGCTTCAACCCAAAAGAGGGAAATTTTTTTGAAAATTATGAACATTTACCTCGCGGGCTATCGGTCATGTTTGACCGATAGGATGACCGATAGGATGCCTATCGATCACAAGTGATCGATAACATTGATCGATAGCTTCCTGTTATATCCCATCGGTCTCTATCATGATCGATGCACTGACCAAAATATACCCGTTAATATGTATCGGTCACTTTCTAGACCGATAGAGTGACCGATATTCTTACGGTATATTTCCATCGGTCAGCATCTGATCGATAGCATGACCGATATGATTCACATTTTGCAAACTCCTTTCCCTATCAATTAAAACTGATTGATAGGTTGACTGGTGCATTCTGGCTCTACTACTATCGATCACCAGTTGACCGATAGCATGACCGATAGGGTCTGTATCGGTCTTGTCTTGACCGATACGGTGATTGATAATGGCCAAACTTGCACCAACATAGCCTTCAAACTTTGTCCAATGTTTCCCAACTTTCTTCAACTTCTTGATCTCCATTGAGAAGGCCTGCTCATTTCCTAGCTTATTCCATTTTGAGTCAAACCTTCGAACCTTCTCTTTGGTCAGTCTCAGCTCTATTGTGCACTACTTGGTATGAAACACTGCCCCAGCTGAAGCTAAGAAAGGCCTCCCTAGAATGATGGCGTTTTTGATCTTTCCTTCAACATCTAGGACCAAGAAATCTGTTGGTATGCCTACTCCTTCTATCATCATTGGCACATCTTTGAGAGTCCCAAGTGGTATCTTTACTGTCCCATCAGCTATGGCAGCTTCCTATTTAGCTGAGAAGCTCTCTTCTTCAGTGACCATAGCGTTGCAGAACTCGTTGGGGGTTAGCTTCTGGTTTTCCAGGAAAGTGTCCTTGAGGTTTTAGACTTGCTATGCCTTTGTTGTTCTCCAGTGTTTTTACTCTTGCAGACAACCCTTCGAACTTGTTGGTTAATTCAACATGTACTCAGTCTATTTTGTTATGAACCGCAACAAACCTCTTGTTCAATTCCAAGTTGTTGGTAGTCTGATTCTAAAGCAACTGCTGAACCATGGTCTTGAGGTCAGGATCTTGAGAGCTAGAAGAAGCTTGTGCAGGAGCTTGTGCACTGAATCCTGGAGGATGATAAGGCGCTCTTGGCTGGAAGTTGTTGTTTCTCTGCTGAAAACCTTGATTGTTGTAGGGAACAAAAGGTCTTGTAGCAGCTTGCTGTTGTTGTTGTGGTGGGTACACTTGATCCTGTTGATTGACAACATTGTTGTTTTTGTATGACAAGTTGGGATTGGGTCTGTAGTTCCCATATCCATTGTATTCACCTTGATTACCCAAGTAGTTCATCTCTTCCACTTGGCATGTCTCTTGACCATCAAGCTGAACTATATCACCAACAAAGTGAACTTCTTTCTTCTCTCTTAGCAGCATATCCAGCTTCTCATGTAAGGCCTTGATCTCTTTCTTCCTAGACTCCAGTTCATCTTTAGCACTTCTTGGAGCTCTGTCATATTCCTCATTATAGTTTCCATCAGACTGAGCTAGATTCTCAACAAGCTCCAATCCTTCATCCACATCTTTGACAAGAAGTTCCATTTGATGCAGTGTCCAGAAGCATTCTTATCTTTGGCAAAGCTCCTCTCTAGAGAGTAGAGAGCAGAGAAGCTTGTGAGAAGCCATGGTGAGGGCATTGCAGTGTGTAGCCCTTGAATCTTTCCCAAGCTTCACCAAAGCTTTCATTATTCCTCTCTGCAAACCCTGAAATCTCATTCCTTATTCTTGCAGTTCTTGATGTAGAGAAGAACTTTGCTAAGAATGCTCTCTTGCACTCATCCCAACTAGTGATGCTTCCTTGGGGTACGTTTTTCTCCCATTGGTGTGCTTTGTCTCCAAGAGAAAAAGGAAAAAACCTCAGCTTGAAGCCATCTTCACTTACTCCATTTATCTTTGTAAGGGAGCAAAGTCTGTTAAAATTATCCAAGTGATCTAGAGGGTCTTCAAGTGGCAAACCATGGAACTTACTTCCCTGAACCATTGAAATCAATCAAGACTTGATTTCAAAGTTGTTGCTTTGCACTTCTGGTCGAATGATACCAGTTATGTTATTGTATGCATTTGGTGCATCACTAGTGCCTATGGGTGTTGCTGCTCTTGGAGCTTGTGCAGCGCCTCTTGGTCCCTGCTCACCTTGTAAGCCCTGAACACCTTGCTGACCTTGTATACGCTGAGCGCCAGTAGCTCCTTGAGGACCCTGGAATCTGATGTCATCAATAACAGGTTCCTGATTGTTCATCCCAAGTCTCTCACAGTGTTGTGATCTTTCTCTATGTCTTCTTGGTCTCAGCTCTCTTTCAAGTTGCAAGATGTTGTTCTGATAAGGATGCAGATTCTCAGTGCCTTTAGACCTTAAATGCATGCACTTGTAAGAGAGAAACCAAGAGTTGAAACAGAGTTAGTAACCAAATTCAAAGAAAAAACTTGATCTTAAAGATTCTAAAAACTTTAATGATTCAAATAGAAAACCCCAATGGCAACAGCGCCAAATTGATACAGAGGTTTTTAAGCTCTTGCTCAATCACCCCTTGTACTTAAATCAGTTGTAGTATAGGGGTTTTATATCAATCCATGGGGAGTTGTTGAAAAGCAAAAGAGTTGCAAGCAGAAGTCTGTAAGTCAAGCAAGCAAAGAGGGATTTTGTTGCCTAAGCAACTGAACTAACAACCTAAAGCAATCAAACCAAAAAGAACTCAAAAGAGACAGTTTAGCAATGATCAAAGAAGCAAGACAGAGTAAATATTTAAACAAATTCGAAATTCAACAAAGAGAAAGCAAGTTCCTAGATGTGGTTATTGATTTTTGGGGATTCAAAGACAAACTAAGGTTGTTTCAAACATCATTGATCAAGCAAAAAAACTAGCAATGGTGGTTCCTAGACATAGAGTTCACAAACAAGCAAGCTAAGTCCAATCTCTTGATAAATATCCCTTTGCTAAACACCTTAACAAGAACTAACTCTCATTAGTGCTAAAACATTTAATAAGCATTAATAATCAATTCTATTCATGTCAAAATGCTCCTCAAATAGTCAATCTCTTGAGCCAAGGCCAGCAAATCCTCTATCAAACAAGATCAGCATTTCATCAAAGGTGGGCATAAAAGAAAGCCTAAATCCTATATAAGTGTGATAAAGACAAATCTAGCTTAAGAACAGATCAATAGAGAGGCACCCATGTTATTAAGCACTAAACAAACCTTACTCAATCCCTAAATTCGCTTAATCTACCACATCTAAGAACCCTAAGAAAACTACTCACTAATAGCCATGTTTAACACCAAATCACAAGAGGAAAAGATACTAATCATGATTAAAAGAGAGATTAAGGAAAGATTAATGGCAAATACAAATTTATATTAAATAAAGCAAGAAATTTGTCTTAAAAACTCAAAGATATAACTTAAGAACAGTGATATGACATGACTGCTCGAAAATCCCCAGAAAAAGAGTATTTATACATAAAAGAGGAAGCCCTAAAAGTAATGGCAAAAGTGTAATAAAAAGCAGCCCCGGATTGGGTTCCTATCGGTCAGTTGTGACCGATAGGGTGATCGATAGGAATCCTATCGGTCTTACCCAAGCTTAAACCCTTAAAACCCCTTTAATCACCTCAACCTTAAACCCTTAGTGGATTACTCACTACACATGATTAAAACAGATGAAAATGCAAAGGAAGAAAGGATAAAGATGATTAAACTACTAAACAAGAAAGATTAAGAGAAATACTCAAGATTAAAAGCAAGATTAAGGTTTTACAAAATATGAAAAGCTTAAAAACTAACAATGGCGGTTTTTGCTAAAAGAAAGATAGATAAAGAAGAGGGAGACAATACAAATGGTTCTTATTCCTCCCAAAAATAGGGTAAACAAAAGGGAGATGGTCCCCAAACTAAACTCCAAAACGTGAGCTGTCCGGATAAGGTTTAGAGATCGACCTGAGTTGTCGATCTCTAACTCGATCTTCCGCATAGAACGTCTTCTTTTGCCCGATCGTCGGGTCGATTCAGTCGGGTGGATCGAGCGCTTCTCTCGATCTTCTGGTCGATCCTCAGACAACCGAGTCGTGATCTCGATCTGGCTCTCGTTCTTCCCGGGCTTAGTTTCCGTGTCCGTACTCACGTTCGATCATCTTGGTCGATCTTGACCTCGATCTTCTTCCTTGAAACGACACGAGTGTCTCGAACTTCTGGTCGATCTCGTCTAGATCAACCTGCCTAGCTCGATCTTCACCTCGATCTCGGTTCCTTTACTGCATGGCTGAGTTCTTCCAAGTATTCATAGGCTCCCTTTCGATCCTTAGCATATCCACACACCCTCCATAGCTTCAGTGTATCAAAAAAAACCTGAATATGATGCAAGAATGCAAGAAATATGCAAAATGCTAATGCAAAGTGTTCTAGGACCTAAAATGAGATAAATGGTGCAAACTAGCCTATTATGAAAGATGTATGCATGAAAACTACTCTAAATGTATGCTAAATATGCGAAATATATGAGTATATGCGAAATATCATGGTTTTTATGATTTTTAACCATGATATAAGTCCTTTTTTATTGAGTCTTTTTGGTCTTTTTAGAGTCTTAGTAGAGTCTTTGCAGGTTATAGCATGTCTGGACCATAATTGGGGATATTGGAGCTTTTTGGATCATTTCAAGTTGAAGCCACGAAGTACCTAGCTCGGAGAAGAAAGTATGCGATATGGTGACGATCGTCACCACTCTTGGTGATGCTCATCACCCACCAAGGAAGGAGCGTGGCATGTTTATTAAAAGATGGAGCATTAATTGCAGAATTGGCCCATAAGTTCCATTATTTGCAAGAAGGTCTCAGATCGTGTTTAGTCTCTATTTATTAGGTTTTTCAGCCATTGTTGGTTTTTATCTTAGTTTTTAAGAATTCAGAGAGTTAGAGAGAGATTTATTCAGAGCTTTTTGGGGAGACAGATCATGTACTCTTTTGGGAAGATTTAGAACCCCCTTATTATTTTTCACTTTCTCTTAATGCAATTTTATTCAGTTATGTTTTGTGATTCCATAATCATGTCTGAGTAATCTGCTAGTTAAGTTAGGGCTTTTTCAAAGGTTGATGAAAAGATTGTAGAATCGCTACCAGTTAGGAATATCTTTTGGTTTTTCATCTCTGCTTGCTTTAAAATCGAAATCTTACACACATCATCTAGAAATCCGAAAATCATAGGTTGTTAAATATATGTGAGAGCATTATTGATAACCTGAACTAGTATTTGATGAGCAAAACAACTTAGTGCAAAGAAATTTGGCTTAGGAGTTTTGTGAACAATTGAACCTGACCATTACTGCATGTTTAGATTGTTAGGATTTGCAAAGAGATTTGAAACTTTCTGATTTAGGCATAGATAACTTCTGCAATGAGAATTTATTAGTTATACATCAGTGATTCATGTTTAAAACGGTCTTTAATCATTCTTGATTTCTTGCATTCTACATTCTTGGATTCAACCTGCGAACTGTCCTGATTTAGCGCTTTTAGTCTTTTGAAACTTAGATAACCAACTTGAATTTCGTTTGCTTACTTTTATTTATCATTCGCATTACATACATTACCTTCTGCTCAGCTTAATCTGAACCTCCTTTGGGATTCGATACCCCTTGTACTACAACTGCTTTTGCTGTGCACTTGTAGTAGTTTTATTTGGGTAAAACCTGAGCCCTATCAAGTTTTTGGCGCCGTTGCCGGAGAGTAACAGCTGCCTATCGATTTTTAGTATTAGGATGTTGTCTAAGTTTTAATTTCTTTACTGACTTTCAGTTTCTTTTCTTTGTGCTGGTTTCAGGTGTATGCCTAATCGCAGTACCAGAAGCAACAAGGAGAAGGAGCTTGTGACTTTGAGCATCGACGAACTCGCTAGGTTGGAGAGAACTAACAGGAAAGCTAAGAAGCAATCTACAATGGTCGCTCCACTTATCTTGGTTGAAGATGCAGAAGGTCACTTGGTTGACAGAGAAGGACACAGGAGGAACGAAGAGGGGCAGAGGATTGATCAAGATGGGAATGTCATTGTTGAACAGCAGGTTCAACAAATGGATGAGAACACTGGAGTCCCTGTTGCTGCCAATAACGCTGCTGGTCATTTTGTCAGAGGACTCTAGGTGACTACAACAGAGGACTATATGCCAACGGAGCTGCAATCCGCCCTCCGGCCTTCCAGAGGAACGATTTTGAGGTTAAGCCTGTCTACTATCAGCTGGTTTGCCAGTATCCATTCCATGGCTTACCTCAAGAGCATCCTATGGATCACATTGAGAGGTTTGAGGATTTGGCTTCAAATGTCAAAGCTAATGGTGTTAGCAATGACTTTCTGTTCTGCAAGCTTTTCCCTTACTCTCTTGAATGAGAAGCTGCATATTGGCTGAAGCAACTGGAACCTGCTTCATTGACCACTTGGGAAGACACTAAGTATGCTTTTCTGAAAATCTTCATTGACCAACAGACCAGAGGAGGCGATCAGGTTGATTGAGAACTTGGTCTGCAGCAACAACACTAAAAATGCAGATTTTCAGAGAATGAAACAAGCTGGTGTGGATGATGGAAATCAGATTGCTGAAGTTAAGGCTAAGCTGGACAGTATGCACAACCTTTTGTTGGGAAAGAAGTCCGTTCACTTTTCTGCAGAAGTGGAGACTTTTGAAGGTCCAGTGGAGGTTGAGCAGGAAGATGTAAATTTCATAAATTTTGGCGGTTTTCAGGGTCAAAGGTATGGAAATCAGCAGTGTAACACCAGAAGAGGCTGAATCCGAATCTGCAGGATGTTGTCAAGAAAGAGATCATGAAGTTGTTGCAGGTTGGAATCATCTATCATATATCAGACAATGCTTGGATGAGTCCAGTGCACGTGGTGCCTAAGAAAGGAGGTGTTACGGTAGTGAAGAATGACAAGGATGAGCTGATTCCAACCAGGACTGTGACAGGACACAGAATGTGCATTGATTACAGTAAGCTGAATGCAGCAACAAGGAAGGACCATTTTCCTCTTCCTTTCATCGATCAGATGCTGGAGAGGCTGGTGAATGATAACAGGATTTTTCTATGCAAGCAAGGAGTTATCAAAACCCAAACCACATGTAATGATGTAGTACAGTAGTAAGGGGTATCAATCCGCACCTAGGATGCAGGAAGAACACTAAGAATGCATGGATGAAGCAAATCTAAGCTGAATGGTAAAATGATTGGTAATATCAAGGAAAACTAAATGCAACGATCTAATGCAATGCAAAACAATTTTAAAATCCCTGGAAGAGGGTTAACTACCACTAGGAACAAGCAATAGATTAAAAATGCAAAGCTACTAAGAACTAAAAATCGACCAGTGAATCGACCCCAAGATTGAACACTGGATCGAGCAGAATGGATCGATCTAACAAACAACTTAAACAGAAAAGACTTCTAATGAAAAAGATGCAACTTTATGACAAGCAAACGATTAACAGAGGTTTAAAAATACTAAAAAGGAGGGTTTAGGTTCGAGGGTCATATTCAAGGATCTCAAAGGTTTAAGTTTTGGTTTGAAAACAATTAGATCTACACACTTCTGAGGTTTCCCTAAGCCTTGAAAACAAAACAAGAACCATCCATGACGTGTGGTATGGTTCACTTCCTCAATATCTTCTCCAAACCCATGCCGTTTGGTGAAAAAAGAGATCGAAGAGCAAGGAAAACAGATTTCAAATAATGACCTAACTAATCCCCTTTACAACCATGGCGTGTGGGAAAGAAAAGATTAGCCTCTAGGATCTGGTTTTCTAGGATATCTGAATCCTGTCAAGGTAAGACAGCCCTGGAATTATAGAGATCGTTTCCAAGACTCTCTAAGCCTTAAGACCCCAAGATCCTAGAAGAGAAGGTATGAAGAACAAAGAAAACACAAAGCTTTAAACCCTTTCAACCCTTTGAATCACCTCAACCCCGAAAATCCAAGAAGACTACTCGCTACTCATGGTTAAGATCGAATGAAAAGCAATAAAGGATGAATTAAACATGATAACAAGCGATGAAAGGAAAAAAACTTGCTTAATATTCAAAGATTCAAAAGTTCAAAAACGAAAGAAAAGCTTGATGTTCAACAATGGCGATAAGCCTAAGATAAGCACGAAAAAAAAGTAAAAGTGAAAGCGTCTGTGAAAGCGTAGCCTCCTCTTTCCCCATATAGCAAAATATCTCGGAATAGTCCACTCACTAGCTGCCAAAAATGGTTAAGGCCGTAGGAATCGACCTTGAGATCGATCAGTGCGCTCGATCGTCTTCAGGAATCGCCTTGCTCTGTTCGATCTTCAAGTCGATCTGGTTGGATGGATCGAGTACCTTCCTCGATCTTCTTCTCGATCTTTGGATGATCGAGTCTAGGTCTCGATCTGGATCTCGTTCTGCATGGTGTCATTTACGTCCGTACTCCAGATCGGTCACCTCTCTCGATCTTGGTCTCGATCTATTCCCTTGCATCGACTCGGTTCACTAGATCTCCTGGTCGATCTCATCTAGATCGACCTACCTTGCTCGATCAGCTACTCGATCTCGGGTACTTCCCGTGCACGGCTAAGTTCTCCAAGTGTCCACGAGCTCCATTCTGATCCTCCTCACGTCCACATAACCTCCTCGACTCGAGAGTGCTCCAAACAACCTGATAATGATGCATATATGCAAGAAATATGCAAAATGCGAATGCAAAGGGACCGAGGACCTAAAATGCAACAAATGGAGCAAACTATCCTATAATGCAAGATAAATGCATGGAAAACTATCTAAAATACATGCAAAATATGCAAAATATGGTAATATCAACCCCCCCAAACTTGCCTTTTGCTTGCCCTCAAGCAAACAAAATTCAAGAAGGGAGAAGAGGTTTTAAAACGGGGTTTAAGCTTCTTGCAAAAGTGTTTTTCAAATGAATCAATTCAATGGTCCTACTTCTTAATCCTAAGATGCAATGCACACACTCATATTCCAAAGAACTTAGCCATACTCATCACATAATGAATTTCAAACCATGACTCTCATATCCCAAACAATCCAAGAATCCTATCCTTTAACATTCATTAAGCTCAAAACCGTGAATCAAACTTATGCACTTTAAAACCGGATACACTTGGCTAAGGGACAAGGGTTGCGAGATAAAAATGATCTCACTAACAAAGGTTATTCAAACAAGGGGTTATCTCAAAGAATGGTTGAACTTTCACATAATGCTAAAAGTGAAGACAATTGATGCATACATGATTAAACCTTCATCTACCCATGCATACTAACAAAGGTCCTAGAACCCTCTCTTATTTTTCTTATCTTTTAAAGCTCACTCACCCTCCTAAAGACTACCCGTATCACCAAGGCAACTCGCCTAGCAAAAACCCAAGTAAAAGCATCATTTTAAAACTCTTTTGCCTAGTGGTAAGGCTGAAAACACAATTAGCTCTTTTCTTTACTTTGGTAGCTCTCTACTCATTTTTTTTTTCTTTTCTTTCTCTTTAAACACTTGCCTTTTGGCTCTTTTTTTTTTCTTTTCTTTTGAGAGCTACCTGTTTAATTAAACTAGAGCCTTCATCCAAATATACAAGCCTTCCACTTAAAACAATTTAAAACCCTTTTATTCAACTTCCCAATATCAAACTCTTTAAACCGAAGCAAAACAAAGCAATCCCCAAGAACACCCGCCCTATCCTAAGCCTAAAACTAGCTTCAAAATGTAAAGCTAGTATCAATGTGAAAGCCTAAGCATGTCGCCTAAACCTAACACTTTATGCTAAGTTCAACCGAAAAGAGGCCTCACAAAGATTTTACACACAAGAACATTGGCTTGAAAGGAAGGTAAGGTAAGGGTGGGGAAATCTAATTGGGCTTACAAGAGAGTGGTAAAAGGAAGAAGAAAGCCTAAATATGTATAAGTGATCCATGTATCCTTTTTCAAATGCATAAGTATGATAATTAAAAGGATTCAAATTAAGGTTCTCACTTATTAGGATATGATTCAATTCATGAATGTTCAAGTTAAGCCCCGAAAATCAAAACACATGATCCAAGTATGGTTAGAGCTTACATTCAAAGAGTGTACAATGCATCAAAGAACTACTAACTAGGCCTTGAAACAATTCATGAGCTTAAAACACTTTTCAAGAAAAACTTTTACCCCTTATGCAAATGTGAACAACCTAAATGCTCAAAAATTCTAGACTCAATCCTAAAATGTTTAACAAAGTGAATGCAACTACATAAATGTTTTTGAAAATTTTTAAAATTTTTACCATTTTTTTGTTCTTTTCTATGCCTTAGGATGCAATGCAAGACTCAAGGGATGATAACAGAAAATAAGAGCAAAGAAAACATGTCAAATAACACACACACTCCCCCAAACTTGAATGACACCATCTCGGTGGCAAACAAATTCAAAGGAGTTCAAAACACAAAGCGAAAACAAAGAAAACATGCGTGGTATATACAAGGGATGGTTGTTGGTACCTCGAAGCTAAGAAGTGCTGGAGCTTGAGGTTGCTCCAGACTTCTTGCTCTTCTTAGGGTCATCGTGAGCCACTGCCTTGCCTTTGTCCTTTGCAGCTCCTTCATGAACCGAGTGGCGAGCAGGTAAGATGTTGCTTCCTTGAGGCTCATGTAAAACGATCCCACCAGTCAATCTCCTTCTCTTCTCGGGCTGCTCAACTTCTTCACTTATATCCTTCTTAGGTGATCTCCCTTTAAGCGCTTTGACCGTCCTGGCAAGTTTCTTGATCACTTTGCCTTGCCATTTGTTGATCTTCCTTTGCATCTCCACAACAGAAGCAAGGAACTTCTCGGTCTTAGTCCTCGGCTCAAAGTCGATCTTTGGGTGCACAAAGCTCTCAGGCATCTCATCATCCGAGGCAGGAGACTCTGAACGTGGGCGAGCAGCTCGTTGAATGGAGGCTGTAGCTCCTAGAGGTGTGTAACACTTCTCATTGGTTGGCAGAAACTCGATGTTTCCAACATTTTCAGCTCGGTCTCCTCCTTATTCGGTAATATGCATATCCGCTTCTCATTCTCAGAGTCGATGAACAGATAAGCAAAGAAACCCTCGGCTGGCGTGCGTCCCAAGCTGTCCGTGTTCCTCATGTAAATCTCGTCCATGTAGGCTCTCTCCCCGACAAGTACAAAGTCAGCTAGTGGCACTCTGGCTTGCACAAACATAGGCGTGAGGAAGCATCCAATCAAAGCTGAGCTCGCCTTGCATCACAAGGCATACGCCTTGTACTTCACCAAGGAGGCGGCTAAGATGCATCCGTAGTTCACATCGTCCCCGAGCTCGTCTTCCATTGGCTCTTCGTTCTCCTTGGGATCACACAACAGATGCTTAATGCCTTGGAACAAGAAGCAGAGCTCGTTCTTGGTGACTGTGGGAGCTATGGACCGTCCACTGAAGGTGTTGGCGATCAACTTGAGCGTGTATCTCAGCACCGGACTCCTCACTCTCTTGATCTTCGCCGTATTCGCCTTGTAGTCATCGTTGCTTATGAGATCCCACAGGTCGTTAGCTTGAGTGAAAGAGGGAAACTCCACTTGTTTAGCGTCAGCCTTCAAACAGTAGGCTTGGCAAAGCTCCTGGATCGAGAGATGATAAGCTTGACGCCTGATCTTGAAGGTGATGTGGCCTTGGGAAGCAGTAGGAAGACTCGGGTTCTCATACGTGAACTCCAAGGTGGCTAGGAAATAGATTGTCGCCTCGGGATATGTTGGACAATACATACGAGATAAACACCAGAGCCCTATATTCTTGAAAAGCTGATCGAAGTCTCCCAAGATCCCAATCTTAGCCAACAGATCTTTGCTTGCAAACTTTGTGGGATCGAACCTAAGCCTTTCCAGCCTTTTCTTGGCTTGCTTTTCCTCCTCGGTCCATCTAACCCTCTCCTGAACCACTGCTTGAGCCTCTCCCTCTTATGCTGTCTCTTCTCTCGTTCTCTTAAGAGCCATAGTACCTGAAACACAATTCTCAAGCAAGAGAATGAGCAAAGGCGGCGAATGTTGAGAGAAAGACTAGGCAAGAAAGAAAAACTTCTAACAATTACCCTAGATTTTTGGGGAATTTATAAAAATTATAGCAAGATAGCAGAGAAGAAAATCCAGAGATAGAATGAAATCTAGATTTTTCCCTAATATCTAGCTATATCTAAAACTTTTCCTAATTCCCTAGCAAATCATTCACCAAATCTTAACAAAAAAGATTTTCTTGTAAAATTAATCAAGCAGACCAAGCAAACTCGAAAATACCTTTGAATGGCAAGAAAATGAAATGCACAAGTTTTAAAAACTCAAACTCACTCTCTTTCTCTTTCTGTTTTGTGGAAATCGGTTTTGCAAGTAAAGAAAGAAGAAGAGCAAAGAGAGGTTTTAAAGACAAAAATCTTTGGACACATGCACAAGTGGTTTCTGACAAAAAGTTTGGTCAAGGCACATCTTTCTTGGTCAAAGATGCTTGCCTTGACCAAGATTTGAATTTAAAAACAGGTGGGAAAGAAGAAAGAGGAGAAATAAATTTTTACCTCGACACGAGATCGAGTCCATTTGGTCGATCTAGGACTCGATCTCATGCCCATGTTGGATAGGATCGAGAGGTTTAATCGATCAGGGACCCGATTCAAATTGCATCGAGTTTTAGATCGATTGTACCCTCTCGTTCCTTGACTTTTGGTCAACTAGGCTGTATTCCTTGGATCGAGCCACATGATCGATTTGGGGGTCGTTTTGTCTTAGATCGAGTGGCATATCGAGTAGACTGTTCAATCTATCTTTGAGAATCGAGTGACTCGGTCGATCTACACCTCGTTTGCTTTTCAAGCTAAACACATAGGCGGTTTATCCTCTCGTGATCGACCGTTCCACTCGATTTGTCTACTCGATCTCGTCTAGATCGGCTGACTCCTCTCGATTCACTAAAGATCGAGCTAGGATATGTCGATCTAGCAGTCGATCTCTAGCCTATCCTTCGCCCTTCTTGCTTCTTTGGAACCCCAAGATCACACCTAACAATCCCTTATCCTTTCACCTACACACTTAGACAATAAAAGCATAAAACAGAAATAGAAATAAAGCAAAAATATGAACAGGATAGACATGGGAATGCCTCCCAAGTGCGCTTTCTGTAACGTCTTTAGCTAGACTTTACTTGGTTTAGGCCAGAGGTGGGTCTTGGAGAAGCATTGTGGTGCTCTCCCTGCTGCAATCACTCGCCAAGTAGGGCTTGACTCTGTGCCCGTTAACCGTGAAAGCATTCCCGCTCTTGCCAACCAACGTAACCGCTCCGCAGGGTAAGACTTCTTTGATCTCAAACGCTCCACACCATCTAGACTTGAGCTTCCCTGGAAACAGCTTCAACCTCGAGTCGTAGAGTAGCACCAGAGTGCCTTCTCTTAACTCCTTATGAACCAGCTTCTTGTCATGAGCCGCCTTGGTCCTCTCCTTGTAGATCTTAGCACTTTCGTATGCTTCCAACCGCAGCTCATCAAGCTCATGTAGCTGAATCAACCGCTTCTCCTGAGCTGACTTGAGGTTGTAGTTCAGCTGCTTCACTGCCCATAGTGCTCTGTGCTCCAACTCAACAGGAAGATGGCATGCCTTGCCGTAAAGAAGAGTAAAAGGAGTAGTGCCAATGGGGGTCTTGAAAGCGGTCCGGTAAGCCCACAAAGCATCATCGAGTTTAACCGCCCAATCCTTTCGAGTAGTACCAACTGTCCTCTCTAGTATAGCCTTGATCTGTCTGTTAGACACCTCTACTTGCCCACTGGTCCGCGGATGGTAAGGTGTAGCTACCTTGTTCTTCACGCCAAAATTCCTTAAGAGGGTTTCAAACACCTTGTTGATGAAATGGCTGCCACCGTCACTGATCACTACTTTTGAAACTCCAAACCATGGGAAGATGATTGTCTTGAAGAGCTTGATCACCACTTTTGCATCGTTTGTTGGGGAAGCTATAGCCTCAACCCACTTAGACACATAATCAACCGCTACCAAGATGAACTTGTTGCCGTACGAAGATGGGAATGGTCCCATGAAATCTATCCCCCATGCGTCAAAGACATCAACCTCAAAGATAGGAACTTGAGGCATCTCGTTCCTCTTCGTGATGTTTCCAGCTCTTTGACATGCTTCACAAGCTTTAATAAAGTCATGTGCATCTTTGAACAGAGATGGCCACCAAAAGGCGGCTTGTAACACCTTTGTAGCAGTCTTGAATGAAGCAAAATGACCACCATATGAAGAGCCGTGACAATGTAGAAGAATGTCCTTAGCTTCCTCTCTTGAAACACATCTTCTGTACAAGCTGTCCACTCCTCTTTTGTACAAGTATGGCTCGTCCCAAAAGTAATGAGAAATGTCTCTCATGAACTTCTTCTTGTAGTAGTGGTCTAGGTCAGAAGGCTCCTCTCCACAAGCCATGTAGTTTACTATATCAGCGTACCACGGCAAGTCTTCTTCTTTGAAACTCAAAACCTCTTAAAACTTGTCTTCAAGCCTTCCACATACAGCTGTGGTGATCATCATGAGCTGCTCTTCAGGAAGCGAATCATTTAATGGCAAAGCTTCATTGACTCTCATCCTTGAGAGGTGATCAGGAACACCATTCTCTATCCCCTTCTTATCTTTTATCTCCATGTCAAACTCTTGTAGCAAAAGGATCCATCTCAAGAGTCTTGGCTTGGTGTCTTTCGTAGAGTAGATGTATCTCAAAGCTGCATGATCCGTGTAGACAACAACCTTAGAGCCCACGAGGTATGATATGAAATTCTCAAAGGTAAACACAACGGCCAACAGCTCCTTCTCAGTTGTAGCGTATCTGACTTGCGTGTCATCCAAGGTACGGCTGGCATAGAATATTACATGCAGCCGCTTGTCTTTCCTCTGTCCTAAAACAGCTCCCACGGCGTAGTCGCTCGCGTCACACATGATCTCGAACGGTAAGCTCCAATCTGGTGCTTGTACTATAGGCACAGATACAAGAACTTCTTTGATAGTCTTGAAAGCATAAAGACAATCTTCATCAAACACAAAGTCAGCTTCCTTGCACAACAACCGCGTGAGGGGCCTTGCTATCTTGGAGAAATTTTTATGAATCTCCTGTAGAAGCCTGCGTGGCCTAAGAAACTCCTCACTCCCTTTACATTAACCGGCGGCTCAAGACTCATCATGACCTCAACCTTAGCTTTATCAACCTCTATGCCCTTCTCTGACATCTTGTAGCCGAGTACAATCCCTTCCTTCACCATGAAGTGACACTTCTCCCAATGGAGCACCAAATTTGTCTCCTCACATCGCTTAAGTACCTTGCAAAGATTCAACAAACAAGCAGAAAAGGACGCACCAAATACAGAGAAGTCATCCATAAATACTTATACCATCTCTTCTATAAGATCAGAGAAGATCGACATCATACACCGCTGGAATGTAGCCGGTGCGTTACACAACCCAAATGGTATCCTTCGATATGCAAAGGTGCCATAAGGGCATGTAAAGGTCGTCTTCTCTTGATCGTTTAGATGGATTGGTATTTGAAAGAAACCACTATAACCATCAAGAGAGCAATAATACGGATGATTAGCAAGTCTCTCAAGCATTTGATCAATAAAAGGTAAAGGAAAATGGTCCTTTCTAGTAGCAGAATTAAGCTTCCTATAGTCTATGCACATACGGTGACCAGTTATAGTCCTAGTAGGAATTAACTCATCTTTGTCATTCTTAGTGACCGTGATCCCTCCCTTCTTAGGCACCACATGTACAGGAGAAACCCACGTGCTATCACTTATGGGATAGATCACGTCAGCCTCTAACAACTTAAGGATCTCTTTCTTAACTACTTCTTTCAAATTCGGGTTTAAACAACTTTGATGTTCAATAGAAGAAGAGTTCTGATCATCTAAGTGAATCCTATGAGTGCAAAGCATTGGTGAAAGGCCCTTGATGTCACTTAGAGAGTACCCAATGGCCTTCCTATACTTTCTCAGCTCATTGAGGAGAAAGTGCAACTCATCACCACTTAAGTTTTTATTCAAAATCACGGGATAAGTCTCATTAAGCCCTAAGAAAGCATATCTTAGCCCTTTTGGGAGCTCCTTTAGGTCTACCTTTAGGGCAAGCAGCTCGCTCCAGTCCTCCTTGTGGCTTGTGTTAACGTTCCCGTCCTCAGTAGCCTCCTTAGAACCCAAGACATGAGCCTTAAGACTGCCTTCTTGAACCGTTGTCCCCTCTGAGATCGAGTCATCCAGTCGATCTTGCACTCATTCTGGTCCGGATCGAGCAACTTCACTTGATTCACCCACTCGATCTGATGTGGATCGAGCAGGAGATCGAGTCTCCGTCTCATTCTCTGAACTGATCGATTGGCTTCTCTCGATCTTCCCATCGATTAGTTTGCTGGATCGACTGCACTCAGGTCGATCACTTGCTTGATTTGATTGGGATCGAGTAATAGATTGAGTGACTGAGTCGTTCTCTTCTCTGGATCGACCAGTCTCCTCGATCTTCTTGTCGGTTGCTGACTTGGGTCGAGTGATCTCCTCGATTTGCTGATCGATCTCTAGGCACTCGCCTTCATCTTCTTGCATAACCTTGCGAGAATGAAGGAGGTGAATGTACTCTTGAGTCCTCCACTGAATAAACCATACTCTCATGGCTCCTTAGTCAATGCCAACTTCAAGTGATCCTCTTGTGCCAACTCTTCAAGCAGTTCATCGGCCAAAGCATCTAACGTTTCAATGTAGATTGCTTGTCCTTCTATGGTCGGCTTCTTCAGGACCTCACTGATGTCAAAATCCAACTTGATGTCTTTGCTAAAGTGTAGAGCTATCTTCCCATTCTTGACATCAATGATTGCTCCAGCGGTTGCAAGGAATGTTCTTCCGAGTATAAGCGGATCCTTAGGCTCTTCATCCATTTCATGCACAACAAAGTCGGTTGGTACATTGACATCGCTTATTCTCACTGGAAGATCCTCTAACATACCCACTAGAACTCTCACGCTTCTGTCAGCTAACACAAGGGAGATCCTACACTCCTTAAACTGTGTGAAACCGAGCTTCTTTGCTATAGAGTGGGGCATGAGATTGATACTTGCTCCCAAATCACACAAACAGCTCTTAAACTTCAATGGACCCAAAACACAAGGAATGGTGAAGGGTCCTGGATCTCCTAACTTCTTAGACACTATTTCTCTGTGAATAATGGAACTACACTCTTCATTAAGCACCAAGACTTCTTTACTCTCCTTGTTCTTCTTTGTAAGGGTGTCCTTGAAGAACTTAGCACACCTCGGCATCATAGTTAAGCAATCCACAAGAGGCAGCTTGATCACTACATCCCTTAGATGCTTCTCAAACAAGAGTCTATGCTTCTCTATAAGCTGTTTCTTGAAGCGGCCAGGAAAATGAAGCTTAGGTATATACGGTGGAGGCACATAAACATCCTTCTCCTTAGTAGCTTGCTCTACTTTCTTCTCTACGGCTACTTCTTTGTCTTTCCTTGGCCTCTCAATCCACACATTATCAAAGTTGATTTCTTCATCAGCTGAAAGCTTACCCTCCCCCTCTTGAATCGCAATGTCCTCATTGTCTTTAGGAGCAACCAGCGGTGGAAGTTCTTTGCCACTCCTCAATGTAATGGCGTTCGCGTATTCCTTGGGATTCTGCTCACAATTGCCCGGTAAGCTGTTCTGGCCGCTTGTAGTAGCTTTCCTCTTCTCTAACTGCTTGATCTTGTTGTTCAGGTTTGTTATCTGAGTTGAGACGTCAGTAAGAGAGGAGTCAAGGCGGTTGTTCATCTCGGCAAACTTCTGATTAGTAGAAGCTTGACCTTGAAGCAACTGCTGGAACATTGCTTGGACCGGATCTTGTTGTTGCGGTTGCATTTGTTGTTGTTGAGGAACAAAGCTGGGAGGAAACATAGGAGTGTTGCCTTTGTTTCCTTGCTGCTGCTGCTGACCCTAGAAGTTCTCTTGCCTTTGCCCTTGAAAGCCACTATTTGCTTTTAAACCCTTGTTGTAAGGAACAAACGGCTTTGCTTGCTGAGGGGGGTACACTTGATCTTCAAGGTTCTCAACGTTTGTACTCCAGTAAGAGAGATTGTTGTTGGCTTGGTACCCTTGTGAATATCCTTGAGGTTTGATGTAGTTCTGACCAGCAATCCAGTTAGCTTCTTCTTGACTCAAGTCTAACTCCTCCAAGACTTCTTCTTGTTCACCCACAAAGTGTACATGCTTCTGGTTTGCAAGCACCAACTTGTCAATCTTCTCATGCAATGACTTGAGCTCTTTCTTGTGAGACTCTAGCTCGGAACGACGTGGTGCATGGTCATAGTCTTCAGCGTAGTTGCCGTCACTCAAAGCCAAGTTCTAGATTAACTCCATACCCTCTTCCACTTCTTGACCAAGGAAGTTACCCTTGCTGGCCGTATCAAGTAGCAAACGGATCTTGGGTGAAGCTCCTTGGTATATTGTGCTTAGAAGAGTCTCTTCACTGAAGCCGTGGTGAGGACATTGAATGGTATAGTCCTTGAATCTCTCCATAGCTTCATTAAATGTCTCATTGTTCCTTTGACTGAAGCCACTAATCTCACTTTGCAGCCTTGCTGTTCTTGTGCTAGAGAAGAACTTTGAGGGGAACGCCTTCTTACACTCAGCCCAAGAGGTAATAGTGCCTTGTGGAAGGGTCTTCTCCCAATGCCTAGCCTTGTCTCCAAGAGAAAATGGAAAGAGCCGTAGCTTGAAAGAATCTTCTGATATGCCATTAATCTTTATCATCCTACAAACTTGCTCAAAGTTGTCAAGATGCTCGAAGGGGTCTTCCATTGCCAGCCCATAGAACTTGTTATTCCGAACCATAGAGATGAATCCTGGATTTATCTCGAAGTTGTTATTCTAGACCGGTGGAGGAGTGATCCCAAAGCGATTGTGATGAGTATTAGGAGCATCTCCAGCACCAATGATCCGTGGGAGTCTAGCTGCGTGGTTGGGGTTTCCATTGCCTCTTCCTATACAACCGTGAGCTGGTGGAGGTCCCTCAGGATGTTCTTGCTCAGCCATTGTTGCAAAGTCTACTGAACCAGCTTGAACAATCTCCTCAAAAGCTCTAGCTTGCTCTCTCACTCTTCTTGATCTTGCATGGCCAAGTTGATGAATATTGTCCAGGGGTGTAAGTAAGTTGTTGTCACCCCTAGAATGCAGATTCATGTACCTGAAAGACACAAGTTTGAAGACAGAGATATCAGTAACCAAATGTAAAGTAAAGGCTTAGTCTTTACTAAACCCCAAATCTTAATGCTTCCTAACAATCCTAAGATGGCATAGGCGCCATTTGATAACAGGATTTTTCTATGCAAGCAAGGAGTTATCAAAACCCAAACCACATGTTATGATATAGTACAGTAGTAAGGGGTATCAATCCGCACCTAGGATGCAGGAAGAACACTAAGAATGCAAGGATGAAGCAAATCTAAGCATAATGGTAAAATGATTGGTAAAATCAAGGAAAACTAAATGCAACGATCTAATGCAATGCAAAAAAATTTTAAAATCCCTGGAAGAGGGTTAACTACCACTAGGAACAAGCAAAAGATTAAAAATGTAAAGCTACTAAGAACTAAAAATCGACCAGTGAATCGACCACAGGATCGAGCACTGGATCGAGCAGAATCGATCGATCTAACAAACAACTTAAACAGAAAAGACTTCTAATGAACAAGATGCAACTTTATGACAAGCAAACGATTAACAGAGGTTTTAAAATACTAAAAAGGAGGGTTTAGGGTCGAGGGTCATATCCAAGGATCTCAAAGGTTTAAGCTTTGGTTTGAAAACAATTAGATCTACTCACTTGTGAGATTTCTCTAAGCCTTGAAAACTAAACAAGAACCATCCATGGCGTGTGGTATGGTTCACTTCCTCAATCTCTTCTCCAAACCCATGGCGTTTGGTGGAAAAAGATATCGAAGAGCAAGGAAAACAGATTTCAAATAATGACCTAACTAATCCCCTTCACAACCATGGCGTGTGGGAAAGGAAAGATTAGCCTCTAAGATCTGGTTTTCTAGGATATCTGAATCCTGTCAAGGTAAGACATCCCTGGAATCAAAGAGATCTTTTCCAAGACTCTCTAAGCCTTAAGACCCCAAGATCCTAGAAGAGAAGGTATTAAGAACAAAGAAAACACGAAGCTTTAAACCCTTTCAACCCTTTGAATAACCTCAACCCCGAAAACCCAAGAAGACTACTTGCTACTCATGGTTAAGATCGAATGAAAAGCAATAAAGGATGAACTAAACATGATAACAAGCGATTAAAGGAAATAAACTTGCTTAATATTCAAAGACTCAAAAGTTCAAAAACTAAAGAAAAGCTTGATGTTCAACAATGGCGATAAGCCTAAGATAAGCACGAAAAAAAGTAAAAGTGAAACCGTAGCCACCTCTTTCCCCATATAGCAAAACATCTCTGAATGGTCCCTTCACTAGCTGCCAAAAATGGTTAAGACCGTAGGAATCGAGCTTGAGATCGATCAGTGCACTCGATCGTCTTCAGGAATAGCCTTGCTCTGTTCGACCTTCAAGTCGATCTGGTTGGATGGATCGAGTACCTTCCTCGATCTTCTTCTTGATCTTTAGATGATCGAGTCTTGGTCTCGATCTGGTTCTCGTTCGGCATGGCGTCATTTACATCTGTACTCCAGATTGATCACCTCTCTCGATCTTGGTCTCGATCCATTCCCTTGCATCGACTCGGGTCACTCGATCTTCTGGTCGATCTCATCTAGATCGACCTGCCTTGCTCGATCAGCTACTCGATCTCGGGTACTTCGCGTGCACGGCTAAGTTCTCCAAGTGTCCAGGAGCTCCATTCTGATCCTCCTCATGTCCACATAACCTCCTCGACTCGAGAATGCTCCAAACAACCTGATAATGATGCATATATGCAAGAAATATGCAAAATGCGAATGCAAGACCTAGGACCTAAAATACAACAAATGGAGCAAACTATCCTATAATGCAAGATGAATGCATGGAAAACTATCTAAAATGCATGCAAAATATGCAAAATATATGGTAATATCAGCGAATCACAAGTACTACTGTTTCTTTGATGGCTACTCAGGCTTCTTTCAGATCTCTATTCATCCAGATGATCAGGAGAAGACCAGTTTTACCTGTCCTTATGGCACCTTTGCATATCGAAGAATGCCCTTTGGACTGTGTAATGCTCCTGCAACCTTCCAGAGATGCATGATGTCGATCTTCACTGACATGGTTGAGAAGTTTATGGAGGTTTTCATGGATGACTTTCAGTTTATGGGTCCTCTTTTAAGAGCTGCTTGGACAATTTGTGTGCAGTTCTGCAGAGATGTGAAGAGAAGCACTTGGTTTTAAACTGGGAGAAGTGCCATTTTATGGTACTAGATTGTATTTTGCTTGGTCTCAGAGTCTCAGGAGATGGTATAGAGGTGGATAGGGCAAAAATTGAAGTGATGACAAGTTTGCAAGCACCTGATTCAGTCAAAGCTGTGAGAAGTTTTCTGGGTCATGCCGGCATCTACAGAAGATTCATCAAGGACTTTAGCAAGATAGCACGCCCACTTATTGCTCTTCTCTGCAAAGATGTGAAGTTTGAGTTCACAGAAGAGTGCAAATCCGCCTTTGAAGAGATCAAGCATGCGTTGGTTACAGCTCCTGTTGTGCAGCCTCCAGATTGAGACTTACCTTTTGAGGTGATGTGTGATGCCAGCAATTTTGCAGTTGGAGCAGTGCTGGGACAAAGGAAAGACAAGAAGCTCCACGCCATTTACAATGCAAGTAGGACTTTTGATGATGCTCAGAAGAACTATGCAACAACTGAGAAGGAATTATTGGCTGTTGTGTTTGCATTTGAAAAGTTCAGACAATATCTTGTTGGCTCCGAGGTCGTGGTCCATACTGACAATTCAGCACTGAAGTATCTGATGCATCAGAAGGATGCAAAGCCAAGTTTGTTGAGATGGATTTTGCTCCTTCAAGAATTTGACATTGAATTGATGGACAAGAAAGGTGTTGAGAATGGTGTTGCTGATCATCTATCCAGGATTCATGTCGAAGATAGTGTTCCAGTCAATGATTTCTTGCCTGAAGAGAATGTTTACTTGGTGGAAACAAGATTTCATGAGGAAAGTGTTGAAAACCTGCAGTTTTCACGAAAAAGCAAGGGAGTGACGAGCGACACCAGGAGGGTGACGCTCGTCACCAACCCAGAACAGTCGCGACCAAGTTTTCATACGAAGGAGGTGACGCTCGTCACTAAACTCTGAACTTGGCTGCGATTTGTGCAAGCTTGGGGACAGCTTTTGAAGAGCATGTTTATGGTTTGGATGATCCAAAGAGGCCATGGTATGCTGATATTGCCAACTACCTTACTGCAGAGCATGAACCACATGACATTAAGGGTTATGCTAAGAAGAAGTTCTTGAGCGAACTTAGGAGATTCTATTGGGATGAGCCATATCTCTACAAGCATTGTGCTGATGGGATTTACAGAAGATGCATAGCAGAAGAAGAAGTGCAGGACGTTCTCTTTCACTGTCATGGGTCAGAGTATGTTGGACACTTTGCCACATTCAAAACAGTCTCTAAGGTTCTTCAAGCTGGTTTTTGGTGGCCTACTATGTTCAGGGACACCCAGGCATTCATTACAAGTTGTGATACTTGTCAGAGAAGAGGAAAGATCAGCAGGAGACATGAGATGCTACAGAACTTCATTCTTGACGTAAAAGTCTTTGATTGTTGGGGTATTGACTTCATGTGACCTTTTCCCTCATCTAATAGGAATATATACATTCTGGTTGCTGTTGATTATGTATCTAAGTGAGTAGAGGCGTTGGCTACTCCTACTAATGATGCTGCAGTGGTTTTGAAGCTGTTTAAGACAATTATTTTTCCAAGATATGGTGTTCCACAGATTGTTATAAGTGATGGTTGTTCTCACTTTGTTAACAAAGTTTTTGACAAGCTGCTGAAGAAGTATGGTGTACAGCACAGAGTGGCCACGCTCTATCACCCCCAAACTAGTGGACAAGTTGAGGTTTCTAACAGGCAGATCAAGCAGATTCTGGAGAAGACAGTTGGAAAGACAAGGAAGGATTGGTCATGAAAGCTGGATGATGCATTATGGCCTTACAGGACAGCATACAAAACGCCACTTGAGACTACACCATTTCATCTTCTCTATGGCAAGGCGTGCCATCTACCAGTAGAGCTGGAGTTCAAAGCAGAATGGACTATCAAGAAGCTGAACTTCGATCTGAAGCCTGCTGCAGAGAGGCGCTTGATTCAGCTCAATGAACTGGATGAAATCAGATATCTGGCCTATGAAAACTCCAAGTTATACATGGAAGCACAAAGGCATATCATGATAAAAAGATAATCTCCAGACATTTCGAGCCCAATGACCAGGTACTACTTTACAACTCTTGTTTACAGCTTTTTCCTGGTAAACTGCGTTCTCGAAGGTCAGGTCCCTTTACTGTCAAAGAAGGTCAACCACATGGTGCCATTGTCCTGATTAACTCCAAAGGAGAGGAGTTCTTTGTCAATGGACAGAGGGTGAAGCATTATTAGGCGCAAGCCGAGATTCCAGCAGGACACATTGTGTCTCTGGATGATGCATCAGCTATCTAATCAGCCAACCAAAGTCAAGCTAATGATTTTAAACAAGCGCTTAGTGGGAGGCAACCCACTGGTAAGTTGTACATTCTATACTTAGTTTTTATTTTCGTGCTTTAGATTAATATTTAGTTAAAAAAAAAATTACACGACTAGACAAATAAACGGGTGACGCTCGTCACCCGCCCGGACCAGGTATGCGTTTTTAATCTTTCTCTTCTTTTTCCTCGCTCATCTTCAAAACCAACGAACACTCTTAAAATTTTCAATAATCTGCAACTTTTGATTTTCTAATTCAAATTGAGTGATTCAAAAGCCTAATCCGTGGAGATTTTGGCCCTCTTTCACAATATCAATTCAGTTTTTAAGATCTGCAATGTATGTGTTCGGAATCCTCAATTTTCACTCCACCATAGGTTTGGTAAAATTCGATTTTTGACTTGATTAGCTTGATTTAAATGTTGATTCATGGTTAGTAAGGTTGTATTCGAGGAATGATACCATCTTTGTGAGCTTTAATCAGTTGTTTTGCAAGTTTTGAAATTTTCGAGTTCATGATGAATTTTGCAAAAATCTTGAAATTTTGGGTGATTTGTGTTGAACTGATGCTTGAATTGTGTTCCTGGTAGTGTTTTAGTCGATCGCCATCAGTTATTTCATCTTGATTGATTGATTTTTCGAATTTTCAAAAATTTGCTAATTTTGGTGATGATTTTGGTCGATTTTGGACTTGAATTTTCAGATGCCTAGACAGGAGAAATGACCGCGACATGGCTCGTCTTCGAGCTCTGCATCAAGCTCTACACAATCGTTCAACAACTACCCAGTTTACAGGCTTCCATGGCCAAAGCGAGAGAACCTGAAGATACCATCTCAAGTGGCTTAGGCAGAGACTCCGAAGAAGGAAATATCACGGAATACCTGCATACTCCATAATATTCATGAGGTGTGGGATGAGTATGACATGCTATTCTACAATGCATGACAGGGAATAAAGATAGTGCCTACCAGGTTTGCAGATACTGCTGTTCTACAGAACCTAAACTAGCCACATATATAAGAACTGAAACCATCAGATTCAAATGCTCAGAATTGATATAGAGAGAGTATCTGTGATACCTGGTACGAGTCGACCAAGACGAAAAACTGAGGAAGCAAGTAAAGAAAGATTTGATAAGAGTCTCGGAACCACTGCGCCCAGTTCCAGAGGCAGAAGTGACAATGGAGTAAAAACCAAAACGCTGAGTTTCATAAATTTTCAATGGGCACGAGAGCCGGTCTTACCAAGCCTAAACTCGGCCCAGAACTAAATGTATCTTTGTCTGTTTTTCGTTTTATACTTTTTCAAAAAGCACATTTTTCTGTTGGGCTGGTAAGATAAAATGTAAAAAGAAAATGGTTAGCTTTTTCATTTGTAGAACCAGAGGATGAGGTTGAAAGATAAACTAAGCGACACTTAGACATCACGTCATCATAAATTTATAAAAATTAAATGATTACCTATTTATTTTTGAGTTGGTGAGATCAATACAACCTTTTTTATTGGTATAGGTAGCAGAGAAAGACAGCATCAGGCTGGCTCCTAGATGTAAAACCAACCATGACCCAAATCTTTCTTTTTGCTCTTCAAAATTGACACTTCTTACAATTACCTGAGTATTATATTATTATCTAGTTGTACGAAACTAACTCGGTCATATAAAAAAAAGCGTTAAAAGTATTAACATTATCAACGCGTGTTGAAGAAAAGTAACACTTTCAGCAATGTTTTTACCATATTATTACTTTGTTATAATAAATTTTTCAATAACGCGACATTGTTGTGTATTCAGCATGTGTATTGGCAATTTAATGTGGATGAGATTGTTGTGTATTGGCAATTTAATTTGGATGAGATTGTAAATCTCAAAATTTTTGTGGAGATTTTGGAGAGGATTGGGATGGGCACTATACCATTTCAGCAGTATGATCTGTATCCAGATTTGGTCTGCCAGTTTTTTTTTACTGCTTGCGTCTACTACGCGAAGGAGCTGGCCAAGCGTGCGCAGAAAGGCACGTTGACATTTCTGATCCGCAGGATTCGTTACAGGATCAGTCTGATAGAGCTGTGTGGGATTTATGGCTTCTCTGATCACTCCAAAGGCGTTCTCCTTCCCTCCCAGTGGACCCACATGCGGACATTCTGGTCCAAGTTCGGGAATAGGGTCTATGACAACAAGACCAGCACGCAGACAGAGGTTCGACATCCTGTCCTGAGGTACATTCTGCACTTTCTTGGCCACACCATATTGTGCAAGTATGCGCCGAGCAAGACACGGGTTAGTGAGCTTATTCTACTCTACTACGGGTTCTATGAAATGCTTGATGATGTGATCCCTATCGATAGCATGATTCGCGCCAACTTAGGCGCTGTTTTCGCTGAGCATTTGATCTCCTTGAAGACCAAACCATTCACCAGTCCGGGGGAGAAGACTGAGAGTGTTGGCGGCCTTCTGACACCTATCTTCCATCATTTCCAGATCGATGTCACTCCTTGCAGTCTTCGCAGTGACAGATCACTCATAGATGACCGGTATCTGCGCCATGTTACTTGGCTCAAGATTGGAGTTGTCTGGACATTTACTACTCCAGCTGGAGAGTATGTTAGCATTAAGTTGCCATAGAGCGCGCTCACGACGATTCAGGGTGTCTCACGCCAGCTTCTGTTTTTGCCAGATCGGAGTCTGCTGCGCCCTTTACCTTTGTGCCCTGCTAGAGCTGCTATTGCTGACGCTTCTACTGCTGCTGCTGCTGATGCTGGACCATCTCGAAGCAAGACTACTACTTCCACTGCTTTCAGGCGTCCTCCACGACCACAGACACCCATGGACATGGCTGCTTTTCAGGAGTATGTCATTGACAGTTTTGAGTGACTCTGGGATGTTGTTGCTACACTTAGCAACCGTGGTTGTGTCCGCCCCCATTACACCACTAAGCCCTGCGAGGATGAGGACTGAGCCTCTACTATCTGGTTACTTGTATCTTTTTCTCTTTTCTTTTATTTCCCTTGAGTCATTTTTATGTTTTTTTTTAGTCAGTTGTCAGTACTTTGAGGATGTTTTGTGAGATTGTTAAACCAGGTTCTTATTGGTATGTTTGGATGTTATTAATTGTGTGTTTGAGTCCTCTAATAGTCTGACTTTAGAGTACACATGAAAACATTACGTTAATAACTATCTAACTTGGTGATTGTGCAATACCGGTCGTGGTGACGCTCGTCACCGACCCACTGCGAGGTAACACTTTTTCGCCTAGGTTCTTCAACTTCTCATTCATCTTTTTGAGAACTCTTGGCTTAATAACACTGGGGACAGTGTTGTTTAAGTTTGGGGGAGGTGGTTACTGACGTTATGTGCTTTGTGTCATGTATATAGAGTCTTAAAGTTGAGTCAAAAACCTGTTTTTATAGAGTCATAATCTTGAAATTGTCAGTTTTTCTTGGAACTAACCATTAGACGTTTATGCTTATAAGAACCATTGCCACAGTAGTTGATTACAAGTCTTACTAAGTTGAAAGTCATAGGTAGATCAGTCTAGCAATGAAGGTTTAGGTTCTTAGTGAATCTGATAAAAATTTTGTTAGCTCCACGTTAATGAACTTTAAACTTCTTATCTTGGGGCTTGATTCTCATTGATCTTGATTCTCTCTTTCAGCACTGACAATAAGGTTAAGATACAGTCCCTTTTTGATCTTCCCTGATGTAGTTTTTAAGAGTTTAAGTCCAAAAAATGGCGCATTCATGACCCTGTCTCCTCACAAGGAACAACAGTAGTGAACACACTCAAGAACCTCTCTCCTCACAAGGAACACAAGTATTGAGTAGCACCATATCTTAGACTGCAAAAAACGACAAAAGAAGTGAAAAATCGAAAAAATCAGAATGAAAAAGATTCAGGGAAGAGAAAATAAGAGAGATGTGTTGAGATTGATTTGTTAAGTTGTTTAGGAAGGGAAAAGAATCTGTAAAGTGATTGGGATGATAAAACCTTGATGAGATATCACACTTTGATAAAAAATAAAGAGTTAGCATTTGAGATTTCAGATTTCTTGAAGGGATTTGGACTGGACTTGAGAGATTTGTTAAGCTTGTGATGATTAGACTGAAATTTGATCTTGTGTTGACTCTGTGGTATGTGGATTCCAAAGATCTAACTAATGCGGTGTTCCTGATATCTGACTGACTGTTTCTTGATTTCAAACCTCCACCCTGTTCTTTGTCTCAGGTTTGTTTGAGGGCAAGCAAAAGCTAAGTCTGGGGGGAGTTGATATATCATAGTTTTTATGGTTTTTAACCATGATATAAGTCCCTTTTTATTGAGTCTTTTTGGTCTTTTTAGAGTCCTAGTAGAGTCTTTGCAGGTTATAGCATGTCTGGACCATAATTGGGGATATTGGAGCTTTATGGATCATTTCAAGTTGAAGCCATGAAGTACCTAGCTCGGAGAAGAAAGTATGTGATATGGTGACGATCGTCACCACTCTTGGTGACGCTCGTTACCCACCAAGGAAGGAGCGTGGCATGTTTATTAAAAGATGGAGCATTAAATGCAGAATTAGCCCAGAAGTTTTCTTATTTGCAAGAAGGACCCAGATCATGTTTAGCCTCTATTTATTAGGTTATTCAGCCATTGTTGGTTTTTATCTTAGTATTTAAGAATTCAGAGATTTATAGAGAGATTTATTCAGAGCTTTTTTGGGAGACAGATCTTGTACTCTTTTGAGAAGATTTCGAACCCCCTTATTCTTTTACTCTTTCTCTTAATGCAATTTTATTCAGTTATTTTTTGTGATTCCATAATCATGTCTGAGTAATCTGCTAGTTAAGTTAGGGCTTTTTCAAAGGTTGACGAAAAGATTGTAGAATCGCTACCAGTTAGGAATATCTTTTGGTTTTTCATCTCTGCTTGCTTTAAAATCGAATTTTTTAGACACATCAACTACAAATCCGAAAATCACAGGATGTTAAATATATGTGAGAGCATTATTGATAACCTGAACTAGTATTTGATTAGCAAAACAACTTAGTGCAAAGAAATTTGGCTTATGAGTTTTGTGAACAATTGAACCTGACCATTACTGCATGTTTAGATTGTGAGGGTTTGCAAAGAGATTTGAAACCCTGTGATTTAGGCATAGATAACTTCTGCAATGAGAATTGATTAGTTATATATCAGTGATTCATGTTTAAAATGGTCCTTACTCATTCCTGATTTCTTGCATTCTACATTCTTGGATTCAACCTGCGAACTGTCCCGACTTAGCGCTTTTAGTCTTCTGAAACATAGATAACCAACTTGAATTTCGTTTGCTTACTTTTATTTATCATTCGCATTACATACATTACATTCTGCTTAGCTTAATCTGAACCTACATTCGATAGTGTAATTTGCATTACTCCTTTGGGATTCGATAACCCTTGTACTACAACTGATTTTGTTGTGCACTTGCAGTAGTTTTATTTAGGTAAAACCTGAGCCCTATCAGTATATCAACTCCCCCAAACTTGCTTTTTGCTTGCCCTCAAGCAAACAAAATTCAAGCTATGAAGAGAGGTTTAAAAATGGGAGCTCAAAATCCAAAAGTGTTTTTCAAATGAATCAATTCAATAATCCTAGTTTTCAATTCTAAGATGCAGTACACAAACTTCTACTCCAAAGAACTTAGCCTTATTCATCACATATTGAATCTCAAATCATGACTCGCCTATTCCAAATAATCCAAGAATCCTAACCTTTAACATTCATTTAAGTTCAAACTGTGAATCACACTTATGCATTTAAAACCGAATACATTTTGCTAGGGACAAGGTTATGAGATAAAAATGATCTCATTCATGAGGGTATTTCAAGCAATGGTTTATCTAAAAAAAGGTTGAACTTATGCATAATGCTAAAGGTAAAAGGCAATGTATGCATACATGAATAGACTCTCATCTACCTAAATATACTAACAATGATCCTAATCCATCTCTCATTTATTTTCTTTTTTTTTCTTTTTCAAGCTCACTCACCCTCTAGAGACTACCCAAATCAGACAAGGCAAGACGCCAAGCATAACCCACATAAACACCATCATTCAAACTTTCTTATAGCTAGTGGTATGGCCATACATATATTATAGCTCTTTTCTTTTCTTTTGATAGCTCTCTTCTCAAAAATATTTTTTTTCTTTATGCACTTGTCCTTTTGGCTCTTTTTTATATAATTTTTTTCTTTTCTTTTTGAGAGCTATCTTCTTTTCCTATGAACTTGAGCTTTTATTTAAAACAATTCAAGACCACCCACTTAAAACTATGTATCCTTTTTTATTCAAACTCTAAACACCAACTTCTTTTCAAAACCGAAACAAGTAAGCATTTTCAACAACACCCGTGAATTCCCACCCTAACCTTAAGCCTAAAACTAGCTTTAATATGCAAAGCTAGCATCAATATGAGAGTCTAATCATGTCGCCCTAAACCTAACACTTTATGCCAAGTTCAACCAAAAATTTAAGGCCTCACAATATCACACACGAAATTTGGCATGAAAGGAGTGTAATAGTTAAGGTGAGGAGTTCTATTTAGGCTTACAAAAGAGTGGTGACAGGAATAAGAAAGCCTAAATATGTATATGTAATCCAAATATTCTATTTCAAATGCGTAAATATGATAATTCAAAATTCATGTTAAAGTTTCACTTGATAGGAAAGGATTCAATTCAAGTTTGTTTCAGTCTTAAGCCATGAAAATCAAGACAAATGATCCAAATATGGTTAGAAATTACCTTCAATGTTTGAATAAAGCATCAAAGAACTACTAACTAGGGCCTTGAACCAATTCATGAGCTTAAAACACTTTACAAGAAAATTTTTTTATATCATTGCTCCCTATGCAAATGCAAGCAACCAAAATGATAAAAATTCTAGACTCGATCCTAAAATATTTGACAATGCAAATGCAAGCTACATGATTTTTTTTTAAAATTTTAAATTTTTTCTGATTTTTTTTGTATTTTTCAATGCACTTAGTTGGATGCATGAAGACTCAAGGATGTGAACACAAAATCAGATCCAAATAAAAACATGTCAAAGCACACATTCTCCCCCAAACTTGAATGACAACGTCTCGGTGTCAAACAAATTTAAGACGAGACCAAAATCCACAAAGCAAAAATTAAAAATGCATGATATATACTTGGAGTTTTGGTACCTCGAAGCTAGGCATGGCTGGAGGTTGAGGTTGCTCCGGTCCTCCTGCTCTTTCTTGGAGTGTCGTGAAGTATCCCCTTGTCCTTGCTCCTGCTTGTGCCCTGGTGTAGAGAAAGACACCCAGCTTGAGTACCATCTTGAGGCTCACGGATCTCCACACCTCCGGTTGAGTTTCGCCCATTTGCTCAACCTCGTCACTCAGAGTCATCTCAGATGAGCTTCCTTGAAGGACTTTGATCTTCTTTGCTAGCTTCTTGATCATCTTGCCTTGGCACTTGTTAACCTTGCGTTGAATCTCAACAACCGAGGCAAGGAATTTCTCAACCTTTGTCTGTGGCTCATAGTCCAGCTTGGGGGCATCTCAGCATCTGTAGGAGGTGATTCTGATGGTGAACGAGTGAGCTGAGGTGGGGCTGCTATGTGTCCAAGAGGCGCATAGCACTCTTCATCGCTTGGTAAGAACTCTATTGTGCCGATGCTTTGTAGGTGCGTTTCCTCTTGATTGGGCAGAATGCAGACTTTCTTCTCATGGTTATGGTTGTAGAACAAGTAAGCATAGAAGCCTGGAGCTGGAGTAGGTCACAAGGAATCAGTGTGGCTCATGTAGATTTCATCCATGTACGCACGCTCCACACAAGGCTCAAAATCTGCAAGGGGTACTCCTGCTTGTATGAACAATGGCGTGAGGAAACCTCCTATGAGTGCAGAGCTTGCCTTACATCTTATTGCTAAAGCCTTGTATTTGACCAAGGAAGAAGCCAAGATGCAGCCATAGTTGACGTCTTCCCCAAGCTCATCCTCCATTGGTTCCTCATTCTCCTCATCATGGCATACAATCTTCTTAACCCCTTGGAAAAGGAAGCATAGCTCGCTCTTGGTCACTGTTGGGGCTGTGGATCTTCCACTGAATGTGTTGGCCAGCAGCTTGAGGGTGTACCTTAGCACAGGGTTTCGCACCTTCTTGATCTTGGCGGTATTGGCCTTGTAGTCTCCATCGCTAACCAAGTCCCATAGAGCACTGGCAGATTTAAACCGTGGGAACTCCACAAGCATGGCTGCAGCATTGAGACCATAAGCTTGGCATAGCTCAGGGATGGAGAGGTGGTAGGCTTGTCTTCTGATCTTGAACATGACATGACTCTTGGATGGAGTTTGGATGCTTGGATCTTCATATGAGAAGTCGAAGGTGGAGGGGAAATTAAGCGTAGCCTCGGGGTAAGTTGGGCAATCCATCCGTGATAGGCAAGCAAGGCCCATGCCCCTGAGAAACTCATCAAACTCTTCCAACAAACCTAGCCTTTCCAAGAGATCCCTACTTGCAAACTTTGTAGGCTCAAACCGCAATCTCTCAAGCCTCTTCTTTGTTTTCCTATCTTCCTTACTCCACTTGACCCTTTCTTCAACCACTTGCTGTGTTTCCTCTTGAGTTGCCAAATCTCTGCTTCTCTTCTTAGGTGCCATGGTACCTGAAACACAAGTTCTCAAAGAGAAAGTGAGGATAGGTGACGATTAAGAGAGAAAGATGTGGCAAAGAGAGAAAATCTCTAAATATAAGTTCTAGATTTTTGGGGATATTCTAAAGTATATCAAGAAATAAAAGAGGAAAATCTCTTGAGATAAGACTAAATCAAGAAAATTTCCCTAATACTTAGATATTTTTAAACAAATCCCTAGCAAATATCATTCAACCAATTCAACAAAAAGGAAATTTTCTTGAAAACTCAAATATGCAATTCCAGAAATTCGAAAATACCTTTGAAATGGGATGCTTATAAGTTGCTCTCTGTCTTTCAAAACCGAAACTCACTCTCTCTCTTTCTAAAAATCAGTTTGTATGCAATGTGAAGAGAGAGTGTGTATGAAAGGTTTTATAAAGAAAAATCTTTTCGACTCATGTATGCAAGGGTTTTTGAAATATGTGGTCAAGGGACGTTTTTCATAGTTAAAGATGCTTGCCTTAACAGAAATTCAAATTCAAAATGAGAGGGAAAGAGAAAGAAGGGGGGAAATTTAAACCAACCTTGGCATGAGATAGAGTCAAACTGGTCTATCTTGACCTCGATCTCATGCCCATTTTGTTCGTGATCGAGAGACTTGCTCGATTGGAGGCTCGATCTGATTTGAATCGAGCCTTAGATCGAGTCTCCTTCTCGTTTCAAGATTCCACATGGTTGTGGCCATGCTCCTTAGATCGAGCTCCCTGATCGATCGCGAGGTCGTTTGGCGGAGATCGAGTAAGCTGATCGATCCTGTCATCGATCGCAGTTCGAGGATCGAGTGAGGCCAGTCGATCCACACCCCGTTTGTATTTCAAGCTAAACGCATGGGCGGTTCATCCTCTCGCAATCGACTGATTCACTCGATTGTCTACTCGATCTCGTCTAGATCGAGTGACTTCACTCGATTACTAGCTCGATCTAGTAAAGATTGAGCCAGGACATGTCGATGTTTCACTCGATCGTTTGCTTTTGCGTCTCCTTTCCTTGCCTTGTTAAATCCAAGATCACGATCTCTGGTTCCCATCTCCTTGTACCTACACACTTAAACTAAAAAGCATAAAATTGAAACAGAAATAAATCAAAAATATGTACAATGATAGTCATGGGATTGCCTCCCAAGTGCGCTTGTTTTACGTCTCTTAGCTTGACTTTACTTGGTTAGGCTAGAGGAGGATCTTGGAGAAGCAATGTGGTGCTCTCCTTGCTGCAATCACTTGCCATGTAGGGCTTGACTCTATGCCCATTCACTGTGAAACTCTCTACACCCTTGCCAATCAAAGTCACTGCCCCATACGGTAGCACTTCTTTTACCTCAAACGGACCGCTCCATCTAGACTTGAGCTTCCTGGGAAACAACTTCAAACGTGAGTTGTAGAGCAGAACCATGCTTCCCTCTTTGAGCTCCTTAAGCACCAACTTCTTGTCATGAAAAGCTTTGGTCCTCTCTTTGTAGATCTTGGCGCTTTCATATGCATCCAACCTCAATTCATCAAGCTCATGAAGTTGCACTAGTCTTTTCTCTTGTGCCGTCTTGAGAGTGTAATTCACTTGCTTCACAGCCCAAAGAGCTTTGTGCTCTAACTGCACAGGGAGGTGACAAAATTTACCATAGAGGAGGTTGAAAGGCGTGGTACCAATGGGAGTCTTGAAAGCCGTTCTATAAGCCCAAAGAGTGTCATCAAGCTTGCTTGCCCAATCTTTCCTAGTCACTCCCGCGGTTCTCTCTAGGATGGTCTTGATTTGTCTATTCGAAACCTCCACTTGGCCACTGGTTTGAGGGTGATAAGGCGTGGCCACCTTTTGTTTAACTCCATGCTTTCTCAAAAGACCCTCAAAAATATTGTTGATGAAGTGGCTGCCTCCATCACTAATCACTACCTTAGGAACTCCAAACCTTTGAAAAATGATTGTCTTGAAAAGCTTGACTACCACCTTTGAATCATTAGTTGGTGAAGCTATGGATTCCACCCACTTAGAAACATAGTCTACTGCCACTAGGATGTACTTGTTTCCATATGATGAAGGAAATGAACCCATAAAATCAATTCCCCAAACTTCAAAGACTTCCACCTCAAAGATAGGTACTTGCGGCATCTCATTCCTCTTGGTTATGTTCCCGACCCTTTGGCAAGCTTCACATGATTTTATAAGCTCATGTGCATCCTTGAAGAGTGTAGGCCACCAAAACCCAGCTTCGAGAACCATTGTAGCTGTCTTGAATGATGCGAAGTGGCCGTGGCAATGGAGAAGAATGTCTCTTGCCTCTTCTCTTGTGACACATCTACGGTATAGGCTGTCCACACCCCTCTTGTATAGATAAGGATCATCCCAAAAGTAGTGAGATTTGTCCCTCATGAATTTCTTCCTATTGTAATGGTCCAAGTGAGTAGGCTCTTCTCCACAAGCCAAATAGTTAACAATATCCGCGTACCATGGTAGATCTTCTTCCTTGAGGCTCAAGAATTCTTCAAGCCTTTCCTCTAGCTTTGAACATACCACGGTGTTAACCATTGTAAGCTGCTCTTCAGGGAATGAGTCATCCAAAGGCAAGACATCATTCACCCTCATTCTTGAAAGATGATCCGCTACACCGTTCTCTATACCCTTCTTGTCCTTTATCTCCATGTCAAACTCTGGCAAGAGAAGGATCCATCTTAAGAGTCTCGGTTTGGTGTCTTTCTTGGAATATATGTATCTCAAGGCAGCATGGTCAGTATACACTATGACCTTAGAACCCACCAAGTAAGACCTAAACTTCTCAAAAGCAAAGACCACGGCTAGAAGCTCTTTCTCGGTGGTTGCGTACTTCACTTGCATGTCATCCAAGGTACGGCTTGCATAGTAAATCACATGCAGCTTCTTGTCCTTCCTCTGACCCGAGACAGTACCCATGGCGTAGACACTTGCGTCACACATAATCTCAAAGGGCAAATTCCAATCTGGAGCTTGAACTATAGCCGCGGTGACCAAAGCTTCTTTGATGGTCTTAAAGGCTTGTAGGCACTCTTCATGATGAACTCGGTTTCCTTGCACAGTAGCCTTGTAAGAGGACGTGCTATCTTGGAGAAATCTTTGATAAACCTCCTATAGAAGCCAGCATGCCCCAAGAAACTCCTAATCCCTTTCATGTTAACCGGAGGCTCTAAACTTGTCATAACCTCTATCTTGGCCTTGTCAACCTCAATCCCACGCTCAGAAATTTTGTGCCCAAGCACAATGCCTACTCTCACCATAAATTGACATTTTTCCCAATTTAGCACCAAGTTTGTCTCCTCACATCTCTTGAGAACCCTGCAAATATTTGACAAACAACAACCAAACGAAGCACCCTACACAGAAATATCATCCATGAAAACCTCTACCCTTTTCTCTATAAGGTCAGAGAAAATAGACATCATACACCTTTGGAAGGTTGCTGGTGCATTACATAACCCAAATGGCATCCTTCGATAAACAAAGATACCATAAGGGCATGTGAATGTGGTTTTCTCTTGGTCATTAGGGTGAATGGGGATTTGAAAGAAACCGCTATAGCCATCTAGAAAACAGTAATATGGGTGATTGGCTAATCTCTCTAGCATTTGGTTAATGAAGGAAAGAGGGAAATGATCTTTCCTAGTGGCTGTGTTGAGTTTCCTATAATCAATACACATTTTATGTCCGGTTATTGTCCTAGTAGGGATTAACTCATCTTTTTCATTTCTTATAACCGTGATACCCCCTTTCTTTGGTACCACATGGACCGGAGAGACCCATGTTCTATCACTGATAGGGTATATCACGTCAGCTTCTAAGAGTTTTAAGATTTCTTTCTTTACTACTTCTTTTAAATTCAGGTTCAAACGTCTTTGATGCTTTATGGAAGATGTGTTTTCATTGTCTAAATGAATCCTATGAGTACAAAGTATTGGTGAAAGGCCCTTGATGTCACTGAGAGAGTACCCAATGGCCTTTCTATACTTCCTCAGCTCCTTAAGGAGCGAGTCTAACTCATCATAATTAAGATCTTCATTCACAATGACCGGATAAGTATCATTTGGTCCTAAGAAAGCGTACCTTAGCCCATTTGGAAGCTGCTTTAGGTCCACCTTTGGCGATAGCAGCTCACTCCAGTCCTCCTCTTGGCTTGTGTTGAGACTGCTGTCCTCATTCGCTTCTTTTGAACCCGAGTCATGAGCTCTTAAGCTTCCATCTTGGACCGTTCCTACCGCAGAGATCGAGTCAGTCAGTCGATCGCTCCCTCGATCTAGGCTGGATCGGGTGTACTCCCTCGATTCACTTGCTCGATTGGATATGGATCGAGCAGGAGATCGATTCACGAGGTTGTTCTCTAAACAGATCGAGTTGTCTATATCGATCGTCTCATCGATCTCTGTCCTGGATCGAGAAATATGGTCGATCTCTAGGCATTTTCCTTCATCTTCTTTCACAACCTTGTGAGAATCAAGGATGCATATATATTCCTGAGTTTGTTCACTCAAGAAACCATACTCCCCACACTCCTTTGTCAAAGCCAGCTGTAGATGATCCTCTTGTCCAAATTCCTCAAGCAACTCATGATAGGGCTCAGGTTTTACCCAAATAAAACTACTTCAAGTGCACATCAAAAGCAGTTGTAGTACAAAGGGTATCGAATCCCAAAGGAGTAATGCAAACTACACTATCGAATGTAGATTCGGATTAAGCTAAGGAAAAATATAATGTATGTAATGCAAATGAATAAATAAAAGTAAGGAAACGATTTTTGTAAGATGATCTAAGTTTCAGAAGATTAAAGCGCTAAGTCAGGACAGTTCGCAGGTTGAATCCAAGAATGTAGGATGCATGAAATCAGGAATGATTAAGAACCGTTTAAAACATGAATCACTGATGTATAACTAATCAATTCTCATTGCAGAAGGTATCTATGCCTAAATCACAGAGTTTCAAATCTCTTTGCAAATCCTAACAACCTAAGCATGCAGGAATGATCAGATTCAATTGTTTACAAAACTCCTAACACAAAAATCTCTTTGCACTAAGTTGTTTTGCTCATCAAATACTAGTTCAGGTTATCAATAATGCTCCAGCATATATTTAACAACTTATAATTTTCGGATTCTTAGATGATGTGTCTCAGAAATTTGATTTTAAAGCAAGCAGAGATAAAAAACCAAAAGATATTCCTAACAGGTAGCGATTCTACAAACTCTACATCAACCTTTAAAAAAGCCCTAACTTAACTAGCAGATTACTCAGACATGATCATGGAATCACAAAACATAACTGAATAAAATTGCATTAAGAGAAAGAGTAAAAGAATAGAGGGGTTCGAAATCTTTTCAAAAGAGTACAGGATTTGTCTCCCCAAAAAGCTCTGAATAAATCTCTCTCGAAGCTCTCTGAATTCTCAAAAACTAAGATTATAGCCAACAATGGCTGAAAAACCTAATAAATAGAGGCTAAACACGATCTGGGGTCTTCTTGTAAATAATAGAACTCTTGGGATAATACTGCAAATAGTCTTCATACTATTAATAAATCAGGCCACACTCCTTCCTTGATGGAGCGTCACCAAGGGTGGTGACGAGCGTCACCCTATGACATACTTTCTGCTTCGAGCTTGGTACTTTGTGGCTTCAACTCAAAATGCTCCAAAAGGTTCCAATATCTCCAATTATGATCCAGACATGCTATAACCTGCAAAGACTCTTCTCGGACTCTAAAAAGACCAAAAAGAGTCAATAAAAAGGACTTATATCATGGTTAAAAACCATAAAAACCATGATATATCAACTCCCCCAGACTTAGCTTTTGCTTGCCCTCAAGCAAACATCAGACAAAGAACAGGGTCGAGGTTTGAAAACAAGAAACAGTCAGTCAGTCATCAAGAACACCACACAAGTTTGAACTTTTGAATCCACATACCACATAGTCAACACAAGATCAAATTTTAGTCCAATCATCACAAGCTTAGCAAATCTCTCAAATCCAGTCTAATTCCCTTCAAGAAACCGAAATTTCTACTGCTAACTCCTTATTTTTTTATCTAAGTGTGATATCTCATCAAGGTTCTATCTTCTCAATCAATTTACATATTCTTTTCCCTTCCTAACAACTGAACAATTCAATCTCAACACAGCTCTCCTATTTTCTCTTCCCTTGATCTTTTCGTTTGGATATTTTCGATTTTTCACTTCTTTTTCTCAACTTTTACAGTCTAAGATATGGTGCTACTCAATACTTGTGTTCCTTGTGAGGAGACAGGTTCTTGAGTGTGTTCACTACTGTTGTTCCTTGTGAGGAGACAAGGTCATGAATGCACCATTCTTTGGACTTAAACTTTTAAAAACTACATCAGGGAAGATCAAAGAGAGATTGTATCTTAACCTTATTGTCAGTGCTGAAAGAGACAATCAAGATCAATAAGAATCAATCACTAAGATAAGAAGTTTAAAGTTCATTAAGGTGGAGCTAACAGCAAATTTTCCAGATTCTCTAAGAACGTAAGCCTTCATTGCTAGACTGATCTACCTATGACTTTCAACTTAGTAAGACTTGTAATCAACTACTGTGGCAATGGTTCTTATAAGCAAAAACGTCATATGATTAGTTCCAAGAAAAACTGACAGTTTCAAAATTTTGACTCTATAAAATAGGTTTTTGACTCAACTTTAAAACTCTATAAACATGACACAAAGCACACAACGTCAGTAACCACCTCCCCCAGACTTATACAACATTGTCCTCAGTGTTATTAAGCCAAGAGTTGGTCAGAAAAATGAATGAGAAGTCGAAGAACCATGGTCAAAAAGTGTTACCTCGCGTGGGGCGGGTGACGAGCGTCACCACGACCTCTATTGCCCAATTGTCAAGTTAGATGTTAATTAACGAAGTGTTGTCATGTGTACTCTTCACCAGCTCATTCGCGCACCCTTCGCCAGCTCATTCGTGTAGTAGACGTGAGCAGTAGAGAGAAACTGGCGAACCAAATCTGGGTAGAGATCATACTGCTGGAATGGCATAGTGCCCATCCCAATACTCTCCAGAATCTGAACAGCCTCCTCGAAGATCCCCATCTTCTGCAGAACAGAAGAATCCGCGAACCGTGTGGGGACAATCTTCACTCCCAGCCACGCATTGTAGAACAGCATGTCATATTCATCCCACTCCTCCAGGATATTACGGAATATGCAAGTGTCCCGCGATATTTCCTGCCTCGGAGTTCCTGCCCAAGCCACTCCTGAGGCTATTTTCCGATCTTCTCGCTTTTGCCATGGAGGCCTGCAAACCGGGTATTGACTGAAGGAATATGTAGATCCTGCTGCAGTGCTTGAAGATGAGCTTTGCATTGGTCGTTTCTCTTGTCTAGGCATCTGAAAATTCAAGTTCAATATCGACCAAAAACATCACCAAAATTAGCAAATTTTTCAAAATTCAAAAATCAATCAATCAAGGTGAAATAACTGATGGCGATCAACTACAACACTACCAGGAACACAATTCAAGCATCAGTTCAACCCAATTCACCCAAAATTTCCAGATTTTTGCAAATTTCATCATGAACTCGAAAATTCAAAACTTGTAAAACAACTGATAAAAGCTCACAAAGATGGTTCCATTCCTCTAATACAACTTAACTAACCATTATTCAACAGTTAAATCAAGCTAATCAAGTCAAAAATTGGATTTTACCAAACCTATGGCCGACTGAAAATTGGGGATTCCGAACACATACACAGAACTTAAAAACCGAGTTGATATTCAGAAAGAAGAGCAAAATTCGCACGGATTAGGCTCTTGAATCACTCAATTTGGTTTAGAAAACAAAAGTTATGAAATTCTAAATTTGTGCTCTATGGTTCAATGTTTGACAGTTATGATCGAGGAAGAAGAAGAGAAGAGATAAACGCCTACCTTCGCCTTAAGGTGACGAGCGTCACTCGTTTTTTTTGTTTGGTCGTAAACTTTTTTTTTTAACTGAATAAAATCTAATTATTAATCCTAAACACAAAAATAAAAACTAAGTACAATATTTACAACTTACCAGTGGGTAGCCTCCCACTAAGCGCTTGTTTAAAATCATTAGCTTGACTTTGGTTGGCTGTTTAGACAGCTGGTGCATCATCCAGACACACAATGTGTCCTGCTAGAATCTCTGTTTGTGTCCAGTAATGCTTGACCATTTGTCCTTTGACAGTGAACTCCTCTCCTTTTGAGTTGATCAAGACAATTGCACAATGTGGGCGAGCTTCTTTGATAGTGAAAGGACCTGACCATCGAGTATCAAATCTGGGAAAGATAATGGTCTTAAACAGCTTCAAAACCACTGCAGCATCATTAGTAGGAGTAGCCAACGTCTCTACCCACTTCGATACATAATCAACAGTAACCAGAATGTATCTATTCCCATATGATGAGGGAAAAGATCCCATGAAGTCAATACCCCAACAATCAAAGACTTCAACTTCCAGAATGAAGTTATATGGCTTCTCATGTCTCCTGCTGATTTTTCTCTTCTCTGACAAGTATCACAGTTTGTAATGAAGGCTTGGGCGTCCCTGAACATAGTAGGCCACCAAAAACCAGCTTGAAGAACCTTGGAAACTGTTTTGAATGTGGCAAAGTGTCCAGCATATTCTGATCCATGACAGTGAAAGAGGACGTCCTGCACTTCTTCCTCTGCTATGCATCTCCTGTAGATCCCATCAATACAATGCTTGTGGAGGTATGGTTCTTCCCAATAGAATCTTCTAAGTTCTCTCAAGAACTTCTTCTTGGCATAGCCCTTGAAGTCATGTGGTTCATCCTCTGCAGCAAGGTAGTTTGCAATATCAGCATACCAGAGCCTCTTTGGATCATTCAAAGCATAAACAGGCTCTTCAAAAGACATCCCCAAGCTTTCACAAATCACAGAAAAGTGCAGAGATTGGTGACGAGTGATAAACTCATAATTTAGCATATTTTAGCACTCATTTAGGATAGATTTTGCATTCATATTGCATTCATACTTAGATTATCTGTAACTTTTGCTCTATTTTAGGTTTTAGACATGTTTGCATTAGCATTTGCATATTTCTTGCACATATGCATTGTTTCTAGGTAATATGGAGTACATAGAGCTGTGTTGGACACTGAGCATGGACAAGGAGTCAAAAGAAGAGCTTGGGAGTTGCTGGGAGTCAAGAAAGAGTTCGGCCAAAAAGAATTAGGCAGAGATCGACCACCAGATCGACCATCCCACTCGTTTCAGGCAGATATCGACCACCAGATCGACCATCCCACTCGTTTCAGGCAGAGATCGACCACCAGATCGACCATCCCACTCGTTTCAGCCTCAGATCGACCACTAGATCGACCAGTCCACCCGTTTCGGCTCAGATCGACCACTAGATCGACCAGACGGGTCGATCTTCGGTCAAGATTTCTGCTTCCTTCCTTGGACAGCTCAGACTTTGTCTTTTAGTGAGGGGACCAGTTGTGTGGTCCTATATGAACACTCTAAACCTAAAATTTTGGGGCATCCACGAATTTTACAGCCTCCTTCCCTATTTTTGGGTTTTGTGGATCACCATTAAAGCATCTTTTTCCATTTTCAAGCTTTATCTTTTGTAAAAACTTTGATTTTAAATTTAAGAACTACTCTTTAAGCTTTAATCTTTCTTTCTTGTTATCTTAATCATGTTTAACTCCTCTTATCTTATGATTAAAAGGGGTTTGAAAATGATAGTAGAGTAGTTCTTTAGGATTTAAGGATGAGGTGATTAGGAAGGTTTTAAAGGTTAGATCTTGGTATTTTCTTGCTCTTAACTTTATCCTTTCTTGTTTTGGAGTATCAAATGCTTAAAGACCTTGAGAGAGGCTTTATAATCCAAGAGATTTCCTTTTTTCATAAGAACTTAGGAGATCTCTTATGTCCAAACCAAGAGACTAGTATGCCTTAAAGACCACGGAAGTGGCAAGTAAGGGCTAGTTAAGCCATGTTAAGATCCGTGCTTCAGCTCCATCAACCATCCTTTTCCACCACAAGCCATGGTATGGAGGGGATGAATGATGAGAGGAATTTATCTTACCCACAAGCCATGGGAAGATTGCTTCTTAGGCTTAAGGATAGCTCATTTTGAAATGTGTAGATTTACTTTTTGCAAACCAAGATCGAACCTTGAGCTTTCCTAAGCATGAACCTCATCCTTGGATCTGTTATTTATCATTCAAGTAGTTTCAAAAAATTTCTCCTTTAGATTTAAAGTTTGCTCATTTAAGTTGCTAAAAATAGCCTTAATTGCCTGTTTTCAGTTTTCGAATTTTCATAATCAGTAGTCTTGCACTTTAAATTCCTAGTTTTCTTCTAGTAGTTGCTAACCCTTAAGAGGGGATTTTAAAATTGTTCTCTTGCTCATTTCGTATTGCATTTAGTTTTAGTTGAATTTCTCCCTCATTTACCCGAATTTGACTTAGCTTTACTTTGCTCTTGGATTCCTAGTATCTTTCTCACCTAGGCTGGATTGACACCTAAAGTACTACAGCAACACTAAGAGGCTTTATGATTGATAATTAGAACTGTGAAAAAAGCTCTCTATCAATTGGCGCCGTTGCCAACTTAGGTTTTGCTGAAATTACTAGGATTTGGAGCTTAGTATAGACTAAGTTTTTATTTTTCATTTTGGTTACTAACTCTCTTTCAAGTGTTTGTTCTTTTTCCAAGGCACAATCACAAGGAAGACAGTATGGATTCGGATATAGCATCAATGTTTGAGGCCTTATTAGCGAATCAAGAGAGGATGCTGGCTTGGGACCCAACTAGCAACCATGGTTTTGAAAGGTCATCCTCTTATCAAAGAGAGCATATGGATGAACATTCTGCTCCAGAGAATCACTATGGATATGTTGAGGAATACCAATCCTGGGACATGGAGTATGAGCAAGGAGCAGCCTATTCTTCCCACATCTCTAAGGAGGAAGAAACTCTCAACATGATGAAGTTGCTTTTGGAGCAGCAAGGAGCAGCCTATTCTTCCCACATCTCTAAAGAGGAAGAAACTCTCAACATGATGAAGTTTCTTTTGGAGCAGCAAGAACAGCTTAATGAGAGCATTAGCATGCTTGACTTCAAACTAGGCTCTCCTGCTCCATTTTCAAGAGTTGCTGCAACAATACATGTGGAGTCTATCAACATCAAAATCTCACAAGAGAATGAGGAACAAGAAGATAAAGCTCTCACCAATGATGAATTCCAACAAGAAGCTGAAGAACATGAAGCTCTTCTTAGGTACATTGTTGATGAAAATCTTGAGCAAAGATTTGAAGATCCTTGTGAAGAAAGTTTGGTTGTTGAATGTTTAGAGGATGCTAGTGAGAGCTCATTTGTTGAGCAAGAGCCCTCCACCAAGAAAGAAACACATTTGCAACTCATTCCCAGGAAGGAGACAAAGGAGAATCCCATTGCATTAGCCTCCAAGGAGGGTGAAGAAGAAGAATCTCCAATGCAACAACCTTTTGCCAAGCACCTCGGTTTCACCCTCACCAATGAAGAAAGCATTGAGGATCCACGGCAGTTACACTTTGAGGAGATAAGGATGTACACATTTGGGGGATGGTTCTATGATGAGTATGAGCCTGGTGATACAAGCCTCAACATGACCGAGGAGGAGAGCCTTGAGGATCCATGGAAGCTACCCTTTGAGGAGATAAGGATGCACACATTTGAGGGATGGTTCTATGATGAGTATGAGCCTGGTGATAGAAGCCTCAACATGACCAAGGAAGATGGAGATTCAAAGGCACGCTCTTGGAAGCTCTTAAATACAGGAAAACTGAAGCATGTCCAGTAGATCGATGGCTAGATCGAGTGACAAGGTCGATCTAAGAGAACGGATCGATCGGTCCAAAAATAGATCGACCGATCTAATTTCTCTCGGGAAATTCTCACAGTTTTGACCGATCGGTCCTATCTAGATCAACCTCTTAATCGAGCATGATCCTCGATCTTCTGCCCAGAACGACCTTCAGATCGATCCTCTAGCTCGATCCACAACACAGACCAAGGTACACCATTCCAACACCTTGTATATATCATGAATTCTTGGCTTTTTGAATTTTATTTCTTGTTGCTGGTCTCTCTTGAACTTTTATTACACAAGGGACTGTGTAATTTAAGTTTGGGGGAGAGGTTGAGAGATTTAATTTTGTGTTTTGTTTTCTTATTTTCCCTTTAAGCATATTTGAGTCTTCATGCATATACATTTGCATAGAAAATCAGAAAAAATTTCAAAATTTTTGAAAGAAAATTCATGTAGCTTGCACTTGCATTGGTAAATATTTTAGGATGGAGTCTAGATATTATCATATAGGTTGCTTGCATTCACGTGCATATGGGGCAATTTTTCTTAAAAAAGTGTTTTATGCTCATGAATTAGTTCAAGACCCTAGTTAGTAGTTCTTTGATGCTTGTGCAAACTTGAAGTTAAGTTCTAACCATATTTGGATCATTTGTTTTGATTTTCGTGGCTTAAGTTGAACAGACATGAATTGAATCCTTTCCTACTAAGTGAGAACCTTAATCTGAATTTGAATTATCACACTTGTGCATTTGAAATGAAATACATGGATCACATATACATATTCGGGCTTTCTTACCCCTTTCTACCATTCTTTGTAAGTCTGAATAGAACTCCACACCCTGAACCTTGCCTTCCTTTCAAGCCAAATATTTCTTGTGTGATGTGAGGCCTTATTTTCGGATTGAACTTGGCATAAAGTATTAGGTTTAGGCGACATGATTAGGCTTTCATATTGATGCTAGCTTTGCATTTTGAAGCTAATTTTAGGTTTGTTTTGGGGCAGGGATTCGCTGGTGTTAAAAGAATTTTGCTTATGTGTTTTCAGTTTAAAAAGAAATGGTGTTTGGGGTTTGAAAATAAAGGACTCATGGTTTTAAGTGGTGGTGTTGTTCTGTTTTTAAATAAAAGCTCAGTTTTAAAAAAAAAGGAGGTAGCTCTCAAAAATAAAAGAAAAGAGCCAAAGGCCAAAGTTTAAAAAGAAAAAAAAAATTATAAGAGAAGGAAGCTACCAAGATTTAAAGAAAGAGCTTTAAGTTTGTGATTGACCACCACTAGCCTAAGAAGAGTAAAGATGTCTTCTGTTTTTGTGGGTTATGCTTGGCTTCTTGCCATGTTGTTTGGGTAGTTTCTAGAGGGTGAGTGAGCTTGAAAAAGAAAAAAAATAAGAGGGGTTTAGGATCATTGTTAGTGTATATGGGTAGATGAGAGTCTAGTCATGTATGCATTAATTGTCTTTACCTTTAGCATTATGCATAAGTTCAATCCTTTTTGAGATAACTCATTGTTTGAATTACCCACTTGAATGAGATCATCTTTGTCTCATAACCTTGTCCTTAGCCAAATGTATTCTGTTCTAAGTGCATGAGTGTGATTCAAGGTTTGATCATTAATTGAATGTTAAAGGTTAGGATTCTTGGATTGTTTGGAATATGAGAGTCATGATTTGAAATTCAGCATGTGATGAATATGGCTAAGTTCTTTGAAGTAGAGTTTGTATACTGCATCCTAAAATTAAGAACAAGGACCATTGAGATGATTCATTTGAAAAACACTTTTTCAAGAAATTTGAACCCCCATTTTCAAACCTCTCTCTTGGATTTGTCCTTGTTTGCTTGAGGACAAGCAAAAAGGCAAGTTTGGGGGAGTTGATAAACTCATAATTTAGCATATTTTAGCACTCATTTAGGATAGATTTTGCATTCATATTGCATTCATACTTAGATTATCTGTAACTTTTGCTCTATTTTAGGTTTTAGACATGTTTGCATTAGCATTTGCATATTTCTTGCACATATGCATTGTTTCTAGGTAATATGGAGTACATGGAGCTGTGTTGGACGCTGAGCATGGACAAGGAGTCAAAAGAAGAGCTTGGGAGTTTCTGGGAGTCAAGAAAGAGTTCGGCCAAAAAGAATTAGGCAGAGATCGACCACCAGATCGACCATCCCACTCGTTTCAGGTAGATATCGACCACCAGATCGACCATCCCACTCGTTTCAGGCAGAGATCGACCACCAGATCGACCATCCCACTCGTTTCAGCCTCAGATCGACCACTAGAGCGACCAGGCCACCCATTTCAGCTCAGATCGACCACTAGATCGACCAGATGGGTCGATCTTCGGCCCAGATTTCTGCTTCCTTCCTTGGACAGCTCAGACTTTGTCTTTTAGTGAGGGGACCAGTTGTGTGGTCCTATATGAACACTCTAAACCTAAAATTTTGGGGCATCCACGAATTTTACAGCCTCCATCCCTATTTTTGGGTTTTGTGGATCACCATTAAAGCATCTTTTTCTATTTTCAAGCTTTATCTTTTGTAAAAACTTTGATTTTCAATTTAAGAGCTTCTCTTTAAGCTTTAAACTTTCTTTCTTGTTATCTTAATCATGTTTAACTCCTCTTATCTTATGATTAAGAGGGGTTTGAAAATGATAATAGAGTAGTTCTTTAGGATTTAAGGATGAGGTGATTAGGAAGGTTTTAAAGGTTAGATCTTGGTATTTTCTTGCTCTTAACTTTATCCTTTCTTGTTTTGGAGTATCAAATGCTTAAAGACCTTGAGAGAGGCTTTATGATCCAAGAAATTTCCTTTTCTCATAAGAACTTAGGAGATCTCTTATGTCCAAACCAAGAGACTAGTATGCCTTAAAGACCACGGAAGTGGCAAGTAAGGGCTAGTTAAGCCATGTTAAGATCCGTGCTTCAGCTCCATCAACCATCTTTTTCCACCACAAGCCATGGGTTTGGAGGGGATGAATGATGAGAGGAATTTATCTTACCCACAAGCCATGGGAAGATTGCTTCTTAGGCTTAAGGATAGCTCATTTTGAAATGTGTAGATTTACTTTTTGCAAACCAAGATCGAACCTTGAGCTTCCCTAAGCATGAACCTCATCCTTGGATCTGTTATTTATCATTGAAGTAGTTTCAAAAGATTTCTCCTTTAGATTTAAAGTTTGCTCATTTAAGTTGCTAGAAATAGCCTTAATTGCGTGTTTTCAGTTTTCGAATTTTCATAATCAGTAGTCTTGCACTTTAAATTCCTAGTTTTCTTCTAGTAGTTGCTAACTCTTAAGAGGGGATTTTAAAATTGTTCTCTTGCTCATTTCGTATTGCATTTAGTTTTAGTTGAATTTCTCCCTCATTTCCCTGAATTTGACTTAGCTTTACTTTGCTCTTGGATTCCTAGTATCTTTCTCACCTAGGCTGGATTGACACCTAAAGTACTACAGCAACACTAAGAGGCTTTAGGATTGATAATTAGAACTGTGAAAAAAGCTCTATATCAATTGGAGCGTCACCAATATTGGTGACGAGCGTCACCTCTCTTGTACAACTCTGTCGCGACTGTTCTGGGTTGGTGACGAGCGTCACCCTCCTGGTGTCGTTCGTCACTCCTCTGTAGTTACGAGAAAACTGCAGGTTTTCAACACTTTCCTCCTGTTCTCTTGATTCCACCAAGTAAACATTCTCTTCAGGCAAGAAATCATTGATTGGTTAACTGTCTTCGACCTGAATCCGAGATAGATGATCTGCAACTCCATTCTCAACCCCTTTCTTGTCATTCACTTCAATGTCAAACTCCTGAAGAAGCAAGATCCATCTCAACAGCCTTGGATATGCATCCTTCTGTTGCATTAGGTACTTCAGTGCTGAATGGTCAGTATGAACCACGACCTTGAAGCCAATAAGATACTGCATGAACTTCTCAAAAGCAAACACAACAGCTAACAATTCATTCTCAGTTGTTGCATAATTCTTCTGAGCATCATCCAAAGTCCTACTTGCATAGTATATGGCGTGGAGTTTCTTGTCTTTCCTCTGTCTCAACACTGCTCCAACTGCAAAATCGCTGGCATCACACATTACCTCAAAAGGTAAGTCCTAATCTGGAGGCTGCACAACAGGAGCTGTAACCAAAGCTTGCTTGATCTGTTCAAAGGCAGATTTGCACTCTTCTGTGAACTCAAACTTCACATCTTTGCAGAGGAGAGCAGTAAGGGGGCGAGCTATCGTGCTAAAGTCCTTGATGAATCTTCTGTAGAAGCCTGCATGACCCAAAAAACTCCTCACTGCTTTGACTGAATCAGGTGCTTGCAGACTTGTCATCACCTCAAATTTTGCCCTATCCACCTCTATTGCGTCTCCTGAGACTCTGTGACCAAGCACAATACCATCGTGAACCATAAAATGGCACTTCTCCCAGTTGAAAACCAAATGCTTCTCTTCACATCTCTGCATAACTGCACACAAGTTATCCAAGCAGCTCTTGAAAGAGGACCTATAAACAGAGAAGTCATCCATGAAAACCTCCATAAACTTCTCAATCATGTCTGTGAAGATCGACATCATGCATCTCTGGAAGGTTGCAGGAGCATTACACAGCCCAAAAGACATTCTGCGATATGCAAAAGTGCCATAAGGACAGGTAAAAGTGGTCTTCTCCTGATCATCTGGATAGATGGGGATCTGAAAGAAGCCTTAATACCCATCAAGGAAGCAGTAACTCTTGTGATTCACCAGCCTCTCCAGCATCTGATCGATGAAAGGCAGGGGAAAATGATCCTTCCTTGTTGCTGCATTCAGATTCCTGTAGTCAATGCACATCCTGTGTCCTGTCACAGTCCTGGTTAGAATCAGCTCATCCTTGTCATTCTTTACCACTGTGACACCTCATTTCTTAGGCACCACGTGCACTGGACTCACCCAAGCACTGTCTGATATATGATAGATGATACCAGCCTGCAACAACTTCATGATTTCTTGACCACATCCTGCAAATTCGGATTCAGCCTCCTCTGGTGCTCAACTGATGATTTCGACTCATCCTCCAAGTGTATCCTATGCATGCACAAGTCTGGAGAGATCAAGAGAGTAGCCAAGAGCTTTGCAAAATTTTCGCAGCTTACTTAGCAAAAGGGTGAGCTCTGCAATGTTCAATAAAGCATTAAGAATAACAGGATAGGTGGAGTTTTCTCCAAGAAATGCGTACCTTAGCCCTGCAGGGAGAAGTTTAAGCACAACTTTTGGTTCTTTTGCTGCAGACCAATCACCCATTGTAGCAGCTTTTGCATATGTGAAGACAAGCTCATCTTGTGCAACCATTTGCATCACTTGTGCAGTAGCATCCATCATCTTTGTGTAGCTTGTTGCTGCAGCATCTAAATGCTCATACTCTGCTGTAGAAGTGGTCAACGCCCTTTCCAAGGGGTCCTCTGAACTCATCTCATGGAAGATCTGATCAGAAATGCTTGTGAGAACATCCACATAAAAAGTCTGTCCATGAATTTATTAGAGGTCGCATGTCTCCAGCGGGTTCATTGAAGATCTGCCAACTTGTATCTTCAATATCTTCTTCATATGGACTCGTTTTTAGCTGATTATTCTTCGTGGTGAACTCTAGGTGAGTTGAGTATGCTTTCCAAGTCCTGGTTGAGTCTGAATGCATGGAGGGATTAAGGTCTAGAAAGAACAAATCATGAAAGATGGTTTCTCCTTTATTCATGATATGTTCTCCAAGGGAGATCGTCTCTCCTTTACTCTTGGCTAGACCATCATGTCCATTGATCCTCTGCTCCAAGGTTGATGGTATTCTTGATATTGTATCATCCTCTCTTTCTTCAAAAGGTTTTTTCCTCAAAACTAGTTTATATGCACATAGATAACTCAAGTTAGTATCACAAATTATAGGACAGTTCAGAATCTTAACTTGCAAAAGGTTTGTCCTTTGGTGGAGTTGATTTTGGGCATCTGGGGGTTCTCCTTTGATCAAGTAGTATATTATAACTCCTCTGCTTTGGTCTGGGGCATTGCTCCTCTGTTTTGTAACATTTACCTATACGTTCACCTTAGGTGGTGATGTCTCTTTGTTTTGAGCTTGCTTTAACATCATTCCTTTCTCTGATGGAACTTCTTTGGGATTTATCTCTTGAGTACCTAAAATAAACTCAACACTTTGGAAAAGAAATAAGTGCATTATGGGTTTCTTGTAATGAGATAATCTTGTTAAACTTATTCTCTTCATGCTTGAAATATCAACTTGTTTTGGTTTTAAACAAAACTCTGATTTCTCAATTTCTCTTAAGTTTGTGAAGTTTATTAACTCAGCTACTGAACTATTAACAATAATTCGGTTCAAGGAATTACTTACCTGAATTACATTATTAGTGTTTGTTTTTGGCTGAGAAATTATGGTGAGAGGACTTGAGGTTTAATCTGGTGGTTTCTTCTTGAAATGTTCTGCACCAATTTCCTTTGGACAAATCAGATGTACTATCTGCGTTTCTTGTAAATTTTCTTCTCTACTTGCACGTCCTTCTTCTAGTCTTATTCCTGGATCAAAAATTTTGGGCAAAAACAAGTGTATGAGTCTAGAACTAGAAATTAAAATATCAGAATTAACTAAACTATCACTTGTATAAACCAATTCAGATTTCTCTTCTAGTGATGTTCCCTTTAGCAACTTTCTAGTTGGACAAATTGTAGCAAAATATCCCCTCTTATGGCATCTATAACATGTTGGTTCTTTTAAATTTACAAAGTTAGACGACTTACCTTGGCTTGGAGTATCTTGTAACTTTTATAGAGCAAGGGAACTAGTTGTTGTAACTCCTAATTCTCCTCTTCTCATTGAATCATCTTTAAAACTCTGCTTTTTCTCCTCTTTCAAATATAAAGCCTTCATCATTTGTTTGAGTTTTTCTTGTTGCTGTTGCCACCACTCAGATGTGGTGATTGGCTTCTGCTGAACTTCTTTTGGTGGAAGGATCTTCTTAACATCTGTTTGACTTAATGAAGCTTTTCTAGACACTTTCTTGGGCTCAGAAAAATAAGCATTTTCCTTCTTAATAGTAGACTTCGGTTTTGGTGTAGACTTTGCCCTCCTTGGCATGGCTTGACACTTCTCTACAAATTCTCTATACATTTTTCCCTTGAGGTCTCTCCAATCTAGCACTGGCTTCTTGTAGACGGTTGGAGTGCTTTCCCTTAGCCACCATTCATAAGCTTTTTCTGTAAATGCTTAGACAGCTTTCGATAACTTTTTTTCTTTGGGAATTTTGTTGGATTGTAGCCACTTCTCCATATTTCATTTCCATCTTAGATACACCTCTGGATTCTTACTTGAACCTGAAAATACTAGAGTATCAGATGTATAACCACTCCTTTTGCTGACTTGCTTCCTTGGGTAGGTTGGTGGTTTTGATTGAGTTGGTACTCTCCATTGAATATCTTCATAGCTAGTTGTCTGTTCTGCTCTCTTGGGAGGGCTGTAGTCTTCATATAAATCCTCCTCTGAATCTTCTTCACACCATAATGAATTTGAGCAGCTTATGTAGCAATCTGGTGGTTCTGGTTCCATTTCTTCTTCATATGTTTCTTTTTCAGCATCAGATCTTGAGTCATCTGCTTTTGTCCATGATTATTCTTCTTCCATTGCTTGTTTAATTTTGTAAAACAGAAAAGAAAAATTAAAATCGTGACTTAATGTAGCTAGACAAGAAAATATACAAAACTAAAAGCATATAACAAGAAAAGGAAGTAACAATTTTGTTTTCTAAATTCAAAATAAATGGAAGCAATTAAAAACAAACAGAATTTTATTTTCTTTTATGATATGGGAACGAAATAGAAAATTAGAATTAAAGGAAATCAACTTTTCTTCTGGGTTTTTTTTAAAAAAAAAAATTAAATATAGATAAAACAACGTAAGAAAACAATTGTTTTGGATTTTCTAAATTTTTTTGAAAACAATTTGGAAATAAATAGCAAATGATTTTTTTTTCTTTTTTTTATAACTAACAAAATATTCAGAAAATAAAGCAAAACACTTTTTTGGATTTTAGAATTTATATAAATTCAAATAAATAGAAACAAATAAAATCAAATGCAGTTCTTATAGTTTTATTTTATTTTATTTAATGAAATGAAACAAAAATAACAAACATAAAATAAAGATAAAGGTTGGATGGATACAACCAGGGGGATAGAAGCTTTTGAAGCTCTGATACCAGATGACACAAGCTTGGGAATCACTCCACAACCTTAGGACAAAGATGACCAAGAACTCAACAACAAGCTGATTGGCGGAAGTGGTTGAAGGTAGCAATGGTGGTGGAAATTTGATTGACTCTCTCAATCCTTGGATGACTGACTCACTAAGCCTTTGGAAATAGACTTGCCTGAATCTCACAAACACTTTTATTCCAAGAATCAATAAAAACAAATGAATCAAAAGAAAAGAATTTAAACAAAGACAGTTTGTGAATAAAAATAAGAACAAACTTTATATTTTTGATAGGGCTAAGGTTTTACCCAAATAAAACTACTGCAAGTGCACAGCAAAGCAGTTGTAGTACAAGGGGTATCGAATCCCAAAAGAGTAATGCAAACTACACTATCGAATGTAGGTTCAGATTAAGCTAAGCAGTATGCGATGTATGTAATGCGAATGATGAAATAGAAGTAAGCAAGCGAATTTGAGTGTTTGATCTAAGTTCCAAAAGACTAAAAGCGGTAAGTCAGGACAGTTCGCAGGTTGAATCCGAGAATGTAGAATGCATTATATCTGGAATTATTAAGGACCGTTTTGAACATGAATCACTAATGTATAACTAATCAATTCTCATTGCAGAAGTGAACTATGTCTAAATCACAGAGTTTCAAATCTCTTCGCAAACCCTAACAATCTAAACATTCAATATGATCAAATTCAATTGTTCACAAAACTTCTAAGCCAAATCTCTTTGCACTAAGTTGTTTTGCTCATCAAATACTAGTTCAGGTTATCAATAATGCTCTCACATATATTTAACAACATATGATTTTCGGATTTCTAGATGATGTGTCTAAGAAATTCGATTTTAAAGCAAGCAGAGATGAAAAACAAAAAGATATTCCAAACAAATAGCGATTCTACACACTCTTCATCAACCTTTGAAAAAGTCCTAACTTAACTAGCAGATTACTCAGACATGATCATGGAATCACAAAACATAACTGAATAAAATTGCATTACGAGAATAAAATAAAAAGAAAGGGGGTTCGAAATCCTCTCCAAAAAGAGTACAGGATCTGTCTCCCCAAAAGCTCTCAATAAAATCCTCTCTAAAAGCTCTCTGAATTCTCAAAACTAAGATACAAACCAACAATGGTTGAAAAACCTAATAAATAGAGGCTAAACACGATATGGGGCCTTCTTGCAAATAATGGAACTTTTAGGCTAATTCTGCAAATAATATTCAAACTTTTAATAAACAAGCCACGCTCTTTCCTTTGTGGGTGACAAGCGTCACCCAAATGCATACTTTTCTTCTTCGAGCTAGACACTTTGTGGCTTCAACTTATAATGCTCCAAAAAGCTTCAATATCCCCAATTATGCTCCATACATGCTATAACCTGCAAAGACTCTACTAGAACTCTAAAAAGACCAAAAAGACTCAATAAAAATGACTTATATCATGGTTAAAAACCAATTAAACCATGATATATCAACTCCCCCAGACTTAGCTTTTGCTTGTCCTCAAACAAACATCAGACAAAGAACAAGGTCGAGGTTTGAAAACAAGAAACAGTCAGTTAAATATTAGGAACACCACATTAGTTAACAATTTCGAATCCACATACCACAGAGTCAACACAAGATCAAATTTCAGTCTAATCAACCAGCTTAGCAAGTCTCTCAATTCCAGTCTAAATCCCTTCAAGAGATCCAAAATTTCTACTGTTAACTCCTTATTTTTTATCTAAGTGTGAAGTCTCATCAAGGTTTTATCATCTCAATAACTTACAGATTCTTTTCCCTTCCTAAACAACTGAACAAAGCAGTCTCAACACAACTCTCCTATTTTCTCTTCCCTAAATCTTTTCCTTTCTGATTTTTTTTTAATTTTTTCACTTCTTTTCTCATTTTTTACAGTCTAAGATATGGTGCTACCTAATACTTGTGTTTCTTGTGAGGAGACAGGTTCTTGAGTGTGTTCATTACTGTTGTTCCTTGTGAAAAGACAGGGTCATGAATGCACCATTCTTTGGACTTAAATTTTTAAAAACTACATCAGGGAAGATCATAGAGAGACTGTATCTTAACCTTATTGTCAGTGCTTAAAGAGAGAATCAAGATCAATAAGAATCAAGCCCCAATACAAGAAGTTTAAAGTTCATTAGGGTGGAGCTAACAACAAATTTTCCAGATTCTCTAAGAACCTAAACCTTCATTGCTAGACTGATCTACCTATGAATTTCAACTTAGTAAGACTTGTAATCAACTACTGTGGCAATGGTTTTTATAAGCAAAAACGTCATATGGTTAGTTCCAAGAAAAACTGACAATATCAAAATTTTGACTCTATAAAAACAGGTTTTTGACTCAACTTTAAGACTCTATAAACATGACACAAAGCACGCAACGTCAGTAACCACCTCCCACAGACTTAAACTACATTGTCCCTAGTGTTATTAAGCCAAGAGTTGGTCAAAAAAATGCATGAAATTCATAAAACCAAGGTGAAAAAGTGGTACCTCGCGAAGGGTCGGGTGACGAGCGTCACCGCGACCTGTACATCAAAATGCACAAGTTAGATGGTCATTAACGTAATGTTATCATATGTACTCTAAAGCCATACTATTAGAGCACTCAAACACACATTGAATAACATCCAAACATAGCAATAAGAACCAGGTTCAACAATCTCACAAAACATCATCAAAGTAACTGACAACTGACTCAAAAAAAACATAAAAATGACTCAAGAGAAATAAAAGAAAAGAAAAACAGAAACAAGTAACCAGACAATAGAGGCTCAATCCTCATCCTCACAGGGCTCGGTGGTGTAATGTGGGCAGACACAACCACAATTGCTAAGTGTAGCAACAGCATCCCAGAGTCCTTCAAAGCTGTCAATGACATACTCCTGAAAAGCAGCCATGTCCATGGGTGTCTGTGGTCGTGGAGGAAGCCTGAAAGCAGTTGATGCAGTAGTCTGGCATCTAGAAGGTCCAACAGCAGCAGTAGTAAAGGCGCCAGCTGTAGCAGCTCTAGCAGGATGCAGAGGTAGAGGACGCAGCAGACTCGCATCTGGCAGAAATAGCAGCTGGCGTGTGACACCCTGGATCGTCGTGAGCCCTCTGTTTGGCAACTTAATGCCAACATACTCTCAGCAGTAGTAGTAAATGTCCAGACAACTCCAGGCTTGAGCCACCTAACATGGCGCATATGCTGGTTGATATCCCTTGTATTTACACCATTTAGGGCTGCATTTAGTACATGTTTTGGTCCTCTTTTGCATATTTTCCCTTAGCTTTTGTCCCATTTTCTTCTTCTTTTAGACTTAGGTTGCATTAGGAATATGGATTGCATTTTCCTTGCATATTGGATGTTTTTAGGTGCTTTTGGAGCTTAAAGGAGCTTGGAGGAGCTTTGGGAATGATCCAGGAGGCTAGCTGGACAAAAGGGAGCAAGAAGGATCAAAGCAGAAGATCTCTGCAGAAGTTTTCGGTCAGAACCTAGTGATTTTTGGTCTCTGGTGACCGAAATAGAGCAGTATCGATCACCAGTATCGGTCTGATGTGGTTGACACAAACACACCGTCCTAATTTTGGTCGTGTGTGTCGATCACTGATGACCGATACAGATAAATTTCGGTCACTGGAGGTCGACACAACTGACCGATACTGACCCAACCCGAACCTGTTTTTAATTACACTTTTGTCACCTTTCTAGGGTTTTCTCCCTTAGGCTATATATAGCCTTTTTTCTATATTTTCGAGAGGTCTTGTCAAAATATTGTTCTTAAGCTATTTCTTTAAGTTTGTAAGACAATTTCTTTGCTTTGTTTAATACAATCGAATATTTGCTTTAATCTTTCTTTTAATCATGATTAGCATATTCTTCCTTTGTGATTTGGTGTTAAACATGATTATGAGTGAGTAGTTACCTTAGGATTTCTAGATGTGGTAGATTAGGGGAATCTATGGCTTGATTAAGGCTTGTTATGTGCTTCTGTTTATGGGTTCCTCTCTATTGATCTGTTATTCATGCTAGATTAGTCTTTATCAAACTGGTCTAGGTTGTTAGCTTTCTCTTATGCCCACCAAGTGTTTGATGAAATGCTGAACCTGTTTAATAGAGGATTTGCTGGCCTTGGCTCAAGAGATTGACTGTTTGCGGAGCATTTTGACTTGAATAGAGTTGATTAGTCTTGCTTGCTTGATGTTTTAGCACTAATGAGAGTTAGTTCTTGTTAAGATGTTTAGCAAAGGGTTATTTGCCAAGAGATTGGATCTAATTAGCTTAGTTGTGAACTCTATGTCTAGGAACCACCATTGCTTGCTTACTTGCTTGATCAATGTAGTTTGAAACAACTTTAATCAATGTCTAAAATTCCCCAAAGTCAATAACCACATCTAGGAACTTGTCTTTCTCTAATTTGAATTTCGGATTTGCTCTGTTTTGCTCTGTTTTGCTCTGTTTTGCTCTGTTTTACTCTGTTTTCCTTGCTTAGAATTGCTTAGTTTGCTTTTGCTTTCACCTTGTTGCTGCTTGTTTCACTTAGGTTGTTAGAACTGTTGCTTAGGCAACAAAACCCCTTTCCTGGCTTGCTTGACTTAGAGATTCCACTCTCAACTCTTCTGTCTTTCAACTCTTCCCATTTGGATTGATACAACCCTATGCTATACTGCAACTGACTAGTACAAGCTAGGGCAATTGTCCTACAAGGAGTAAAACCCTTGTATCAATTTGGCGCCGTTGCCATTTGGGAAACAGTTTGAATCATTAGAGTTTGTAGAATCCTTAAGATCAAGCTTTTACTTTTCTTTGGTTACTAACTCTCTTTGACTTTCATTTCTGTCTTTCAGGTATATGAACTTGAGGTCCAGAGGTTCAAGCAACCTTGTGGAGTTCATAGACAACATCAACCTGCTGGATAGAGGACAGAGAGCAAGGAGACAGCAAGAAAGACAGCAACACTTGCAAAGGCTTGGTATGAACATTCAAGATCAAGCCATGGACGACAACAGATTTCAGGGTCCTCAAGGAGCTGCAGGAGCTCAGGGCATACAGGGACACCAAGGTGTTCAAGGCTTACAAGTTGAGCAAGGACCAAGAGGCGCTGCACAAGCTCCAATAGCAGCTAGACCTATTGGCACAGGTGATGCACCAAATGCCTACAACAACAGGACAGGCATTATCTCACCAGCAGTCCAAAACAACAACTTTGAAATCAAGTCTGGTTTGATTTCAATGGTTCAAGGCAGCAAATTCCATGGGCTACCACTTGAAGACCCCCTGGACCATCTAGACAACTTTGATAGGCTCTGTTCCTTGACCAAGATAAATGGAGTTAGTGAAGATGGCTTCAAGCTCAGACTATTCCCCTTTTTTCTAGGAGATAAGGCACACCAGTGGGAGAAAAATCTTCCCCAAGGCAGTATAACCAGCTGGGATGAATGCAAGAAAGCCTTTCTAGCAAAATTCTTCTCCACTTCCAGAACTGCTAGAATCAGGAATGAAATCTCAGGGTTTGCAGAAAGGAACATTGAAAGCTTTGGAGAAGCTTGGGAAAGATTCAAGGGTTACACTCTGCAATGCCCTCATCATGGCTTCTCACAAGCGTCTTTGCTGTCCACTCTCTACAGAGGAGCCTTGCCTAAGATAAGAATGCTTCTGGACACAGCATCAAATGGGAACTTCCTGTCAAAAGATGTAGATAAAGGTTTGGAGTTAGTAGAGAACTTGGCTCAGTCTGATGGAAACTACAATGAGGAGTTTGATAGAGCACCAAGGAGTGCTAAGGATGAGTTAGAATCTAGCAAGAAAGAGATCAAGTCTCTACATGAGAAGCTGGACTTGTTGCTAAGGGAAAAGAAAGAAGTTCACTTTGTGGGAGACATGGTTCAGCTTGATGATCAGGAACAATGCCAAGTTGAGGAGATGAACTACTTGGGCAACCAAGGTGGTTACAACAACTATGGGAACTACAGACCAAATCCCAACTTGTCTTACAGGAACAACAATGTTGCCAACCCACAAGACCAGGTTTACCCTCAACAGCAACAGCAAGCTGCACCAAGACCTTTTATCCCCTACAACAATCAAGGTTTTCAGCAGAGGAACAACAACTATCAGCCTAGGGCGCCCTACAACCGTCCAGGATTCAATTCTCAAGCTCAAGGACAAGCTTCCTCCAGCTCTCAAGACACTGAACTCAAGAACCTCATGCAACAAATGATCAACACTCAAGTCAGCACAACCTTGGAAATGAACAAGAAGTTTGCAGAGGTCCACAACAAAATTGATTCAGTGAATGTAGAGCTCACCAACAAGTTTGATGGATTGGCTGCCAGAGTCAAAACACTGGAGAACAACAAAGGCATAGCTGGTCCCAAGCCTCAAGGCCACTTTCCTGGCAAACCAGAGGCTAACCCAAAGGAATTCTGCAATGCCATTGTCACACAAGAAATGAACCTCTCCCCTGAAGAGGAGCCTATCATTGAAGAGTTCCTCTACTTGTTCACTGAGGACACTGAACCTCTAAGTGGTGGTGGGGGGGAAGAGTTTCTAGAAGTTGAAGCTGAACAATGAGCTGTGGAAAGAGAACCCTTTTGAGTTGAGGAAAACTCAGATGATGAAGAGTGGTGGGTGCCATATGAGATTGTTGACAACACAAAGGATTACTTGATGGATGCTGTTGATGACCAGAAGGAACCTCAACCAGCTACTCTTCCTATCTATCAACCAACCATCCCTTTTCCAGGGAGGTTCAAAGAACAGCTACTTCAGAAGTATGAAACTCTCTATGCTGCTCAGATGGAGTTGAGAGGGTTGAATGGCCAAGAAAAAGTTGAAAAGCTAAAAGTGAAGACTGGATCACCAGAAGTTAAGGAGCTTAATGTCAAGAAACTTGGAGATCCAGGCTGCTTTACTCTCCCATGTGAGCTAAAAGTGAGGACTTTCAAGAATTGCCTCCGTGATTTAGGGGTAAGTATCAACCTTCTCCCATCCTCTACTTCTAAAGCTCTTGGCTACACTCAACTGCAAGAGAGTAATGTATCCCTTACTATAGCTGATGGGACAGTGAAAGTACCACTAGGGAGTCTCAAGGATGTGCCAATGATGATAGAAGGAGTAACCATTCCCACTGATTTCCTGGTGCTTGATGTGTAAGGGCACATAAAGAATGCTATCATTCTAGGAAGACCTTTCCTAGCCTCAGCTGGAGCAGTGTTTGATGCTAAGGAATGCACTATTGAGCTGAAGCTGACCAAGAAGAAGATTCTAAGGTTTGACTCAAAGGGGAATAAGCTGGAGAATGAGCAAGCCTTCTCAATGGAGATCAAGAAGCTGAAGCAGCCTAGAAAGAATTGGCCAGAGTTTGAAGGCTATCAAGGAGAAAATTTTGATGGCTGCTGCTTGGTCAAGTTGTTTGAAGACACCACTGAAAAGGAGGTCCTTGAAGTGGTTAGTTACAAGAATCAGAATGATGTTAAGCTGGTTACTAGCAAAGGAGAAGTGATTTTGCAACCAAGTGTCTCCAAGAAGGGAGAGTTATGCTTCAAGCTTCAGCTAGAAGGAAAAGCTACACCTTTTGCCAAGATCAAGGTGAATGGAGTCACCACCAAGGTCAAGAGAAGCAAGATGACACCAAGGTGTTCCAAGACTCCTTCTCCTCACCTCAACTAAAGAGGTAATCAAAGTCAAGCTTAGTGACTTTAAACAAGCACACTTGAGAGGTAATCCCATGTTATCCTTTTGTATATATTATGCTTTCTAGATTATCTTTTATGCTTTGTTTTAGTGTATAGAAACAGAATTCTGAACTGGGGTTTGAGAAAGTCTGAAGGGGACAAATAACAGGTGTATTCTGGCTGGTATCGGTCATTTGTATCGGTCATGACAGACCGATACACATATTTTTGATCAGTAGTATCGATCATGACTGACCGATATCAGTAGAGCCACTCTACACCAGTCAACATATCGGTCACTTGTGATCGATATGGAAAGAAGTTTGAAGGTGGGAAAGTTTTCGGTCATTCATGTCGACCACACTTGGTCGACATAAACATACCGTATGATTTTCGGTCTATCGTGTCGACCACTGTTGATCGATACGATTCTTGAAATCATATCGGTCACCAGTATCGATCACTCAAGATCGACACAATCATACCGGATGTATTTCGGTCAAGTGTGTCGACCACTGATGATCGATACAAATCCTAGAAAGCACGTCAGTCTCCAGTATCGATCACTTATGACCGAAAATGCAATTTTGGTCAGTAATATCGGTCATGGGTGACCGAAACTCCATCCGAGGTAAGTGTTTCAACTTCCAAAATTTTTTCCCTCCTTTGGTTTGGCGCCAAGGGAGTTTAAATTTTTAATTGGGATTCCTTCTGACCTCTTTCTTGGCTTCTGAACACCTTTTGTTTTTGTCTCCCACACTTTTGATTCCTTATGTTCCCTCACCAACCTTTGATTCCTTTGGTTTCTCCTCCTTTTTCTCTATTTAAGCAACAATCTTCTTTCACTTCTCTTCACACTTAAACTCACTCTTCTTCTCACCTAAGGCTCCAAATTACTAGTTCTTCTTCTCTTTTATTGCTTGCTTTAAGTGTTCAGAAGTCCACAAAAGGTTTGCTTCCTAAACTATCTCTCTTTGCTCTTACTCTTTGCTTATGTTAAAAATTGCTTAGTAAGAAGTTTTTAAGAGCAAGTAGTGTTTAGTTTTAAATGTTGTGCTATGATTTTGCATTTTAGATTTTTGTTGAAATATCAAGCTAGACTGTTAAAGTTATGCTTAATTGTCTATTCATCTCATATCTTGTTTAATTTCATCCATTTTGCAAGATCATCATCTCTCTACCTTAGAACCGCTTTGCTAGGATGTCATGCATAACTGTTTATCTTCTGTTCATCCTAGCTTATTTAGTTGTCAGCTTTTGATCTCTTTTTGCTTTAAAGAAGTTTAAGCTTGTTGTTAGGACTTGTTAGACTTCTCTTAGCTTAAGGAGCTTTTTATTTAAAAGCTTTCAGCTATTTGGTTCTTCAGCTTCTGTTCTTTCACTTACATTGTTTTCAAGCTTTGCTTTTGAAGGTACAATGGGAAGAACAAAAGTAGCTGCTGGGAAAAAGGGAAAAGCACCTCAAGAAGCAACCACATCACCACCAGCAAGGCAAGAAAAAGAAAATGGAAAAGCTGATGAGCAATCCTCCAAAGCCGCTGGGAAGAGACCGGTTGGGAATGAGGGAGAAGATCAACAAAACAAGGGCAGTGCTGCTAAAGAACTCATGAAGGCTTTCAACCAGTGCACTTTCAAGCCAACAAGATATCCATGCACTTCCACAATGAAGGCGCTTGGACTCTATACTGACTGCAAAGCCACGTTTGAGCACAGGGGTCTTGGAGCTTTCATGGAGATGCCACTCCCATCTTACCAACAGCTCACTTACCAATTCCTCTCCACACTCAAAGTGGTTTGGTATGAAGACAGTGAGCTCCCTAATGGCGATGGATGGATCTCTTTTAGGATTGGCAAGGGATAGTTCTCCTCAACATTCACAGAGATCGCCAAGGATCTAGAGCTGAAGTCCCACCACACCAAACTGAGCAGGTTCGAAATCCCAAGTAGGCAGCACACCAGGCTGTGGGGTCTCATTGGGGTTGGGCAATACACTCCTGGAAGATCAAGGAACCAGCACCTAAGGCATCCAGCCGTGAGATATGTCCAAAAGCACTTGCGAATACACTCTTTGCAAGGAAAGAGACGACATATCTCACAGGAAGGGAAACAGATCTGATATACCAAGGACTGTATGAGGTGTTGGGAAGCGATGAGTATGGGGAACCTCTCAGAGCACCGAGAAGCAACCCCTGCTATGTGGCTATGTTGATGGAGCAGCTTCTATCCTACCAGAGCTGGGTTTTGAGTAAGACAAAGAAGGAGACGAGCCCTCAAATGCACGTTGGGGGAGTTGTGACAGCAGTTCTACAAGCTAGTGGAGTAGACCTTGAGAAACATGAAGGTGATGCACTTGAGCCACTATGGATTGACATTGATTACCTCAAGAGAAGCCACTACCTTGAAAGAACCATTGGTGGAAAGCATGTGTACAAATTCATCACAAGCCTTGACACACCAGCAAAAGTCCTCCTCCCCAATCCATAGCTTACATCCTTCTTCAGAAACGGAAACATCAGCTTCAACCGAAGCACTGAGGAGCTCTACACAGGCGGCCCTGTTCCTGGAGAGAAAGAAGAAGACAGTGATGCAGAGAAGGAGCACACTGAAGAGATTAGAGAAGAAGAAGAAGAAGATCAAGGGAATGCTAATGCTGCCGCTGATTTTCAAGGAAGAACCCATGAAAAAGATGAGCTTGGAGAAGAGGAAGTGTTGAACTACAGCTCAAGGCAGTTCCACTTCCAGCCTTATGCAGCACCCAACCAAGGAAGCTCTCTGAGAGCAGCTCATGAGCACATCAGCACACTCCAGAAGTGGTGCAAGTGGCAGGATAAAGCCATCAAAGGGCTTATGAAAATGATGAAAGGGAAGTTCAAGAAGAACAAGGCTACATCAGCAAGAACTTCCCACCACAGCCACACCCATGAGCTCAACTCTCAACAAGAAGAGCAACTTCAGCCAACTGAAGAGGAGGAAGCAATATGGAACCCCCATGGAAGACATTCATTTCATACACAACCAAGTGATCAGTGGGGTACATGGGAACAACCAAGGGCTTCATCTTATGAGCCAAGAGCCATGTTCCATCAGCTTGGGAGGCGCCAAACCCCAACTCCTCTGAAGTTCAGGAAACATGGCAATGGGGCTCACAAGGAACTTCTTCACAGGCTGAACAGCTATGGTCAAGCTGGGTTCATCCAACTCCATAAGCAGATCAGCATTCCACTATTGTTCATGAAAGAAAGAGGAGGAGAGCTAGCAAGTCTCCTAAAACATCAGGATCATCCCACCACTCCTGCCACTAAACCAAGTACCACATCCTTTCCATTGTTATATACCATTGCATCTTTTCATTTTTGTAATATATTTTATTGCTTCTCTCTTCCATTGCTTTCATTACACAAGAGACTGTGTAATTTAAGTGTGGGGGAGAGATTTGGGGTTTGACTTTGTTTTCTGTTTTCTGAGTTTTTCTTTTTCTTTTCACTTTGAGTCTCATGCATATCATGCATACATGTAAGGCATAGAAAAATACAAAAAAATCGAAAAAATTTGAAAATCTTTTGCATTTTTTGCAAACCAAAAAGAAAGCATGTAGTTGCATTTCATTCCTTTAAGATTGAGTCTAGTGTTGACATATAGGTTGCATTGCATTTGCATAGGGCATTATGATGAATTTTCCTTGTAAAGTGCTTAGTGTTTAGAGATGATTTCAGTTTTCAAGTGCTTAGTTGTTTGATGCATCATATGATTGCTAGAAGTTAAGGCTGAACCATGCTTAGATTGCTAGATTTGGTCTTCTCATCTCATTCTGAAAGCATTTGTTCTCTGAAAATCAACTCTATCAATTTGAACTTTAATTTGGACTTTCAATTATCTTGTCTTATGCATTGAAAAATGAATTCATGGCTACCATATACATATTTGGATCATCTTTCTCCTTTCTACCACTCTTGTTGATCCAAATAGCTGATCCTCATACTTATGGGACAGTTACATCCTCACCCTTAGCCAAAACCTCCTTTTGAGCCTAAACACTATTGTGAGAGCTGTGAAGCCTTTGCATTGCATTTTCGATTTTGTCTTGGCAAAAAGTGTTAGGAATAAGGCTGGCAATGATTAGCTCTCTTGTAGATATCAGCTTGCATCTTGAGCTTGATTCTAGGATAGGAGTTTTTGGGGTTTGAAAAGGTAGAGTTAGGTGGTTTAAGCTTAATGTATTGATCTTTTGAAAAGAAAAGGGAAAGATTTGAAATGGTAGATAAAGGGGAAACAGTTTAGTATTATGGTTAAGCAAAGGGAAGAAAAGCTCTAAGTTCAAAAGGAAGAATTAGCGCCAACAACAAAGCTCAGAGAGGGTCCAAAGAAGAAAATCAGACCAGGAGCAATCCACCAAAGGTGATGAAGGTGCCATTATAATAAAAAAGAGCAAGACCCAACCAAGAAGAAGCAACCACACAAGCAGAATGAAGAAGGATTCCCCAACCATGAATAAGAAGAAAGAAAAGGGTAGAGTTTAGGAAAGGGTAGACTTAGAGGGTTCACTTTTGGGTTTAGAAATGTTTAGGACTCATCTTTGGGAAGTAAGGGTAGAAGAGGGCTTTGAATTGCATGCATAAGTGTGCTTTTACCTTTAGCATTTTGCCTAAGATGAAGTCATTTCATTGAGTGATCCTTTATGTTTTTAACCCTGTGCTTAAATGAGATCATTTTTGTCTCATAACCTTACCCCTTTTCAACCAAATGTCTTCACTTGATTTGCATAAGAATGATTCATGTTCTGAACTTAATTGAATGTTAAAGAGTTGATTGTTTTGAGCATTTGTCTAAGTTGAGATTTGAGATCATTTTGAAACATGATGAGCATGGCTAGGTTCTTTTAAGTATAGCTGATTGTGTTTGCATCCTACAACTAGGCACTTGAGCATTAAAACCATCTCTTTACCTTTGCACTTTTGGAATCTGAATGCCCACTTTCAAACCTCACTCTCCCATTTGTTCTTACTTGCTTGAGGACAAGCAAAAGGCAAGTGTAGGGGTGTTGATATCCCTTGTATTTACACCATTTAGGGCTACATTTAGTACATGTTTTGGTCCTCTTTTGCATATTTTCCCTTAGCTTTTGTCCCATTTTCTTCTCCTTTTAGACTTAGGTTGCATTAGGAATATGGATTGCATTTTCCTTGCATAATGGATGTTTTTAGGTGCTTTTGGAGCTTAAAGGAGCTTGGAGGAGCTTTGGGAATGATCCAGGAGGCTAGCTGGACAAAAGGGAGCACGAAGGATCAAAGCAGAAGATCTCTGCAGAAGTTTTCGCTCAGAGCCTAGTGATTTTTGGTCTCTGGTGACCGAAATGGAGCAGTATCGATCACCAGTATCGGTCTGATGTGGTCGACACAAACACACCGTCCTAATTTCGGTCGTGTGTGTCGATCACTGATGACCGATACAGATAAATTTCGGTCACTGGAGGTCGACACAACTGACCGATACTGACCCAGCCCGAACCTGTTTTTAATTACACTTTTACCACCTTTCTAGGGTTTTCTCCCTTAGGCTATAAATAGCCCCTTTTTCTATATTTTCGAGAGGTCTTGTCAAAATACTGTTCTTAAGCTATTTCTTTAAGTTTGTAAGATAATTTCTTTGCTTTGTTTAATACAATCAACTATTTGCTTTAATCTTTCTTTAATCTTTCTTTTAATCATGATTAGCATATTCTCCCTTTGTGATTTGGTGTTAAACATGATTATGAGTGAGTAGTTACCTTAGGGTTTCTAGATGTGGTAGATTAGGGGAATCTATGGCTTGATTAAGGCTTGTTATGTCCTTCTGTTTATGGGTTCCTCTCTATTGATCTGTTATTCATGCTAGATTAGTCTTGATCAAACTGGTCTAGGTTGTTAGCTTTCTCTTATGCCCACTAAGTGTTTGATGAAATGCTGAACCTGTTTAATAGAGGATTTGCTGGCCTTGGCTCAAGAGATTGACTGTTTGAGGAGCATTTTGACTTGAATAGAGTTGATTAGTCTTGCTTGCTTGATGTTTTAGCACTAATGAGAGTTAGTTCTTGTTAAGATGTTTAGCAAAGGGTTATTTGCCAAGAGATTGGATCTAACTAGCTTAGTTGTGAACTCTATGTCTAGGAACCACCATTGCTTGCTTACTTGCTTGATCAATGTAGTTTGAAACAACCTTAATCAATGTCTGAAATTCCCTAAAGTACATAACCACATCTAGGAACTTGTCTTTCTCTAATTTGAATTTCGGATTTGCTCTGTTTTGCTTGGTTTTACTCTGTTTTCCTTGCTTAGAATTGCTTAGTTTGCTTTTGCTTTCACCTTGTTGCTGCTTGTTTCACTTAGGTTGTTAGAACTGTTGCTTAGGCAACAAAACCCCTTTTCTGACTTGCTTGACTTAGAGATTCCACTCTCAACTCTTCTGTCTTTCAACTCTTCCCATTTGGATTGATACAACCCTATGCTATATTGCAACTGACTAGTACAAGCTAGGGCAATTGTCCTACAAGAGGTAAAACCCTTGTATCACTGGTCATCCATGATAGATCTGTCACTGCGAAGGCTGCAAGGTGTGACATCGATCTGAAAATGCTGGAAAATCGGTGTCTGAAGGTTGCCCACACTCTTATTCTTCTCCCCCGAACTGGTGAATGGCTTGGTCTTCAAGGAGACCAAATGCTCAGCGAAAAAAGCGTCTAAGTTGGCGCAGATCATGCTATCCATAGGTATCACCTCATCAAGCATATCAGCAAAGCCATAGTAAAGGAGAAGCAGCTCACTAACCCGTGTCTTGCTCGGCACAGAATGTACCTCAAGACAGGATGGCAAACCTCTGTCTGCGTGCTCGTCTTGCTGTTATAGACTCCATTCCCGAACTTGAACCAGAATGTCTGCATGTGGGTCCACTGTGAGGGAAGGAGAACGCCTGTGAAGTGGTCAGAGAAACCATATATCTCGCAAAGCTCCATCAGACTGATCCTGTAGCGAACCCTGCAGATCAGGAAAGTCAGCGTGCCTTCCTGCGCACGCTTAGCCAGCTCATTCACGTAGTACACGCGAGCAGTGGAGAGAAGCTGGCGAACCAAGTCTGGGTACAGATCGTACTGGTGGATTAGCATAATGCCCATCCCGATCCTTTCCAGAGTCTCCACAACCTCCTCGAAGATGCACATCTTCTGCAGAATTGCAGCATCTGCGAATCTGGTGGGGACAATCTTCACTTCTTGCCACGCATTGTAGAATAGTGTGTCATACTCATCCCACTCGTCCTGAATATCACAGAGTAGGCAGGTATCCCGTGATATTTCCTGCTTCAGAGTTTCTGCCCAAGCCACTCGAGATGGTATCTTCAGGTCCTCTCGCTTTGGCCATGGAGGCCTGCAAACTGGGTAGTTGCTGAAGGAATCCATTGAGCATGATGCAGTGCTCCAAGACGAGCCGTGTCGCTGTCGTCTCTCATGTCGAGGCATCTGAAAATTCAAGTCCAAAATAACCTAAAAACATCACTAATACAATCATCAGTTCAACCCAAATCATCCAAAATTTCCAGATTTTTTGCAAATTTCATCATGAACTCAAAAATATTTAAAACTTGCAAATCAACGGATTAAATCACACATGGATGGTATCATTCATCTAATACAACCTAACTAACCATGATTCAACAGTTAAATCAAGCTAATCAAGTCAAAAATTGAATTTTACCAAACCTATGGCGGACTGAAAATTGGGGACTCCGAACACATACCTTGCAGATCTTGAAAACTGAATTGATATTGTGAAAGAGGGCCAAAATCCACACAGATTAGGCTATGGAATCCGTTAACAAAATCAAAAGTTGTGGATTTGTGATATTTTGTTCAAGTGTTCGTTGGTTTTGAGAATAAGTTCGAGGAAGAAGAAGAAAGAATTAAGGACCGCGTACCTGTTTCAGACGGGTGACGAGCGTCACCCGTTGTCTTGTCTGGTCGGTTTTTTTTTTAACTTAATAATTAATCTAAAGCATGAAAAATAAACTAAGTATAGAATATACAACTTACTAGTGAGTTGCCTCCCACTAGCTCGACTTTGATTGGCTGTTTAGACAGCTGGTGCATCATCCAGAGACACAATGTGTCCTGCTGGAATCTCGGCTTGCGCCGAATAATGCTTCACCCTCTGTCCATTGACAGTGAACTCCTCTCCTTTGGAGTTTATCATGACAATGGCACCCATGTGGTCAAGCTTCTTTGACAGTAAAGGGACCTGACCATCGAGAACGCAGTTTACCAGGAAAAAGCTGTAAACGAGAGTTGTAAAGTAGTACCTGGTCATTGGGCTCGAAATGTCTGGAGATTTTCTTCTTATCATGATATGCCTTTGTCCTCTCCTTGTATAACTTGGAATTTAGATAGACCAGATGTCTGATTTCATCCAGTTCATTCAGCTGAATCGAGCGCCTCTGTGCATCAGGCTTCAGATCGAAGTTCAGCTTCTTAATAGCCCACTCTGCTTTGAACTCTAGCTCTACTGGTAAATGGCACGCCTTGCCATAGAGCAAATGGAATGGTGTAGTCCCAAGTGACATTTTGTATGCTGTCATGTAAGCCCATAAGGCATCATCTAGCTTTGCTGACCAATCTTTCTTTGTCTTCCCAATTGTCTTCTCCAGAATCTGCTTGATATGTGTGTTAATAACCTCAACTTGTCCACTGGTCTGGGGATGATAAGGCGTGGCCACACTGTGCTGTACACCATACTTTTTCAGCAGCTTATCAAAAACCTTGTTAAAAAGGTGAGAACCACCATCTATTATAACAATTCGCTGGACACCTAATCTCGGGAAAATAATGTTCTTAAACAACTTCAAAACCACTGCAGCATCATTAGTAGGAGTAGTCAACGCCTCTACCCACTTAGATACATAGTCAACAGCAACCATAATGTATCTATTCTCATAGGATGAGGGAAAATGGCCCATGAAGTCAATATCCCCACAATCAAAGACTTCAACTTCCAGGATGAAGTTCTGTGGCATCTCATGTCTCCTACTGATCTTTCCTCTTCTCTGACAAGTATCACAGCTTGTAATGAATGCCTGAGCGTCTCTGAACATAGTAGGCCACCAAAAACCAGCTTGAAGAACCTTGGAGACTGTTTTGAATGTGGCAAAGTGTCCAGCATTTTCTGAGCCATGACAGTGAAACAGGACGTCCTGCACTTCTTCTTCTTCTATGCATCTCCTGTAAATCTCATCAGCACAATGTTTGTAGAGATATGGCTCATCCCAATAGAATCTCCTAAGTTCTCTCAAGAACTTCTTCTTAGCATAACCCTTGAAGTCATGTGGTTCATCCTCTGCAGCAAGATAATTTGCAATATCAGCATACCAGGGCCTCTTTGGATCATCCAAAGCATAAACTTGCTCCTTAAAAGCTGTCCCCAAGCTTGCACAAGTCGCAGCTAAAGTCTGGGATTGGTGTCAAGCGTCACCAGTATTAGTGACGAGCGTCACCACCTTCGTGTGATTATCAGGTCGTGACTGTTCTTGGTTAGTGACGAGCGTCACCCCCTGGTGTCGCTCGTCACTCCCCTGCAGTTTCGTGAAAACTGCAGGTTTTCAACACCTTCTTCTTGCAATCTGGTTTCCATCAAGTAGATGATAGGGTCAGGTTTTACCCAAATAAAACTACTGCAAGTGCACAGCAAAAGCAGTTGTAGTACAAGGGGTTATCGAATCCCAAGGGAGTATGTAAACCACACTAGCGATTATAGATTCAGATTAAGCAAAGCGATAAATAATGAATGTAATGCAAAACAGTAAAATAATTGCAAGAGGGCATTTTTATGCTTGTTTTTAAAGTTCAGAAGGCTAAAGGCGCTAAGTCAGGACAGTTCGCAGGTTGAATCCGAGAGTGTAGAATGCATGCAATCAGGAATGAATTAAAACCGTCTTGAACATGAATCGCAAATATATAACTAATCAATTCTCATTGCAGAAGTTATCTATGTCTAAGTCACAGAGTTTCAAATCTCTTTGCAAACCCTAACAACCTAAACATGCAGTAATGATCAGGTTCAATTGTTCACAAAACTCCTAAGCCAAATCTCTTTGTACTAGGGCGTTTTGCTCATCAAATACTAGTTCAGGTTATTAATAATGCTCTCACATCTATCAAAAACCTAGGGTTTCGAAATCCAGATGATGTGTCTAAGAAATCGATATGAATGCAAGCACTGATGAAGAACCAATGAATTTCCTAGAAGTTTTTAGCAATTCTACAAACTCTTCTTCAACCTTTGAAAAGCCCTAACTTAACTAACAAACTACTCAGACATGGTGATTTGAGAAAACATCATGAAAAGAATAGATTGCATAAAAGAAATAAGAAGTAGAAATAAAAGAGTCCAAAATCTGCTCTGAAGGAGTCTGATTTGTCTCTCCAAAAGCTCTGCTACAAATCTCTCTCTAAAGCTCTAAAAAATAATAAGATACAAGATATCTGCCAAAAGAATGGCTGAAAAACCTAATATACAAGCTAAAACACGATCTGGGGCCTTTTTGCAAAAACTAGAACTTCTGGGCCAAAACTGCAATTTCTTCCCATTCTTTTTAAAACAGGCCACGACCCCTTCCTTTCTGGGTGACGAGCGTCACCAAAAGTGGTGACGAGCGTCACCCATATGCATACTTTCCTTCCCGAGTTGGATACTTCGTGGCTTCAACTTGCAATGCTCCAAAAAGCTCCAATATCTTCAGTTATGCTCCAAACATGCTATAACCTGCAAAGACTCTTCTAGGACTCTAAAAAAACCAAAAAGACTCAATAAAAAAGACTTATATCATGGTTAAAAACCATAAAAACCAGGTGGGTGATGCTCGTCACTCACTTGTGACAACCCCTGATATCCTTGTAGGTTGGTGACGAGCGTCACTCCAGGGGGGTGATGCTCGTCACTCACCTCTGAGACAGAAAAAATTTCATCTTCATACTCCATGAGTTGCACGATCTGTTCTGCACTCAACCTCTTTTTCTGCACTGTTTTAAGCTCCTTTTCATTCCTGACTGTGATGGCATTAACCTGATGCTTGGGATTGATATCAGTCCTTCCAGGAAGGAATCCCTCTTGCCTTTGAACAGCTTCTGCAGTTTGAGCAACCTGCACATCAAGCTTCTTCATGTGAGAGTTCAGACTCTCAATTTTTCCATTTAGGTCTTGATACAGCGAATCTAGCTTGCCATTGAAGTTCACTGTCATCTTCTGCTGTCCTTCAAGTACCTGCTCCAGCATAGCTTCCATTTTATTGTCTTGTGGAGGTGCAGTTTGGTAGGAAGAAGAACCATAATTCCTGCTGTTTTGGTAAGGTTTCTCAACTTCAGTCTTCTGGAATGGGGGCTTAGGTGTGTAACCAGGCGTGCTCTGTCCTCCTGTAAAGGTACTCTGCTGATTATTGCTGTTGTAGCCTCTGATCCATTGCTGATTTCCAAACCTTTGGCTCTGAAAACCCCCTCCATTGATGAAATTAACATCTTTCTGCTCAAATTCTTCAGGATTTTCGAAACTCTCCACTTCTGCAGCAAACTGAACTGACTTCTTTCCCACCAGAAAGCTGTGCATGCTGTCTAACTTAGCCTTAAATTCAGCTATTTGGTTTCCATCATTCAAACCAGCCTGCTGCTTTCTCTGAAAATCTGCATTTTTAGTGATGTTACTGCAGGCCAAGTTTTCAATCAATCTTACAGCTTCTTCTGGTCTGTTGGTGTTGAAGTTTCCACTACTTGAAGCATCCAGCGCCATCTGGTACTTCCAGTCAATGCCTCTGAAGAAGATCCCAAGTAATTGCACCTGACTGAAGCCATGATGAGGACAGTCCTTTTGATAAGACTTGAACCTGATCCAAGAAGCCTTAAAAGCTTCAGTAGGGCCTTGTGTAAAGGAAGCAATTTTCGTCCTCATGTCCTCTGACCTTGCATCATCATAGAAGTTATTCAGAAAGGCATTCTTAGTGTCTTCCCAAGTGGTCAATGACGCAGGTTCCAGTTGCTTCAACCAATATGCAGCTTCTCCTCCAAGAGAGTAAGGAAAAAGCTTGCAGAACAGGAAATCATTGCTGACTCCATTAGCTTTGACACTGGAAGCCAAGTCCTCAAACCTCTCAATGTGATCCATAGGATGCTCATGAGGTAAGCCATGGAATGGATGCTGGCTAACCAGCTGATAGTAGACTGGTTTAACCTCAAAATCGTTCCTCTGGAAGGCAAGAGGTCGGATTGCAGCTCTGTTGGCATAGAACTGATCAGGTCTGTTGTAGTCACCTAGAGTCCTCTGAACAAAACGCCCAGCAGCGTTATTGACAGCAGCAGGGACCCCCACGTTCTCAGCCACTTGCTGAACCTGCTGTTCAACAATGACATTCCCCTCTTGATCAATTCTCTGCCCCTCTTCGTTCCTCCTGTTTCCTTCCCTGTCAACCAAGTGACCTTCTGCATCTTCAACCAAGATAAGTGGAGCGACCATTGTAGATTGCTTCTTAGCTTTCCTGTTAGTTCTTTCCAACCTAGCAAGCTCGTCGATGCTCAAAGTCACAAGCTCCTTCTCTTTGTTGCTTCTGGTACTGCGATTAGGCATACACCTGAAACAGGAACAAAGAAAAGTAGCTGAAAGTCAGTAAACAAATAAAAACTTAGACAAAATCCTAATACTAAAAATTGATAGGCAGCTATTACTCCCCGGCAACGGTGCCAAAAACTTGATAGGGTCAGGTTTTACCCAAATAAAACTACTGCAAGTGCACAGCAAAAGCAGTTGTAGTACAAGGGGTTATCGAATCCCAAGGGAGTTTGTAAACCACACTAGCGATTATAGATTCAGATTAAGCTAAGCGATAAATAATGAATGTAATGCAAAACAGTAAAATAAATGCAAGAGGGCGTTTTTATGCTTGTTCTTAAAGTTCAGAAGGCTAAAGGCGCTAAGTCAGGACAGTTCGCAGGTTGAATCCGAGAGTGTAGAATGCATGCAATCAGGAATGAATTAAAACCGTCTTGAACATGAATCGCAAAGATATAACTAATCAATTCTCATTGCAGAAGTTATCTATGTCTAAGTCACAGAGTTTCAAATCTCTTTGCAAACCCTAACAACCTAAACATGCAGTAATGATCAGGTTCAATTGTTCACAAAACTCCTAAGCCAAATCTCTTTGTACTAGGGCGTTTTGCTCATCAAATACTAGTTCAGGTTATTAATAATGCTCTCACATCTATCAAAAACCTAGGGTTTCAAAATCCAGATGATGTGTCTAAGAAATCGATATGAATGCAAGCACAGATGAAGAACCAATGAATTTCCTAGAAGTTTTTAGCAATTCTACAAACTCTTCTTCAACTTTTGAAAAGCCCTAACTTAACTAACAAACTACTCAGACATGGTGATTTGAGAAAACATCATGAAAAGAATAGATTGCATAAAAGAAATAAGAAGTACAAATAAAGGAGTTCAAAATTTGCTCTGAAGGAGTCTGATTTGTCTCTCCAAAAGCTCTGCTACAAATCTCTCTCTAAAGCTCTCAAAAATAATAAGATACAAGATATCTGCCAAAAGAATGGCTGAAAAACCTAATATACAAGCTAAAACACGATCTAGGGCCTTTTTGCAAAAACTGGAACTTCTGGGCCAAAACTGCAATTTCTTCCCATTCTTTTTAAAACAGGCCACGACCCCTTCCTTTCTGGGTGACGAGCGTCACCAAAAGTGGTGACGAGCGTCACCCATATGCATACTTTCCTTCCCGAGTTGGATACTTCGTGGCTTCAACTTGCAATGCTCCAAAAAGCTCTAATATCTTCAATTATGCTCCAGACATGCTATAACCTGCAAAGACTCTTCTAGGACTCTAAAAAGACCAAAAAGACTCAATAAAAAGGACTTATATCATGGTTAAAAACCATAAAAACCATGATATATCAGTAGACATTTTCTTCAGGCAAGAAATCATTGATTGGGACACTGTCTTAAACCTGAATCGTAGATAAATGATCAGCATCTCCATTCTCAACACCTTTCTTATCTTTCACTTCAATGTCAAACTCTTGAAGAAGCAGAATTCATCTCAACAACCATGGCTTTGCATCCTTCTTCTGCATCAGATACTTCAGTGTTGAATGGTCAGTATGGACCACGACCTTGGAGAAAACAAGAGATTGTCTTAATTTTGCAAATGCAAAGACAACAGCCAACAATTCTTTCTCAGTTGTTGCATAGTTCTTCTGAGCATCATCCAAAGTCCTACTTGCATAGTAAATGGCGTGGAGCTTTTTGTCTTTCCTTTGTCCCTGCACTGCTCCAACTGCAAAATCGCTGGCCTCACACATCACTTCAAAGGGCAAGTCTCAATCTGGAGGCTGCACAACATGAGCTGTAACCAAAGCCTGTTTGATCTGTTCAAAAGCTGACTTGCAGTCTTCTGTGACCTCTAACTTCACATCTTTGCAGAGGAGAGCAGTAAGGGGTCGTGCTATCTTACTGAAATCCTTGATGAATCTTCTGTAGAAGCCAGCATGACCGAGAAAACTCCTTATTGCTTTGACTGAATCAGGTGCTTGCAGACTTGTCATCACTTCAATTTTCGCCCTATCCACTTCTATACCATCTCCTGAGACTCTGTGACCAAGTACAATGCCATCTTGTACCATGAAATGGCACTTCTCCCAATTCATAACCAAGTGCTTCTCTTCACATCTCTGCAGAACTGCACATAAGTTGTCCAAGCAGCTGTTGAAGGAGGAACAATAAACTGAGATATCATCAATGAAAACTTCCATAAACATCTCAGTCATACCTGTGAAGATCGACATCATGCATCTTTGGAAGGTTGCAGGAGTATTACACAGTCCAAAGGGCATTCTGCATTATGCAAAGGTGCCATAAGGACAAGTAAAGGTGGTATTCCCCTGATCATCTACATGGATGGGGATTTGAAAGAAGCCTGAGTAGCCATCAAGGAAGCAGTAGTACTTGTGATTCGCCAGCCTTTCAAGCATCTGATCAATGAAAGGTAGAGGAAAATGATCTTTCCTTGTGGCTGCATTCAGCATCCTGTAATCGATGCACATCCTGTGTCATGTCACAGTTTTGGTTAGAATCAGCTTATCCTTGTCGTTCTTCACCATTGTAACACCTTCTTTCTTAGGCACAACGTGCACTGGACTCACCCAAGCACTGTCTGATATGGGATAGATGATCCCAGCTTGCAGCAGCTTCATGATCTCCTTCTTGACCACATCCTGCAAATTCGGATTCAGCCTCCTCTGGTATTCAACTGATGATTTCGATTCATCCTCCAATTGTATCCTATGTATGCACAAGTCTGGAGAAATCCCTGAAATATCCTCAAGAGAATAGCCAAGAGCTTTGCGAAATCTGCGCAGCATACTTAGCAAAAGGGTGAGCTTTGCATTATTTAATGAAGCATTAACAATAACAGGATAAGTTGAGTTTTCTCCAAGGAATGCGTATCTTAGCCCTGCAGGGAGCTGTTTAAGCTCAACTTTTGGTGCTTTTGCTGCACTCCAATCACCCATTGTAGTAGCTTTCGCATATGTGGTGACAAGCTCATCCTGTGCAACCAGTTGCATCACTTGTGCAGTAGCATCCATCATCTTTGTGTAGTCTATTGCAGCAACATCCAAATGCTCATACTCTGCTGTAGAAGTGGTCAACGCCCTCTCCAAGGGGTCCTCTGAACTCATCTCATGGAAGATCTCATCAGCAATGTTGATGAGAATATCCACATAAAAAGTCTGACCATCTATGGTTGGCCTCTTCATCAGCTTGTCCATTTCGAATTTCATCACCAAGTCACCAACATTCAGCTCTATTATGTCCTTCCTGACGTCAATAATAGCTCATGTAGTAGCCAAGAAGGGTCTGCCAAGAATCAAAGGGTCTTTGGGTTCTTCTCCATATACCAGAACCACAAAGTCAGTAGGAATCATGCTATCTCCTACTTTGATAGGAACATCCTCAATCACACCTGCAGGAACTCTGACTGATCTGTCAGCTAGGACAAGAGATATCCTTGTAGCCTTAAAATCGGTAATCCCCAAGCTCTTGGCAACATAATGAGGCATAAGGTTCACACTACAACCAAGATCACAGATTGATCTCTCAAACCTGTTAGAAAAGATTGTGCAGTCTAAAACAAAGTTCCCAGGGTCTGAAAGCTTCTCTGGCACTTTGTTCTGGATCACTGCACTGACCTGGTCGTTGATCATCATAGCTCCAGCCTCTAAACTCAAGTTATTGGTCACAATTCTCTTCACATACCTCCTTATAACATGAGTAATCCTCACAGCATCAATCAATGAGATCTCAATAACCAACTTGTCCATGATAGCTTTGCATTTAGCATCTTCAAGCTCTTGTTTAGACTTCTTAGGATGCTTAGGATAGGGTATCTTTGTCTCCTTAGCATTTTCTGAAGTCTTTGACGAAACTATAGTATGTTGCAATGGGTGACGAGCGTCACCAGATGAAAGACGAGCGCCACTCGTTTTGGACAAGTCGTGGTTGTTTGCTCGATTTGGGTGACGAGCATCACCCTCCTGGTGACGGTCGTCACCAATCTGTGAAGAAAAAACGTCGGGGTTGTGCTCAGTGGGTGACTGATATATCATAGTTTTTATGGTTTTTAACCATGATATAAGTCCTTTTTTTATTGAGTCTTTTTGGTCTATTTAGAGTCCTAGTAGAGTTTTTGCAGGTTATAGCATGTCTGGAGCATAATTCAGGATATAGGAGCTTTTTGGATCATTTCAAGTTGAAGCCACGAAGTACCTAGCTCGGAGAAGAAAGTATGCGATATGGTGACGATCGTCACCACTCCTGGTGATGCTCGTCACCCACCAAGGAAGGAGTGTGGCTTGTTTATTAAAAGATGGAGCATTAATTATAGAATTGGCCCAGAAGTTCTATTATTTGCAAGAAGGCCCCAGATTGTCTTTAGTCTCTATTTATTAGGTTTTTCAGCCATTGTTGGTTTTTATCTTAGTTTTTAAGAATTCAGAGAGTTTGAGAGAGATTTATTCAGAGCTTTTTGGAGAGACAGATCATGTACTCTTTTGAGAAGATTTCGAACCCTCTTATTCTTTTATTTTTTCTCTTAATGCAATTTTATTCAGTTATGTTTTGTGATTCCATAATCATGTCTGAGTAATCTTCTAGTTAAGCTAGGGATTTTTCAAAGGTTGATGAAAAGATTGTAGAATCGCTAGCAGTTAGGAATATCTTTTAGTTTTTCATCTGTGCTTGCTTTAAAATCGATTTTCTTAGACACGTCATCTAGAAATCCGAAAATCATAGGTTGTTAAATATATGTGAGAGCATTATTGATAACCTGAACTAGTATTTGATGAGCAAAACAACTTAGTGCAAAGAGATTTGGCTTAGGAGTTTTGTGAACAATTGAACCTGACCATTATTGCATGTTTAGATTGTTAGGGTTTGCAAAGAGATTTGAATCTCTGTGATTTAGGCATAGATAACTTCTGAAATGAGAATTGATTAGTTATGCATCAGTGATTTATTTTTGAAACGGTCCTTAATCATTCCTGATTTTTTGCATTCAACATTCTTGGATTCAACCTGCGAACTGTCGTGACTTAGCTCTTTTAGTCTTCTGAAACATAGATAACCAACTTGAATTTTGTTTGCTTACTTTTATTTATCATTCGCATTACATACATTACATTCTGCTTAGCTTAATCCGAACTTACATTCGATAGTGTAGTTTGCATTACTCCTTTGGGATTCAATACCCCTTGTACTACAACTGTTTTTGCTGTGCACTTGCAGTAGTTTTATTTGGGTAAAACCTGAGCCCTATAAAGTTTTTGGCGCTGTTGCCGGAGAGTAATAGCTCCCTATCAATTTTTAGTATTAGGATTTTGTTTAAGTTTTAATTTGTTTACTGACTTTCAGTTTCTTTTCTTTGTGCTGGTTTAAGGTGTATGCCTAATCGCAGTACCAGAAGCAGCAAGGAGAAGAAGCTTGTGAGTTTGAGCATCGACGAACTCGCTAGGTTGGAGAGAACTAACAGGAAAGCTAAGTAGCAATCTACAATGGTCGCTCCACTTATCTTGGTTGAAGATGCAGAAAGTCACTTGGTTGACAGAGAAGGACACAGGAGGAACGAAGAGGGGCAGAGGATTGATCAAGATGGGAATGTCATTGTTGAACAGCAGGTTCAACAAGTGGATGAGAACGCTGGAGTACCTGTTGCTGCCAATAATGCTGTTGGGAGTTTTGGTCAGAGGACTCTAGGTGACTACAACAGACCTGATCAGTTCTATGCTAACAGAGCTGCAATCCGCCCTCCTGCCTTCCAAAGGAACGATTTTGAGGTTAAACCTATCTACTATCAGCTGGTTGACCAGCATCCATTCCATGGCTTACCTCATGAGCATCATATGGATCACATTTAGAGGTTTGAGGATTTGGCTTCAAGTGTCAAAGCTAATGGTGTTAGCAATGACTTTCTGTTCTGCAAGCTTTTCCCTTACTCTCTTGAAGGAGAAGCTGCATATTGGATGAAGGAACTGGAACCTGCTTCATTGGCCACTTAAGAAGACACTAAGAATGCTTTTCTGAATAACTTCTATGATGATGCAAGATCTGAAGACATGAGTACGAAAATTGCATCCTTTACACAAGGTCCTACTGAAGCTTTTAAGGCTTCTTGGATCAGATTCAAGTCTTATCAAAGGGACTATCCTCATTATGGCTTCAGTCAGGTGCAATTACTTGGGATCTTCTTCAGAGGCATTGACTGGAAGTATCAGATGGCGCTGGATGCAGAATGTGGAGGGAACTTCAACACCAACAGGCCAGAGGAGGCGATCAGGTTGATTGAGAACTTGGTCTGCAGCAACAACACTAGGAATCCAGACTTTCAGAGGATGAAACAAGCTGGTGTGGATGATAGAAATCATATTTCTGAAGTTAAGGCTAAGCTGGACAGTATGCACAACCTTTTAGTGGGAAAGAAGTCAGTTCGTTTTGCTGCAGAAGTGGAGACTTTCTAAGGTCCAGAGGAGGTTGAGCAGGAAGATGTAAATTTCATAAATTCTGGCGGTTTTCAGGATCAAAGGTATGGAAATCAGTAGTGGAACAGAGGCTCTGACAACAACAATCAGAAGAGTACCATTATAGGAAGACAAAGCAAGCCTGGTTACACTCCTAAGCCCCCATCCTAGAAGACAGAGTACCAGAAACCATTCCAAAACAATGGAAACTACAACATAAACTATGGTTCTTCTTCCTATCAACCTGCACCTCCACAAGGGAACAAGATGAAAGCAATGCTGGAACAGATCTTGGAAGGACAACATAAGCTGACAGTGGACTTCAATGGGAAGATAGATTCGCTCTATCAGGATTTGAATGGGAATATTGAGAGTCTGAACTCTCATATGAAGAAGCTTGATGTTCAAGTTGCCCAAACTGCAGGAGCTGTTCAGAGGCAAGAAGGATTTCTTCCAGGAAGAACTGATGCTAATCCCAAACACCATGTGAGCCATCACATTGAGGAGTGGAAAGAACCTGCAACCAGTGTTGCAGAAGGATTTAAGCTCAAGAAATTTCGTGGGTATTGAAGAGTATGAAGATGAAGAAATTTAAGCTGAAAATCCACGGGTGACGCTCGTCACCAATAATGGGTGTCGCTCCTCACCCCTTGAGGACAACCCCGACGACCCTTCTTCACAAATTGGTGACGCTTGTCACCAGGAGGGTGACGCTCGTCACCCAAATCGAGCAATCGACCACGACTTATCCAAAATGAGTGACGCTCGTCACCCGTTGCAACATAGCATAATTTTGTCTAAGACTTCAAATAATGCTAAGGAGACAATGTATAAACCCAAGATACCCTATCCTAAGCCTCGTAAGAAGTCTAAGCAGGAGCTTGAAGATGCTAAATGCAAGGTTATCATGGACAGGTTGGTTATTGAGATCTCATTGATTGATGTTGTGAGGATTACTCCTGTTATAAGGAGGTATGTGAAGAGGATGGTGACCAATACCTTAAGTTTAGAGGCTGGGGCTATGATGATCAACGAGCAGGTTAGTTCAGTGATTCAGAACAGAGTACCAGAGAAGCTTTCAGACACATGGAGCTTTGTTTTTGACTGCACAATCTTTAATGACAAGTTTGAGAGGTCATTGTGTGATCTTGGTTCTAGTGTGAACCTTATGCCTCATTCTGTTGCCAAGAGCTTGGGCATGACCGATTATAAGGCTACAATGATATTTCTGGTCCTAGCTGATAGATCAGTTAGAGTTCATAAATGGGTGATAGAAGATGTTCCTATCAAAGTAGGAGATTGCATGATTCCTGCTGACTTTGTGGTTCTGGAATATAGAGAAGAACCAAAGACCCTTTGATTCTTGGCAGACCCTTCTTGGCTACTGCAGGAGCTATCATTGATGTCAGGAAGGGTAGAATAGAGCTGAATGTTGGTGATTTAGTGATGAAATTCGAAATGGACAAGCTAATGAAGAGGCCAACCATTGAAGGACAGACTTTTTATGTGGATGTTCTCACAAACATTGCTGATCAGATCTTCCATGAGATTAGTTCAGAGGACCCCACTTCTACAGTAGAGTATGAGCATTTGTATGCTGCTGCAACAGGCTACACAAAGATGATGGATGAAACTGCACATGTGATGCAACTGGTTACACAAGATGAGCTTGTCACCACATCTGCGAAAGCTGCGGCAATGGGTGATTGGAGTGCAGCAAAAGCACCAAAAATTGAGCTTAAACAGCTCCCTGCAGGCTAAGGTACGCATTTCTTGGAGAAAACTCTACCTATCCATTTATTGTTAATGCTTCGTTGAACAATGCGAAAATTTCGCAAAGCTCTTGACTATTCTCTTGATGATATTTCAGGGATTTCTCCAGACTTGTGCATGCATAGGATACATTTGGAGCGAATCAAAATCATCAGTGGAGCACCAGAGGAGGCTGAATCCGAATCTGCAGGATGTTGTCAAGAAAGAGATCATGAAGTTGTTGCCGGCTGGAATCATCTATCGTATATCAGAGAATGCTTGGGTGAGTCTTGTGCACATGGTGCCTAAGAAAGGAGGTGTTACGGGAGTGAAGAATGACAAGGATGAGCTGATTCCAACCAGGACTGTGACAAGACACAGGATGTGCATTGATTACAGGAAGCTGAATGCAACAACAAGGAAGGACCATTTTCCTCTGCTTTTCATCGATCAGATGCTGGAGAGGCTGGTGAATCACAAGTACTACTGTTTCCTTGATGACTACTCAGGCTTCTTTCAGATCCCCATCCATCCAGATGATCAGGAGAAGACCACTTTTACTTGTCCTTATGACACCTTTGCATATCGCAAAATGCCCTTTGGACTGTGTAATGCTCTTGCAACCTTCCAGAGATGCATGATGTCGATCTTCACTGACATGATTGAGAAGTTTATGGAGGTTTTCATGGATGACTTCTCAGTTTACGGGTCCTCTTTCAAGAGCTGCTTGGACAATTTGTGTGCAGTTCTGCAGAGATGAGAAGAGAAGCACTTGGTTTTGAACTGGGAGAAGTGCCATTTATGGTACAAGATGGTATTGTGCTTGGTCACAGAGTCTCAGGAGATGGTATAGAGGTGGATAGGGCGAAAATTGAACTGATGACAAGTCTGTAAGAACCTGATTCAGTCAAAGCTATGAGGATTTTATGGGTCATGCCGGCTTCTACAAAAGATTCATCAAGAACTTTAGCAAGATAGCACGCCCACTTACTGCTCTCTTCTGCAAAGATGTGAAGTTAGAGTTCATAGAAGAGTTCAAATCCGCCTTTGAACAGATCAAGCAAGCTTTGGTTACAGCTCCTGTTGTGAAGCCTCCAGATAGGGACTTAGCTTTTGAGGTGATGTGTGATGCCAGCGATTTTGCAGTTGGAGCAGTGCTGGGACAGAGGAAAGACAAGAAGCTCCACGCCATTTACTATGCAAGTAGGACTTTGGATGATGCTCAGAAGAATTATGCAACAACTAAGAAGGAATTGTTGGCTGTTGTGTTTGTATTTGAAAAGTTCAGACAATATCTTGTTGGCTCTAAGGTCATGGTCCATACTGACCATTCAGCACTGAAGTATCTGATGCAGAAGAAGGATGCAAAGCCAAGGTTGATGAGATGGATTTTGCTCCGTCAAGAATTTGACATTGAAGTGAAGGACAAGAAAGGTGTTGAGAATGGTGTTGCTGATCATCTATCCAGGATTCAGGTCGAAGATAGTGTTCCAATCAATGATTTCTTGCCTGAAGAGAACGTTTACTTGGTGGAATCAAGATTTCAGGAGGAAAGTGTTGAAAACCTGCAGTTTTCACAAAACTGCAGGGGAGTGACGAGCGACACCAGGAGGGTGATGCTCGTCACCAACCCAGAACAGTCGTGACCAAGTTTTCATACGAAGGAGGTGACGCTCGTCACCAATACTGGTAACGCTCGTCACCAAATTCTGAACTTGGCTGCGATTTGTGCAAGCTTGAAGACAACTTTTGAAGAGCATGTTTATGGTTTGGATGATCCAAAGAGGCCCTGGTATGCTGATATTGCCAACTACCTTGCTGCAGAGGATGAACCACATGACTTAAACGATTATGCTAAGAAGAAGTTCTTGAGAGAACTTAGGAGATTCTATTGGGATGAGCCATATCTCTACAAGCATTATGCTGATGGGATTTACAGAATATGCATAACAGAAGAAGAAGTGCAGAACGTTCTCTTTCACTGTCATGGGTCAGAGTATGCTGGAAAGATCAGCAGGAGACATGAGATACCACAGAACTTCATTTTTGAAGTAGAAGTCTTTGATTATTGGGGTATTGACTTCATGGGACCTTTTCCCTCATCTTATGGGAATAGATATATTCTTGTTGCTGTTGATTATGTATCTAAGTGGGTAGAGGCGTTGGCTACTCCTACTAATGATGCTGCAGTAGTTTTGAAGCTGTTTAAGACCATTATCTTCCCCAGATTTTGTGTCTCGCGGATTGTTATAAGTGATGGTGTTTCTCACTTTGTTAACAAAGTTTTCGACAAGCTGCTGAAGAAGTATGGTGTACAGCACAGAGTGGCCACGCCCTATCACCCCCAAACTAGTGGACAAGTTGAGGTTTCCAACAGGCAGATCAAGCAGATTCTGGAGAAGACAGTTGGAAAGTCTTCTGAAACTTAGATAACCAACTTGAATTTTGTTTGCTTACTTTTATTTATCATTCGCATTACATACATTACATTCTGCTTATCTTAATTCGAACGTACATTCGATAGTGTAGTTTGCATTACTCCTTTGGGGTTCAATGCCCCTTGTACTACAACTGCTTTTGCTGTGCAGTTGCAGTAGTTTTATTTGGGTAAAACCTGAGCCCTATCAGTGACGAGCGTCACCCGTCGATTTTCAGCAAAAATTTCTTCATCTTCATACTCTTCAAGTCCCACGAAACTTCTTGCGCTCAAATCCTTCTGCAACACTGGTTGCAGGTTCTTTCCACTACTCAATGTGATGACATTCATATGGTGTTTGGGATTAGCATCAGTTCTTCCTGGAAGAAATCCTTCTTGCCTCTGAACAGTTCATGCAGTTTGGGCAACTTGAACATCCAGTTTCTTCATATGAGAGTTCATACTCTCAATTTTTCCATTCAAGTCCTGATAGAGCGAATCTATCTTGCCATTGAAGTCCACTGTCAGCTTCTGCTGTCCTTCTAGAATCTGTTCCAGCATAGCTTCCATCTTGTTCCCTTGTGAAGGTGCAGGTTGGTCGGAAGAAGAACCATAGTTCCTCTTGAAATTTCCACTGTTCTGGAATGATTTCTGGTACTCTGTCTTCTGGAATGGAGGCTTAGGTGTGTAACCAGGCGTGCTCTGACTTCTTGTAAAGGCACTCTTCCGATTGTTGTTGTTGTAGCCTCTGTTCCACTGCTGATTTCCATTCCTTTGACCCTGAAAATCTCCAGAATTGATGAAATTCACATCTTCCTGCTCAATCTCTTCTGGACTTTCGAAAGTCACCACTTCTGCAGCAAAATGAACTGACTTCTTCACCACCAAGAGGCTGTGCATACTGTCCAGCTTAGCCTTAACTACAGCAATCTGATTTCCATCATCCAAACCAGCTTGTTTCATCCTCTGAAAATCTGCATTCTTGGTGCTGTTGCTGCAAACCAAATTCTCAATCAACCTGATTGCTTCTTCTGGTCTGTTGGTGTTGAAGTTTCTAGCACTAGCTGCATCCAGCACCATCTGGTATTTCTAGACAATGCCTCTGAAGAAGATCCCATGTAGTTGCACATGACTGAAACCATGATGAGGACAGTCCCTTTGATAAGACTTGAATCTTATCCAAGAAGCCTTAAAAGCTTCAGTAGGACCTTGTGTAAAAGATGCAATTTTCGTCCTCATGTCTTCTGATCTGGCATCATCATAGAAGTTGTTCAGGAAAGCATTCTTAGTGTCTTCCCAAGTGGTCAGTGAAGAAGGTTCCAGTTGCTTCAGCCAATATGCATGCTTCAGCCAATATGCAGTCTCTCCTCCAAGAGAGTAAGGGAAAAGCTTGCAAAACAGGAAGTCATTGCCAACACCATTAGCTTTGACACTTGAAACTACATCCTCAAAACTCTCAATGTGATCCATAGGATGCTCATGAGGTAAGCCATGGAAAGGATGCTGTCCCACCAATTGATAATAAACAGGCTTGAGCTCAAAATCATTCCTCTGGAAGGTAAGAGGGCGGATTGCAGCTCTGTTGGCATAGAACTGATCAGGTCTGTTGTAGTCTCCTAAAGTCCTCTGAACAAAACGTCCAGCAGCGTTATTGACAGCAACAGGGACTCCAGCGTCTTCTGCTACTTGTTGAACCTGCTGTTCAACAATGACATTCCCATTTTGATCAATCCTCTGTCCATCTTCGTTCCTCTTGTTTCCTTTTCTGTCAACTAAGTGACCTTCTGCATCTTCAACCAGGATCAGTGGAGCAACCATTTTAGACTGTTTCTTAGTTTTCCTGATGGTCCTCGTCAATGCCTGAGGTCAAAAGCTCCTTCTCTTTGTTGCTTCTGGTACAGCGATTAGGCATACACCTAAAACCAACACAAAGAAAAGAAACTGAAAGTTAGTAAACAAATTAAAACTTAGACAAAATCCTAAAACTAAAAATCGATAGGTGGCTATTACTCCCCGACAATGGCGCCAAAAACTTGATAGGGCTCAGATTTTACCCAAATAAAACTACTGCAAGTGCACAGCAAAGCAGTTGTAGTACAAGGGGTATCGAAACCCAAAGGAGTAATGCAAACTACACTATCAAATGTAGGTTCGGATTAAGCTAAGCAGTATGCGATGTATGTAATGCGAATGATGAAATAGAAGTAAGCAAACGAATATTAGTGTTTGATCTAAGTTCGAAAAGACTAAAAGCGCTAAGTCAGGACAGTTCGCAGGTTGAATCCGAGAATGTAGAATGCATGAAATCAGGAATTATTAAGGACCGTTTTGAACATGAATCACTAATGTATAGCTAATCAATTCTTAATGCAGAAGTTAACTATGTCTAAATCACAGAGTTTCAAATCTCTTTGCAAATCCTAATAATCTAAACGTGTAATATGACCAAATTCAATTGTTCACAAAACTTATAAGCCAAATCTCTTTGCACTAAGTTGTTTTGCTCATCAAATACTAGTTCATGTTATCAATAATGCTCTCACATGTATTTAACAACCTATGCTTTTCGGATTTCTAGATGATGTGTCTAAGAAATTCGATTTTAAAGCAAGCAGAGATGAAAAACCAAAAGATATTCCTAACAGGTAACGATTCTACAAACTCGTCATCAACCTTTGAAAAAGTCCTAACTTAACTAGCAGATTACTCAGACATGATCATGAAATCACAAAACATAACTAAATAAATTGCATTAAGAGATTCGAAATCTTCTCCAAAAAGAGTACAGGATCTGTCTCCCCAAAAGCTCTCAATAAAATCCTCTCTAAAAACTCTCTGAATTCTCAAAACTACGATACAAATCAACAATGGTTGAAAAACCTATAAATAGAGGCTAAACAACAATCTGGGCCTTTTTGCAAATATTTGAACTTCTGGGGTAATTCTGCAAATAATCTTCATACTTTTAATAAATAAGCCACGCTCCTTCCTTTGTGGGTGACGAGCATCACCCAAATGCATACTTTGAAGATGCAATATTTTTGTAGAGCTGCATAAACAAAACCTGCAAGAGAAAAGGAAATCAGTTAGAAGGATCAAAGCTTGTAAGCTTAAGGGAAAAAGAAAAATCAACAAAGAAAAGGAAATCACAAGATAATAACAAAAAGGAAATTGTTCTTATCTTAGGATTAGGAAATTGTAAAAGTCATTGAGTCTATGGTTATAAATAGATGTTCATGGCTTCTTTAGAAAATTAGAGATTAAGAATTTGAGTTTTCTAAAGCTAAAGGTGTTTTGGGTTTTCTTGTAAGAGAATTCAATTAAGGGGAGATTAGATTTTCTTTGAGAGAGAGACTTGTAAGTTCTCTAACATTGGTTTCTTGTAAGTTACCTTTGGGTTAATTCTAATTGACAACTTGTTTGAGAAATCTCTGTGTTAAATACTATCTCTAGAAGTTCTTGCTTTTTCAATTGGTATCAGAGCAGGAACCTGCACTTATTTTCGGGTGTGATCCTGCGACAAGATAGAGAATTCTAGAGAAGTTGTGCTGGTGAAACAGACGGTGCTGAACAAGGCAACATACGGATGGTGGAAATCAAAGATGACAGCAACGATTAAAAGTATTGATAAAGATGCATGGACTGCAGTTGAAGAAGGATGGTCACCTCCGACAAAAGTGGACAAAGAAGGCAACACAATTCCAAAACCTAAAACTGAATGGACCGTATCAGATAAATTGCAAGCAAAGTGGAATTCAAAAGCCCTATGTGAAATCTTCAAATCTGTGGAAATCAAGCAATTTGAATTAATTCAAAGCTGCAAATCTGCAAAAGTTGCTTGGGAGATTTTGCAAAGTGTGTTTGAGGGAACCGAGACAGTTAAAAGGAGTCGACTTGATCTACTTGCTTCTAAATTCGAAAATTTAAGAATGGAAGAGCATGAGACCGTTGAAGAATTCAGTGCTAAGATGTGTGCTATTGCGAATGAAGCTGAAGTACTAGGAAAGAAATACAAAGATAGCAAGCTTGTCAAAAAACTCCTAAGATGTCTTCCCTCTAAATTCGCTGCTCAAAAGACATCTATGAGGGTCTCACTAAACACAGATACTCTTAAATTTGAAGATGCTGTAGGGATGATTGAAGCATATGAGATGGAGTTAGCTGCTGAAGAGCCAAACAAAACCAAAAGCATTGCACTTGCTGTCACAGAAGAAAAGAAAGCAGAGAATCTTGAGGAGACATTAGCAATGTTAGTCAAGAAATTTACAAGAGGTCTAAGAAAAGAGCAAGGAAACAAGCGATTTGGATCAAATTCTAAAACATTCGAAACTGAGAAAAGCAGCAAAAAATCTGATTTTCAGTGCTTTGAATGCAAAGGATATGGACATCTGAAATCTGAGTGTCCAACTGCAAAAAAAAGGGAGATAAAGTACTTTAAATGCAAAGGGTTTGGTCACACTCAGATGGAATGTGTAAATAACCAGAAAGCTAGAGGAGAACGTTCATTCATTGGAATAGAAGATAGTGATTCTGAGGAAGATGAAAGTGAAGAAGATTTGAGTAACTTTGTTGCATTTATTGGAGAAAGTGATGACATTGAAGAAGATGAAGCCTTTAAAGACGAAAAAGAAGCTGAGAATAGAAACAGAGATGACAGGGAAGAGTATGACTCAACAGATGATGAAAACGAAGTTGAGATGAAACCTGAGTACAAAGAAATCTGTGACACCTTGATCAAAGTAACTAAAGAGAACGTTATCTTAATCAGAGAAAAGAGTAGTCTTAAAGCAATGGTGGACAGGTTGGAATTTGAGCTAATTGAAGAACGAAAGAAGTCACAACAAGTACAGATGGATCTTGATGAAAAACTTAAACAAATCAGAATGCTCAACTCAGGAACCAAAGAACTTGATAAGATTTTAACAGTAGGAAGGACTGAAAAAACGCATACAGGACTAGGATATCAAGGAACAACTCTATATAGCAAACCTATGTTTGTAAGTGGAGGAAGACACGAAGATGAAGCATGTTCATTCGAAAAGAACAATCATCATACTCAAGTTCAAAAACAACATTCATCTCAGTTTCAACAATCAAGAAGATCAGGTTGCTATTACTGTGGCAAGTATGGGCATATCAAAGCTCAATGTTATAAACTTCAAGAGAGAATAGAGAAACTGTGGAGACAAAGGAAATTTACCTGGAATAGATGGGGAAATCAGTTCTGGGTAAAGTCAAGAGATCTTTATGGAAATTCCTATTCTTGCAGACAAGAGAATAATCTTCGGTGCAACGCTGCAATCATATCCGAAAATTGTCCCTACATGAGTACAGAAGACATATCAGAAGAAGAAAAAGAGCTACTATGGGATCAAATTCCTATATCAGATTCTGAAGATGAGGAAGAATTAGAATTCAACATTTCTAATGCATTGATGGCTATAGAAGAAGAAGAAACTGGTGAATGGTATTTTGATAGTGGATGCTCACGACATATGACAGGAAGAAAAGAATGCTTATCTGAATTCAAGGATATTACCAAAGGCAAAGTTACATTTGGTGATGGTGTTAAAGGAGGCATTAAAGGAAAAGGCGTGACACAAGGTTTTGATCAACCAGCCTTGACAAACGTGTATTTTTGAAGGATTAAAAGCAAACCTGATTAGTGTAGGTCAGCTATGTGATCAAGGACTCAGAGTGCTTTTCACCAGATCTGATTGTTCTGCTTTAGATGACGCAGGAAGAAGTGTTTTAAGAGGGTTGAGAGCTGGAAACAACTGCTATATGTGGCGATCCTCTGATAAGTGTATGAATGCAAGAGATGACCTGCAGTTATGGCACCAAAAGTTAGGACATATGAATGTGAGAAACTTGAGAACGCTGGTCAACCATGAAGTGATAAGAGGAGTTCCAAAACTGAAGGATGATGGAAAGCTTGTTTGTGCTGCTTGCAATATGGGAAAACAAGTAAAAGTTCAGCATAAAAAGGTTCAAGATGTGCAATCTAAATCTGTTCTAGATCTTATTCACATGGACCTTATGGGGCCAATGCAAGTGGAAAGCATAGCTGGGAAGAAGTATGTTTTTGTACTTGTAGATGACTTCTCGCGATTTACATGGGTAAGATTTATTAGAGAAAAGTCTGAGACAATGGAGAGCTTCAAAATTTGGGCACTTCAATTAATAAACGAAAGAGGAAGAAGCATTAAACAGATTCGTAGTGATCATGGAGGAGAATTCCAGAATGACACTATGGTTAAATTCTGTGAAAATCAAGGAATTATGCATCAGTTTTCAGCTCCAAGGACTCCTCAACAAAATGGTGTAGTTGAGCGCAAAAACAGAACTCTTCAAGAAATGGCTCGAGCAATGATTCATGGGAACAACATAGCTAACAGATTTTGGGCAGAAGCAATAAACACAGCTTGTTATATCATAAACAGAGTCTATGTCAGAAGAGGAACAGCTAAAACACCCTATGAGTTGTTGAAAGGGAAGACACCTACTGTTCACTATTTTCACATATTCGGGTGTGTATGCTATATCATGAACGATAAAGACCAGCTGGGAAAATTTGACTCTAGAAGTGATGAAGGAATCTTCTTGGGGTATTCTAGAAACAGCACAGCATACAGAGTTTTTAACAGAAGAACTCGAAAGATAGAAGAATCAATGAATGTTGTCTTTGATGATTTCTCACTTGCTAAAGAAGTGGTGCAAGACTCTAGTGAAGAAAATTCAAGTCAACAATCTCAAGAGTCTAAATCAAATTCACAGCAAGAGAGTTCAAAGGATTCACAGCTTAAGAGTTCAAAGGATTCAAAGCCTCAAAGTTCAAAGGATGAGAATTTACCAAAAGAAGTTAAGGATGACACAGATAATGAAGAAGGCATTGATGACAATGATGGTTCTACTATAAGTCAGGTGATTAAAGTACCAAAAAATCATTCTGCTGCTCAGATTATTGGAGATCCAAGTGATGGACGTCATACTAGAGGTGCCAAGCTAGATTTCAAGAAACCAGTATATGGTGATGCTAAAAAAGTGATTCATTTTGCTTGTTTTGTATCTACCATCGAGCCTAAGAATCACAAAGAAGCACTTAGTGATGATTTCTGGATATTAGCTATGGAAGAAGAGTTAGAACAATTTATTAGAAACGCTGTTTGGGAACTAATTCCAAGACCACTAGATGTGAACGTTGTGGGGACAAAGTGGATTTTTAAAATTAAGACTGATGAAGAAGGAGTTGTCGTGAGAAACAAAGCACGTCTTGTAGCTCAAGGCTATTCACAAGAGGAAGGTATTGATTTCGATGAAACTTTTGCTCCAGTGGCTCGCTTAGAATCAATTTGTTTTCTGTTGGGAATGGCGTGCAACTTGGGTTTTAAGCTTCATCAAATGGATGTTAAAAGTGCATTTTTAAATGGAATTCTACAAGAAGAAGTATATGTGGAACAACCAAAGGGTTTTGAGGACTCTCAACATCCGGAGCATGTTTACAAATTACACAAAGCCTTGTATGGCTTAAAGCAAGCTCCAAGGGCATGGTATGAAAGACTCACTGGATTTCTGTTAGAAGGAGGATTTGTAAGAGGAAGTGTTGACAAAACACTGTTTATTCTTGAAGATGGAGAAGATCTAATGCTGGTACAAATCTACGTAGATGATATAATCTTTGGAAGTACTTCACAGAATCTTGTGGATAAGTTTGTGAAGAATATGACAAGTGAATTCGAGATGAGTTTAGATGGCGAGCTCAAGTACTTTCTCGGTTTGCAGATTATTCAAACAGAAGAAGGGATTTCTTTATCTCAAAGTACTTATGCTAAAAATCTATTCAACCGATTTGGTCTTGATTCAAGCAAAGCAGCGAGAACTCCAATGAGCACTACAGCGAAGTTATCTAAGGATCTTGCCGGAGAAGATGTGGACGAAAAGCTTTACAGAGGGATGATTGGGAGTCTACTTTATCTTACAGCAAGTGGACCAAATTTGTGCTTAAGTGTTGGCCTATGTGCCCGTTATCAAGCAAAACCAAAACTATCTCACCTACATGCTGTGAAAAGAATCATCAAATATGTTAGAGGCACATTAAACTATGGTTTGCTCTATTCACGGGAGACAAACTGTAATCTTGCCGGCTATTGTGATGCAGATTGGGCAGGGTGTATGGATGACAGAAAAAGTACGAGTGGAGGCTGTTTTTTCTTAGGAAATAATCTAACTTCGTGGCATAGTAGGAAACAGAATTGTGTTTCGTTGTCTACAGCAGAAGCTGAATACATAGCTATGGGAAGTTGTTGTACTTAATTACTTTGGATGAGACAAATGGCTGAAGATTATGGAATTAAATCACGTCCCTTCCTAGTTCGATGTGACAACAAAAGTGCTATTGATATATCTAAGAATCCAGTTCAGCATTCAAGAACAAAGCACATTGATATAAGACATCACTTCATCAGAGAGTTAGTTGAGAATAAAGAAGTGGTGATTGAGCATGTTGGAACAAATTTTCAACTTGCAGATTTATTTACAAAACCTCTAGATTTCAATCAGTTTGTCAACTTAAGGCAAGCTATTGGTGTTTGTGAAATCTGATCTTAGCAGAAGAAGATGAGCTGAATAGAAAAGAAACTGACTCAGGAGAAATTGTATTTGGAGTTAGTCTACAGAAAGATGTCGTGCTTTTGGAGAAGAATTTTTTTTAAAAAAAATAAAAATAAAAAAAATAAAAAAAATGTAAAAAAAAAAAAATGTTTTCAATGATCGTGTATCAGTTTTAGATGAAGATTTGATGTTTCAAAGATTTTCAGAAAAGCAGGAATCAAGTTGATGTTCTAAGAGAAGCAGTACCTGGGCATAAAGCTATCGCTTACGGATGGAACAGCTTCAGAATCCATACAAGCCAGAATCAACATGGTAAGAAGAAACAGATGAGCTCCAGAGTTTATTCAAGCCAGCTCCAGAATTTTGGCTCTCGCAAAAAAAAAAAAAAAAAAAAAACAACAAGAAACAGGACAATGGAAGTGCATCAACAATAGGAATAGCTGCACAAAATTAATTTGGTTTTCAGAGGTCTCAGAATTTTCGGAAGATACAAAGACATCGGAGTTGCTTCAAATCACAAGGGGTGTACCTGAATTTATCGGAGTAGTCATGGCAGTTCAACGGAGAAGAAGACCCAAAACTACGGTTATTGTTGATCTTTGTGGGCGAATGACAAAAGGCAGAGAATCCGCAGGAAGCAAGCTATTGAATCCGCCTAGTTGGTGCTAATTGTGCAACAAGAGAATCAGAGGCAAAATAGAGAAATTGGTGTGAGAACAATTGGGGCAATAATGGTGAAAACTAGAGATTTGGAGATTGAAAAAGTTATCTTACAATGATGCAGATATTGACATCGGGACAGTGAAAGCTCACAAATGGATCATCAGAAAAGCTGCGACAACGGAGAAGAAATTTTTTTTCGGGTTGGGATTTCATGTCTCAGAAATTTCAGAAGCTACAGAGATGATACAAGTCAAAATCGGTTACCTAAAATAACCAAAGAAAGAGAAGAGCCATCGAAGAAGATAACCCAAGGCAGTGATGGTGGTTGGTAAGTTTGAGAAAGGGGCTTCACGATTTAGGATTCAAAGACTTCAGTAATGTAGGCCGAGAGCTCTGATAGGGATTTTCCATGGAAATTTCGCCAGAAACTGCAAATATTCCGGTGAATCATAAATTTATTTTGTGAAAGAAAGCTTGGAAGAGAATCGTGAATCTCACTCACCTTGAGCTCAAGGTCGAGTGTCTGGAGGAAATCATGGCTGGAGAGCTTGACGGTGATCATAATTGTTTCTGGGTGGTGTTGATCTCGTCGATGCCGTGATACGATAAGGGGAAGAAGAAGCTTCTGGTTTTAGTTGGTTCTATCCAAAAGTTGGGTTTTAAGTGGGCTTCAGTTAAAACAGTTGGACTTCAGTTACAAATTTGGCGTTGGTAATTAGTTGGGCTTCAATTATTTCAGCCCATTTGGTAACAACAAAGCTAAACGTATGATCAAAAAAGTCTTGGTGTTTGAGAAAGTCTCGGTAGATTGAGAAAGTTTTTAACTCATTTATGCATCCAAGCAGGGGGAGAAAGTTCAATCCAAAAATTGAGTCTGGTGTTTGGAGATTTTAGCATTAAGGGGGAGCTTAAAAATATTTTCAGCCTAAAGGAGATTGTTTTCTTCATAAGGCTTGGAAGATTCAAAATGAGTTAAAAAGGGGGAGATTGAAGATGCAATATTTTTGTAGAGCTGCATAAACAAAACCTGCAAGAGAAAAGGAAATCAATTAGAAGGATCAAAGCTTGTAAGCTTAAGGGAAAAAGGAAAATCAACAAATAAAAGGAAATCACAAGATAATAACAAAAAGGAAATTGTTCTTATCTTAGGATTAGGAAATTGTAAAAGTCATTGAGTCTATGGTTATAAATAGATGTTCATGGCTTCTTTAGAAAATTAGAGATTAAGAATTTGAGTTTTCTAAAGCTAAAGGTGTTTTGGGTTTTCTTGTAAGAGAATTCAATTAAGGGGAGATTAGATTTTCTTTGAGAGAGAGACTTGTAAGTTCTCTAACATTGGTTTCTTGTAAGTTACCTTTGGGTTAATTCTAATTGACAACTTGTTTGAGAAATCTCTGTGTTAAATACTATCTCTAGAAGTTCTTGCTTTTTCATACTTTTCTTCTTCGAGCTAGACACTTCGTGGCTTCAACTTGCAATGCTCCAAAAAGCTACAATATCCCCAATTATGCTCTAGATATGCTATAACCTGCAAAGACTCTACTAGGACTCTAAAAAGACCAAAATGACTTATATCATGATTAAAAACCATAAAAATCATGATATATCAATTTTCTTGGTTGATTGAAAGGAAAATTACAATAAAATAAGAGATGAGCTTATATTGATGCTCAGTACAACGTCCATATTCTAAACTAGGAATGAATTCATAAAATTAATACAAAAACTAGTTGTTGGGGCCTTAAAGAGAGAAATGACCAAAATAAGGTAATAAAAAGTTGTGTTTGATTCTTGAGAGCTTTGGCCTGAATGTGTGATGTCTTGGGACGTGTAGGATCATTAAATCCAAACTGAAATCTCGTGTAAATAGTCTTTGGCGTGAGTCTTGCTTGTCATCTGGTGAGAAAGGAAGGGAACGTTGGTGAATGAATGATCCAAGTGTGAACATATCCGGATAAGAAAAGTATGAAAGAGCAAGGATTCGCCTAATCCTCTGGATGCTGGAGCATGGTAAGACGATCTGGGTAGCTTCTAGATGATTAATAAAGTCTCCTGGTCGACAAAGTCTTCTTAGTAAATGAATAATTCCGAGAGCTTCCAAATAAGGCAGGTTGAACATCATCCGGTTTAGAAGTTGCATAACTTTTAAACCGTAATGAATTTTGGCTTGAATCCAATTCTCCTCGATTCTATGATGAGTTACCTTTCCAAAAAAAATTCGGTTTGTAGCTTACGTTTTCCTGGTTCAGTGGGAAACCTCCTATAACCGCTCGCATATCCAATATGGGTAAGCTCCGATTCACCCGATTTTGAACATGAATAACTCCTTCGTTTGAATTCTGATTGGTATGAATCAAATTCGCATCGGTTCTCTAATGAGTTAAGTTTCCAAAACATCCAGTTTTGTGCCTTGATTGGTCGTCATTTCTCCTTTACCCTTGACTAGACCATCATGTCCATTGATCCTCTGCTTCAAGGTTGATGGTATTCTTGATATTGTATCTGAGCAAAAGGATCAGAAAAAGCATGCCGGACAGCGGGCTATCCAGCCAGGCGACCATCGGTTCGGTGAGTTGTATTTCGAGCCAATCCAGTCTAACTCCGTAATTTGTCATTATTTCCGACCCGAATACAATCTCGTAAATGAGACTAAATAAATTTCTAAGTTTCGTGTCCTATACGCAAAATAAATTTTTTGTTTAAAAAAGTTATGGAAATAAAAATAAAATCTGTATGTACACGAAACATTGTTTTAATATTTTTTTTTTAATATATGTTTTGGCCAAACTATGTTGTATCTTATATGTTAACCGAGTCAAAAAAAATGTGATAGTTAAATTAACACCGTTAAAATAAGCCCAACTTAATAAATTCAGATAGGAATTGAACTAAATATATCATCGAGGTATGAATTAGCACTAAACTAAAGTTTGTGTATGAATTGGCTTTTTTCGTAGTCTTGACATATAGAAAAACCTAAAGTCCTAAAATAAACAAATAGAGAGTATACCAACAAGTTTGGAGAATCCATACGTTTTTTATAAATATTTTAATATTTTATATAAGATAAATACTTATTTGGATGATATTATATCAAGTATTTTAAAATTTATATTTTGTTTCTTTGGCAAAAAGAAATCTTATTATATACAGTTTAAATTTCAAAGTAAATAATTAACATAATCATAAAACATGATGGTTTAATAGATTAGGTTTTGATATGTGTTATAATTAAAATTATATTAGTAAATAAAATTTTAATTTAGAAAATTAAAGAATTGAATAATAGTTATAAAAAGAAAAAAATTTAGATACATATATACGTTAAGTAAGAAAAAGAAAAACAAAAAAAATTATTTATAGTTTATAAAAATATATTGATTTTTTATATAAAGCTTTATGTTTCAATTTTTTTAATTACTATCATAATTGTAACACATGGTAAAATTTATCGATCATATTTAACTCTTTGTTTCATAATGTAAATTGTTTTGCCAAAAAATATATAAAATTAAGAAATTATTATTATATATTGATAGCATGATAAACTACTAAGCAGATTTTAACATATTCATGTCATTGCAGCCTGTAAGGTATCAAAAATACAGTAAATCACTTAAGTCAAGCTAGATTCAAAATGGCAGTTGTGAACAAAACTAACAAGTCTAAAGACTGAACTAAGCAAAGCAAGGAATTCAGATATATGAAATAAGGATCTAAGATGGAGGTTATTGATTAAGAGGGGATTAGAACCTAACTAGTGATGCTTCAAAACCATTCACACAATGCTATCTTCTAGGCATAAGATTAATAAGTATAACTAGCTCAATTCCTTGACACGAATCACTTTGGTAAGCACACATTCAAGATAAATCCCTTTACTTAAACACATGATAAGCACTTGGCTGACTTGACGAGCATATCGTCTATGTATACTTCCATCGTCTTCCCAAGCTGATCGGCGAACATCTTAGTGGCAAGGCGTTGATAGGTGGCTCCTGCGTTTTATAGGTCGAAAGGCATGACCTTGTAGCAATTAGTTCCCCGGTCTGTGATGAATGCGGTTTTCTCGCTATCGTCCGGATTCATAAGAATTTGGTTGTATCCTGAAAATGCATCCATGAAGGAGAGAAGTTCATTGCCTGCGGTCGTCTCGACTAGCAGATCGATTCGAGGAAGAGGAAAACTGTCTTTGGGACAAGCTTTGTTAAGATCTGTGAAGTCTACACAGACTTGCAACTTCCCGTTCTTCTCTTGACCACCACTGGGTTGCAAGCCATTCCGGATACTTGACTTCGGCGATTGATCCGGCCTTCAACAGCTTATCCACCTCATCATGTACGGGTTGTGCCCGCTCAGGTCCCAATTTTTGTCGCTTCTGTTTGATCGGCTTAAAAGTGGGATCGACGTTTAGTTCGTGATCAGTGATGCCTTTCATGTCGACCATCGACCATGCCAACGTTCCGACATTCTCCCCAAGGAAAGCAATCAGCTGGACCTGTATACTTGGCAGAAGTTATGTGCCGATGCTGACACAACGCTCATAATGAGCACCATCGATGTTGACTTGAGTAACGAGATCGCTCTTCGGCTTCTCGTGATGCACTATTCGTGGATCAAAGTCATTACTGTTGCCGATAACGAACGTAGATACGCTACGGATGCGCTGTTTGTTGATGTAACAATGCCGAGATACCGTCTGGTCACCGCAGATGGGGAAGTTGCGGCCTCTGATTGGCATCTTTATGCATTGTTGATAGGGAGATGGGACGGCTCGCATGGCGTTCAGCCAAGGTGTTCCCAGGATGGCATTGTAGATTGCAGGTCGATCAATAACTTCGAATTTGAGTGTAACAGATTACCTCCGATGGTGACGGGTATCGTTACACTGCCGATCGTCAAGAATGAATCTCCGGCTCATCCGGTGAGAAGCGATGGTGTGCTCTTGATGTCTCTTTCGGTGATGCTCATCTTTCGTAATGTGTCCATTAAGATCTTGGAAACATCGTCTTCTTCGATGATAGGGCTCCGGTTTTACCCAAATAAAAACTACTGCAAGTGCACAGCAAAGCAGTCGTAGTATAAGGGGTATCGAATCCCAAAGGAGTATGTAAACTACACTAGCGATTTTAGATTCAGATTAAGCTAAGCAATGAATAGTGTATGTAATGCAAAATAACAAAATAAAAGTTAGCAGGCGAAATTTGTTTTATCTAAGACTCAAAAAACTAAAAACGCTAAGTCAAGACAATTCGCAGGTTGAATCCGAGAATGTAGAATGCATGAAATCAGGAATGATTAAGAACCGTCTTGAACATGAATCACAAATATATAACTAATCAATTCTCATTGCAGAAGTTATCTATGTATAAATTACAGAGTTTCAAATCTCTTTGCAAACCCTAACAATCTGAACATGCAGTAATGATCAGGTTCAATTGTTCACAAAACTCCTAAGCCGAATCTCTTTGCACTAAGTTGTTTTGCCCATCTAATGCCAGATCAGGTTATGAATAATGCTCTCACATCTATTAAAAAACCTATAATTTTCGGATTTATAGATGATGTGTCTAAGGAATCGATTTTCAAGCAAGCAGAGATGAAGAACCAAAAGATATTCTTAATAGATAGCGATTTCTACAAACTCTTCATCAACCTTTGAAAAGCCCTAACTTAACTAGAAAATTACTTAGACATGATCATGGAAACAGAAAACATGGCTGAATAAAATTGCATTGAAAGAATAGAATAAAAAGATAAAAAGGTTCAAAATCTTCTCCAAAAAGAGTACAAGATCTATCTCCCCAAATGCTATAAATAAAATCCTCTCTAAAGCTCTCTGTATTCTTAAAATCTAAGATCCAAAACCAACAATCGCTGAAAACCTAATATATTCAAGCTATAACACGATCTGGGGCCTTCTTGCAAATACTGGAACTTCTGGGCCAATTCTGTAAATAATCTTTAATCTTTTAATAAATCAGCCACGAGCCTTCCTCTACGGTGACGAGCGTCACCATAGGTGGTGACAAGCGTCACCCAAATCCATACTTTCTTTTCCGAGTTGCAAACTTTGTTGCTTCATCTTGCATTGCTCCAAAAGACTTCAATATCTCCAATTATTCTCCAGACATGCTATAACCTGCAAAGACTCTATTAGGACTCTAAAACGACCAAAAAGACTCAATAAAAAGGACTTATACCGTGGTTAAAAACCATAAAAGCCATGATATATCAACTCCCCCAGACTTAGCTTTTGCTTGCCCTCAAGCAAATATCAGACAGAGAACAGGGTCGAGGTTTGAAAACAATAATCAGTCAGCTAAACATCATGAACACCACATTAGTTAACACTTTCGAATCCACATACCGCAGAGTCAACACAAGATCAAATTTCAGTCTAATCATCACAAGCTTAGCAAATCTCTCAAATCCAATCCAAATCCCTTCAAGAAATCCGAAATCTCTGATGTCTCATCAAAGTTTTATCATCTCAATCATTAACAGATTATTTTCCCTTCCCAAACAACTGAACAAAGCAATCTCAACACAGCTCTCTTATTTTCTCTTTCCTTGATCTTTTTCTTTCTGATTTTTTCGATTTTTCAACTCTTTTTCTCATTTTTTTATAGTCTAAGATATGTTGCTACTCAATACTTGTGTTCCTTGTGAGGAGACAGGTTCTTGAGTGTATTCATTACTGTTGTTCCTTGTGACGGGAGAGGGTCATGAATGCACCATTCTTTTGACTCAAACTTTTAAAAACTGCATCAGGGAAGATCAAAGAGAGACTGCATCTAAACATACTCGTCAGTGTTGAAAGAGAGAATCAAGATCAATGAGAATCAAGCCTCAAGATAAGAAGTTTAAAGTTCATTAAGATGGAGCTAACAACAAATTTTTCCAGATTCTCTATGAACCTAAACCTTCATTGCTAGAATGATCTACCTTTTATTTTCAACTTAATAAGACTTGTAATCAACCACTGTGGCAATGGTTCTTATAAGCATAAACGTCCTATGGTTAGTTCCAAGAAAATTTGACAATTTCAAAATTTTGACTCTATAAAAACAGGTTTTTTTACTCAACTTTGAGACTCTAGACACATGACACAAAGCACACAACGTCAGTAACCACCTCCCCCAGAATTAAACAACACTGTCCCCAGTGTTATTAAGCCAAGAGTTGGTCAAAAAGAAGCATGTGAATGTGTTAAACCAAGGTGGAAAAGTGGTACCTCGCGAAGGATCGGGTGACGAGCGTCACCAGCTTGGTGACGATTGTCACCATCTCTGATACTTCAGAATCATCATGTTGAATGCTTAAACGATATGCAATCATGTGTACTCCGAAGTTAGACTGTTAGAGCACTCAGAACCCACATCAAAAACATCCAAACAAAGCATAACCCATGGTTTTATAAGTTCACAAGACATCCTCAAAGCAAACTGAACAAACTTACTCTTCTTTTTTTCGGTTTTTCTTATGTTTTTCGGTTTTTTTTTAGCTATGTAATAGAAAACGAAACTAAATACAAGAAAACTTACCAGTGGGTTGCCTCCCACTAAGCTCTTGTTTAACGTCATTAGCTCGACTTTGATTGCTGTTCAGACAGCTGGTGGAGCAGAAGGTGGCATTGAACGCCTTGGAGAAGAATGTCTCCTCATCCATGGTGGTTTATAAGCAGTAGATGCATGAACTCTTCCAAGGAAGTGAGGAACATCAGTAGGGCGGGTTTGCCTGTGAGTGGGATACTTCTTTTTCCTGCAGAATCATCAAAAGAACCACCAAGCTTTCTACGAGAATCTCGTTGCTTGCATAAGTGTGAAGCAACTTTTGCAACTTTTAAGTTTTTATTGATGAGATTAGGAGGTTTGGAATTGGTTCCAGGAAGCGCATACCTTTGCTTAGTTACAGGTTTCTGGGTTGTGGAATCATGAATTTTCGGTTTGGCAACATAAGACGGACTTGTAGCTGAAAGATCATATCGCTCCTTTGTGTCCAGGTTGGTGACGAGCGTCACCAGGTCAGTGACGGTCTTCACTGACCCTGCAGTTCGAGTTTCTGTAGTTTTTTCTGAAATCCAGCTCTGCAAGTCTTGCCTCCATCACAAACTCGTCCTCATCCAGCAACTTGGCATTCATTAGACCCTCTTTTGCAAGCCTAGTGTTGAAGATATCATCTTCACTCCAATCCTCAAACCCAACAGCTTTTTCAGAAGTTTTAGATATTGCCCCTTCAATAGCCATCTTGTTCACTTGTTCATAAGCATCTGATTCAGTGACATATCCAGCAGTAGTGTCTTCTGAATGCTCCATGACTGTCTCTTCATCCCTTGAAGTCCTTACAGAAAAGGTCTGACCATCAATGGTAGAACTCCCTCTTAACTTATCCATGTCCTAGTTCGTGCCAACATCACCCAAATCAGCCTATATGTTCCCCTTTTTCACATCAATGATGGCGCCATCAGTAGCTAAGAATGATCTTTCCAGAATAAGATGATCTTTAGGTTTTTGAGCATATTTCAGAACCAAAAAATCTGTTGGAATTATGCAGCCTTCAATGTTAACAGGAACATCTTTAAGATACCTTCTAGGGTTCTTATAGATCTATCAGCTAGGATAAGAGAGATCCCAGCTGGCTTGAAATCAGTCATTCTAAGTCTAGCAGCAACAGAGGAAGGCATGAAGTTGATACTTGACCCTAGATCACAAAGAGAATGAAGAAAACGTCCTGCTGAGATTGAGCAATCAAGTACAAAGGTCCCTGGATCAGAAAGCTTCTCTGGAATTCTGCTTTGAATGATGACACTGACTCGTTCAGAAACAATCACCTTCTTCTTCTTCTTTGGAATTGTGCCTAAGAGAATTGCACTGATGTCTCTAGTAAGCAATGATCCTTCCTCAGGACTTACAACATTCAAACCATCCTCTTAACATACCTTCTTAATGCTGGTGAAAGCTTGACTGCATCAACAAGAGGAATCTCAAACATCAGCTTGTCTATCATAGCCTTGCATCTGGCTTCTTCTATCTCTTGTTTAGACTTCCTAGGATGCTTGGGGAATGGTGTTTTGGGTTTATATACTCGTTCCTGGCCATTATATGCAGTTACAGGCGAAATAGGTTCGTTCTGGGGTGGGTGACGACCGTCACCAGGGTGGTGACGCTCGTCACTCGTTTTCAAATGACTGTATTCATTGAGTATTTATCAAAGGTGTTACTTAAATACAAGATGATTGTATTCATTATGTATTTATCAAATATTTATGCCTCTCTATTTGAGTGTGCAGGTAATGTGATTGTCCAAGACAAGTAGTCCTGAAGGCGGACGTGGTGGCAGTGAAGAGAAGGGGTGGATTATGACTGGGTTTTGGGATTTATGTTCTGAGTTTAAGTTTCTATTTAAGTACTTGGTGTTAGTGCTTTCTGAGTTGAACCGAATCTGGTAAGTTAGTTTGTTATTGAATCCGAATTCTATTAATTTTTTTTGGAATAATTATACGATGAGAATGAATGTCTTTTGATGAATCAAACTTGTTAAAGTTTAAGAAAACCTTTTAAAAATATGCGTGTTTTGTATTATGGATGAGAGGTTAACTCGGTGAGGTTCAGGTCAGTGTAGTGATAGACGGTAGGGTCCTCACAAGTTGGTATCAGAGTAAGGTCGATTCTAGGACAGTTCGTTAGCATAGTTGGGTTAGAGTATATCCACCTTCTCACTGCCAAGTCTTGCAGTCTGTTGTTCCGAAGAGTGTGGAACTCTTGTATGGGGTTAGCTTCTGGCTAACCGGTTTTTTTGTTTAGCAGATCGCTCCGAGGAAGAGAACTACGAGAGCACAAGTGAATGGTGCTGAGGTTACTGAGAGTTCTGGAGCTGGAAATGTGGTCGGATGTTTTTAGGTACTTAAGAAGCTATAAGGAGGAAGGAGGAAGTTTGGGAATGAATCAAGAAGCTAGCCAAGCTGAGAAGGAGCAAAAAGAGCTAAGGAAGGGAGTTTCTGGTGTTCCATCGGTCAAAGCACGAAACCCATCGATCTGGCATGATTGATACAAAGCAGCAGGAGTCCATTGATCAAGCCCATCGGTCAAGGAGTGACCGATGGGAAAGCAGTGGATGCACCATCGATCAAAGCCATCGATCAAACTGGACCGATGAGAAACAGGACAAGACCATCGATCAAAGCCATCGGTCAAGGAGTGACCGATGGGAAATCAGCGGATGCACCATCGATCACTCCCATCGATTACTCTAGACCGATAGAGTCCAGTCCGAACTTGCTTCTATTTACAACTTTGTCATTATCTTAGGGCATTTGTCTTTTAGTATAAATAGGCTTGATCTAATGTTTTTAGGAGAAATTTTTGTTCTTGCTTAGTTTTCTGATTACTTTTGATCTTTGTAAGAACAAATCTATCATTTTAATCAAAGTTTTGCATTTGCCTTTTAATTTCTTCTCTAATCTACCTTTTAATCATGTTTAGCATCATTTACTCTTGTGATTTGCTGTTAACAATGGTAATTAGTGAGTAGTTCTCTTAGGGTTTTTAGATGTAGTAGATTAGTAGAATTTAGAGGCTTGATTAGGGCTTGTTAGTGGTTAATATGATTGATTTCTCTCTATTAATCTGTTCTTAAGCTAGATTTGTGTTGATCACATGAATCTAGATCTAGACTTCATTTTATGCCCACCAAGTGTTTGATGAAATGCTGATCTTGGTTAGTAGAGGATTTACTGGCCTTAGCTCAAGATATTGATTGTTTGAGGATTATTTTAACTTGAATTGAGTTGGTTATTCTTGCTTGTTGATTGTTCTAGCACTAATGAGAGTTATTTCTTGTTAGGATGATTAGCAGAGTGTTATTTGCCAAGAGATTGGACTTAACTTGCTTAATTGTGAACTCTATGTCTAGGAATCAACATTGATAGCTTGTTTGCTTGATCAGTGATGTTTGAAAGAACCTTAGTTAGCCTTTGAATTCCCAAAATTCAATAACCACATCTAGGAACTTGTTTTCTCTTATTTGAATTTCGAATTTCGCTAAGTGCTCTGTTTTATTGCTCTGATTTGTTCATTTATCATTGCTAAACTGTTCTCTTTTGAGTGTTGATTGGTGTTTGATCTCTTAGGGTGTTAGTTTTAGTTGTGTAAACAACAAATCTTCTCTGAATCAACCTGACTTAGAGTCTTCTATTTGCAACTCTGGTGTTATTTATCTTAACCCCTTGGATTGACATAAAAACCTATGCTATTGTACAACTGACTAGTACAAGCTTAGGTGATTGAACAAAGACCTAAAAAGTCTTATATCAATTTGGCGCCGTTGCCGTTGGGGTTATTGTTTGGATCATTAGAATTTGTGGAAACTTTAAGATCAAGTTTTATTTGTATTTGGTTACTAATCATCCTTGACTCTCATTGCTGCTTTTCAGGTGTATGAACCTTAGATCAAGAGGCTCTAGAAACTTAGTGGACTTCATAGACAACATCAATTTGTTGGACAGAGGTCAGAGAGCATGAAGGCAACAAGAAAGACAGCAACACTTGAAGAGACTAGGGATGAATGTTCAGGAACCACATGTTGTGGATGATATAAGGTTCCAAGGTCCTCAAGGAGCAGCTGGTGCTCAAGGTCAACAGGGTCAGCAGGGAGTTCAGGGCTTGCACGGAGAACAAGGCCCTAGAGGAGCAGCTCAAGCTCCAAGAGCAGTCAGACCAGTAAGTGCAGGTGATGCACCAAACGCCTACAATAACAGAACAGGGATCATTCCTCCAGCAGTTCAGAATAATAACATTGAGATCAAATCAGGATTGATCTCAGTGGTTCAGGGCAGTAAGTTCCATGGGTTACCACTTGAAGACCCTTTGGATCACTTGGATAACTTTGATAGACTATGCTCTCTAACCAAGATTAATGGGGTAAGTGCAGATGGCTTCAAACTTAGAATCTTCCCATTCTCATTAGGGGATAAAGCTCACCAGTGGGAGAAAAACATGCCTCAAGGATGCATCACTAGTTGGGATGAGTGCAAAAGAGCCTTTTTAGCAAAGTTCTTCTTTACTTCAAGGACTGCTAGAATCAGGAATAGAATCTCAAGGTTTGCCAGAGGAAGAATGAAAGCTTTCGTGATGCTTGGGAAAGATTCAAGGGCTACACACTTGAATGCCCACACCATGGCTTCTCATAAGCCTCTCTGATCTCAACTCTCTACAGGGGTTCCTTGTAAAAAATCAGAATGCTCTTGGATACTGCATCAAATGGGAACTTCTTGTCAAAAGATGTGGATGAAGGATTGAAACTGGTTGAGAACTTAACACAGTCTGATGGAAATTATAATGAAGAGTTTGACATAACTCCTAGAAGTGCTAAGGATGAGCTGAAGTCTAACAAGAAGGAGATCAAGGCTTTACATGAGAAGATTGATCTGCTGCTAATGGAAAGGAAGGAAGTTAACTTTGTTGGTGACATGGTTCAGCTTGATGATCAAGAGACTTGCCAAGTTGAGGAGATGAACTATCTTAGTAATCAAGGAGGTTACAATGGATGGGAACTACAGATCTAACCCAAATCTATCATACAGAAGCAACAATGTTGCAAATTCTCAAGACCAAGTCTATCTACCTCCACAACAACAGCAAGCTTGCCAAGCAAGACCTTTTGTTCCCTACAACAACAACCAAGGTTTTCAACAGAGTAACAATAACTTCCAGCCTAGAACCCCCTATAACCCTCCAGGATTCAATGCTCAAGCTCCAGCACAATCATCCTCAAGCTTCCAAGATCCTGAACTCAAAACTCTGATGCAGCAAATGATCAACAATCAGGTCAACACAGCCTTGGAGATGAACAAAAAGTTTGCTGAGGTCCACAACAAGATAGATTAAGTTCATGTGTAGTTGACCAACAAGTTTGATGGCTTAGCTACAAGGGTGAAAACCTTAGAGAACAACAAAGGAGTAGCCAATGCACCACGCCCTCAAGGTAATCTCCCTGGAAATGTGAGATGAACCCAAAGGAATATTGCCAAGCTGTTGAATCTCTTGATGCTTTCACCCCTGAGGAAGATGCTATAATAGATGAGTTTATGTCCATGATCAATGAGGAAATTAATGAGCAAAGTAAGGGGGAAGCACTTGTTCAAGTTTCTGATGCTAAGAAGGAAGCTCAAACTAATGTGTTCCCAGCTTATCAACCTGACATTCCCTTTCCAGGAAGGTTCAAGGAGCTACTAGTCAAGAAGTATGAAACTCTCTATGCTGCTCAAATGAAAATGAGAGGTTTAGATGCTGAAGAAGAGCTTAGGAAACTGAGAGGTAAGGCTGAAGCACCAGAAGTTAAGGAGTTGAACATCACGAAGCATGGAGATCCTGGTTGCTTCACACTCCCTTGTGAGCTTAAAGGCAAGATTTTCAAGAGCATTTTGTGTGATTTGGGTGCAGGCATCAATCTATTGCCAGCCTCTACAGCCAAGGAGTTGGGTTACACCAAGTTCCAGCAAAGCAATGTCTCTCTTACCATTACTGATGGGACAGTGAAGATGCTATTAGGAGCCTTGAAGGACGTCCCTATGCAGATATAATGAGTGACTATCCCAACTGATTTCTTGGTGCTGGATGTTGAAGGGCAGATCAAGAATGCCATCATCCTTCGAAGACATTTTCTAGCTTCAGCTGGCGCCATATTTGATGCTAGAGAATGCACAACAGAGTTGAGGCTTACCAAGGATTCTTGAGGTTTGACAGCAAAGGTAACAAGCTGGAGCATGATAATACTTTCTCTATGGAACTGAAAAAGACGAAAGGAGTTGACAAGAACTGGCCAGAGTTTTAGGGTTACCAAGGAGAGAGCTTTGATAGTTGCTGTTTGTCATGGCTGCTTGAAGACACCACTGAAAAGGAGGTCTTTGAAGTGGTTGGTTACAAGAAGATGAATCAAATCAAGTTGGTTACTGAAATAAGAGGGGTGATCTTGAAGTCCTTTTGTTTTAAGGATGGTAAATTCTGCTACTAGCTGAAGCAAGGAGGCAAGTCTAACCCCTTTGCTGAGATGAGGATGGATGGACTCACCACCATGATTAACAGGAGCAGCACACCACCAAGGAGTTCCAAGACTCGTTCTCATTACCTCCACTATAGAGGTAATCAAAGTCAAGCTAAGTGACTTTAAACAAGCACACTTGGGATGTTGTCCCATGATATCCTTTGAATATATTATGCTTTGTAGTTCATGTTTATGTTTTTCTAGTGTTCTTAGAAGCAGGAGTTTGGATTGGGGATTGAGAAGATGTTTGGGGAAACAAAACAGATGCATTCTGGCTAGTATCAATCATTTGTAGCGGTCATGCCAGACCGATACAAGCCTATTGGTTATGACCATCGGTCTGAAGTGATTGATACAGTTGGAGCCAGAAGTGCATCGGTCAACCCCATCGGTCACTTGTGACCGATGGGGGAAAAAGAAGTGCAACCATGGTTTCCATCGGTCAAAGCCATCGGCCAAGGAGTGACTGATGGGAATCAAGCGGATGTAGCATCAATCACTTGTATCGGTCACAAGTGACCGATGGAAACCAAGCAGATGCATCATCGGTCACTGCCATCAATCAAAAGTGACCGGTAGGAATGGGCAGAGGGCTATCGATCACATGTATCAGTCAAAGCTGACTGATACCACCCTATCGATCAAAGCCATCGATCAAAAGTGATCGATAGGGCCGGCGAGGTAACTCTTTGATTTTCAAAATATTTCCCTCTCTTGGCTTGGAGCCAAGGGAGTTTGAATTTAAAGTTTTGGTTCCTCCCTGCCATCCTGCTCCACTTCTGAGCACTTTTGTTTTTGTCCCCACTTATTTGATTCCTTATGCTCCCCATTTAGCTTTATAAAAGCCGCATAACTCCTCTTCACTCTTCACACTTCATTACCTCTCTTCTCTCACTTAGACCACGAAATCTTTTAGCCCTTCCTCTCTTTCATTTGTCTCTCTTAAATGCTCAGAAGTCCTTAAAGGTTTACTTTCTTGAACTATTCATTTTTTGTTCTTATGCCTTGTGTTTGTTTAAAGTTTTTGAATATTTTGCATTAAGAGCTAGTTTTGTTTAGTTTAAGGTGCTTGTTTTGATTTTTGCATAGTGGAATTTGTAAGCAAGTAGAATGTTTAGGATTGATTACTGTTCATATACTTAATTACTTTGTTGCTTTGAATTCACTTTGCATAATCATGTTTAACTATGTTTAAAGCCACCATGCTAGGTTCATATGCATAGTGGTTTAAATCTGTTAAGAGCTCTAGCATGTTTATGGTTTTTAGCTTTTGAATTCTCTTAGTTCTTTAGAGGTTTGACTTTGTTTAAATGCTAGTTAAATTCTTCTTAGATTTGAGAATTTTTTAAGAGCTTTAAGTCATTCCTTTTCAACTCTAGTTCTTTTACTTATTTGATCTTCAAGCTTGGTTCTTGTAGGTACCATGGGGAGAACTAAAGATGCTGCTCGAACCAAAGGTCAAGCACCACAAAAGGAAGCACCATCTTCTCCACTTACCAGAACATACAAGGGCAAGAGTGTTGCTGATGGGCAATCATCAAAGGCTGCTGGAAAGAGACTTGTGGAAGAAGTCTCATACAAGGATCCAAGTGCAAGGGAACTCAAGGAGCACTTCAATCAGTGTACCTTCAAGCCTACAAGGTACCCTTGCGCCCTAACAATGAAGGCACTTGGGATATATGTAGATTGCAAGACAATCTTTGAAAGCATGGGGCTTGGCGACTTTATGGAGAAAGCACTTCCTTCCTACAAGCATCTCACCTATCAGTTTCTCTCCACTTTAAAGGTGGTGAGTTATAAAGAGAGTGAACTTCCCAATGGAGATGGCTGGATATCATTAAGACTTGGCAAGCAAAAGTTCACAGCAAACTTCCATGAGATCTCTGATGGCTTTGGTATGTATCCTTATGTTGATAAGAGGGACTACTTCAAGATCAGCAAGAGGCAGCACAAGATGCTATGGGAAGTGATTGGGGCTGGCAAATATACTGCTGGAGTCACAAGGAACCAGCATCTGAAGCATCCAGCTGTGAGATATGCTCACAAGGCTCTTGCAAACACATTATTTGCAAGAAAGGAGACAACCAATCTCACAGCAAAAGAGAGGGACTTCATGTACAATGCAGTGCAGACACTAGTGAGCATCACCAAGGATGGAGCAGTTCTGAGGCCGCCAACCAAGTACCCTTGTTATGTGACTCTGTTGATGGAGCAGCTCTATTTCAGTCAAGTGAAAAATTCATATAAATAGGAGGTTTAGATTATAGTCGAGTAATGACTAGGAAATAGTCGAAGGATGACGGGTTGGCCGTGCAGGATGGACCATATCCGAGAGATAAATGGTTTAGTCTAGTGATAGTGGACTATGTCCGGGGAAAAGAAAAAGTATCCAATGAAAAAGGAAATTAAACGAGTAAAAATGGGCTGGGACCCGTGGGCCGTGAGTTTAGTCTGATAAAAATTAGTTTCACGCGTGGATGGTCGAGCCAGTACTGGCTATAACCTACATGACTCAAAGATGACCGGGATAAACCTGACTGGAACTGGAAAATGTCGGTTATAACCGGGTCACCTAGGTTTTGAGAGTATAAAGGAGATTTTTGTGACTTTTCTAGGGAGTGCCACACTTTTTGGGAGAAATAGAGCGAGAGAGAGAGATTAGTCAAGAGATTACCTGAGAGAATCTGATTATCCTGTGATTTAGCTGAGAGAGATTGAAGGTTCGCCGTACGATTTTGACTATCATTGAGAGACCGAGTGCTATGACCGAGTTTTCGTCCGATCCGACCATTCACTCTTAATTGGTGGTTTTCTGAGGGAATAACCAAGTTTATCCGTGGAGTTCTAAGCGGATCGTGAGATATCCGAGAGCATTTCGATGCATCCGAGAGAATCTAGTAAGTGTTTGGATATTTTGGTTAGTGCCGAGTTTCCGTCAGGTAACGTCAGACTAATCGTTCTGTTTTGTACTGTTTCCGAGGGAATACAACGTCTTGCCCGAGAAAAAGTGAACGGGTTAAGAGATAGCCGAGGGGAGTTAGGATTTCACTAGACCATATGAGCGATAGCCGAGAAATCGCAAGTGTGTCCGACTATCTCTGTTTCTGATCGAGTAATCACCGAGTTTCATCCGACTGAAACGTTTGTTTGTGTGTCTAAGGTGAGTGCGTGACTTTGGTCAGTTTTTAGAATCGTTTGATTGCTAGGTTATCTGATTTTCATTGATAGCTTGTGTAATTTAGTGGTTTATGCTTAGAAAGGTCAATATTTCTGTGATTGTGAATGCTTATGTATAAACCTCAATGAATACATGATGTTTAACTAGCTTTTATGGTAGCCGGATCGTGCCTCTTGTTTGGGGGATGTGTGATTCTTGTCAGAACAGAACCGAGTTCTCATCCGCAAGTTAGGGTAATTTTGCTGTGCATGCTTGCTAATTGATAACGTGAATTGTATAATTGATAGTATGAATTTGCGTTTCTGGTACTGGCTAAGGTGTTACAGGATGACCGTATTCACTAAGTATTATTAAATACTTATGCCTCTCTTATTGAGTGTGCAAGTAATGTGATTGTCCAGGACAAGTAGTCCTAAAGGCAGACGTGGTGGCAGTAAAGAGAAGAGGTGGATTAGGACCGGGTTTGGGGATTTATGTTCTGAGTTTGAGTCTCTGTTTAAGTACTTGGTGTTAGTGCTTTTTGAGGTGAACCGAATTTGATAAGTTAGTTTGTTATTGAATCCGAAATTTGTTAAGTGTTTCTGGAATAATTATGCAATGAGAATGAATGTCTTTTGATAAATTGAACTTGTTTAAGTATAAGAAAGTTTTTTTAAAAATATGCGTGTTTTGTATTCTGGCCGAGAAACTAATTCGGTGAAATTCACGTCGGCCTAGTGATAGACGCTTGGGTCCTCACAAAAATTCTCTACAATCCACCTCTATTTTAAAAGAGATGCTATTTTTTCCTCCATATTTATTAAAATTCTATTTTTTTCTCTATAGTAAGATTTACTTTTATATTATAATTTGGTCTTTTAATTTTTAAAATTATTTTATTTTTATTTACATAACAAATATATAAATTTAATTAATTATTTGTATAAGTTATGTTTATATATGTAGTGAACAAAATCATCTCTCTAACATATAATATGAATAAATATATAATGTAAATTTTTAAAACATATAATATGATTAACTATGATTTTTTAACATTTCAAAATTAGTTAAAGATAATTTTATAAACAAAAATATATTATGTTTTATATTTTTATATAAAGTAATGTGATGTTTTGTATAAATTTTCGTAAAAAACAAAATAAATGGAGTAAATTTATGAATTTTATAAATAAATAATGTTATTAATATATTATAAAAAATTTATTATTTAAATATTATTTTTTTAGACAATAAAAAATAGAAAAATATATTGAAGAGAATCCACTTCTAATTTAAAATTCTCTTATTTAAAAAAAAAGAAATAAGAAAATACATTGCAAATCATCTTAGAACTCGTGTGATTACTCCAAGTTTCAAAAAAAAAAAATTAACTAGTCTTTTGTTAAAATGGTTAAAAGCTAACACATGCAACCAATTAAAATGTGGGGGAGTCCAAAAGGCCTTATTAAAATTTTGGGCAGTGTATAGTAGGGTAGTTGATTATTATTAATTTTTTGTTTTAACTTTTTAACTTATACTATATGTAATAAATAGCAGAAGTTATTCTTCATAATCCCTACTCTTTTTTCATTTTTTTCATAATCCCTATTCACTCACTAACGCCTACGTTTAAAGGAAAAGTAAAAAAGCCAAAAGCTTTCGTTCAAAATTCGTCTCTCTCCCTCTCATCAAATGGCGAAGAAAGATCACCAACCGTCGCAAGATCCACCGATGTCTACTCTAAGCGAAGACAAGACCTTCAATGTTCCTTCCGAGGAAAAGGACGAGCATAACAATCAGGTTCAAATTCCGTCCGGTGAGGCCGTCTTTGTAACCGAGCCGGCTGCTGCTAATTCAGCTTCACTGAAGAAGAAGAAAAAGAAGATGAAGAAGAAAATGAAGAAGAAAAGGGCGAGAGAAGAGGGCACACCTCCCGTGAATGCCAAACGATCCAGGAAAAACGACGTGGAAGAGACCGTGACACAGACGACCAGAAAAGCTTATTTCAAAAGAGTCTGGAGTGAGGAAGATGATATTGCCATCTTAAAAGGCTTTCAGAACTATCCAAGTAAAAATAGTAAGAGTTATAAGGAAGACATGAATGCCTTTTACGAATGGATAAAGGAGCATGTTGCGTATGAAGGCAAGAATCTTAATCGATTCATCAACAAGGTTAATACATTGAAGAGAAAATATAAGGCGAACAGGAAGAAAGGTGTGTCACTGTCTTTCACTAGACCACACGATAAGGCTTGTTTTGAGTTGTCTGACTTGATTTGGAGATCTGAGATTGACGTTAAGAAGAACAAGATGAAGATTAAGTTGGAGTCTTCGAAAACTGAAGGTGAAATGGTAAGTGACTGGTTAACCATGAATTCTGTCCTTGTTGCATCTAATGCCAGATTTGGCATAGATGAAGTTTTTGTCAAGGAGAAATGGAACTTGGTGCCAGCGGAAACGAAGAAGAAGGTTCAAAGCAAGTGGAAAAAGCTGCAAGACAAAGCAATGGCCGTCACGGTTCAAAAGGTTGCATTTGTGAAAGAAGTGGCATCTTTGCTGTCTTAATGATCAATCGACCCATTAGATCTTACCAGAAGATGTAATGTTTTTTTTTTCTGGTTTGGTATTCGATTTTGGATTTTTGCTTTGATGTTAAAATCTCTATGGTATTTACGGCAATTTAGATTGAAATGAATCTTTCTTTTCCGATCTAGTTACGTATATGCATTCTATTTTGCGGTTTAGTTCATTTTGGAATTTTTAAACAGCCCCATATAGACGTAATTTATTTTGGTTCTGTTGTGGATCTTATTTTGGATTTTGATTCTTCAGAATGAAATGCATTTTTTTGCCTCAAAGTAACAATAACATTTTGTTCTTCATATTCAGCTCAAAAATAAGATGTAAATACTACTGTTAGTAACGTTACCTTATGCTGCTTGTAATATGATGTAAATAAAAATCATTTCTTACAAGTCTATGATGTAAATGAATTAAACTCTTAACCTCTATCGATATAGGACCATAAAAACAAGAAATTTTCTTGACCACAACATTCTCATTTCAAAACGTTTGACTTATTAATTGTGGAAGAATGAGAAGATAAATAAACAAGTGGAGCAAAACATAAGACATCAATAGGGGACAATGAAGCAAATCTTAGCAGCGAGTAAATTACCAGGATCTGCATTGTTGCAGCGATGATACAAAGATGAGTATGACCAAAAAAATGGACAACTTTTAGAACATACCAAAGATGACAGTTCTATGAGGTTGATCAGTCTTGTAGAGCAGAGTTCGTAGCCATATATCAAGAAGACTGATGCAACAGATTTTAGAATCTCTCTTTTCGACTATTAAATTTAGAACCCTATTGTCTATAGGTGCACATATGTACGCTGTAGTACTTAGGGTATCGATCCACATAGGTTAAGTTGTTCAAAACAAATCCACTAAACCCAGAAATTAACCAAGAAGGCAGATAATAAAAGATGGAAGTTTGTCACCGTGCAAGTTATTAGGTAGGAAAAAAGTTAAAAACAGGTAAAAGATCAATAAGATAAAGCGGTTGGTCTAGGGGTCTCTCTGAATTTGCACATGTCTAACAGACAAACAAATATGTTGATTTAGGCTAATAGTTTCTACTAGTTCCTAAGCTCAAACACAGATGTGCGTTGAATCCTCTTATAGAAGGATAAAACACCTAAAACAGACTATTAAACCACTCCTCTTACGTTGGTTATTACACATCTAGCTCACCAATAAACTCAGATTTGATTGTTGCTCACAACACTCTGTAAATATGTAATTCTCATATCACGATGTGATTGCTCGCTTAAACTATGTCAGCATAACAATTTCTACATCTTAGTGGTTTGATATACCGTGTAAGTGTATATGATCGAATGATTGAGAGAGTCAATTCACAGCGAAGGAGATATCTGGTTTGGTGAAGGACATATATTGCAGGCTTCCAACTACCATTCTGTATTCAGAGATATTGTCAATCAGTGTTCCATTATGTAGAGTCAACTTGGGTGAAGCTGGTAGAGGAGTCGACACTGGCTTGGCATCTAACAAATGTGTTTTGGTCAGGAGATCCAAAATGTATTTCTTTTGCATAAGGTGCAGTCCGTTGGATGTTTGTGTGACCTCAATTCCAAGGAAGTAGTTGATGTCTCCAAGATCCTTTATTGAAAAATGTTATGTAAGTGACAATAGAACTTTGGAGATAGCATTGGAGTTATTACCTGTGACGATAATGTCATCTACATAGATGAGGATGATGATGAGACACGGTCCATGACTAAAGACGAAGAGAGATGCATCAGTGAGGCTGTTGTCGAAGCCAGATCCTAGGAGGTAATTTTTGAGTTCCAAATACCAGGCTCTTGGTGCCTGTTTAAGTTCGTAGATGGTTTTGTTGAGGTGACAAACATGATTGGGGCAATCCAAATCAACAAATTCTGCAGGCTGAGACATGTAAACCTCTTCTGTTAAAGTTCCTTGAAGAAATGCATTTTTGACATCGAGTTGACGAAGGGGCCAGAAGTTGCTTTCTTCATCTCCTAGAACCAAGCGTATAGATGTAGACTTGATAACCGGGCTGAAAGTTTCTTTGTAATCTATACCGTATTCTTGATGAAAGCTCTTTGCAACTTGGCGTGCCTTGTACTTGTCGAGATCACCGCTAGCAAGTAGTTTTGTTTTGAATACCCACTTGCATCCAATGATATTTTGTGTTGGAGAGGATTATACGAGATCATATGTGCGTTCTTTGATTTGATTGTCGTATTCTGTAGACATAGCTCGACGCCATCGTTCATCCTTGAATGCTTGATTATCTGTAGCAGGTTATGGTTCAATAGTATGATTAAGAGAGATTTTAAGGCTGTATTTTTGTTTTTGTTTAAGAGTTGCTGTTTGGGCTTTGTATTTTGGATTTGGTTTTTGAATTTCGTTTTTGGCTCTTGTTGTCATTTAGTGTGGAATTGGTGGTGGTTTGGTGGTCGATTTTGTTGAGATTTTGTAATCGTGATGGTGGTGTTTGAGGTTTCGAGGAGTTGATGTTGAGGTAGAGTAGTGACTTGCATGGTAGAAGTTAAGGTTGGTGTTGGGCCAGTGGACCTTTCGGTGGTGACTGTTGTGTGTAAAATAGTTTCTGGGTCAATGGGCTTTTCGTTCGTGGGTCAATGGGGGGGGGGTTCGTGATTATTGGGGGGGGGGGGGGGGGGGGGGGGGGGGGGGGGAGGTATTTTCTTGGGCATGGCCAATTGGCCTTTGTAGAGAATAAGAAGAAGATCAAGAAGGGGAAAGTGGCAATACCTGAGGATTTGTCGTTGGGAACGAAATTGGTGGAGGCGTGGCGGTGGTGTTGTTCTATATCGGCGGAATCAGTGGTAACTGTGGGTGAGGATCTATACATGAAGGCGTTGGTGGCAAAACCTTGGATTGAGCAGTGGCAATCGGCGTAATTATCGGCATTGTTGCTACTTCTTCATGAGTTTCTACAGAGGGTGGCGACAAAGGTTGTTGCTGAGATGAAAACCAGGGGCGTTGGTGATGGTGGTTCTGGTTGGTGTTACGATGTTGGGCAACATTGGCTGTCACCGGCATCGCTGACGTCGGCAGGGAGGAGAGCAACTTTGCTTACTGGTTGAGAAGCCGCTTGTGGAGTTCTGTTAGGGATGGTGGAACATCTCTTCCTTCCATTTGATCCACAATTGGTTTGTACTCCTCCAGTAAACCTTCTAAGACAAGTTCGATCTGATCTTCATGATTTAGGGGTTTGCCCAAGATCGTAAGTTGATCAAATCGTGTGAGGTGACCCCGGACATACTCATCAATGGTTTTATCACCTTTGCTTTATTGTTTGAGTTGTGTGCGAAGCTGTTTGATATGCCCTCGACTTGGTTTAGCATATGTGGAGGCAGGTGTTTGCCAGATCTGTGCAGCAGTTGTGGCCCGAGAAAGTAGAGGTTGAATCGGGATTGAAATAACACCCAAGAGGGCATTATAGATCATTCTGTCTTAGCGTTTCCAGAGTAAGAAGTCTGGATTTTCAGCAGGGGCATCGTTCACAGTGAGCATAGCTGACGGGATGACAGTGGATCCATCAATGTAGCCTGCAAGATTGTACCCATCAAGCAAAGCATGGATTTGGAGACTCCACATGAGGTAATTTATGGAGTTAAGTTTCGAAACATTAGACATGTTGATGTTGAATAGAGGTTGAGTGTTTGTGATGATTTTATCACTCGTTGTAGGTGAAGCTGTTTCATTGTTTGCCATATTGATGGCGGGTTTGGTTTTGTGTGAAAAGAAAATGGGAGAATTCTTAGGGTATCGATGGCTCTGAAACTATGTAAGTGTATATGATCGAATGATTGTATTGAACATGAGAAGGTTACATTTATACAAACACACTAAGGAAAGTGAATATCAACAGAGTAATGAGAATGATAAGTGTAGCGTTGATTGTGCTAAATCATATATCCTACATATCGAACATCGATTCTAAGTGGCCTACAAAGAAGTATACTGGAATATCAAGTTTGAACAAAGAACATGAAAAAGTATTATACCATATATCTAGCAACCTATCAAATCAAACCATGAAATTCTTCTGAGAAGCCCATTTTAAACACAACTAATAAACTACTCAAGCATGGTTGTACAATCCATCATCATCTTATTGATAAGAATTGTACAAAGTCTGGTGAAAAGTTGAATGAAGTAGCAAAGTGTAGAAAACTGGAAACATGAAACGAAATAAAGCATAAAGATCCAAGGATGAACAATGAAGTGATGAAATCCAATCTAATCCTAAAAACCCCTATAATCTAATCCTAAAAACCCCTATTATATATCCTATCTTAAACCCTAAATAAGAGTACTCACTAGTCATGATCAAAACCACATATTCGAAAGAGAAATAATGGCTAAGCATGATTAGAAAGCAAAATAGACAAGAATAGATAAGAGATTCAGATAGGTTAAAGCAAGGACATAAGATGGGGGTTATTTATTAAGATGAAATTAGAACCAACATAGTGATGCTTCAAAACCATTCAAACAATACTATCTTCTAAGCATAGGATTAACAGCTATAATCAGCCCAATTCTTTGGGAACTAATCACTTTGCTTGCACATATTCAAGACAACTTTCATTACTGATCAGATGATCAACAAGCATTCAAACAGAGATCCAATCCTATAAAGCCAAAATGTTCCTTAGACATCTAATCCCTTAGGCTGAGATAAACAAATCCTCTAAAAGACTAAGCAGCATTTCATCAAACACTTACTAGACATAAGAGAAAGCAAAGATACTAAACAAGCCTGGCCAAGAAAAATCTAGTGTTAAGCACATCTAATATAGAGAAGATAACCATATGAAGCACAAGACATAACTAATCTAATCCTAAAACCCCTCTAATCTATCTCATCTTAAACCCTAAATAGGAATACTCACTAGTCATCATCAAAACCACAGATTCCAAAGAGAAATAATGGCAAACCATGATTAGAAAGCAGAATAGACAAGAAAAGATAAAGACAAACACACAAATTCACTCAAGCAAGAGTCTTACAAAGATAAACTCAAATGGGAAAGGTTTTTAGCTAAGAACAGGAGAGAAAATAATAAGATAAGAGTTGCATAAATATTTTAGGACTTAAAAGTATTTATAGGGAGGCTTAGAATCCCTAGTAAACCAAAGGAAAACCAATTTTTAAGCTGACTCGGCTGGATCATATCGGTATCTTCAGTCGATACACACATCGATATTGGCTCTCCTTGAGGTTGTATCGACGTGGTCTTGATCGATATGGTGATCGATACATCGGGCTTCATGGGTGTATCGGTTTGACCCTTCTTGGTGTAGACATCGATACAATCGCCCTTTTTCTAAGGCATATGGAGCAAAACCAAGTCGATATGCTCTTCAATATTGTCCTGTCTCTGGTGTATCGACTTTGATGCCCGATACACTGCCTGGTACAAACCCATCTTGGTGTATCAAGGTCTGTCCTGGTCGATATACTCCTCTGTAAGCCTTGCTCCTTCTGTATCGATATCAAGTGATCGATACATAGTCCGATATATGCCATATCAATCAGACTACATCGATATCTTGCTCGATACTGGTCCATCCGCCTTTTCCCTTCTTCTTGCACCACTCCTAGCTCACACCCATTGTACTACTTGGTCTCCAAACACCTTCTAGTACCTGAATAAAACTCCATATGTAAACAAAATGCAATGCAACACATAAAAATACCCTAACTCCTAAATATGTGCAAATGGGACAAGAAGAGGCAAAATATGCATGTTAAAGGACCAAAACTACTAATGAATGCATGCTAAGATGATATAAATAGTGGAGATATCAACACCCCCACACTTGCCTTTTGCTTGTCCTCAAGCAAACAAACTAAGACAAGAAGGAAGTGAGGTTTGAAGGTGGGCACTCAATTCTTAAAATTCTAAGGTAAAGAAGTGAAATCAATGTCCAAGTGCCTAACTGTAAGGTGTAAAACATAATCAGTTATACTTTAAAGATCTTAGCCATGCTTATCCAGTTTCAAAATGATCTCTAGCTCAGCTTAGTTAAATGCTCAAATCAATCAACTCTTTAACATTCAATTAAACTTTGTAATCAATAAATCATGTTCAAATAAATCAAGTGGAATCATTTGGCTAAGGGATAAGATCATGAGATAAAAATGATCTCATCAAAATGTCGGTTCAAATGCAAGAGTTTCTCTCAAAAAGAAATGAGCTTAGGCATAATGCTAAAGGTGAAGCACAACTTATGCTATATAGATTACTTCTACCCAATACCTAAATTGTTCTAAACCCAAAAATCTTAACCCAAACCAAACCCAATCCTAGCTACCCTTTTCTTAAAAGTCTTCCATCACTCTCCACACTTAACCATTTTTTTCAGGGAAGCTTCTTCTTTGATCTTACCATGTTGTGACCTTCTTTTTGCTCCTTTGTTGTGGGCGCTTGTTTTTTGTGGTGGGGAGTCTCCTTTGCTTCATCACTTTGATGCATTAGGATTTTGTGCCTTCTTTGTTGTTGTTGTTGCTGAGACTCCATCTTCATAAAGGCCACCCTTTTTGAGATTATTTGGTTCCACACATGCTGAACTTTTGCTTAACTGCCCTTTTTTCGTTTTTATTCCCTTTTCCCTTCCCTTTATTTCTTCTCTCACCCTATTCTTTTAGATCAACATAAAACTCAAATCCGCCCAGACCTATAACTACCATCCTAATCCTATGTCTAACTCAAATTGAAGAGCTAGTTCTAGATAGCAACCAATCCTTTGTAGTGCCAACCTAACACTTTATGCTTAGTTCATTCAAAAATAGGTCTCACACTCAAAAGATAGTGTTTAGGCTTGAATGGAGGGTAAGGTTAAGATATGGTAACTGTCCCTTAATGGTGATGATCAGCTATTTGGACTAGCTAGAGTGGTAAAAAGGAAGAAAGAAAGTCCAAATATGTATATGGGTAATCCATGAAACCATGTTTCATTGTAAAAACATGATAATTATCTAGTCAAATTTATAGTTCTAATAAATAGAGGTGATTTTCAATGAGCAAACGATTTCAGCATGAGACTAGAGGATCAAATTTAGCATTCAAAATATGGTTTAGCCTTAGTTTCTAATTTTCATGATGCATCAAACATTTGACCACTTAGATATTGAAATCATTCCTAAACACCTAGAATTTTACAAGGAGTTATCATCATTGTGCCCTATGCAAATGCAATGAAATCCTATATGAAAAATACTAGACTCAATCTTAAACAAATGAATGCAACTATATGAATTTTTTTTGGTTTTGCAAAAATGCAAAAGATATTAATTTTTTCGATCTTTTTTGATTTTTAAATGCCCTTAGATGAATGCATGAGACTCTTATGCAAATAAAAACTAAGAAAACAGAACACAATGTTAAATACACAAAGCCTTCCCCCACACTTAAATTACACAGTCCCATTGTGTAATAAAAGATGAGACAGAGATGCAAAAATTAAAGAAAATATGCAAAGCTTAAAATTGTATATACAAGGGAGGAGTTTTCGGTACCTTAGAAGGTGTGTTTGGAGGTGTAGGAGGCGCATGAAAGATCCTCCATGATGTCAATGTTGTGGCTCCTATTAGGCCTCTCCATCCTTGTGTTTCTTCTCCTCCTTAGCGCTTCTTGAGCAGAAGCTCTTGGTGACACCCAAGCTCTTATCTCCTCATAGCCAGCAAAAGAGCGCCTTCTACTAGGTGATCTAGCCATCGCTTGGATTTCAGCTTCTTGCTCTTCTTGAGGAGCAGAACTAGAGGCTCCACTTGAATTCCTCTTAAGGTCTTTGATCTTAGCCTTCATGATATTCATTCCTTTCACCAACTTCTTGATGGTTTTATCTTGCCATTTATTCCATCTTTGCAAGAGGTTGATGTGTTCATGGATCTTCTTCAAATGATATCCTTGTTGAGACAAATCATGAGGATGGAAGTGGTACTCCTCACTGTTGTTGCTTCGAAAATCTGGTTCTCCCTCTTATTGAACTCATTTTTCCATTTGTCCTCCTTCATAAACAACTAGATGATAGTCGCCTTCCTTGAGGAAGAAGAGGAGTGTTGGCGCCTTGGTAATGGTGAGAGGATGAAGCGCCTTCTTGATAAAGAAATTGTTGGGGAATGAGAAATCCCATGCTGTCTGGATTGGAGATGGATGTAAGATGCTGGTTTAGTAGGAGCACCTTTGCAGCTGTGTCATCTATATGGATAAAGTTGTAGATGAACTTGTCACCCACATTTTTTCCAAGGAATCTTGACTTCTTCAGATATTGCATGTCTAACCATTCAACCTTGGCTGCTGGTGGTCCTAGCTCAACTCCTGCAGCTTCCATCAATGAAGAGACAAGTCATCCACAATAGATCTTTGGCGCCTTGTCATCATTGGTTAACATCCAATGCTTGATGACAAGAAGGTTCTGCATGAAGATGGTGGCCATTCCAGTTATTCCATCTGTTCTTTTAAGCTCCACCCCTTGTCTTCTGTAGTCCAATATGTTGATCAGACTTTGGTCAATAAGCTCCCATTCGCCACCTTCAACAGTGCCACTTTTCCTTCTTGCAAAGAGGCTATGCGCCAAGATTATTATGCACATATCTGATGGTTGGGTTCCTTATCATAGAAGCCTTGCTTCTTCCTGGCTTGCAAACGCCTCTTGCAACATGATCCCAAAGGCTGATCATCTCATCTTTGCCAATCCCAAAATTCTGCCCTCCAGAGCTTCCATAAGAGAACCCAAAAGCTTCTTCAATGGCTGAGAAGGACATCCTAGAATTCCATCTTGAAACTGTGAATGTGATGAAGCCATCACCATCCTCTTCAGGAGTCTCCTCTCCAAACTCATAGAAGATGACTTCCCAGGTTGTAAAGAACTGAAGCACTTGCACTTTGATGGCTGTGTGAGGAATTCCCAAAAGCCTAGACAGCTCCATTGTCTCTATGAGAGATTGCAATCATCCTGTATCCCCAAGGTCTTTATTCTTGGCACATGGAGATACCTTGAAAGCCTCACATCCACCTTTTGGAACAGATCATAAAGCTGTCTTTGAGCATGAGTGGTTGAGCTTTTCTTCTTAGGCAAGACCTTCTTACTAGGGCCAGCATCAACATTTTTCTTCCCTTGAGCCTTATTGCTTGGACTGCCCACTTCTTTAGCCTTTCCCTTGGATTTCTCATGCTTCTCCACCTCTTTGTTGGCGCTACTTCTTGTTGTTCTTCCCATAGTACCCAAAAAGACAAAATTCTCAAAATGGAAATGAGAACCATGGTTTGAACAAAAGACAAAGCTTAATGTTGCGAAATTCACACAATGAGGAGTTTATTTACTTAAACAAAAGTAAACCTCTATCAGATGTGAAGCAGCTAGATAAGCAAAGCATGCAAATGATTCTAATGTTTTTTTATCCATAATTAGATAAGCATGAATCCTAGCATGGTCAAGCTAACAATGGGTGAGTAAATGCTAATGCAAAGCAAAACAATAAATTTGATAAGCAAATGAATGGCAATTAAAGGCGCTTCATAAGTCGAAAACAAATGTTCACCATGCAAAAATAACAAAACTAAACCAAGAAGTAACAATCATTGACTAAACTAGCAACTACTAAACAAAATTCAACTCTTAAGTGATAGAAGCAAAGTTTAAACAATTTAAAAAGATAAGAGACAATACCTGTAGTGGTTTGGCTCTCCTTGACACTTAAAGAACTATAGAGTTTCGAATTTTGTGGTTGCAAAGTAGAGAAATGCGAGGGAGAGAGAGAGAGAGAAAAGGGAGATGGGGGTTTATATAGAAGGCTAGGAAATATTTTTTTAGGGAACAAGGGGACAAGGAGTGCCTAGGAGAGGGCCCACTACTGCTTGGGAAGGGGAAGTATTCAAATTTGAATTCCCTGATCTAGTTTGACCAAGGAGGGAAAAATTTAAACTGAGAAACACTTACCTTGGCGGGAATATCGGGCTGCCAAACCGATATACTGGTCGATATTGACCATATCGACTTGGTTTGCTTGATATTCAGGTCGATATCAGGGGTATGGGCACTTGTATCTGTCGATGCGCACCTCGATATTTCCGTGTGTCTCATGTATCGACTCCTAGTACCTCGATGCATTGTCCGATACTCATCAGGACTGTCCGATACTCATCAGGACTGTTTGATATCGAGCAGGATGGCTCGATACATAGCCCGGTATGATTGTGCATTCCCTTGTATTGGACTAGCATATCGATACATAGTTCGACATACCTTAATACATGGGGTTAATCGCCCTTTATCCTTTTAGTCAAGGCATATCGGCATGGTATGTCGATACGTTGCTCGATATTCACCCCAAAGTGTTGTATCGACCTGGCATCCCGGTACACTTGCCCGATTGATACTAGAGTTTTGAGCTCTTTCTCAATCACCCAAAAGTCATACTAGTCAGTTGTAGTATAGTAATGGGGTTTTTATCAATCCAAAGGGGTTAGTTAGATGCCACTAAGATTGTAGTAGAATGCTTAAAGTTAAGTGAAATCAGAGAAAGGGTTGTTTAAACTTCTAATTTTTCAACCTAATTGAATCATGAACCAAGCAGAACTTAAGAAAGCAATACTAAACAATGATCAAATACAAAACAGAGCAAACAAAACAGAACAGTAGGCAAATTCAAAATTCAACATATTAAAAGCAAGGATCCTAGATGTGGTTATGTACTTTGGGGAATTCAAAGGCAATACTAAGCTGTTATAAAACTCATTGAAAATGCAAACAATCAAGCAATGCTAATTCCTAGGAATAGAGTTCACAATCAAGCAAGTTAAATCCAATCTCTTGGCAAATAACACTCTTCTAAACATCCTAGCAAGAACAAACTCTCATTAGTGCTAGAATCAATAACAAGCAAGCTAAACCAACTCTATTTAAGACAAAATACTCCTTAGACAGTCAATCTCTTGAGCTAAGATAAGCAAATCCTCTGTTAAATAAGATCAGTATTTCATCAAACACTTGGTGGGCATAAGAGAAAGCCTAAATCTAGATTCATGTTCTCAAGATAAATCTAGCCTAAACACAGATTAATAGAGAGGAATCATCATAATTAAACAGTAACAAGTCCTAATCAAGCCTCTAAATTTTCCTAATCTACCACATCTAAATCCCTAAAAGTTACTACTCACTCATCATCATGAAAAATACAAAAATCACAAGGGGAAAAGATGTAAAACATGATTAAGAGAGAGATTAAAGAAGATTAAATAAGGTAAATACAAAAACTTAGATTAAAGAGATGATCTTAGTCTAACAAAAACTCAAAAGAAATCAGAAAACTAGCAAGAACAAGACTTGGCTAAAAACTATTAGTCCAAGCCTATTTATACTAAAAGACAAATGCCTAGATAAGTGGCATACTTGTAATTAAAAGCACTTCTGACTAGGCCAACATCGAGCACATCTGCTCGATGTGGATGATCGATGTGAGCCTTCGGATGCCTTGCATCGACCTTGTGGTGATCGATGTGAAGACTTGAAGCTCATCCCCGTTTACATCGCATATGCTAATGGTCGATGTGGATGTCCTGTGTCTTGACATTGAGCAGGCTTGCTCAATGTGAATGATAGATGTGGAATCCAATACTCTCAGCTGCTTTACATCGCACGATGATGACTCTGCCTTGATCGATGTTGAGCCAAATTTCCACTTCTGTAGCTCCTTTTGCTCCTCTTTGACTTGGGCAACACCTTGAATCATTCCCATGCTTCCTCCTTGCCTCCAATGACTCCTTAGGAACCTAAAAACATCCTTAATGCAAATAGAATGCAAACTACAACCTAAATGAAACCTAAGTCTAAAAGCAAAGGAAAATGGGACTAAAGAGAAGAAAAACATGCAAAAGGAGACTAGAATATGAACTAAATGCAAGCCTAAATGATGTCAATATGAGTGATATCACTGATACGAATGCCAATTAAGAACAAATGAGAGAGTGAGGTTTGAAGGTGGGCATTCAGATTCCAAAAGTGCAAAGGTAAAGAGGTGGTATCAATGCTTAAGTGCCTAGTTGTAGGGTGCAAACATAATCAGCTATACTTTAAAGAACCTAGCCATGCTCATCATGTTTCAAAATGATCTCAAATCTCAACTTAGGCAAATGCTAAAATCAACCAACTCTTTAACATTCAATTAAGATCAGAACTATGAACCATGCTTATGCAAATCAAGTGAAGACATTTGGTTGAAAAGGGTAAGGTTATGAGATAAGAATGATCTCATTTTAGCAAAGGGTTATTAAACATAAGGGATCACTCAATGAAAAGGATTTCATCTTAGGCAAAATGATAAAGGTAAAAGCACACTTATGCATGCAAATCAAAGCTCCCTTCTACCCAAAGATGAATCCTAAGCACTTTTAAACCCAAAAGTGAACCCCTAGGTCTACCCTTTCCTAAACTCTACCCTTTACCCTTCTTCATGGCTGGGGAAGCTTCTTATTTTTGCTTGTGTGGCTGCTTCTTTTGGGTTGGGACTTGCTCTTCTTTGTTGCATTGGCACTTTCATCACCTTTGGTGGATTGCTCTTGGTCTGATTTTTCTTCTTCTGACCTTTCTGAGCTTTGTTGCTTGTGCCTTTCTTCTTTGTGCGTAGAGCTTTTTCTTCCCTTTACTTAACCACAATTATAGACTGTTTCCCCTTTTCAAACATTTCAAATCTTTTCCCTTTCTTTCAAAACATATTAACATGAAGTTGAAGCCACCTATACTACCCTTTTAAACCCCAAAACTCCTATCCTAGAATCAAGATCAAGATGCAAGCTGATATCTACAAGAGAGCTAATCATTGCCAGCCTTATTCCTAACACTTTTTGCCAAGACAAAATTGAAAATGCAATGCAAAGGCCTCACAGCTCTCACAATAGTGTTTAGGCTCAAAAGGAGGTTTTGGTTAAGGGTGTGGATTAACTGTCCCATAAGTATGAGGATCAGCTACTAAAGTTCAAGTTCAAGTTGATAGAGTTGATTTTCAGAGAACAAGTGCTTTCAGAAATAGATGAGAAGACCAAATCTAGCAATCTAAGCATGGTTCAACCTTAACTTCTAGCAATCATATGATGCATCAAACAACTAGCCACTTAAACACTGAAATATTCTCTAAACACCACTTTACAAGGAAAATTCATCATAATACCCTATGCAAATGCTATGCAACATATATGTCAACACTAGACTCAATCCTAGAAGAGTGAAATGCAACTACATGCTTTCTTTTTGGTTTGCAATTTCAAAATTTTTTGATTTTTTGTGTTTTTCTATGCCTTATATGATAGCATGATATGCATGAGTCTCAAAGTGAAAAGTGAATGAAAAACTAAGGAAACAAAACACAAAGTTAAACCCCAAATCTCTCCCCCACAATTAAATTACACAGTCCCTTGTGTAATGAAAGCAATGAGAGAGAGAATCAAAAATTATAATACAAAACTGAAAAAGATGCAATGGTATAAACAATGGAGAGGATGTGGTACCTTTTTTAGTGGTAGGACTGGTGGGATGATCAAGAGGTCTGAGGAGACTTGCTAGCACTCCTCTTGTTCCTCCTCTCATAATCCTTTGTGGAATGCTCTGCTTCTTGAGGTGGTTGAACCCAACATGACCATAACTGCTCTGCTTGTGAAGAAGCTCCTTAATGACCCCATTGCCATGTCTCCTGAACTTCAGAGGGAATGGGAGTTGGATCCCAAGCTGATGGTACATGGGTACTTGGCTCAAATTATGAGGCTCTTGGTTGTGCCCATGTCCCCCATTGATCACTAGGCTGTGCATGGAAAGAGTGTCTTCTATGGGGGTTCCATACAGCTTCTTCCTCTTCAGTTGGCTCAGCTTGTTATATATGCCCTTCTTGGTGAGGAGTATGCTCATGAGTATGGCTTTGGTGGGAAGTTCTTGCTGACGTGGCCTTGTCTTTCTTGAACTTTCCTCTAACCATTTTCACCAATCCCTTAATGGCTTTGTCTTGCCATTTACACCATTTCTAGAGGGCATTGATGTGCTCATGAGCCACCTTCAAAGAGCTTTCTTGGCTGGATGCTTCATACGGTATGAAGTGAAACTGCCTTGAACTGTAGCTCAACACTTCTTCTTCTTCAAGCCCATCTTTTTAATAGGTTTCGCCTTGGCCTTCAGAGCCAGCAGCAGCATCTCCTTGGTAACCTTCTTCTTCAATCTCTTCATTGTTTCCTTCCTCATTGTCCTCTTCCGTCTCTTCAGGGATAGTGCCGCCTTGGTAGAGCTGATCATCACTTGGCCTGAAGCTGATGTTGCTCCTTCTAGTGAAGGAGGTAAGCCTTTGATTAGGGAGAAGGAATTTTGCTGGTGTGTTGAAGTTCTTGATGAAGTTGTATACATGCTTTCCACCAATGCTTTTTTCAAGGAAGTGGCTTCTTCTGAGATAGGCTATATCAATCCATTGTGGCTCAAGAGCATCAGATTCATATCCCTCAAGGTTTACTCCACTGGCCAGAAGAACTGCTGTTACAATTCCCGCAATGTGAATTTATGGACTTTTCCCATATTTCACCTTACTCATAACCCAACTCTGGTAGGAATAGAGCTGCTCCATCAGCATAGACACATAGCATGGATACTTTTTTGGTGCCGTGAGAGGTCTCCCCTCTTCGCTGGTACCAGCAATATCACACACCCCTTGGTATATCAGATCCATCTCCCTACCTATGAGATATGTTGTCTCCTTCCTTGCGAAGAGTATGTTGGCAAGTGCATAGTGGGCATATCTCACAACAGGGTGTCTCAGGTGCTGATTCCTTGATGTTCCAGCAATGTATTTCCCAGCCCCAATAACGCCCCACAGGTTGTTGTGCTGCCCCACGGAAATGTAGAAACTGCTCCGTTTGTTGGTGTAGGACCTTAGATTAAGGGCTTCAGCGATGGCTAGGAAAGTGGAGGTGAACTTCTGCTTGCCAATCTTGAAAGAGAACCACCCATCTCCATTAGGGAGCTCACTGTCCTCATACTAGACCACTTGGAGAGTGGAGAGAAACTGGTAAGTGAGTTGTTCGTATGATGGGAGTGGTGTTGTCATGAGGCTTTCAAGTTCCATATTCTCAAACACTGTCTTGCAGTCTATGTAGATCCCTAGTTCCTTCATTGTACTGGCACAAGGGTATCTTGTTGGCTTGAAGGTGCATTGGTTCAAAGCCTCAATGAGTTCCCTAGCACTTGGCTCATGACAGCGGACTTCTTCCTCCACAGTTCTGTCTCTTTCATCCTGCTTGGCGCCTCTATCTCCAACTGGTCTCTTTCCGACAGCCTTTGTTGATTGCTCAGCTGCAGCACCTTTTCCCTTGTCTCTGCTTGCTCGTGGTGAAGTAGGTGCTTCCTTCTGATGTGCCTTCCCTTTTTTCCCAGCAGCTATGTTTGTCCCCCCCCATGGTACCTTCAAAAACAAAGCTTGAAGATAGTATAAGTGAAAGAACAAAAGCTGAAGAACCAAATAACTGAAAGCTTTTAAAAATAGAACTCTCTAGGCTAAGAAGAGCTTAAATAGTTTAAAAAACAAGATTGAACTCCTATAAAGCAAGAGGGAATCAAAAGCTAACAGTTTAGATAAGCTAGAATTTATTAAAATGAAACATATATGCATGTGAATCTAGCAAAATGGTTCTTAGGCAAAAGAGATGATGATCATGCAAAGGGATGGTAAATAAGCAAGTAATGAGATATATTAACAGTAAACAAAACTTAAACATCTAACTTGCTTATTTTAAACAAATCCATAATGCAAAACCAAAGCACAACACTTAAAACTAATCAAAAGTTGCTCTTAAAAACATATACTTAGCGATTTTGAACACATGCATAGATGAAGAGCAAAGAATGAATAGTTGAGGAAGCAAACCTTAGTGAAGCTTCTGAGCACTTAGAGAAAGCAAATAAAAGAGAGAGACAACTAAGAATTTTGTTCTTTAGGTAAGAGAAGTAATGAACTAAAGTGTGAAGAGAAGTGAAGGAGATTGTTGGTTTAAATAGAGAGAAGAAGGGGGAACCAAAAGAATCAATGGTTGGTGAGGGAACCAAAGAAATCAATAGAGTGGGGGACAAGAACAAAAGTGATCAGAAGCTCTGAAAGTGGCAAGGAAGAATAAAATGTGTAAATTTAAACCTCCTTGGCTCCAAACCAAAGGAGGGAAATTTTTTTAAAAAAATGAAGTACTTACCTCGGGTGGACATCGATCACAAATGACTGTTGTAACTGACCGAAAGGTTAGTATCAATCATAAGTGATCAATGCTAATGATCGATGTTCTTCCTGGAGATCATATCGGTCACCACCTGATCGTTGTACTTGACCAAAATTAATCCGCTGGGTTTATATCGATCAATGTGTGATCGTTGTGGGTGATCGATATGTTCCTCAGAATCACATCGATCACCAACTGATCGTTACACTTGACTGAAATTAGTCCGGCGGGTTTACAACGATCAAGATTGATTGATGTGAATGACCGAAATTCATCTCTCTTTCAAGCTTCCTTCCATTTCAATCAAGCAAGCTAGATCCAATCTCTTGTAAAATAGCTCTTTGTTAAACATCTTAACAAGAACTAACTCTCATTAGTGCTAAAACATTAAGCAAGCATTAGATAACAACTCTATTCAAGTCAAAATGCTCCTCAAACAGTCAATCTCTTGAGCCAAAGCAAGCAAATCCTCTATTAAACAAGATCAGCATTTCATCAAACACTTGGTGGGCATAAGAGAAAGCTAACAACCTAGATAAGTGTGATCAAGATAAATCTAGCTTTAAGAACAGATTAATAGAGAGGAACCTATAAACTGAAGCACTAAACAAGCCTTGATCAAGTCCTAAATTCTCCTATTCTACCACAGCTAGAAACTCTAAGCAAACTACTCACTAATACTCATGTTTAACACCAAATCACAAAGAGAAAGGATGCTAATCATGATTAAAAAAGTGAATAAAGAAAGATTAAAGGCAAATACTCAATTATATTAAACAAAGCAAATGATTTGTCTTACAAACTCAAAGAAAATGCTTAAGAACAGTAAATTGACATGACTCCTCGAAAATACATAAAAAGGGGCTATTTATAGCCAGAGGAAGGAAGCCCTAGAGTAATGGCAAAAGTGTAAATATAACAGGTTCGGACTGGGTTTACATCGATCAGTTACAACAGTCAGGGTTGATCGATGTAGAGTTACATCGCTCTGGGCAGTGATCGTTGTAGTGACCGAAAGTAACTCAGGGCGTTTGTACAGATCACTACTGATCGATGCTGATGATAGATATTTTCGTATCGGTCAATTCTTGATCGATGCTCCTGACCGAAAATCTTGCATCGATCTTCTCCATGCTCTGACAGAAAAGCTCTGCAGAAATTGTCTGCTTTGATCCCTTTTGCTCCCTTTGGTCCACCTAGTTTCCTGGATCATCCTAAAAGATCCTCCAAGCTCCTTTTAGCTCAATAAGTAACTAAAAACATCCAAAATGCAAACCATATCCTAAATGCAACCTAAGTCTAAAAGGAGAAGAAAATGGGATAAAAACTACTGAAAAACATGCAAAAGAGAACCAAAACATATACTAAATGCAGGCATAAATGGTGTAAATACAAGAGATATCAGTATCACCGCTTGTAATGAATGCCTGAGCGTCCCTGAACATAGTGGGCCACCAGAAAACAGCTTGAAGAACCTTGGAGACTGTTTTGAATGTGGCAAAGTGTCCACCATACTCTGACCCATGACAGTGAAACAGGACGTCCTGCACTTCTTCTTCTGCTATGCATCTCATGTAAATCCAATCAGCACAATGTTTGTAGAGATATGGCTCATCCCAATAGAATCTCCTATGTTCTCTCAAGAACTTCTTCTTGGCATAACCCTTGAAGTCATGTGGTTCATCCTCTGCAGCAAGATAGTTGTCAATATCAGCATACCAGGGCCTCTTTGGATCATCCAAACCATAAACTTGCTCTTTAAAAGCTGTCCCCAGGCTTGCACAAATCGCAGCCAAGTTCAGAGATTGGTGACGAGCGTCACCAGTATTGGTGACGAGTGTCACCATCTTCGTGTGATTATCAGGTCGCGACTCTTCTCTGTTGGTGAAGAGCGTCATCCTCCTGGTGTCGCTCGTCACTCCCCTGCAGTTTCGTGAAAACTGCAGGTTTTCAATACTTTCTTCCTGGAATCTGGTTTCCACAAAGTAGACATTCTCCTTAGGCGAACACTGTCTTCAACCTGAATCCTGGATAGATGACCAGCAACTCAATTCTCAACACCTTTCTTGTGGTTCACTTCAATGTCAAACTCTTGAAGGAGTAGAATCCATCTCAACAACCTTGGCTTTGCATCCTTTTTCTGCATCAGATACTTCAGTGCTGGATGGTCAGTATGGACCACGGCCTTGGAGCCAACAAGATATTGCCTGAATTTTTCAAATGCAAACAAAACAGCCAACAATTCTTTTTCAGTTGTTGCATAGTTCTTCTGAGCATCATCCAAAGTCCTACTTGCATAGTAAATGGCGTTGAGTTTCTTGTCTTTCCTCTGTCCCAGCACTGCTCCAACTGCAAAGTCATTGGTATCACACATCACTTCAAAAGGCAAGTCCCAATCTGGAGGCTGCACAACAGGAGCTGTAACCAAAGCCTGTTTTATCTGTTCAAAAGCAGACTTGCACTCTTCTGTGAACTTAAACTTCACATCTTTGCAGAGGAGAGCAGTAAAGGGTCGTGCTATCTTACTGAAATCCTTGATGAATCTTCTGTAGTAGCCAGCTTGACTGAGAAAACTCCTTATTGCTTTGACTGAATCAGGATCTTGCAGACTTGTCATCACTTCAATTTTCGCCATATGCACCTCTATACCATCTCCTGAGACTATGTGACCAAGTACAATGCCATGTTGTACCATAAAATAGCACTTCTCCCAGTTCAGAACCAAGTGCTTCTCTTAACATCTCTGCAGAACTGCACACAAGTTGTCCAAGCAGCTCTTGAAAGAGGACCCATAAACTGAGAAATCATCCATGAAAACCTCCATAAACTTCTCAATCATGTCAGTGAAGATCGACATCATGTATCTCTGGAAGGTTGCATGAGCATTACACAGTCCAAAAGGCATTATGCGATATGCAAAGATGCCATAAGGACAGGTAAAGGTGGTCTTCTCCTGATCATCTGGATGGATGGGGATCTAAAAGAAGCCTGAGTAGCCATCAAGAAAACAGTAGTACTTGTGATTCGCCAGCCTCTCAAGCATCTGATCAATGAAAGGCAGGGGGAAGTGATATTTTCTTGTGGCTGCATTCAGCTTCCTGTAATCAATACACATCCTGTGTCCAGTCACAGTTCTAGTTGGAATTAGCTCATCCTCGTCATTCTTCACCTCTGTAACACCTTCTTTCTTAGGCACCACGTGCACTGGACTCACCCAAGAACTGTCTGATATGGGATAGATGATCCCAGCTTGCAGCAGCTTCATAATCTCCTTCTTGACCACATCCTGCAGATTCGGATTCAGCCTCCTCTGGTGTTCCACTGATGATTTCGATTCATCCTCCAAGAGTATCCTATGCATGCCCAAGTCTGTAGAAATCCCTGAAATATCATCAAGAGAATAGGCAAGAGCTTTGCGAAATCAGCGCAGCTTACTTAGCAAAAGGGTGAGCTCTGCATTCTTCAATGAAGCATTAACAATAACAGGATAGGTGGAGTTTTCTCCAAGGAATGCGTACCTTAGCCCTGCAGGAAGCTGTTTAAGCTCATCTTTTGGTGCTTTTGCTGCACTCCAATCACCCATTGTAGCAGCTTTCACAGATGTGGTGACAAGCTCATCCTGTGCAACTAGTTGCATCACTTGTGCAGTAGTATCCATTATCTTTGTATAGCCTGTTGCAGCAGCATCCAGATGCTCATACTCTGCTGTAGAAGTGGTCAACGCCCTCTCCAAGGGGTCCTCTGAACTCATCTCATGGAAGATCTGATCAGCAATGTTTGTGAGAACATCCACATAAAAAGTCTGTCCATCTATGGTTGGACCATTCATCAGCTTGTCCATCTCGAATTTCATAACTAAATCATCAACATTCAGCTCTATTCTAGCCTTCCTGACGTCAATGATAGCTCATGCAGTAGCAAAGAAGGGTCTGTCAAGAATCAAAGGGTCTTTGGGTTCTTCTCCATATTCCAGAACCACAAAATCAGTAGGAATCATGCAATCTCCTACTTTGATAGGAACATCTTCTATCACACCTTAAGGAAGTCTGACTGATCTATCAGCTAGGACAAGAGATATCATTGTAGCTTTAAAATCGGTCATCCCCAATCTCTTGGCAACAGAATGAGGCATAGGGTTCACACTAGAACCAAGATCACACAATTACCTCTCAAACCTGTCAGAAAAGATTGTGCAGTCTAAAATAAAGCTCCCAGAGTCTGAAAGCTTCTCTGGCACTCTGTTCTGGATCACTGCACTGACCTGCTCATTGATCATCATAGCTCCAGCCTCTAAACTCAAGTTATTGGTCACCATTCTCTTCACATACCTTCTTATAACAGGAGTGATCCTCACAGCATTAATCAATGGGATCTCAATAACCAACATGTCCATGATAGCTTTGCATTTAGCATCTTCAGGCTCTTGTTCAGACTTCTTAGGATGCTTAGGATATGGTATCTTGGGCTTATACACTGTCTCGTTAGCATTGTTTGAAGTCTCAGTAGATACTGTGGTATGTTGCAACGGGTGACGAGCGCCACCAGATGAGTGACGAGCGTCACACGTTTTGGACAAGTCGTGCTGATTTGCTCGATTTGGGTGACGAGCGTCACCCTACTGGTGACGGTCGTAAACAATCTGTGAAGAAATATCGTCAGGGTTATGCTCAGTGGGTGACGAGCGACACCCAGGTTTGGTGACGAGCCTCACACGTGGGTCTTCAGCAGAGATTTCTTCATCTTCATACTCTTCAAGTCCCACGAAATTTCTTGAGCTCAAATCCTTCTGCAACACTGGTTGCAGGTTCTTTCAACTCCTCAATATTATGGCATTCACATGGTGTTTGGGATTTGCATCAGTTCTTCCTGGAAGAAATCCTTCTTGCCTCTGAACAGCGTTTACAGTTTGGGCTACTTGAACATCAAGTTTCTTCATATGAGAGTTCAGACTCTCAATTTTTCCATTCAAGTCCTGATAGAGCGAATCTATACTGCCATTGAAGTCCACTGGCAGCTTCTGTTGTCCTTCTAGGATCTGTTCTAGCATAGCTTCCATCTTGTTGTTGTAGCCTCTGTTCCACTGCTGATTTCCATACCTTTGACCCTGAAAACCTCCAGAATTCATGAAATTCACATCTTCCTGCTCAATCTCTTCTGGACTTTCGAAAGTCTCCACCTCTGCAGCAAAATGAAGTGACTTCTTTCCCACCAAGAGGTTGCCTTGCTGTTGCTGCTGACCTTGGAAGTTCCCTTGCCTCTGACCTTGATATCCACTATTTTGTTGAAAACCCTTGTCGTAAGGAACAAACGGCTTGCCTTGTTGCCACTATTTATATAGATAGTCATGGGATTACGTCCCAAGTATGCTTTGTTTAAGGTCCCTTAGTTTGCCTCCTTTGCTTTGCGAGGTGGTCACATCAGAGAGACTGAGATCAGTCTCCATTGACAGAACCTCTGAGGCAAGATATGGTTTGACTCTTTGCCCATTGACTGTGAATTCATTTCCTTCAGTATCCAGCAATGTGATTGCTCCAAAGAGAAGAACTTCTTTGATTCTATATGGCCCATTCCATCTTGACTTGAGCTTTATACTCAAGCTCTACTGGGAGGTGGCATGCCTTTCCGTACAGCAAGCTTAAAGTTGATCTCCCTATTGGTGTCTTGAATGCAGTCTTATAAGCCCAAAGTGCATCATCAAGCTTTGCAGACCAGTCTTTCCTTGTGATCCCCACTGTCTTCTCTAAGACGGCTTTGATTTCTCTATTTGAGACCTTAACTTGACCACTAGTTTGTGGATGATAAGGCGTTCCCACTTTGTGTTTGACTTCATGCTTCTTCAGAAGATTGTCAAAGACCTTGTTAATGAAGTGACTTCCACCATCACTTATCATTACTCTATGCACACCAAATCTTGAAAAGATTACAGTCTTGAAGAGCTTCACAACAACAGAGGAATTATTCATTGGACCTGCGACAGCTTCGACCCATTTGGAGACATAATCAACTGCCACTAAGATGAACTTGTTGCCATATGATGAAGGGAAGGGTCCCATGAAATCAATCCCCCATACATCAAAGATCTCTGTTTCAAGAATTGGGTTCTGAGGCATCTCATCCCTCTTGCTTATGTTCCCCTTCCTTTGACATGAATTCATGAGTATCTCTGAAGACGCTAGGCCACCAGAATCCTGCTTGAAGTATCTTTGTAGCTGTCTTGAATGTCGCAAAATGCCCTCCGTAAGCAGACCCATGGCAGTGGAAAATGATATCTTGTGCTTCTTCTTCTGCCACACATCTCTGAAACAATCCATCTGATCCTTTCTTGTACAAGTATGGATCATCCCAATACAGCTGAGATAATTCTTTGAAGAACTTAGCTTTGTTGTAAGGTTTCTGGATGTTGGGGAGATGGTCTTAAACTAGAGTTCACGAAATCTGAGTACCAAGGTAGGTTCCTGTCTTGCACAGCGGCTGCTTCATCCCAGCTCTTATCATTTTGTATGCCATAAGTTGCACTTCAGGAAGGGAGTCATCTATAGGAACAAGATCTTCAATCCTCATTCTTGATAAGTGATCAGCTACTCCATTTTTAATTCCCTTCTTGTGAAGTATCTCGAGATCAAACTCCTGAAGTAAAAGAATCCATCTGAGCAAGCGTAGCTTCGTGTCCTTCTTGGCATAAATGTAGCGAAGTGCTGTATGATCTGTGTAGACTATGACCTTGGAGCCGACCAGGTAGCTTCTGAACTTCTCAAATGCAAACAAAACTGCTAGAAGCTCCTTCTCTGTCGTAGCATACCGAGTTTGAGTATCATCCAGAGTGCGACTTGCGTAGTAGATAACATGTAGTTTCTTGTCCACTCTATGACCAAGCACAGCTCCAAGTGCATAATCACTAGCGTCGCACATTATCTCAAATGGCAAACTCCAGTCAGGTGCCTGAACAATGCGAGCACTCACAAGTGCCTTTTTGATGGTAAGAAAAGCTTGCATGCAGTCATCATCGAAGGCAAACTCTGTCTCTTTACACAACAGCCAAGTGAGAGGTCTTGCTATCTTGGAGAAATCTTTGATGAACCTTCTATAGAAGCCTGCATGTCCCAAGAAACTTCTGATCCCTTTCACTGATGTTGGTAGAGCCAGATGCATCATCACTTCTATCTTGGCCTTGTCTACCTCTATTCCTTTCTCAGAGATCTTGTGCTCCAAGACGATTCCCTCATTGACCATGAAATGGCATTTCTCCCAGTTTAGCACTAACCCTGTATTTTTAAATCTCTTTAAAACCTGATAAAGATTAGACAAGCAGACGCCAAAGGAAGATCCATAGACACTGAAGTCATCCATGAATACTTCCACCATTTCTTCAAGCAAGTCAGAGAATATAGAAGTAACACATCATTGAAAGGTTGCTGGGGCATTACACAGTCCAAATGCATTCACCTATAAGCAAAAGTGCCATATGGACATGTGAAGGTGGTTTTTTCCTGATCATTATGATGAATTGGGATTTGGAAGAAACCGCTATTGCCATATACAAAGCAGTAATAAGGGTGATTTGCCAATATTTCCAGCATTTGATCAATAAAAGGTAAAGGATAGTGATCTTTCCTAGAGGCAGAATTCAGCTTTCTATAGTCAATGCACATCCTATGTCCTGTTATAGTTCTAGTTGGAATAAGCTCATCTTTTTCATTCTTAACAACCATGATTCCTCCTTTCTTAGGCATAATATGGACTGGTGAGACCCATGTGCTGTCTGGGATAGGGTAAATCACGCCTGCATCAAGGAGTTTTAAGATTTACTTTTTTACAACTTCCTTAAGGTTTGGGTTTAATCTCGTTTTGGGTTCAATGGAAGTTTTCGTCTCATCCTCTAAATGAATCATGTGAGTGCAAAGATTAGGAGATATGCCTTTGATATCATCAAGTGAGTACCCAATGGCTCTCCTAAACTTCTTCAGCTCTTTAACAAGAGCACATGTTTCATCACCAGTGAGGTTATCATTGACTATCACAGGGTAGGTATCTTTTGGTCCAAGGTATACATACCTTAGCCCCTTGGGAAGTGGTTTGAGGTCCAGCTTGGGTGCCTTTAGCTCGCTCCAGTCTCCTTCTCCAAGATCTGCTCCTGATTTGTTAACTGCAGCTCCATTAGCTTCTTGGCTTACTGAATTCACAGCTCCTCCTTAGCTTGACAAAGGGCTCATGGTGAATAGCTGGTTTTGCTTCCTTCAACAGCTGCTCAGATCGTGCTGATTCCTCACTCCAATTACCCATACTTTCCTGGTGTTTTAGTTAAAGCCGTGCTTAGATGATCCTTTGTATGCAGCTCTTCCATCAGCTCAGTGGTCAAATCTTCCATGATATTCATATTGAAGATCTGCCCTTCAATCTTGGGCTTCTTCATGACTTCGTTTATGTCATACTTAAGCACCATATCTTTGCACAGATGCAGCTCTATCTTTCCCCTTTTGACATCTATGAATGCTCCAGCGGTGGCAAGGAAAGGTCTCCCAAGTATGAAGGGGTCCCTAGGATCAGCATCAAGCTCCAAAACAACGAAGTCAGTAGGGATTTCAGTGCTACCAAATCGGACAGGAAGGTCTTCAAGTAGTCCAATAAGATGTTTGATAGATCGGTCAGCAAGCACAAGAGTTATTCTACTTGGCTTAAAACTCATGAATCCTAGGCGCTTGGCAGTGGTAAGAGGCATCTGGCTCACGCTAGCTCCAAGATCACCCAAGCAATTATTGAATGTGAGAGGTCCAATGGAACAGGGTAGAGTGAAACTTCCTGGATCTCCTAGCTTCTTTGGTTGAGGAAGCTGCTGTATTATGGCACTGACCTCATGAGTGAGAACAACCATCCCTTGCACCTCGTTCTGCTTGTTAATAAGAGCGTCCTTCAAGAACTTCTGATACTGAGTTATAGCAAGAAGGCTTCAAGCATGGGCATGGTTATCTCCATATTTTCTATCTGCTTCTCAAAGAGTTGCCTGTACTTCTCCACTAGCTGTTTCTTGATCCTTCCTGGAAATGGGAGTGGTGGCTTGTAAGGAGGAGGAACAAAGACAGATTCCTTCCTTGTCGGCTGTATGACTTCTCTTTGTGCTTCATCAACCACTTGTCTCCCTTTTCTCAGACTCTCTGCCTCATCATTTCTTTCCTTCTCTGGTTCAGCTTCAGTCTCATCTTCACGAGTCTCAAGAGACACCCCCCCCCCCCCCCCCCCCCCCCACTTTGCTTCTCAATGTCCACATGGAGATATTTTGGTGCTACAGGTCCTTGCAGCTGTTTTCCACTCCTAGTAGTTATTTTTTGCACAGCTGGTGGCAGTTGTTGTTGTGCTGCAGTAGGTTACCTGACTGGCTTTAAGCATGGCAAGTTCATCACTATCTCTCTCAAACTTCTGCAGTATGCTTTGTTGAGCGGGTAGTAACTGCTCAAGCAGTCTAGCTGTAGCTGAATCAGGTGCAGATGGTGGTGGTGGTGTTGAAGGACTAAGGACTTCCTGAACTGGTGAGGCAGCCCCTTGATGTTGTGGAGTAAACTCTGTTGCATAAAGATTCTCTTAGTGTTCTTCATATTGAGGTGTAAACCTGTGGTTTTGTTGTATGGGAACACCAAACTGATTTTATAATGGGGTACTCTCCCTTTTGTGTGCTTGAGGACTGTAAGCCTTGTAGCTGTTATAGCTTGTATCCTGGTATGGCTTATGATGAACATTCTCTTGTTGCTGCACATAGTAGGCTTCAGTTTCTAAGTAATAAGCATGTCCAAGAGCTGATGTCCTCTCTGTTGCGTTTGGTGGGTGATGTCTAGATTGCTCAAGCAACAAGTCTATCTTAGGATTTAATGCTAACATATCCAGCTTCGTTTGTGGATCTGAGGTTTCAGTATTCTTCTTGTAGCTGTCCTCGTGCTCATCCACATAGTCACCATTACTCAAGACAAGGCTTTCAATTAGCTGCAAACCATCATCAACTGTTGTACCCAAGAAGTGGCCGTTGCTAGCTGTTTCTAACAGCTTCTTGAACCTTGGTGACACTCCTCTGTAGAATGTGCTGAGCAATGACTCTTTGGAGAAACCAGGATGAGGGCAGCACAAAGTCTAACCTTGAAATATCTCACATGCTGAACATAGTGGCTCAGCTTGTGATTATTTGAACCCTGAGATGCTCTGCCTTAGTGTAGCTAACCTGGTAGAAGAGTAAAACTTTGCAAGAAACACTCTATTGCAATCATCCCAAGAGTTTACTGATCCAAAAGGCAAAGATTTTTCTCACAAATGCGCACTTTCACCAAGAGAGAAAAGAAATAACCTCAGAAGAAGATAAGATGCTAAAAAGAAAAGGTTTAGCTTAAATAAGCTAAGAAGATAAGGTTTGACAAAAAGCAGAAAAATCTTGGTCAACTCTCGGCGTTGACATATCGAGGTGCAAAGGAAGGTGTTCTGCTCGATGCAGTCTGCTCGATATCGAGGTGGGTTCTCGGTGTTCTCGTCGATGCTACACCTCGATATGCCCTCTGCAGCGCGTACCGATGTTCTTCCTCGATGCTGGTCCTCGATGCTGGTCCTCGATGCAGACTAATGGCTTGGAACCCTCATATTGATCCTTTTCCTTTTGGTCCTGCTGCTTGCATCGAGCACACTCAACGGGTATTCTGCCCGATATGCTTGCTCGATATGGACCAGACTTTGCAAAAACTCCATTTCTGATATCTCCTGCGATCCTGAGATGCTTCCATCTCCTCCCTAGCTCAAAGAAGCTCAAAAAAGACCTGAAAACCAGCACAAACATGCACATGTATGCAAATATATGCATTCCTAAGCTAAATGCATGCTATGTTGATTCTAAGTGCAAATACTACCTAAATGCTACACTTTAAAGCAAGAACAAAGGAAAAGATGCAAGAAATGCAGCCTAAAATGATCTAAAATAGCAAGCTATCAATAACAAGAGTGGCAAACGAAAGAAGAAAGCCTAAGGTATGTATGATGATCCATAAAAAAAAAAATTCAATGCATAAGATTAAAGTTATATTTCAAATTACTAAGGATTGAAATCAGCTCATGTATGTTTCAATTAGGTAAGAGTGACAATGTAAAAAATCCCAAATGTGGTTCCACCTTCTGTTCAAACTAGATCAAAAGCATCAAACAACTAATAACTAGGACATTGACCTAAAAATTGAACTTCAACATTTATGCAAGACAAACATCACTACTCCATATGCACATGAATGCAACCTATATGAAATGCATATTAGACTCAGTCCTAAGCAAATGAAAGAATGCAACTACATGATTTCTTTTTGATATTTTCGAAAAAATTAAAATTTTTTTTGTAGTTTTCTATGCATTAGATGAAATGCATGAGCTAAAATGCTATGCATGATGCAAAACATGCTAAAACCATTGTCAAGTCTCACATAACCCCCCCCACACACACACACAGTCTCTTATGTAATAAAAATGTAAGAAGAGTCAATATCCAACAAGACAATGTAAAATAACCAAAAGAAAAAAAAGAGTGGTATGTAGAATGGTAGGAAGAGTGTACCTCAGTTCCCGTAGGAGGAGGTGGAGGGGGGTGGGAAACGTCTTACTCACACCAAGGTGTAGATCCTGGAGCAAGTTGCTGGTGTGAAGCGCAAAGCTTCTTGACTGAGTTACACCAGGGTGGCAACGTCTGTGTGAATAGCCGGTGCGAGTCCCAAAATCTTCTAGTCATGTCGCTCTGAGGTGCGTAAAGTGGTGCGGGTTACCGTTGCGAATCACCGTCTTTCTTCCCAGCTTAATCCAGGGTCTTCACGCCGGTGTCATACCCCTGTGTAATTCTCAAAGTTTTCTGGTCTCTTCTCACCTAGGTCCTCGTGCCAGTGCAGTACCCCGCTTTGAGGCACCAAATCCCCTGCTAGGTTCACTTCGAGGTGTTGATGCAAGTGCACACCCCGGTGTGACACAATGACTTCCTTTTTCCTTCCCTCTTTGATTTCCCGTGAATTGCCAGTTATCAAAAACAAAAGCAAGTATATACAATGATAAACATGAGAATACCTTGAAAGTGTGCTTGTTTTACATCTCTTAGCTTTATGTTTACCCTGGTCATTCTTGTTGAGGAGAAGAAAGAGATATGGATATCTTTTCTCCAAGTGGTTCAGATACCAACTAGGGTTTTACTCTATGCCCATTTACAGTGAAACCTTCTCCATCTTTGCCAAATAGAGTGACTGCTCAATATGGCAACACTTCATTGATTTGAAAACGACCAGACCACCTTGACTTGACTTCCCTAGAAATAGCTTTTGGTCTAGAGTTGTAGAGGAGAACCTTGTAAACTGACTTGAAGGTCTTAGGTCTGAGCTTCTGAAATACTCATTATTTACACCATATTAACATACATTCTGCATGGTTTTATTGTCTTTAAACATGTATTTTTGCTTGTTTTTGTCCCATTTGCATTCAATTAGGACTTAGTGTAGATTTAGGGTGCGCATTACATGTTTTGTGCATTTGAGGAGTTTGGCATGTATGTTTTTAGAGTTTGGAGACTACAAGGAGCATGGGAATTTATGGTGGATGCAGCACACGGCAAGAAAAGAGCCAAGAAGAAGGTGCATCTTGTTGAAGCGGCCAGAAACTTCACCTAACAAAACTAGCTCGGACAAAATATCTCCAACCCGATTCAGGTTCAACAGTATTTCATCAATGTTGTACCTCCGTGCGTTAGCGTGCGTCTGGAGTTGGTTTCAGGTAATTCCCATTAGCTTTAAGAAAGTTACAGAGGTTTTCGTGAAACCGCTCAACCAACATCGATCACTTCCAGGCCAACATTGTACGATGTAAACCAGCAGGGAGTATGGGAGTCAACATCGATCACTCACATCGATCAGTGATGATCGATGTCAAGCCACATGACACCCACATCGATCACCAGCATCATGCGATGTAATGGACCCGAGAGGACCTGATCTCAACATCGACCAACCACATCGATCATCAAGTGACCGATGTCAAGCACCAGAAGTTTACATCGATCACTTATGATCGATGTTGGCACAATCCGACTTCTTTTATTTACGAGTTTGCTATTCTTCTAGGGCTTTTGGCATTTAGTATAAATGGGCTTGGACTACTGGTTTTCAGCCAAGTTTTGTTCTTGCTTAGTTTCTTAAGAGTTTTTCAGTGTTTGTAAGAACAAATCTCTCTTTTTAATCAAAGTCTTGTATTTGCCTTATTTAATCTTCTCTAATCTCCCTCCTAATCATGTTTAACATCTTTCCTTCTTGTGGTTTCCTGTTTTTCATGATGATGAGCGAGTAGTCACCTTTAGGGTTTTAGATGTGGTAGATTAGGGGAATTTAGAGGCTTGATTAGGATTTGTTAGTGTTTGATATATCATGGTTTTTATGGTTTTTAACCATGGTATGAGTCCTTTTTATTAAGTCTTTTGGTCTTTTTAGAGTACTAGTAGAGTCTTTGCAGGTTATAACATGTGTGGAGCACAATTGGAGATTATTGAGCTTTTTGGAGCATTACAAGATGCAGCCACAAAGTATGCAACCCAGAAGGCGGATGTGGGCTTTGGTGACGATCGTCACCACTCAAGGGTGACGCTCGTCACCCATAGCTGGGAAGGTTTGCGGCTTGTTTTGAAAAGATTGGGAAGAAACTGCAGTTTGGCTCAAAAGTTCCAGTATTTGCAAAATGGCCCCAGATCGTGTTTTAGCTTGTATATATTTGGTTTTCAGCCATTGTTGGCTTTTATCTTAGATTTTAGAATTCAGAGAACTTTAGAGAGAGATTTATTTAGAGATTTTTGTGGAAACATATCATGTACTCTTTTTGAGAAGATTTCAAACCCGTTTAACTTTTACTCTTTCTATTTAATGCAATTTTATTCAGTTATACTTTGTGTTTCCATAATCATGTCTGAGTAATTTGCTAGTTAAGTTAAGGCTTTTCAAAGGTTGATGAAGAGTTTGTAGAATTGCTATCTGCTAGGATTATCTTTTGGTTCTTCTTCTCTGCTTGCTTTAAAACAGATTTCTTAGACACATCATCTGGAAATCCGAAAATCATAGGTTGTTTAATAGATGTGAGAACATCATTGATAACCTGAACTAGTATTAGGTGAGAAAAACGCATTAGTGCAAAGAGATTTGGCTTAGGAGTTTTGTGAACAATTGAACTTGATCATTAGTGCATGTTTAGGTTGTTAGGTTTGCAAAAAGATTTGAAACTCTGTGATTTAGACATAGATAACTTCTGCAATGAGAATTGATTAGTTATACATTTGTGTTTCATATTCAAGACGGTTCTTAATCATTCCTGATTTTTAGCATTCTACATTCTCGAATTAGACCTGCGAATTGACCTGACTTAGCGCTTTTAGTTTTTAGAATCTAGATCAACCAAAAATCGTTTGTTTTCATAATTTTTAGTTACTTTGCATTACATTCATTATTTACTGCTTAGCTTAATCTGAATCTAAAAATTGCTAGTGTAGTAACCTAACTCCCTTGGGATTCGATAACCTTTTATGCTACAACTGCTTTGCTGTGCACTTGTAGTAGTTAATTAATTGGGTAAAACCTGAGCCCTATCAAGTTTTTGGCGCCGTTGTTGGGGAGTAATACCTGCCTATCGATTTTTAGTATTAGGATTTCGTCTAATTTTTGATTTTTTTACTGACTTTTCCTACTTTTCTTTGTGCTGGTTTCAGGTGTATGCCTAGTCGCAGTACCAGAAGCAACAAAGAGAAGGAGCTTGCGACTTTAGGCATTGACGAGCTAGCTAAGTTGGAGAGGACTATCAGGAAAGCTAAGAAGCAGTATACAATGGTCAATCCGATTATGTTGATCTAGAATGACTTGGTTGACAGAGATGGAAATAGGAGGAATGAAGAAAGGCAGAGAATGTATCAGGAAGGGAATGTCATCGTGGAACAGGTGATTCAACGTGTGCCAACAGAGCTGCAATCCGCCCTCATGCTTTCCAGAGGAATGATTTTGAGCTAAAACCTGCTTATTATCAGCTGGTGGGACAGCATCCTTGCCATGGCTTACCTCATGAGCATCCTATGGATCATATTGAGAGGTTTGAGAATTTGGCTTCAAGTGTCAAAGCTAATGAGTTAGCAATGATTTCCTTTTCTGCAAGCTATTTCCTTACTTGGGAGGACACCAAGAATGCTTTTCTGAACAACTTCTAATATGATGCTAGATCAAAGGACCTGATGACGAAAGTTGCATCATTCTCCCAAGGTCCTACTAAAGCTTTTAAATCTTCTTGGCTGAGATTCAAGTCTTATCAAAGGGACTGTCCTCATCATGGTTTCAATAAGGTGCAGCTGCTTGGTATTTTCTTCAGAGGCATTGATTGGAACTACCAGATGGCGTTGGATGCTGCTAGTAATGAGAACTTCAACACAAACCTTCCTGATGCTGCAATCATAGAAAACTTGGCCTGCAATAACAGCACCAAGAATGCTGATTTTCAGAGGATGAAAGAGGGTAGTTTGAGTGATGGGAATCAGATTGCAGAGATTAAGGCTAAGTTGGACAGTATGCACAGCCTTTTGGTGGGAAAGAAGTCAGTCCACTTTGCTGCAGAGGTAGAGACTTTCTAAAATCGAGAGGAGATTGAGTAAGAAGATGTGAATTTCATCAATGCTAAAGGATTTCAGGATCAAAGGTATGGGAATCAGCAGTGGAACAGAGGCTACAAAAATAATAATCAGAATAGTACTTTCACAGGGAATCAGAGCTCGTCTGGTTAATCACCCAAGCCTCAGGTCCAGAAGACAGAGTTCCAGAAACCTTACCAAAACAGCATCAACTATAACAGGAATTTTCGTTCTTCTTCCTATCAAGCTGCACCTCCACAAGACAACAAGGTGGAAGCTATGTTAAAAAAACTTCTAGAGGGACAGCAGAAGATGGCACTGGACTTCAATGGCAAGATGGATTCGCTGTATCAGGACTTGAATGGAAAAATTGTGAGTTTTAACTCTCACATGAAGAAACTGGATGTTCAAGTTGCTCAAACTGCAGGAGCTGTTCAGAGACAAGAAGGATTCCTTCAATCAAGTACTGATGCTAATCCCAAACACCATGTGAATGTCATCACATAGAGGAGTGGAAAGAACCTGCAACCAGTGTTGCAGAAGAATTTGAGCTCAGGTGAATTCGTTGGACTTGAAGAGTATGAAGATGATGAAATATGTGCTGAAAAACAACATGTGACGATCGTCACCAATAATGGGTGTCGCTCGTCACCCAATTTGTTAAAACCTGATGCGACTTTGTCCTCTACGAGTGACGACCGTCACAAGGAGGGTGACGCTCGTCACCAACCCCGAATCATAGCTGCTTCACCTGAGACTTCAAACAATGCTAAGGAACCGGTGTACAAGCCTAAGGTACCCTTTCCTAAGCATCCTAAGAAGTCTAAACAAGAGCTTGAAGATGCCAGATGCAAAGCTATCATGGACAAGCTGGTCATTGAGATTCAATTGATTGATTCTGTGAGGATTACTCCTGTTATAAGGAGGTATGTGAAGAGGATGGTGACCAATAACTTGAGTTTAGAGCCAGGAACAATGATGATCAACAAGCAGGTCAGTGCAGTGATTCAGAACAGAGTGCCAGAGAAGCTTTTAGACCCTGTGAGCTTTGTTTTAGACTGCACAATCTTTTCTAACTGGTTTGAGAGATCATTGTGTGATCTTGGTTCTAGTGTGAACCTCATACCTCATTCTGTTGCCAAGATCTTAGGGATGACCGATTTTAAAGCTACAAGGATATCTCTTGTCCTAGCTGATAGATCAGTCAGACTTCCTGAATAGAGGATGTTCCTATCAAAGTAGGAGATTGCATGATTCCTACAAATTTTGTGGTTCTAGAGTATGGAGAAGAACTCAAAGACCCTTTGATTCTTGGCATACCTTTCCTGGCTATTGCAGGAGCTATTATTGATGTCAGGAAAGGAAGAATTGAGCTGAATGTTGGTGATTTGGTGATGCAATTCGAAATGGACAAACTGATGAAGAGGCCAACCATATATGGAAAGACTTTCTATAGGGATGTTCTTACCAACCTTGCTGATCAGATCTTTCAAGAGATGAGATGAGAAGACCCCTTGGAGAGGGCGTTGACCACTTCTACAGCATAGTATGAGCATCTGGATGTAGCTGCCACTGGCTACACAAAGATGATGGATGCTACTGCACATGTGATGCTACTGGTTAGACAGGATGAGCTAGTCACTTCATCTGCGAAAGCTGCTTCAATGGGTGATTCGAGTGAAGCAAAAGCACCAAAAGTTGAGCTTAAACAGCTCCCTGCAGGGCTAAGGTACGGTTTCCTTGGAGAAAGCCCCAATTACCCTGTTATTGTTAATGTATAAGTAAGCTGCGCAGATTTCGCAAAGCTCTTGGCTATTCTCTAGATAATATTTCAGGGATTTCTCCAGACTTGTGCATGCAAAGGATACATTTGGAGGATGAATCGAAATCATAAGTGGAGCACCAGAGGAGACTGAATCCGAACCTGCACGATAGGGTCAAGAAGGAGATCATGAAGCTGCTTCAAGCTGAGATCATCTATCCCATATCAGACAGTGCTTGGGTCAGTCCAGTACACGTGTTCCCTAGGAAAGAAAGAGTTACAGTGGTGAAGAATGACAAGAATGAGCTGATTCCAAACTAAACAGTGACATGACACATGATGTGCATCGATTACGGGAAGCTGAATGCAGCCACAAGGAAAGATCACTTCCCTCTACCTTTCATCGATCAGATGCTTGAGAGGCTGGCGAATCACAAGTATTACTGCTTCCTTGATGGCTACTCAGGCTTCTTTCAGAACCCCATCCATCCAGATGATCAGGAGAAGACCACCTTTACCTGTCTTTATGGCACTTTTGCATATCACAGAATGCCTTTTGGAATGTGTAATGCTCCTGTAACCTTCCAGAGATGTATGATGTCGATCTTCATTGACATGATAGAGAGGTTATGGAGGTTTTCATGGATGATATCTCAGTTTATGGATCCTACTTCAAGAGCTGTTTCAACAACTTGTGTGCAGTTCTGCAGAGATGTGAAGAGAAACATTTGGTTCTTAATTGGGAGAAGTGTCATTTTATGGTACAAGATGGTATTTTTCATAATTTCAGAGTCTTTGTAGATGGCATAGAATTTGATAGGGCGAAAATTGAAGTGATGACAAGTCTGCAAGCGCTTGATTCAGTCAAAGTAATGAGAAGTGTTCTGGGTCATGCTGGGTTCTACAGAAAATTTAAAAAGGACTTCAGCAAGATTGCAAGACCCCTTACTGCTCTCCTTTCCAAAGATGTGAAGTTTAAATTTACAGAAGTATGTCAATCAGCTTTTGAGCAGATCAAACATGCCTCGATTACAGCTCTTATTGTGCAGTCTCCAGATTGGGACTTGCCCTTTGAGGTGATGTGTGCTGCCAGCGATTTTGGAGTAGGAGCAGTGCTGGAACAGAGAAAAGACAAGAAGCTACACGCCATCTACTATGCAAGTAGGACTTTGGATGAAGCTTAGAAGAATTAGGCAACTACTGAGAAGGAACTGCTAGCTGTGGTCTTTGCCTTTGGGAAGTTTCGCCAGTACCTTGTTGGCTCCAAGGTCGTGGTCCACACAGACCATTCAGCACTGAAGTATCTGATGCAGAAGAAGGATGCAAAGCCCAGGTTGTTGAGATGGATTTTGCTTCTACAAGAGTATGATATTGAAGTCAAGGACAAGAAAGGAGTTGAGAATTGAGTTGCTGATCATCTCTCTAGAATCAGGATTGAAGATGACCTGCCGATGAATGACTTATTGCCTGAGGAGAATGTATATCTGGTTGAGAGTCTATTGCTGGAAGAAAGAATGTCACCAACGAAGCAGAGCCACAACCCAGTTTAGGCACGAAGCCAGTGACGACCGTCACCCAGCCTGGTGACGCTCGTCACCAATCTCAGACTCTGGCTATGATTTGTGCAAGCCTGGGAACAGCTTTTGCATAGCATGTGTATGCCATTACTGATCCCCAGAGACCCTGGTATCCTGATATTGCCAATTATCTTGCTGCTGAGTATGAACCACATGATTTCATGGGATATGCAAAGAAGAAGTTCTTGAGAGAACTTAGGAGATTTTACTGGGATGAGCCATACCTTTATAGATATTGCGCTGATGGTATTTACAAGACATGCTTAGTAGAAGCAGAGGTTACAGACGTCATGTCTCACTGCATGGCTCAGAGTATGCTGAACACTTTGCCATATTCAAAACAGTCTCCAAAGTTCTTAAAGCTGGTCTGGTGGCCTACTATGTTTCAGGATGCACAAGCCTTCATCACACGCTGTGATATATGTCAGAGGAGAGGGAAAATCAGTAGAAGATATGAGATGCCACAGAACTTTATCCTTGAGGTTGAAGTTTTTGATTGTTGGGGCATTGACTTCATGGATCCTTTTCCTTCATCTTATGAGAACAAATACATTCTGGTTGCTGTTGACTATGTGTCTAAGTGGGTAGAGGTGTTGGCTACTCCTACTAATGATTCTGCAGTGGTTTTGAAGCTGTTTACGACCATTATTTTCCCCAGATTTGGTGTCCCACGAATTTTTATCAGTGATGGTGGTTCTCACTTTGTTAACAAGGTCTTTGACAAGTTTCTGAAGAAGTATGGTATACAGCACAAAGTGGCTACGCCATATCATCCCCACACCAGTGGACACGTTGAGGTTTCCAACAGACAGATCAAGCAGAACCTAAAGAAGACGGTTGGGAAGACAAGGAAGGACTGGTCAGCGAAACTGGATAATGCATTATGGGTTTACAGGACTGCCTACAAAACTTCCCTTGGTACTACACCATTCCATCTGCTCTATGGCAAGGCGTGCCATCTATTAGTGGAGCTAGAGTTCAAAGCAGAATGGGCTATCAAGAAGCTGAACTTCAATTTTAAGCCTGCTGCAGAGAGACGCTTAATTCAGCTCAATGAACTGGATGAAAACAGATATCTGGCCTATGAAAACTCCAAATTATACAACGAGAGGACAAAGGAATATCATGATAAGAAGATCATCTTCAGACACTTCGAGCCTGATGACCAGGTACTCCTTTACAACTCTCGTTTACAGATTTTTCTTGGTAAACTGCGTTCTCGTTAGTCAGGTCCCTTCACTGTTAAAGAGGTTAGACCACATGGCGCCATTGTCTTGATCAACGGAGAGAAGTTCACTGTCAATGGACAGAGGGTGAAGCATTATTGGGCGCAAGCCGAGATTTCAGCAGGACACATTGTTTCTCTCGATGATGCACAAGCTCTCTAAACAGCAATCATAGTCGAGTTAATGACGTTAAACAAATGCTTAGTGAGAGGCAACACACTGGTAAGTTTTGCTTGCCTATACTTAGTTTTTATTTTTGTACATACATTTATTTAGCTAGTTACTCAGTTAAAAAAAAAAAAAAAAAAAAATATTGGTCGATCTACGGGTGACGCTCGTCACCCGTCCGAGACTCAGGTATGCGTCTATCTTCTTCTTCTTCTTCCTCGCTCATAACTGATAAAACCTGAGCAATTAGACAAATTTTCACAAATTCACATCTTTTGATTTTCTTAACCGAATTGAGTAATCCAAAAGCCAATCCGTGCGAATTTTAGTGCTATTTCATAATCTTAGTTTTCAAGATCTGTAAGATATGTGTTCGGAATCCCCAATTTTCAGTATGCCATAGGTTTGGTAAAATTCGATTTTCGACTTGATTAGTTTGATTTAACTGTTGAATCATGGTTAGTTAGGTTTTATTAGATGAATGCTACCATCTATATGTGTTTTTATCGGTTGATTTGCAAGTTTTTTGAAATTTTTAAAAATCTGTAAATTTTTGGTGATTTCGGTTGAATTGGTGCTTGAATTGTGTTCCTGGGAGTGCTGTTGTTGATCGCCGTCAGTCATTTCACCATGATTCATTGATTTTTCAAATTTTTGAAAATTGGCTAATTTTGGTGATTTTTGGTTTTTCTTGGTTTGAATTTTAAGATGCCTCGACATGAGAAGAGACAGCAACCAAGCACTGCATCAGGATCAGCGCAGTCTGACAGCAGTAGACCAGTTTGCAGGCCTCCATGGCCAAAGCGAGAAGATCGGACAATCCCTTCTAGAGTTGCTTGGGCAGGGACTCCGAAGCAGGAAGTAACGCGGGATACCTGTGTATTCCGTGACATTCAGGAGGAGTGGGATGAGTATGACACGCTATTCTACAATGCGTGGTAGGAGGTGAAGATCATTCCGACCAGAATCGTGGACACTACAGTGCTGCGGAAGATGGGTATTTTAGATGATGTTCTGCAGATTCTCGAGAGGATCGGGATGGGTACTATGGCGCTACAGCAGCATGGTCTGTACCCCAATCTGGTTCGACAGTTCCTCGCCACCGCTTGTACTACGAGAATGATATGGCAAAGACAGCGCAGCAGGGCACGATGACATTTCTGATCCGGGGGATTCGCTACAGGATCAGTCTGTTGGAGCTTTGCAGGATCTATGGCTTCCCTAACCATCCTTTAGGCGTGATCACTCCTTCACAGTGGACCCACATGCAGACATTCTGGTCCAAGTTTGGGAATGGAGTCTACGACAGCAAGACGAGTACGCCGATAGACGTTCGACATTTTGTGCCTTCTAGGCAACACCATCTTGTGCAAGTCTGCGCCGAGGAAGATGCGTGTCAGTTAGTTGGTTCTGCTTTATTACGGCTTTGCTGAGATGCTAGATGATGAGATCCTGATGACGAGTATGATCTGCGCCAATCTGCGCGCTATTTTTGCTGAGCGTTTGGTCTCTTTGAAGACCAAGCCATTCTCCAGTCCGGGGGAGAAGAGTGAGAGCATAGACAGTCTTCTTACACCCATCTTCCAGCATTTCCAATTCGATACATCACCTTGCAGCATCAACACTGAGAGGGCTCTTATGGATGAGGCGGATCTGCACAATGCTACTTGCTTCAAGCAGCGATTGGTCTGGACATTCACTACTACTACTGGCGAGTATGTTGGCATTCAGTTGCTAAACCCGGAGCTCACCACGATCCAGGGTGATAGACGCCAACTGCGTTTTCTGCCATATCCGAGTTTGCTGCGCCGTCTTCCACAGCGTCCTAGAGGAGCCAATGCTGGCGCTTCCTCCTCTACTGCTGCCGCTAAGGCTTAACCATCCAGACTCCAGGCTACACCCATGACTACACCCACTGCTTTCAGGCGTGCTCCAAGACCTTCTACGCCCATGGATAGAGTGCTTTTCAGCAGTACATCATAGACAACTTTGAGGGACTATGGGATGCTGTAGCTACACTCAGCAACTTTGGTTGTGTCCGTCCACACTACACTACTGAGCCTTGCATGGATGAGGATTAGATCCTCCACTATCTGGTTACTTATTTCTGTTTCTCTTTTCTTTTATTCCTCTTAAATAATTTTTATGTTTTTCTTTGAGTCAATTGTCAGTTACTTTGATGATGTTTTGTGAGCTTGTTGAACCAGGTTTTATTGCTATGTTTGGATGTTATTAAATGTGTGTTTGAGTGCTAACAGTCTGACTTTAGAGTAAACATGATAACATAACGTTTAACTCATCTAATTTGTCGAAATTGGAGTCCCAGACGCGGTGACCCTCATCACGACTGAGGGGTGACGCTCGTCACCCGTCCCTTCGCGGGGTACCACTTTTCACACTTGGTTCTACACGTTCACATGCTTCTTTTTGACCAAATCTTGGGTTAATAACACTGGGGACAGTGTTGTTTAAGTCTAGGGGAGGTGGTTACTGACGTTGTGTATAATGGGTTTGATTTTTAGAGTCTTAAAGTTGAGTCAAAAACCTGTTTTATATAGTCAAAATTCTGAAACTGTCAGTTTTTCTTGGAACTAACCACAGAACGTTGATACTTATAAGGACCATTACCACAGTAGTTGATTACAAGTCTTACTAAGTTGAAAATCATTGGTAGATCAGTCTAGCAATGAAGGTTTAGATTCTAAGAGAATCTGGAAAATTTGCTGTAAGCTCCACCTTAATGAACTTTAAACTTCTTATCTTTTGGCTTGATTCTCATTGATCTTGATTCTCTCTTTCAACACTGACAAGTATGTTTAGATGCAGTCTCTCTTTGATCTTCCCTGATACAGCTTTTAAGAGTTTAAGTCCATTAAATTGTGCATTCATAACCATGTCTCCTCACAAGAAACACAAGTATTGAGTAGCACCATATCTTAGACTGTAAAAAAGGTGAAAAGTGTTGAAAAATCGAAAATATCCAAAGGAAAAGATCAAGGGAAGAGAAAATATGAGAGCTGTGTTGAGATTGCTTTGTTCAGTTGTTTAGGAAGGGAAAAGAATCTGTAAGTGATTGAGATGATAATGATGAGATATCACACTTAGATAAAAAAAAAAAAGGAGTTAGCAGTAGAGATTTCGGATTTCTTGAAAGAGCTTGAACTGAATTTGAGAGATTTGCTAAGCTTGTGATAATTAGACTGAAATTTGATCTTGTGTTAACTCTGTGGTATGTGGATTCGAACGTGCTGACTAATGTGGTGTCCCTAATGCTTAGCTGACTGTTTCTGTTTTCAAACCTCGACCCAGTTCTTTGTCTGATGTTTGCTTGAGGGCAAGCAAAAGCTAAGTTTGGGGAAGTTGATATATCATTGTTTTTATGGTTATTAACCATGGTCTAAGTCCTTTTTATTAAGTCTTTTTGGTCTGTTTAGAGTCCTATTAGAGTTTTTGTAGGTTATAGCATGTTTGGAGCATAATTGGAGATTATGGAGCTTTTTGGAGCATTGCAAGATGCAGCCACAAACTGGTCTAGTGATAATCCTAATGAAGCAATTTCTAGTACCCCTATGCTGATAAGAAGGCTCAGAATGAGAGAGCATGCCAAGCTTTAGGAAGTGATTGGGGTTGATCACTTCATTCCAGGAGTCAGCAAGAACAAGAGTCTGAGGCATCCACCTGTGATATATGCTCACAAGGCCCTTGCAAACACCCTTTTTGCAAGGAAGGAAACGACCAACATAACATCAAGGGAGATGGACATCATCTACAATGGGATGCAGCCACTAGTGCACTCCAGCAAGAGTGTAGAGACTCTCAACAGGCCAGAAGAACTCTCTTGTTATGTGATTCTCCTCTTGGACTAGCTCTACACATATAGGATCTGGATCTTGAAAAAGGGGAAGAGAGAGAAGAACCCTCAACTACACATTGGGGGAGATGTGACAGCAATCATGATGGCAAGTGGAGTGGACCTTGATGAGCATGCTGAAGTTTCTTTGCCACCACAATGTATGGATCTTGGCTATCTAAAGAGAAGTCACTAACTAGAGAAGACCATCGAAGGGAAGCACATCTATCATTGTCTCAAACCCTCCAAGGAGACAGCCAAGTCTCTTCTTCCCAATGTGCAGCATACATCCATAGCCATGATGAGTAACATAGACTTCTGCCCAACATAGAGACAGCTCTACCATGGTGGCGCCATTACAAAAGAAAGAGAGGAAGACATTGAAGAAGAAAGTGAAGAGAGTTCTGAATCACAAGGAGAAGAAGGTGATGTTAGCGCTGAAAATGAGGAGGATTCCCAAGAGGAGGAACAAGAAGAAGATGAGTTGCTAGAGTACAACTCCAAGATGTTTCACTTCAAACCTCATGAGGTACCAAGTTAAGGGAGTTCCCTGAAGTATGCTCATGACCACATTAATAAGCTTTAAAGGTCGTGCAAATGGCAAGAAAAAACAATAAAAAAGCTAGTGAACTTGGTGAAGTGGAAGTTCAAGAAGGACAAGTCCAAATCACATGGAGCTTCTGAAAATAGCCAAGGTCATGAGTTTACATCACATTATGAGGAGCAAGTGCAGCGGGAAGAGCCCAATGGAGAAGAGGAGGCAAACTGGATGCCCCAAAGGAGACACTCCTTCCAAGTGCACCAAAATGATCAATGGCCAGCTTGGGAACCAGCTAGGGCTTCATCATATGTCCCTATATCTCAGCCGCCATCAGCATGGGAAGCACCAGCCTACTCTCCTTCTGAAGCTTACACCACTTGGCAGGAGTATAATGCTCAAGGAAACCCAACTCAAGAGACCTCCACCTCAAACAACATCTTCTTCATAAGAGAGGAGGAGAAACAAGAGAACGGCAAGTCAGTATCCACAACCAGCAACATCATGATCCTTCATAGAACCAGGAGAGACTGATGAACTCTCTTACTTATAATCCTTCCCATTATAAATACTACTGCATTTTTTTAGTCCTTCTAATATACTTCTGTTGCTTCTCTCTTTCATTCTTTTATTACACAAATGATTGTGTAATTTAAGTGTGGGGGAGAGATTTGGGGTTTGCCATCATGTGTTCTTTTCTTAGTTTTTCTCTTCTTTCATCTTTGAGTCTCATGCATACATGTAAGTGCATAGAAAAATACAAAAAAAAATCAAAATATTTGAAACAATTTGCATGTTTTGCAATCCAAAAAGAGAGCATATAGTTGCATTTCATTTGTTTAAGATTGAGTCTAGTATTTGCATATAGGTTGCATTGCATTTGCATAGGGCACAATTATGAATCTTCCTTGTATTTGCTAAGTGTTTCGGATTGATTTAAATGTCTAAGTGGTTAGTTGTTCGATGCATCGTGAGAAAGTTAGAAGTTAAGGCTGAACCATGTTTGAATTGCTAAATTTGATTCTCTCATCTCATACTGAAATCATTTGTTCATTGAAAATCAACTATATCTATTTGAACCTTAATCTTATTTTTAATTATCATGTTTGTGCATTGAAAAGTGAATTCATGGCTACTGATATATCATGGTTTTTGCTGGTTTTTGACCATGATATAAGTCTTGTTTATAGAGTCTTTTTGGTATTTTTCGAGTCCTATAGAGTCTTTGCAGGTCTAGGTACAAATGGAACATAATTGTGGATTCTGGTACCTTTTGGAGCTATACTGAAGTTAATGCTGAAAGGACCAAGTCGGAGGGCATTAAGAAGCAGGGTGTCGATCGACACCCACTACTTGGTGTCGATCGACACCGGTCGTGGTCGTGAAGAAGCATAAAAACTCATTGGCAGAAATTGCAACTTGGCCCAGAAGTTTCCCACTATTTGCACTTTTGCCCCAGTTCGTGTTTAGACTTGTATTTAAGTTTTCTAAGCCATTGTTAGGAAAACATTCTGATTATCATTGAGACTAAGAGAGAGATGAGATTGAGAGCTTTTGGGGAGACAAATCCATACTCTGTAGAGAAGAATTTCAAACCCCTTCATCTTTTACTCTATTTTCTTAACGCAATTTTATTCAGTAATGATTTGTGTTTCACTTGCTATGTCTGAGTAATCTGCTAGTTAGGCTTTGGGTTATTCAAAGGTTGATAATGAATTGTTAGAACTACAAAACTGGAAGGATAAATCACTTGGTTCTTCATCTAGATTGCTTTAACACTAGTTTTAAGATTGATCACCTAGAAATCAGATCTTAGGTTATTTAATAGATGTGGAAACATTGTTAATCACCAGAACTATCTTAGATGAGCAAAATAACTAGTTGCAAAGGAATTTGGATTAGTGATTTTGTGAACGTATCGAACTTGTTATATAATGCATGTTTAGGTTGTTAGAATTTGCAAAGGAATTTGGAATTCTAGAATCTGATCATAGTTAATCTCTGCGACAGAAGTCGATTGGTTTTACACTAGTGTTTCGAGTTCTAGAACGGTTTTAAATAAATATCCCTTTCAGTCCGTAGTGTGCGATTTATGTCAACCTGCGAATTTCCCATTGCCTAACGTCTTGTCTTTATTGATTTTAAGAACCTACAATCCGCCTTTGACATCATTGCTTTCGTTGTTATCTTAATTTCATTTCATTATTGACTGCTTAGCTTTATTTGAATCTAAAATCTGTTGAGTGATAGCCTTAAATCCTTGTGGATTCGATCCTTAAGTACTACAGTGATCTCTTAATTTGAGCATATCAAATTTTGGCGCCATTGCCGAGGACTTAGATATTACTTTCAGATTTTTAGTTTTAGAATTTTGACTAAGCTTTTACTTTCTGTTTACTAACTTTGTTCCTTTCTCTTCTGTCTGTTTCAGATGCATGCATAATCGCAGTACCAGGAGCAACAAGGACAAGCAACTCGTGACTTTAGGCATCGAAGAACTCGCTAAGCTAGAAAGAACCATCAGAAAAGCCAAGAAGCAGGATAAGATGTTTGGACCAATTGATTTGAGATGCTGAGGGTCATTTAGTTGACAGAGAAGGGAATAGAAGGAATGAAGATGGTCAGAGGATAGATGAGGATGGCATTGTGATTGAGGAACAGGATGTGCAACCTGTTGTGCGAAATGTACAACAACAAGCTGCTGGAATGCTGCTGGGCGTTTTCCACAGAGGACCCTGGGAGATTACGACAGGCCTGATCAGTTCTATGCAAATAGAGTTGCAATCCGCCCACCTGCCTTTCAGAGGAATGACTTTGAGCTGAAACCCAGTTACTATCAGCTTGTTGGTCAGCATCCCTTCCATGGGCTGCCTCATGAACATCCAATGGACCATATAGAGAACTTTGAAGACTTGGCTACAAGTGTTAAAGCCAATGGAGTCACCAATGACTTCTTATTCTGCAAGCTCTTCGCTCACTCTATGGAAGGTGATGCAGCACATTGGCTTAAACAGCTGGAGCCTGGCTCTTTGACCACATGGGAGGACACCAAATCTGCCTTCCTCAACAACTTTTATGATGATGCAAGATCAGAGGAGTTGATGACAAAAATCGCCACTTTCTCCCAAGGTCCAGCTGATGCTTTCAAAGCAGCTTGGATAAGATTCAAGCTGTACCAAAGGGATTGCCCACACCATGGGTTCAATGAGGTGCAGCTGCTGGGAATCTTCTTCAGAGGTGTTGATTGGAAGTACCAGATGGCTGTGGATGCAGCAAGCAATCGGAACTTCAACACTAGAGTCCCAGCTGATGCCATCAAACTGATAGAGAACTTGGCTTCCAGCAACAGCACAAAGAATGCTGATTTTGAGAGGCAGAAAAACGCTGGAAATACAGGGAGCAATCAGTTTTCTGCTGAGATGAAGGCTTAACTAGATTCTGTTCACAACCTCTTGATGGGTAAGAAGTCTGTTCAGTTTGCTGCTGAGGTTGAAACATTTGAACCAGCTGAGGAGTTTGAAGAAGAGGATGTCAACTACATCAATGGAGCTGGTTTTTAGGGACAAAGGTACAACAATCAGCAGGGAAACAGAGGATTCAATGGGAACATGCAGAGGAGCAACTTCACAGGGAACCAGAACTCTACTGGCAACACTCCCAAGCCTCAGTTTCAGAAGCGTGAGTACCAGAAGCCTTATCAGAGCAGCAACTTTAACAGGAACTATGGTTCCTCATCTTATCAGCCTGCATCAGCACCATCAGCTTCAAGCAAAATGGAAGCCATGCTTGAGCAGTTGCTAGAAGGTCAGCAGAAGATTATAGTTGACTTCAATGGCAAGATTGACGCCCTGTATCAAGATCTGAATGGGAAAATCGAAGCTCTGAACACTCATGTGAAGACTTTGGATACTCAAGTGGCTCAAACTGCTGGGGCTATGAAAAGGCAGGATGGATTCCTTCCAGGAAGGACTGACACCAACCCAAGACACTCTGTTAATGCCATCACGCTGAGGAGTGGAAAGAATCTGCAACCAGTGCAGAAAAAGGGCCTGAGTACAGAAGATTTCGAGCAACTGCAGGAGTTTGAAGATGAGGATTTCTAGAATTTTGAAGGGTGTCAATCAACACCAACCCCTCAGTGTCGATCGACACCAGAGGAAATTCGCGACTCCTCGACTCGAAGAGAACGGATATCGACCGAAGTCGACAAGCTGCTCGACGCTCAATCGACACCACTCTCAGGAACCAGTGTCGATCTACACCCACCCCCCTTGTGTCGATCGACGCCCACCACAGGAGCAAACTCCAAGTACTCAGACTCCAGAAAGTGCAGAAGAAAGGGTCTATAAGCCAAAGGTGCCTTATCCAAGGAACCAGAAGAAGTCTAAACAGGAAATAGAGGATGCTAGGATTAAAGCTATCATGGATAAGATTGTGGTGGAGATACCTTTGATAGATGCCATAAGGACTACTCCTGTGATAAAGAGGTATGTGAAAAGGATGATGACCAAGAATCTGGGGCTGGAGCAAGAAACAATGCTGATTTCAGAACAAGTGAGTGCAGTGATTCAGAATAAGATACCAGAGAAGCTGACTGATCCTGGGAGCTTTGTTCTGGATTGCAAAATCTTCTCTGAAAGGTTTGAGAGGTCATTTTGTGATATGGGGTCAAGTGTCAACCTGATGCCTCATTCAGTTGCTTTCAGCTTGGGTATGACTGACTTCCAGCCAACCAGAATATCTTTTTATCTTAGCAGACAGGTCTGTAAGGATTCCTAAAAGGCATTTTAGAAGATGTACCAGTCAAAGTGGGAGACTGTGTGATTCCCACAGACTTTGTGGTTCTGGCTTATAGTGAAGAACCAAAGGATCCCTTGATTTTGGGAAGACCATTTCTGGCTACTGCAGGCACCATCATTGATGTCAGAAAAGGGAGCATTGCTTTGAATGTGGGCGATTTGGTGATGCATTTTGACATGGACAAGTTGATGCAAAGACCAACAATAGATGGTCACACATTCTATGTAGACTCCCTCACCAGTCTTGTAGAAGAGATATTCCAAGAGATGCATCCTGCAGACCTTTTGGAGAGGGCATTGACAGTTTCTGCAGAATCAACAAAGCATCTAGACAACATTGCTATTGGCTATGTCAGGATGATGGATGCAAATGAGCAGGTCATGCAGCTGGTCCCACAACAAGAGCTGGTTGGGACATCTGTAAAAGCTGCGAAGTTAGGCGATTGGAGTAAATAAAAACCTCCCAAAATCGAACTCAAACAGCTTCCTGCAGGTCTAAGGTATGTTTTTCTAGGACTAACTCTACATATCCTGTTATAGTTTGTGCTACCTTAAACAATGCAGAGCTCACTTTACTGCTAAGAAAGCTGCGCACTTTTCGCAAGGCTCTTGGCTATTCTCTTGATGACATTTCACGTATCTCTCCAGATTTGTGCATGCACAGGATACATCTTGAGGATGAGTCGAAGTCGTCAATTGAGAACCAGAGGAGGCTGAATCCGAACTTGCAGTGAAGAAGGAGATCATGAAGCTCCTGGCTGCTGCGATCATTTACCCGATTTCAGACATTACTTGGGTCAGTCCAGTGCACGTGGTTCCCAAGAAGGAAGGAGTGACAATGGTGAAAAATGAGAAGAACGAGCTGATTCCCACAAGGACCATCACTGGGCACAGGATGTGTATTGACTACAGGAAGCTCAACGCTGCTACAAGAAAGGGTCACTTCCCACTGCCATTCATTGATCAGATGCTGGAAAGGTTGGCGAATCACTCCTATTACTGCTTCTTGGATGGTTACTCTGGCTTCTTTCAGATCCCCATCCACCCAGATGACCATGAAAAGACTGCATTTACTTGTCCTTATGGTATATTTGCATATCGCAGAATGCCATTTGGACATTATATTGCTCCTGCGACATTCCAGAGGTGCATGCTGTCCATCTTCACTGACATGATTGAGAAGTATATGGAGATCTTCATGGATGACTTCTCAGTGTATAGATCATCTTTTAAAGACTGCCTTGACAACCTATGTCAAGTGCTTGCAAGGTGTGAAGAGAAGCATCTACTTCTGAACTGGGAAAAATGTCATTTCATGGCCAGAGATGGGATTGTGCTTGGGCACCGAGTTTCTGGAGAGGGTATTGAGGTAGACAGAGCCAAGATTGAAGTGATTACCAGTTTACAGCCACCAGATTATGTGAAGTCAGTCAGGAGCTTTCTAGGACATGCTGGATTTTACATGAGGTTCATTAAGGATTTCAGTAAAATTGCAAGACCACTCATAGCTCTGCTTTGTAAGGATGTGAAGTTTGAATTTTCTGAAGAGTGTTATTCAGCCTTCCAGCAAATCAAGCAGGCATTTGTGAGTGCCCCTATTGTGCAGCCTCCTGATTGGGATCTACCATTTGAGGTGATGTGTGATGCTTCAGACTTTGCAGTGGGCGCTGTATTGGGTCAGCGGAAGGAAAAGAAGCTTCATGCAATCTACTATGCAAGCAGAACTTTAGATGATGCTCAGAAAAATTATGCAACTACAGAGAAGGAATTGTTGGCTGTAGTATTTGCATTTGAGAAGTTCAAGCAGTACTTGGTTGGAGCTAAGGTCATTGTGCACACCGATCATTCTGCTCGCAAGTTCTTGATGCAGAAGAAAGATGCAAAACCAAGACTGCTAAGATGGATTTTGCTGCTGCAAGAATTTGACATTGAGATAAGGGAAAAGAAAGGGGTTGAGAATGGAGTAGCAGACCATCTCTCCAGAATAAGGATTGAAGATAACGTCCCCATTGATGATTTCCTGCCAGAGGAGAACATATATCTCATTGAGCCAAGAATGCAGACTTCAGATGCGGATGAACTGCAATTTTCTCGAACTGCAAACAGGGTGTCGATCGACACCCACCACTTGGTGTCGATCGACACCAATCTTGACGCGAGCCATAATCGAGCAGGATCGACATCGCCCTCGTCACCCTGGTCTACGCTGACCAGTGTCGATCGACACACCCCATCTAGTGTCGATCGACACCAGTCCCGAACTACAATTCTGCTTCAACCGATTCTGCGTGATGTTTTCTCTCAGCCTATCTTCACAGTTGCATCCTCTTCCAGGCCTTGGTATGCTGATATTGCCAACTACCTAGATGCAGATGAGTTTCCTGACACTCTCAAAGGGTATGAGAAGAAGAAATTCACGAGGGAACTAAGGAGATATTACTGGGATGAGCCATACTTGTACAAACACTGCTCAGATGGAATCTACAGAAGATGTCTTGTAGAGCTGAAGTTCAGAATGTCCTATTCCACTGTCAAGGTTCTGAGTATGCAGGACATTTTGCTACTTTCAAGACTGTCTCCAAAGTTCTACAAGCAGGTTTCTGGTGGCTTTCAATGTTCAATGATGCTCAGACATTCATCTCACAGTGTGATGTCTGCCAAAGGAGGGGGAAGATAAGTAAAAGACATGAGATGCCACAAAACTCCATACTTGAAGTTGAAGTCTTTGACTGCTGGGGTATTGATTTCATGGGACTCTTTTCTTCATCTTATGGGAACAAGTACATCCTGGTTGCAGTGTATTATGTCTCCAAATCAGTGGAAGCAATTGCCAGTCCACACAATGATGCTGCAGTGGTCCTGAAACTGTTCAAAACCATCATTTTCCCAGGTTTGGAGTGCCACGGATTGTGATCAGTGATGGTGGGAAACCCTTTATCAATAGAGTGTTTGAGAAGCTGCTGCAGAAGTATGGAGTTCATCACAAGGTTGCTACACCTTGTCACCCTCAGACAAGTGGTCAGGTTGAAGTTTCCAACAGGCAAATCAAGGAAATCTTGGAGAAGATAGTAGGGAAGACAAGAAAGGACTGGTCTACCAAGTTAGATGATGCACTTTGGGCCCACAAGACAGCATTCAAGACACCACTTGGCACCACACCATTCCATCTGCTTTATGGGAAAGCATGTCACTTTCCAGTGGAGCTTGAACACAAGGCAATTTGGGCTGTCAAGAAGATGAACTTTGACTGGAAATCTGCAGCAGAGAGGCACCAGAGACAGTTCAATGAGTTAGATGAGATCAGGCATCATGCTTATGAGAACTCAAAGCTGTACAAGGAGAGGACTAAAACTTACCATGACAAAAAGATCCTTGCCCTACACTTTGAACCAATTGACCAGGTACTTTTGTATAACTCCCGTTTACAATTATTTCCTGGAAAATTGTGTTCTCGTTGGTCAGGTCCCTTCACAGTCAAGGAAGTCAGACCATATGGCGCAGTTGTTCTGTCAATTCCAGAAGGCAGGGAGTTTGTTGTCAATGGGCAAAGGGTGAAACATTACTGGGCGCAAGCCGCGATTCTCGAAGGACAGATTGTACATTTCGCAGATGCACCCATAGCCTGATCCTGAGGACAGTCAAGCTGATGACATTAAACGAGCCCTTGGAGGGAGGCAACCCTCTGTTAAGTGTACATACTTAGTCTAGTTTTTGATTTTTACTAACTTATTTTCATGGTATTGTAAGTCATAAAAAAAAAATAAAAAAAAAAATTGTACGGGGTGTCGAGGCGAGCACATGTTGACCACGGTCGACACCCTGGCCGACACTGACCAGTGTCGATCGACACCACCTACCTGGTGTCGATCTACACCCTAAATAATCAGGTAAGTCTTTTTAACTCGCCGGGGTTCTTCTTCTTCCTCATTCTCTCAAACCCGAAAACACAAAATTTTCCCCCAAATCAGAAGTTTCTTGTTTCTTGGCGGATTTGAGTGATTCAAAAGCCTAACTTGGGCGAATCTTGTGCTCTTTCTGAATATCAAACTCATTCATCCGATCTGCAAGATAGCCCCACGAAACAGCAAGCGATCACGCACTGAGACAGGAGAATCCTCCAACCCAGCACCTGCTATACCAGCTCTTCCTCCATGGCCTCGGAGAGAGGGGTTGAGGATCCCGATGGAGAGGGTTTGGGAGGATACTCCGGCAAAGGAGATGGCAAAACGCGATTGCATCTTCCGGGACATCAGTGAGGAGTGGGACGATTACGACACATTGTTCTACAATGCCTTGGTCAAGATGGACTTTGTGCCTACACGGTTCGCAGATGAGGCCACTCTTGGCTGCCTCGGGCTCAAGGAGGAGGCTCTGCGAGTGCTGCAGAAGATTGGTCTGGGCACCATGGCGACCAAGCAGTACGAGTTATACCCAGAGTTAGTGCGCCAGCTCATTGCCACGGCGAGGGTGTATTACACCAATGACATCATGAGGAGAGTAGATGGGGGCACTCTCACATTCCTCATCAGAGGCATCAGGTACAGGCTCACATTCCCTGAGCTCTGTACCATCATCGGGTTCGATCCAGAGCGCACAGGCGTCTCCCTCCCGACGCCGTTTCTTGACCTGCAGAGTTTCTGGTCCCATTTCGGGAATGGGATGTATGATTCTAAGAGGTCTACTCAGACTGATGTACGCCATCCGCTGCTGCGCTACCTGGTCTGCCTTTTCTCCACTACTCTCCTGTGAAAGTTTGAGCCAGGGAAGATGAGAGTTTCTGAGTTGACTCTTCTGTATTACGGAATTGAAGATGTGTTGACAGAGGAGTATCCGGTTGACAGCAATGTCAACATGGGAGCCATTTTTGCCCATCACTTGGCTTCGCTGAAGAAAAAGGTGTTCACTGGAGCTCGGGGCAAGCCCGAGAGTATTGGCAGTCTCTTCACTCCCATCTTCCGCTACTGCTGTATCGACACTTCGACTTGCAGAGTTGTGTCTGAGCGTCACCTCAAAGACATGGATTACTTGAGGAGGACACACTTGATCACAAGAGATGAGCCTCTATGGAGCTTCGTTAGTCACACTGGTCAACGATGCCTTATTCCGCTGCCTCAGACTGCTCTCACTACACTGCAGCCAGACTCCCTCAGCTTCCAGCTTGATGCTACATTGCTACAATCCGTGCCAGCTACTAGGCGCCGCGGAGGGTCTTCCCGAGCTGCTGCTTATGCTGCTGAGGTTCCTCTCGTCACGCATCCTTACCACGGACGCTGCCTCCGCCGATTGGTCGACATACACTTCCACCGACTCCCGACATTCCGATGGAGCAGGCTACCTTTCAGCGTTATGTGGTGCAGAGTATTCAGGCGTTGTGGAAAGCTGTCTCGGTGATCTCCAACTGCGGTTGTGTTCGCCCACACTCACCTGATACTGAGGATGACAAGTCCGTCATCATGTGGTTCGAGCTTTCTTACCAGGATTCTAGCTCAAGTTCGACATTCCTCGGTGGAGTGCCCGTTCTTTTTGTGGTGTTCGCAATAATTGATTAGGTCGAAGCTCGACTCCTTTTCGGGGGACAAGCTTTCTATGGCATACGTATGCTGGCCTTTGCTTTGCGGCTCCTTTTTGGGAGGTGGAACATTAGCTTTCTTTGACCCTGAAGGTGCGAGGTAGAGCTGTGCGTTATGGTATTTTGCTTTGCAGGCCAACATTTCGTCCTCGAAGTTAGCGAATATGGACGCTCGATGGAGTGCATCGTCAAGTGAGCTCCTCATCCCTGAGGGCGAGCTGGGCTACTTCTTCGTTAGGGTGATATCTCATACATTTGCATCATTTATGCTTGCATTTTGTGCATCTTGTGGTTCTCTTTTGCATGTTTTCCTTCTTTTTAGTCCCATTTCCTTCTCTTTTAAATCTTAGGTTACATTTAGGATGTAGTTTGGATTTTCTATGCATTAAGGGTGTTTTTAGGTACTTATGAAGCTGAATGGAGCAAGGAGGAAGTGTGGGAGTGGATCAGGAGGCTAGCAAAGCCAAGAAGGAGCCAAGGAAAGCAATCTGTGGAAGTCCATCGATGAAGCCTTCAAGACCATCGATCACTCCATACCGATAGGAGGCCATCGATCATGAACATCGGTCAAGGAGTGATTAATGGGAATGCAGCGAGTATACCATCGATCACTTTCCTCATGACCATCGGTCAGGAAGTGATCGATTCGATCCCATGGAGTATACCACCGATCACTCTCCTCAGGACCATCGATAACATGCGATGGGATCCAACCCGAACTTGCTTTTATTTACACTTTTGCCAATATGTTAGGGAATTTGTCTTTTAATATAAATACGTTGTTCTGTCAATTCCAGAAGGTAGGGAGTTTGTTGTTAATGGGCAAAGGGTGAAACATTACTGGGCGCAAGCCGCGATTCCCGAAGGACAAATTGTACATTTGGCAGATGCACCCACAGCCTGATCCTGAGGACAGTCAAGCTAATGACGTTAACCGAGCGCTTGGTGGGAGGCAACCCACTGGTAAGTGTACATACTTAGTCTAGTTTTTGATTTTTACTAACTTATTTTTGTGGTATTGTCAGTCATAAAAAAAAAAAAAAAAAAAAAAAACGTACAGGGTGTCGAGGCGAGCACATGTCGACCAAGGTCGACACCCTGGCCGACACTGACCAGTGTCGATCGACACCACCTACCCGGTGTCGATCGACACCCTAAATAATCAGGTAAGTCTTTTTAACTCGCCGGGGTTCTTCTTCTTCCTCATTCTCTCAAACCCGAAAACACAAAATTTTCCCCCAAATCAGAACTTTCTTGTTTCTTGGCGAATTTGAGTGATTCAAAAGCCTAACTTGGGCGGAATCTTGTGCTCTATCTGAATATCCAACTCATTCATCCGATCTGCAAGATAGCCCCACGAAACAGCAAGCGATCACGCACTGAGACCGGAGAATCCTCCAACCCAGCACCTGCTATTCCATCTCTTCCTCCATGGCCTCGGAGAGAGGCGTTGAGGATCCCGATGGAGAGGGTTTGGGAGGATACTCCGGCATAGGAGATGGCGAAACGCGATTGCATCTTCCGGGACATCAGTGAGGAGTGGGACGATTACGACACATTGTTTAACAATGCCTTGGTTAAGATGGACTTTGTGCCTACACGGTTCGCAGATGAGGCCACACTTCGCTGCCTGGGGCTCAAGGAGGAGGCTCTGCGAGTGCTGCAGAAGATTGGTATGGGCACCATGGCGACCAAGCAGTACGAGTTATACCCAGAGTTAGCGCGCCAGCTCATTGCCACGGCGAGGTTGTATTACACCAATGACATCGTGAGGAGAGCAGATGGGGGCACTCTCACATTCCTCATCAGAGGCATCAGGTACAGGCTCACATTCCCTGAGCTCTGTACCATCATCGGGTTCGATCCAGAGCGCACAGGCGTCTCCCTCGCGACACCGTTTCCTGACCTGCAGAGTTTCTGGTCCCATTTCGGGAATGGGATGTATGATTCTAAGATGTCTACTCAGACTGATGTACGTCATCCGCTGCTGCGCTACCTGGTCTGCCTTTTCTCCACTACTCTCCTGTGAAAGTTTGATCCCGGGAAGATGAGAGTTTCTGAGTTGACTCTCCTGTATTATGGAATTGAGGATGTGTTGACAGAGGAGTATCCGGTTAACTGCAATGTCAACATGGGAGCCATTTTAGCCCATCACTTGGCTTCGCTGAAGACAAAGGCGTTCACTGGAGCTCGGGGCAAGCCCGAGAGTATTGGCAGTCTCCTCACTCCCATATTCTGCTACTGCTGTATCGACACTTCGACTTGCAGAGTTGTGTCTGAGCATCACCTCAAAGACATGGATTACCTGAGGAGGACACACTGGATCACAAGAGATGAGCCTCTATGGAGCTTTGTTACTCACACTGGTCAGCGATGCCTTATTCCGCTGCCTCAGACTGCTCTCACTACACTGCAACCAGACTCCCTCAGCTTCCAGCCTGATGCTACATTGCTACAATCCGTGCCAGCTACTAGGCGCCGCGGAGGATCTTCCCAAGCCGCTGCTTCTGCTGCTGAGGATGCGCCTGTTGAGGGCCATGCTGGAGGTTCCTCTCGTCACGCATCCCTACCACGGGCGCTGCCTCCGCCGATTGGTCGACATACACTTCCACCGACTCCCGACATTCCGATGGAGCAGGCTACCTTTCAGCGTTATGTGGTGCAGAGTATTCAGGCGTTGTGGAAAGCTGTCTCGGTGATCTCCAACTGCGGTTGTGTTCGCCCACACTCACCTGATATTGAGGATGACAAGTCTGTCATCATGTGGTTCGAGCTTTCTTACCAGGATTCTAGCTCAAGTTCGACATTCCTCGGTGGAGTGCCCGTTCTTTTTGTGGTGTTCGCAATACTTGATTTTGTCGAAGCTCGACTCCTTTTCGGGGGACAAGCTTTCTATGGCATACGTATGCTGGCCTTTGCTTTGCGGCTCCCTTTTGGGAGGTGGAACATTAGCTTTCTTTGACCCTGAAGGTGCGAGGTAGAGCTGTGCGTTATGTTATTTTGCTTGGCAGGCCAACATTTCGTCCTCGAAGTTAGCGAATATGGACGCCCGATGGAGTGCATCGTCAATAGAGCTCCTCATCCCTGAGGGCGAGCAGGGCTACTTCTTCGTTAGGGTGATATCTCATACATTTGCATCATTTATGCTTGCATTTTGTGCATCTTTTGGTTCTCTTTTGCATGTTTTCCTTCTTTTTAGTCCCATTTTCTTCTCTTTTAAATCTTAGGTTACATTTAGGATGTAGTTTGGATTTTCTATGCATTAAGGGTGTTTTTAGGTACTTATGAAGCTGAATGGAGCAAGGAGGAAGTGTGGGAGTGGATCAGGAGGCTAGCAAAGCCAAGAAGGAGCAAAAGGAGCCAAGGAAAGCAATCTGTGGAAGTCCATCGATCAAGCCTTCAAGATTATCGATCACTCCAGACCGATAGGAGGCCATCGATCAAGACCATCGGTCAAGGAGTGCTTGATGGGAATGCAGCGAGTAGACCATCGATCACTTTCCTCATGACCATCGGTCAGGAAGTGATCGATTCGATCCCATCGAGTATACCACCGATCACTCTCCTCAGGACCATCGATAACTTGCGATGGGATCCAACCCGAACTTACTTTTATTTACACTTTTGCCATTATGTTAGGGCATTTGTCTTTTAGTATAAATACGTTGTTCTGAGAATTTTAAACTAAGTTTTTGTTATCAGTTTTTGTTCTTGCTTGATTTTCTGGGTTTATAAGACACTTCTATCTTTGCTTAATCTAAGTTTGTATTTGCTTTTAATTTTCTCTTTAATCTCATTCTTAATCATATTTAGCATCTTTTATCTTTGTGATTTCATGTTTAACATGGTGATTAGTGAGTAGTTATCTTAGGATTTTTAGATGTGGTAGATTAGTGATAAACACTTTCTTAGCAAGGGTGAAAATGCAATGAGGTTATCAAACTCAAATGCAAGACGTGTTGTAGTACAGCAAGCAAGAGAGAGTCAATCCATGCCTAGGATGATAGAGAATGCAAAGAGAATACAAGGACTAATGCAAATCCAAGCGAAATGAGATGATTTATGAGAAAATCTCTAAAAACTAGATGCAGCAACTTAAATAGAATGCAACCTATTTTAAAAATACTAGAAATGAAGAAACTACCACGAGGAACAAACAGATTAATTAAAGGACCAAGCTTCGAATTACTAAAATTCGACTAGTGGATCGACCATGAGATCGACCACTAGATCGAGCAATAACAATCGATCTCGTCTAAAGATGCAAGAATAGTGAAACTAAAGACCAGGATGCTATCAAAGATCAAGCGAATGACGAGATAAGATGTAAAGATGCTAAAAGAAAGGGCCTATGGTTGAGATTCATGGTTAGGGGTTTCAAAGGTTTGACCTTGGGTTGAAAACTTTGAATCGACTCACTTTGTGAGGATCTCTAAGCCTTGAAAACTAAGCAAGATCTATCTGTGGCTTTCGGTATAGATCACTCCTTCATCCTCTCCTCCAAACCCATGGCTTTTGGTGGAAAGAGAGGTCAAAGGGCATGGAAAGCAGATTTCAAATGAATGGCTTAACTAATCCCCCAAACTTCCATGGCTTTTGGGAAGGGGTAACTAGTCTCTAAGGTGTGATCTTCCGAGGCTCCTGAATCCTGTCAAGGTAAGGAACCTCTCGGATCATGAAGCTCTTGGCGTGAGAGTCTTCAAGCATTGAGATCACAACACCTTAGAAGAGATAGCCGTTGAAAACACTTAGAAAAACCCTAAGATCGAAACCCTTTAGACCCCTTAATCCTCTTAACCCCGAATCCAAATAAACTACTCACTACACATAAAGTAAATCAAGCAAACCATGTAAAAGGAAATGATGAACATGAAAAGAAAACTAGATTAAGACGGAAATGATTCGATTACAAAGCTTAAGAAAAACTCAAGTTCGACAATGGTGTTCTTTACGAAAAACAGAGAGAAAACATACAAAAAAAGATAAGGATTGAAAGTTGTGTGGGAAAAGGACGTCGCCGCCTTCCCAAAATGGCCAAAACAAGCTGATGGTCCCCCCCTCGCTAGCGGCCAAAAGTGGTTGAAAGGACAGAGATCGACTCCAGGATCGAGCGGTTCTCTCGATCATATCCGGACATCGTGTCTTCGGCTCGATCTGGGTCTCGATCATCATCGGCGAATCGAGTGTTGCATCCGATCTTGGTATCGATCTTTGGCTGGATCGAGTGGTGTACTCGATCTGGCTCTCGCTCTGCATGGCGTCATTCACGTCCGTACCGTTTGATCGACTGCTTCACTCGATCTCCGTCTCGATCATTATCCTTGGATCGCCTAGTTGGCTCGATCTTCTGGTCGATCAACTCCTAGATCGACTGGTCAAGCTCGATCTGCTCCTCGATCACTGGTCCTTAGCATTTTCCCGAGCTTCCATGAACCGCTACATTGGTCTCCACACCTCCACGAACCTCCATGTCTCCAAAGCAACCATAAACAACCTGGAATGGATGCAAAATGCAGAGAAAAATGCAAATGCTGATGCAAAAATGCTCTAGGACTCTAAGTGATGCAATCTAACCTAAAATGTGATACAAATGCATGAAAAACTAACTAATGAGTTTGCAAAATGAATGCAATATGCAGTAACATCAACTCCCCCAAACTGACTTCTACCTTGCCCTCAAGCAACAAAAAATAAGTAGGAAGAGAGGTTTTCCGAAAAACGAATAGGGGTTTAAACTTCTTGCAAAGGTGCCTTTCAAATGAATTAAATCTCAATGTCCTAGTTAACAGTTCTAAAATGCTATGCTTACACTCATACTCCAAAGAACTTAGCCATACTCATCACAGAAAGAAATTCAAATCATGACTCTCCTATTCCTAACAATCAAAGAAACTCATCCTTTAACATTCATTAACATTAGAACCATGAATCAAACTTATGCACTTTAAAGCAAACACACATTTGGCTAAGGGTGAAGGTTATGAGCATTGAATGATCTCATTTGAAAAGGGTTTATAATTAGAACAAAGGTTTCTCTCAAAAATAGTTGAACTTGTGCATAATGCTAAAGGTAAAGACAATTTATGCATACATGATTAGATTCTCATCTACCCATGTAAACTAACAAACGATCCTAAACCCCTCTCATTTATCAACTTCTATCCTCACTCACCACTTAGAGTCTACCATTTTTCTGCTCAAAACTTAGCAATCCAATTCGAAACAAAAACATTTTTAAACTTTTTAGGCTAGTGAAAAGGTTTTGAAAATAATTTTGCTCTTTAGATATTTCTTATTGGTAGCTCTCTTATTATTATTATTTTTTTATATTTTTTTTATTTGGCACTTATGCTCTTTTATTTCTTTTTCTTTTTTTTTTTTTTTTTTTTTATGGGAGAGCTACCTCCTGATATTTATTAGAGCATACTTAGTTTTTAAACATAACATTTCACTTAAAACCTATTTCTTTCTTTAAAACACCAAGTTCTTTGAAACCGAGAACAAAAAGAAAAGAAAACAACCCCAATAATCCCCCAAACTTATCCTAAGCCTATACCTAGCTTCAAAATGCAAAGCTAGCAATCATATGAGAACCAAATCATGTCGCCTAAACCTAACACTTTATGCCAAGTTCAAACCGAAAGGAAGGCTTCACAAAGATGTCACACAAGAACATTTGGCTTCAAAGAAGGGTAAGGTTCAAGGAGGGAGTTCTACTTAGGCTCACAAAGAGTGGTAAAAAGGAAGAAGAGAGCCTAAATATTTTAAAACCATGTGTTCATTTTCAAATGCATAAGGATGATAATTAGAATTTCAAATTAAGGTTCTCACTTATTAGGACAAGTTTCAAATCATGAGAGTTCAATTCAAGCCACGAAAATCCTAACAAGTGATCCAAGCATGGTAAGAACTTACTTTCAAACCATAGACAAAGCATTAGTGAACTACTAACTAGGGCATTGAAACAATTCATAAGTAAAAACACCTTTTTAAGAAACTCTAACCCCTTATGCAGAATGCAAACAACATAGATGCTATGAGAAACTCTAGACTCAATCCTATCATGATGAATGCAACTACATGAATCTTTGAAAAAAGTTTTTAAAAAATTTACCAATTTTTCATGAACTAAAGACTCAAGGATGCTAAAGGAAAATAAGATCACAGAACACAAGTCAAATCACACATGTACTCCCCCAAACTTGCTTGACACCGTCCCGGTGGCAAACTCATTCGAAGGAGTAGCAAAACACAAAGCAAAAAGAAGCAAATATGAGCGGTTATGTACAATAGAAGAAGGTTGTTACCTCTGGTCTAGTCTCGGCAGGAACTTGAGGATGTTCCAGAGGAGCTAGAGACTATGGTCTTGCCTTTGTCGGCTGGTTCTTTGAGAGAGTGGCGCGCCGGCTGAATGGTGCTTCCTTGGGTCTCGCGGATGACAACTCCACCGGTTGAGAGCCTTCTCTTCTCGGGTTGTTGCACCTCTTGACTTGCAGCTTTCTTAGGCGAGCCTCCCTGAAGTGCCTTGACTTTCTTTCCAAGCTTCTTGAGCATCTTGCCTTGCCACTTGGTGATCTTCCTTTGCATCTACACAACAGATGCTAGGAACTTCTCGGTTTTTGTCCTCGGCTCAAAGTCTCACTTTGGAAGTGTGTAGGCCTCGGGCATCTCATCTTCCGTGGCTGGAGACTCGGACCTTTGACGAGGGGAAATCGCTGAAGCAGGTGGTCCTCCTAGAGGGGCAAAGCATTCCTCCTCCGTGGGCAAGAACTCGATGTTCCCAACACCAAGCAGCTCGGTTTCATATTTGTTGGGCAGGATGCACACTCTCTTCTTGTCTTCGTCGTCTATGAAGAGGTAGGCGTAGAACCCTTCCGCTGGTATGTGTCCCAAGCTGTCAGTATTCCTCATGTATGCCTCGTCCTTGAAAGCACTGGCTGGTACATGGGCGAAGTCGTGAATGGGCACACCAGCTTGCAAGAACAGAGGAGTGAGGAAACCGCCAATGTAAGAGGAAGTTACCTTGCACCGCAAGGCATAAGCCTTGTATTTCACCAAGGAGGCAGCAAGCACACATCCGTAGTTCACCTTATCGCCGAGTTCATCCTCCATAGGTTCGTCATTTGCATCCGGATCACACACCAAGTGCTTCACACCTTGGAACAGGAAGCAAAGCTCTGTCTTTGTGACCGTAGGAGCAACAGATCTTCCACTAAACGTGTTGGCGATCAGCTTCAGAGTGTACCTCTGATGTCATTGCATTTTGCATATATTTTGCATACTCATTAGATAGTTTTTCATGCATTTGTATCATGTTTTAGGTTAGATTTGCATCACTTAGAGTCCTAGAGCATTTTTGCATCAGCATTTGCATTTTTCTCTGCATTTTGCATCCATTCCAGGTTGTTTATGGTTGCTTTGGAGACATGGAGGTTCGTGGAGGTGTGGAGACCAATGTAGCGGTTCATGGAAGCTCGGGAAAATGCTAAGGACCAGTGATCGAGGAGCAGATCGAGCTTGACCAGTCGATCTAGGAGTTGATCGACCAGAAGATCGAGCCAACTAGGCGATCCAAGGATAATGATCGAGACGGAGATCGAGTGAAGCAGTCGATGCATCGGTACGGACGTAAATGATGCCATGCAGAGCGAGAGCCGGATCGAGTACACCACTCGATCCTCCCGGAGATCGATACCGAGATCGGATGCAACACTCGATTCACCACAGAAGATCGAGACCCGGATCGAGCCGAAGACACGATGGCCGGATATGATCGAGAGACCAACTCGATCCAATGGTCGATCTCTGTCCTTTCAACCGTTTTTGGCTGTTAGCGACGGGGGGGACCATTGGACTGTTTTGGCATTTTTGGCAAAGGCGGCGACTACTTTTCGATAACTTTTGAGATTTTTACCTTCTCTCGAAGTTTTAGTTTTTCTCTCTGGTTTTTCGGAAGAACACCATTGTAGAACAGTTTCAAGCTTTTGTATTTTCGAATCTTTATCGTTTTTAATCCAGTTTATCTTTCATGTTTATCGTTTCTTCTCTTCGTCCTTGCCTGATTTCCTTTATGTGTAGTGAGTAGTTCATTCGGGGTTAAGGGTTGAGAGGATTAAGGGGTAGAAAAGGTTCGATCTTGGTTTGTTTTCTAAACGTTTTAAATCTATCTCTTCTAAGGTGATGAAAGCTTAATGCTTGAAGACTCTCACGCCAAGAGCTTCACGATCCGAGAGGTCCCTTACCTTGACAGGATCCAGGGACCTCGGAAGATCTCACCTTAGTGATTAGTTACCCCTTCCCAAAAGCCATGGTAGTTTGGGGGACTAGTTAAGCCATTGTTCTGTTTGTTTATCTGTTTGTTCCTCATGGTAACTGCTTGCTTTCTAGTATTTTTAAAATAGGTTTCACTCTGTTTAGGTTGCTGCAATTAGTTTTCAAGATTTTCTCAACAAACTGTCTCATTTCACTTAGATTTGTCCTAGATCTTGCATTCTCTGTGGATTCTCTATCACCTAGAACTGGATTGACACTCTCTGCTTGCCTCACTACAACGTTGCATGCATTAGAGTTTTGATAAGTTCTCTGCTGCATTAGACCGTAAAGAAAAAAACCACTATCAAATGGCGCCGTTGCCATTCTAGGTTGCTTAGAGAACATAGAGATTTGGGTCTTAGCAAAGACTAAGTCTTTACCTTTTTTTCAAGTTACTAATACTATTCTAAACCGTGTACTTTCAGGTACATGAATTTACGTTCACGTGGAGATAATAACCTTCTTCAACCGCTTGACAACATACATCAACTCGGACACTCACGTCAAAGGAGAGTCAGAGATCAAACAAGAGCATTTGAAGAGATAGTTCAGAACGGTCAGGTCAACTTTGAAGACATGGCTGAGAATGAGCATCCTGAAGGTCCTCCTCTAGCAAGGCGGGGCAATGGTATCCCCCAACACGCAGCTAGGCCTCCGAGGATCATAGGAGCCGGAGATGCTCCCAATACCCACCACAATAGGTTTGGGATCACTCCTCCTCCGGTACAAAACAACAACTTTGAGATCAAGCCGGGCTTCATATCTACGGTGCAAAACAACAAGTTCCACGGCTTAGCAATGGAAGACACGTTGGAACACTTGGACAATTTTGAGCAAGTGTGTGGAATGATCAAGATCAACGGTATATCAGAAGATGCCTTCAAGCTGCGTCTCTTCCCCTTTTCCCTCGGAGACAAAGCTAGACATTGGGAGAAGACCCTACCACAAGGCACCATCACATCATGGGCTGAGTGTAAGAAGGCTTTCCTCTCCAAGTTCTTCTCAAGCACCAGGACTGCTCGGTTGAGAAGCGAAATCAGCGGTTTCACTCAAAGGAACAATGAGACTTTCAACGAGGCTATGGAGCGTTTCAAAGACTACACGATTCAATGTCCTCATCACGGGTTCAGTGAGGAGACTCTACTCAGCACAATCTACCGTGGAGCTTCACCAAAGATCCGGTTGTTGCTTGATACAGCTAGCAAAGGCAACTTCCTCGGTCAAGAAGTAGAAGAGGGTATGGAGCTAATAGAGAACCTTGCGTAGAGTGATGGAAACTATGCCGAGGATTATGACCGAGCACCAAGGGGATCAGAACTAGAGTCTCACAAGAAGGAGCTCAAATCGTTGCATGAGAAGATTGACAAGTTGGTTTTAGCTAATCAGAAGCATGTTCACTTCGTTGGTGAAGCTGAGAACAACCAAGAAGAGTTAGAGCTAAGCCAAGAAGAAGCAAATTGGATAGCCGGTCAGAACAACTACAAGTCTCAAGGCTACAACCAAGGCTACCAGAACAACAACCTCTCTTACCGAAGCACCAATGTAGCCAACCCTAAAGATCAAGTGTACCCTGCTCAACAAGCTAAGCCTTTCATCCCATACAACAAAGGCTTTCGACCAAGCAGTGGATTCCGAGGTCAAGGGTAAGGCAACTTCCAAGGGCAACAACAACAAAACAAGGGTTATATTTCTAACTACCCTCCGGGCTTTGCACCTCAACAACAACAACAACCGATGCAACAACAAGTTGATCCGGTTCAAGCAATGTTTCAACAGCTAATACAAGGGCAAGCTTCTACAAATCAAAAGTTCGCTGAAATGAACACTCGGCTGGATTCATCCTTAACCGACTTCTCTACTCAAATAACAAACCTCAACAACAAGATCAAGCAGCTAGAGAAGGGCAAAGCAAGCACGAGTGGACAGAACAGCCTTCCGGGAAAGTGTGAACAAAATCCAAAGGAGTATGCCAATGCTATTACGTTGAGAAGTGGCAAAGAGCTTGATCCTCCGGTTTCTACAAAGACCAACGAGGACGTTGTAATTCAAGAGGGGGAGGGTAAAATTTCAGCTTATAATGAGGAGATAAACTTTGACAACGTATGGATCCAAGGACCGAGGAGAGGTGACAAGGCATTCGTTGAGAAGAAAGCTGAGAAAACCACCAAGGAGAAGGATGAATACGTGCCCCCACCTTACGTACCAAAGTTGCCATTCCCGGGTCGGTTCAAAAAGCAGTTAATAGAGAAGCACCGAATCCTATTTGAGAAGCACTTGAGAGACGTGGAGATAAAGCTGTCTCTTGTAGACTGTCTCGCCATGATGCCCAAGTGCGCCAAGTTTTTCAAGGACACCCTTGCCAAGAAGAACAAAGAAAGCAAAGAAGTGCTTGTACTAAGCGAAGAGTGTAGCGCGGTTATTCATAAGGAGATAGTGCCTAAGAAGCTGGGAGATCCTGGAAGCTTCACCATACCGTGTGCTTTGGGTCCCCTTGAGTTCAAGAGCTGCTTGTGTGATCTCGGAGCCAGCATAAACTTGATGCCTCACTCCGTGGCTAAGAAGCTTGGTTTCACTCGGTTTAAGGAATGTCGGATCTCATTGGTGTTGGCTGATAGGAGCGTGAGACTACCAGTGGGGTTGCTTGAAGACTTGCCGGTGCGAATCAGTGGAGTAAACGTACCTACAGATTTTGTAGTGCTGGAGATGGACGAGGAGCCGAAAGACCCACTCATCTTAGGGAGACCATTCCTAGCAACCGCCGGAGCCATAATAGACGTGAAGAATGGGAAGATTGCCTTGCATTTGGGGAAAGAAATCAGGCTAGACTTTGACATCAACAAGGTTCTAAAGAAGCCAACCATTGAAGGACAAGCTTTCTATATCGAAACGATGGATGCCTTGGCGGATGAGTTGCTGGAAGAGCTAGCTATAGAAGACCATTTGAAGCTAGCACTCACTAAGGAGCCAGGAGAGTTTGGCTATGTAGACCAGAGAACTCAAGAGTACGTAAACCTGCTAGATTCGAGGAGGATCATCAAGAATGAAGAAGGATGTTGCCTAGAAATCGACCCCGAGATCGACGCCATCACTCGATCCAGGAGTCAGATCGACAAGCCAATCGAGCACTCAACTCGATCCGGTCCAACAATCGACCAACAGATCGAGAAGGCCGCTCGATCAGGAGAAATAATCGAGTTGACGATCGAGAAAGATCTTCCGATCATTTTAGAGTCCAATCAAGAGATCGACTCAACGCCTCGATCCCTTACTCGATCCATATCAAATCGAGTAAGTGAATCGAGTGAAATGGCTCGATCTAGACGACATCGAGAGGAGAATCGACCGGAAGACTCGATCACAGGAGGGATAGCGATAGAGGAAAGCAGTCTGAAGGGCCATGCCTCGAGTTCAAAGGAGAGTTCCAAGGAGGAGAACAACAACAACAGCCACGAGGATGACTGGAGTGAGCTGTTAGCCCCAAAGGTGGACCTTAAGGAGCTCCCAAAAGGGCTAAGGTATGCTTTCTTAGGACCTAATGACACCTATCCCGTGATAGTAAACGAGAACCTTAGTGATGATGAGTTGCACTCGCTCTTAACTGAGCTGAGAAAGTATAGGAAGGCCATTGGGTACTCTTTAAGTGACATCAAAGGCCTTTCCCCAATGCTATGCACTCATAGGATTCATTTGGATAATGAAAACGCCACTTCTGTAGAACACCAAAGGCGTTTGAATCCTAACTTGAAAGAGGTTGTTAAGAAAGAAATCCTTAAGCTTTTAGAGGCTGACGTGATCTATCCCATAAGTGACAGCACGTGGGTTTCACCTGTACACATGGTGCCTAAGAAGGGAGGGATCACGGTCATAAGAAATGAAAAGGATGAACTTATCCCTACTAGGACCATTACTGGTCATAGAATGTGTATTGACTATAGAAAGCTTAACCTTGCGACAAGAAAAGACCATTTCCCTTTGCCTTTTATTGATCAGATGCTTGAGAGACTTGCAAATCACCTTTACTACTGTTTTCTCGATGGGTATAGCGGTTTCTTTCAAATACCTATTCACCCAAACGATCAGGAGAAAACGACTTTTACATGTCCCTACGGTACCTTTGCATATCGAAGGATGCCGTTTGGATTGTGTAATGCACCGGCTACCTTTCAGCGGTGTATGATGTCGATCTTCTCTGATCTTATAGAGGAGATGGTAGAGGTGTTTTTATGGATGACTTCTCTGTGTATGGTGCGTCCTTTCCTGCGTGTTTGTTGAATCTTTGCAGGGTACTTAAACGTTGTGAAGAAACAAACCTGGTGCTGAATTGGGAGAAATGCCACTTCATGGTCAAGGAAGGGATAGTACTCGGTCACAAGATTTCAGAGAAGGGTATTGAGGTTGATCAGGCTAAGGTTGAGGTTATGATGGGTTTGGAGCCGCCGGTTAATGTTAAAGGGATCAGAAGCTTCTTGGGACACGTGGGGTTCTATAGGCGCTTCATCAAAGACTTCTCCAAGATTGCACGCCCCCTTACACGGCTGTTGTGCAAAGAAGCTGAGTTTGTATTCGATGAGGAGTGTTTGAAGGCTTTCGTGACCATCAAGGAAGCCCTCACGTCAGCCCCTATAGTCCAAGCACCAGACTGGTCTCTCCCTTTTGAGATCATGTGTGATGCTAGTGACTACGCTATAGGAGCAGTCCTTGGTCAGAAGAAGGACAAGAAGCTGCATGTGATCTACTATGCTTCAAGGACCTTGGATGACACGCAATCACGATACACCACTACGGAGAAGGAGCTGCTTGCAGTAGTCTTCGCCTTTGAGAAGTTCAGATCATATCTCGTTGGCTCCAAGGCTATTGTATACACGGATCATGCTGCTCTACGGTACATCTACTCAAAGAAAGATACCAAACCTCGGCTCTTAAGATGGATTCTTTTGCTTCAGGAGTTTGACATGGAGATTAAAGACAAGAAGGGGATAGAAAATGGAGTCGCTGACCACCTCTCAAGGCTAAGGATCAACGAGTCTCTCCCTTTAGATGACTCTCTTCCAGAAGAACAACTTATGGCAATTACTACCGCGGTTTGTGGGAAGCTAGAAGGAAAGTTTGAGGAAGTGTTGAGTTTCAAAGAGGAGGATCTACCATGGTATGCTGATGTGGTGAACTACCTAGCATGTGGTGAGGAGCCAACACACCTCAACGCCTATCACAAGAAAAAGTTTTTAAGGGAGGCTAGTGACTACTTTTGGGATGAGCCCTACTTATACAAAAGAGGAGTAGACAGCTTGTACCGGAGATGTCTTACAAAGGAAGAAGCCAAGGATATTCTCTATCATTGCCACAGCTCTTCCTACGGAGGACATTTCGCTTCGTTCAAAACAGCCACGAAGGTGTTGCAAGCGGGTTTCTGGTGGCCGTCTATATTCAGAGATGCACACGAGTTTGTGAAGAGCTGTGAGGCATGTCAGCGAGCAGGGAACATTACCAAAAGGAATGAAATGCCCTAAGTTCCTATCTTCGAGGTTGACGTGTTTGATGCGTGGGGTATTGACTTCATGGGGCCTTTCCCTTCTTCGTACGGCAACAAATACATCTTGGTAGCTGTGGATTATGTCTCCAAATGGGTTGAGGCTGTTGCTTCCCCTACAAACGACTCTAAGGTTGTGATCAAGTTGTTCAAGAGTATCATCTTTCCAAGGTTCGGGGTACCCAAGGTAGTTATAAGTGACGGAGGAAGCCACTTTGTGAACAAGGTTTTTGAGAGCCTCTTGAGAAAGTATGGGGTTAATCATAAGGTTGCTACACCGTATCATCCTCAAACAAGCGGTCAGGTAGAAGTCTCTAACAGGCAGATCAAAGCTATTATGGAGAAGACCATTGGTGCAACAAGGAAGGACTGGTCAGTAAAGCTAGACGATGCTCTTTGGGCTTACCGTACCGCTTTCAAAATGCCGATTGGTACAACTCCTTTCACTCTACTATATGGAAAGAGTTGTCACCTCCCGGTTGAGCTAGAACACCGTGCATTATGGGCTGTGAAGAGGCTGAATTTTGATCTCAAGACGGCTCAGGAAAAGCGTCTCATTCAGCTACATGAACTGGACGAGTTGAGGTTGAATGCTTACGAGAGTTCCAAAATCTACAAGGAGCGAACTAAGGAGGCTCATGACAAGAAACTGGTTGCCAAGGAGCTTAAGGAAGGAGGACTGGTGTTGTTGTACAACTTGAGGCTGAAGCTCTTCCCGGGCAAGCTAAAATCAAGATGGAGCGGACCGTTTGTGATTCAAGAGGTCTTGCCTTACGGAGCTGTTACTCTTATGGGAAGAAGCGGTAGTGCATTCACCGTCAACAGGCATAGAGTCAAACCCTACCTAGCAGACAGCTTCGACAAGGAGAGTACCTCGGTGCTTCTCCAAGACCCACCATCCGCCTAGCCAAGTAAGGTCTAGCTAAAGACGTTAAAGAAAGCGCACTTGGAAGGCATTCCCATGTCTATCTTGTACATATTTTTGCTTTCATTTCTCTTCTAGTTTTATGCTTTTATGTTTTTAGTGTGTAGGAGCAGGTCTAAGGAATCTAAACCTTGTCTTTGAGGTCCAAAAGGAGCAATAGGGGCTACGATAAGGTTAGAGATCGAGTGCTAGATCGACTGAACCTGACTCGATCTTTGCTAGATCGAGTCAGTAAATCGAGAGGAGCCAGTCGATCTAGACGAGAACGAGTGACAAGATCGACTTTGACAAAAAAGGATCAATCGATTCAAACCGGATCGACCGATCTAATTTCTCTCGGGAAAATCTGTGGGAACTTGATCGATCACTCGACTCGATCCACCACTCGATACAAGCCAAATCGACCCCTAAATCGAGGACTTAGCTCGATCAGAGGGACTTAGCCGAGGAGCCAACATCTCATTGATCGAGGGAGCCAATCGATCCAGGACTCGATTCACTTTGAATCGAGTCCCAAATCGAGTAACCCTCTCGATCTAAGCCATTTTAGGCATGAGATCGAGTCCTAGATCGACCAAAAGGACTCGATCTCATGCCGAGGTAACAAATTTCTTTCCCTCTTTATTGCTTTTCCCTCCAGTTTTTAAATTCAAACTTGGTCAAGGCAAGCATCTTTGACCATGAAAGATGTTCCTTGACCAAGACTTTTGTTAGAAAACCGCTTTGACCACCCATTGTTATGGTTTTGTTAAACTCTTTAAATGTTTCAACTTGCTTCTCACTCTCTCACTTCTGTTTGCTCGAGTTTTCCTACAAAGAGAGTGAGAATTTTTAAAAGCTTTAAGGTTTAACAAAGTATCCTTCACACTTGCAAAAGGTATTTTCGGATTTTAATGATTTTATTTCAACAAAATCTCCTTAAAAATCGCAAGTTCTTGTTTTAGGATATAGGATCAGATTTGAATTTTTAAAATTAGCTAAGTGTTAGGAAAAATTCTAGATTTTCAGTATCTCAAAGATTTGATTTCCTTTTATTTAGCTAATATTTTTGCTTGATCCCCAAAATTCTAGGGTAGTCTATATAAATCTTCTTCTCTTATCCTCTTATTCTCATCAAATCGCCCTTTGCTAAACATTCTCTAGAATTTTTTTCAGGAGCAATGGCACCAAAGAGAACAAGAGAGGAGCAAGCACAAGAAGGAGAAACTCAAGAGGTGGTTGCTCAAGAGAGGGTCCAGTGGAGCAAAGAAAAGAAGAGGGATAAGAAGAGGTTAGAGAGGCTCCGGTTTGAACCCACGAAGTTTGCTGATCGAGGGCTTCTATCCAGGCTCGGGCTTCTTGGAGACTTCGATCAACTCCACAACAACATCGGTCTGAGGTGTTTGTCGCGGATGGACTGCCCTACTATCCCCGAGGTGACAATTGATTTCCTTGCAACCTTGGAGTTCCGGTACGAGAATCCGAGTGCTCCTGTTCCTTCTCAAGGCCGTCTCTACTTCAAGGTTGGCCGCCAAGCTTACACGCTGATATATCATGGTTTTTATGGTTTTTAACCATGATATAAGTCCTTTTTATTGAGTCTTTTTGGTATTTTTAGAGTCCTAGAAGAGTCTTTGCAGGTTATAGCATGTCTGGAGTATAATTGGAGATTTTGGAACCTTTTGGAGCATTCTGAGTGGAAGCCACGAAGTACCAAGCTCGAAGAAGAAAGTATGCCATATGGTGACGCTCGTCACCAAGCTGGTGACGCTCGTCACCCACCAAGGAAGGAGGTCATGGCCTGTTTTTAAAAGATTAGGAAGAAATTGCAGTTTTGGCCCAGAAGTTCCAGTTTTTGCAAAAAGGCCCCAGATCGTGTTTTAGCTTGTATATTAGGTTTTTCAGCCATTCTTTTGGCAGATATCTTGTATCTTATTATTTTTGAGAGCTTTAGAGAGAGATTTGTAGAAGAGCTTTTGGAGAGACAAATCAGACTCCTTAAGAGCAGATTTTGAACTCCTTTATTTCTATTTCTTATTTCTATTATGCAATCTATTCTTTTCATGATGTTTTCTCAAATCACCATGTCTGAGTAGTTTGTTAGTTAAGTTAGGGCTTTTCAAAGGTTGAAGAAGAGTTTGTAGAATTGCTAAAAACTTTTAGGAAATTCATTGGTTCTTCATCTGTGCTTGCAGTCATATCGATTTCTTAGACACATCATCTGGATTTCGAAACCCTAGGTTTTTGATAGATGTGAGAGCATTATTAATCACCTGAACTAGTATTAGATGAGCAAAACGCCCTAGTACAAAGAGATTTGGCTTAGGAGTTTTGTGAACAATTGAACCTGATCATTACTGCATGTTTAGGTTGTTAGGGTTTGCAAAGAGATTTGAAACTCTGTGATTTAGACATAGATAACTTCTGCAATGAGAATTGATTAGTTATATCTTTGCGATTCATGTTCAAGACGGTTTTAATTCATTCCTGATTGCATGCATTCTACACTCTCAGATTCAACCTGCGAACTGTCCTGACTTAGCGCCTTTAGCCTTCTGAACGTTAAGAATAGTCTTAAAAACGCCCACTTGCTTTTATTACTTTAGTTATTTCGCATTACATTCATTACTTATCGCTTAGCTTAATCCGAACCTGAACTCTTTAGTGTAGTTTACATACTCCCTTGGGATTCGATAACCCCTTGTACTACAACTGCTTTTGCTGTGCACTTGCAGTAGTTTTATTTGGGTAAAACCTGACCCTATCAAGTTATTGGCGCTGTTGCCGGGGAGTAATAGCTGCCTATCGATTTTTAGTACTAGGATTTTGTCTAAGTTTTTATTTGTTTACTGATTTTCAGCTACTTTTCTTTGTTCCTGTTTCAGGTGTATGCCTAATCGCTGAACCAGAAGCAACAAAGAGAAGGAGCTTGTGACTTTGAGCATCGACGAGCTTGCTAGGTTGGAGAGAACTAACAGGAAAGCTAAGAAGCAATCTACAATGGTCGCTCCACTTATCTTGGTTGAAGATGCAGAAGGTCACTTGGTTGACAGGGAAGGAAACAGGAGGAACGAAGAAGGGCAGAGAATTGATCAAGAGGGGAATGTCATTGTTGAACAGCAGGTTCAGCAAGTGGCTGAGAACGTGGGAGTCCCTGCTGCTGTCAATAACGCTGCTGGGCGTTTTGTTCAGAGGACTCTAGGTGATTACAACAGACCTGATCAGTTCTATGCCAACAGAGCTGCAATCCGACCTCCTGCCTTCCAGAGGAACGATTTTGAGGTTAAACCTGTCTACTATCAGCTAGTTGGACAGCATCCCTTCCATGGTTTACCTCATGAGCATCCTATGGATCACATAGAGAGATTTGAGGACTTGGCTTCCAGTGTCAAAGCTAATGGGGTTAGCAATTACTTTCTGTTCTGCAAGCTTTTTCCATACTCTCTTGAAGGAGAAGCCGCATATTGGCTGAAGCAACTGGAACCTGCTTCATTAACTACTTGGGAGGATACCAAGAATGCCTTTCTGAACAATTTCTATGATGATGCCAGATCAGAAGACATGAGGACGAAAATTGCATCATTTACACAAGGCCCTACTGAAGCTTTCATGGCTTCTTGGATCAGGTTCAAGTCTTATCAAAGGGACTGCCCTCATCATGGCTTCAGTCAGGTGCAATTACTTGAAATTTTCTTCAGAGGCATTGACTGGAAATATCAGATGGCGCTGGATGCAGCAAGTGCAGGAAACTTCAACACCAACAGACTAGAAGAAGCTGTAAGATTGATTGAAAACTTGGCCTGCAGTAACAGCACTAAGAATGCAGATTTTCAGAGAAAGCAGCAGGCTGGTTTGAATGATGGAAACCAAATAGCTGAAGTTAAGGCTAAGTTAGACAGCATGCACAGCCTTCTGGTGGGAAAGAAGTCAGTTCAGTTTGCTGCAGAAGTGGAGAATTTCGAAAATCCTGAAGAATTTGAGCAGAAAGATGTTAATTTCATCAATGGAGGGGGTTTTCAGAGCCAAAGGTTTGGAAATCAGCAATGGATCAGAGGCTACAACAGCAATAATCAGCAGAGTACCTTTACAGGAGGAAAGAGCACGCCTGGTTACACTCCTAAGCCCCCATTCCAGAAGACTGAAGTTGAGAAACCTTACCAAAACAGCAGGAATTATGGTTCTTCTTCCTACCAAACTGCACCTCCACAAGACAATAAAATGGAAGCTATGCTGGAGCAGGTACTTGAAGGACAGCAGAAGATGACAGTGAACTTCAATGGCAAGCTAGATTCGCTGTATCAAGACCTGAATGGAAAAATTGAGAGTCTGAACTCTCACATGAAGAAGCTTGATGTGCAGGTTGCTCAAACTGCAGGATCTGTTCAAAGGCAAGAGGGATTCCTTCCTGGAAGGACTGATATCAATCCCAAACATCAGGTTAATGCCATCACAGTCAGGAATGAAAAGGAGCTAAAAACAGTGCAGAAAAAGAGGTTGAGTGCAGACAGATCGTGCAACTCATGGAGTCTGAAGATGAAAATTTTTCTGTCTCAGAGGTGAGTGATGAGCGTCACCAAGGAGGAGTGACGCTCGTCACCAACCTACAAGGGTATCGGGGGTTGTCACAAGTGAGTGACGAGCGTCACCCCCCTGGTGACGGTCGTCACCCACCCCAGAACGAAGCTGCTTCGCCTGTAACTGCAAATTATGACCAGGAACGTGTCTATAAACCCAAAACACCATTCCCCAAGCATCCTAAGAAGTCTAAACAGGAGATAGAAGAAGCCAGATTCAAAGCTATGATAGACAAGTTGATGCTTGAGATCCCACTTGTTGATGCAGTCAAGCTTTCACCAGCTCTAAGAAGGTATGTAAAGAGAATGGTTGTGAATGGTGTAAGTCCTGAGGAAGGAGCATTGCTTACCAGAGACATCAGTGCAATTCTCTTAGGCACAGTTCCAAAGAAGAAGAAGAAGGTGACTGTTTCTGAACAAGTCAATACCATCACTCAAAGCAGAGTTCCAGAGAAGCTATCTGATCCAGGGACCTTTGTGCTTGATTGCTCAATATCTGCAGGACGTTTTTCACACTCTCTATGTGATCTAGGGTCAAGTATTAACTTGATGCCTTTCTCTGTTGCTGCTAGACTTGGAATGACTGATTTCAAGCCAGCTGGGATCTCTCTCATCCTAGCAGATCGATCCATAAGGACCCCAGAAGGCATGTTAGAGAATGTTCATGTTAACATTGAAGGCTGCATAATTCCTACAGATTTTGTGGTTCTGAAATATACTGAAGAACCTAAAGATCCTCTTATTCTGGGAAGACCATTCTTGGCTACTGCTGGAGCCATCATTGATGTTAGAAGGGGGAACATTGAGCTTGATCTTGGTGATGTTGTCATGAACTTTGACATGGATAAGTTAAGAGGGAGTTCTACCATTGATGGTCAGACCTTTTCTGTAAGAACTTCTAGAGATGAAGAGACTGTCATGGAGCATTCAGAAGACACTATTTCTGAGTTTTTCAATGAATCAGATATTAGTGGGCAAGTGAGCAAGATGGCTGTTGAAGAGCCAATATCTGAAACTTCTGCAGAAGCTGTTGGGTTTGAGGATTGCAGTGAGGATCATATCTTCATGACTGGGCTTGAAAAAGAGGTTCTAATGAATGCCAAGTTGCTGGAGGAAGACGTGTATGTGATGGAAGCAACACTTGCAGAGCTGAATTGCAGGAAAACTGCAGCAACTCGAACTGCAGAGTCAGTGACGAGCGTCACTGACCTGGTGACGCTCGTCACCAACCTGAACACAAAGCAGCAACGTGATTTTACAGCTACAAGTCCATCATATGTTGCCAATCCGAAAATTCAACAGTCCACAGCCCAAAAACCTGCAACTAGGCAAAGGTATGCACTTCCTGGAACCAAATCCAAACCTCATAATCTCATCAATAAGAATTTAAAAGGTGAAAAAGCTGCTTCACACTTATGCAAACAACGAGATTTTCGTAGAATGCTTGGTGTTTCTTTTGATGATTCTGCAGGAAAACGAAATGTCCCACCCACACTCACGACCCACCCTGCTGATGTTCCTCACTTCCTTGGAAGTGTTCATACATCTACTGCTTACAAACCACCATGGATGAGGAGACATTCTTCTCCAAGGCATTCAATGCCACCTTCTGTTCCACCAGCTATCTGAGCAGCATTCAAAGTCGAGCTAATGACTTTAAACAAGCGCTTAGTGGGAGGCAACCCACTGGTAAGTTTTATTTTTCATATATTAGTTTAGTTTTCTATTACATAGCTAAAAAAAACCCACAAAAAAACATGAGAAAAATCAAAAAAATCAAAAAAAAAAGAGTCAGTTTGTTCAGTTTGCTTGGATGATGTCTTGTGAACTTGTTGGATCATGGGTTATGCTTTGTTTGAATGTTTTAATGTGTGTTTTGAGTGCTCTTACAGTTTGACTTCGGACTACACATGATGGCATAGCATTTAAACATCCAACATGACGATTTCTGAAGTTTCAGAGTAGTGACGCTCGTCACCAATTCGGTGACGCTCGTCACCAGGTCCTTCGCGAGGTACCACTTTCCACCTTGGTTTTACACGTTCTCATGCTTCATTTTGACCAACTCTTGGCTTAATAACACTGGGGACAGTGTTGTTTAAGTCTGGGGGAGGTGGTTACTGACGTTGTGTGCTTTGTGTCATGTTTATAGAGTCTTAAAGTTGAGTCAAAAACCTGTTTTCCTAGATTCAAAAAAATTTGAAACTGTTAGTTTTTCTTGGAACTAGCCATAGGACGTTTTTGCTGATAAGAAACATTGCCACAGTAGTTGATTACAAGTCTTACTAAGTTGAAAGTCATAGGTAGATCAGTCTAGCAATGAAGGTTTAGGTTCTTAGAGAATCTGGAAAATTTGCTGTTAGCTCCACCTTAATGAACTTTAAATTTCTTGTCTTGGTGATTGATTCTTATTGATCTTGATTCTCTCTTTAAGCACTGACAATAAGGTTAATATACAGTCTCTCTTTGATCTTCCCAGATGTAGTTTTTAAAAGTTTAAGTTCAAAGAATGGTGCATTCATGACCCTGTCTCCTCACAAAGAACAACAGTAGTGAACTCACTCAAGAACCTGTCTCCTCACAAGGAACACAAGTATTGAGTAGCACCATATCTTAGACTGAAAAAGTTGAGAAAAAGAAGTGAAAAATCGAAAATATCCTAAGGAAAAAGATTAAGGAAAGAGAAAATAGGAGAGCTGTGTTGAGATCTATTTGTTCAGTTGTTAGGAAGGGAAAAGAATCTGTAAAGTGATTAAGATGATAGAGCTTTGATGAGACTTCACACTTAGATAAAAATAAGGAGTTAGCAGTAGAAATTTTGGGTTTCTTGAAGGGAATTGGACTGGACTTGAGAGATTTGCTAAGCTTGTGATGATTAGGCTGAAATTTGATCTTGTGTTGACTCTGTGGTATGTGGATTCGAAAGCTTTAACTAGTGTGGTGTTTCTGATGACTGACTGACTTTTTCTTGTTTTTAAACCTCGACCTTATTCTTTGTCTAATGTTTGCTTGAGGGCAAGCAAAAGCTAAGTCTGGGAGAGTTGATATATCATGGTTGTTATGGTTTTTAACCATGATATAAGTCCTTTTTATTGAGTCTTTTTGGTATTTTTAGAGTCCTAGAAGAGTCTTTGCAGGTTATAGCATGTCTGGAGCATAATTGGAGATTTTGGAACCTTTTGGAGCATTCTGAGTGGAAGCCACGAAGTACCAAGCTCGAAGAAGAAAGTATGCCATATGGTGACGCTCGTCACCAAGCTGGTGACGCTCGTCACCCACCAAGGAAGGAGGTCATGGCCTGTTTTTAAAAGATTAGGAAGAAATTGCAGTTTTGGCCCAGAAGTTCCAGTTTTTGCAAAAAGGCCCCAGATCGTGTTTTAGCTTGTATATTAGGTTTTTCAGCCATTCTTTTGGCAGATATCTTGTATCTTATTATTTTTGAGAGCTTTAGAGAGAGATTTGTAGAAGAGCTTTTGGGGAGACAAATCAGACTCCTTAAGAGCAGATTTTGAACTCCTTTATTTCTATTTCTTATTTCTATTATGCAATCTATTCTTTTCATGATGTTTTCTCAAATCACCATGTCTGAGTAGTTTGTTAGTTAAGTTAGGGCTTTTCAAAGGTTGAAGAAGAGTTTGTAGAATTGCTAAAAACTTTTAGGAAATTCATTGGTTCTTCATCTGTGCTTGCAGTCATATCGATTTCTTAGACACATCATCTGGATTTCGAAACCCTAGGTTTTTGATAGATGTGAGAGCATTATTAATCACCTGAACTAGTATTAGATGAGCAAAACGCCCTAGTACAAAGAGATTTGGCTTAGGAGTTTTGTGAACAATTGAACCTGATCATTACTGCATGTTTAGGTTGTTAGGGTTTGCAAAGAGATTTGAAACTCTGTGATTTAGACATAGATAACTTCTGCAATGAGAATTGATTAGTTATATCTTTGCGATTCATGTTCAAGACGGTTTTAATTCATTCCTGATTGCATGCATTCTACACTCTCATATTCAACCTGCGAACTGTCCTGACTTAGCGCCTTTAGCCTTCTGAACTTTAAGAACAGTCTCAAAAACGCCCACTTGCTTTTATTACTTTAGTTATTTCGCATTACATTCATTACTTATCGCTTAGCTTAATCCGAACCTGAACTCTTTAGTGTAGTTTACATACTCCCTTGGGATTCGATAACCCCTTGTACTACAACTGCTTTTGCTGTGCACTTGCAGTAGTTTTATTTGGGTAAAACCTGACCCTATCACACGCTATCCATCCCCGAGCTATGCCAAGCCTACGGTCTCCAGGCTGATGCACACAAGGTGGAGTTCCCTGCCTTCAAGAAAGCCGACGAGTTGTGGGATCTCATCAGCAAGGAGGATTACAAAGCCAACACCGCCAAGATCAAGAGAGTCAGGAATCCAGTGCTGAGGTATACCTTGAAGCTGATTGCTAATATATTCAGTGGAAGGTCAGTTGCTCCTACTGTCACGAAGACGGAGCTGTGCTTCCTTTTCCAAGGTTTGAAGCATTTGGTGTCCGATCCGGATGAGAATGAAGATCCCATTGAAGATGAACTCGGCGATGAAGTGAACTACGGCTGTGTACTCGCGGCTTCTCTGGTGAAGTACAAGGCTTATGCCTTACGGTGCAAGGCAACATCATCCTACATTGGCGGCTTCCTTACTCCCTTGTTCGTGCAAGCCGGTGTGCCCATCCATGACTTTGCTCACGTCCCAAACCGAGCCTTCATGGATGAAGCATACATGAGAAACACTGATAGCTTGGGACGCACGCCAGCTGAGGGGTTCTATGCTTACCTCTTCATTGATGATGAGGACAGGAAGCGAGTGTGCATTCTTCCCAACAAAGATGAAACGGAGCTACTTGGTGTTGGGAACATCGAGTTCTTACCGACGGAGGAGGAGTGTTTTGCTCCTTTAGGAGAACCGCCAGCTGCAGCCATTGAACCGCGCCAAGGGTCAGAATCTCCAGGGACAGAGGATGAGATACCCGAGGCTTACACATTGCCAAAGGTGGATTTTGAGCCGAGGACCAAAACCGAGAAGTTCTTAGCCTCGGTGGTGGAGATGCAGCGGAAGATCAACAAGTGGCAAGGGAAGATGCTTAAGAAGCTGGGGAAGAAGGTCAAACAACTCCAAGGAAGCCAGCCTAAGCCAGCTGCAAGCCAGGAAATACAACAACCCGAGAAGAGGAGACTCTCAACCGGAGGAGTTGTGATCCGCGAGACCCAAGGAGAAAACATTCAACCAGCTCGCCACTCCCTCCAAGAACCAGGCAACAAAGGAAAGGCAACAATCTCTAGCTCCTCTGGAACATCCTCAAGTTCCAGCCGAGCCTAGACAAGAGGTAACAACCTTCCTCCATTGTATATAACCGCACATCTCTTATTTCTTGCATTTTGTTTGATTGCTCCTTCGGATGAGTTTGCCACCGGGACGGTGTCAAGCAAGTTTGGGGGAGTACTTGTGTGATTTAATCTTGTGTTCTTTGATCTTATCTTTCTTTTGCATCCTTGAGTCTTAGTCATGAAAAATTGGTAAAATTTTTAAAATTTTTTTTAAATTTCATGTAGTTGCATTCATTTCTTTAGAAACATGTAGGATTGAGTCTAGAATTTCTCATATCACTTAGGTTGATTGCATTTGCTTAAGGGGTTAGGATTTCTTAAAAAGGTGTTTTACTCATGAATCATTTCAATGCCCTAGTTAGTAGTTCTCTAATGCTTTGTTTACACTTTGAAAGTAAGTTCTAACCATGCTAGGATCACTAGTTAGGATTTTCGTGACTTGAATTGAACTCTCATGATTTGAAACTCATTCTACTAAGTGAAAACCTTAATTTGAAAATCTAATTATCATTCTTATGCATTTGAAAACGAACACATGGTTTTAAAATATTTAGGCTCTCTTCTTCCTTTTTACCACTCTTTGTGAGCCTAAATAGAACTCCCTCCTTGAACCTTACCCTCCTTTGAAGCCAAATGTTCTTGTGTGACATCTTTGTGAGGCCTTATTTTTGGTTTGAACTTGGCATAAAGTGTTAGGTTTAGGCGACATGATTTGGTTTTCATAATTGATTGCTAGCTTTACATTTTGAAGCTAGGGATAGGCTTGGGATAAGTTTGGGGGATCATTGGGGTTGCTTTCTTGTGTATTTGTTCTCGGTTTCAAAGAACTTTGTGTTTTAAAGAAAGAAATGGGTTTTAAGTGAAAAGTTGTGTTCTAAAAACTAAGTATGCTCTAATAAATTTCAGGAGGTAGCTCTCCCATAATAAAAAAAAAAAGAAGAGAAAAAGAAAAGAAAAATAAATAAAAGAGCCTAAGTGCCAAGTAAAAATAAAAAGAAAGAAAAAAAAAATAAGAGAGCTACCAATAAGAAATATCTAAAGAGCAAAAATTATTTTCAAAACCTTTTCACTAGCCTAAAAAGTTTAAAAATGTTCTTGTTTTGAATTGGGGATTGCTGAGTTGAGAAGAAAGGGATAGACTTTTAAGTGGTGAGTGAGGATTAAATTTCTTAAATGAGAGGGGTATAGGACTGTTTGATAGTTTACATGGGTAGATGAGAATCTAATCATGTATGCATAAATTATCTTTACCTTTAGCATTTTGCATTAGTTCAAACCATTTTTGAGAGAAACCCTTGTCTAATTATAAACCCTTTTCAAATGAGATCATTCTATGCTCATAACCATAACCCTTAGCCAAATGTGTTTTTGCTTTAAAGTGCATAAGTTTGATTCATGGTTCGAATGTTAATGAATGTTAAAGGATGAATTTCTTTGATTGTTAGGAATAGGAGAGTCATGATTTGAATTTCTTTGTGTGATGAGTATGGCTAAGTCCTTTGGAGTATGAGTGTAAGCTTAGCATTTTAGAATTGTTAACTAGGACACTGAGATGATCTATTCGAAAGGCACCTTTGCAAAAAGTTTAAAACCCCTTTGATTTTTCTGAAAACCTCTCTTCCTTACTTATTTTTTGTTGCTTGAGGGCAAGCAAGGAGTAAGTTTGGGGAAGTTGATGTCATTGCATTTTGCATACATTTTGCATACTCATTAGATAGTTTTTCATGCATTTGTATCATGTTTTAGGTTAGATTTGCATCACTTAGAGTCCTAGAGCATTCTTGCATCAGCATTTGCATTTTTCTCTGCATTTTGCATCCATTCCAGGTTGTTTATGGTTGCTTTGGAGACACGGAGGTTCGTGGAGGTGTGGAGACAAATGTAGCGGTTCATGGAAGCTCGGGAAAATGCTAAGGACCAGTGATCGAGGAGCAGATCGAGCATTGCCGGTCGATCTAGGAGTTGATCGACCAGAAGATCGAGCCAACTAGGCGATCCAAGGATAATGATCGAGACGGAGATCGAGTGAAGCAGTCGATGCATCGGTACGAACGTAAATGACGCCATGCAGAGCGAGAGCTGGATCGAGTACACCACTCAATCCTCCCGGAGATCGATACCGAGATCGGATGCAACACTCGATTCACCACAGAAGATCGAGACCCGGATCGAGCCGAAGACACGATGGCCAGATATGATCGAGAGACCAACTCGATCCAATGGTCGATCTCTGTCCTTTCAACCGTTTTTGGCTGTTAGCGACGGGGGGGACCATTGGACTGTTTTGGCATTTTTGGCAAAGGCGGCGACTACTTTTCGATAATTTTTGAGATTTTTACCTTCTCTCGAAGTTTTAGTTTATCTCTCTGGTTTTTCGGAAGAACACCATTGTAGAACAGTTTCAAGCTTTTGTATTTTCGAATCTTTATCGTTTTTAATCCAGTTTATCTTTCATGTTTATCGTTTCTTCTCTTCGTCCTTGCCTGATTTCCTTTATGTGTAGTGAGTAGTTCATTCGGGGTTAAGGGTTGAGAGGATTAAGGGGTAGAAAAGGTTCGATCTTGGTTTGTTTTCTAAACGTTTTAAAGCTATCTCTTCTAAGGTGATGAAAGCTTAATGCTTGAAGACTCTCACGCCAAGAGCTTCACGATCCGAGAGGTCCCTTACCTTGACAGGATCAAGGGACCTCGGAAGATCTCACCTTAGTGATTAGTTACCCCTTCTCAAAAGCCATGGTAGTTTGGGGGACTAGTTAAGCCATTGTTCGAAATCTGTTTTCCTTGCCTTTCAACCTCTTTTTCCACCAAAAGCCATGGGTTTGGAGGAGAGGATGAAAGAGTGATCTATACCGAAAGCCACGGATAGATCATGTTTTGTTTTCGAGGCTTAGAGACCCTCACCAAGTGAGTCGATCTAAAGTTTCAAACCCAAGATCAACCTTTGAAACCCCTTATATGAATCTCGACCCTGAAACCCTTCTCTTTAGCTTATTTGCGTCGCACATCACCTTTTGCTTGTTGTTTGATAGCTTCCTGGTCTTTAGATTCCTTGTTCTTACGATTTTAGACGAGATCGATCGTTTCTGCTCGATTTAGAGGTCGATCTTGTGGTCGATCCACTAGTCGAATTTTAACAATTCGAAGCTCTTCCCTTTAATTTATCTGTTTGTTCCTCATGGTAACTGCTTGCTTTCTAGTATTTTTTAAAATAGGTTTCACTCTGTTTAGGTTGCTGCAATTAGTTTTCAAGATTTTCTCAACAAACTGTCTCATTTCACTTAGATTTGTCCTAGATCTTGCATTCTCTGTGGATTCTCTATCACCTAGAACTGGATTGACACTCTCTGCTTGCCTCACTACAACGTTGCATGCATTAGAGTTTTGATAAGTTCTCTGCTGCATTAGACCGTAAAGAAAAAAACCACTATCAACCTCAGCACCGGGCTTCTTACTCGCTTGATCTTGGCGGTGTTGGCTTTGTAGTCTTCATTGCTGATCAGGTCCCAAAAGTCGTCGGCTTTCTTGAAGGCGGGGAACTCGACCTTGTAGGCATCCGCGTTGAGACCATAAGCTTGGCATAGCTCAGGGATGGAGAGTGTATAGGCTTGACGGCCAACCTTGAAGTAGAGGTGACCTTGAGAAGGGATGGGTGTGCTAGGATTCTCGTAACGGAACTCCAACGTGGCAAGGAAGTCTATTGTCACTTCTGGAATGGTTGGGCAATCCATCCGTGAGAGACATCTTAGGCCAATTTTCTTGAGGAGTTGGTCGAAATCCCCAAGAATCCCTAGCTTGGACAACAGCTCTCGAGCAGCAAACTTGGTAGGCTCAAACCAAAGCCTTTCCAGCCGTTTCTTGTCCCTCTTCTCATCCTTAGTCCATCTGACCCTCTCTTGAACTGCCACCTCTTGTCCTTCTCCTTCTTGTGCTGTCTCTTCTCTTGTTCTCTTGGGGGCCATTGTTCCTGAAACAAGTTTCTAAGGAAGTTTGATAAGCAAAACGGCGGTTTGATGAGAATGAGAGAAGAGAAGGAGAGAACTTATAAAAACTACCCTAGAATTTTATGTTCTATAGAAGAGGTGTTCTCATTATCCAAGTGAATCCTATGAGTGCAAAGCATTGGTGAAAGGCCCTTGATGTCACTTAAAGAGTACCCAATGGCCTTCCTATACTTTCACAGCTCAGTCAGGAGCGAGTGCAACTCATCATCACTTAGGTTTTCATTCACAATCACGGGATAGGTGTTATTAGGCCCTAAGAAAGCATACCTTAGCCCTTCTGGGAGCTCCTTAAGGTCCACCTTTGGGGCTAACAGCTCACTCCAGTCATCCTCGTGGCTGTTGTTGTTGCTTTCCTCCTTGTAACTCTCCTTAGACCCCGAGGCATGGCCCTTCAGACTGCTTTCCTCCATCGCTATCCCTTCTGAAATCAAGTCCTCCAGTCGATTCTCCTCTCGATGTCGTCTAGATCGAGCCATTTCACTCGATTCACTTACTCGATTTGATGTGGATCGAGACGCTGAGTCGATCTCTTGATTGGACCCCATAATGATCAGGAGGTCTCTCTCGATCGTCGACTCGATTGTTTTTCATGATCGAGCATTCCTCTCGATCTGTCCGTCGATGTTTGCACCGGATCGAGTTGTGTTCTCGATTACCTTGTCGATCTGACTCCTGGATCGAGTGATAGCGTCGATCTCGGGGTCGATATCTAGGCAGCAACCTTCATCATTCTTAACAATCCTCCTAGAATCCAGCAGGTTTACGTACTCCTGGGTCCTCTGGTCCACATAGCCAAACTCGCCTGGCTCCTTGGTCAGTGCTAGCTTCAGATGGTCTTCTAGAGCCAGCTCTTCCAGCAACTCATCCGCTAAAGCATCCATCGTTTCAATATAGAAAGCTTGCCCTTCAATGGTCGGCTTCTTCAGAACCTCATTGATGTCGAAGTCAAGCCTTATCTCCTTTCCCAAATGCAAGGCAATCTTCCCATTCTTCACATCTATGATAGCCCTGGCGGTTGCTAGGAATGGTCTCCCTAAGATGAGTGGATCCTTAGGCTCTTCATCCATCTCCAACACGACGAAGTCCGTAGGCACGTTCACACCACTGATTCGCACTGGTAAATCTTCAAGCAGCCCCACTGGTAGCCTCACACTCCTATCAGCCAGTACCAACGAGATCCGACAGTCTTTCAAACGAGTAAAGCCAAGCTTCTTAGCCACGGAGTGAGGCATCAGGTTTATGCTAGGTCCGAGATCACATAAGAAACTCTTGAACTCTAGAGGACCTAAAGCGCAGGGTATAGTGAAGCTTCCAGGGTCTCCCAACTTCTTAGGGACTATCTCCTTATGTATCACAGCAATACACTCTTCACTTAGAACAAGTACCTCCTTGCTTTCCTTATTCTTTTTCACGAGAGTGTCTTTGAAGAATTTGGCGCATTTAGGCATCATTGCAAGGCAGTCAACGAGAGGTAGCTTGATCTCCACGTCCTTAAGATGCTTCTCAAAGAGGATTCTATGCTTCTCTATGAGTTGCTTCTTGAAGCGGCCAGGAAAAGGCAGCTTAGGTACATACGGTGGAGGCACATAAGCATTCTTCTCCTTAGTGGTTTGCTCAGCTTTCTTCTCAGTAACTGCTTTGTCACCTCTTCTTGGCCCTTGGATCCAAACGTTATCAAAGTTAATCCCATCATCATCAGCCGAAGGTTTACCCTCCCCTTCTTGAATTACAACGTCCTCGTTGTTCTTGGTAGAGACTGGAGGTTCGAGCTCTTTACCGCTTCTCAACGTTATGGCGTTAGCATACTCCTTAGGATTCTGCTCACACTTTCCCGGAAGACTATTCTGAGCAATCGTACTCGCTTTCCCTTTCTCTAGCTGCTTGATCTTGTTGTTTAAGTTGGTGATCTGAGTGGAGAAGTCAGTGAGAGACGAGTCTAGACGAGTGTTCATCTCGGCGAACTTCTGGTTTGTAGAGGCTTGCCCCTGTATGAGCTGTTGAAACATTGCTTGAACCGGATCAACTTGTTGTTGCATCGGTTGTTGCTGCTGAGGTGCAAAGCCAGGAGGGTAGTTAGGTGTATAACCCTTGTTATTTGGATGTTGCCCTTGGAAGTTGTTCTGCCCTTGACCTTGGAAACCACCACTCGGTTGAAAACTTTTGTTGTAAGGGATGAAAGGTTTTGCTTGCTGAGTAGGGTACACTTGATCTTTAGGGTTGGCTACGTTGGTGCTTCGGTAAGAGAGGTTGTTGTTCTGGTAGCCTTGGTTGTAGCCTTGAGGTTTGTAGTTGTTCTGTCCCGCCACCCAATTGGCTTCTTCTTGGCTCAACTCTAACTCCTCTTGGTTCTCATCAGCTTCACCAACAAAGTGAACATGCTTCTGATTGGCTAACACCAGCTTATCTATCTTCTCATGCGAAGATTTCAGCTCCTTCTTGTGAGACTCTAGCTCTGATCCTCTCGGTGCACGGTCATAATCCTCAGCGTAGTTGCCATCACTCAATGCCAAGTTTTCTATCAGCTTCATACCCTCTTCTACCTCATGACCGAGGAAGTTCCCTTTGTTAACTGTGTCAAGCAACAACCTGATCTTTGATGAAGCTCCACGGTATATGGTACTGAGTAGTGTCTCCTCGCTGAACCCATGATGAGGACATTGGATCGTGTAGTCTTTGAAACGCTCCATTGCCTCGTTGAATGTCTCATTGTTCCTTTGAGTGAAACCGCTGATTTCGCTTCTCAACCGTGCTGTTCTGGTGCTTGAGAAGAACTTTGAGAGAAAGGCCTTCTTACACTCGGCCCATGAGGTGATGGTGCCTTGTGGGAGGGTCTTCTCCCAATTCCTAGCTTTGTCTCCGAGTGAAAAAGGGAAGAGATGCAGCTTGAAAGCATCTTCGGATATGCCATTGATCTTTATCATCCCACATACTTGCTCGAAGTTGTCGAGGTGCTCCAAGGGATCTTCTATTGCTAAGCCGTGGAACTTGTTGTTTTGCACCATTGAGATGAAACCTGGCTTGATCTCGAAGTTGTTGTTTCGTACAGGAGGAGGAGTGATCCCAAACCTATTGTGATGAGTATTGGGAGCATCTCCGGCTCCTATGATCCTTGGGGGTCTAGCCGCATGTTGGGGGTTTCCATTGACCCTTCCTGCTGCCCCGTGAGCTGGAGGAGGTCCTTCTGGATGCTCGTGTTCAGCCATAGGTTCAAAGTCAACCAAACCGTGCTGAACAATCTCCTCAAAGGCTCTGGCTTGTTCTCTGACTCTCCTTTGCCGTGAGTGACCAATCTGATGAATGTTGTCCAAGGGTTGTAGTAGATTGTTGTCTCCCCTTGAATGAAGATTCATGTACCTGAAAACACACGTTTGAGAGTAGTATGATTAGTAACTTGAAATAGGTAAAGACTTAGTCTTTGCTAAGTCCCAAATCTCTATGTTCTCTAAACAGTCCTAGGATGGCAACGGCGCCATTTGATAAACACTTTCTTAGCAAGGGTGAAAATGCAATGAGGTTATCAAACTAAAATGCAAGACATGTTGTAGTACAGCAAGCAAGAGAGAGTCAATCCATGCCTAGGATGATAGAGAATGCAAAGAGAATACAAGGACTAATGCAAATCCAAGCGAAATGAGATGATTAATGAGAAAATCTCTAAAAACTAGATGCAGCAACTTAAATAGAATGCAACCTATTTTAAAAATACTAGAAATGAAGAAACTACCACGAGGAACAAACAGATTAATTAAAGGACCAAGCTTCGAATTACTAAAATTCGACTAGTGGATCGACCATGAGATCGACCACTAGATCGAGCAATAACAATCGATCTCGTCTAAAGATGCAAGAACAGTGAAACTAACGACCAGGATGCTATCAAAGATCAAGCAAATGACGAGATAAGATGTAAAGATGCTAAAAGAAAGGGCCTAGGGTTGAGATTCATGGTTAGGGGTTTCAAAGGTTCGATCTTGGGTTGAAAACTTTAAATCGACTCACTTTGTGAGGATCTCTAAGCCTTGAAAACTAAGCAAGATCTATCTGTGGCTTTCGGTATAGATCACTCCTTCATCTTCTCCTCCAAACCCATGGCTTTTGGTGGAAAGAGAGGTCGAAGGGCATGGAAAGCAGATTTCAAATGAATGGTTTAACTAATCCCCCAAACTTCCATGGCTTTTGGGAAGGGGTAACTAGTCTCTAAGATGTCATCTTCCGAGGCTCCTGAATCCTGTCAAGGTAAGGAACCTCTCGGATCATGAAGCTCTTGGCGTGAGAGTCTTCAAGCATTGAGATCTCAACACCTTAGAAGAGATAGCCGTTGAAAACGCGTAGAAAAACCCCAAGATCGAAACCCTTTAGACCCCTTATTCCTCTCAACCCTGAACCCAAATAAACTACTCACTACACATAAAGTAAATCAAGCAAAGCATGTAAAAGAAAACGATGAACATGAAAAGAAAACTAGATTAAGACGGAAATGATTCGATTACAAAGCTTAAGAAAAACTCAAGTTCGACAATGGTGTTCTTGACGAAAAACAGAGAGAAAACATACAGAAAAAGATAAGGATTGAAAGCTGTGTGGGAAAAGGACGTCGCCGCCTTTCCAAAATAGCCAAAACAAGCTGATGGTCCCCCCCTCGCTAGCGGCCAAAAGTGGTTGAAAGGACAGAGATCGACTCCAGGATCAAGCGGTTCTCTCGATCATATCCGGACATCGTGTCTTCGGCTCGATCTGGGTCTCGATCATCATCGGCGAAACGAGTGTTGCATCCGATCTCGGTATCGGTCTTCGGCTAGATCGAGTGGTGTACTCGATCTGGCTCTCGCTCTGCATGACGTCATTCACGTTCGTACCGTTTTATCGACTGCTTCACTCGATCCTTGTCTCGATCATTCTCCTTGGATCGCCTGGTTGGCTCGATCTTCTGGTCGATCACCTCCTAGATCGACCGGCCATGCTCGATCTGCTCCTCGATCTCTGATCCTTAGCATATATCCGAGCTCCCACGAACTGCTACATCAGCCTCAACATGTCCACGAACCTCCACGACTCCAAAGCAGCCAGAAACAACCTGAATGTGATGCAAAATGCAAGGAACATGCGTATGCTGGTGCAAGAATGCTCTAGGACTCTAAGTGATGCAATCTAACCTAAAATGTGATACAAATGCATGAAAAGCTAACTAATGAGTATGCAAAATGTATGCAATATGCAGTAACATCAATTAGGGAAATTTAGATGCTTGATTATGGTTTGTTAGTACTTAATATGATTGATTCCTCTCTATTGATCTGGTCTTACGCTATATTTGTCTTGATCAAATGAAACTAGATTTAGGCTTCATTTTATGCCCACCAAGTGTTTGATAAAATGCTAATCTTTGTTAATAGAGGATTTACTGGCATTAGCTCAAGAGATTGACTGTTTGAATAGTATTTTGACTTGAATAGAGTTGGTTTTGCATGCTTGTTGATTGTTCTAACACTAATGAGATTTAGTTCTTGTTAGGATGATTAGCAAAGTGTTATTTGCCAAGAGATTGGACTTAACTTGTTTCATTGTGAAGTCTATGTCTAAGAATCAGCACTTATAGCTTGTTTGCTTAATCAGTGATGTTTGAAACAACCTTAGTTAGCCTTTGAATTCCCCAAAGTCAATAACCACATCTAAGAACTTGTTTTCTCTATTAGAGTTTCGAATCTTGTTAAGTGCTTTGTTTATTTGCTCTGTTTTGTTCATTGATGATTGCTAAATTGTTCTTCTTTGAGTTCTCCTTGGTGTATGACCACTTAGGTTGTTAGTTTAAGTTGTGTAAACAGCAAAATCACTTTGATTTCACCTCCATTAGAGCATTCTACTTGCAACTCTTCTGTCATTCAACTTAACTCCCTTTGGATTTACATGAAACCCAATTACTACAACTGACTAGTAGAATGGGTGATTGACCAAGAGAGTCAAAATTCTTGGGTCAAGTTGGCATCGTTGCCGTTGGGGTTACAGTTTGGATCATTAGAATTTGTAAAAACTTTAAGAACAGGTTTTACTTGTATTTGGTTACTAATCATCCTTGACTCTCATTGCTGTTTTTCAGGTTTATGAACTTAAGATCCAGAGGTTCTAGCAACTTAGTGGACTTCATAGACAACTTCAATCTGTTGGATAGATGCTCAGAGAGTAAAAAGACAGCAGGAAAGACGGTAACACTTGGAGAGATTAGGGATGAACAATCAGGAGCCACATGTTGTGGATGACATGAGGTTCTAAGGTCCTCAAGGAGCAGCCAGCGCTCAAGGTCTAAAAGGTCAGCAGGGTGTTCAGGGCTTGCAAGGAGAGCAAGGTCCTAGAGGAGCAGCTCATGCTCGAAGAGCAGTCAGACCAATAGGAGCAGCTCAAGCTCCAAGAGCAGTCAGACCAATAAGAGCTGGTGACGCCCCAAATGCTTATAACAACAGAACATGGATCATTCCTCCAGCAGTTCAAAATAATAACTTTGAGATTAAATCTGGATTGATCTCAATGGTTCAGGGAAGCAACTTCCATTGGTTACCACGTGAAGACCCTTTGGATGACTTGGATAACTTTGATACACTCTGCTCTCTAACACAGCTAAATGGGTTAAGTGAAGATGGCTTTAAACTAAGGTTGTTCTCATTCTCTCTTGGGGATAATGCTCACCAGTGGGAGGAAAACTTGCCTCAAGGAAGCATCACTAGTTGGGATGAGTGCAAGAGAGCCTTTTTAGCATAGTTCTTCTCAACTTCAAAGAATACATGGATCAGGAATGAAATCTCAGGGTTTGCACAGAGGAACATTGAAAGCTTTGGTGAAGCTTGGGAAAGATTCAAGAGCTACACACTGCAGTGTCCACACCATAACTTCTCACAAGCCTCTCTGCTCTTAACTCTCTACAGGGGCGCCTTGCCTAAAATCAGAATGCTCTTAGACACTGCATCAAATGGGAACTTCTTGTCAAAGGATGTTGATGAAGGATTTGAGCTTGTTGAGAATCTAGCTCAGTCTGATGGAAATTATAATGAAGAGTTTGACAGAGCCCCAAGAAGTGCTAAGGATGAGCTAGCAGGAAGAAAATCAAGGCTCTACATGAGAATTTGTATCTATTGCTAAGGGAGAAGAAGGAAGTTAACTTTGTTGGTGACTTGGCTCAGCTTGATGATCAAGAGACTTGCCAAGTTGAGGAGATGAACTATCTTGGTAATCAAGGAGGCTACAATGGGTATGGCAACTACAGACCTAACCCAAACATATCTTATAGAAGCAACAATGTTGCAAATCCTCAAGACTAAGTGTACCCACCTCAACAACAACAGCAAGCTGGTCCAAGACCTTTTGTTCCCTACAACAACAATCAAGGTTTTCAACACAGGAACAACAAGTTCCAGCCTAGAGCGCCCTATAAACCTCCAGGATTCAATGCTGAAGCTCCAGCACAAGCTTCCTCAAGCTCCCAAGATCCTGAAGTCAAAGTTCTGATGCAGCAAATGAATAACAATCAGGTCAACACAACCTTGGAGATGAACAAGAAGTTTATTGAGGTTCATAACAAGATTGAGTCTGTGCATGTGGAGTTGACCAACAAGTTTTATGGCTTAGTTGAAAGGGTGAAAACCTTAGAGAACAACAAATTAGTTGCAACAGCACCACGCCCTCAAGGTAATCTCCCTGGAAAATGTGAGATGAACCCAAAGGAATACTGCCAAGCTGTTGAATCTCTTAATGCTTTCATCCCTGAGGAAGATGCTATAATAGATGAGTTTCTGTCCATGATCTATGAAGACATTGATTAACAAAGTGCGGGGGAGGAACTTGTTCAAGTTTCTGATGCCAAGAAGGAAGCTTAAGCTGATGTGTTTCCAACTTATCAACCTGATATCCCATTTTGAGGAAGATTCAAGGAGCTACTAGTCAAGAAGTATAAGACTCTCTATGCTGCTCAAATGGAAATGAGAGGCTTAAATGCTGACGAGGAGCTTGAGAAACTGAGAGCTAAGGCTAAAGCTTCAGAAGTCAAAGAGATGGTCATCAAGAAGCTCGGAGATCCAGGTTGCTTCACACTCCCTTGTGTGCTTAAAGGCAAGACCTTCAAGAGCTGTTTGTGTGATCAAGGAGCAAGCATCAATCTGTTACCAGCGTTTACTGCTAAGGAGTTAGGCTACACCAAGTTTCAACCAAGTAATGTCTCTCTTACCATTGCTGATGGGACTGTGAAGATGCCATTAGGAGCTCTCAAGGATGTGCATATGCAGATAGAGGGAGTGACTATCCCTACTGACTTCTTGGTGCTGGATGTTGAAGGGCAGATTAAGAATGCCATCATACTTGGAAGGCCATTTGTAGATTTAGCTGGCGCTGTATTTGATGCTAGAGAATGCACAACAGAGCTGATGCTTACTAAGGATAAGTTCTTGAGGTTTGACAGCAAGGGCAACAAGCTGGAGCATGATTATGCTTTCTCCATGGAGCTTAACAAGGTGAAAGGTGTTAACAAAAACTGGCCAGAGTTTGAAGGCTACCAAGGAGAGAGTTTTGATGGCTGCTGTTTGTCAAAGCTGTTTGAAGACACCACTGAAAAGGAGGTCCTTTAATTGGTTGGTTACAACAATTTGAATGAAATCAAGTTGGTTACTAAAGGAGGAGAAGTGGTTTTGCAACCATGTGGCTCAAAGATAGGTGAGGTTTGCTTCAAGATGCAGCAAGAGGGGAAGACCATGCCTTTTGATAAGATCAAGCGGAATGGAGTCACCACCAGAGTCAAGGTGAGCAAGGTGACACCAAGGAGTTCCAAGACTCGTTCTCTTCACCTCCACTAGAGAGGTAATCAAAGTCAAGCTATGTGACTCTAAACAAGCACACTTGGTAGGTAGTCACATGGTATCCTTTGTATATATTATGCTTTTTAGTTCATTTTTATGCTTTGTTAGTATTTTAAAAAGCAGAAGTTTGGTTTGGGGCTTGAGAAGGTGCTTGGAGAAACAAAAAGTGCAAAGCATGGTTTCCATCGGTCAGCCCATCGGTCAAGAAGTGACCGATAAGACCCTATCGATCAATGCTATCGGTCTGAAAGTGACCGATGGAAACCAAACAGATGCACCATCGGTCACTACCATCAATCAAAAGTGACCAATGGGTTTGCAGCGGATATGTACTAATGAAGCTGAATGGAGCAAGGAGGAAGTGTGGGAGTGGATCAGGAGGCTAGCCAAGCCAAGAAGGATCAAAAGGAGCCAAGGAAAGCAATATGTGGAAGTCCATCGATCAAGCCTTTAAGACCATCGATCACTTAAGACCGATAAGAGGCCATCGATCAAGACCATCGGTCAAGGAGTGACCGATGGGAATGCAGGGAGTATACCATCGATCACTTTCCTCAGGACCATCGGTCAGGAAGTGATCGATGGGATCCCAGCGAGAATACCATCGATCACTCTCCTCGAGATCATCGATCACTTGTGATCGATGGGATCCAACCCGAACTTGCTTTTATTTTCATTTTTGCCATATGTTAGGGCATTTTTATTTTAGTGTAAATACCTTGTTCTGAGAAATTTAAACTAAGTTTTTGTTATCAGTTTTTGTTCTTGCTTGATTTTCTGGGTTTATAAGACACTTTTATCTTTTCTTAATCTAAGTTTGTATTTGCCTTTAATCTTCTCTTTAATCTCATTCTTAAACATGTTTAGCATCTTTTCTCTTTGTGATTTGATGTTTAACATTGTGATTAGTGAGTAGTTACCTTAGAGTTTCTAGATGTGGTAGATTAGGGGAATTTAGAGGCTTGATTAGGGTCTGTTATTACTTAATATGATTGATTCCTCTCTATTTATCTGTTCTTAAGCTAGATTTGTCTTGGTCAAATGAATCTATATTTAGGCTTCATTTTATGCCCACCAAGTGTTCGATAAAATGCTGATCTTGGTTAATAGAGGATTTACTGGCCTTAGCTCAAGAGATTGACTGTTTGAATAGTATTTTAACTTAAATAGAGTTGGTTTTGCATGCTTGTTGATTGTTCTAGCACTAATGAGAGTTAGTTCTTGTTAGGATGATTAGCAAAGTGTTATTTGCCAAGAGATTGGACATGATTTGAGTGATTGTGAACTTTGTGCCTAGGAATCAGCATTTATAGCTTGTTTGTTTAATCAGTGATGTTTTAAACAACCTTAGTTAGCCTTTGAATTCCCCAAAGTCAATAACCACATCTAGAAACTTGTTTTCCATATTTGAATTTCGAATCTTGTTAATTGCTCTATTTATTTGCTCTATTTTGTTCATTGCTCATTGCTAAACTGTTCTTCTTTGAGTTCTCCTTGGTGTTTGATCACTTAGGTTGTTAGTTTAAGTTGTGTAAACAACAAAGTCCCTTTGATTTCACCTGACTTAGAGCATTCTACATGCAACTCTTCTGTCATTCAACTTAACTCTCTTTGGATTGACATAAAACCCAATTACTACAACTGACTAGTACAATGGGTGATTGACCAATAGAGTCAAAACTCTTGTATCATAGGGTTAGCAATTTTTTCTTTGATCGCTTTAAATTTGGTGATGTATGATTGAAGATGTTCATCTAGAGCTTGGATAAGCTTTCAGATATCAGTTCAGATTCTCGTTTTTCGATGAATATCGAATATTGCTTAAGGAAGGCTATAACGAGCTTGTTAAAATTCTCGATCGAATTTTCTTCCAGCATAGCGAACCATTCCTGGGCTGGTCCGACTAGGTTTTCGGCAAAGAGCCTGCAGTATCCTGCTTCTTTTTCCTCATGTGAGAAATTAGCTCGGATAGCGGCGAGGTTAAGGAGTGGGATGTTAGCTTTTGGGTCACTGTTTCCAGCGTACTCCGGGACTCGTACTTTGGTAGTGTCTCAGAGGTATGTGTTCATGATCAGGTAAGTCAATGGAGTATGTTGGGTCTCGCGGATTACTCGATCAATATCAGGAGCTGAGCTCGTGGCTTAATGGAACATGGAGTTTGTGGAGACCCGACAAGATTTTCCTAACCAGCAGTTGAAACAATACTTAACCGGTCACACCGTGACCGTGCCTCAGAAATGTTTTGGCTTTTTCTTATTATTTCCTCTACGGGATTCCAACCCACTACCTGACTAACAACTTAACTAAGATCTTCACAAACTATTAACCCAGTTATCACTTAACTCGCTAATCACATGACCTTAATCTCAACTCATATTAGTTTGTAACTTAGCTACTTGCAGATACCGGATGCGTTGCATGAGTCACTCTGGTCCGCATGATCCCATGAGTGCCCTTCGCTATCCCGGCTCTCAGCCACCACGTTCGTAATACCACATCACCACCTCGCTACTCAGTCACTAAACCAACCATCCCCACATGACCAAGTAATGAAGAAGGATATCTGGGTTCGCCAGATTGTCTTGGAATCCCATTCCTGGTCCTCACGACCACCAGTAACCACAGTCACGATCCCCCCCCCACCCCCTTGATCGCCAGTACACCGTTATGATCATTACGACCATCAGAAAACACAATCTCGATCCTCATGATCGCCAGTAACACAGACATGATCTTTACGACCATCAGAATCCAAAGTCACGACCATCACCATCGTCAGTAACCTCGTAACACATCACCCCTCTGTTATTCAAACACTCAACTAACCATCCCGACATGACTAAGTAACGAAGAGGAACGGCTCGGATCCTTTATCCATTCCCCGTCCGGTCAGCCCAGTTTACAATCTCCCTGACGATGTCCATAATCTCTCGATGGACTCTTCTGGCTGACCATTCATCCAGAACATCTTCTCGCCACAATGATCCCTCTGGATGTATCTCATGGAATATCGACTTTCTCTCGGTGAAAGATTGATCAGAACGCGTTTCTCAGTTATAGTTGAGATCTCTTGGTGACAGTCTAGATCTCTCGACGATCTCTCAGTGACAGTCCAGATCTGTCGGCGATCTCTCGGTGACAGTCTGAATTTCTCGGCGATATCTCGGTGACAGTTCAGATCTCTCGGCGATCTCCCGCGTCTCCCGACTGTCATCGCGATACTTCCAACTATTCTTCTTCCTTGTCAGATATCTCTACTTTCTCCCAGATATGGTCACCGCTTAACTGTTTCTCTTAGATATAGTCATGATCCGATCCACAGATCATTCGAATCACATGACTATCACCGCGAAACATCTGACCATTCCTATTTTTCTCCCGGAAAACTTAATCCTTTCTCGGATAAAATCCCTTATCCCGATATTCAATTGGCGATTGTCACGTTTCTCCCGAACCTAGTCATGTCGCTACGACTAAATTCGCCTTATAGCAGACTATCCTCGGATATAACCGACCAACTCCGGTGATGGCTCGACTGGAATCTCGATATCCAACTCCAATTTCTCTTGGGTAAATTCTCTTTTCTCCCGGACACAGCCGGACTTCTCTCAGATATGGTCGGAGGCACTCCAGCTACGACTCGACTGGAATCCAGACATCCTCTTTTCTCTCGGCTCACTCTTGGGATACTCCGATTCTCTCGAGTAATCCCTTGACCAATCTCTCGCTCTCGCTCTATGGCTCCCCTAGAAAATTCCTTCCAGGACTCTTTTGATACTTGAAACCCTAAGTAACCCGGTCTAAACCGACTTCTCCTGGTCGTATTAGGATTTCTCCTGGTCATCTTTAATTTCTCTTGGTTATCACCTTAACCGCCCGACCATAAAAGCGAGAAATCCTTTTCTCATCGGGAAACTCTAAGTTTTCTTCGACCAAACTTAAAGGCCCACAGGCCTAGCCCTTTTTTCTCGATCACTTTTCCTTTTTTTCGGAGACTTCTTCTTTTTCTTAGTTACTTTCCTTTTTCTCTCGGATATATTCCATCCGGCTCGGCTATCCCAGCCATCCATCGACTATTTCCCAGCCAATATCTGAACCTTGGCTCGATTATCCCTTGGACAATGTCCTGTCCACCTTGATCATTTTAATTTTCTCGGATAGGGATGGTACAACTCTCCCCCACTCATTTTGGATTCGCCCTCAAATCCGGCTCATCCGTTTGTAGCTTATGAAACCACTTGGGAAACTCGACTATCATCCTAGCCTCCTGTTCCCACGAAACCTGTTCCTCTCCATCGCAATCCCATACGACCTGGAACATCCTGACTAGCTTGCCCCGCTTAGCATTTTTTTCTGCCTAACACCCGAACCGTCCAAGCCACCACTGCAAGGTCCTCTTGCAAGTCTGCAGGAGGTTCCTTTATTACCTTCTCACGTTCGGTTATATGCTACCTTAGCTGCGACACATGGAATACATTATGGAACGCTCCCATTTCCGATGGCAAGTCCAACTTGTAAGCCACTGCGCCAACCCTTTCCAGTATTCGGTACGGTTCCATGTACCTTTGACTCAACTTGACCCCCTTACCACGCCTAAGCTTCTCTTTATGGTCCTCTCCCTCTTTCCGCTTAACCTTTAGAAACTTTATCTTTTCAGTAGTAATCTCGACCACTGCCAGTCACACTACACTCCCCCACTTGGGTTCAACACAACGGTGTTCCACGCAACCAAGTCAAAGGCCGGTAACTCTCCCAATTACCACCTTAATCGACCACACATGCTTTTATATATACTTTGAATTTCCTTTCGTCCTCTCAAACTGTCCATCGGATCTTTGTGACACCACACGATCCGACCTAACTTTTATCCAACCAATGCCCTTATCCAGATTGTAAAACAACACTCTTTCTACCTAGTGTCATTACCATATCAGAGTCCCCTTCCTCAGACTCTATCCAGTCTAAGTAAACTCTTGTTCCCAATCACAGCCTTTTCTAGACTCGATTCCAGATACTTGACCTTAGACAATCCCGGCCTTGGTCTGGATTTCCACTACCAACCAGAATTCATGAATGCCATATCTGGCCGAACATTCGTCTACCGAAAAGCCTTCACATCTTCATCCCGCAGAGCTTTTATCCGACCACTTCCAGATCGAACACACTCTTATCAAACAGACTTCTCTTTCCACACTAGTCAACTCAAGACTTAGCCATTTTGTTTTTCCATCTTGCTAAAACCCTTACATTATGTGGACAGTCTCTTGATGTGCATACGTATCTTAGCAATCTTCTCAAGTTTCTAAGTGTTTTCACTCGCCCCACCTTAACTTCCTTTTAATCAGAATGCTTAACATAATCCGTTAGCTTTGGACTTTCTCCCGAAGCTCAGTTATCAACGATTATAGGTCATGCTTACGGTTAGTTTATTATGGCCCATAGACTTGCCTTAGCGAACTCTCGAGTTCCCAAGCGTTTTGTTTCATACTTGCCTCAACTACCGTTAACCACCATCATAAGTTAACCAAGATCCATTAATCCTCATTAACACAACTAATGAATCACTCTTGATTCCTTACTCAAGTTTCCAGAACTCTCTTAAGTTCCTTGATCTCTCTTTGATCCTCCGATCACCCGCTGATCCTTACAGACAATATTGTCTTGGCAAACTCATCTAGTTCCAAAAACAATCTCACGGTCACGCCTTGGCTAATCCGCAGATTCCCACAGACGCTAACATCCAATTGCTTTGGGAACCCGCAGATTCCTAGCTCACGATTTCAGTCACGCGGTGCTGAACTCCTCAGTTCCCACCCACGTAATCCTAGATTACTCAACATTCATCTTGCAACCAGCATAAGTTACTCAACAGTCATCTTACAATCAGCATACCACAGTCATGTTCCATCTAGACTCTCGTACAAAGGGATCAATGACATAGCTAGCACTTGGCACACCAGGACATCAGTCGGCTCACACGGCCATTACAAGCCCTCACTTGTATTTTTAGTTAATACCTTGCCTTAACCCACAAGTACCCGACACACTAGCCAATCGGTTAGTACATTGCTTAACAAGCAAGTACACGGCACACTAGCCAATCAATTAGTACAGTCACGCCACTTAACTAATCACGTGATGGTAAATTCCCTTAGTTCCCACCAGCACAGTCACCGTAACATATCAGTTACACATACAGCATCACATCACTCATTGGTGAATCCACGGATTCCCACGAATGCTACCACAACCGCGCTTTGGTAAACTTTATGGTTTCCAAAGTCACCTTCACATCAGTCACGCATTGGCAAACCCACAGTATCCAAAATGCATCTCAGTAAATATCCGTCTTGGCCAACCCACTTGATTTCCTGGCAAACCCTCTTGGAAATATCCGACTTATGTGGATTGCGGTCTTGGAAATCAAGTGGGTTTGCCAGGACGTGACTTTGTTTGAGATGCATTTTGGATATCCATCTCAGTAAATAACCCACTTGGTTTCCAATAACACCTCTCAAACAAAGTCACGTCCTGGCAAACCCACTTGATTTCCAAGACCGCAATCCACATAAGTCACGCCTTAGCGAATCCACAGATTCCTAAGGACGCAAGAACAATCATGTCTCGGCGAATCCATAGATTCCCAACTACGCCAAAACAGTACACTGCTTACAGTCCATCATTTGGCCTCGGGCCTTACTTGGCTACCAAGCCTCACATATCACACAGCATGATCATCTACCCTAAACTACCGGACAATTCCTTTTTAAGCCTCGGTCCTGCTACGGCGAGAATCCCACATCCCCTAAGCCAGTAACACGATCTGGATTTCCAATCAGTCTAGTTAGACATCATATCAGCCTCTTAAAACCAAAACCGGTTCATCATAGTCATGAATACATCCGCGAAGTCTCTTGATCATAAAACAAGTATTTGGCGAGGACACTTGACTCCTAATATCTTATTCTCTTTGATCTCAACTCTCGAACTGCACTCATACTATATAATCACTTAACAAGCATGCACATAAGCAGTTCAGTCCTATGATCATCTCAACTACTTGTGAATCCTCACAAAGCATCGGTCCTACTCCAAGCGAGAATCACACATCCCCTTGAGCTAGTAACTCGATCCGGACATATACACAACTAGTTAGACACCATGTTTTGACCACTCGGTACCTTGTACCATTCGCATTCACATTCACACATTGACCTTGCTAAGCATATCCACTAACTTACACAAGCAATCAATGAAAATCAGATAACCTACCAATCAAACAATCCTAGATACAGACCACACTCACACACTCACTCAAGCAGTTCAAACATTCAAGTTACACTTACGCAAGTAAAACATCATATTATCATCGGCTATGATCATCTACCCTAACCCGCGATCCATGCCTACTTCACCGAGAATCACACATCTCCAAAGCTAGAACATGATCTGGATTACCCTACGGTTAGGTAGATATCAACCTAGCCACGGAAACACTTCACAATCACATATCAAGCACACGTTAACCCTTGGTAAGCACACAACAACCAACACACCATAACCACAACCAGTCCTAAAAGCATAAACGCTCTGATACCAACTTGTGGAGCCCCAACCTGATTTTCTGAACCAGCAGTCGAAACAATACGTAACCCAGTCACACCGTGACCGTGCCTCCGGAAATTTTTGGCTTTTTCTTATTATTCCCTCTACGGGGTTCCAACCCACTACCCGACTAACAACTTAATCCAGATGTTCACAAACTATTAACCCAATTATCACTTTACTCGCTAATCACATGACCTTAATATCAACTCATATTAGTTCGTACCTTAACCACTTGCAGATATCAGATGCATGGCCTGAGTCACTCTGGTCTGCATGATCCCATGAGTGCCCTTCGCTATCCTGGCTCTCAGCCACCACGTCTGTAATACCACATCACCACCGCTACTCAATTACTCAACCAACCATCCCCACATGACCAAGTAACGAAGAGGGATATCTGGGTTCGCCAGATAGTCTCGGAATCCAATTCCAGGTCCTCATGACCACCAGTAACCACAGTCATGATCCCCCATTAATTGCCAGTACACAGTTATGATCATTACAACCATCAGAAAACACAATCACGATCCTCGTGATCTTTAGTAAAACATACATGATCTTTACGACCATCAGAATCCATAGTCACGACCCTCACAATCGTCAGTAACCTCGTAACACATCACCCCTCCGTTATTCAGTCACTCAACTAACCAATCCCAGATGACTAAATAACGAAGAGAGATGGCTCGGATCCTTTATCCATTGCCCGTCCAGTCATCCAAGTTTACGATCTCCCTGACGATGTCCATAATCTCTTGATGGACTCTCCTAGCTGACCATTCATCTAGAACATCTTCTCGGCACAATGAACCCTCTGGATATATCTCACGGAATATCGACTTTCTCTCGGTGAAAGATTGATCAGAACACGTTTCTCTCGGCTATAGTTGAGATCTCTTGGTGACAGTCCAGATCTCTCGGCGATCTCTTACTGATAGTCCAGATCTCTCAGCGATCTCCCACGTCTCTCGACTATCATCGCGATACTTCCAGCTATTCTTCTTTCTTGTCGGATATCTCTACTTTCTCCTGGATATGGTCACGGCTTAACCGTTTCTCTCGGATATAGTCACGATCCGATCCACCGATCGTTCACATCACCAGACTATCATCGCGAAACATCCGACCATTCCTATTTTTCTCCCAGAAAACTTAATCTTTTCTCTGATAAAATCCCTTATCCTGATATTCAATCGGCGATGTCACGTTTCTCCTGAACCTAGTCACGTCGCTTCAACTAGATTCGCCTTATAGCAGACTATCCTTGGATATAACCGGTGAACTCCGGCTATGACTCGACTGGAATCCGGATATCCTATTTTATCCCGATCATCTATGTTTCTCCCGGATAATCTCCAATTTCTTTTGGGTAAATTCTCTTTTCTCCCGGACACATCCGAACTTCTCTCGGATATGGTCGGAGGCACTCTGGCTACGACTCGACTGGAAACCAGACATCCTCTTTTCTCTCGGCTAACTCCTGGAATACTCTGATTCTCTCGAGTAATCCCTCGACCCATCTCTCGCTCTCGCTCTATTGCTCACAAATAGTGCGGCTCCCCGAGAAAATTCCCTCCAGAACTATTTTTATACTCGAAACTCTAAGTAACTCGGCCTAAACCTACTTCTCTTGGTCATATTAGGATTTCTCCTGGTCATCTTTAATTTCTCTCGGTTATCACCTTAAGCGCACGACCATAAGAGCGAGAAATCCTTTTCTTAGCGGGAAACTTTAAGCTTTCTTCGACCAAACTCAAAGGCCCACTAGCCTAGCCCTTTTCTCTCGATTCCTTTTCTTTTTCCTTGGAGACTTCTCCTTTTCCTCGGTTACCTTCCTTTTTCTCTCGGAATGAACCATTTTCTCACGGACTGGACAACATTTCTCTCAGATATGGCCCATCCGGCTCGGCTCTCCCAGCCATCCATCGAATATTTCCCAGTTAAACACCTGACTATAGTATTAACCTCCCTTTTCCAGCCAATATCCGAATCTTGGCTCGATCATCCCTCGGACAACGTCCTGTCCACCTCGGTTATTTTAATTTTCTCGGATAGGGTGAATGGATTCAAAGTCGATATCTCCGACTTTAATGGGGGAATTCGCGGTGATGAACTTCTCGATTGGATAATTTCCATGGAAGAAGTCATGGATTTCAAACAAGTCCCAGATGATCGTCGAGTTCCACTAGTTGCGATGCGTTTTCGGGGACATGCAGCATCATGGTGGAAACAGCTGAAATCCACACGCACTCGTACGGGTAAGGAGCCGATTGTCTCTTGGGAGAAACTCAAAAAACACCTACGCAAGACATTCCTTCCACACAATTACGATCGCACGATGTACAATTGCTTACAAAACCTTCAACAAGATAATCGTAGCGTTGATGATTATGCGGAGGAATTTTCACAGCTCTTGACTCGTAATGAGCTATATGACAGCGAAATTCAACTTGTCTCCCGTTATATTGGTGGATTACGCCCCCACCTACAGAACCCAATGGCACAATTTGATCCCACAACAATCGTTGAAGCACATCGCCGAGCTGCGACATTCGAACAACAGCTTCGATCCTCGCCATGGACCAACTCTGCTGCTCGGACACGTCTAACGGATCATCCTTCGACTGTCACAACATGTGCGCAACGTGACAACACTACACCATTGAGAAATTCTGATCGCGCTACAGCTCCACTCAAGGAGACACAGCTTCGCCGCTCCTCGCGTCCAGATGCGCTTCGTTGTTTTAACTGCGGAGAAACATGTCATCGTCAAACAGCATGCCCCAGACAGAGACCCCGGGGATTGCTGACGGACGATACGCTTGCCGACCAGCTACCGGTGTATGACTCCACCGAAGAAGATAACACAGGGGGGGCTGATGCTACACATACATAAGGTGACACAGGACATCTGCTCGTCACTCGCCGCTCGTGTTTGATGCCCTTTAGTCGCGGTGATCAATGGTTACGCACTAATATATTCCGCTCGACTTGCACGATCAACGGTAGAGTGTGTAATTTCGTCATTGACTCGGGCAGTTCTAGTAACGCTGTCTCTACGGAGGCAGTGAAGAAGTTCGAGTTACCTTTTGAAGCTCACCCGGCCCCGTATTCCATGTCCTGGTTGCAGGATGGCTGTTCTGTGGGCGTCACACATCGCGTTTTGATACCTTTCTCCATTGGCCCATATTATAAGGATTGCTCATACTTTGACATCGGTCCAATGGATGTTTGTCATCTCATTTTTGGCCTACCATGGGAGTTAGATCGAAAAATCATTCATGATGGTGCTAAAAATAAATACCGTTTTATGTGGGAAACTCATCAGATTTTGCTCCTGCCTACTCCGGATGTCACAGGTCATTCGCCCCTTTCAGATGTTCGCCTCCAGTCAGCTCCACTGCTACCGCAAGCATCGCCAGCTCTGTTACTGTGTTCAGTGGCATCCTTTGAAGAACAATTCCGCGAGACAGGTCTTGTTTTTGCTCTCATTGCTTCACCGCCAACGAAAGGAACAAGTGCTTTACCGAGTGCTTTCTCCTCTTTACTGGATGAGTTTAGCGATGTATTTCCGGGAGACCTCCCGCAGGCACTACCACCACTCCGTGACACTCAACATCACATTGATTTAGTTCCGGGGGCCACATTACCTAATCGCCCACACTATCGGATGAGTCCCACAGAACACGAGGAACTGCGACGCCAAGTGGAAGACCTGCTTGGCAAGGGACACATTCGAGAGAGTCTAAGCCCATGTGCAGTTCCCGCATTGCTAATCCCAAAGACGGATGGGTCATGGCGTATGTGAGTTGACAGCCGCGCGATTAATAAGATCACTATCCGCTATCGATTTCCAAACCCTCGCCTTGACGATCTCCTGGACCAGATTGGTAAAGCAACTATTTTCTCGAAAATCTATCTTAAAAGTGGCTACCATCAGATCTGAATCCGACCTGGTGACGAGTGGAAGACTGCCTTTAAAACGCGTGAAGGCCTCTTCGAATGGTTGGTCATGCCGTTTAGGTTATCCAATGCACCAAGTACCTTTATGCGAGTCATGAACCAGGCCCTTCGTCCTTTTATTGGGAAGTTCGTCGTCGTCTACTTTGACGACATCTTGATCTTCAGCTCCTCTGTTGCTGACAATTTATCGCATATCGTGAGGTTCTGTTGGTCCTACGACGTGAAGCATTTTGGGCAGCATGCAGAAGTGGGACTTTGGTGTCTCAGAGGTATCATTTTTGGGCTACGTTATTTCTGAACATGGCTTAAGAGTGGATCGCTCAAAGATCGAAGCTGTCAAATCATGGCCTGTCCCTAAGTCAGTGAGGTCCGCAGCTTTCATGGCCTGGCGTCTTTTTATCGTCGCTTCATTCCAAACTTCAGTTCCATAATGGCTCCGATTACAAATCAGATGAAAGAGGGCCAGTTTCATTGGTCAGCTAAGGCGGATGCAACTTTTGCTTTGATCAAAGAAAAGTTGACCTCTGCGCCTGTCTTAGATCTTCCAGATTTCTCCCAAACCTTTGAACTCCATTGCGATGCATCCAAATTAGGTATCGGTGCAGTACTCAGTCAACAAGGCCGCCCAATCGCCTACTTCAGCAAAAGGCTTGCTGGAGCCCGCAGCCGCTATAGCACCTACGATGTCGAGTTTTACGCCATTGTTCAGGCTATCAAACATTGGCGTCATTACTTGGTTCATCGTGATTTTGTTCTATTCACGGACCACGATGCATTGCGTCATCTCGATAGTCAAGCAAAGGTCTCTTCACGCCATGCGACTTGGATATCCTTCCTCCAGCAGTTCACATTCTCCATCCGTCATCAGTCTGGCAAAACTAATCGAGTCGCTGATGCTTTGAGTCAATGCCATACTCTCTTGACGACGTTGCATCCTTCTGTCATGGGATTCGCGGCGTGTGCTGATCTTTATGTTTCAGATCCTTTCTTTGGTCGTATTTTTGCAGCAGTTAAGGATGGTTCCAATGTCGAGTACACCTTACACAGCTGATGCCGTGAATGTTGCATCGTTGTTCTTTCGTGATGTCTATCGCCTTCACGGTTTACCGACTTCGATTGTCTCTGATAGGGATACTCGCTTCTTAAGCCACTTTTGGCGTTCTCTTTGAAGCTTCTTCGCACGAACCTGAACATGAGCTCTGCCTATCTCCCGCAATCCGATGGCCAAACTGAGGTGACTAATCGTTCCCTTGGTAACCTTTTGCGTTGTTTGGTCGGGGATAACATCAAGAGCTGGGATTTAAAGTTATGCCAGGCTGAGTTTGCACATAATCATGCAACTAACCGGAGCTCGGGTTTTAGTCCTTTTCATGTCATCTACGGTCTCACTCCTCGTTGCCCTTTGGACCTCGCTCCAATTCCCGACAAGACTCGCTTTCATGGCGAGGCTGTGGACTTTGTTGAGGGTCTTCATCACGTCCATACCCGAGCATTGACGAATTTGAAAGCATCCGCTCTCAAGTATAAACAGGCCGCTGATACCAAACGGCGCGAGCTTCGTTTTCATCCAAGCAATTTGGTATGGGTTGTCCTCACTAAGGATCGCATGCCTGCCCACGAATACAATAAGCTCCGCTCTCGCAAGATTGGTCCCGTCGAAGTCCTCGAGCGCATTAATGACAATGCGTACAGGCTCCGTTTACCTCCTCATCTTCGTACTTCAGATGTGTTTAATGTTAAGCACCTTTCCCCATTTTAAGGTGACAATGTCACGCCAGATTCGTGGCCGAATCCTCTCCAACCTGGTGAGACCTGATTCAGCGCATCTATCAGTTACATTGAGCTTTGTTCAAACACGCTAAAGGAGCTCTTCCATATTTGCTATTGCTAGCTCTTCCGTGTTTGCTAGTACTAGCTCTTCCGTATTTGCTATTACTTACGTTGGGCTTTGTTCAGACACGCTAAGGGGCTTTTCTGTGTTTGCTATTACTCTATTATTTATGTTTAGGGTTTTGGTTTTCTATTACATTTAGGATAATTATGACACTTTTGTTAATTAGGATCTAGAGATTTAACCTAATCTCTCGTTATTATAAAAGAATGTTCTAAGAGCTTTGTAAAGGACACCTTTGATTTGAACTTTCAATAAACCAAGAGCTTTTTCAAGCACTAAGAGGAGTACTCTTACCCCCTTGTCTCTTTCGATCTATTCGCTTGAGTCAAGAACCAGGTTGTTTGCGAGTCCTCCTTTGAGTACGAGCTCCGACCTTTGTTACGTAGCTTCCGCTCTCTATCATCTTTGGTGCTTGACATTGATCAGGTGGTGATCGATGCTCTTGATCGATGTGAATCTTCAAAGCTCTCGGGTGAAGTACATCTATCAGTCTTGGTCGATGCTGGTGATCGATGCAAGTGTTCTGTCTCTTCACATCGATCACTTGTGACCGATGTGAGTGATCGATGTGAATCTTTATCTTCTCGGCTTATTTACTTTGATCACTCATGATCGATGTGATCTGTGCCTTGATCGATGCTTCACCAAAACCCATCTTCCTTGGCTTCTTTTGCTCCTCCTTAGCTTAGGCAACTCCTTGAATCATCCCAATGCTTCCTCCTTCCTCCAAATAGCTCTTTATGTACTTAAAAACATCCTTAATGTATAGAAATTGCAAACTACAACCCAAAATGCAACCTAAGTCTAAAAGAAAAGGAAAATGGGACTAAAGAGAAGGAAAACATGCAAAAAAGAAACCAAAACATGAACTAAATATAAGCCTAAATGATGTAAATGCAGGAGACATCAACATGCCCACACTTGCCTTTTGCTTACCCTCAAGCAATCAAGCTAAGACAAATGGAGGATGAGGTTTAAAGGTGGGCACTCAAATCCAAAAATGCTAAGGTAAAGAAATGAAGTCAATGTCTAAGTGCCTAAGTGTAGGATGCAAAACACAGTCAGTTATACTTTAAAGAACTTAGCCATGCTCATCATGTTTCAAAATGATCCCAAATCTCAAACTAGACAAGTGCCAAATCAAGCAACTCTTTAACATTCATTAAGCATGTAATCATGAATCATGTTTGTGCAAATCAAGTGAAAAAATTGCTTAGGGTATGGCCATGAAATAAAAACGATCTCATTCAAGTAAGGGCTAGTAAATATAAGGGCTCACACAACGAAAATGATTCTATCTTAGTCAAAATGCTAAAGGTAAAATCACACTTATGCATGCAAGTTAAAGCTCTCTTCTACCCTTAACCCAAAGATGAATCCTAAAACTTCTAAACCCAATGTGAACCCCTAAAGCTACCCTTTCCCAAAGAACTTGATCTTTTTCTCCTTCATTTATGGGGAACTTCTTCTTCTTGCTTGAGTGGGTTATCCTTTTTGTTAGGACTTGCTTTTCTTATGTTGATTATGCGCCGTTTTTCACCTTTGGTGGATTGCCTTGGGTCTGATTTATTCTTTTGAATGACCTTTCAAAGCCTTGCTGATTTTGGCGCCTCCTTACTTTAAACACTTAGAGCTTTTCTTCCCTTTACTTAACCACAATTTTAACTTATTTTCCTCATACTAACATCACACACTTCTTCTTCTTCTTTTAAAGCATATAGACATGAAATTCAAACCACTTAATCACTACCCTTTTATCCCAAACTCCTAACCTAGTATCAAGATCAAAATGTAAGCTGATATCTACAAGAGAGCTTATCCTTGTAAGCCTTAATCCTAACACTTTTTGCCAAGATAAAATTCGTAAATTATATGCAAGCCTCACAACTCTCCAGATAGTGTTTAAGCTCAAAAGGAGGTTTGGTTAAGGGAGTGGATTAATGATATCTCATACATTTACATCATTTAGGCTTGCACTTAGCTCATGTTATGGTTTCCTTTTGCATGTTTTCTTTCTCTTTAGTCCCATTTTCCTGCCCTTTTAGACTTAGGTTGCATTTAGATTGTAGTTTGCATTCTCTATGCATTGAGGATGTTTTTAGGTACTTAAGAAGCTATAAGGAGCAATGAATCAAGGGAGCTAGCCAAGCTGAGAAGGAGCTGAAGGAGCTAAGGAAGGCAAGTTATGGTGTTTCATCGGTCATAGCACGAGCCTCATCGATCTGGCATGATCGATACAAAGGAGGTGGAGCCTATCGATCATGCCCATCGGTCAAGGAGTGACCGATGGGAATCAAGCACATGCTCCATCGGTCAAGCCTATCGATCAAACTGGACTGATTGGAAACAGGACAAGCCCATCGATCAAGCCTATCGGTCAAGGAGTGACCGATGGGAATGCAGCGGATGCACCATCAATCACCCTCTCGATCATTCAACACCGATGGGAACCAGTCCGAAATTGCTTCTATTTACAACTTTGTCATTAATCTAGGGCATCTGTCTTTTAGTATAAATAGACTTCATCTAATTTTTTTAGAAAAAAGTTTTGTTCTTGTTAAGTTTTCTGATTATTTTTTATCTTTGTAAGAACAAATCTATCATATTAATCAAAGTTTTGTATTTGCCTTTTAATTTCTTCTCTAATCTACCTTTTAATCATGTTTAACATCATTTATTCTTGTGATTTGGTGTTATCTATGGTGATTAGTGAGTAGTTCTCTTAGGGTTTCTAGATATGGTAGATTAGGAGAATTTAGAGGCTTGATTAGGATTTGTTAGTGTTTGATATGATTAAATCATCTCTATTAATCTGTTGATAAGCTAGATTTGTCTTGATCACAAAAATCTAGATTATTTTATGCCCACCAAGTGTTTGATGAAATGGTAATCTTGTTTAACAGAGGATTTACTGGCCTTAGCTTAAGAGATGGACTACTTGATGAGTTTTTTGACTTGAATAGAGTTGGTTATTCCTGCTTGTTGATTGTTCTAGTGCTAATGAGAGTTAGTTCTTGTTAGGATGATTAGCAAAGTGTTATTTGTCAAGAGATTGGATTTAACTTGCTTGATTGTGAACTCTATGTCTAGGTAGCAGCATTGATAGCTTGTTTGCTTGATCAGTGATGTTTGAAACAACCTTAGCTAGCCTTTGAATTCTCCAAGTCAATAACCACAACTAGGAACTTGTTTTCTCTTATTTGAATTTTGAATTTTTCCATTTGCTCTGTTTTATTGCTCTATTTTATTCATTGATCATTGATAAGCTGTTCTCTTTTGAGTTCTGATTGGTGTTTGATCATCTAGGTTGTAAGTTCTAGTTGTGTAAACAACAAATGTTCTCTAAATTGGCTTGACTTAGAGATTTCTGCTTGTAACTCTATTGGCATCTATTCATAACTCCCTTTGGATTGATAAACCTATGATATACTACAATTGACTAGTACAAGCTTAGGTGATTGAACCAAGACCTAAAAAATCATGTATCAATTAATTGTCCCTTAAGTACGAGGACCAGCTATTTGGATCAACAAGAGTGGTAAGAAAGAAGAAGATGACTCAAATATGTATATGGTTGCCATGAATTCACTTTTCAATGCACAAACATGATAATTCAAAAATCAGATTAAGATTCAAATAGATAGAGTTGATTTTCAATGAGCAAATGGTTTCAGTATGAGATAATAGAATCAAATTTAGCAATTCAAACATGGTTCATCCTTAACTTCTAACATTCTCATGATGCATCAAACAATTAACTACTTAGACATTTAAATCAATCCTAAAAACTTAGCATTTTACAAGGAAAATTCATCATCATGTCATATGCAAATGCAATGCAGCCTATATGCAAACACTAGGCTCAATCTTAAGCAAATGAAATGCAACTATATGTTCTCTTTTTGTTTGCAAAAATATGAAAAAATTTCAATTTTTCGATTTTTGTTTTGTATTTTCTATGCCCTATATGATATGCATGAGATGCATGTGACTCAAAGGTGAAAGAAATGAAAAACTAAGAAAAGAACACACAATGTCAAACTCCAAATCCCTCCCCCACACTTAAAGTACACAATCCTTTGTGTAACAGAAGAATGAGAAAGAGAAGCAACAGAAATATATTACAAGAACTAAAACAATGCAATGGTATATACAATGGTAAGGGTGTGGTAGCTTAGTTGTGGTGGGAGGAATGGTTGGATGAGTAAGAGAGTTCATCAGTCTCTCTTGGATCAATGAAGGATCCTGATGTTGCTGGTTGTAGATACTAACTTGCCCTTCTCTTGTTCCTTCTCCTTCCTTGTGAATAAGATGTTGTTTGAGGTGGAGGTACCCAACTAGGCCAATGTGCTTGCACTTGAGTTGGGTTCCCTTGAGCATCATACTCCTGCCAAGTGGTGTAAGCCTCAGAAGGAGAGTAAACTGGCGCTTCCTGATGTAGGTGTTTTGCCTATCTCAATCCCCAACCTACACTAGTCATTGTAGTACTGAGTTTATAAATCCAATGGGGAGTTGTTGAATACAAAAGAGTTGCAAGCTGAAATCCTTAAGTCAAGTAAAGCAAGAAGGTTTTTGTTGCAAAACAATCAAACTAACAACCTAAGATGATTAAACTCCAATAATTATCAAACAGAACACTCAGCAATGATCATATAAAGCAAGAACAGAGCAAAGACATAATTCGAAATTTAACAAAGAGAAGACAAGTTCCTAGATGTGGTTATTGATTTTGGGGAATTAAAATACCAACTAAGGTTGTTTAAAACATCATTGATCAAGCAAACAAGCTAGCAATGCTGGTTCCTAGACATAGAGTTCACAAACAAGCAAGCTAAGTCCAATCTCTTGATAAATAGCCCTTTGCTAAACACCTTAACAAGAACTAGCTCTCATTAGTGCTAAAACATTTAACAAGCATTAAGAATCAACTCTATTCATGTCAAAATACTCCTCAAACAGTCAATCTCTTGAGCCAAGACCAGTAAATCATCTATTAAATAAGATCAGCATTTCATCAAGCACTTGGTGGACATAAGAAAAAGCATAAATCCTAGATTCAAGTGATCAAGTTAATCTAGCTTAAGAACACATTAATAGAGAGGAACCCATGTTATTAAGCACTAAAGAAACCTTAATCAATCCCCAAATTCTCCTAATCTACCATATCTAAGAACCCTAAGCAAACTACTCATTAATAGTCATATTTAACACCAAATCACAAGAGGAAAAGATGCTAATCATGATTAAAAGAGAGATTAAGAAAAGATTAAAGGCAAATACAAACTTATATTAAATAAAGCAAGAAATTTGTCTTACAAACTCAAAGAAATAACCTAAGAACAGTAAATGACAAGACTTGTCGAAAATCCCCAGAAATTGAGTATTTATACATAAAAAGGGAAGCCCTAATAGTAATGGCAGAATGGTAAGTAAAAGCAGCTTCAGACTGGGATCCTATCGGTCAGAATGTGATCGATAGGCTTGCTATCGGTCTAGAAGGTGACCGATAGCATGACCAAAATCCATACGCTGTACTTCTGTCGGTCACTTCTTTGACCGATAGCTTGATCGATAGCTTATCTATCGATCACTCCTTGACCAATAGCCTTCGTGCCTTGACCGATAAGGCTTGCAGAAATCATCTGCCTTGGTTCCTCTTGCTTCATTTCACCTCAGCTAGCTTCCTGGTCCACTCCTAAAGCTCCTCCATGCTCCTCATAGCCCCATAAGTACCTAAAAACATCCTTGATACACAGAAAATGCAAACTACATCCTAATTGCAACATAAGTCTAAAAAGAGAAGAAAATGGGACAAAAGATAAGAAAGACATGCAAAAGAGAACCAAAACATGCACTAAATGCAAGCCTAAATGATGTAAACACATGAGATATTAACACCCCCACACTTGCTTTTTTCTTGTCCTCAAGCAAATAAAAACAAATGAGAGAGTGAGGTTTGAAGGTGGGCATTCAAATCCAAAAATGCAAAGGTAAAGAGCTGGAATCAATGCTTAAGTGCCTAGTTGTGGGATGCAAACATAATCAGCCATACTTTAAAGAACTTAGCCATGCTCATAATGTTTTAAAATGATCTCAAATCTCAACTTAGACAAATGCTCAAATCAACCAACTCAACATTCAATTAAGGCCAAAACCATGAATAATGTTTATGCAAATCAAGTGAAGACATTTTGATACAATACTTGAAATGTGGTTCAAGTAAAGCTTCTTTGAATCTTTGCTTCTAGCTTAGGGGGATGGAAGGATGACTTGAATGATGGAAAGTCAGGTTGAGCTTGATGACCACAAACTCCAAAGGTTAGATTATGCTATCTCGAGGGCTAATCCACGCAAGAATATAGGAGATTCTACACAAATCTTCAAGGCTGATTCCACAACACTTGGATGAAAAGTAGGAACAAGTTTAGTTGCAAAGAACATTCTTTGTAAACAAAACAAATGGGGGTTTTAATTTCTTTAATAATTCTGAATATGAAATACAATGGAGTAGAGCTTATATAATGCTCAAATACAATGAAAACCAACGGTCACTATAATTAAAACAAAAGCAAAGAGTTTGGGATTTTAGTCTTGGCTTGATTTGATCTTCTAGCCATTATCATAATGGAGAAAAAAGGTGGCTTGATTGGTGGTGACGAAATGGAGTTAATCTTTGACTCTTCTGACTTTTAGGGATGTTTAGGATTATCTTGAGAGGATGGAGGGTCGAGATGAGTTGATGAAAGTGGCATTTGGTCATAGTTTCCTTTGGAGGTAAAGTTAATGAACTTATAAAGGAAACTTCTTCTTTGGTGGATTCTCCTTGGTTTTGAAGTGGTTTAGCTGATAAGGCTCAGGTTTTACCCAAATAAAACTACTGCAAGTGCACAGCAAAAACAGTTGTAGTATAAGGGGTATCGAAATCCCAAGAGAGTAATGCAGACTACACTATCGAATGTAGATTCGGATTAAGCTAAGCAAGATATGATGTATGTAATGCGAATAAATGAATGAAAGTAAGCAAACGATTTTGTAAGATGATCTAAGTTCCAGAAGACTAAAAGTGCTAAGTCAGGGCAGTTCGCAGGTTGAATCCAAGAATGTATGACGCAGGAAATCAGGAATGATTAAGAACCGTTTTAAACATGAATCAGTGATGCATAACTAATCAATTCTCATTGCAAAAGTTATATATGCCTAAATCACAGACTTTCAAATCTCTTTGCAAGCCCTAACAACCTAAGCATGCAGGAATGATCAGATTCAATTGTTTACAAAACTCCTAAGCCAAATCTCTTTGCACTAAGTTGTTTTGCTCATCAAATACTAGTTCAGGTTATGAATAATGCTCTCACATATATTTAACAACCTAAGATTTTCGGATTCCTAGATGATGTGTCTCAGAAATTCGATTTTAAAGCAAGCAGAGATGAAAAACCATAAGGTATTCCTAACAGATAGCGATTCTACAATCTTTTCATCAACCTTTGAAAAACCCTAACTTAACTAGCAGATTACTCAGACATGATTATGGAATCACAAAACATAACTGATTAATATTGCATTAAGAGAAAGAGTAAAGAAATAAAGGGGGTTCGAAATCTTCTCAAAAGAGTACATGATTTGTCTCCCCAAAAAGCTCTGAATAAATCTCTCTCTAAGCTTTCTGAATTCTCAAAAACTAAGATAATGGCCAACAATGGCTGAAAAACCTAATAAATAGGGGCTAAACACGATCTGGGGTCTTCATGTAAATAAAAAAACTTCTGGGCCAATTCTGCAAATCTTCTTCACACTTTTAATAAAACAGCCACACTCCTTCCTTAATGGGTGACGAGCGTCACCAAAGGTGGTGACGTGCGTCACCATATGTGATACTTTCTGCTTCGAGTTTGGTACTTTGTGGCTTCAACCCATAATGCTCCAAAAGGTTCCAAAATCTCCAATTATGCTCCAGACATGCTATAACCTGCAAAGACTCTTCTAGGACTCTAAAAAGACCAAAAAGACTCAATAAAAGGACTTATATTATGGTTAAAAACCATAAAAACCATGATATATCATTAGCTCGGCTATTGCTTTGGTTTGCTGGTCTAGGACTTCTGTTATTTCATTGGATGTCAGGGAAGGCGAATAAAATGTCTCTCCAGGTCGCCAATGTTTCGTTTGCAAGTGATTAAACTCGTCAGCTCCCATATAAGGCAAGTGGAACAACCTCCGGTTCAGAAGTTGAATAACTTATAAACCATGATGAATTTTGATATGAATCTTATTTGTGGCATGCCCCTGATGAGTTTAGAATCTGAAAAATTTGGTTTTGTTGCTTCGTTCATCTTGGTTTGGCCGGAATGATTTAACTAGTAGTCGTATGTTTCCATCGGGTCCATTGAAAATCTTCCAATTTGTATCTTCAATATCTTCTTCATATGAACTCCTTTTTGGCTGATTCTTCTTCGTGGTAAACTCTAAATGAGTTGAGTATACTCTCCGTGGTCTGCTTAGTTTGAATATTTGTTGTTGGCCTCCGTTTTTGCTCGACAAAGCTTGTTTGTCTCATTGGACCTCCTAAGCTTCATGTTCTCCACTTCACGCTTCCTGAATGCTTGCTCCTTGACTGGTTCAGTTGTGTAGGGTTTGATTCTTACATCATACTCTCCCTCTTGAAGAGAATTTATCCTTAAAACATTAGAACCTGCATCAAACAAGGCTAAGTTAGTTTCAGAAAAAAAATTAGAGTTTAGAAACTTACCTTGGTGATTGGTTTCTAAATGGTGCAAGAGTTGATTGAATGGGATGTTTTTGGCTTCAGCAAGCTCCAGGGTTGGTGTCGGCTCGTTTGCAGGTGATTTTTCCTTAATAAACACCTTGTTTTCTCTATTGCTTCCCACGTTTTCCTCTTGTATAATTTGAGTTTCTCTTTCTACTAATGGGGCAGTAGGCTTCACTTCTGGTGGCAAACTTCTTTTGAAAAATTCTTGTGCCACTTCTATGGGGTCTGTTGCTTGAGGTGGAGATACATCAGGTGGTCTTGGCTCTTTGTACTGTTGGTATGGCTCGTCTAACAAGCTGGTTTCTTCAGCTCTTCTTCTTTCAAGGCGTGTAAGGTAAATGTCCTTTGATTTACTAAAAGCTTCAAGATTTTCATTGATGATGGCGAATTGGGTTTGCATCATAGCCATCATTGCTTCCATAGGGACGACTGGTGCTTCTTCCATGTTGTACCTTGAAAAGATTCAAGCAAAACAAATCAAAGACATGTTCTAAATGAAAGCAAATGCAAGAACAAAAAATTTAAGGAGTTTATACAAGATGGAAGTAATGCTCTGATACCCCAATGATACAGTACTCAAAAGCTGATTCAAGTACTGCTTCTTAGAATCGTTGCTTCTAGCTTAAGGGGATGGAGGGATGAATTTAATGATGGAAAGTCAGGGTGTGGTTGATGACCTCAAACACCAAAGGTTAGACTCTAGTTCTTCAAGGGCTAAGCCTCACAAGAATAACTAGATTCTACACGAAATTCTTCAAGCTTAATTCCACAAACACAAGAAGATACATCGCAGGAACAGTTTGATTCAAAAAGATAAACTTTTTTTGAAACAAATAAAACTTATCTTGATTATAACTTCGGTGCTATGAAAATACAAAGGCTGGAGCTTATATAATGCTCAAAATAATAAGAATAAAACGGTCATAAGATATTAAAAAAAAGGCTGAAAGTATGGTGTGATGAAAGACTATCCATTTGGCTTAATGGAGGGAATTTGCTTGATTTGTGAGATGACTTGATCTGGGGGACGAAAATGGTGTGATCTTTGACTCTTCTATGATGTAGGGACGTGATGAAGCTTGTGATCCTGCTTTTCATTAGAAACAAAGTTAATGAATCTTTTTATGGAAACTGTCTTCATGGTAATTTCTTCTTTGTTTTGAGCTGATTTGATTCGGTTATTGGCTTGGTCAGGTGGTTTAGGGTAAACTCTGTAAACCTCAAGAGAGACGTGAATAATATGTTAGTATAAGCTATGCTCGTTGTTTCCTTGAATAGCTCTGAATATGTACATGTAGGTCCATATGTTGAATTTGGCGGTTCTCCCTTGGTTTGAATCAAGTAACTCCGGTTTCTGGCTTTCATATTGGCTTGTATATCTTCTGAAGTCTTCTGATGATATATAATAAAGGGGTGGGTCGAATGAAATGTGTTGTTTCCCCAAGTTTCCTTAATCTGCTCCAACAATGCTCCATTTGGTGGTTTAAGTAGATTTGGCAGTGTAGGGTGATTCTCTTCTATTTTGATTGAAGCTGGACATGGTTTAGCTTGTTCAAGACGTGCTCTTGGACATATGGAACGCTGGCGTTTTGATATAAAGTCATTAGCTCCTTTGCAATCAGCTATAAGTCTCTCTTGCTCCTTATCTTCAAGCAAAACAGGTTCTACCTCCTCTCCTTTGTGTTTCTCCTTGAAGAGGTTTTGTCTTCAAAACATAAGTACCTGCATCAAGTAAATCTAAGGTAGTTTTTAGAAAAATTTCAGAGTTTAAAATCTTACCTTGTTGCTTCTTTGATTCAGTGGGGATTAGATGGTCTAATAGAGAGGCAAATGGAATGTCTTTAGCTTCAGTAAGCGCCAAAGTTGATCTCAGCTTAGGTATTGGAGGTTTCTCTGCCTTGTATCCCACGTTCTCATGCTGGTGTACCACGTTTTTGGTCCTTTGCACTTGCTTTTTAATGGTATTGGCTTGTAGAGCATGGTTTGTTGCTTTGTAGTTGAAGAAACTCCTTGGGTAAAGTTGAGGGATTTTTGGTACCAAATCTTTTGGTGCATACTTATCCCTATTAATGCTTTGAGATCTCCCCAGGTTGTTATGGTTGGCTCCTTGTAGAACCAGCGGTCGTTTTCTTCTTGCAACCACCAGTTATAGATATCTCAAACAAGTTGGCCAATTGCATAAGCTAATCTCACCTCTTTTAGGATGTTGTTGTAGTAGAACCACTTATATATGTTTCTTCCCACTCTAAATAGTTTTCTTTGCCTGAAAATGCACAGAGTTGAAGTTTTTGAGCAGATTGATAATCAAAATCAAAATAAACTTGAGAATTTAGCAATTAGAGGTTTTAGGTGAGTTGCTCCATGTTTAACTCCATAAGTTGTATGTCTGCTTAGGATGCTGCTCTTCATGGCATCTTCCTCATATCCACCTTGTGATTCGTCATCTTAAGTTATGTACTGTTCCATGGAGTTGTTTTCCTCATAGTCTTCTCCCCATTCATCTTCTTCTTCTTCATACCATCTCTTGTAGTTTGAGGGGATTTTGTTGTGGTCTGATGGTTCCGGCTCAGGTTTTCCTCTGCCTAGATCATGACCATAGTCAATTTCGTCCTCAGGCCATGGTGGGAATTCATATCCAGCCTCCTCTTCAAAAAAAGCAAGGCTCTCTTCTTCTTGACTCCATTGGTCATTGAAGGGTTGATAAGGGCTCTCCTCATCTAAATACTCCATTGATGCTTCTGCTTTTCTTCAAGTTCTCCTAGCAAATAAGATCAAAGGAGATGTATCAAATATGAAGAAAGAAAATAAATTCTTTTTATGTGGTTTTCTGATTTAATAAAACACAAGAACAAGTAATTAAGCAGTTTTTGACCAATTGGAAGAAAACTATTTTAAAAATTAGCAAATGATTCGAGAATTCAAAAGAAATATTTTTTGTGGTTTTTAAGTGTTTAATAAATTAAAAACATGAAACAAAATATTTTTATGGGTTTTTAAAATTTTTATAAAATTCACAGAAAACAGATGAACAATAAACAACTTTATATGATTTTTTTTTTATATAAGAAACCAAATTCAAAAAACTGAATGAATCAAATTGCAAAAACTTAAGATAGGAATTAGAAACACCTGGGATAGGAGCTTTTAGATCTGATACCAATGATATAATACTCAAAATATGATTCAAGTAATGCTTCTTAGAATCATTGCCTCTAGCTTAAGGCGGTGGAGGGGATGACTTGAATGATGGAAAGTCAGGGTGTGGTTGATGACCACAAACACCAAAGGTTAGACTCTAGTTTTTCAAGGGCTAATCCTCACAAGAATAATTAGATTCTACACGAAATTTTTCAAGTTTGATTCCACAAACACAAGAAGATAATTCGCAGGAACAGTTTGATTAAAAAAATAATTTTTTTTGAAACAAATAAAACTTTTCTTGATTATAACTTGGGTGCTATGAAAATACAAAGGTTGGAGCTTATATAATTCTCAAAATAATAAGAATAAAACGGTCATAAGATATTAAAAAAAGGCTGAAAGTATGGTGTGATGAAAGACTAGCTATTTGGCTTAATGGAGGGAATTTGCTTGATTTGTGAGATGGCTTGATCTGGGGGACGAAAATGGTGTGATCTTTGACTCTTCTATGATGTAGGGACGTGATGAATCTTGTGGCTTGACTGAAGGGTTGAGATTAAAGATATAATCAGGTCGTTGGTCCTGTTTTCCATTAAAAACATAGTTAATGAATCTTTTTATGGAAACTGTCTTCATCGTAGTTTCTTCTTTGGTTTGAGCTTATTTTATTTGGTTATTGGCTTGGTCAGGTGGTTTAGGAATCTTGGTAAACTCTGTACTCCTTGTTTCCTTGAATAGCTCTGAATATGTACTCCTTGTTTCCTTGAATACCTCAAGGGAGGCGTGAATGATATGTTGGTATAAGCTATGCTCCTTGTTTCCTTGAATAGCTCTGAATATGTACATGTAGGTCCATATGTTGAATTTGGCGGTTCTCCCTTGGTTTGAATCAAGTAACTCCGGTTTCTGGCTTTCATATTGGCTTGTATATCTTCTGAAGTCTCCTGATGATACATAATAAAGGGGTGGGTGTAATGAAATGTGTTGCTTCCCCAAGTTTCCTTACTCGGCTCCAACAATTCTCCATTTGGTGGTTTAAGTAGATTTGGCGGTTTAGGTTGATTCTCTCCTACTTGGTCAAGACGTGCTCTTGGACATATAGAATGCTGGCGTTTTGATATAAAGTCATTAGCTCCTTTGCAATCAGCTACAAGTCTCTCTTGCTCCTTATCTTCAAGCAAAACAGGTTCTAGCTCCTCTCCTTTGTGTTTCTCCTTGATATAAGCATTGATGCTTACATCACATTTGGTTCAAAGGGTAAGGTTATGAGATTAAAATGATCTCATTCAAGTAAAGGGTGCACAAACATAAGGGATCACTCAATGAAATGATTCCATCTTAGGCAAAATGCTAAAGGTAAAAACACACTTATGCATGCAATTCAAAGCTCCCTTCTACCCAAAGATGAATCCTAAACACTTCTAAACCCCAAAAGTGAACCCCTAAGTCTACCTTTTACCTAAACTCTACCCTTATACCCTTTTTCATGGCTGGGAAACTTCTTCTTTTTGCTCGTGTGGGTGTTTCTTTTTGTTGGGACTTGTTCTTCTTTGTTGCATTGGCGCCATTCTTCACCTTTGGTGGTTTGCTTTGGATCTGGTTTCTTCTTTGGATGGACCCTTCAAAGCCTCAATGTTGCTGGCGCCATTCTTTCTAAACACTTAGAGCTTTTACTTCCCTTTACTTAACCACAATGCTAATTGTTTCCCCTTTTCTACCATTTCAAACGTTTTCCTCTTCTTTTAAATCATATAAACATGAAGTTCAAACCACTTAACTCTACCCTTTTAACCCAAAACTCCTATCCTAGAATCAAACTCAAGATGTAAGCTGATATCTTCAAGAGATCTTATCATTGCCAGTCTTATTCCTAACACTTTTTTTCAAGACAAAATGGAAAATGATATGCAAAGGCCTCACAGCTCTCAAGATAGTGTTTAAGCTCAAAATGAGGTTTGGTTAAGGGAGTGGATAAGCTATTTGGATCAACAAGAGTGGTAAAAAGGGAAAAGATAATCCAAATATGTATATGGTAGCCATGAAATCACTTTTCAATGCACAAACATGATAATTAAAAGTCCAAATTAAGGTTCAAGTTAATAGAGTTGATTTTCAGAGGACAAATGGTTTCAGTATGAGATGAGATGATCAAAATTAGCAATCTAAGCATGGTTCAGTCTTAACTTCTAGCTTTCTTATTATGCATCAAACAACTAATCACTTAAACACTGAAATCATCTCTAAACTCTAAGCACATTACAAGGATGATTCATCATTATGCCCTATGCAAATGCAATGCAAGCTATATGCAAACACTAGACTCAATCTTAAGAAAATGAAATGCAACTATATGCTTTCTTTTTGGTTTGCAAAACATGCAAAATGTTTCAAAATTTTTCGATTATTGTGCTTTTCTATGCCTTAGATGAATGTATGATAAGCATGTGATTCAAGATGAAAGAAAATGAAAAACTAAGAAAACATAACACAAAGTCAAACCCTAAATCTCTCCCCCACACTTATATTACACAGTCCCTTGTCTAATGAAAGTAATGAGAGAGAGAAGCAACAAAATAAATTACAAAACTAAAAAAACTGCAGTGGTATAAACAATGATTAGGATGTTGTACCTTTTAGTAAGTGGAGTGGTGGGAGAATCCAGATGTCTGTGGAGACTTGCTAGCTCTCCTCTTGTTTCTCCTCTCTTGGCTTTGTGAAGATGCTGCTGCTTTTTGAGGTGGAAGAACCCAGCTTGACCATATCTTTTCAGCTTGAGAAGAATCACCTTGAGTACCCCATTGCCATGTTGGTTGAACTTCAGAAGGGGTGGAAGCTGGCGCTTCCCATGTTGATTGTGTATGGGTCCTTGGCTCATAAGATGAAGCCCTTGGTTGTGCCAATGTAGCCCATTGATCACTGGGTTATGCATGAAAGGAATGTCTTCCTTGGGGGTTCTATACAGCTTCCTCTTCTTCAGTAGGTTCAGCTTGTGGCATTGGCTCTTCATGGTGAGAAGTGTACTCATGAGTGTGGCTTTGATGGGAAGCTTCTCCTGATGTAGCTTTACTCTTTTTGAACTTCCCCTTTACCATCTTCACCAGCTTCTTGATGGCATTATCTTGCCACTTACACCATTTCTGAAGGGTGTTGATATGCTCATGAGTAACTTTCAGAGAGCCCCCTTGGCTTGGGACTTCATAAGGCTTGAAGTGGAACTGCTCAGAGTTGTAGTTCAGCACCTCATCTTCATCAAGCTCTTCTTCTTGGGTTTCTCCTTGGCCTTCAGCGCCAGCAGTGGCATCTTCTTGTACCTCTTCTGCACTCTCTTCTGCACTTTCTTCTGGTTCTACTTCCTCACTATCTTCTCCTCTCTCTTCTGGAACAGGGCCTCCATGGTAAAGCTGACTCTCATCCTTGCAGAAACCAATGTTGCTCCTAATGGTAATGGATGTGTGCTGTGGGTTTGGGAGGAGAAATCTCGCTGGCTATCTGAAGTCCTTAATAAAGTTGTAGATATGCTTGCCATTGATGCTCTTCTCAAGGAAGTGGCTCTTCCTAAGATAGTCTATATCTATCCATAATGGCTCCAAAGCATCTTCTTCATGTTCCTCAAGGGCTACACCACTGGCCATGAGAATAGCAGTCACAACCCCTCCAATGTGGAGCTGTGGGTTCTTCTCCCTCTTCCCTTTGTTTAAGACCCAGGTCATGTAGGACTGGAGCTGCTCCATCAGCATGGTCACATAACATGGGTATTTGCTTGGCGCTAGAGGTCTTCCATCGCTGGTGGTAGCCACAAGTTCATACACCCCTTGGTATATCAGGTCTCTCTCCTTTCCTGTGAGGTTTGTTGTTTCCTTCCTTGCAAAGAATGTGTTTGCAAGAACCTTGTGAGCATATCTCACAGCAGGATGCATTAGATGTTGATTCCTTGTGGTTCCAGAAATGAATTGCCCGGCTCCAATCACGCCCTATAGCATGCTGTGCTGCTTTAGGGAGATATTGAATTTGTTCCTCTTGTGAGCATAAGACATCAGACCAAGCGCTTGAGAGATATCCAGGAAGGTTGTTGTGAATCTTTGCTTGCCAAGCTTGAAAGAGATCCACCCATCTCCATTGGAAAGCTCACTCTCTTCATACCTAACCACCTTGAGAGTGGAGAGGATCTGATAAAGTGAGCTGTTGGTAGGAGGGGAGCAGTTTCTCCATGAAGTCTCCAAGTCCCATGTGCTCAAATATTGTTTTGCAAGCCATATAGATCCCAAGTGCCTTCATTGTGGAGGTGCAGGGCTATCTTGTGGGCTTGAAAGTGCATTGGTTGAAGAGTTCCATGAACACTCTAGCACTTGGCTCCTTATATGGGACCTCTTCTTCAGCAGATCTGCCCTTTCCTTTGTGCTTGGCAGCCTTGTCCCCAACAGAACTTCTTCCCAGCAGCTTTTGATGACTGCCCAGCAGCAGTACCCTTGCCCTTATCTCTTCTAACTCTTGGAGAAGTAGGCGCTTCCTCTTGTGATGATTTCCCTTTGCTTCCAGCAGCAGTTCATGATTTCCCCATGGTACCTACAAGAACAAAGTTTGAAGATACTATATGTAAAAGAACAACAGTTGAGAAACCAATAACTAAAAGCTTTAGAAAGAGTCTCCCTAAGCTAAAAGAAAACAAGATTAAACCTTCGAAAATCTAAAGGAATTCACAAGCTACCAGTTATAGACATGCTAGAGTTCATAAATAAAAATCTAACACTTATCCATGTGATTTTGCAAGGGGATACTAAAACAAGCAAGAAATGAGATTTATGAACAGTAAACAATGCTTAAACATATTACTTGCTCATATTAAACATATCCACCATGTAAAATCAAAGCAAAACACCTTAAACTAAACAAAATTTGTTCTTAAAATCATAGATTTAACAGCTTTAAACACATGCAAAGTTCAAGAACAAGAAATGAATAGTGGAGAAAGCAAACCTTTATGGAACTTCTGATCACTGAAAAGAGAGAAAATAAAGAGAGAGAGAGCTAAAAATTTCGTGCCTTAGGTGAAAGAAGTGAGAAAATGAAGTGTGAAGAGAAGGGAGGGATTTGTTGGTTTTTAAAGAGGTGAATGGGGAACCAAGGGAATCAAGTGGGTGGGGGACAAGAACAAAAGTCCTCAGGAGCTCTGCTAAGTGTCAGGAAGGAGCCAAAATTAAAATTTAAACCTCCTTGGCTCCAAGCCAAGAGAGGAAAAAAATATTGAAAATTTTGAAAACATACCTCGCTGGCTATCGGTCATATTTTGACCAATAGGGTGACAGATAGGATGCCTATCGATCACTTGTGATCGATAGCACTGACCCATAGCTTCCTGATAAATCATATCGATCACAATCTGATCGATACACTGACCGAAATACGTCTGATTGCTTTGTATCGGCCACTCTCTAGACCGATAGAGTGGCTGAAATACAACCGATGTATTTCCATCGGTCAGTGTCTGATCGATAGCTAGACCGATATTATTCACACTTAGCACCTCCTTTTCCCTATCGATCATAACTGACCGAGAGGTTTACTGGTGCACATTTGCTCCACCACTATCGATCACCATTTGACCGATAGCATAACCGATAGGGTCTGTATCGGTCTTGTCTTGGCCGATACGGTGATCGATAGTAGCTAGAATGCACTTGTTCTTGTTCCCATAGACACTTTCTCAAGCCCCATACCAAATCCATACTTCTATAAGCATTAACCAAACATAGAAATAAACTAAGAAGCATAATATATACAAAGGATACCATGGGACTACCTCCCAAGTGTGCTTGTTTAAAGTCACTTAGCTTGACTTTCCTTAGTTTCATAGTTGAGGTGTGGAGCAGGAGTTTTGGAACTCCTTAGTGTTGCAGTGCCTTCTTTGATCTTTCCGGTGACCCCATCAATCTTCAACACAGCAAAGGGCTTGGGCTTGCTTCCCTCCTTAGCTTGTAGTGGATCTCACCATACTTAGAAACAAAGGGCCTCAAGACAACCCCATCTTCTTTGTTACCCAGCAGAATTTCATTCACACAATCAGAAACAGCCACTTTGAGGACCTCCACTTCAGTAGTACCAGCAATCATCTTTGGTAGACAGCAGCCATCAAAACTTGCACCAACATAGCCTTCAAAATTTGGCCAATGCTCTCCAAATTTCTTCAACTTCTTGATCTCCATTGAGAAGGCTTGCTCATTTCCTAGCTTATTGCCTTTGGTGTCAAACCTCAGAACCTTCTCTTTGGTCAGTTTTAGCTCTATTGTGCACTCCTTGGCATCAAACACTGCGCCAGCTGAAGCTAAAAAAGGCCTCCCTAGAATGATGGCATTTCTGATCTTTCCTTCAACATCTAGGATCAGGAAATCTGTTGGTATGACTACTCCTTCAACCATCATTGGCACATCTTTGAGAGCTCCAAATGGTGCCTTTACTGTCCCATCAGCTATGGTAAGAGACACATTACTTTCTTGAAGTTGAGTGTAGCCAAGAGCTTTAGCAGTAGAGGATGGGAGAAGGTTGATACTTGCTCCAAGATCACAAAGATAGCTCTTGAAGGTTTGCCCTTTAAGTTCACATGGGAGAGTGAAACAACCTGGATCTCTAAGTTTCTTGATGCTCAGCTCCTTATCTCAGATGTTCCAGCTTTAACTCTTAGTTTTTCAAGCTCTTCTTGACCATTCAGACGCCTCATTTCCATTTGAGCAGCATAGAGGGTTTCATATTTCTTGATCAGCTGTTCCTTGAATCTTCGTGGAAAATGGATAGTGGGTTGGTAAATAGGGAGAACAGCAGCTTGAGTTTTCTTCTTAACATCAGAGACTTCAACAAAGTCTTCCATTGTAGTATCAACAACTTCATGTGGCGCCCACCACTTCTCTTCTTCCTTGTTTGCTCCTTCTTCAAGAGAGTTCTCCTTAGTGGCATAAGCTTCATAAGCTTCAGTAAGCTCCTCCCCCCACTCTAAATGTCAATTTCCTCATTGAATAGGGAAATGAAGTCTTCAATGATAGCTTCTTCTTCAAGAGGAGTAAAGACAACTGTAGAATCAAGTGATTGGCAATATTCCTTTGGATTATTCTCACATTTGCCTGGAAGAGTACCTTGAGGGCGTGGTGCTGTTGCCACTCCTTTGTTGTTCTCCAGAGTTTTTACTCTTGCTGCTAACCCTTCAAATTTGTTGGTCAACTCCACATGAACTGAATCAATTTTGTTGTGAACTTCAGCAAATTTCTTGTTCATCTCCAAGGTAGTGTTGACCTGATTGTTGATCATTTGCTGCAACATGGTCTTGAGTTCAGTATCTTGTGAGCTGGAGGAAGCTTGTGCTGGAGCTTGTGCACTGAGTCCTGGAGGGTTTTAGGGCGCTCTTGGCTGGAAGTTGTTGTTCCTCTGCTGAAAATCTTGATTGTTGTATGGAACAAAAGGTCTTGGAGCAGCTTTCTGTTGTTGTTGAGGTGGGTACACTTGATCCTTTGGGTTTGCAACATTGTTGCTCCTGTATGACAAGTTGGGATTGGGTCTAAAATTCCCATATCCATTGTATCCACCTTGATTACCAAAGTAGTTCATCTCTTTCACTTGGCATGTCTCTTTATCATCAAGCTGAACCATGTCACCAACAAAGTGAACTTCCTTCTTCTCCCTTAGCAGCATATCCAGCTTCTCATGTAAGGCCTTGATCTCTTTCCTGCTAGACACCAGTTCATCTTTAGCACTTCTTGGAGCTCTGTCATATTCCTCATTATAGTTTCCATCAGACTGAGCTAGATTCTCAACAAGCTCCAATCCTTCATCCACATCTTTTGATAAGAAGTTCCCATTTGATGCAGTGTCCAGAAGAAGTCTGATCTTTGGCAAAGCTCCACTGTAGAGAGTAGATAGCAGAGAAGCTTGTGAGAAGCCATGGTGATGGAATTGCAGTGTGTAGCCCTTGAATCTTTCCCAAGCTTCACCAAAGCTTTCATTGTTCCTTTGTGCAAAATCTGAGATCTCATTCCTTATTCTTGCAGTTCTTGAAGTAGAGAAGAACTTTGCTAAGAAGGCTCTCTTGCACTCATCCCAACTAGTGATGCTTCCTTGGTGCAGGTTTTTCTCCCACTGGTGTGCTTTGTCTCCAAGAGAAAAAGAAAATAACCTCAGCATGAAGCCATCTTCACTTACTCCATATATCTTTGTAAGGGAGCAAAGTGTCAAAATTATCCAAGGGATCTAGAGGGTCTTCAAGTGGCAAACCATGGAACTTACTGCCATGAACCATTGAAATCAATCCTGACTTGATTTTAAAGTTGTTGTTTTGGACTACTGGTGGAATGATGCCAGTTCTGTTATTGTATGCATTTGGTGCATTACCAGCGCCTATTGGTCTTGCTGCTCTTGGAGCTTGTGCTGTGTCTCTTGGTCCCTGCTCACCTTGCAAGCCTGAACACCTTGCTGAGCTTGTATACCTTGAGCGCCAGCAGCTCCTTGAGAACCCTGGAATCTGATGTCATCCATAACAGGTGGGTCATGATTGTTCATCCCTAGTCTCTGCAAGTGTTGCTGCTTTTCTTGCTGTCTTCTTGCTCTCTGACATCTGTCCAACTGAATGATGTTGTCTATGAAGTCTACAAGATTGCTTGAACCTCTGGATCTTAAGTTCATAAACCTGAAAGACAGCAATGAGAGTGAAGGGAGATTAGTAACCAAAAACAAAAGAAACTTGATCTTAATGATTCTACAAACTTTAATGATTCAAAGGTGGCTGTGAACTTTTGCTTGCCAAGTCTGAAGAATATCCAGCCATCTCCATCATCTCTTTGAGTCTCTTCGTAGCCCACCACGTTGAAGGTGGAGAGGAAATGGATGGTGGGACGCTGGTAGGAGGAAAGCGCCAAATCCATGAAACTGCTAAGTCCTATTGCTTTGAAAATAGCTTTGCAGTCTTCATAGATGCCTAGCGCCTTCATAGTAGAGGAACAAGGGAATCTTGTAGCCTTGAATTTGCATTGGCTGAAGAGCTCCACAAATTCTTTTCCACTTGGTTCCTTACTTGGGGCTTTGATATACAAGAGTTTTGCTAGTCTAAATATCAAAGCCTAAACCATTGTTAACAATGTAGTATAGCAGTAAAGGAGATCAATCCAGCCTGGATGAAGAAAGAACACAAGGAATGCAAGAACTAAGCAAATTTAAGCAGAATCGGGTAAATAGGTGGTAAAATCGACGAAAACTAAATGCAACAACCAAATGATTATGCAAACTATTTTAAAATCCCTGGAAGAAGGTTAAAAACTACTAGGAGAAAACAGAGGATTAAAAACGCAAACCTACTAATAACTAAAAATCGAGAGCTCAAACGGGTAAAACAGGTCGATTCTAACAACATAAGACAAATGACTTCTAATGATCAAGAATGCAACTTTATGACAAGAGAATGATAAATATAGGTTTTAAAATGCTAAAAAAGAGGGTTCAAGGTCGAGGGTCATGTTCAAGAGAGTTCAAAGGTTCAAGCTTTGGTTTGAAAACACATAGATCTACTCATTTGATGAGCTTTCCCTAGGCCTTGAGAAACTTAAACTAGGTTCATCCACGGCGCGTGGTAAGAAACCCTTCTTCGACCTCTCCTCCAAACCCATGGCTTGTGGTGGAAAGAGAGATCAAAGAACATGGACTACAGATCTCAACAAGTGGCCTAAATAACCTCCTCTACATCCATGGCGTTTGGGAGAGGGTAGATTAGTCTCTAGGATTTGGTTTTCAAGGATCTCTGAATCCGGTCAAGGTAATAGAAGCCCTGGAATCAAAGAGATCTTTTCCAAGACTCCCTAAGCTTTAAGACCCCAAATCCTAGAAAGGAATAAGTTAAGAACAAAAGAAATCCAAAAGCTTAAACCCTTTAAACCCTTGAATCGCCCCAACCTTTCACCCAAAGTGAAATACTCACTACTCATGATTGAAATCGGTTAAAATGCAAAGAAAGATAAATTAATCATGATTAAGCAAGCGATTATGGAAAAAGACTTAATGATTAACGAGATTCAAAGATTAAAAACAAGAAAAGCTTCAAAAGTTTGCAATGGTGGAATTGCCTAAGAGGAAGAACAGAATAGATAAGACAAAGTGTAAGTTGTGAAAGTGATAGCCGCCCTTTGCCAAAAATAGCCAACCAGCCCTAATGGTCCCCTCACTACGCTCCAAAAATGAGCTGGCCGGATAAGGTCCCAGAGATTGACTTGTATCACTGATCTCTGGCTCGATCTTCTGCTTGGATCATCTGCTTGGTCTCGATCTTGGAGTCGATCCTTGGATGATCGGGTCGTGGTCTCGATCTGGCTCTCAATGTGCATGGCGTAATCCACGTCCGTACTCACGATCGATCTCCTCTCTCGATCTTGGTCTCGATCCTCCTCCATGGAACGACTTGAGTCACTCGATCTTCTGGTCGATCTCGTCTAGATCGACCTGCCTAGCTTGATCTGCGTCTTGATCTCGGGTCCCTTACTGAACGGCTGAGTTCTCTAAGTGTCCACAAGCTTCCTCTCGATCCAATGCACGTCCACGCGACCTCCACAACTCCAGTGTGTCTCAAACAACCTGATAATGATGCAAAGATGCAGAAAATATGCAAAATGCGAATGCAAAGTGATTTAGGACCTAAAATGCAAGATGAATGCATGAAAACTAACTCTAAATGCATGGTAAATATGCAAAATATATGGTAATATCAACTCCTCCAAACTTACCTTTTGCTTGCCCTCAAGCAAACAAAATTCAAGAAAGGAAGAGAGGTTTTAAAAATGGGAGCTCAAAATCCTTGCAAAAGTGTTATTCAAATGAATCAATTCAATGGTCCTAGTTCTTAAACCTGAGATGCAATGCACACACTCATACTCCAAAGAACTTAGCCATGTTCATCATATGTTGAATCTCAAATCATGACTCTCATATCCCAAATAATCCAAGAATCCTAACCTTTAACATTCGTTAAGCTCAAAACCATGAATCACACTTATGCATTTTAAAACCGAATACATTTGGCTTAGGAATAAGGTTATGAGACAAAAATGATCTCATTTTAAATGGGTAATTCAAGCAATGGTTCTCTCAAAGAAGGTTGAACTTATGCATAATGCTAAAGGTAAAGACAATTGATGCATACATGACTAGACTCGCATCTACCCATATACACTAACAATGATCCTAAAACCCTCTCATTCATTTTTTTCTTTTTCAAGCTCACTCACCCTCCTAAAGACTACCCTCAACAACAAGGCAATTCGCCTAGCAAAAACCCAAATAAAAGCATCATTTGAAAACTATTTTGGCTAGTGGTAAGGCTATAAATACACTTAGCTCTTTTAAATACTTTTGATAGTTCTCTTTTCTTATTATTTATTTTTTTTTCTTTCTTTTTAAACTTGGCCTTTTGGCTCTTTTCTTTTCTGGTTTTTTTTCTTTTTCTTTTCTTTGAGAGCTACTTTCTTTTTAAAACAAGAGCATTCTTTTCTTTTTAAACACAAAGCCTACCACTTAAAACCATTCTTTCCCTTTGTTCAAATCCCAAACACAAAAATCTTTTCAAACTGAAACCAAAAACAGAAGTACTCCCATGAATCCCCGCCCTATCCTAAGCCTAAAACTAGCTTCAAAATGCAAAGCCAGCAATCACATGAGAGCCTAATCATGTCGCCAAAACCTAACATTGTATGCCAAGTTCAAACCAAAAATAAGGCCTCACACATCACACAAGAAAATCATTGGCTTAAAAAGAGGGTAAGGATCAGGGTTGAAAGATCTATTCAGGCTTACAAGAGAGTGGTGAAAGGGAAAAGAAAGCCTAAATATGTATAAGTGATCCATGCATCCTTTTTCAAATGCACAAGTATGATAATTCAAAGATTCAAATTGAGGTTACACTTATTAGGACATGATTCAATTCATGAATGTTCAAGTTAAGCCACGAAAATAAAAACAAATGATCCAAATATGGTTAGAGCTTACTTTCAAAGTGTGGACAATGCATCAAAGAACTACTAACTAGGGCCTTGAAACAATTCATGAGCTTAAAACACCTTTAAAGAAAAAATTTTGCCCCTTTTGTAAATGCAAATACCCTAAATGATTTTTAAAAATTCTAGACTCAATCCTACAATATTTAACAGTGCAAATGCAAACTACATGAAATTTTTTGAAATTTTTTTAAAACTTTTATGATTTTTTTGGTATTTTCTATGCCTTAGATGATGCATGATGACTCAAGAGATGATAACAGAAAATAAGATCAAAGAAAACATGTAAAATAACACACACACTCCCCCACACTTGAATGACATCGTCTCGGTGGCAAACAAAATTCAGAGGAGTCAAAACACAAAGCAAAAAAAATTAAAAAGATGCATGATATGTACAATGGTTTGGTTGTTGGTACCTTTGAGCTAAGTAAGGCTGGAGCTTGAGGTTGCTCCAGACTTCTTGCTCTTCTTAGGAGTGTCTTGAGTGACCCCTTTGCGCTTATCCTTGCTTGCTGCTTCGTGTACCGAGTGGCGTGTAGGTTGGATGTTGCTTCCTTTAGGCTCATAGAGCACTATCCCACTAGTTGATTTCCTACTCTTCTCGGGCTGCTCGACCTCCTCACTTGTGGACTTCTTAGGTGGATTCTTTTGCAAGTCCTTGACCTTCTTAGCAAGCTTCTTAATCATCTTGCTCTGCCATTTATTGATCTTCCGCTGCATCTCCACAACAGAAGCAAGAAACTTCTCCGCCTTTGTCCTTGGCTCGTAGTCAAGCTTGGGAAGGTCAAAGCTCGCGTGTATCTCAGCATCGGAGGGAGGTGACTCAGAACGTGGGCGAGCAACTTGTGGAGGTGCGGCTGTGGCTCCTAGAGGTGCATAGCACTCCTCATTGCTTGGCAGAAACTCGATGTTGCCAACACCTAGCAGCTCTGTTTCCTCTGGATTTGGCAAGATGCACACTCTCTTCTCATTTTCGCAATCATAGAACAAGTAGGCAAAGAATCCCTCAGCTGGCGTGGGTCCCAAGCTGTATGTGTTCCTCATGTAAACCTCATCCATATAAGCTCTATCCGCGCAAGGCACAAAATCAGGAAGAGGTACACAGGCTTGGACAAACAGCGGTGTAAGGAAGCCACCTATGAATGCTGAGCTCGCTTTGCACCTCATCGCCCATGCCTTGTACTTGAGCTGAGAGGAAGCCAAAATGCACCCATAGTTCACATCATCCGCAAGCTCGTCTTCCATTGGCTCGTCATTCTCCTTAGGATCGCATAGAACATTCTTGACGCCTAGGAACAGGAAACACAGCTCGTTCTTGGTGACCGTTGGAGCCACGGACCGCCCACTGAAGGTGTTGGCTAAGAGCTTGAGGGTGTATCTCAGCACTCGATTGCAGACTCTCTTGATCTTGGCCGTATTTGCTTTGTAGTCATCGTTGCTGATTAGGTTCCATAGATCGTTAGCTTGAGTGAAAGGGGGGAACTCTACAAGCTTGCCAGTAGCCTTCAGACCGTAGGCTTGGCAGAGCTCGGGGATGGAAAGGTGATAGGCTTGCCTCCTTATTTTGAACGTGAGATGGTCGAGTTGGCCCTCTTGATCTTGTCCTCGATTTTTTTCCAGGATCGACCAACCTCCTCGATCTTCTTGTCGATTGTTGACGTGGATCGAGTGAGCTCGTCGATTTCCTGATCGATCTCTAGGCATCCGCCTTCGTCTTCTTTCATAACCCTGCGAGAATCAAGGATATGAACGTACTCCTGGGTCTGCTCGCTCATGAAACCATGGTCCCCTGGCTCCTTAGTCAAGGCTAGCTGCAAGTGATCCTCCTGTGCCAACTCCTCAAGCAGCTCATCAGCTAACTCGTCCAAGGTTTCAATGTAGAAAGCTTGACCACCGATTGTTGGCTTCTTCAGGACTTCATTGATATCGAAGTCTAGCTTTGTGTCCTTGCCCAAGTGCAGGGAGATCTTCCCGTTCTTCACGTCATTATGGCTCCGGCGGTCGCTAGCAACGGCCTACCAAGGATTAGAGGATCCTTTGGGTCTTCATCCATTTCAAGCACAACGAAATTGGTTGGTACGTTTACACCATTGATCCTCACGGCCAAGTCTTCAAGTAAACCCACGGAAAGCCTTATACTTCTGTCAGCTAGCACGAGAGAGATCCTAGACTCCTTAAACCTTGTGAAACCGAGCTTCTTTGCAATGGAATGGGGCATGAGGTTTATGCTTGCACCAAGTTCACACAAACAGCTTTGAAAATTCAAGGGACCGAGTGCACATGATATGGTGAATGATCCTGGATCTCCAAGCTTCTTAGGAACTATTTCCTTGTGAATAATAGCACTGCCCTCTTCACTCAACACCAAAACCTCTTCACTCTCCTTGTTCTTCTTAGTAAGGGTATCCTTGAAGAACTTAGCGCATTTAGGCATCATCTCCAAACAGTCAACTAAGGGTAGCTTGATCTCAACATCTTTCAAATGCTTCTCAAAGACTGCTCTATGGTTCTCAAGTAGCTGTTTCTTGAACCGCCCAGGGAAAGGAAGCTTCGGCTTGTATGGTTGAGGAACAAATGCATCTTTCTCCATTCTCACCTCCTCTACCTTCTTCTCTACAACCGCTTCTTTACCCTTTTTAGGTCTTGCAATCCACACATCGTCAAAGGTGATCCCATGATCAATCGAAAGCTTACCCTCCCCTTCTTGAACAACAATGTCCTCATTGTCTTTAGGTGCAACTCTCGGGTTTTAGCTCTTTCCCACTTCTTAAAGTAATAGCGTTTGCATACTCCTTGGGATTTTGCTCACACTTCCCGGTTAAGCTTCCTTGACCGCTTGAACTGGCTTTGCCTTTCTCTAGCTGCTTGATCTTGTTGTTTAGATTGGTGATCTGTGTAGAGACGTCAGTAAGAGAAGAATCTAGCTGGTTGTTCATCTCAACAAACTTCTGATTTGTAGAAGCTTGACCTTGAAGCAACTGTTGGAACATTGCTTGAACCGGATCCTGAGGTGGGGGTTGCATTTGTTGCTGCTGTGGAACGAAACCTGGAGGAAACATAGGACTGAAGCCTTTGTTGCCTTGCTGTTGCTGCTGGAAATTGCCTTGCCTCTGACCCTGGTACCCACTGTTTTGTTGAAAGCCCTTGTTGTAAGGTACAAAAGGCTTTGCTTGTTAAGGAGGGTACACCTGATCCTTTGGATTCTCAAAGTTTGTACTCCTGTAAGAGAGATTGTTGTTGGATTGGTATCCTTGTGAATAGCCCTGAGGCTTGTTGTAGTTCTGACCAGCAACCCAATTAGCTTCTTCTTGGCTCAACTCTAACTCCTCTAAGACATCTTTTGCTTCTCCCACAAAGTGTACATGCTTCTGATTTGCAAGCACTAGCTTGTTTATCTTCTCATGGAGCGGTTTGAGCTCTTTCTTGTGTGACTCCAGCTCAGAACCTCTAGGAGCTCGGTCATAATCTTCAGTGTAATTCCCATCACTCAAAGCCAAGTTCTCTATAAGCTCCATACCCTCTTCCACTTCTTGACCAAGAAAGTTACCCTTTCTTGCCGTATCAAGCAACATTCTGATCTTGGGTAATGCTCCCCGGTATATTGTGCTCAAGAGAGTCTTTTCACTGAACCCTTGGTGAGGACACTGAATTGTATAGTCTTTGAATCTCTTCATAGCTTCACTGAACGTTGTTCTGTCTTTGAGTGAATCCGCTAACTCACTTTGTAGCCTAGCTGTTCTTGTGTTTGAGAAAAACTTTGAGAGGAACGCCTTCTTACATTCAGCCCAAGAAGTAATGGTGCCTTGTGGAAGGGTCTTCTCCCAGTGCCTAGCCTTGTCTCCAAGAGAAAATGGAAAGAGCCATAGCTTGAAAGCATCTTTGGAGATGCCATTTATCTCTATCATCCCTCAAACTTGCTCAATGTTATCAAGTTGCTCCAGGGGATCTTCCATTGCAAGACCATGGAACTTGTTGTTCTGAACCATAGAGACAAATCCAGGCTTTATCTCGAAATTGTTGTTTTGCACTGGTGGTGGAGTGATCCCAAAGCGATTATGATGTGTATTTGGAGCATCTCCAGCACCAATGATCTGTGGTGGTCTAGCTGTGTGGTTGGGGTTTCCATTGCCCCTTCCTACAGCACCGTGATGTTGACCCTCAGCGTGTTCCTGATCAGCCATTCCCACACAATCAACAAAACCTGGAAGCTCCTTAAAGTCTTGTTGTTGTTGTCTTTCCCTCCTTAGTCTTGCACTTCCGAGTTGGTGAATATTGTCCAGTGGTTGTAGAAGATTTTTGTCACCACTGGACCTTAAATTCATGTACCTTTGAAGGCAAACAGTAAGGTAGAGCAATGAGTAACCAAAAGAAAAGTAAAATGCTTAGTCTTTACTAAGCTCCAAATCCTAATGCTTTCTAATCAATCCCAAGACGGCAACGGCGCCATTTGATAAACAAGAATTGTTTCAAACAAGAATATCAAAGCTCAGGCAACCTATGGATATAGTATAGCGTGCAAGAGAGTATCAATCCAGCCTGGCATGCAGAAAGAACACAAGGAATGCAAGAACTAAGCAAATCTAAGCAGAATCGGATAAATGGATGGTAAAATCGCTAAAAACTAAATGCAACGACCAGATGATTATGCAAACTATTTTAAAATCCCTGGAAAAGGTTTAAAAACTACTAGAAGAAAACAGAGACTCTAGAATGCAAATCTACTAATTACTACAAATCGAGCACTGAAACGGGTGAAATAGGACATTTCTAACAACTTAGATGAATGACTTCAAATGATCAAAGAAGCAAGTTTTATGATTAGAGAATGATAAACGGAGGTTTTAAAATGCTAAAAAGAGGATCTAAGGTTGAGGGTAGTGGAAAGAAAGATCGAAGAACACTAATAACCCCTTTCCGCAATCCTTCCTCCTAACCTATGGCGTGTAGTGGAAAGAAGGATCGAAGAACACTAAGCAAAGACCTCAAATATTGGTTTAACTAACCCCCACTTCAACCATGGCGTTTGGGAGAGGATAGATTAGTCTCTAGGATTTGGCTTTCAAGGATCTCTGAATCCGGTCAAGGTAAGAAAGCCCTGGAATCATAGAGTTCTTTTCCAAGACTCTCTAAGCTTTAAGACCCCAAATCCTAGAAGAGAAATGGTTAAAAAAAAAAGAAAAACTCCCAAAAGCTTAAACCCTTAAACCCTCAAATCGCCCCAACCTTAAACCCAAAAGATTACTACTCGCTACTCATACTTAAACCGATTGAAATGCAAAAGAAGAAAGCTAAACATGATTAAGCAAAGCGATTAAAGGAAAATACTTACTATTAAAAAGATTCAAGGTTCAAAACATGAAAAACTTTAAGAACAGAACAATGGCCTTTTTCGCCTAAGAGAAAGCTGGAAAAAGATAAGACTAAGTGTGGGTGATGAAAGTGATGGCTGCCCATTGCCCAAAATAGCTAAACAGCCGTAATGGTCCCCTAACTATGCTCCAAAAATGAGCTGGCCGGGTAAGGTCCTAGAGATCGACTTGAATCACTCGATCTCTTGCTCGATCGTCTGCTTGGATCGTCTGCTTTTGCTCGATCTTTGAGTCGATCTTTGGATGATCGGGTCGTGGTCTCGATCTGGATCTCGTTCTGCATGGCGTAATCCACGTCCGTACTCACGATCGATCTCCTCACTCGATCTCATGCTAGATCCCTTCCTTAAAACGATTCAGGCTTAGTCGATCTTCTGATCGATCTCATCTAGATCGACCTGCCTAGCTCGATCTTGCTCTTGATCTCGGGTCCTTTGCTGAACGGCTGAGTTCTACAAGTGTCCACAAGCTTCCTCTCGATCTAATGCACGTCCACGCAACCTCCACAACTCCAGTGTGTCTCAAACAACCTGATAATTATGCAAAAATGCAGAAAATATGCAAAATGTGAATGCAAAGTTATCTAGGACCTAAAATGCAACAAATGGTAGAAACTAGCCTATAATGCAAGATGAATGCATAAAAACTAACTCTAAATGAATGCTAAATATGCTAAATATATGGTAATATCAATAGGAACATCTTTGAGAGTTCCTAATGGCAATGGTTAAGGTCACATTGCTTTGCTGAAACTTGGTGTAGCCCAACTACTTAGTTGTAGCTGATGGCAACAGATTGATGCTTGCACCCGAATCACACAAACAAGTCTTGACGGTTCTTCCTTTGAGTTCACATGGGAGAGTAAAGCAACCAGGATCTCCAAGCTTCTTGATGTTCAGCTCCTTGACGTCTGGTTCCACAACCTCGGATATAACTTTCCCAAGCTCTTCTCCAGAATCTAGACCTCTAATTTCCATTTGAGCAGCATAAAGAGTTGCATACTTCTTGAATAGCTTCTCCTTGAATCTTCCTGGAAATGGAATGTCAGGTTGGTAAACTGGAAGTAAATCAGCTTGAACCTTCTTCTTATTATCAAAGCCTTAGACAAAGTCTTCCCCCTCACTTTTTTCATCAATGTCCTCATTGATCATTGACAAGAACTCATCTATAATAGCATCTTCCACAGCGGTGAAATCATCTAGAGAATCAACAGCTTGGCAATACTCCTTGGGATTTATCTCATACTTTCTAGGAAGGTTACCTTGAGGGCGTGGTGCACTAGCTACTCTTTTGTTGTTCTCTAGATTCTTCACCCTTGCAGATAGACTATCAAACTTGTTTGTTATCTCCACATGGACAGAGTCTATGGACCTCAGAAAACTTTTTGTTCATCTCCAAGGTAGTGTTGATCTGATTTTGAAGCACTTGTTGAATGAGAGTCTTGATCTCACCATCTGGAGTACTGGAGGAAGCTTGATCAGGTGCTTGAGTATTGAATCATGGAGGGTAGTAGAGCGCTCTAGGCTGGAAGTTGTTGCTCCTTTGTTGAAAGCCTTGATTATTGTTGTTGTAAGGCATAAAAGGTCATTGACCAGCTTGTTGTTGTTGTAGAGGTGGGTAGACCTGATCTTAAGGTTTGGGAACATTGTTTCTATTGTAGGATAGATTTGATTTAGGTATGTAGTTCCCATATCCTTTGTAACCTCCTTGATTACCAAGATAGTTCATCTCCTCAACTTGGCAGCCTTCTTGATCTTCAATCTGAACCAAGTCACCAACAAAACTAACTTCCTTCCTTTCCCTTAGCAACAGATCAATCTTCTCATGTAGAGCCTTGATCTCCTTCTTGTTGGACTCCAGTTCATCCTTTGCACTCCTAGGGGCTCTATCAAACTCCTCATTATAATTCCCATCTGACTGCGCTAAGTTCAAATCCCTCATCAACATCTTTAGAAAAGATGTTACCATTAGATGCAGTATCCAGAAGCATTCTGATCTTTGGGAGGGCGCCTCTGTATAAAATAGAGAGAAGCGAAGCTTGAGAAAACCCATGGTGTGGGCACTGAAGTGTGTAGCCTTTAAACCTTTTCCATGCTTCACCAAAGCTCTCATTATTCCTTTTAGCAAGTCCAGAGATTTTATTCCTAATCCTAGCAGTCCTTGAAGTAGAGAAGAACTTGGCCAGAAATGCTCTCTTGCACTCATCCTAACTTGTGATGCTTCCCTGAGGCAAGATCATTTCCCATTGGTGAGCTTTGTCTCCTAGAGAGAATGGAAAGAGTCTCAATTTGAAGCCATCTTCGCTGACTCCATTAATCTTGGTGAGTGAGAAAAGCCTATCAAAGTTGTCCAAGTGATCTAAAGTGTCTTCTAAAGGTAATCCATGGAACTTGCTTCTTTGGACCATTGAGATAAGGCCAGATTTTATCTCAAAGTTATTGTTCTGTACAGCTGGAGGCAGGATTCCTGCTCTGTTGTTGTAGGCACTGGGCGCATCACCTGCTCCAATTGGTCTGATTGGTCTTGGAGCTTGAGCTGCACCTCTAGGACCTTGCTCTCCTTGCAGTCTCTGAACTCCTTGTAGGCCATGTTGGCCTTGAGCACCAGCTTATCCTTGAGGTCCTTGGAACCTCATATCATCCACACCTTGATCTTGGATGTTCATCCCCAATCTCTCAAAGTTCTGCTGTCTTCCCCTTAGTCTTCTTGCCCTTTGACCTCTGTCCAGCATATTAATGTTGTCTATTAAGTCCACTAAGTTGCTAGAGCCTCTTGATCTAAAGTTCATACACCTGAAAACAGCAATGAGAGTTGAAACTTCCAAAAATTCTAATGATCTTAAAGATTCCACAAATTCTAATGATCTAAACAATAACCCCAATGGCAATGGCGCCAAATTGATACAAGAGTTTTGAGTCTCTTTTTCAATCACCCAAGCTTGTACTAATCAGTTGTAGTAAAGGATAGGGTTTTTTTATCAATCCAAAGGAGTTATGAGTAGATGCCAATAGAATTATGAGCAGAAAACCTTAAGTCAAGTGAATTCAGAGAAGATTTGCTGTTTAACACAACTAAACTATCAACCTAAGTGAATCAAAAACCAAGCACAACTAATTAAAGCAATACCAAGCAATGATCCCATGCAAAACAGAGCAATAAAAACAGAGTACTTAAAGCAATTTCGAAATTCAATAAGAGAAAACAAGTTCCTAGATGTGGTTATTGACTTTGGGGAATTCAAAGTCAAGACTTATGCTGTTCCAAACATCATTGACAATGCAAACAGACAATCAATGCTAATTCCTAGGCATAGAGTTCACAATCAAGCAAGTTAACTCCAATCTCTTGGCAAATAACCATTTGCTAATCACCCTAACAAGAACTAACTTTCATTAGTGCAATGATCCAATGCAAAACAGAGCAATGAAAACAGAGTACTTAAAGCAATTTCGAAATTCAATAAGAGAAAACAAGTTCCTAGATGTGGTTATTGACTTTGGGGAATTCAAAGTCAAAACTTATTGATACACAAGGTTTTGAGCTCTTGAATGTTTCAATCACCCTTACACTTGTACTAGTCAGTTGTAGTGTAGTATGGGTTTTATGTCAATCCAATGGGAGGAGTTGAAAACAGAAGAGTTAAGAGTAAAATCTCTAAGTCAAGCAAGCAGAGAATTGGTTTTGTTGCCTAAGCAACAGTTCTAGCAACCTAAGTGAAACAAGCAACAAAAGAAGTGAAAACAAAGGCAATCTAAGCAGTTCTAAGCAAGAAAAACAGAGTAAAACAGAGCAAAACAGATCAAAGCCGAGATTCAAATAAGAGAAAGACAAGTCTCTAGAAGTGGTTATTGACTTTTGGGAATTTCAGGCATTAACTAAGGCTGTTTCAAACTACATTGATCAAGCAAGCAAGCAAGCAATGGTGATTCCTAGACATAGAGTTCACACTTAAGCTAGTTAGATCCAATCTCTTGGCAAATAACCCTTTGCTAAACATTCTAACAAGAACTAACTCTCATTAGTGCTAAAACATCAAGCAAGCATGATTAAACAACTCTATTCAAGTCAAAATTCTCCTCAAACAGTCAATCTCTTGAGCAAAGGCCAGCAAATCCTCTATTAAACATGATCAGCATTTCATCAAACACTTGGTGGGCATAAGAGAAAGCTAACAACTTAGACAAGTTTGATCAAGACTAATCTAGCATGAATAACAGATTAATAGAGAGGAACCCATAGAATGAAGAACATAACAAGCCTTAATCAAGCCTTAAATTCCCCTAATCTACCACATCTAGAAACCCTAAGATAACTACTCACTCATAATCATGTTTAACACCAGATCACAAAGGAAAAGGATGCTAATCATCATTAAAGGAAAGATTAAAGAAAGATTAAAGCAAATACTTGATTATATTAAACAAAGCAAATAAATTGTCTTACAAACTTAAAAGAAAAGCTCAAGAACAGTATTTTGACATGACTTGTCGAAAATCTGGAAAAAGAGGCTATTTATAGCCTAGAAAGAAAAACCCTAGAGTAATGGCAAAGTTGTAATTAAAAACAGGTTCGGGCTGGGTCAGTATCGGTCAGTCGTGTTGATCTCCAGTGACCAAAATGGGTCCTTATCGGTCTTCAGTGATCGATACAAATGACCGAAATTAATCCGATGTATTTGTGTCAATCACACTTGACCGATACTGGTGACCGAAATGCTCAGTATCGGTCACTCTTGACCGAAACTCTCCGTGCTCTGACCGTAAACTTCTGCAGAGATCTTCTGCTGCGATCCTTCTCGCTCCCTTTTGCCCAGCTAGCATCTTGCATCATTCCCAAAACTCCTCCAAGCTCCTTTCAGCTCCAAAAGCACCCAAAAACATCCAAAATGCAAAGAAAATGCAAACCATACTCTAAATGCAACCTAAGTTTAAAAGGAGAAGAAAATAGGACAAAAGCAAAGGGAAAACATGCAAAAGAGGATCAAAATATGTACTAAATGCAGCCCTAAATGGTGTAAATACAAGGGATATCACTTATGGTGTTCCAAACATCATTGACAATGCAAACAAGCAATCAATGCTAATTCTTAGGCATAGAGTTCACAATCAAGCAAGTTAACTCCAATCTCTTGGCAAGTAACCATTTGCTAATCACCTCAACAAGAACTAACTTTCATTAGTGCCAGAACAATCAACAAGCATGCAAAACCAACTCTATTCAAGCCAAAATACTTCTCAGACAGTCAATCTCTTGAACTAAAACCACTAAATCCTCTATCAAACAAGATCAGCATTTCATCAAACACTTGGTGGGTAAAAGATGAAGCCTAAATCTAGATTCATGTGATCAAGATAAATCTAGCTTAAACACTGATTAATAGAGAGGAATCAAGCAAATTAGCACTAACAAATCCTAATCAAGCCTTTAAATTCCCCTAATCTACCACATATAAGAACCCCAAAAAGTCTACTCACTCATCATCAATGCAAACACCAAATCACAAGAGTAAATGATGTTAAACATGATTAAAAGGGAGATTAGAGAAGAATTAATGATGCAAATACAAAACTTTAATTAAAAAGATGAAATTTGTTCTTATAAAGTTAGAAAAGCAATAAAACTTTAGCAAGAACTAAGAACATACTAAAAACCTTTGGTTCATGGCTATTTATACTAAAAGCCAAAAGCCCTAAAAGAGTGGCCAACATGTAAATAAAAGGAGTTCGGATTAGGCTCACATCGATTACAGGTGATCGATGTGCTTGATCGATGCTGGTCTTTGGTGCTTAATATTGATCAGCTGGTGATCGATGCTCTTGATCGATGTGAATTTTCAAAGCTCTCGCGTGAAGTACATCGATCAGTCTTGGTCAATGCTGGTGATCGATGCAAGTTTCCTCTCTCTTCACATTGATCACTTGTGACCGATGTGAGTGATCGATGTGAATCTTCATCTTCTCGGCTTTTTTACATCGATCACTCCTGATCGATGTGATCTGTGCCTTGATCTATGTTGCACCAAAAACCATCTTCCTTGGCTCCTTTTGCTCCTCCTTAGCTTAGGCAACTCCCTGAATCATCCCAACGCTTTCTCCTTGCTCCAGATAGCTCTTTAGGTACCTAAAAACATCCTTAATGCATAGGGAATGCAAACTACAACCTAAATGCAAGCTAAGTCTAAAAGGAAAGGAAAATGGGACTAAAGAGAAGGAAAACATGCAAAAAGGAAACCAAAACATAAACTAAATGCAAGCATAAATGATGTAAATGCATGAGATATCAGATGCCAAAGCTGTATATGGATTTTCAGATCGCACCCAGGTACGAGAGGCAGGCATCTCGACTGTTTGTGAGTGGTTACTCATCGTTCCCGGTGGGGTGACGAGGTTGATCACGACTGGTTCCACGAGACTGGGAATGGTTGAGTTTGTACCGGTGGTGTCGACGAGGGTCGTAACACTGGGTTCGTTTTGGCCAGCTGTCTAGCTGGCATTGCCGGTCGAAGTGACTTGATTTGGAGAGATCAGAATCGGTGAGACGTTTTCCGAGGTTTGTTGAGTTGAATCCATTCCGGTTTCAACTGGCTTAGGATCTGCTCTTGAGTAAGAAAAATCTATAGGTCTTTCCCACAGACGGTGCTATAATGTGGATACAAAAATCCACTCTCAGAAATTTATGTGTTTTGTAAGGAAAGAAGTTTAGGAGAATCAAGGCCTAGATTCTCTCGAACAGATTGACAGTATAAGCTAGCACTAACTGAAATATGAACTTGATATTAATCGGCTGAATGAAACAGTTACAAGGATTTCTCTGAAAGTGATGAAATGAAAAGAGCTCGAAGAGAAGTTACAGATTTCCGTGTATCAAAAAGTGTAGAAGAAGATCAAGTCGAAGGTCCCTTTAACTAAGCCATTTGCTTTCTTTATATAGCCCACCTCGCCGAGCTCTAACTTCCAGCACGTATTTTGGGCTCATTTGAACTGGTGGGAATATGCTCTGACTTGGCTCGGATCCTTCCTTGTTTCTCAAGATTTCGTCGAGCTGGAGCTCGAACTCGTTGAACTGACCGTTTGATTGTTCAGGTTTGGGTCGTTGCGAGGGCTTGGGCCTGGGCGGTACAAAGAAAGCCCAGCCAATTTGTGCTTAGTTTGGATCTGATTGTAGGGCTTGAGTGGGCCGTATTTATGGTGCGAAATCCAGCTCCAACATCTCGGTTGTTGTTCCGAGCCACATACCCTTGATTGTTGTTGTAAGGGACAAAGGGCTCTGGTTGGCCAGATTGTTGTTTTCCTTGTTGAGGAGGATACATTTGATCATGTGGATTGACAACATTATTACTGATATAGAACAAATTGGGATTGTTCCTATAGTTTTAATTGTTGTAACCACCTTGGTTTCCAACATAGTTCATTTCTTCAGCTTGAAAATCCTCCTGCTCTTGAACCTGAACCAAATCACCAACAAAGTTGACCTCTTTCCTTTCCTTCAACAGTTGTCAAGCTTCTCATGAAAAGAATTGATCTCTTTCTTGTTGTACTCAAGCTCATCCTTAGCACTTCTAGGAGTTTTATCATACTACTCATTGTAATTACCATCTTATTGTGCAAGGTTTTCAACTAACTTTATGCCTTCATCAACATCCTTTGAAAGGAAGTTTCCATTAGATGCAGTATCAAGCAACATCATGATCTTGGGTAAGGCGCCCCTGTAGAGAGTAGAGAGCAGAGCTGCTGTTGAAAATCCATGGTGAGGGCATTATAGAGTGTACCCTTTGAATCTTTCTCATGCTTCACCAAAACTTTCATTGGTCCTTTGAGAAAAACCAGATATCTCATTCCTCAATTTTGCAGTCCTAGAAGTTGAGAAGAACTTAGCAAGAAAGGCAGTTTTGCATTGCTCCCAATTAGTGATACTTCCTTGTTGGAGATTCTTCTCCCAAATATGTGTCTTATCTCCTAAACTGAATGGAATCAACCTGAGCTTCAAGTTGTCCTCACTGACCCCATTGATCTTTGTCATATTGCACAGACTATCAAAGTTGTCTAGATGGTCTAGAGGATCTTCTAGTGGATGGCCATGAAACTTGTTGTTCTGAACCATTGAGATGAGCCCTGGTTTTATCTCAAAGTTGTTGTTTGGGACAGGAGGAATGATACCATTTCTGTTGTTGTATGCATTGGGAGCATCACATGCACCTATTTGTCTCATAAGGCGTGGGGCATGAGCTGGTCCTCTCTGTCCTTGCTCTCCTTGTACTCCTTGATGTCCCTGTTGTCCTTGTTGGCCCTGAACTCCTGCAGCTCCTTGGTACCTCACATCATCAACACCAATCTGATCCATGTTGAGCTAGTGGAACCTCTGCAGACTTTCCCTCTCCCTTCTTGCTCTTTGAACTTTGTCCAACAATTTGATATTGCCTATGAAGTCAACCAAGTTTTTGGAGCTACTTGTTCTTAGATTCATGCACCTGAAGAGATCAATGAGAGTTAAAGATAATTAGTAATCATATACCAAGAAAAAGCTTGATCTTAGAGTTTCTACAAATCTTAATGATCCAAACGACTCATAGCAACAGCGCCAAATTGAAGTAGGCTTTTAGGCTATCACGATCACCCAAGCTTACTCTAGTCATTGTAGTAAGTGTTTTTGTCAATCCACATGTCTAAAATGAATACATTAGGAATGCAATAGACTCTCTAATTCAAGCCAAAACAGAGAAAGATGGTTTCAAACTATCAAACTAATAAACCAATGACTAAACAAGACTATTGAAAGCAATGATTAGACAATGATCAAGTAAACAAGGCAATTAACTAAGCAAAATTGAAACTTAGATAATAAAAGCAAGGATCCTAGATGTGGTTATTGGTTTTAGGAGATTCAAACACAATACTAAGTTGTTTTCAAGCTCACGAACAATGCAATAAAGTAATTAATGCTAATTCCTAGGCATAAGATTTAACAATCAAGCAAGTTGAACACACTCTCTTAGTGATTAACACTTTGCTAAAACATCCTAACAAGAACAAACTTTCATTAGTGTTAAGATCAATATCAAGCAAGCTAAACCAATCCTATTGAAGCCAAAATACTTCTTAGACAGTCAATCTCTTAAGCTAAGACAAGTAAATCCTCTGAAAGACAAGATCATCATTACATCAAACACTTGGTGGGCATAAGAGAAAGCCTAAATCCAGATTCAAGTGACCAAAATAAAACTAGACTAAAAACAGTCTAATAGAGAGGAATAAATAATATTAAACACTAACAAATATTAATCAAGCATTTAAATCCCTCTAATCTACCACATCTAAGCTCCTAAAAGAAACTACTCACTAATCATCATCAAAACTACCAAATCAATGAAGAAAGATGGGTTAAACATGATTCGCAAGAGAGATTAAGAAAGATTAAGATTCGAAGTACAAAAACTTAGATTAAAATATGCATCCTTTTCTTACAAATCAAAAGCAATTAAGAGAAAATTAGGTTTAGAAGCAAGAACATGACTTTCTAATATTTTTAGGTCTCAAGCTATTTATACTAAAAGACATAATACCCCAGTACAATGGCAAGCTTTTAATTAAATGAAGTTCTGGGAGAGCCAGACGTCGGGTTGGTGTGGTCGACCTTGAGCTCGACATAGAGTCCATGTTGCTTGATGTTGGACTAGCTTGGGTCGACATCATGGTCGACATGCTTCTCGGGTGTTCCTGCTCGAAGATGTCGGGCGACATGCTGGTCAACATCGGTGTCCTGTCTCTAAATGTCGGGCTTGCCAGTCTCTGGATGTCGAGCTTGGCAAGCCCGACATTGAGGTCGGCATGCAATTCTCCTTCTCCTACTGGAAGATGTCGACCTGGAAGCCCGACATAGAGCTCGACATCAACTCTGAAATGCACTCCCTTGGCTCTTCTTGATTCTTCTTGGCTGGGACATCTTTCCAGATCACTTCCATGCTTCCACCATGTCTCCAATAGCTCCCTTGGTACCTGAAAATGTTCGATATGCAAGGAAAATGCAAACTACAATGATAAACACTTTCTTAACAAGGGTGAAAATGCAATGAGGTTATCAAACTCAAATGCAAGACATGTTGTAGTACAGCAAGCAAGAGAGAGTCAATCCATGCCTAGGATGATAGAGAATGCAAAGAGAATACAATGACTAATGCAAATCCAAGCGAAATGAGATGATTTATGAGAAAATCTCTAAAAACTAGATGCAGCAACTTAAATAGAATGCAACCTATTTTAAAAATACTAGAAATGAAGAAACTACCACGAGGAACAAACAGATTAATTAAAGGACCAAGCTTCGAATTACTAAAATTCGACTAGTGGATCGACTATGAGATCGACCACTAGATCGAGCAATAACAATCGATCTCGTCTAAAGATGCAAGAACAGTGAAACTAACGACCAGGATGCTATCAAAGATCAAGCGCATGACGAGATAAGATGTAAAGATGCTAAAAGAAAGGCCCTAGGGTTGAGATTCATGGTCAGGGGTTTCAAAGGGCCAACCTTGGGTTGAAAACTTTAAATCGACTCACTTTGTGAGGATCTCTAAGCCTTGAAAACTAAGCAAGATCTATCTGTGGCTTTTGGTATAGATCACTCCTTCATCCTATCCTCCTAACCCATGGCTTTTGGTGGAAAGAGAGGTCGAAGGGCATGGAAAGCAGATTTCAAATGAATGGCTTAACTAATCCCCTAAACTTCCATGGCTTTTGGGAAGGGGTAACTAGTCTCTAAGGTGTGATCTTCCGAGGCTCCTGAATCCTGTCAAGGTAAGGAACCTCTTGGATCATGAAGCTCTTGGCGTGAGAGTCTTCAAGCATTGAGATCTCAACACCTTAGAAGAGATAGCCGTTGAAAACGCTTAGAAAAACCCCAAGATTGAAACCCTTTAGACCCCTTAATCCTCTCAACCCCGAACCAAAATAAACTACTCACTACACATAAAGTAAATCAAGCAAAGCATGTAAAAGGAAACGATGAACATGAAAAGAAAACTAGATTAAGACGGAAATGATTCAATTACAAAGCTTAAGAAAAACTCAAGTTCCACAATGGTGTTCTTCACGAAAAACAGAGAGAAAACATACAAAAAAGATAAGGATTGAAAGTTGTGTGGGAAAAAGACGTCGCCGCCTTCCCAAAATGGCCAAAATAAGCTGATGGTCCCCTCCTCACTAGCGGCCAAAAGTGGTTAAAAGGACAGAGATCAACTCCAGGATCGAGCGGTTCTCTCGATCATATCCGGACATCGTGTCTTCGGCTCGATCTGGGTCTCGTTCATCATCGTGAATCGAGTGTTGCATCCGATCTCGGTATCGATCTTCGGGTGGATCGAGTGGTGTACTCGATCTGGCACTCGCTCTGCATGGCGTCATTTACGTTCGTACCGTTTGATCGACTGCTTCACTCGATCCTTGTCTCGATCATTCTCCTTGGATCGCCTGGTTGGCTCGATCTTCTGGTCGATCACCTCCTAGATCGACCGACCTTGCTCGATCTGCTCCTCGATCTCTGATCCTTAGCATATATCCGAGCTCCCACGAACTGCTACATCAGCCTCAACATGTCCACGAACCTCCACAACTCCAAAGCAGCCAGAAACAACCTGAATGTGATGCAAAATGCAAGGAACATGCGTATGCTGGTGCAAGAATGCTCTAGGACTCTAAGTGATGCAATCTACCGTAAAATGTGATACAAATGCATGAAAAGCTAACTAATGAGTATGCAAAATGTATGCAATATGCAGTAACATCAACTCCTCCAAACTTACTTCTTGCTTGCCCTCAAGCAACAGAAAATAAGTAGGAAGAGAGGTTTTCCAAAAAACGAATGGGGGTTTAAACTTCTTGCAAAGGTGTGTTTCAAATGAATCAATCTCAATGTCCTAGTTAACAGTTCTAAAATGCTATGCATACACTCATACTCCAAAGAAATTAGCCATACTCATCACACAAAGAAATTCAAATCATGACTCTCCTATTCCTAACAATCAAAGAAACTCATCCTTTAACATTCATTAACATTAGAACCATGAATCAAACTTATGCACTTTAAAGCAAAACACATTTGGCTAAGGGTGGAGGTTATGAGCATTGAATGATCTCATTTGAAAAGGGTTTATAATTAGAACAAGGGTTTCTCTCAAAAATGGTTGAACTTGTGCATAATCCTAAAGGTAAAGACAATTTATGCATACATGATTAGATTCTCATCTACCCATGTAAACTAACAAACGATCCTAAACCCCTCTCATTTATCAACTTCTATCCTCACTCACCACTTAGAGTCTACCCTTTTTCTGCTCAAAACATAGCAATCCCCAATTCGAAACAAAAATATTTTTAAACTTTTTAGGCTAGTGAAAAGGTTTTGAAAATAACTTTGCTCTTTAGATATTTCTTATTGGTAGCTCTCTTATTATTATTTTTCTTTTTATTTTTATTTGGCACTTAGGCTCTTTTATTTCTTTTTCTTTTCTTTTTCTCTTTTTTTTTATTATTATAGGAGAGCTACCTCCTGGAATTTATTAGAGCATACTTAGTTTTTAAACATAATCTTTCACTTAAAACCCATTTCTTTCTTTAAAACACCAAGTTCTTTGAAACCGAGAACAAATAGAAAAGAAAACAACCCCAATGATCCCCCAAACTTATCCTAAGCTTATACCTAGCTTCAAAATGCAAAGCTAGCAATCATATGAGAACCAAATCATGTCGCCTAAACCTAACACTTTATGCCAAGTTCAAACCGAAAGGAAGGCCTCACAAAGATGTCACACAAGAACATTTGGCTTCAAAGAAGGGTAAGGTTCAAGGAGGGAGTTCTACTTAGGCTCACAAAGAGTGGTAAAAAGGAAGAAGAGAGCCTAAATATTTTAAAACCATGTGTTCATTTTCAAATGCATAAGGATGATAATTAGAATTTCAAATTAAGGTTCTCACTTATTAGGACAAGTTTCAAATCATGAGAGTTCAATTCAAGCCACGAAAATCCTAACAAGTGATCCAAGCATGGTAAGAACTTACTTTCAAAGCATAGGCAAAGCATTAGAGAACTACTAACTAGGACATTGAAACAATTCATAAGTAAAAACACCTTTTTAAGAAACTCTAACCCCTTATGCATAATGCAAACAACCTAGATGCTATGAGAAACTCTAGACTCAATCCTAACATGATGATTGCAACTACATGAATCTTTGAAAAAATTTTAAAAATTTTACCAATTTTTCATGAACTAAAGACTCAAGGATGCTAAAGGAAAATAAGATCACAGAACACAAGTCAAATCACACATGTACTCCCCCAAACTTGCTTGACACCGTCCCGGTGGCAAACTCATTCGAAGGAGTAGCAAAGCACAAAGCAAAAAGAAGCAAATATGAGCGGTTATATACAATGAAAGAAGGTTGTTACCTCTGGTCTAGTCTCGGCTGGAACTTGAGGATGTTCCAGAGGAGCTAGAGACTATGGTCGTGCCTTTGTCGGCTGGTTCTTGGAAAGAGTGGCGCGCCGGCTGAATGGTGCTTCCTTGGCTCTCGCGGATGACAACTCCACCGGTTGAGAGCCTTCTCTTCTCGGGTTGTTGCACCTCTTGACTTGCAGCTTTCTTAGGCGAGCTTCCCTGAAGTGCCTTAACTTTCTTTCCAAGCTTCTTGAGTATCTTGCCTTGCCACTTGTTGATCTTCCTTTGCATCTCCAAAACAGATGCTAGGAACTTCTCGGTTTTTTTCCTCGGCTCAAAGTCTAACTTGGGAAGTGTGTAGGCCTCGGGCATCTCATCTTCCGTGGCTGGAGACTCATACCTTTGACGAGGGCAATCACTGAAGCAGGTGGTCCTCCTAGAGGGGCAAAGCATTCTTCCTCCGTGGGCAAGAAATCGATGTTCCCAACACCAAGCAGCTCGGTTTCATATTTGTTGGGCAGGATGCACACTCTCTTCTTGTCTTCGTCGTCTATGAAGAGGTAGGCGTAGAATCCTTCTGCTGGCGTGCGTCCCAAGCTGTCAGTATTCCTCATGTTTGTCTCGTCCATGAAAGCTCTGGCTGGTACATGGGCAAAGTCGTGAATGGGCACACCAGCTTGCATGAACAGAGGAGTAAGGAAACAGCCAATGTAAGAGGAAGTTGCCTTGCACCGCAAGGCATAAGCCTTGTATTTCACCAAGGAGGCAGCAAGCTGATGTCTTTGCATATTGCATACATTTTGCATACTCATTAGTTAGTTTTTCATGCATTTGTATCATGTTTTAGGTTAGATTGCATCACTTAGGGTCCTAGAGAATTCTTGCATCAGCATATGCATTTTCCTTGCATTTTGCATCACATTCAGGTTGTTTCTGGCAGCTTTGGAGTCATAGAGGTTCATGGGCGTGTGGAGGCTGATGTAGCAGTTCGTGGGAGCTCGGAAATATGCTAAGGACCAGTGATCGAGGAGCAGATCGAGCATGGCCGGTCGATCCAGGAGTTGATCGACCAGAAGATCGAGCCAACTAGGCGATCCAAGGAGAATGATCGAGACGGAGTTCGAGTGAAGCAATCGATCAATCGGTACAGACGTAAATGACGCCATGCAGAGCGAGAGCCAGATCGAGTACACCACCCGATCCACCCGAAGATCGATACCGAGATCGGATGCAACACTCGATTCGCCGAAGAAGATCGAGACCCGGATCGAGCCGAAGACACGATGCCCGGATGTGATCGAGAGAACCACTCGATCCAGTGGTCGATTTCTGTCCTTTCAACCATTTTTGGCTGTTAGCGAAGGGGGGGACCATTGGATTGTTTGGGCATTTTAGGCAAGGCGGCGAGATGCTTTTTTGATAACTTTTAGATTTCTTATCTTTTCTTCAAAGTTTTCTCTCTCGTTTAGCGAAGAACACCATTGTTGAACCAGTTTTTTTTTGAAGTTTTTGTATTCGAATCTTTATCTTTTAATCCAGTTTTCCTTTCATGTTTATCGTCTCGTTTCTTCTGCTTTGCTTGATTTACTCTATGTGTAGCGAGTAGTTTACTTTGGGTTCGGGGTTGAGAGGATTAAGGGGTAGAAAAGGTTCGATCTTGCTTTGTTTTCTAAACGTTTTTAAGGCTATCTCTTCTAAGGTGTCGAAAGCTTAATGCTTGAAGACTCTCACGCTAAGAGCTTCATGATCCGAGAGGTTCCTTACCTTGACAGGATCCAGGAGCCTTGGAAGATCACACCTTAGAGACTAGTTACCCCTTCCCAAAAGCTGTGGAAGTTTGGGGGACTAGTTAAGCCATTACTTGAAATCTGTTTTCCTTGCCTTTCGACCTCTCTTTCCACCAAAAGCCATGGGTTTGGAGGAGAAGATGAAAGAGTGATCTATACCGAAAGCCACGGATAGATCTTGTTTTGTTTTCAAGGCTTAGAGATCCTTACCAAGTGAGTCGATCCAAAGTTTCAAACCAAAGATCGATCCTTTGAAACCCTTTACATGAAGCTCAACCCTAGGCCCCTTTCTTTTAGAATCTTTAAGTCTCATTTCATCTTTCGCTTGTTACCTGATAGCATCCTGGTCATTAGATTCGTCGTTCTTATGGTTTTAGACGAGATCGATCGTTACTGCTCGATCTAGTGGTCGATCTTGTGGTCGATCCACTAGTCGATTTTTAACAATTCGAAGCTCTTCCCTTTAATCAATCTGTTTGTTTCTCGTGGTAGTTGCTTCCTTTCTAGTATTTTTAAAATAGGTTTCGTTCTGCTTAAGTTGCTGCATCTAGTTTTTAGTTAATTTCTCATAAATTATCTCATTTTGCTTAGATTTGCTTAGGATCTTGCATTCCCTGTGCATTCTCTGCCTCCTAGAAGTGGATTGACACTCTCCTGCTTGCCTTACTACAACATTGCATGCATTAGAGTTTTGATAACCTCTCTGCTGCATAAAACCAACCTGCTAGAAAAGATAGTCTATCAAATGGCGCCGTTGCCATTCGAGGAGTGTTTAGAGAACATAGAGATCTGGGTCCTAGCAAAGACTAAGTCTTTACCTTTTTCAAGTTACTAATACATCTACTCTCAAACCTGTGTTTCCAGGTACATGAATCTTCGTTCAAGGGGAGACAACAACCTTCTACAACCCTTAGACAACATTCATCAACTTGGTCACTCACGGCAAAGGAGAGTCAGAGAGCAAACAAGAGCCTTTGAGGAGATTGTTCAGCACGGTTTGGTTGACTTTGAAGCTATGGCTGAACACGAGCATCCAGAAGGACCTCCTCCAGCAGGACGGGGCAATGGAAACCCCCAACACGCGGCTAGACCACCGAGGATCATAGGAGCCGGAGATGCTCCCAATACCCACCACAATAGGTTTGGGATCACTCCTCCTCCGGTGCAAAACAATAACTTCGAGATCAAGCCAGGTTTCATCTCCATGGTGCAAAACAACAAGTTCCACGGCTTAGCAATGGAAGACCCCTTGGAGCATCTAGACAACTTCGAGCAAGTATCTGGGATGATCAAGATAAATGGCATATCCGAAGATGCTTTCAAGCTGCATCTCTTCCCCTTTTCACTCGGAGACAAAGCTAGACATTGGGAGAAGACCCTCCCACAAGGCACCATCACATCATGGGCTTAGTGTAAGAAGGCATTTCTCTCAAAGTTCTTTTCAAGCACCAGGACAGCTCGGTTGAAAAGCGAAATCAGTGGTTTCACTCAAAGGAACAACGAGACATTCAACGAGGCAATGGAGCGTTTCAAAGATTACACGATCCAATATCCTCATCACGGGTTCAGCGAGGAGACACTACTCAGTACCATATACCGTGGAGCTTCACCAAAGATCAGGTTGTTGCTTGACACAGCTAGCAAAGGGAACTTCCTCGGTCAAGAGGTAGAAGAGGGTATGGAGCTGATAGAGAACCTGGCGTTGAGTGATGGAAACTATGTTGAAGATTACGACCGAGCACCGAAAGGATCCGAGTTAGAGTCTCACAAGAAGGAGCTCAAATCGTTGCATGAAAAGATTGACAAGTTGGTTTTAGCTAATCAGAAGCATGTGCACTTTGTTGGTGAAGCTGATGAAAACTAAGAGGAGTTAGAGCTAAGCCAAGAAGAAGCAAATTGGGTAGCTGGTCAGAACAACTACAAGTCTCAAGGCTACAACCAAGGCTACCAGAACAACAACCTCTCTTACCGAAGCACCAATGTAGCCAACCCTAAAGATCAAGTGTACCCTGCTCAACAAGCTAAACCTTTCATCCCTTACAACAAAGGTTTTCAACAGAGTAGTGGTTTCCAAGGTCAAGGGCAAAGCAACTTCCAAGGTCAACAACAACACAACAAGGGTTATACTCCTAACTACCCTCCGGGCTTTGCACCTCAGCAACAACAACCGATGCAACAACAAGTTGATCCGGTTCAAGCAATGTTCCAACAGCTAATACAAGGGCAAGCTTCAACCAACCAGAAGTTTGCTGAAATGAACACTCGGCTAGATTCATCTCTAATCGACTTCTCCACTCAGATCACCAACCTAAACAACAAGATCAAGCAGTTGGAGAAAGGCAAAGCAAGTACGAGTGGTCAGAACAGTCTTCCGGGAAAGTGTGAGCAAAATCCCAAGGAGTATGCCAATGCTATAACGTTGAGAAGTGGCAAAGAACTCGAACCTCCGGTCTCTACCAAGAACAACGAGGACGTTGTAATTCAAGAGGGGGAGGGTAAACCTTTGGCTGATGGTGATGAGATAAACTTTGACAACGTTTGGATCCAAGGGCCAAGGAGAGGAGATAAGGCGGTAGCTGAGAAGAATGCAGAGCTAACCACCAAGGAGAAGAATGACTACGTGCCTCCACCTTACGTGCCAAAATTACCATTTCCCGGTCGTTTCAAAAAGCAGCTTATAGAGAAGCACCGGATCTTGTTAGAGAAGCACCTAAAAGACGTGAAAATCAAGCTGCCTCTTGTAGACTGTCTCGCTATGATGCCCAAGTGCGCCAAGTTTTTCAAGGACACCCTTGTGAAGAAGAACAAAGAAAGCAAAGAAGTACTTGTACTAAGTGAAGAGTGTAGTGCAGTTATTCATAAGGAGATAGTGCCTAAGAAGCTGGGAGATCCTGGAAGCTTCACTATACCCTGTGCTTTGGGTCCTCTAGAGTTCAAAAGTTGCTTGTGTGATCTCGGAGCTAGCATAAACTTGATGCCTCACTCCGTGGCTAAGAAGCTTGGTTTTACTCGGTTTAAAGATTGTCGGATCTCATTGGTGCTGGCTCATAGAAGCGTGAGGTTACCAGTGGGGCTTCTTGAAGACTTACCGGTATGAATCAGTGGTGTAAACGTACCTACAGACTTTGTAGTGTTGGAGATGGACGAGGAACCTAAAGACCCACTTATCTTAGGGAGACCGTTCCTTGCAACCGCCGGGGCTATAATAGATGTGAAGAATGGGAAGATTGCCTTGCATTTGGGGAAGGAGATCAGGCTAGACTTTGACATCAACAAGGTTCTAAAGAAGCCAACCATTGAAGGACAAGCTTTCTATATTGAAACGATGGATGCATTGGCGGATGAGTTGCTGGAAGAGCTAGCTCTAGAAGACCATTTGAAGCTAGCACTCACTAAGGAGCCAGGGGAGTTCGGCTATGTGGATCAGAGAACCCAAGAGTACGTGAACCTGCTTGATTCGAGGAGGATTATCAAGAATGAAGAAGGTTGCTGCCTAGAGATCGACCCCGAGATCGACGCTATCACTCGATCCAGGGGACAGATCGACAAGTCAATCGAGAGCACAACTCGATCCGACGCAACAATCGATGGACAGATCGAGATGAATGCTCGATCAGCAAAAACAATCGAGTCGACGATCGAGAGAGACATCCCGATCATTTTGGAGTCCAATCAAGAGATCGACTCAGCGCCTCGATCCCTTACTCGATCCATATCAAATCGAGTAAGTGAATCGAGTGAAATGGCTCGATCTAGACGACATCGAGAGGAAAATCGACTGGAGGACTCGATCTCAGAAGGGATAGCGATGGAGGAAAGCAGTCTGAAGAGCCATGCCTCAAGTTCAAGGGAGAGTTCCAAGGAAGAAAGCAACAACAACAGCCACGAGGATGACTGGAGTGAGCTGTTAGCCCCAAAGGTGGACCTAAAGGAGCTCCCAAAAGGGCTAAGGTATGCTTTCTTAGGGCCTAATGACACCTATCCCGTGATAGTGAACGAAAACCTCAGTGATGATGAGTTGCACTCGCTCTTGGCTGAGCTGAGAAAGTATAGGAAGGCCATTGGGTACTCTTTAAGTGACATCAAGGGCCTTTCTCCAATGCTATGCACTCATAGGATTCACTTGGATATTGAGAACGCCACTTCTGTAGAACATCAAAGGCGTTTGAATCCTAACTTGAAAGAGGTTGTTAAGAAGGAAATCCTAAAGCTTTTAGAGGCTGACGTGATCTATCCCATAAGTGACAGCACGTGGGTTTCCCCTGTACACGTGGTGCCTAAGAAGGGAGGGATCACGGTCATAAGGAATGAAAAGGATGAACTTATCCCTACTAGGACCATTACTGGTCATAGAATGTGTATTGACTATAGAAAGCTTAACCTTGCGACTAGAAAAGACCATTTCCCCCTGCCTTTTATTGACCAAATGCTTGAGAGGCTTGCAAATCACCCTTACTACTGTTTTCTCGATGGGTATAGTGGTCTCTTTCAAATTCCTATCCACCCAAACAATCAAGAGAAGACAACTTTCATATGTCCCTACGGTACCTTTGCATATCGAAGGATGCCGTTTGGATTATGTAATGCACCGGCTACCTTTCAGCGGTGTATGATGTCTATCTTCTCTGATCTTATAGAGGAGATGGTAGAGGTATTCATGGATGATTTCTCTGTGTATAGTGCGTCCTTTCCTGCTTGTTTGTTGAATCTTTGAAGGGTACTTAAACGTTGTGAAGAGACAAACCTGGTGCTGAACTGGGAGAAATGCCACTTCATGGTCAAGGAAGGGATAGTGCTCGGTCACAAGATTTCAGAGAAGGGTATTGAGGTTGATCAAGCTAAGGTGGAGGTCATGATGGGTCTAGAGCCGCCGGTTAATGTTAAAGGGATCAGAAGCTTCTTGGGGCACGCAGGGTTCTACAAGCGTTTCATCAAGGATTTCTCCAAGATTGCACGCCCTCTTACACGGCTGTTGTGCAAGGAAGCTGAGTTTGTATTCGATGAGGAGTGTTTGAAGGCTTTCGTGACCATCAAGGAAGCCCTTACATCAGCCCCTATAGTCCAAGCACCAGACTGGTCTCTTCCCTTTGAGATCATGTGTGATGCTAGTGACTATGCCGTAGGAGCCATCCTTGGTCAGAAGAAAGACAAGAAGCTACATGTGATCTATTATGCTTCAAGGACCTTGGATGACACGCAATCACGATACACCATTACGGAGAAGGAGCTGCTTGCAGTAGTCTTCGCCTTTGAGAAGTTCAGATCATATCTCGTTGGTTCCAAGGCTATTGTATACACGGATCACGCTGCCCTACGATACATCTACTCGAAGAAAGACACTAAGCCTCGGCTCTTAAGATGGATTCTGTTACTCCAGGAGTTTGACATGGAGATTAAAGACAAGAAAGGGATAGAAAATGGAGTCGCTGACCACCTCTCAAGGCTAAGGATCAACGAGTCTCTCCCTTTAGATGACTCTCTTCCAGAAGAACAGCTTATGGCGATTACTACTGCTGTTTGTGGGAAGCTAGAAGGAAGTTTTGAGGAAGTGTTGAGTTTTAAGAAGGAGGATCGACCGTGGTATGCTGATGTGGTGAACTATCTAGCGTGTGGTGAGGAGCCAACACATCTCAACAGCTATCACAAGAAGCGGTTTATGAGGGAGGCTAGTGACTACTTTTGGGACGAGCCTTACCTATACAAAAGAGGAGTAGACAGCTTGTACCGGAGATGTGTTACAAAGGAAGAAGCCAGGGACATTCTCTATCATTGCCATGGCTCTTCCTACGGAGGACACTTCGCCTCATTCAAGACTGCCACGAAGGTGTTGCAAGCTGGTTTCTGGTGGCCCTCCATTTTTAAAGATGCACACGAGTTTGTGAAGAGCTGTGAGGCATGTCAGCGAGCAGGGAATAAAACCAAGAGGAACAAAATGCCTCAAGTTCCTATCTTCGAGGTTGACGTGTTCGATGCATGGGGGATTGACTTCATGGGGCCTTTTCCCTCTTCATACGGCAACAAATACATCTTAGTAGCTGTGGATTATGTCTCTAAATGGGTTGAGGCTCTTGCTGCTCCTACAAATGACTCTAAGGTTGTGATCAAGTTGTTCAAGAGTATCATCTTCCCAAGGTTTGGGGTACCCAAGGTTGTTATAAGTGATGGACGAAGCCACTTTATAAACAAGGTCTATGAGAGCCTCTTGAGAAAGTATGGGGTTAAGCACAAGGTGGCTACACCGTATCATCCTCAAACAAGCGGTCAAGTGGAGGTCTCCAATAGGCAAATCAAGGCTATCCCAGAGAAGACCGTCAGAGCAACAAGGAAGGATTGGTCAGTGAAGCTGGACGATGCTCTTTGGGCCTACCGTACCGCCTTCAAGACGCCGATTGTTACAACTCCTTTCACCTTACTCTATGGCAAGGGCTGTCACCTCCCGGTTAAGCTGGAACACCGTGCATTGTGGGCTGTAAAGAAGCTGAACTTTGATCTCAAGACGGCTCAAGAGAGGCGCCTTATTCAGCTACACGAACTGGACGAGTTGAGGCTGAATGCTTACGAGAGCTCCCGGATATACAAGGAGCGGACTAAGGAGGCTCGTGATAAGAAGTTGGTTGCCAAGGAGCTTAAGGATGGAGGACTGGTGCTGCTGTGCAACTCGAGGCTCAAGCTCTTCCCGGGCAAGCTGAAATCAAGGTGGAGTGGACCGTTCGTCATTCAAGAGGTCTTGCCGTATGGAGCTGTTACTCTGATGGGAAAAAGTGGCAGTGCATTCACCGTCAACGGACACAGAGTCAAGCCCTACTTGGCTGACAGCTTTGACAAGGAGAGTACCTCAGTGCTTCTCCAAGACCCACCATCCGCTTAGACCAAGTAAGGTCTAGCTAAAGACGTTAAAGAAAGCGCACTTGGGAGGCATTCCCATGTTTATCTTGTACATACTTATGCTTTCATTTCTCTTTCAGTTTTATGTTTTTATGTTGCAAGTGTGTAGGAACAGGTATAAGGAGTCTAAACCTTGACTTTGAGGTCTTAAAGAAGCAATAGGGGTTAGAATAAGGCTAGAGATCGAGTGCTAGATCGACTGATCCTGGCTTGATCTTTGCTAGATCGAGTCAGTGAATCGAGAGGAGCCAGTCGATCTAGACGAGATCGAGTGACAAGATCGACCTTGACGAAAAAGGATCGATTGATCCAAATCGGATCGACCGATCTAATTTTTCTCGGGAAAATCTGTGAAAAACTGATCGATCACTCGACTCGATCCACCACTCGATCTATGCTAAATCGACCCCTAAATCGAGGACATAGCTCGATCACAAAGACTTAGCCGAGGAGCCAACATCTTAATGATCGAGAGAGCCAATCGATCCAGGACTCGATTCACTATGAATCGAGTCTCAATTCGAGTAACCCTCTCGATCTAAGCCATTTTGGGCATGAGATCGAGTCCTAGATCGACAAAATGGACTCGATCTCATGCCGAGGTAACAATTTTCTTTCCCTCCTTTACTCCTTTCCCTCCAATTTTTAAATTCAAAACTTGGTCAAGGCAAGTATCTTTGACCATGAAAGATGTGCCTTGACCAAGACTTTGTCAGAACCACTTTGACCACCCATTGTTTTGGTTTTGCTAAGTCTTTAAATGTTTCAATCATCCTCTCACCCTCTCATTCCTGTTTTGCTCGAGATTTTTAAACAAAGAGAGTGAGAGTCTTACTTTTTAAGAGCTAGCAAAAGATATTCTAAACTCTTGCAAATGTATTTTCAAATTCAATGATTTTATTTTAAGAAAATCTCTTTTAAATCCGCAAGATCTTGTTTTAGAATATAGGATTGCTTTTGAATTTTTAAAACTAGCTAAGTAATTGGAATAATTCCAGATTTTTCAGAATCTAAAGATTTGATTTCCTTTTATTTAGCTATGATTTTTATTTTATTCCCCAAAATTCTAGGGTAGTTATTATAAATTCTTTCCTTCTCTTCTCTCATTCTCATCAAATCGCCTCTTACTTATCAATATCCGTAGAATCTTGTTTCAGGAACAATGGCACCAAAGAGAACCAGAGAAGAGCAAGCACAAGAAGGAGAAGGACAAGAAGTGGTTGCTCAAGAGAGGGTCAGGTGGAGCAAAGATGAAAAGAGGGATAAGAAGCGATTGGAGAGGCTCCGGTTTGAACCCACAAAGTTTGCTGATCGAGAGCTTTTGTCTAGGCTCGGGATTCTTGGGGACTTTGATCAACTCCTCAAGAACATTGGCTTGAGGTGTTTGTCACGGATGGATTGCCCAACCATTCCTGAAGTGACAATAGACTTCCTAGCCACCTTGGAGTTCCGGTATGAGAATCCTAATGCACCCGTCCCTTCTCAAGGCCGCCTCTACTTCAAAGTCGGACGTCAAGCCTATACAATATCCATCCCTAAGCTATGCCAAGCCTACGGTCTCAACGCTGATGCACACAAGGTCGAGTTCCCAGCCTTCAAGAAAGCCGACGAGTTTTGGGACCTGATCAGCAATGAAGACTACAAAGCCAACACCGCCAAGATCAGGCGAGTTAGGAGTCCGGTGCTGAGGTATACTCTGAAGCTGATTGCCAATACATTCAGTGGAAGGTCTGTTGCTCCTACTGTCACGAAGACAGAGCTGTGCTTCTTGTTCCAAGGTGTGAAGCACTTGGCGCTGATCCGGATGCAAATGAAGAGCCCATAGAAGATGAACTCGGCGATGAGGTGAACTACGGCTGTGTGCTCGCGGCTTCCCTGGTGAAGTACAAGGCTTATGCCTTACGGTGCAAGGCAACCTCCTCCTACATTGGCGGTTTCGTGCAAGCTGGCGTGCCCATCCATGACTTTGCTCACGTTCCAAACAGAGCTTTCATGGATGAAGCATACATGAGAAACACTGATAGCTTGGGACTCACGCCAGCAGAAGGGTTCTATGCCTACCCCTTTCATAGATGACGAAGACAAGAAGAGAGTGTGCATCCTTCCCAACAGAGACGAAACCGAGCTACTTGGTGTTGGGAACATCGAGTTCTTGCCCACGGAGGAAGAATGCTTTGCCCCTTTAGGAGGACCGCCTGCTTCAGCCATTGCCCCACGTCAAAGTTCAGAGTCTCCAGGCACGGAAGACGAGATACCCGAGGCTTACGCACTTCCCAAGCTGGACTTTGAACCAAAGACAAAAACCGAGAAGTTCCTAGCATCGGTGCTAGAGATGCTAAGGAAGATTAACAAGTGGCAAGGGAAGATGCTGAAGAAGCTTGGGAAGAAAGTTAAGGCACTTCAGGGAGGCCAGCCTAAGCCAGCTGCTAGCCAAGAGATACAACAACCCGAGAAGAGAAGGCTCTCAACCGGAGCGCGAGACCCAAGGAGACAACATTCAGCCGGCGCACCATTCTCTACAAGAACCAGCTGACAAAGGCAAAGCAACGATCTCTAGCTCCTCTGGAACATCCTCAAGTTCCAGCCGAGCCAAGACCAGAGGTAAACAACCTTCTTCCATTGTATATAACCGCTCATATTTGTTTCTTGCATTGTGTTTTGATGCTCCTCCGGATGAGTTTGCCACTGGGACGGTGTCAAGCAAGTTTGGGGGAGTACTTGTGTGATTTAATCTTGTGTTCTTTGATTTTATTTTCCTTTTTGCATCCTTGAGTCTTAGGTCATGAAAAATTGGTGAAATTTTCAAAAAAATTTCAAAGATTAATGTAGTTGCATTCATCTTTTTAAAAACATGTTATGATTGAGTCTAGAGTTTCTCATATCACCTAGGTTGTTAGCATTTTGCATAAGGGGTTAGAATTTCTTAAAAAGGTGTTTTTACTTTTGAATCATTTCAATGCCCGAGTTGGTAGTTCTCTTATGCTTTGTTTATGCTTTGAAAGTAAGTTCTAACCATGCTTAAGCCAGCTGCTAGCCAAGAGATACAACAACCCGAGAAGAGAAGGCTCTCAACCGGAGCGTGAGACCCAAGGAGACAACATTCAGCCGGCGCACCCAAGGAGATCACTAGTTAGGATTTTCGTGGCTTGAATTGAACTCTCATGATTTGAAAGTCATCCTACTAAGTGAAAACCTTAATTTGAAACTCTAATTATCATTCTTATGCATTTGAAAATGAACACATGGTTTTAAAATATTTAGGCTCTCTTTTTCCTTTTTACCACTCTTTGTGAGCCTAAGTAGAACTCCCTCCTTGAACCTTACCCTCCATTGAAGCCAAATGTTCTTGTGTAACATCTTTGTGAGGCCTTACTTTCGGTTTGAACTTGGCATAAAGTGTTAGATTTAGGCGACATGATTTGGTTTTCATATTGATTGCTAGCTTTGCATTTTAAAGCTAGGTGTTGGTTTAGGATAAGTTTGGGGGATCATTGGGGTTGCTTTCTTGCCTAATTGTTTCGGTTTCAAAGAGTTTGTGTTTTAAGGAAAGAAATGAGGTTTTAAGTGAAAGGTTTGCTTTTAAAACTAAGTATGCTCTAATTTCAGAAAGTAGCTCTCTCATAATAAGTAAAAATAAAAAAAAAAAAGAGAAAAGAAAAGAAAAAGAAATAAAAAGAGCCTAAAGTGCCAAATAAAAAAAAAATAATAATAATAATAAGAGAGCTACTAATAAGAAATTTCTAAGAGCAAAAATATTTTTTCAAAACCTTTTCACTAGCCTAAAAAGTTTAAAAATGTCTTTATTTTGAATTGGGGGTTGCTAAGTGTAAGAAAAAGGGTAGACTCTTAAGTGGTGAGTGAGGATTAAATTTTTTAAATGAGAGGGGTATAGGATCATTTGATAGTTTACATGGGTAGATGAGAATCTAAACATGTATGCATAAATTGTCTTTACCTTTAGCATTATGCATAAGTTCAAACCATTTTTGAGAGAAACCCTTGTTATGATTATAAACCTTTTTCAAATGAGATCATTTTATGCTCATAACCATAGCCCTTAGCCAAATGTGTTTTGCTTTAAAGTGCATAAGTTTGATTCATGGTTCGAATGTTAATGAATGTTAAATGATGAGTTTTTTTTATTGTTAGGAATAGGAGAGTCATGATTTGAATTTCTTTGTGTGATGAGTATGGCTAAGTTCTTTGGAGTATGAGTGTAAGCATAGCATTTTAGAACTGTTAACTAGGACATTGAGATGATCCATTCGAAAGGCATCTTTGCAAAAAGTTTAAAACCCCTTTGATTTTTCTAAAAACCTCTCTTCCTTACTTGCTTTTTGTTGCTTGAGGGCAAGCAAGAAGTAAGTTTGGGGGAGTTGATGTCATTGCATATTGCATACATTTTCCATACTCATTAGTTAGTTTTTCATGCATTTGTATCATGTTTTAGGTTAGATTGCATCACTTAGGGTCCTAGAGCACTCTTGCATCAGCATATGCATTTTCCTTGCATTTTGCATCACATTCAGGTTGTTTCTGGCTGCTTTGGAGTCATAGAGGTTCATGGGCGTGTGGAGGCTGATGTAGCAGTTCGTGGGAGCTCGGAAATATGCTAAGGACCAGTGATCGAGGAGCAGATCGAGCATGGCCGGTCAATCCAGGAGTTGATCGACCAGAAGATCGAGCCAACTAGGCGATCCAAGGAGAATGATCGAAACGGAGATTGAGTGAAGCAATCGATCAATCGGTACAGACGTAAATGACGCCATGCAGAGCGAGAGCCAGATCGAGTACACCACCCGATCCACCCGAAGATCGATACCGAGATCGAATGCAACACTCGATTTGCCGAAGAAGATCGAGACCCGGATCGAGCCGAAGACACGATGCCCGGATGTGATCGAGAGAACCACTCGATCCAGTGGTCGATTTCTGTCCTTTCAACCGTTTTTGGCTGTTAGCAAAGGGGGGACCATTGGATTGTTTGGGCATTTTAGGCAAGGCAGCGAGATGCTTTTTCGATAACTTTTAGATTTCTTATCTATTCTTCAAAGTTTTCTCTCTCGTTTAGCGAAGAACACCATTGTTGAACCAGTTTTCTTTTGAAGTTTTTGTATTCGAATCTTTATCTTTTAATCCAGTTTTCCTTTCATGTTTATCATCTCGTTTCTTCTGCTTTGCTTGATTTACTCTATGTGTAGCGAGTAGTTTACTTTGGGTTTGGGGTTGAGAGGATTAAGGGGTAGAAAAGGTTCGATCTTGGTTTGTTTTCTAAACGTTTTTAAGGCTATCTCTTCTAAGGTGTCGAAAGCTTAATGCTTGAAGACTCTCACGCCAAGAGCTTCATGATCCGAGAGGTTCCTTACCTTTACAGGATCCAGGAGCCTCGGAAGATCACACCTTAGAGACTAGTTACCCCTTCCCAAAAGCCATGGAAGTTTGGGGGACTAGTTAAGCCATTACTTGAAATCTGTTTTCCTTGCCTTTCGACCTCTCTTTCCACCAAAAGCCATGGGTTTGGAGGAGAGGATGAAAGAGTGATCTATACCGAAAGCCACGAATATATCTTGTTTTGTTTTCAAGGCTTAGAGATCCTCACCAAGTGAGTCGATCCAAAGTTTCAAACCCAAGATCGATCCTTTGAAACCCTTTACATGAATCTCAACCCTAGGCCCCTTTATTTTAGAATCTTTAAGTCTCATTTCATCTTTCGCTTGTTACCTGATAGCATCCTGGTCATTAGATTCGTCGTTCTTACGGTTTTAGACGAGATCGATCGTTACTGCTCGATCTAGTGGTCGATCTTGTGGTCGATCCACTAGTCGATTTTTAACAATTCGAAGCTCTTCCCTTTAATCAATCTGTTTGTTTCTCGTGGTAGTTGCTTCCTTTCTAGTCTTTTTAAAATAGATTTCGTTCTGCTTAAGTTGCTGCATCTAGTTTTTAGTTAATTTCTCATAAATTGTCTCATTTTGCTTAGACTTGCTTAGGATCTTGCATTCCCTGTGCATTCTCTGCCTCCTAGAAGTGGATTGACACTCTCCTGCTTGCCTTACTACAACATTGCATGCATTAGAGTTTTGATTACCTCTCTGCTGCATAAAACCAACCTGCTTAAAAGAAAGTTTATCACAAGCACACATTCGTAGTTCACCTAATCGCCGAGTTCATCCTCCATTGGTTCGTCATTTGCATCCGGATCACACACCAAGTGCTTCACACCTTGGAACAGGAAGCAAAGCTCTGTCTTTGTGACCGTAGGAGCAACAGATCTTCCACTAAACGTGTTGGCGATAAGCTTCAGAGTGTACCTCAGCACCGGACTTCTTACTCGCTTGATCTTGGCGGTGTTGGCTTTGTAGTCTTCATTGCTGATCAGGTCCCAAAAGTCGTCGGCTTTCTTGAAGGCGGGGAACTCGACCTTGTAGGCATCCGCGTTGAGACCATAAGCTTGGCATAGCTCAGGGATGGAGAGTGTATAAGCTTGACGGCCAACCTTGAAGTAGAGGCGACCTTGAGAAGGGACGGGTGTGCTCGGATTCTCGTAACGGAACTCCGACGTGGCAAGGAAGTCTATTGTCACTTCTTGAATGGTTGGGCAATCCATCCATGACAGACATCTTAGGCCAATGTTCTTGAGGAGTTGGTCAAAATCCCCAAGAATCCCTAGCTTGGACAACAGCTCTCGATCAGCAAACTTGGTAGGCTCAAACCGAAGCCTTTCCAGCCGTTTCTTGTCCCTCTTCTCATCCTTAGTCCATCTGACCCTCTCTTGAACTGCCACCTCTTGTCCTTCTCCTTCTTGTGCTGTCTCTTCTCTTGTTCTCTAGGGGGCCATTGTTCGTGAAACAAGTTTCTAAGGAAGTTTGATAAGCAAAACGGCGGTTTGATGAGAATGAGAGATGAGAAGGAGAGAACTTATAAAAACAACCCTAGAATTTCGGGGAATTAATAAAAATTATAGCTAAATAAAGGAGTATCATATCTTTAGATACTGAAAAATCCAGAATTATTCCTTTAACTTAGCTAGTTTTTAAAAATCAAAACCGACCCTATATTATAGAACAATATCTTGCGAATTTAAATGAAATTTTCCTAAAAATAAATCATTAAATTTTGAAAATACCTTTGCAAGAAATGTAAAAGATCTTTGCTAGCTTCTGAAAACCGAAACTCTCACTCTCTTTGTTTAAAAATTTCGAGAAAAACAGGAATGAGAGGGTGAGAGGTTTTTGAAATATTTAAAGACTAGCAGAGAGCAAAACAATGGGTAGTAAAAGTGGTTTTTCTGACAAAGTCTTGGTCAAGGCACATCTTTCATGGTCATAGATGCTTGCCTTGACCAAGTTTTGAATTTAAAAGTTGGAGGGAAAAGAGTAAAGGAGGGAAAGAAAATGTTACCTCGGCATGAGATCGAGTCCATTTGGTCGATCTAGGACTCGATCTCATGCCCATAATGGCTTAGATCGAGAGGGTTACTCGATTTGAGACTCGATTCATGGTGAATCGAGTCTTGGATCGATTGGCTCTCTCGATCATTGAGATGTTAGCTCCACGGCTAAGTCTTCATGATCGAGCTATGTCCTCGATTTAGGGGTCGATTTGGCACAGATCGAGTGATGGATCGAGTCGAGTGATCGATCTGTTTTCAACAGATTTTCCCGAGATAAATTAGATCTTTATCATCCCACATACTTGCTCGAAGTTGTCAAGGTGCTCCAAGGGATCTTCCATTGCTAAGCCGTGGAACTTGTTGTTTTGCACCATGGAGATGAAACCTGGCTTGATCTCAAAGTTGTTGTTTTGTACAGGAGGAAGAGTGATCCCAAACCTATTGTGATGAGTATTGGGAGCATCTCCGGCTCCTATGATCCTTGGGGGTCTAGCCGCGTGTTGGGGGTTTCCATTGCCCCTTCCTGCTGCCCCGTGAGCTGGAGGAGGTCCTTCTAGATGCTCATGTTCAGCCATAGCTTCAAAGTCAACCAAACCGTGCTGAACAATCTCCTCAAAGACCCTGGTTTGTTCTCTGACTCTCCTTTGCTGTGAGTGACCAAGCTGATGAATGTTGTCCAAGGGTTGTAGTAGATTGTTGTCTCCCCTTGAACGAAGATTCATGTACCTTAAAACACACGGTTGAGAGTAGAATGATTAGTAACTTGAAAAAGGTAAAGACTTAGTCTTTGCTAAGTCCCAAATCTCTATGTTCTCGAAACAGTCCTAGGATGGCAACGGCGCCATTTGATAAACACTTTCTTAGCAAGGGTGAAAATGCAAGACATGTTGTAGTACAGCAAGCAAGAGAGAGTCAATCCATGCCTAGGATGATAGGGAATGCAAAGAGAATACAAGGACTAATGCAAATCCAAGCGAAATGAGATGATTTATGAGAAAATCTCTAAAACTAGATGCAGCAACTTAAATAGAATGCAACCTATTTTAAAAATACTAGAAATGAAAAAACTACCACGAGGAACAAACAGATTAATTAAAGGACCAAGCTTTGAATTACTAAAATTCGACTAGTGGATCGACCATGAGATCGACCACTAGATCGAGCAATAACAATCGATCTCGTCTAAAGATGCAAGAACAGTGAAACTAACGACCAGAATGCTATCAAAGATCAAGCGAATGATGAGATAAGATGTAAAGATGCTAAAAGAAAGGGCCTAGGGTTGAGATTCATGGTCAGGGGTTTCAAAGGTTTGACCTTGGGTTGAAAACTTTAAATCGACTCACTTTGTGAGGATCTCTAAGCCTTGAAAACTAAGAAAGATCTATTTGTGGCTTTCGGTATAGATCACTCCTTCATCCTCTCCTCCAAACCCATGGCTTTTGGTGGAAAGAGAGGTCGAAGGGCATGGAAAGCAGATTTCAAATGAATGGCTTAACTAATCCCCCAAACTTCCATGGATTTTGGGAAGGGGTAACTAGTCTCTAAGGTATGATCTTCCGAGGCTCCTGAATCCTGTCAAGGTAAGGAACCTCTCGGATCATGAAGCTCTTGGCGTGAGAGTCTTCAAGCATTGAGATCTCAACACCTTAGAAGAGATAACCGTTGAAAACGCTTAGAAAAACTCCAAGATCGAAACCCTTTAGACCCCTTAATCCTCTCAACCCCAAACCCAAATAAACTACTCACTACACATAAAGTAAATCAAGCAAAGCATGTAAAAGGAAACGATGAACATGAAAAGAAAACTCAAGTTCGACAATGGTGTTCTTCACGAAAAACAGAGAGAAAACATACAAAAACGATAAGGATTGAAAGTTGTGTGGGAAAAAGACGTTGCCGTCTTCCCAAAATGGCCAAAACAAGCTGTTTGTCCCCCCCCTCGCTAGCGACCAAAAGTGGTTGAAAGGACAGAGATCGACTCCAGGATCGAGCGGTTCTCTCGATCATATCCGGACATCGTGTCTTCGGCTCAATCTGGGTCTCGATCATCATCGTGAATCGAGTGTTGTATCCGATCTCGGTATGGATCTTCAGGTGGATCGAGTGGTGTACTCGATCTGGCTCTCGCTCTGCATGGCGTCATTTACGTCTGTACTGTTTGATTGACTGCTTCACTCGATCTTTGTCTCGATCATTCTCCTTTGATCGCCTGGTTGGCTCGATCTTCTGGTCGATCACCTCCTAGATCGACCGGCCATGCTCGATCTGCTCCTTGATCTCTGATCCTTAGCATATATCCGAGCTCCCACGAACTGCTACATCAGCCTCAACATGTCCACGAACCTCCACGACTCCAAAGCAGCCAGAAACAACCTGAATGTGATGCAAAATGCAAGGAACATGCGTATGCTGGTGCAAGAATGCTCTAGGACTCTAAGTGATGCAATCTACCCTAAAATGTGATACAAATGCATGAAAAGCTAACTAATGAGTATGCAAAATGTATGCAATATGCAGTAACATCATACAACCTAAATGAAACCTATGTCTAAAACCAAAGGAAAATAGGACAAATGAGAAGGAAAGTATGCAAGAAGAGACCAAAATATGTACTAAATGCAATCCTAAATAAGGCAAATATGAGAGACATCACCGGTATTGCACATGATTTCAAAAGGCAGATCCCAATTCGGCGCCTTAACTATCAGGGCGCTCACGAGGACTTCCTTAATCGTGGTGAATGCGTGGAGGCTGTCCGTGTCGAACATGAATTCAGCCTCCTTGCATAAGAGCCTTGTCAACGGTCTAGCTATCTTGGAGAAATCACGGATGAATCTCCTATATAATCTGGCGTACCTGAGGAAGCTTCTTATCTCCTTGACTGTTCTTGGGGATTGGAGATTCATCATCACAACAACCTTGGCCTTGTCTACTTTGATCCCTCTTTCAGAAATCTTATGGCCGAGTACAATGCCTTCTCCTACCATGAAATGACATTTCTCCCAGTTCAACACTAAGTTTGTCTCCTGGCAACGCTTAAGCACCTGACAAAGGTTAGACAAACAAGAAGAAAAAGAGCAACCAAACACACTAAGATTGTCCATAATACCTCTACCATTTCCTCAATAAGGTCAGAAAATATTGACATCATACACCTCTGAAAGTTACCAGGTGCGTTACACAGCCCAAATGGCAACCTTCCACATGCGAAGGTACCATAAGGGCATGTGAATGTGGTTTTCTCCTGATTTTTAGGGTGGATTGAGATCTTAAATGTGCTTCCTAAGCTCACAAACCGTGGGGAACTCATCCTCCTCCACTATCCTCTGAGTGTCAAGTCTCATCACATAAGCTTCATTGTCATGGTTCAAGTCCCCATGCTTTCCTTTCTCTTTCGTTAATGCTACTTGTAGGAGATCCTCAAAGTGCTCCTCATTCAGCGCGTCTAATGCTTCAACCCAAAAGGCCTTCCCTCCTATAGTAGGTTTCTTCATGACATCGTTGATATCAAAATGAAAGATGGTGTCCTTCCCTAGGTTTAGCTCAATCATGCCTTTCTTCATGTCTATCACTGTACCGGTTGTGGCTAAGAATTGTGTCCTAGGGATCAATGGGTCTATGGGTTCTTCATCTTTATCTAGGACTACAAAGTCTGTAGGAATGTCGATATCGCATATCCGCTTGGGGGCATCTTCGAGTAATCCCTTTGGTAGTCTCACGGATCGGTCAGCCAGAATTAGCGAGATACGCCTTGGTTTGTAGCTCGTGAAACCGAGTCTTGTGGCTATTGACAGGGGCATGAGGCTCACGCTCGCCCCTAAGTTGCAAAGGCAGTTGATGAACATGGGAGAGTGAAACTCCATGGATCCTCTAGCTTATTGGGAATGACTTTCTTTTGTATGATGGCACTACATTCCCGTGTTATAACCACCATGCCTTGGAGCTCTTTTGTTCTTGTAAAGACCGCGTCTTTTAAAAACATTATGTAGGGTGGCACTAAGGTAAAAGCATCCATGAGGGGCATGGTTAGCGTAATCTTCTTTAGTTACTCATCAAAAACAGCCATGTGCTTCTCAGGGAGTTGCTTCTTGAATCTGATCGGGAAAGGGTAAAGAGGTTTGTAAGGAGGTAGCACAAATTGTGGCTCTCTACTCTTCTCCTTAGGGTTCTCTCTCGGCCTGATCCCCCAGTCTCTTTCTGATATATGATCAAGGGTATGATCTTATATGACTGGTACTATGAAGGAACAAGTAACTGGCCACACGGCACTGTCTACATATATCCGGTACATGATGAAGGGTATGGTGGTACGCTGACCAAGTAACTGGCTAAACGGTGCTCTTTACATAGTCAAATGAATGGGAATGAACAATGGATCGAATGACACACACACGGTTGTTGATTGGACCGTGATAAAGTCAGTTTGAACTCAAGAACAAAAGGGAAACCACACAATGCTCAAGAACTCGGCGGCTACTCTCTATTAGAAGAAAGTGCATTCTTTATTGATAGTAGGGTAAAAACGTGAGCTATAATGCTGCATGTAGGACTTTATTAATAGTCTGTCAGCCTTGACCTTCTAGGATCGAAAATAAAAGAAAATGCAAGACCGAAAATACAAAGAATTAACAAAAGATTATAAAGTTTATTCCAAAAGTTCTATAAAAAACTAAGAATAAATCCCTGCAAAACAAAAGGAAAATACAAAATATAATGAAATAAATGATGAATCTTATTGTTGCCTCTTGCTTAGTTTTGGAACCGATTAAGGTAAGTCTCTGTTGCCACGTTTGTCTTAAGCTTGGTCGTTTTGAAGTGGGGCGATGATCAACAAATTTGGGCTGAGGTTGTCTTTGAGAAGGGGCCAATCATCTAAGTTAGGATCCATCTCAAGCTTGGCTAGGCTTTGAATGTCTTGGAATTTGACTAAGTGCTGGCCCATTTGATCGTCTCGTCCTTCGGTCATGCGTACCATAATGCTCTCGTTCGTGGTACGTGATGTGGTCGACCATGGTACGAGGGTGGTACGTGATGCTATCGTCCCGCCCCGTCATGTCTTCGTCCCATCCCGTCATGTCTTTGTCCCGTCATGTCTTTTTCCCGTACCGTCACGTTTTCGTCCTGTACCGTCACGTCTTCGTCCCATACCATCACATCTTCGTCCCATACCGTCATGCATTCTTCCTTGAGGACAAGCCGTTTGAGAAGAGTGTTGACATCTTGTGTTTGCTTAAGGTTGAGGAGATTCTCCACGGCCTTATTGAACTCTTCTCTCATTGTCCCCGTTCCTGACCGGGTCTTTGGTGGTTCGTACATAATGTGTACTTTTAGCTTGACCGGGTTGAGGTCCTCATCATTCCCTCCCTATTGAAGAGGTTTTGACCTCAGAACCGTATCTGCATTAAATGGAGCTAAATAAGTGACATTAAAACTATTAGAAATGTTCATCTCATCTCGAAGCTCTAAACGGTAGGCATTGTTGTTTATTCGCTCAAGGACTTTGAAGGGTCCATCTCCTCTTTGTGACAGCTTGCTCTTCCTTTGGTTTGGGAACCTCTCCGGCCTCATATGTAACCAAACCCACTCGCCGGGTTTGAATATGATCTTCTTGCGGTTCTTGTCAACGTTGAGCTTTGTTTGTAATGTCTTCTTCTCCAAGTTCTCCTTAGCTTTCTGGTGAAGTTTCTTGATTAGCTCGGATTTGTTTAACGCGTCTTGGCTGGCTCTTTCTGCTGGCGGTAATGGTGCAAGATCTAACGGTGTAGTTGGCTTAAATCCATAACAATCTCAAAAGGCGAAAGTTTAGTAGCAGAGTGGGTGGCTCGGTTATAAGCAAATTCAACATATGGAATGCAATCAAGCCAACTCTTTAAGTTCTTACCAACCGTGGCTCTTAATAGAGCTGAAAGCGTACGGTTTACCACCTCGGTTTGGCCATCAGTTTGGGGATGGCACATTGTAGAGAACAGGAGCTTTGTTCCCAATTTCCTCCAAAGTGTTCTCCAAAAATGGCTCAAGAACTTTGTATCCCTATCAGACATGATGCTCCTCGGTATCCCATGTAACCTCACCACTTCTTTGAAGAGAAAGTCAGCTGTTTGAGTTGCATCATTCGTTTTGCTAGACGGTATGAAATGGGCCATTTTTAAGAAGCGTTCAACCACCAAGAATATTGAATCTTTGCCTCTGATCTTTGGTAATCCTAACACAAAATCCATAGAAAGATCTTCCCAAGGAAGGTTAGGTATGGGCAAAGGCATATATAAACCGTAAGGATGGGACCTTGATTTGGTTCTAAGGCATGTAATGCACTTAGAGCAGAAACGCTCAACGTCTCTCTTGAGGTGTGGCCAAAAGAAATGCTCAACCACCACGCTTAGATTCTTATCCACGCCAAAGTGTCCCATAAGCCCTCCTCCGTGTGATTCTCTGATCAGCAGCTCTCTCATGGATCCCTGCGGTATACACAAACGTTTATCTCGAAAAAGAAAGCCATTGTGTATATGGAATGGACCTGATGGGGCTTTGTTGCACTCTTGAAAGGTTATCCCAAAGTTCGGGTCCTCTTCATAGTGCTCTTTTATGTGTTCAGATCCCAGAACCCGAGGCTCCATGAAGGTAATGAGAGTGTAATGTCTAGAAAGGGCATCCGCTACAATGTTCTCTTTTCCCTTCTTATACTTGATGATGTATGGGAACGTCTTTATAAACTCTAGCCACCTCTCGTGTCTCCTCTCCAATGTGGTTTGGCCTCTGAGATGCTTGAGTGTTTCGTGATCCAAATGTATGACAAACTCCATGGAAAGCAAGTAATGCTGCCATGTCTCCAACAATCTCACCAAAGCGTACAGTTCTTTGCCATACGTGGGATACTTAAGTGTAGCTCCGCTTAGCTTCTCACTGAAGTAGGCTACTGGCTTGCCTCCTTATGTAAGAGCAGCTCCAATGCCTAGCCCTAAAGCATCACAATCAACTTCAAACGTTTTATCAAAATCAGGAAGTACTAATATCGGGGCATTGGTAATGCTGTATTTTAGCTTGGCAAAGGCTTCTTCCTGCATTGCCCCTCCCCCCCCCCCCCCCCCCCCCCCACTTGAAAGCTACATCCTTCTTGATCACGGCAGTAAGAGGGGCTGCTATGGTGCTGAAGTCTTTCACGAACCGCCGGTAAAAGCTGGCTAAGCCGTGAAAACTCCAGACATGTCCTATAGAAGAGGGTGTAGGCCAACCTTGTATAGGTCGTATCTTCTCCTGATCCACTCTTAGTCCCTGCGAGCTTACAACAAAACCTAAAAACACCAACTCATCAGTGCAAAAGTTGCACTTCTTGAGGTTTGCAAAGAGTCCTTTGATAGAGAGATTTTAGCTCTTTCTCAATCACCCCTCTATGTAAATCAAGTTGAAAAGCAAAAGAGTTGTGAGCAGAAATCCTTAAGTCAAGCAAGCAAAGAAGGTTTTGTTGCCTAAGCAACTAAACTAGCAACCTAAAGTGATCAATGACCAAAGAGAACTCAAAAAGAGACAGCTTAGCAATGATCAAAGAAGCAAAACAGAGTAAATAACAGAGCAAATAGCAAATTCAAAATTCAATCAAAGAGAAAGCAAGTTCCTAGATGTGGTTATTGATTTTGGGGAATTCAGAGACTAGCTAAGGTTGTTTCAGACAGCATTGATCAAGCAAACAAGCTGGCTATGGTCGTTCCTAGACATAGAGTTCACAAACAAGCAAGCTAAGTCCAATCTCTTGTAAAATAGCCCTTTGTTAAACACCTTAACAAGAACTAACTCTCATTAGTGCTAAAACATTTAACAAGCAATAACAATCAACTCTATTCATGTCAAAATGCTCCTCAAACAGTCAATCTCTTGAGCCAATGCCAGCAAATCCTCTATCAAACAAGATCAGCATTTCATCAAACACTTGGTGGGCATAAGAGAAAGCTCAAATCCTAGATAAGTGTGATCAAGACAAATCTAGCTTAAAAACAGATCAATATAGAGGAACCCATTAAATTAAACACTAAACAAACCTTAATCAATCCTTAAATCCCCTTAATCTACCACATCTAAGAAGTCTAAGCAAACTACTCACTAATACTTTTAACACCAAATTACAAGAGGAAAAGATATTAATTATGATTAAAGAGAGATTAAGGAAAGATTAATGGCAAATACAAATTTATATTAAATAAAGCAAGAAATTTGTCTTACAAACTCAGAAAATAACTCAAGAACAGTGATATGACATGACTGCTCGAAAAGCCCCAGGAAAAATAGTATTTATACATAAAGGAAGGGTGCCCTAAAGTAATGGCAAAAGTGTAATAAAAAGCATCTCCGGACTGGGTTCCTATCAGTCAGTTGTGACCGATAGGATGATCGATAGGGATCCTATCGGTCTAGAAGATGACCAATAGGGTGACCGAAATCCATACGGTGCACTTCTATCGGTCACATCTCTGGCTGATAGGTCTGGTCGATAGTCCTTCTATTGGTCACTCCTTGACCGATAGGCCTTGTGTCTTGATCGATAGGCTCCGCAAAGATCATCTGCCTTGGTCCCTTTTGCTCCTCTTGGCTCAGCTAGCTTCCTGGATCATCCCCAAAGTTCCTCCAATGCTCCTCTTAGCTCAATAAGTACCTAAAAACATCCATGATGCAAAGAAAATGCAAATTACATCCTAAATGCAACGTAAGTCTAAAAGGAGAAGAAAATGGGACAAAGGATAAGGAAAACATGCAAAAGAGAACCAAAACTTGCACTAAATTCAAGCCTAAATGGTGTAAATACAAGAGATATCAACACCCCCACACTTGCCTTTTGCTTGTCCTCAAGCAAGAGTGAGGTTTCAAGGTGGGCATTCAAATCCAAAAATGCAAAGGTAAAGAGATGGTATCAATGCTTAAATGCCTAGTTGTGGGATGCAAACTTAATCAGATATACTTTAAAAAACATAGTCATGCTCATCATGTTTCAAAATGATCTCAAATCTCAACTTAGGCAAATGCTCAAATCAATCAACTCTTTAACATTCAATTAAGCTCAAAACCATGAATCATGCTTATGCAAATCAAGTGTAGACATTTGGTTCAAAGGGTAAGGTCATGAGATAAAAATGATCTCATTCAAGCAAAGGGTTTTGAAACCTAAGGGATCACTCAATGAAAATGATTCTATCTTAAGCAAAATGCTAAAGGTAAAAGCACACTTATGCATGCAATTCAAAGCTCCCTTCTATCCAAAGATGAATCCTAAACACCTCTAAACCCAATAGTGAACCCCTAAGTCTACCCTTTTCCTAAACTCTACCCTTTACCCTTCTTCATGGCTGGGGAAACTTCTTCTTTTTGCTTGCGTGGCTGTTTCTTTTTGGTTAGGACTTGTTTTTCTTTGTTGCATTGGCGCCTTCTTCACCTTTGGTGGATTGCTTTGGGCCTGATGTCTTCTTTGGATTGACCCTTCAAATCTTTTAAGTTGCTGGCGCCATTCTTTCTAAACACTTAGAGCTTTTACTTCCCTTTACTTAACCACAATGCTAAACTGTTTACCCTTTTCCTAAACTCTACCCTTTACCCTTCTTCATGGCTGGGAAAACTTCTTCTTTTTGCTTGTGTGATTGTTTCTTTTTGGTTGGGACTTGTTCTTCTTTGTTGCATTGGCGCCTTCTTCACCTTTGGTGGATTGCTTTGGGCCTGATGTCTTCTTTGGATTGACCCTTCAAGACTTTTAAGTTGATGGCGCCATTCTTTCTAAACACTTAGAGCTTTAACTTCCCTTTACATAGCCACAATGCTAAACTGTTTCTCCTTTTCTACCATTTCAAACTTTTCCCTCTTCTTTTAAAGAGCATATAAACATGAAGCTCAAACCACTTAACTCTACCCTTTTAACCCAAAACTTCTATCCTAGAATCAAGCTCAAGATGCAAGCTGATATGTACAAGATATCTCATTATTGCCAGCCTTATTCCTAACACTTTTTGCCTAGACAAAAATGAAAATGATATGCAAAGGCTTCACAGCTCTCAAGATAGTGTTTAAGATCAAAAGGAGGTTTTCGTTAAGGGAGTGGATTAACTGTCCCATAAGTATGAGGATCAGCTATTTGGATCAACAAGAGTGGTAGAAAGGGAAAAGATGATCCAAATATGTATATGGTAGCCAAGAATTCACTTTTCAATGCATAAGACATGATAATTAAAAATCCAAATTAAGGTTGAAATTGATAGAGTTGATTTTCAGAGAAGGTATGCTTTCAGTATGAGATTAGATGATCAAAATTAGCAATCCAAACATGGTTCAGTCTAAACTTCTAGCTTTCTTAAGATGCATCAAACAACTAATCACTTAAATACTAAAATCATCTCTAAACTCTAAGCACTTTACAAGGAAAATTCATCAATATGCCCTATGGAAATGAAATGCAACCTATATGCCAACACTAGTCTCAATTCTAAAAGAATGAAATGGAACTACATGTTCTCTTTTTGGTTTGCAAAAATATGCAAAAATTTTCAAATTTTTCGGTTTTTATGTTTTTCTATGCTTAGATGAATACATGATATGCATGTGACTCAAGATGAAAAAAAATGAAAAACTAAGAAAACAGAACACAAAGTCAATCCCCAAATCTCTCCCCCACACTTAAATTACACAGTCCCTTTAAAAATATAAAGCAAAACCTTTAAAAAAAAAGCAGTGGTATAAACAATGAATATGATGTGGTACCTTTTCAGTAAGTGGAGTGGTGAGAGGATCCAGATGTCTGTGGAGACTTGCTAGCTTTCCTCTTGTTCCTCCTCTATTGGCTGTGTGAGGATGCTGCTGCTGCTTGAGGTGGATGAACCCAGCTTGACCATATCTGTTCAGCTTGAGAAGTATCACTTTGATTACCCCATTGCCATGTTTGTTGAACTTCATAAGGGTTGGGAGTTGGCGCTTCCCATGCTGATGGGGTATGGGTCCTTGGCTCATATGATGAAGCCCTTGGTTGTGCCCATGTTCCCCATTGATCACTTGGTTGTGCATGAAAGGAATGTCTTCCTTAGGGGTTCCAAACAGCTTCCTCTTCTCCAGTTGGGTCAGCTTGTGGCATTGGCTCTTCATGATGAGAATTGTACTCATGAGTGTGGCTCTGATGGGAAGCTTCTCCTGATGTAGCTTTGTTCTTTTTGAACTTCCCCTTCACCATCTTCACCATCTTCACCAGCTTCTTGATGGCTTTGTTTTGCCACTTACACCATTTCTGAAGGGTGTTCATATGCTCATGAGCAGACTTCATAGAGCTCTCTTGGCTTGGGCCTTCATAAGACTTGAAGTGGAATTGTTTTGAGCTGTAGTTCAGCACCTCTTCTTCATCAAGTTCTTCTTCTTGGGTTTCTCCTTGGCTTTCAGCGCCAGCAGTAGCATCTTCTTGGGCATCTTCTTCAGCCTCTTCTGCGCCTTCTTCTCTAACCTCTTCTTCACCTTCCACTTCTTCACTAGCTTCTTCTCTCTCTTCTGGAACAGAACCTCCTTGGTAAAGCTGATCTTCACTTGGGTTGAAGCTGATGTTGCTCTTCATGGTGATGGATGTAAGCCTTGGATTAAGGAGGAGGACTCTTGCTGGATCTTCTAAGTCATTGAGGAACTTGTAGACATGCTTGTCTTGAATGCTCTTCTCAATGAAATGGCTTCTCTTAAGATAGTCCATATCTATCCACAATGACTCCAGAGCATCCTTTTCATGTTCCTCAAGGTCTACACCACTAGCCATAAGAACAGCTGTCACAACCCCTCCAATGTGGAGCTGTGGATTCTCCTCCCATTTCCCTTTGTGTAAGACCCAACTCTTGTAGGTTAAGAGTTGCTCCATCAGCATGGTGAAAAAGCATGGGAACTTGGTTGGAGGCTCTAGTGTTGTTCCATTTCTGCTGGTGCCTACAAGCTCATACATCCCATAGTTTAGGAAGTCTCTCTCTTTTCCAGTGAGGTTTGTTGTTTCCTTCCTTGCAAAGAATGTATTTGCAAGCGCCTTATGAGCATACCTCACTGCAGGAATCTTCAGATGTTGGTTTCTTGTGGCTCCAGCTATGAAATTTCCAGCTCCAATCATTCCCCATAGCATCGTGTGCTCCTTTTGGCCAATGAAGAACTTGTTCTTCTTGTGAGTATAAGACATCAGACCAAGCGCTTGGGAGATATAAAGGAAGGTTGTTGTGAACCTTTGCTTTCCAAGCTTGAAAGAGATCCACCAATCTTTGTTTGGGAGCTCACTTTCATTATATTTAACCACCTTGAGAGTATAGAGGAATTGATAAGTGAGCTGCTGGTAGGAGGGAAGTGGCATTTCCATGAACTCGCCAAGCCCCCTGTGCTCAAAGATACTCTTGCAATCGCTATAGATCCCAAGTGCTTTCATGGTGTTAGCACAAGGGTACCTTGTAGCCTTGAAAGTTCACTGGCTGAAAGCCTCCATGAGTTCTCTAGCACTTGGCTCATGGTATGGGACCTCTTCCTCTACAGTTTTGCCATTTCCTTTTTGCTTGGATGCCTTGTCTCCAGCTTTTTTCTTCCCAGCAGCTTTTGATGACTGTTCAGCAGCAGTACCCTTGCCCTTGTCTTTTCTAACTCTGGGAGAAGTGGGCGCTTCCTCTGGTGGTGCTTTCCCTTTGCTTCCAACAGCAGTTCTTGATTTACCCATGGTACCTACAAAGCTTGAAGATACTATAAGTAAAAGAACAAAAGTTTAAGAAACCAATAACTGAAAGCTTTAGAAGGAATTTCTCTGAGCTAAAAGAAGTTTAACTAGTCACTAAACAAGATTAAACTTTCAAAAATCAAAAGGAATTCACAAGCTAACAGTTTAGACATGATAGAGTTCATAAATAAAAATCAAACATTTATGCATGTGAACCTAACAAGGTGGTTCTAAGCAAAAGTGAAAATGATTATGCAAAAAGATATTCAACAAGCAAGAAATGAGATTTAAGAACAGTAAACAATGCTTTAACAGTTAACTTGCCCATTTTAAACATATCCACCATGCAAAATCAAAGCACAACATCTTAAACTAAACAAAACTTATTCTTAAAACCACAGATTTAACAATTTTAAGCACATGCAAAATGTAAGAACAAGAGGTGAATAGTTGAGAAAGCAAACCTTGATGAAGCTTCTGAGCACTTAGAAAAGATGAATAAAAGAAAGAGAGAGCTAAAAATTTCGGATTTTGGTGGGAGAAGTAGTAAAATGAAGTGTGAAGAGAAGAGAAGAGATTGTTGGTTTTTAAAGAGAAATGTGGGGAACCAAGGGAATCTAAAGAGTGGGGGACAAGAACAAAACTGCTCAGGAGCTCTGCAAAATGTCAAGAAGGAGCAAAATTTCAAATTCAAACCTCTTTGGCTCCAAGCCAAAAGAGGGAAATATTTTTGAAAAATTGAACACTTACCTCGCGGGGTGTGACCGATAGGGTGACCGATAGCATCCTGTTGATTTTTATCGGTCTGTATCTGATCGATACACTGACCGAAATACATCCGATTGCTTTGTATCGGTCACTCTCTAGACCGATAGAGTGACTGAAATGCAACCGATGTATTTCCATCGATCAGTATCTGATCGATAGCATGACCGATAGAACACACACTTAGCCGACTCCTTTCCCTATCGATCACAAGTGATCGATAGCATGACTGATAGGGTCTGTATCAGTCTTGTCTTGACCGATGCTGTGATTGAATTTGCTTACCTCACTAGTGGAGGTGATGAGAAGGAGTCTTGGAACTCCTTGGTGTTGCAGTGTCCACTTTGATCTTTCTGGTGACCCCATCTATCTTCAACACAGCACGGGGCTTTGGCTTGTTCCTCCCTTTCATCTTGTAGTGGACTTCACCATTCGTAGACACAAAGGGCTTCAGGACAACCCCATCTTCTTTGTTACCCAATATAATTTCATTCATGCAATCAGAAACACCCACTTTGAGGACCTCCTCTTCAGTGGTATCAGCAAACAACTTGGTCAAGCAACAGCCATCAAAACTCTCTCCTTGGTAGCCCTCAAACTCTGGCTAGTTTTTATCAATCCTTTTCACCTTGTTAAGGTCCATGGATAAAGCATGTTCATGCTCCAGCTTGTTATCCTTGCTGTCAAACTTCAAGATTTTGTTCTTTGTAAGCCTCAGTTCTGTTGTGCACTCTCTAGCATCAAATACAGAACCAGCTGAAGCTAGAAATGGTCTCCCAAGAATGATAGCATTCTTTATCTGTCCTTCCACATCAAGCACCAAAACATCAGTAGGGATGGTGACTCCTTCAATCATCATTGGCACATCTTTGAGAGCCCCTAGTGGAGTCTTGACTGTCCCATCAGCTATGGTAAGAGACACATTGCTCTCTTGAAGTTAAGTGTAGCCAAGAGCCTTAGCAGTAGAGGATGGGAGAAGGTTGATACTTGCTGTAATATCACAAAGACAGTTCTTGAAAGTCTGCCCTTTAAGCTCACATGGGAGAGTGAAACAACCTGGATCTCCAAGCTTCTTGATGTTCAGCTCCTTAACCTCAGATGCTCCAGCTTTAGCTCTTAGTTTCTCAAGCTCCTTTTGACCATTCAGACCTCTCATTTCCATTTGAGAAGCATAGAGGGTCTCATACTTCTGTACTAACTGCTCTTTGAACCTTTCTGGAAAAGGGAAATTGGGCTGGTAGGTAGGGAGAACAGCAGCTTGGGTTTTCTTCTTAACATCAGAGACTTCAAAAAAGTCTTCCTTGGTAGCATCAACAACTTCGTGTGGCGCCCACCACTCTTCTTCTTCCAGAGATTCTTCTTCTGCAACTTCATGGTTAGCATAAACTTCCAAAAACTCTTCCACCCCCCCCCCCCCCCCCCCCCCCCCAGTGTCCTCAGCGAACAGAGAGAGAAACACTTCAATGACAGCTTCCTCTTCAGCAGAGAGGCTCTCTTTTTCAGTGACCATGGCATTGTATAACTCCTTTGGGTTAGCTTCTGGTTTTCGAGGAAAGTGTCCTTGAGGTTTTGGACCAGCTATGCCTTTGTTGTTCTCCAGTGTTTTGACTCTTACAGCCAACCCTTCAATCTTGATGTTTAATTCAACATGTACTGAGTCTATTTTGTTATGAACCTCAGCAAATCTCTTGTTCAATTCCAAGTTGTTGGTAGTCTGATTCTGAAGCAACTGCTGAACCATAGTCTTGAGCTCAGGATCTTGAGAGCTGGAAGAAGCTTGAGCTGGAGCTTGTGCACTGAATCCTGGAGGATGATAAGGCGCTCTTGGCTGGAAGTGGTTGTTTCTCTGCTGAAAACCTTGATTGTTGTAGGGAATAAAAGGTCTTGGAGCAGCTTGCTGTTGTTGTTGTGGTGGGTACACTTGATCTTGTGGATTTGCAACATTGTTGCTTCTGTATGACAAGTTGGGATTGGGTCTGTAGTTCCCATATCCATTGTATCCACCTTGATTGCCCAAGTAGTTCATCTCTACCACTTGGCATGTCTCTTGATCATCAAGCTGAACCATGTCACCAACAAAGTGAACTTCTTTCTTCTCCCTTAGCAGCATATCCAGCTTCTTATGTAATGCTTTTATCTCTTTCCTGCTAGACTCCAGTTCATCTTTAGCACTTCTGGGAGCTATGTCATATTCCTCATTATAGTTTCCATCAGACTGAGCTAGATTCTCAACAAGCTATAATCCTTCATCCACATCTTTTGACAAGAAGTTCCAATTTGATGCAGTGTCCAGAAGCATTCTTATCTTTGGCAAAGCTCCTCTGTAGAGAGTAGAGAGCAGAGCAGCTTGTGAGAAGCCATGGTGAGGGCATTGCAGTGTGTAGCCTTTGAATCTTTCCTAAAATTTACCAAACCTTTCATTGTTATTCTGTGCAACCCCTGAAATCTCATTCCTGATTCTTGCAGTTCTAGAAGTTTAGAAGAACTTTGCTAAGAAGGCTCTCTTGCACTCATCCCAACTAGTGATGCTTCCTTGGGGCAAGTTCTTTTCCCACTGCTGTTCTTTGTCTCCAAGAGAAAAAGGAAACAACCTCAGCTTGAAGCCATCTTCACTTACTCCATTTATCTTTGTAAGGGAGCAAAGTCTGTCAAAATTATCCAAGTGATCTAGAGGATCTTCAAGTGGCAAACCATAGAACTTACTGCCCTGAACCATTGAAATCAATCCAGACTTGATTTCAAAGTTGTTGTCTTGCACTGCTGGTGGAATGATACCAGTTCTGTTATTGTATGCGTTTGGTGCATCACCAGCGCCAATGGGTCTTGCTGCTCTTGGAGCTTGTGCAGCGCCCCTTGGTCCCTGCTCACCTTGTAAGCCCTGAACACCTTGGTGGCCTTGTATACCCTGAGCGCCAGCAGCTCCTTAAGGACCCTGAAATCTGATGTCATCCATAACAGGTTCGTGATTGTTATCCCAAGTCTCTCACAGTGTTGTGATCTTTCTCTCTGTCTTCTTACTCTCATTTCTCTTTCAAGTTGCAAGATGTTGTTCTGATAAGGATGAAGATTCTCAGTGCCTTTGGACCTTAAATGCATGCACCTGTAAGAGAGAAACCAAGAGTTGAAGCAGAGTTAGTAACCAAATTCAAAAGTAAAACTCTAATGATTCAAACAGAAAACCCTAATGGCAACGGTGCCAAATTGATAGAGAGGTTTTAGCTCTTTATCAATCACCCTTTTATGTAAATCAATTGTAGTATAGGGGTTTTATGTCAATCCATGGGGTTTAGTTGAAAAGTAAAAGAGTTGTGAGTAGAAATCCTTAAGTCAAGCAAACAAAGGAGGTTTTTGTTGCCTAAGCAACTAAACTAGCAACCTAAAGTGATCATTAACCAAAGAGAAATTAAAAAGAGACAGTTTAGCAATGATCAAAGAAGCAAAACAGAGTAAATAACAGAGCAAATAGCAAATTCGAAATTATATCAAAAAGAAAGCAAGTTCCTAGATGTGGTTATTGATTTTGGGGAATTCAGAGACTAACTAAGGTTGTTTCAAACAGCATTGATCAAGCAAACAAGCTAGCAATGGTCGTTCCTAGACATAGAGTTCACAAATAAGCAAGCTAAGTCCAATCTCTTGTAAAATAGCCCTTTGCTAAACACCTTAACAAGAACTAACTCTCATTAGTGCTAAAACATTTAACAAGCAATAACAATCAACTCTATTCATGTCAAAATGCTCCTCAAACAGTCAATCTCTTGAGCCAAGGCCAGCAAATCTCTATCAAACAAGATCAGCATTTCATCAAACACTTAGTGGGCATAAGAGAAGGCTCAAACCCAAGATAAGTGTGATCAAGACAAATCTAGCTTAAAAACAGATCAATAGAGAGGAACCCATTAAATTAAACACTAAAAAAACCTTAATCAATCCCTAAATCCCCTTAATCTATCACATCTAAGAACCCTAAGCAAACTACTCATTAATACTCATGCTTAACACCAAATCACAAGAGAAAAAGATGCTAATGAAGATTAAAAGAGAGATTAAGGAAAGATTAATGGCAAATAAAAACTTATATTAAATAAAGCAAGAAATGTGTCTTACAAACTCAGAAAAATAACTCAAGAAAAGTGATATGACATGACTGCTTGAAAATCCCCAGAAAAATAGTATTTATACATAAAGGAAGGGTGCCCTAAAGTAATGGCAAAAGTGTAATAATAAGAATCTCCGGGCTGGGTTCCTATCGGTCACTGAAAATGACCGATAGGGTGACCAAATCCATACGGTGCACTTCTATCGGTCACTTCTCTGACCGATAGGTCTGGTCGATAGTCCTTCTATCGGTCACTCCTTGACCGATAGGCCTTGTGTCTTTATCGATAGGCTCCGTAGAGATTATCTGCCTTGATCCCTTTTGCTCCCCTTGGGTCAGCTAGCTTCCTGGATCATCCCCAAAGCTCCTCCAATGCTCTTCTTAGCTCCATAAGTACCTAAAAACATCCATGATGCAAAGAAAATGCAAACTACATCCTAAATGCAACCTAAGTCTAAAAGGAGGAGAAAATGGGACAAAGGATAAGGAAAATATGCAAAAGAGAACCAAAACATGCACTAAACGCAAGCCTAAATGGTGTAAATACAAGAGATATCATCCTTCTTGACGAAGTGTCTCTAGTACTTGCTCAAGGTGCTTTAAGTGATCCGCAAGGCATCTACTATATATCAAAATGTCATCAAAGTAAACAACAACGAACTTACTGATGTACATCCTTAAGACGTGATTCATGAGCCTCATGAATGTACCCGGGGCATTGGTAAGACCGAATGGCATTACTAGCCACTCATATAGAACTTACTTGGTCTTGAAAGCAGTCTTCCATTCGTCACCCTCCATCATACGTACTTGATGATATCCGCTCTTTAAATCCACCATTGAGAAGATGGTAGCTCCACTAAGCTCGTCTAACATTTCATCTAGGCGGGGAATGGGATGGTGGTACTTGATAGTGATGTTGTTAATGGCACAGAAGTCCACGTACATTCGCCATGTTCCATCCTTCTTAGGCACCAACAAGACGGGCACCTTACAAGGGCTTAGACTTTCTTTAATGTAACCCTTAGACATCAAGTCTTGTATTTGCTTCTCTAGCTCCTTAGTCTCTGCGGGGTTCATCTGGTAGGCTGGCCAGTTCAGTAAGGCTGAGCCAGGCACCAAGTCTATCTAATGCTGTATCCCCCTGATTGGTGGCAGGCCAGAAGGTATCTCCTCAGGGAAGATGTCTTGAAACTTGTCTAGAAAATCCTTTATCTCCACGGGTAACTCCACTTCACTATCTCCTGAAAGTAACCTTTCTCTAAAGACCATCAGTAGCACCATGTCTTGACAGTTTAAAGCGCGATTAATAGTTTTAGTAAAAGCAAAAAGGTTAGCTTTACTTACCTTTGCATCTTTAGCAAATTTGAGTTGCATTTCATGCACTTGGTTCGGCGTGATGGGAGCTAAGTTGTACTTGCGCTTGTCATGTGTGAAAGTGTAGTGATTGGTACGGCCGTGATGTATAGCCTCCTTGTCAAACTGCCAAGGCCTCCCACGCAAGAGATGTCCCGCTTGCATTGGCACCACATCGCATGTCACTTTTTCTAAGTACCTTCCCACGCTGAAAGTAACAACCACTTGATCCGCTATCTTAAGCTCCGTATCATCGTTTAACCAGCTTGTAGGGTGTCAGATGCTTTGTAGTCTCCAAACCTAACATCTCTACCATATACTTGCTAGCCACGTTAGTGCAAGAACCACCATCGATTATTAAAATACATACCTTGGTGTTCACGGTGCACTTGGTATGGAAGATGTTTTCCCTGTGAATCGTTTCTGGCTCAACAAGAACACTGAGGGCTCTACGAATCACTAGCATCTCTCCTGAATCAGGATATTCAATCTCCTCTGCCCCGGATTCCACCGTGTCTTCTTACATCTCATCTTGAGATTCATAACCTTCATCGGCCGTGAGGATCATGACTCGGTTGTTGGGGAACTCTCTCGCCATATGGCCTCTTCCCTGACATTTAAAACATGTAATGTCACGTGTTCTTTGAGTAAATAGAGGCTTACCTTGCTCTGGCCGAGTTTTCTTAGAAGACTCGGCTGCTGGCTTTTTAAACCGGGAATCAATCTCCACGACTTTGCCCTTGTCAAACGCCTTTGGTGGTGTAGAACTCAAGCTTGCGTTTGGCTTTGAACGATTTGTAGCTGCTACCTTATGCTTGACGTGTTGCTCCGCTTGTATGGCCAAGTGTAATAGCTCAGACATGTCATGGTACGGTTGTCTTTCCACCTTTCTCGCTATAAGGTCTTGAAGACCGTCTATTAACTGGGTCATGAGTGTCTCCTCCGTGTCATTGAGCTCTAAACGGTTACGTAGCTGCTCAAATTCTTCGAAGTACTCCTCTACAAGCCGACTGCCTTGCACCTGTTTACGAAACTTCTTCTGGAGGTCTCAATGAAAGTGAGGTGGTATCTACCGCCTCCTCATATTGAACCACATGTCGGCCCACGTGCTGATTTGTTCATGACGATGCCTTTTCCTCTCGGATACATCTCGATCCCACCATGACAAGGCGTGATCAGTTAGCTGAGTGGCTGCTAGTGACACCTTCTTCTGATCATTATACCCATAGTACTCGAAGATGTACTCCATTCGCCTCTCCCATTCTAGGTAAGCTTCGGGGTTAACCTTCCCAGCAAAGGTTGGGGCATTCAGCTTCACATCATTGTTGTTGGATCGGTAAGCTTCTTCTTCTCGGATACGTCCTTGGTGTATGGGATCTCTAGCTCGTCCCGCGGGTTGGTTCTGAACGTTTGGTGCTGGTGGCGGGTCATCATCTAAGCCGGGCATGTCCTCATCAGTTTCCTCTTGCTCGTTTGGCTGGTGAGGCTGTCTCAAGGGTCCTCTCCTTGGAAGAAGTGGTGCTGGTGGTAAATGCTCAATTTTGGTCATTCTCTCGCCAAGGACTTAGATAGCGCCTAAGAGCTATGCCATGTCAACCGGTGCTCCTTGTTCTCCCATCGGTATAACCTGCATAGATTAACAAACAGATTACAAGCACAAGTGTAACAAGGTTTTTAGCCGAAGCAAGTAAACAAAACACTTAGCAATTTTTTTTTTTTTTACTTTTGGGGTTTATAAAAGCAAATCTAATAACTTGACAAGCGAAATTCTTTTGGGGTTTTATAAAGATAATTGAAACAATTGAAACAAAAAGGAAGCACACAATTTTTATTTGGGTTTTTGGTTTATGAAAAGCAAAGAACTAAGCAATGAAACAAAAACAAAGATCTAAAGGAATAGAAAGAATCTGGCGTAGGAGCGTTTAAGTTCTGATACCAAATGATATAAGATCAAGGGTATTATCTTATATGACTGGTACTATGAAGGAACAAGTAACTGGCCACACGGCACTCCCTACTTAGATCTGGTACGTGATGAAGGGTATGGTGGTACGATGACCAAGTAACTGGCCAAACGGCGTTTTTTACTTAATCAAATGAATGGGAATGAACAATGGATCGAATGACGCACACACGGTTGTTGATTGGACCGTGATAAAGTCAGTTTGAATTCAAGAACAAAGGGGAAACCACACAATGCTCAAAAACTCGGCGGCTGCTCTCTTTTCGAAGAAAGTGTGTTCTTTATTGATAATAGGGTAATAACATGTGCAACAATGCTGCATGTGGAACTTTATTAATAGCCTGTCAGCCTTGACCTTCTAGGGTCCAAAATAAAAGAAAATGCAAGACCGAAAATACAAAGAAATAACAAAAGATTACAAAGTTTATTTTAAAATTTCTATAAAAGAAACTAAGAATAAATCCATGCAAAACAAAAGGAAAACACGAAATATAATGAAATAAATGATGAATCTTACTGTTGCCTCTTGCTTAGTTTTGGAACCGAGTATGGTAAGTCCTTGTTGCCACGTTTGTCTTAAGCTTGGTCGTTTTGAAGTGGGGCGATGATCAACAAGTTTGGGCTGAGGTTGTCTTTGAGAAGGGGCAACTCTTCTAAGTTAGGATCCATCTCAAGCTTGGCTAGGCTTTGAATGTCTGGGAATATGACTAAGTGCTGGCCCATTTGATCGTCTCGTCCTCTCGTCTGTGGTACATGGCTGGTACGTGATGTGGTCGACCGTGGTACGAGGGTGGTACGTGATGATATCGTTTCGTCCCGTCATGTCTTTGTCACGTCCCGTATTGTCTTCGTCCCATACCGTCACATCCTCATACCGTACCGTGACGTCTTTGTCTCGTACCATCATACATTCGTCCTTGAGGACAAGCCATTTGAGAAGAGTGTTGACATCATGTGTTTGCTTAAGGTTGAGGAGATTCTCCACGGTCTTATTGAACTCTTCTCTCATTGTCCTCGTTCCTGACCGGGTCTTTGGTGGCTTGTACATGATGGGTAATTTTAGCTTGACTGGGTTGAGGTCCTCATCACTTTCTTACAATTTAGTGTAGAGCTGGTCTTCTACACTCTCTTGTATCTCTCCGGCAGATTCATCATCAGATTTTTCAAGTTCATCCCCCCCTCCCAACCTGCTTCTCATCATCCTCGATGGGTTGTAGTTCAAGGTTGCGAGTTGGGAGGATTTTACCACTTCTCAATGTGACTGCTTATACATAAGCTGTTGTTGAATGTGGTTGTTGGCTTGTAGAGGCTCCACAAGTTCTCGGGTGGTCGGTCATGCTTCTTTTAGTGTTATACTTGTTCATACGTGTATTTATGTAGTCCATATGGGTGTTCATGGTTTGGACTAGCTGAACAAACAAACCTTTTTATGTCCGAGTCTTGTTGTGGAGGTGGGTAGTAGCCATGATGAATGTAGGGTGGTGGGTAGAGTTGATGCTGTTGTTGGTAGTAGGTTAGTTGTGGAGCATAGCTTTGCTGGCTGTATGCATTGTAGTGGTTTTGTTGGGCTCCATACGGGTTTGGCGTTGATTTGTTGAACTCCTCGTGTTGATAGTGTTCTTGTACTAGGTGGACTTCATCAAAACGTGTAGCCAAGTTTTCCGCTTTTTGTTTCTCAATTACAGCCGGTTTCTGATGTGGCTTGCGCAACATATCCAATCGTTCGTGTAATTCAAGCACCTCTTTATCCCGCTTCTTTTCCATTTCTGCTTTAGCTTAATCAAACCCATCCTCATAGTGGCCCTCGCTTGTGGCCAAATTCTCCACTATATGCATCCCAGCTTCAACATCATTTCCTAGGAAAAGTCTATTGTTTGACGTGTCTAGAAGTGTCTTGTACAGTATCAACAGTCCTCTGGAAAGGATGCTCAAAAGTGATGAGCTTGAGAATCCATGGTATGGCTTTCTTCCTTCGCTTGAGTGAATGTTGATATTTTGAAACGTAGCTTATAAGTTCTTGATGAGGAGAAGAATTTAGTTAGGAATGCTTGTTTACATTCTTCCCACGTCCTGATGGATCCCGATTTAAGCGTTTTTTCCCATTGGTGGGCTTTTTCTCCAAGAGAGAAGGGAAAATGCCAGAGCTTGAAACCTTCTTCCAAGATGACTTCTTGCTTTGTCAAGGAGCATATCTTCTCGAAGTCATCAAGGTGGTCTAAGGGGTCCTTTGACGTATCACCTTGATACTTGTTCTTCTGCACCATTACAAGCATGCTACTATTTATCTCGAAACCAGCATTATTAAGGGTGGGGTAATACCAGCTTGAGTTTTATAGCCGCTTGGTGAATCACATTCCCCAATGGTCTGTGGCCGCCATGGTGCTTCTTACAACCTGCAACAACTCGTTGTGAACTTGCTTTTCCTCCATCGACGATTTTGTTTTGTGATTTGTTCCTGCAAAAGGTTCTCCGAGGGAGAGTGTAAGGAATTGATATCTCTTGTATTTACACCATTTAGGCTTGCATTTAGTTCATGTTTTGGTTCTCTTTTGCATGTTTTCCTTATCTTTTGTCCCATTTTCTTCTCCTTTTAGACTTAGGTTGCATTTAGGATATAGTTTGCATTTTTCTATGGATTATGGATGTTTTTAGGTACTTATGAGCTAAGAGGAGCATTAGAGGAGCTTTGGGGATGATCCAAGAAGCTAGCTGGGCCAAGAGGAGCAAAAGGGACCAAGGCAGATGATCTCTGCTGCACCTATCGATCAAGGCACAAGGCCTATCGGTCAAGTAGTGACCGATAGGTTTCCTATCAACCAGGCCTATCGGTCAGTGAAGTAACCGATAGCAGTGCACCGGTTATATTTCGGTCACCCTATCGGTCATCTTCTAGACCGATAGGATCCCTATCGATCATTCCTATCGGTCACAACTGACCAATAGGAACCCAGTCCGAGCCTTTTTTATTTACACTTTTGCCATTACTTTAGGGCTTCCTCCTTTTTGTATAAAATACCTTTTTCTGTGATTTTCGACAAGTCACCTCATAACACTGTTTTTGAATTTATTTTATGGATTTGTAAGACAAATTTCTTGCTTTATTTAATTAAAGTTTGTATTTGCCATTAATCTTTCTCTAATCTCTCTTTTAATCATGATTAACATCTTTTCCTCTTGTGATTTGGTGTTAAACATGAGTATTAGTGAGTAGTTTAATTAGGGTTCTTAGATGTGGTAGATTAAGGGGATTTATGAATTGATTAAGGTTTGTTTAGTGTTTAATTTGATGGGTTTCTCTCTATTAATCTGTTTTTAAGCTAGATTTGTCTTGATCACACTTATCTAGAATTTGAGCTTTCTCTTATGCCCACCAAGTGTTTGATGAAATGCTGATCCTGTTTAATAGAGGATTTGCTGGCTTTGGCTCAAGAGATTGACTGTTTGAGGAGCATTTTGACATGAATAGAGTTGGTTATTATTGCTTGTTAAATGTTTTAGCACTAATGAGAGTTAGTTCTTGTTAAGGTGTTTAACAAAGGGCTATTTATACAAGAGATTGAATTTAGCTTGCTTGATTGTGAACTCTATGTCTAGAAACCACAATTGCTAGCTTGTTTGCTTGATCAAAACTGTTTGAAACAACCTTAGTTAGTCTCTAGATTCCCCAAAATCAATAACCACATCTAGAAACTTGCTTTCTCTTTTATTGAATTCATAATTTGCTTAAATACTATGTTTATTTGCTCTGTTTTGTCTCTTTTGATCATTGCTAGATTGCTTTTGCGATCGGCCGCGCTATGGAACCTCATGTGCGCAGCAGACGACCCCTCCACAATGCCATCCAAAGCCGAGGCCGCGGCAGAACGCCCTTGGCCGCGCCGTGAAGACTTGCTCTCCTGGACACCTTTAAAAGACGTTTCTGAAGCCTGTTTGGAAAGTCCGTCAACCCCACTTGACTCCTACTTCAAAGAAGCCCTAAGTGATGCCTAATGAGACTTCAAGACCTATAAATACTCATGTTTAGGACGAGATTAGGGGAGTTAGAAAGTTTTGATTTTTAAGTAAGCCATCAAAGATATTAGGCGGCGTGATCTCTCTTCGAGTCTCCGATAGGGTTCATAGCCGCTTAGGTCTCTTTTTTTTGTTCTATTTATTTTTTCAAGGGAAATAAATCTGTTCTTGTACCCTGTTTCTCTTTTCTTTAATATATTCATTATGCATTCATCTCTCTTGTTCCTACTTGCCCAAATCCTGTTAGGGTAGATTCGTTTTGTTGGGTTTTTAAGAGTTATTCTGAGGGAATGTAAACAGTGGCTGCTCATTCTATTCGTTTAGTTTTGTTCTTAAGATTTTATTTTCTCGAGTTTATTTTAACATAGATTTTAGCATTATGAACTAGAATATATCATCTTCGGATATCAAGATCCATAAACCGTGTGTCTTAGAATCCTTATCTAGCTTAGATAAGCGAGAAGTGTAAAGAGCTAACCGCATCTCTTGCATGGCTTCATGAGCTATATAATGAATCTGATCTTATGTACTATGTGTTTGTTGAGTTGATAGTATGAAAACTGCATATTTATGAGGTTTTCAAAACGTAAACAATCTATATTATTAATGTGTTTAGATTATAAAATAAATTGATCTATAATTTAAAGAAATTCGATTAACGACTAACGTTTAGAGTTTCATGCTAAGTTAGAACCCCTAAGATATCCCACTCCTATATATTTGCTTTTCGTTTATTTACTTTGTTGCCTGCTACCATCGACAAAACTCGCAACCCCAAACCATCTTTTGTCCTAGGAACGTTTGCTAACCTTTGTTGGTTTTGCAGTTAGGTGTGCACTCCCTACGAATTGATACTTTAAGTACTACTTGTAGCTTAGGCTCATTATAAATTTTAAAACTCGAAAAAGTCTCAATGTAACATCCATATTTTGGATGGCTAATTTCGACCCTATCAAGTTTTAAACACCATTGTCGGGGAGTCTAATTGTTATAGCTGCAGAATCTAGAGGGTAAGAACATCGGCTCCAAGACGTGTCCTTTAGTTTCGTTTCACCTCTTTGCCTTTGCATGAACTATTCGAGCAGAGGAATAAAGGCTTGTTTGCGTTCTCCATCATTTCTCAAGCCGTTCAGGGACCAGTGCATGGAAGCTAATGGAATCATGATTCTTTAGTTTATGCTCATCACATTTTTATCCACACACGTCAAGCTAAATGACGTTAAATCAAAAGCGTTGAATGGGAGACAACCCATAAGGTATTCTTTTTTTTATTTCTTTTGAGGTTTCTACTGTTAATTTTTGGTTTTAGTTTCCTCTTATTTTCCGATTTCATAAACAACACATAAGCCAAAAGAATCAGAAAACCAAGAAAAGAACAAAAAATCAGAAAACCAAAAAAAACACAGAAAATCAGAAAAACAAGAAAGCAACAGAAATAAAAAGGAGATTCGAAGAACACCCACTAAGCGACAAAGAACCTATGGTGCGGCTAGAAGGAGCTTGGCTGTGCCACCAGAGGCGATGTCACGACAGCCATGTCCTAGGCTGTGACCACATACCTTCATGGCACAACAGCTGAAGACCAAAATCCTAAGACTGAAAGCAGCGACCCCAAACGCACTTTAACCGTTCCCAACCTTCAATCCCATCAAAGCCTTGAGTGTTCCCAACCTTGTTAAAGGACTTAAAACGTGTATCAAAACCGTAATACAACTTCAACAACTTTGGCACAACTTGCTGTTGCATCGAAGATGGCGAGAAAAGATAAAACTCCATCCAAGTCAAGGATCCATCTCTCTATCAGTTTGTCCAGACCCTCAAAGGATGTGTATGCACAAGAAAGAAGAAGGATACAATGTTATCTACCCTCTGAAAACGTTGGAAAGCCGCCAAGAAAGAATAAGATGCAAGTTCCTTCAACAAAACCAAAAGAGACAAGTTCCCAAAGACTGATCTCTCTCTTTCAAGACCACGACCTTAACCGAAGCAAGCACGTGTTTATATGGCGTTGAAATGAAAACTAGCAACACCTGTCTACCGAGATCCTGAATACATTACCAGATAGACCAGTGCAGTGCCCAAACTTAATATTTCTAAGGTGATGCAATCTTCAACGCCCAAACTCAGTTTTCATATCGTTTGCACTTATGTTAGGTCTAGGGAGCATTAGGCTAGGATTTTATATATTATTGCATATTTGGAGTGTTATTCAGGTACCTAAAACATAGAGGAAGTTTGGCAAAGGATGGGAGATGATTCGGGAGCCAAAAAAGCAAGGTGGACGATTTCGCTTGAAGCATCGGGCAGCTGCAACGTTGATCTGACATGATAAACATATTTGATTGTGTGAATGAACTGCGTGAAATGCGTTTCTGTTTATTTATGCCTCCTTTATGGATGTTGATATTGAGTTTAATCACGGAGAAAACTGATTTTAAACGAAAAAAATGATAAAGTTGAATAGACTATGGCCAAGTAAAACAATATTAGCTTATTAACAAATTTTAATTATATGCTTGAACTTTGTTTTTATCTAAAAAATAATTATATCCTTGAACTTTGTTTTAAAAATAGTTGAGATAAAACGCTGAAATATAATTAAGTATAAATTTTTGAGAAAATTACATTTTAAAGCACTTTTAGAAACTTGAATTACAAATTAAAGCACTTAGAAGGGAAGAGGTATTTTCATTATGCGAAATAACTATTTTATCCTTTTTTTACAAAATCAAATGTCCAGAACCGCTAGACCACATGGATAAATTTTTATGGACAACCATAACACATCATAATCAATCTTCGTGGATGAATTTTCGTGGATGACTTCAAACGTTCACTAGACTGGTTTGAGATTGATGAAGCTCATGGACACGTGGATGACCCTTCATGGACAACCAAATATGTATTGTTTAAATTTGTCTACCCATTTTGCATGTCTTTCGTTGATGAACCTTCTCGGACATCTAAATATGATTTTATATATCTATTTTGCACATTTTTGTGAATGAACTCTGTGAAACTTGTATATTTTAACAAATGACTAAAATATCAACCACGTAGATGAACATATGTGGACAATTTCATACGTTCACTAGACTAGTTTGAGATCAATGAAGCTCATGCTCACATGGATGACCCTTCATGGACAGCCAAATATGTATTGTTTGAATTTGTCTATCCATATTGCATGTCTTTCGTGGATGAACCTTCGTGGACAGCTAAATATGATTTTGTATATCCATTTTGCTTATCTTTTGTGGATAAACTCTGTGAAACTTATATACTATAACAAATGGCTAAAATATGCCGACCACGTGGATAAACATATGTGGACAATTATAAATAAAGAGAAAGGGCAAAATCGGATTAACATATTATGAACAGTTGTCAAAGTGCTTCTTCCCCACAAAGTGTCTTTTTCTGTAACCATAACTCACAAAATGCTCTTTTATGTAAATCTCTCTAAATTTTTTTATAAGTAATCAAAACTACTAGAGTCTAGAAAATTGGGTCACGGACTGATCTACTTTTGAATTGAATTCGAGGGACGAGCAAAACGGGCCGAGACTTATCAGGCCTGGCTAGTTCGTCACAACAACCCTATTTCAACTTTCTGAGTAACATAACAAAACTTGAGAATCAGGTGCTCGCTTATTCTTCTCATATCCGAAATGTTGAGAAGAAAACCCACAAAAATCCAACACAAAATCGACGACCGCGAAGAGCTTGAACAATCCCGCAAATCAGATCAACCCACCACCACTGCTCCATCTTCCTCTTCCCTTCTCCATCTCATCGATCCTAAACAGCAAAATCCATCTTCCAATTCCGACCGAATCGGCCTCTCTTCCTCTTGAAATCCTCCATGGAAGTCGAAGTCAAGCTCCGTCTCCTCACCGCCGCTGCTCATCTCCGTCTCACCACTCTCCTCACTCCCTTTCACCTCAAATCTCTACACCAACGCAACCTTTTCTTCGATACACCCAAAAACGACCTCTCCCTTCGCCGCGCCGTCCTCCGTCTTCGCTTCCTCTAAAACGGGCGGAGGCGGCGGCAGTTACTTCTCCGTCGCGTTGTATCCTCTCTTTAAAGGCGAAACCAATGGTTGCGAATGGGATCAATTGCTCATATGCCACAATCGAATAGAAACTGATCTCATATGCCATCAGTACATTTTACAATTTCTTTTTGATTTTTATTTAATTCCAAAACGTAAGAAAATACCTTTCTATCTTTAAATAATTTTATTATTTACCACTTCAACTACTATTTAACCTAAAACCTAACTATCTATCTCTCTTTCTTTCACAACTCCTTTCGGTCTCCTTATCTCTTCACAACCTCTTTCACCTTTTCGGTCTTCTTCATCTTTTCATTTTTCTTAAATTTTCTTTTGCAATGGAAGATCTCTTCACTTCTTTATAATTATATCCCCATCCTCTTTTCTTGAATTCTTATTTAATATTGATGTAACTGAAACCATATTTTTGTTTCAGTTCATGTCGATCTGATACAAAATCTGACTCTTATAAAGGACGAAAAATAAGTTTCAAAAGGTGAGTTTCTGATTAGATTAATTTTTCATCTAATAGATCCAGAGTTTCAGAAAGTCAGTTTCTGGATTGACTAATTTTGTGAAAATCGATCTAGAGTTGAACTATTTGTAGACTAATTTTGTATCAAATAGATCTAGGGTTGTACTATCAATTCGATTTAGATTCTACCAATTGTCTTATAACTCTTAGTTGAACTCAAACTCTCAATTGTACCATTTGTATTACTCGTACTAGTTGAACTTAATCTCTCAGTTGTACCATTTTTACAAGTTGTATCATTTGTAACAGTTGTACTATTTATACGAGTTGAACTCAATCTCTCAGTTGTACCAGTTATACTACTTTGAACTCGATCTCTCAATTGTACCAGTTGTGTCCAGTTGTACTAATTTGAACTCAATCTCTGAGTTATACCAGTTGTACCAGTTGAACTTAATTTCTCAGTTGTACCAGTTCTACTATCTCTCAGTTGTACTACTTGAACCCGATCTATCAGTTGAACCAGTTGTACTATCTGAATCCAGTCTCTCAATTGTACCAGTTGTATCACTTGAAATCGATCTCTCTGTTGTACCAGTTGAACCCAATCTCTCAGATGTACCTAGTTGACCTAGTTGTACCAGTTGAACTCAATCTTCTAATTGTACCCAGTTGTACTAGTTGAACTCAATATTACAGTTGTATCCAGTTATACTAGTTCAACTTAATCATTCAGTTGTACCAAATTGTACGAGTTGAACTTTTATTTGTACCAAATAAAATATTAATAATAAAAAAATCCAACTTTCATTAAGGATAAAATCGGTATATCATAGAATAAGTGGCATTAGATCACAGAGTGGCACAACAGATCATGTTTTTCTAAATAGTGGCGTTTCAGCCGCGCGCTCCTTTTTCTAGGATCAATGGCTGAAATGCCATTATTTCTCAAATTTCAATCTCATATGCCATCGTTATATTAATTAATTTATTTTCAATTTATTTTTAATATAAAAAGTGTGCAAATCTAACTTTTTCCTTAAAAAAACTTTAGAATTACAAACCCAACCAGGGTTTTGCCCACCCAAACCCGGATCCAATAAAAAGCCCTAGTTTTCTAAATTTACAGAAACTGTAAATCAATTCATTTATCTTCTTTCTCTCTGATCCCCTGTCTCCGTGAGGAAACCGTGAGACTATAAACTGAGTTTGATTCGTCTTTTCTTTCCTCCTCCTTTTTTTATCTCGAATTTTATACTTCTCTTCCTATCTCTCTTTTCATCCATTTCCGTCAACCCTCTTCATCTCTCTTTTTCTCTCTTCTTTTGATTTGATTTATCAGATATGGTTAAAGTGAAATTTGCTAACAGGGTATACGAAACCAGAAGAGGTCAACGAAATGAAAACTTGGCAAGAGAATCAGAACCTGCCGAAGTTGTTCCTCCATCAGAAGCAGGAACCGATCCTCCACTTCCTCCTGAAACTGACACAGCAGCAACGGGAACGAATGCTCCAACACCAATAAAAGGAACCGAAGAAGTGGAGAAAGTTCCCGAAGTGGTGCCTCCTGCAATCAATTCCGAGAATCCTCCCACTCCAGCAAACACAGAAGGGCCAATGGAAGAAAGAACGGAAGAAGTGGATAAAGTTCCCGAAATGGTGCCTCCTGTAATCAATTCTGAGAATCCTCCGGCTCCAGCAACCACAGAAGCACTAATGGAAGAAGGAACAGAAGAAGTAGAGAAAGTTCCTGAAGTGGTGCCTCCTGCAATCAATTCCGAGAATCCCCCGGAAGTGGTGTCTCCTTCAATCAATCGGAGGAATCGCGAAATAAGTGAAGAGAGTCCCTCAACTCCAGAACCAGAAAAAACCCAAACTCCATATGAAGGGAGGGAATCCACAAAAAAACGATGATGAAGAAAGTTTGTCTGGTCAGTAAGAAGAGCAAGAGAATGTGGAGCAGAATGTGTCTGGCCAAGAAGAAGAGCAAGAGAATGTGGAGCAAAATGTGTCTGGCCAACAATAAGAGGAAGATAATGTGTTAGACGAGAACAAGAGGAAGAGAATGTGTCTCACCACGAACAAGAGAAAGAGAATGTGTCTGGCTATGCACAACAAGAAGAGAATGTGTCTGGCCAGGTATCGTTTACAGATATATATACTTATGAATTTGCTTACTTTTAGACTGAAAATTGACAATGATTTTGTGTTGTGTGTACTTTATTGGACAAATGGTAAAAGTCAGTAGTAATTTGGTCTTCAACTATGTTTTCTAGGTTCAACTATATTAGTATCTTCAATGAATGAATGTTAGGTACAACTGCACTTGCTAGGTTCAACTAAGTATTGTTAGGTCCAACTATGTAGGCTTTGTTCAACTAGATGTTTAAAGTTCAACTACGCTTGATTGGTTAAGTTCAACTATGTTTTCTAGGTTCAACTACATTAGTGTCTTTAATGTATGTTAGGTTCAACTGCGCTTGCTAGGTTCAACTAGGTATTGCTAGGTTCAACTACGTATTTCTAGGTTCAACTATGTAGGCTTTGTTCAACTAGATGTTTGAAGTTCAACTATGCTTGATTGGTTAAGTTCAACTATGTTTTCTAGGTTCTACTACATTAGTATCTCTAATGTATGTTAGGTTCAACTGCGCTTGCTTGGTTCAACTATGTTCAGCTTGCTTGGTTCAACTACGTATATTAGGTTCAACTAGGTTCGAGTAAGTATTTATTTATTTTAACGGTTTATTAAATCTGAGTTTGAATTCACAGGATAACGAGGATTATAGTACACCACTGCAACCAGAGAAGTTTTACTTCGGTCCAGAGCAATATAGCAAGGCTTGTAAGATAGGATCGAGGTGTAGTGTAAAGGATACAATGAACATGATAAAGCAGTTTCCAACTGAATTGAAGTGGTTCACAGCTCACCCTCAGTTTAAGCATATTTTTCACATGGAGGAGGAGCCAAACCGAAAGCCTATGGGCATGTGGATGCTGCTACTTCATCAAGCTTGTACGGATTCGATGAATGAGCTGTGGTTTGTGGTTAATGGAGTTCCTATTAGATATTCTATAAGAGAGCATGCTCTGTTATGTGGGTTGGACTGCCATGACTACCCGAGCAACTATGAAGAATTAAAGGATAAGAAAAATGGAGATTTTAAGTTTGTGGAGAAGATTTTTGGAAGGAAAGTGAACATAACAATCGCAGATATGGGAGAGAAACTCGAGTCATTGCGGAGTGGTGTGGACAAGAAGAAGATGGCTGTCCTGTATTTCTTATCCACTGTTTTGAAAGCAAATTCTAAGGTTGCAGGAAACATAGAGCCGTTCTTTCTTAAGATTATTGATGATTTGGGATTGTGTAAAACATTCCCATGGGGGCGTTACACATTTGATGATTGTATGGTTGAAGTGAGGGAGAAGATGAAGAAGTTCAAGAACGGCATCGTGAGAGACAAATATTCATGGATCTTTTCTGGTTTCATTCTTTCTTTGGAGGTAACCAACTCTTACCAATGGTTTCAAATTATTACTTTGTAGAAAATAAGATTGTGATATTGTAACTTTATGTGTAGGCTTTTGCATTTGAGTGTATTCCTGCGTTGGGACGCAAATTTCGACTAGATGTTGTTCCACCTGAGAAGGACTGTCCACGATTGTGTAAGCACAAGTTTGCCGAGGGTTCCATGAAAGGTTTTCCTTTGGAAGACATTAACGAGACCATTGGAAGAACTAGGGTGAGATTGTCGACGATTGTATTTGATATTTGTTTGGTTTTAAAATTTACAAATGTGTTGATTTTCATTATCCAAAATTCACAGGATATCATTAGCATTTTGGAACCTGACTCAGACAAGGAAGCTCTTATGGATCGCATCGTAGAGCCTGGTTGTGATGATGGGATAGGCTTTATTGATCCAATCGTTGACTCTTGGAAAGACCATCTAATTGCAAAAGGAAGGAAGATATGGTGGAGAGATTTGTATGAAACAGACTTGGCAGGTAGAGGTGGAACTGCGAATGTCCCTAGAGAAGAATCAAGAGAAGAACCAAGAGAAGAGCGCAGAGAAGAACCTGACACTGTTACACCAATACTTCAACAAATGATCCAATCGGTGGCGACAATGGGGAATTTGGTAAAAGAACTTCAGGAATTGGTTTTTGGTTTTGATGAGAGACTGAAGAATGTTGAAAGTTTTGTGATGGAACAGCGAAACAAAGGAAACACCAGCGAAGGTAATACATTAGTTCTACTCTGATGGATCAATTGTTTTTTGCTGTTGTTCATAAAAAAATGTTTATATTAGGAGGAAAAGCTGGAGATAAAGGGGATGAGGAGCATGGAGCGGATGAAGAGGGAGAGGGGGAGCATGGAGCGGATGAAGAGGGAGATAAAGAGGGGGAGCATAGAGCAGATGAAGAGGGAGAAGGTGGAGATAAAGAGGAGGAGCCGAAAAAGAAACGAAAATCCAGTAAAAGAAAAACAAGAGCACCTTCTTGTTACACTCCATCTGACGCTGGTGAGAAGCAGAAAAAAAGAAGAGGCGAGGAGAAGACGAAAGGAAAAAAGAAGAAGGCCAAACATTGAAGAAAAATGAGATGTTGGCTTGTTGTTGGTGTTTTTTATGAACTAGTTTGGTGTTTTTTTATGAACTTGTTTGGTGTTGTTTTAAAAACTTAACTACTTGGCTTGTTGTTGGTGTGTACCTGGATTTAGTTGGTTTCTTTAAGTACAACTGGGTTTTTAAAGTTCGACTGAGTAAGTTTAACTAGGTACAACTAAATTACAAGGTTCGACTGACTGAGTTGTACCGTTCAACTTGGTTTTTCTAGGTTCAACTCAGTTTTCACAGGTTAAACATTACATAAATAACTAGGTACAACTGAATTACAAGGTTCGACTGACTGAGTTGTACCGTTCAACCTGGTTTTTCTAGGTTCAACTCAGATTTAACAGGATTAATAATTGACATAAATGACGATGTACAACTGAATTACAAGGTTCGACTGACTGAGTTGTACCGTTCAACCTGGTTTTTCTAGGTTCAACTCAATTTTAACAGGATTAATAATTGACATAAATGACGATGTACAACTGAAATACAAGGTTCGACTTACTGAGTTGTACCGTTCAACCTGGTTTTTCTAGGTTCAACTCAGTTTCAACAGGATTAATAATTGACATAAATGACGATGTACAACTGAAATACGTAGTTCGGCTGATTTAAAACTTGAAGACCTCTTCCAAAGCTTGAAAATTAGAGGATCTTCATCCGGAAGCATATAACATCATCAAAGTCTTAAAATAAGAAGAACAATCCACTTACTTAAAAAAGATTATAATCAAACTAAGTAGAAGCACAAGTACTGCTACCCCAAATGTCATCTCCACACTGATTTTCTTCTTGTCCGTCTGAATAAGCATCTCCAGCTTTGCAATCAGCTCCTCGTTCTGAACCTGTCCTTGCTTCAGCTCTGCAATAGCTTTTTCAGCGCGAATTCCAGTTGTGAAGTTGTTCTGGATTTTCTACTTCAGACTAGTAATCTGATGATGTAGGATTTCTATTTCTTCGTCTACCACAAAATCCCACCATTTCCGAATATGATACCCTTCATTGTACACAAAAATACCCAAGAATTATCATAAATATTCTTCTATTTTTCCCAGAAATATGATCTAGTAATTATGCAATCTACTAAACTCACATCACGATTGCGACAGGTGAAGTATCGCCTCCCAGGATCGATTGAGGTGTAGGATGTCTCGGTGAAAACGGCTCCACCGCAGTAACACTTTTTGGGCATTCCATATTCACCATCTGCTATGAGGAATGGATCCAGCTCAGCTGACTATTTGGAACTGGTCACCGGACTGAATCTTCCCATTTCTTCGAATTTCTGAAAGTAAAATTGAAACTGAAATGAAATCGAGCTAATTGGAAAGCAAATCGGAATTGGAAAGCAAATCGGAAATCGAGCTAATTGGAAAGCAAATCGGAATTCGAGCTAATTGGAAAGCTTTATCTGTTGAATGAAGTTGGATCGTCCCCCTCTCTCTCTATCTCTCTCGACCTCTCTCTGTGCTCCTCTCTCCCTCTCTCTCAGTCGAATTCGAAGAAGATACAGAAAAAGTATCAAAAAGTAACTAGGGTTTTCAGAAAAATAGTCGGACCCTGATTTTAATTAAAAAAAATCTATTATTTTTAATTTTTTTCCCGCTGGCGGAAAACTCAAAACTGAGTAAATTTACCAAAAAAATTGAACTTAGTTGTCCCCAAGGAAGTAGTTGAACCCATTCTTAATAGTTGTACTTTTACGATTTATTGTATTTCTAGTTGAACTTTCCTCTAAACTATTATATTGTAGTTGTATAAATGACTTTGGACCATTAAACATCATTTATAACGTTTTCATACTGCAATATATGAAATATTAAATATTTTGGGTTTTTCAGTCCTAAAAGGCTTAACATTGTTGATGTCTTCCTTATATTGTAAGGGGTGGTTGATGTGAAAACATGATTTTGTATAAAAATAAAAAATTAATGTTTACCATATAAGTAATTGTTTCCTTATAGTTGAAAATGTGTTGATAGGTCTTAATTGGTATATTCACATCACTTGAAGTTTTAATAATAGTTTACTGCACTTCAAAAGTTGATATTAGTTGTACCCAGTTGCACTTAGTTGCACAAACACGTCAACGTTAATAGTTGTACTCAGTTGAACTTGGTAGTTATACGTGAAACCAGTTGAACTTGGTAGTTATACGTGAAGCCAGTTGAACTTGGTAGTGCGAATGGCAACACGTAAATGTTAATAGTTGTACCCATTTGAACCCGGAAGTGCGAATTTGACAAAATGAACTTCAGAATTGTTTATACTTGTACCTATTTAACCTGGTCATACAAATTCACCAAACTCAAACACAGAAAGATTCATAGTTGTACATAGTTTAACATGGTTGTTCAAAACCGAAAATTACAAAACACACACATAAATCAAATTGAGCTATCACTTTGGCTGCTCTGAAAATAGAAAGCGAAACCTCTGCCAGACACAGACCTGTTACTTGTCTTCCTGCGACGTTCCCCAGTGGATGAAAAGCGGTTTTCTTGATTTCTTTCTGGCGATTTGGTGTAATCAGGCGGTAAAGCAAACTTATTTAGTATTTCCTCTGGAATACTCCAACAAGACTCATTCGACACTGGATAAATCGTCTTGTAGTATGCCAATGCCCACGTATCAATCAAGTAATATCTAGAGCATAAGTCGTATAGACTAATATCCGCTGTTCTCCCTCCCTTCTTCATTAGTGCTGCGGCTGCGGCGATTGCATGAACACAAGGATATTTGTCTATATCCAACCCTCTGCAAGAGCAAGTTTTGCTCGACAAATCCACCAAGTAAGCCTTCCCATCGAGTCCAATAACGGTGTATTCGAGTTGGAAGCTGTTTAGCTCAGCCACAACTAAACGAGCAGCAATTGAACATAGTTCATGCAATTTGTTATCCACATAAGGCACCACTTTCTTTGACATCGGCATATCAGCAGCAATCTTCATATGCTTGTTAAACCAATATGCCATTTTCTCAACAACCGCATCAATCATTGGTAAGAGAGAGTACTTCCTTACTTCCTTAAACACACTGTTGAGAGATTCATAAGAATTGCTGGTGTATAAATTGTACTTGTCTCCTTTAAAGTAGCACCTTGCCCACTTATCCAACGGTACAGTCTCATGCAAAAACACAGCAGCTGCAGGAAACCTCTTCTTAAAATCAGCATACTCCCTTTCGAACTCACTCACAGTATAAATATGAGCGCATTGGATAAATTTTGCCGCCACTAGATCTTTGTTCACCTTAAGCTTAACTTTACCTCTCACGTTTTGAGACAAATGCCATATACAATGTCCATGCTGGGAGTGGGGATACACCTTCGCTACTGCATTTATGATGCTTTTATGTCTGTCACTCATAAAAACCAATTTAGGATCATCAGGTATGACGATTTTCAGCTTCTCGAATAACCACATCCAACTGTCATGCTTCTCAGTATCAATTACACCAAAAGCAATGGGGTAATGGTGATGATTAGGATCCTGAGCTGTGGCAAAGACAAGCTGTCCACCATATACAATCTTAAGAAATGTTGCATCCACAACTATCACTTTCCTCATTGCTTGAAACCCTTCAATGCTAACGCCCAAAGCAATGAATAGGTACTTGAACTTTTTCTCTGCATCCAATTCCACACTTGTTACGGTTCCAGGATAGACCTTCTCTAGCATGTACAAATAAGAGTATAACATCCTATAACCTTCTTCTGGAGTGCCCCGAACATCACTAACAGCTAGTTTTTTTCCTCTTAAGGCGGTAGAGTAGGACAAACTAACACCAGCTCTACTCTGAACCAGATTCACGATATTTTTGGGAACTGGGGTGTCAAATTGACCCGGATAGTCTTGCTGCAAAACAGATGCTACTAGACGTGGGGTGCCTCTCCTTCTACTAGTGCTTGTACTCTCAACGGCCCGAGAGCATGTATGCATCTTTCTGTATACTCTAACACTGAAATAATTCGATTTCTTAAACCTTGCAGCTCGTAAATACCATTTACAGCCTTGATTCTTCTGACGGCATTCTAGAATAAGTCGCCTTGTATCTGACTTATAAGTATGGACCCCAAAACAGTTCTTATGTGCAGCTCTGTCAACCAAATCTTGCACTGCCTCCTTACAACAAAATTATTGACCAATTTCAAGACTTGTACCATCTTCCCATTCTTCAACACACTGACTAACTTCTGCAGAACCTGGAAGCTCAACATATTCATGCATACCATCGAAACCGTTCTCCATATCCCTATCAGTAAATTCATTACCATCGTTCTCTGTCACCTCCTAAATAATCGGCTCCCTATGTTCTTCTCTTTCTGAGATCTATAAATAGTAACCGCATTACAGACATCATCATCAGCTCTACCATTTGCAACCGGCTCCTCATAATTCACACCAAATGAACTACCCACTTTGGAAGCTTGCTCACTCCTACCCGCTTTAGAAACTGAATTTGTTTCTAAACCTTTGACTACCTCCACATGCAAAACAGATCTTAGCCCCTCGTTATCCACCGTTGTTAGATAAGCATATACGTCATCATCAACGAAAATTTTTGTCTCGTTGATCGGTTTATTTACAAACGGAATGTAACTCAATTTCAGGTGTGCATTAGCTCTATCTATCCCAATCTTACTGCATATCTTATCTACTAACGCCGAGTAAGTTATCTCTTCCACAGATAAGTTCCTAAATGGTATAGCATAGGTGGAATTACTTGTAAACCATTTCAACTCCCCTCCGTCACGTGAATAAATCCCTCCATAGTCAAAATATATGTTTGTGTGGTTGGTACTCATGCTCTCCTGAAAATATAATGAAAATAGTCGATCAGTTGAACTCAATTGAACTCAGTTGAACACAAAGTACCACAGTTATACCAGTTGAACTCAATTGAACTACATTGAACTCAGTTGTACCAGTTGAACTACACCTGTCATTTGTACCACGTTTACCAGTTGAACCCAATTTAACTCAGTAGTACCAGTGCAGTGATAGGGCTCAGGTTTTACCCAAATAAAACTACTGCAAGTGCACAGCAAAAGCAGTTGTAGTACAAGGGGTTATCGAATCCCAAGGGAGTAAGTAAACTAGACTAAAGAGTTCAGGTTCGGATTAAGCTAAGCGATAAATAATGAATGTAATGCAAAACAGTAAAATAAGTGCAAGAGGGCGTTTTTATGCTTGTTCTTAAAGTTCAGAAGGCTAAAGGCGGTAAGTCAGGACAGTTCGCAGGTTGAATTCGAGAGTGTAGAATGCATGCAATCAGGAATGAATTAAAACCGTCTTGAACATGAATCGCAAAGATATAACTAATCAATTCTCATTGAAGAAGTTATCTATGTCTAAATCACAGAGTTTCAAATCTCTTTGCAAACCCTAACAACCTAAACATGCAGTAATGATCAGGTTCAATTGTTCACAAAACTCCTAAGCCAAATCTCTTTGTACTAGGGCGTTTTGCTCATCAAATACTAGTTCAGGTTATTAATAATGCTCTCACATCTATCAAAAACCTAGGGTTTCGAAATTCAGATGATGTGTCTAAGAAATCGATATGAATGCAAGCACAGATGAAGAACCAATGAATTTCCTATAAGTTTTTAGCAATTCTACAAACTCTTCTTCAACCTTTGAAAAGCCCTAACTTAACTAACAAACTACTCAGACATGATGATTTGAGAAAACATCATGAAAAGAATAGATTGCATAAAAGAAATAAGAAGTAGAAATAAAGGAGTTCAAAATCTGCTCTGAAGGAGTCTGATTTGTCTCTCCAAAAGCTCTGCTACAAATCTCTCTCTAAAGCTCTCAAAAAATAATAAGATACAAGATATATGCCAAAAGAATGGCTGAAAAACCTAATATACAAGCTAAAACACGATCTGGAGTCTTTTTGCAAATACTGGAACTTTTGGGCCAAAACTGCAATTTCTTCCCAATCTTTTAAAAACAGGCCACGACCTCCTTCCTTGGTGGGTGACAAGCGTCACCAGCTTGGTGACGAGCGTCACCATATGGCATACTTTCTTCTTCGAGCTAGGTACTTCGTGGCTTCAACTCAGAATGCTCCAAAAGGTTCCAAAATCTCCAATTATGCTCCAGACATGCTATAACCTGCAAAGACTCTTCTAGGACTCTAAAAAGACCAAAAAGACTCAATAAAAAGGAATTATATCATGGTTAAAAACCATAAAAACCATGATATATCAACTCCCCCAGACTTAGCTTTTGCTTGCCCTCAAGCAAACATTAGACAAAGAATAAGGTCGAGGTTTGAAAACAAGAAACAGTCAGTCAGTCATGAGAAACACCACACTAGTTAAAGCTTTCAAATCCACATACCACAGAGTCAACACAACATCAAATTTCAGCCTAATCATCACAAGCTTAGCAAATCTCTCAAGTCCAGTCTAAATCCCTTCAAGAAATCCGAAATTTCTACTATCAACTCCTTATTTTTATCTAAGTGTGAAGTCTCATCAAAGCTCTATCATCTTAATCACTTTACAGATTCTTTTCCCTTCCTAACAACTGAACAAATCAATCTCAACACAACTCTCCTATTTTCTCTTCCCTTAATCTTTTTCCTTAGGATATTTTCGATTTTTCACTTCTTTTTCTCAACTTTTTCAGTCTAAGATATGGTGCTACTCAATACTTGTGTTCCTTGTGAGGAGACAGGTTCTTGAGTGAGTTCACTACTATTGTTCCTTGTGAGGAGACAGGGTCATGAATGCACCATTTTTTGGACTTAATCTTTTAAAAACTACATCAGGGAAGATCAAAGAGAGACTGTATTTTAACCTTATTGTCAGTGCTTAAAGAGAGAATCAAGATCAATAAGAATCAATCACCAAGACAAGAAGTTTAAAGTTCATTAAGGTGGAGCTAACAGCAAATTTTCCAGACTCTCTAAGAACCTAAACCTTCATTGCTAGACTGATCTACCTATGACTTTCAACTTAGTAAGACTTGTAATCAACTACTGTGGCAATGGTTCTTATCAGCAAAAACGTCCTATGGTTAGTTCCAAGAAAAACTTGCAGTTTCAAAAATTTTGACTCTAGAAAAACAGGTTTTTGACAACTTTAAAACTCTATAAACATGACACAAAGCACACAACGTCAGTAGCCACCTCCCCCAGACTTAAACAACACTGTCCCCAGTGTTATTAAGCCAAGAGTTGGTCAAAATGAAGCATGAGAACGTGTAAAACCAAGGTGGAAAAGTGGTACCTCGCGAAGGAGCTAGTGACGAGCGTCACCAGATTGGTGACGAGCGTCACCACCTCTGATACTCCAGAAATCGACATGTTGGATGTTTAAATGCAATGCCATCATGTGTACTCCGAAGTAAGACTGTAAGAGCACTCAAAACACACATCAAAACATCCAAACGAAGCATAATCCATGGTCCAACAAGTTCACAAGACATCATCCAAGCAAACTGAACAAAGTGACTCTTCTTTTTTTTTTCTCGATTTTTTTTGTAGAAAACGAAAATAGACTAGAGTATGATAGCTAGATAACTTACCAGTGGGTTGCCTCCCACTAAGCGATTGTTTAAAGTCATTAGCTCGACTTTGAATGCTGCTCAGACAGCTGGTGGAGCAGAGGGTGGCATTGAATGCCTTGGAGAAGAATGTCTCCTCATCCATGGTGGTTTGTAAGCAGTAGATGTATGAACACTTCCAAGGAAGTGAGGAACATCAGCAGAGTGGGTCGTGACTGTGGGTGGGACATTTCGTTTTCCTGCAGAATCATCAAAAGAAACACCAAGCTTTCTTTGCTTAGTTGCAGGTTTCTGGGTTGTGGACTGTTGAATTTTCGGATTGGCAACATATGATGGACTTGTAGCTGTAAAGTCACGTTGCTGCTTTGTGTTCAGGTTGGTGACGAGCGTCACCAGGTCAGTGACGCTCGTCACTGACTCTACAGTTCGCGTTTCTGCAGTTTTCCTGCAATTCAGCTCTGCAAGTGTTGCTTCCATCACAAACACGTCTTCCTCCAGCAATTTGGCATTCATTGGAACCTCTTTTTCAAGCCTAGTCATGAAGATATGATCCTCACTGCAATCCTCAAACCCAACAGCTTCTGCAGAAGTTTCAGATATTGGCTCTTCAACAGCCATCTTGCTCACTTGCCTACTAATATCTGATTTATTGACACACTCAGCAATAGTGTCTTCTGAATGCTCCATGACAGTCTCTTCATCTCTAGAAGTTCTTACAGAAAAGGTCTGACCATCAATGGTAGAACTCCCTCTTAACTTATCCATGTCAAAGTTCATGACAACATCACCAAGATGAAGCTCAATGTTCCCCCTTCTAACATCAATGATGGCTCCAGCAGTAGCCAAGAATGGTCTTCCCAGAATAAGAGGATCTTTAGGTTCTTCAGCATATTTCAGAACCATAAAATCTGTAGGAATTATGCAGTCTTTAATGTTAACATGAACATTCTCTAACATGCCTTCTGGGGTCCTTATGGATCGATCTGCTAGGATGAGAGAGATCCCAGCTGGCTTGAAATCAGTCATTCCAAGTCTAGCAGCAACAGAGAAAGGCATCAAGTTAATACTTGACCCTAGATCACATAGAGAGTGGGGAAAACGTCCTGCAGATATTGAGCAATCAAGCACAAAGGTCCCTGGATCAGATAGCTTCTCTGGAACTTTGCTTTGAGTGATGGTATTGACTTGTTCAGAAACAGTCACCTTCTTCTTCTTCTTTGGAACTGTGCCTAAGAGAATTGCACTGATGTCTCTGGTAAGCAATGCTCCTTCCTCAGGACTTACACCATTCACAACCATTCTCTTTACATACCTTCTTAGAGCTGGTGAAAGCTTGACTGCATCAACAAGAGGGATCTCAAGCATCAGCTTGTCTATCATAGCTTTACATCTGGCTTCTTCTATCTCCTGTTTAGACTTCCTAGGATGCTTGGGGAATGGTGTTTTGGGTTTATAGACACGTTCCTGGTCATAATTTGCAGTTACAGGCGAAGCAGCTTCGTTCTAGGGTGGGTGACGACCGTCACCAGGGGGGTGACACTCGTCACTCACTTGTGACAACCCCCAATATCCTTGTAGGTTGGTGACGAGCGTCACTCCTCCTTGGTGACGCTCGTCACTCACCTCTGAGACAGAAAAAATTTCATCTGCAGACTCCATGAGTTGCACGATCTGTTCTGCACTCAACCTCTTTTTCTGCACTGTTTTAAGCTCCTTTTCATTCCTGACCGTGATGGCATTAACCTGATGCTTGGGATTGATATCAGTCCTTCCAGGAAGGAATCCCTCTTGCCTTTTAACAGCTCCTGCAGTTTGAGCAACCTGCACATCAAGCTTCTTCATGTGAGAGTTCAGGCTCTCAATTTTTCCATTCAGGTCTTGATACAGCGAATCTAGCTTGCCATTGAAGTTCATTGTCATCTTCTGCTGTCCTTCAAGTACCTGCTCCATCATAGCTTCCATTTTATTTTCTTGTGGAGGTGCAGTTTGGTAGGAAGAAGAACCATAATTCCTGCTGTTTTGGTAAGATTTCTCAACTTCAGTCTTCTGAAACTGTGGTATTGGAGTATAACCAAAAGCATTCTGGTTTCCTGGAAATGTGTTCTTCTGATTGTTGCCATTGTAGCCTCTGTTCCACTGCTGATTTCCAAACCTTTGGTTCTGAAAACCCCCTCCATTGATGAAATTAACATCTTTCTGCTCAAATTCTTCAGGATTTTCGAAACTCTCCACTTCTGCAGCAAACTGAACTGACTTCTTTCCCACCAGAAGGCTGTGCATGCTGTCTAACTTAGCCTTAACTTCAGCTATTTGGTTTTCATCATTCAAACCAGCCTGCTGCTTTCTCTGAAAATCTGCATTTTTAGTGCTGTTACTGTAGGCCAAGTTTTCAATCAATCTTACAGCTTCTTCTGGTCTGTTGGTGTTGAAGTTTCCTGCACTTGCTGCATCCAGTGCCATCTGATATTTCCAGTCAATGCCTCTGAAGAAGATCCCAAGTAATTGCACCTGATTGAAACCATGATGAGGACAGTCCCTTTGATAAGACTTGAACCTGATCCAAGAAGCCTTAAAAGCTTCAGTAGGGCCTTGTGTAAAGGATGTAATTTTCGTCCTCATGTCTTCTGATCTTGCATCATCATATAAGTTGTTCAGAAAGGCGTTCTTGGTGTCCTCCCAAGTAGTTAATGAACCAGGCTCCAGTTGCTTCAGCCAATATGCAGCCTCTTCTCCAAGAGTGTAAGGGAAAAGCTTGCAGAACAGAAAGTCATTGCTGACTCCAGTAGCTTTGACACTTGAAGCCAGATCCTCAAACCTCTCAATGTGATCCTTAGGATGTTCATGAGGTAAGCCATGGAATGGATGCTGGCCAACCAGCTGATAGTAGACAGGTTTGACCTCAAAATCGTTCCTCTGGAAGGCAGGAGGTCGGATTGCAGCTCTTTTGGCATAGAACTGATCAGGTCTGTTGTAGTCACCTAAAGTCCTCTGAACAAAACGCCCAGCAGCGTTATTGACAGCAGCAGGGACCCCCACGTTCTCAGCCACTTGCTGAACCTGCTGTTCAACAATGACATTCCCCTCTTGATCAATTCTCTGCCCCTCTTCGTTCCTCCTGTTTCCTTCCCTGTCAACCAAGTGACCTTCTGCATCTTCAACCAAGATAAGTGGAGCGACCATTGTAGATTGCTTCTTAGCTTTCCTGTTAGTTCTCTCCAACCTAGCAAGCTCGTCGATGCTCAAAGTCACAAGCTCCTTCTCTTTGTTGCTTCTGGTACTGCGATTAGGCATACACCTGAAACAGGAACAAAGAAAAGTAGCTGAAAGTCAGTAAACAAATAAAAACTTAGACAAAATCCTAATACTAAAAATCGATAGGCAGCTATTACTCCCCGGCAACGGCGCCAAAAACTTGATAGGGCTCAGGTTTTACCCAAATAAAACTACTGCAAGTGCACAGCAAAAGCAGTTGTAGTACAAGGGGTTATCGAATCCCAAGGGAGTAAGTAAACTAGACTAAAGAGTTCAGGTTCGGATTAAGCTAAGCGATAAATAATGAATGTAATGCAAAACAGTAAAATAAGTGCAAGAGGGCGTTTTTATGCTTGTTCTTAAAGTTCAGAAGGCTAAAGGCGGTAAGTCAGGACAGTTCGCAGGTTGAATTCGAGAGTGTAGAATGCATGCAATCAGGAATGAATTAAAACCGTCTTGAACATGAATCGCAAAGATATAACTAATCAATTCTCATTGAAGAAGTTATCTATGTCTAAATCACAGAGTTTCAAATCTCTTTGCAAACCCTAACAACCTAAACATGCAGTAATGATCAGGTTCAATTGTTCACAAAACTCCTAAGCCAAATCTCTTTGTACTAGGGCGTTTTTGCTCATCAAATACTAGTTCAGGTTATTAATAATGCTCTCACATCTATCAAAAACCTAGGGTTTCGAAATTCAGATGATGTGTCTAAGAAATCGATATGAATGCAAGCACAGATGAAGAACCAATGAATTTCCTATAAGTTTTTAGCAATTCTACAAACTCTTCTTCAACCTTTGAAAAGCCCTAACTTAACTAACAAACTACTCAGACATGATGATTTGAGAAAACATCATGAAAAGAATAGATTGCATAAAAGAAATAAGAAGTAGAAATAAAGGAGTTCAAAAATCTGCTCTGAAGGAGTCTGATTTGTCTCTCCAAAAGCTCTGCTACAAATCTCTCTCTAAAGCTCTCAAAAAATAATAAGATACAAGATATATGCCAAAAGAATGGCTGAAAAACCTAATATACAAGCTAAAACACGATCTGGGGTCTTTTTGCAAATACTGGAACTTTTGGGCCAAAACTGCAATTTCTTCCCAATCTTTTAAAAACAGGCCACGACCTCCTTCCTTGGTGGGTGACGAGCGTCACCAGCTTGGTGACGAGCGTCACCATATGGCATACTTTCTTCTTCGAGCTAGGTACTTCGTGGCTTCAACTCAGAATGCTCCAAAAGGTTCCAAAATCTCCAATTATGCTCCAGACATGCTATAACCTGCAAAGACTCTTCTATGACTCTAAAAAGACCAAAAAGACTCAATAAAAAGGAATTATATCATGGTTAAAAACCATAAAAACCATGATATATCATGCAGCTATACCTCACGTACCAGTTATACTAGTTGAAATCAGTTGAACTAAAGTGAACTCAGTTGTACCCGTTGAACTACACCTCTCATTTGTACCACGTGTACCAGTTGAACCCAATTTAACTCAGTTGTACCAGTGCAGCTATACCTCACGTACCAGTTATACTAGTTGAAATCAGTTGAACTAAAGTGAACTCAGTTGTACCAGTTGAACTACACCTCTCATTTGTACTAGTTGAACTCAATTGAACTAAATTGAACTCAGTTGTACCAGTTGAACTATAACTCTCATTTGTACCAGTTGAACTTAAGTTTTCAGTTGTTCCAATTCGCTCTCAGTTGTACCAGTTGTACCAGTTGTACCATTTTTCCTATCAAAAGTCTGGGAATTCCGAGCTCGACTTTCGTTGTTCTGCATATGAATCTGATTAACATAACCACGTTCTTCTCACAAATTACCGAACGTATGGCTTAATCTATCCACAATACATTGTTACCAACCCAGATCCCTAATTTTTCAAATCTAAAGCCCTAATTTTACACTCTAATTGATATAGAAGAAATCACCTTCAAAATATGAGATCTTCAACAATGGCAGAAAGAGGACTGGAATTCTGGGTCGGACGAAGTGGAGAAAGAGTCGATCTATGTTGGATGAAAAGGATGACAGGAGAAGTAGCTCAGGGAAGGAGCTTGGAAACCAGAAGAGAGCCCAGGTGAGAAGAGAGAGGAGGAGTTCGAGCTCAGCGAGGCTGTGGGGATGCGGGGGATCGAGATTCAATTTTTTTTTTTTGTTTTTCAAATTTCATTTTTATTTATTTTTACTTTTTGTACTTTTACTAATTTATTTTTACTTGGTTAATTTCACATCTCATTTAAATGAGAGGGTGGCATTAGATCATGGGATGGCAGCCCAGATCAATTTTTCTGCCAAAATGGCATTTCAGCTCTTCGCTCTTGCGAATGGCATTAGCCGTGTGGAGGAAGATGAAGAGGAGATCGATGCGGCATTAGCGAAAGAATGTGTGGATTCACCGTCTAAGCTATCGGTTCTTGGTTCTAGGGTTTTGAAAAGGGTTAAAGAGGAATATGGATTTACAGATTTTCTAGGGTTTGTTTATTTGGGTGGATTCGAGAATGTAAGGAATGTGTATGAGTGAAGAGGCGTGAAACTTGAGGTTGATGAAACTAAATATGCCTTTGGGAACTGCTATGAGATCGAATGCGAGACAGAGGAACCGGAGCGTGCCAAGACAATGATTGAGGAGTTTCTTACAGTGAACAAAATTGAGTTTAAAGATTCAGATATGACAAAATTTGCTGTTTCCCGATCAGGAAAGCTTCCTTGACAGGGTTAGTCTCTCCTACAGTCTCTTCAAATACTATGCATTTATTTGGTTAGCTTGATTGTTGGTTCTTTTCCTCGAATACCCCAGTAATACTCTGTGTTTGAAGAAATGCTTTCAGTTAAGCTGTAGCATTTGTATAGATGGGTCTAAATTTGTTCAGTATGATCTTTGAAGAAATTCTTTCAGTTAAAATTGATGTATTGACATGTATTGCTTGTAGTAACTGGACTACCTATAGCCAACTAACACACAAATGAATAAATATCAGTTCACTAACTCCATTGCATGAAATTCTTCTTTTGTCCATCATTTTCTGCAATGTAAATAGTAACAACTCTCTAGTGTGTAAGGAATAATCGAAATCTTCATATGGATGCTTTGAAAAGCTTCCTACAATTTTAGTTGTCTTGTTTGTTGCCATAAATCTAACTTACTGTGACGTGTATTGAATAGGTGGAGTATCTGAGATGGGAGAAACGGTGGCGCTAATTAGTTTACCGGCATGATCAAGTTGTACTGATTACTATTCAGTTTACTGTTGAACTAGATGATGTAATTTGCACTATTTCTTAATGCCATATATATATATATGTCCATTATATATATAGGTCAATATATCAATAGTATGAGGATCCATATTCTTCCAAGCCTGTGTTCTGGAATGCTTTTTAAAAATAAAAAATCATTTTTGGGAAAAAGCTGAAATGGCAGAAATCAACCTGTTTTTTTTATAATAAAAATATAATTTAAGATATATACATATAATATAAATAATGTTGGTTGCCATCAGTCCCTATACTATATGTAGTCTATTTAATCCTTTAAACTATATATTTTTGATTATTATCTGCACTCAAACAATTGTTTATTTGTTTATTCTTTTAAATTTAGTTAAAAATTAAAATCACGATTAATTTACAAAATCATGTTTTGGTTAGATTACGGGGATGTATTGAATCTAAAATTTTAGAGAATTTGAAATGTTTGAGTTTTAATGAAATCTTTTAGATGATATTATGTGGATTATGAAAGTTGATATGATTTGATATTAAAATTATATGAAATCCCACCTAAAGCAGTGGAATTTTGGGTTCTATATTTTTAATTAATAAATTTCACCAAATCATTTAAAAGTTCTCAATATTTTTTAAAATTCACTATTAAAAATATTTTCAGTAACAGTGGATTTGATTTAGTTTTTAAAAATTATTGATTGAATAACATAGATTTTTAAATGATTTTAATTAGTTTTACATAAATTTTATGTTCAATAACATCAATTTTGGTAAGACGTTTAGAAATCACTAATTCAATTACAGGGATTTTTAAATCAATCATCAAATTTTCTGAAATTCCTAATCCAATACACCCCCTACATTTAGGAGTAGGAAGGGGGTATGCAAAAAAAAAACAAATTCTTTGGGTGAAAATATGCATAATTTATTAAGTTTAGTGATAAACATATCATTATTAAATAAAAATTTAACCTATTCAGTCATTGATCTTGTGCGCTAATCAACTGAAAAGAGAAAAAGTGGTGAGTAATGAATTACTCAGTGAGGAGATCATCTCTCTCCACTGAAACATAATTAACATTTCTACTATCATATCACACTCATCAAAACACATGAACCTAGACACTAAGAGCATAAACCTAGACACTAAGAGCAGCTTCAACAATTAGTTTTTTTTATCAAAATTTTTAACAAATAAATAAATAAAAAATAATCATATATATAATTAGCCAAACCTCTCACCATCTAAGTTATCCACATCAACATTTTTTAAACTTTTTATGGCTTTTGATTTTTACTTTTTTATAGGCTTTTAACTACAATTTGTTTTACATCATCAGCAATTTTTTAATTTTTATATAAACTTTAAACTTTTTTTTGAATTTTCTTTAGGGTTTTACATACTTTATATATATATATATATATATATATATATATATATTCCATGGCTTACCTCAAGAGCATCCTATGGATCACATAGAGAGGTTTGAGGATTCAGCTTCCAGTGCCAAAGCTAATGGGGTTAGCAATGACTCTCTGTTCTGCAAGCTTTTCCCTTACTCTCTTGAAGGAGAAGCTGCATATTGGTTGAAGCAACTGGAACCTGCTTCATTAAGCCAATGGTCCCCGTCTCGATCATTTTCCTTGGATCGCCTAGTTGGCTCGATCTTCTGGTCGATCAACTCCTAGATCGACCGGCCATGCTCGATCTGCTACCCGATCTCTGGTCCTTAGCATATTCCCGAGCTCCCACGAACTGCTACATCAGCCTCAACACGTCCACGAACCTCCACGACTCCAAAGCAGCCAGAAACAACCTGAATGTGATGCAAAATGCAAGAAAAATGCGTATGCTGATGCAAGAATGCTCTAGGACCCTAAGTGATGCAATCTAACCTAAAACATGGTACAAATGCATGAAAAGCTAACTAATGAGTATGCAAAATGTATGCAATATGCAATAACATCAACTCCCCCAAACTTACTTCCTGCTTGCCCTCAAGCAACAGAAAATAAGTAAAGAAGAGAGGTTTTCAGAAAAAATGAGTGGGGTTTTAAACTTTTTGCAAAGGTGCCTTTCAAATGAATCAATCTCAATGTCCTAGTTAACAGTTCTAAAATGCTATGCTTACACTCATACTACAAAGAACTTAGCCATACTCATCACACAAAGAAATTCAAATCATGACTCTCTTATTCCTAACAATCAAAGAAACTCATCCTTTAACATTCATTAACATTCGAACCATGAATCAAACTTATGCACTTTAAAGCAAAATACATTTGGCTAAGGGTTATGGTTATGAGCATAGAATGATCTCATTTGAAAAGGTTTTATAATCAGAACAAGGGTTTCTCTCAAAAATGGATGAACTTGTGCATAATGCTAAAGGTAAAGACAATTTATGCATACATGATTAGATTCTCATCTACCCATGTAAACTCTCAAATGATCCTATACCCCTCTCATTTAAGAAATTTTATCCTCACTCACCACTTAAGAGTCTACCCTTTTCTTTATAAACTAAGCAATCCCCAATTCGAAACAAACACATTTTTAGACTTTTTAGGCTAGTGAAAAGGTTTTGAAAAATACTTTTGCTCTTTAGAAATTTCTTATTAGTAGCTCTCTTATTATTTTTTTTTCTTTTTATTATTATTTTTTTCTTTATTTGGCACTTAGGCTCTTTTTTTTATTTCTTTTTCTTTTCTTTTTTCTTTTATTATGGGAGAGCTACCTCCTGAAATTAGAGCATACTTAGTTTTAAAAACAACCTTTCACTTAAAACATCATTTCTTTCTTTAAAACACAAAGCTCTTTGAAACCAAGAGTAAATAGACAAGATAGCAACCTCAATGATCCCCCAAACTTATCCTAAGCCTACACCTAGCTTCAAAATGCAAAGCTAGCAACAATATGAAAACCAAATCATGTCGCCTAAACCTAACACTTCATGCCAAGTTCAAACCGAAAGGAAGGCCTAACAAAGATGTCACACAAGAACATTTGGCTTCAAAGGAGGGTAAGGTTCAAGGAGGGAGTTCTACTTAGGCTCACAAAGAGTGGTAAAACGGAAGAAGAGAGCCTAAATATTTTAAAACCATGTGTTCATTTTCAAATGCATAAGAATGATAATTAGAATTTCAAATTAAGGTTTTCACTTATTAGAATGAGTTTCAAATCATGAGAGTTCAATTCAAGCCACGAAAATCCTAACAAGTGATCCAAGCATGGTAAGAACATACTTTCAAAGCATAGACAAAGCATTAGAGAACTACTAACTAGGGCATTGAAACAATTCATAAGTAAAAATACCTTTGTAAGAAATTCTAACCCCTTATGCAAAATGCAAACAACCTAGGTGATATGAGAAACTCTAGACTCAATCTTAACATGTTTTTAAAAAAAAAAAAAAAAAATGAATGCAACTACATGAATCTTTGAAAATTTTTTACCAATTTTTCATGAACTTGCTTGACACCGTCCCGGTGGCAAACTCATCCGAAGGAGCATCAAAACACAATGCAAGAAACAAATATGAGCGGTTATATACAATGGAAGAAGGTGGTTACCTCTTGTCTAGGCTCGGCTGGAACTTGAGGATGTTCCAGAGGAGCTAGAGATCGTTGCTTTGCCTTTGTCAGCTGGTTCTTGGAGAGAGTGGCACGCCGGCTGAATGTTGTCTACTTGGGTCTCGCGGATGACAACTCCTCCGGTTGAGAGCCTTCTCTTCTCGGGTTGTTGCATCTCCTGGCTTGCAGCTGGCTTAGGCGAGCCTCCCTGAAGTGCTTTGACCTTCTTCCCCAGCTTCTTGAGCATTTTGCCTTGCCCCTTGTTGATCTTCCTTTGCATCTCCACAACTGATGCTAGGAACTTCTCGGTTTTTGTCCTCGACTCAAAGTCTAGCTTGGGAAGTGTGTAAGCCTCGGGCATCTCATCTTCCGTGCCTGGAGACTCTGACCTTTGACGCGGGGCAATTGCTGAAGCAGGCGGTCCTCCTAAAGGGGCAAAGCATTCTTCCTCCGTGGGCATGAACTCGATGTTCCCAACACCAAGCAGCTCGGTTTCGTCTTTGTTGGGCAGGATGCACACTCTCTTCTTGTCTTCATCATCAATGAAGAGGTAGGCATAGAACCCTTCTTCTGGCATGCTTCCCAAGCTATCAGTATTCCTCATGTATGCCTCATCCATGAAAGCTCTGTTTGGGACGTGAGCAAAGTCATGAATGGGCACACCGGCTTGCACGAACAGAGGAGTAAGGAAACCGCCAATGTAAGAGGAGGTCGCATTGCACCGTAAGGCATAAGCCTTGTACTTCACCAAGGAAGCCGCGAGCACACAGCCGTAGTTCACTTCATCGCCGAGTTCATCCTCTATGGGCTCTTCATTTGCATCCGGATCAGACACCAAGTGCTTCACACCTTGGTACAGGAAGCACAGCTTCGTCTTCGTGACCGTAGGAGCAACAGACCTTCCACTGAACGTGTTAGCAATCAGTTCAGAGTATACCTCAGCACCGGGCTCCTTACTCGCTTGATCTTAGCGGTGTTGGCCTTGTAGTCTTCATTGCTGATCAGATCCCAAAACTCGTCGGCTTTCTTGAAAGCTGGAAACTCGACCTTGTATGCATCAGCGTTGAGACCGTAGGCTTGGCATAGCTCAGGGATGGAGAGTGTATAGGCTTGACGTCCAACTTTGAAGTAGAGGCGGCCTTGGGAAGGGACGGGTGCACTAGGATTCTCATACCGGAACTCCAAGGTGGCAAGGAAGTCTATTGTCACTTCAGGAATGGTTGGGCAATCCATCCGTGACAGACATCTTAAGCCAATGTTATGGAGGAGTTGATCGAAGTCCCCAAGAATCCCAAGCTTAGACAACAGCTCTCGATCAGCAAACTTGGTAGGCTCAAACCGGAGCCTCTCTAGCCGCTTCTTATCCTCTCTCATCCATCCTTACTCCACCGGACCCTCTCTTGAACTACCACTTCTTGTCCTTCTCCTTCTTGTGCTTGCTCCTCTCTTGTTCTCTTTGGGGCCATGGTTCCTGAAACAAATTTCTAAAGATATTGATAAGTACACGGCGGTTTGATGATAATGAGAGAAGAGAAGGAGAGAATTTATAAAAGGCTACCCTAGAATTTTGGAGAATAAATAAAAATCATAGCTGAGTAAAGGAGAATCAAATCTTTAGATGCTGAAAAATCTAGAATTTTTCCTTTTACTTAGCTAGTTTTAAAAATTCAAAACCGATCATATATTCTAAAACAAGATCTTGCGGATTTAAAGGAGATTTTCTAAAATTAAATTATTAAATTTTTAAAAATACCTTTGTAAGAAGTTCAGAATATCTTTGCTAGCTTTTGAAAACTTAAACTCTCACTCTCTTTGTTCTCGAGAAAAACAGGAATAAGAGGGTGAGAGGATGTTTGAAATATTTAAAGACTAGCAAAACCAAAACAATGGGTAGTCAACGTGGTTTTTCTGACAAAGTCTTGGTCAATGCACATCTTTCATGGTCAAAGATGCTTGCCTTGACCAAGTTTTGAATTCAAAAGTTGAAGGGAAAAGAGTAAAGGAGGGAAAGAAAAATGTTACCTCGGCATGAGATCGAGTCCATTCGGTCGATCTAGGACTCGATCTCATGCCCAAAATGGCTTAGATCGAGAGGGTTACTCAATTTGTGACTCGATTCATAGTGAATCGAGTCCTGGATCGATTGGCTCTCTCGATCATTGAGATGTTGGCTCCTCGGCTAAGTCCTCATGATCTAGCTGTGTCCTCGATTTAGGGGTCGATTTGGCATAGATCGAGTGATGGACCGAGTCGAGTGATCGATCTATTTTCAACAGATTTTCCCGAGAGAAATTAGATCGGTCGATCCGATTTGGATCGATCGATCCTTTTTCGTCAAGGTCGATCTTGTCACTCGTTCTCGTCTAGATCGACTGGCTCCTCTCGATTCACTGACTCGATCTAGCAAAGATCGAGCCAGGATCAGTCGATCTAGCACTCGATCTCTAGCCTTATTCTAACCCATATTGCCTTTTTAAGACCTCAATGTCAAGGTTTAGACTCCTTATACCTGTTCCTACATACTTGCAAAATAAAAACATAAAACTGAAAGGGAAATAAAGTAGAAATATGTACAAGATAAACATGGGAATGCCTCCCAAGTGCGCTTTCTTTAACGTCTTTAGCTAGACCTTACTTGGTCTAAGCGGATGGTGGGTCTTGGAGAAGCACTGAGGTACTCTCCTTGTCATAGCTATCTGCCAAATAGGGCTTGACTCTGTGTCCGTTGGAGGTGAATGCACTGCCACTTTTTCCCATCAGAGTAACAGCTCCATAAGGCAACACTTCTTGAATCACGAACGGTCCGCTCCACCTTGATTTCAGCTTGCCCGGGAAGAGTTTGAGCCTCGAGTTGTACAGCAACACCAGTCCTCCTTCTTTAAGCTCCTTGGCAACCAACTTCTTGTCATGAGCCTCCTTAGTCCGCTCCTTGTATATTCGGGAGCTCTCGTAAGCATTCAGCCTCAAGTCGTCCAGTTCGTGTAGCTGAATAAGGTGCCTCTCCTGAGCAGTCTTAAGATCAAAGTTCAGCCTCTTCACAGCCCATAACGCACGGTGTTCCAGCTCAACCGGGAGGTGACAGCCCTTGCCATAGAGTAGAGTGAAAGGAGTTGTACCAATCGGTGTCTTGAAGGCGGTACGGTAGGCCCAAAGAGCGTCATCCAGCTTCACTGCCCAGTCTTTCCTTGTGGCTTCGACGGTCTTCTCTAGAATAGCCTTGATTTGCCTGTTGGAGACCTCCACTTGACCGCTTGTTTGAGGATGATACGGTGTAGCCACCTTATGCTTAACCCCATACTTTCTCAAGAGGTTCTCAAAGACCTTGTTTATAAAGTGGCTTCCTCCATCACTTATAAAAACCTTGGGTACCCCAAACCTCGGGAAGATGATACTCTTGAACAACTTGATTACCACCTTAGAGTCATTTGTAGGGGAAGCAACAGCCTCAACCCATTTAGAGAAATAATCTACTGCTACTAAGATGTATTTGTTGCCATATGAGGAAGGGAACGGCCCCATGAAGTCAATTCCCCATGCGTCGAACACGTCAACCTCGAAGATGGGAACTTGAGGCATTTCGTTCCTCTTAATTATATTCCCTGCTCGTTGACATGCCTCACAGCTCTTCACAAACTCGTGTGCATCTTTAAAAATGGAGGGCCACCAGAAACCGGCTTGCAATACCTTCGTGGCAGTCTTGAATGAGGCGAAGTGTCCTCCATAGGAAGAGCCATGGCAATGATAGAGGATGTCCCTGGCTTCTTCCTTTGTAACACATCTCCGGTACAAGCTGTCTACTCCTCTTTTGTATAGGTAGGGCTCGTCCCAAAAGTAGTTACTAGCCTCCCTCATAAACCGCTTCTTGTGATAGCTGTTGAGATGTGTTGGTTCCTCACCACACGCTAGATAGTTCACCACATCAGCATACCACGGTAGATCCTCCTCTTTGAGACTCAACACTTCCTCAAACCTCCCTTCTAGCTTCCCACAAACAGCCGTAGTAATCGCCATAAGCTGCTTTTCTGGAAGAGAGTCATCTAAGGGGAGAGACTCGTTGATCCTTAGCCGTGAGAGGTGGTCAGCGACTCCATTTTCTATCCCTTTCTTGTCTTTAATCTCCATGTCAAACTCCTGGAGTAACAGAATCCATCTTAAGAGCCGAGGCTTAGTGTCTTTCTTCGAGTAGATGTATCGTAAGGCAGCGTGATCCGTGTATACAATAGCCTTGGATCCAACGAGATATGATCTGAACTTCTCAAAGGCGAAGACTACTGCAAGCAGCTCCTTCTCCGTAGTGGTGTATCGTGATTGCGTGTCATCCAAGGTCCTTGAAGCATAATAGATCACGTGTAGCTTCTTGTCTTTCTTCTGACCAAGGATGGCTCCTACGGCGTAGTCACTAGCGTCACACATGATCTGAAAGGGGAGAGACCAGTCTGGTGATTGGACTATAGGGGCTGATGTAAGTGCTTCCTTGATGGTCACGAAACCCTTCAAACACTCCTCATCGAATACAAACTCAGCTTCCTTGCACAACAGCCGTGTAAGAGGGCGAGCAATCTTGGAGAAATCCCTGATGAAACGCCTGTAGAACCCTGCGTGCCCCAAGAAGCTTCTGATTCCTTTAACATTAACCGGCGGCTCAAGACCCATCATGACCTCCACCTTAGCCTGATCAACCTCAATACCCTTCTCTGATATCTTGTGACCGAGCACGATCCCTTCCTTAACCATGAAGTGGCATTTCTCCCAGTTCAGCACCAAGTTTGTCTCTTCACAACGTTTAAGTACCCTGCAAAGATTCAACAAACACGCAGGAAAGGACGCACCATACACAGAGAAGTCATCCATGAACACCTCTACCATCTCCTCTATAAGATCAGAGAAGATCGACATCATACACCGCTGAAACGTAGCCGGTGCATTACACAATCCAAACGGCATCCTTCAATATGAAAAGGTACCATAGGGACATGTGAAGGTCGTCTTCTCCTGATCGTTTGGGTGAATATGAATTTGAAAGAAACCACTATACCCATCGAGAAAGCAGTAGTAAGGGTGATTTGCAAGTCTCTTAAGCATTTGATCAATAAAAGGCAAAGGGAAATGGTCTTTCCTAGTTGCAAGGTTAAGTTTCCTATAGTCAATACACATTCTATGACCAGTGATGGTCCTAGTAGGGATAAGTTCATCCTATTCATTCCTTATGACCGTGATCCCACCCTTCTTAGGCACCACGTGTACAGGGGAAACCCACGTGCTGTCACTTATGGGATAGATCACGTCAGCCTCTAAAAGCTTAAGGATTTCTTTCTTAACAACCTCTTTCAAGTTAGGATTCAAACGCCTTTGATGTTCTATAGAAGAGGCGTTCTCATTATCCAAGTGAATCCTATTAGTGCAAAGCATTGGTGAAAGGCCCTTGATGTCACTTAAAGAGTACCCAATGGCCTTCCTATACTTTCTCAGCTCAGTCAAGAGCGAGTGCAACTCATCATCACTGAGGTTTTCGTTCACAATCACGGGATAGGTGTTATTAGGTCCTAAGAAAGCATACCTTAGCCCTTTTGGGAGCTCCTTAAGGTCCACCTTTGGCGCTAACAGCTCACTCCAGTCATCCTCGTGGCTGTTGTTGTTACTTTCCTCCTTGGAACTCTCCTTTGAACCCGAGGCATTGCCCTTCAGACTGCTTTCCTCCATCGCTATCCCTTCTGAGATCGAGTCCTCCGGTCGATTCTCCTCTCGATGTCGTCTAGATCGAGCCATTTCGCTCGATTCACTTACTCGATTTGATAGGGATCGAGTAAGGGATCGAGACGCTGAGTCGATCTCTTGATTGGACCCCAAAATGATCGGGAGGTCTCTCTCGATCGTCGACTCGATTGTTTTTCCTGATCGAGCATTCTTCTCGATCTGTCCATCGATTGTTGCACCTGATCGAGTTGTGTTCTCGATTGACTTGTCGATCTGACTCCTGGATCGAGTGATAGCGTTGATCTCTGGGTCGATCTCTAGGCAGCAACTTTCTTCATTCTTGACAATCTTCCTAGAATCCAGTAGGTTCACGTACTCCTGGGTTCTCTGGTCCATATAGCCAAACTCCCCTGGCTCCTTAGTCAGTGCTAGCTTCAGATGGTCTTCTAAAGCCAGCTCTTCCAGCAACTCATCCGCCAAAGCATCCATCGTTTCAATGTAGAAAGCTTGCCCTTTGATGGTTGGCTTCTTCAGAACCTCGTTGATGTGGAAGTCTAGCCTGATGTCCTTCCCCAAATGCAAGGCAATCTTCCCATTCTTCACATCTATGATAGCCCCGGCGGTTGCAAGGAACGGTCTCCCTAAGATGAGTGGGTCTTTAGGCTCCTCATCCATCTCCAACACGACAAAGTCTGTGGGTACGTTCACACCACTGATTCGTACTGGTAAATCTTCAAGCAGCCCCACTGGTAACCTCACGCTTCTATCAGCCAGCACCAATGAGATCCGACAGTCTTTAAACCGAGTAAAACCAAGCTTCTTAGCCACGGAGTGAGGCATCAAGTTTATGGTAGCCCCGTGATCACACAAGCAACTCTTGAACTCTAGAGGACCCAAAGCGCAGGGTATAGTGAAGCTTCCAGGGTCTCCCAGCTTCTTAGGGACTATCTCCTTATGTATAACCGCACTACACTCTTCACTTAGAACAAGTACCTCTTTGCTTTCTTTGTTCTTCTTCACAAGGGTGTCCTTGAAAAACTTGGCGCACTTGGGCATCATAGCAAGACAATCTACAAGAGGCAGCTTGATTTCCACGTGTCTCAGGTGCTTCTCAAACAAGATTCTGTGCTTCTCGATGAGCTGCTTTTTGAAACGACCGGGAAATGGCAACTTCGGTACGTAAGGTGGGGGCACGTAAGAGTTCTTCTCCTTGGTGGTTTGCTCACTTTTCTTCTCAGCGACCGCCTTATCTCCTCTCCTCGGCCCCTGGATCCAAACGTTGTCAAAGTTTATCTCATCATCATCAGCCGAAGGTTTACCCTCCCCCTCTTGAATTACAACGTCCTCGTTGTTCTTTGTAGAGACCGAAGGTTGGAGCTCTTTGCCGCTTATCAACGTTATAGCATTGGCATACTCCTTGAGATTTTGCTCACACTTTCCCGGAAGACTGTTCTGACCACTCGTAGTTGCTTTTCCTTTCTCCAGCTGCTTGATCTTGTTGTTTAGGTTGGTGATCTGAGTGGAGAAGTCGGTTAGAGATGAGTCTAGGCGAGTGTTCATTGCAGCGAACTTCTGGTTGGTAGAGGCTTGCCCTTGTATTAGCTGTTGAAACATTGCTTAAACCGGATCAACTTGTTGTTGCATCGGTTGTTGTTGCTGAGGTGCAAAGCCCGGAGCGTAGTTAGGAGTATATCCTTTGTTGTGTTGTTGTTGCCCTTGGAAGTTGCGCTGCCCTTGAACATGGAAACCACCACTCGGTTGAAAACCTTTTTTGTAAGGGATGAAAGGTTTAGCTTGCTGAGCAGGGTACACTTGATCTTTAGGGTTGGCTACGTTGGTGCTTCGGTAAGAGAGGTTGTTGTTCTGGTAGCCTTGGTTGTAGCCTTGAGACTTGTAGTTGTTCTGTCCAGCCACCCAATTTGCTTCTTCTTGGCTTAGCTCTAACTCCTCTTGGTTCTCATCAGCTTCACCAACAAAGTGAACATGCTTCTGATTAGCCAACACCAACTTATCTATCTTCTCATGCAACGATTTGAGCTCCTTCTTGTGAGACTCTAACTCTGATCCTCTTGGTGCACGGTCATAATCTTCAGCATAGTTTCCATCACTCAACGCCAAGTTTTCTATCAGCTCCATACCCTCTTCTACCTCTTGACCGAGGAAGTTCCTTTGCTAGCTGTGTCAAGCAACAACCTGATCTTTGGTGAAGCTCCACGGTATATGGTACTTTGTAGACTCTCCTCGCTGAACCCGTGATGAGGACATTGGATCGTGTAGTCTTTGAAACGCTCCATTGCCTCGTTGTTCCTTTGAGTGAAACCGCTGATTTCGCTTCTTAACCGTGCTGTCCTTGTGCTTGAGAAGAACTTTGAGAGGAATGCCTTCTTACACTCGGCCCATGATGTGATGGTGCCTTGTGGGAGGGTCTTCTCCCAATGTCTAGCTTTGTCTCCGAGTGAAAAGGGGAAGAGGCGCAGCTTGAAAGCATCTTCGGATATGCCATTGATCTTGATCATCCCACATACTTGCTCGAAGTTGTCTAGGTGCTTCAAGGGGTCTTCCATTGCTAAGCCGTGGAACTTGTTGTTTTGCACCATGGAGATGAAACCTGGCTTGATCTCGAAGTTATTGTTTCTGGCTCCTATGATCCTCGGTGGTCTAGCCGCGTGTTGGGGGTTTCCATTGCCCCGTCCTGCTTGAGGAGGTCCTTCTGGATGCTCGTGTTCAGCCATATCTTCAAAGTTAACCAAACCGTGTTGAACAATCTCCTCAAAGGCTCTTGTTTGCTCTCTGACTCTCCTTTGCCGTGAGTGACCAAGTTGATGAATGTTGTCTAAGGGTTGTAGAAGATTGTTGTCTCTCCTTGAACGAAGATTCATGTACCTGAAAACACACGTTTGAGAGTAGAAGTATTAGTAACTTGAAAAAGGTAAAGACTTAGTCTTTGCTAAGACCCTAATCTTTATGTTCTCTAAACAGTCCTAGAATGGCAACGGCGCCATATGATAAAGGTTTTTTCTCTTGCGAGGGTTATAATGCAGAGAGGTTATCAAACTTTAATGCAAGCAATGTCGTAGTATAGCAAGCAAGAGAGAGTCAATCCACTTCTAGGAGATAGAGAATGCACAGAGAATGCAAGGACTAAAGCAAATCTAAGCAAAATGAGACAGTTTATGATAAAATCTCTAAAAACTAGAAGCAGCAATTTAAACAGAGTGAAACCTATTTTCAAAATACTAGAAAGGAAGAAACTACCACGAGAAACAAACATATTAATTAAAGGAGAAAGCTTTGAATTATTAAAATTCGACTAGTGGATCGACCACGAGATCGACCACTAGATCCAGCAGTAACAATCGATCTCGTCTAAAATCGTAAGAACAGTAAAGCTAATGACCAGGATGCTATCTGATAACAAGCGAATTATGAGAATAGACGTAAAGATGCTAAAAGAAAGGGTATAGGGTTGAGATTCATGGTTAGGGGTTTCGAAGGTTCGACCTTGGTTTTAAAACTTTAGATCGACTCACTTGGTGAGGATCTCTAAGCCTTGAAAACAAAACAAGATCTATCTGTGGCTTTCGGTATAGATCACTCTTTCATCCTCTCCTCCAAACCCATGGCTTTTGATGGAAAGAAAGGTCGAAAGGCAAGGAAAACAGATTTCAAAGGAATGGCTTAACTAATCCCCTAAACTTCCATGGCTTTTGGGAAGGGGTAACTAGTCTCTAAGGTGTGATCTTCCGAGGCTCCTGAATCCTGTCAAGGTAAGGAACCTCTCGGATCATGAAGCTCTTGGCGTGAGAGTCTTCATGCTTTAAGATATCAACACCTTAGAAGAGATAGCCTTTGAAAACGTTTTGAAAAACCCAAGATCGAAACCTTTTTAACCCCTTAATCCTCTCAACCCCGAACCCAAAGGAAACTACTCGCTACACATAGAGTAAATCAAGCAAAGCATATGAAACGAGACGATGAACATGAAAGAAAAACTGGATTAAACAGAAACGATTCGAATACAAAAGCTTGAGAAAAAAACGAGTTTCAACAATGGTGTTCTTCACAAAGACGAGAGAGAAAACATAAGGAAAAAGATAAGGATCTAAAAAGTTATCGAAAAAGGACGTCGCCGCCTTGCCCAAAATGCCCAAACAAGCCAATGGTCCCCCCTTCGCTAGCAGCCAAAAACGGTTGAAAGGACAGAGATCGACTCCAAGATCGAGTGGTTCTCTTGATCATATCCGGGTATCGTTTCTTCGGCTCGATCTGGGTCTCGATCATCATCGGCGAAACGAGTGTTGCATACGATCTCGGTATCGATCTTCGGCCGGATCGAGTGATGTACTCGATCTGTCTCTTGCTCTGCATGGCGTCATTTACGTCTGTACCGATTGATCGATTGCTTCACTCGATCTCCGTCTCGATCAATTTCCTTGGATCGCCTAGTTGGCTCGATCTTCTGGCCGATCAACTCCTAGATCGACTGGCCATGCTCGATCTGCTACCCGATCTCTGGTCCTTAGCATATTCCCGAGCTCCCACGAACTGCTACATCAGCCTCAACACGTCCACGAACCTCCACGACTCCAAAGCAGCCAGAAACAACCTGAATGTGATGCAAAATGCAAGAAAAATGCGTATGCTGATGCAAGAATGCTCTAGGACCCTAAGTGATGCAATCTAACCTAAAACATGGTACAAATGCATGAATAGCTAACTAATGAGTATGCAAAATGTATGCAATATGCAATAACATCACCTACTGAAGCTTTTAAGGCTTCTTGGATCAGGTTCAAGTCTTATCAAAGGGATTGTCCTCATCATGGCTTCAGTCAGGTGCAATTACTTGGGATCTTATTCAGGGGCATTGACTGGAAGTATCAGATGGCGCTGGATGCAGCAAGTGCAGGAAACTTCGACACTAATAGACCAGAGGAGGCGATCAGACTGATTGAGAATTTGGTCTGCAGCAACAGCACTAAAAATGCAGACTTTTAGAGGATGAAACAGGCTGGTGTGGCTGATGGAAATCAGATTGTTGAAGTTAAGGCTAAGCTGGATGATATGCACAGCCTTTTGGTGGGAAAGAAGTCAGTTCACTTTGCTGCAGAAGTGGAAACTTTCGAAGTTCCAGAGGAGGTTGAACAAGAGGATGTGAATTTCATCAATTCTTGTGGTTTTCAGGGTCAAAGGTATGGGACTCAGCAGTGGAACAGAGGCTACAACAACAACAACCAGAAGAGTGCCTTGACAGGAGGACAGAGCACGCCTGGTTTCACTCCTAAGCCCCCATTCCAGAAGACAGAGTACCAGAAGCCATTCCAGAACAGTGGAAATTACAGATACTATGATTCTTCTTCCTATCACCCAGCACCTCCACAAGGGAACAAAATGGAAGCAATGCTATAACAGATCTTGGAAGGATAACAGAAGCTTACAGTGGACTTCAATGGCAAGATAGATTCGCTCTATCAAGATTTGAATGGAATGATTGAGAGTCTGAACTCTCACATGAAGAAGCTTGATGTTCAAGTTGCCCAAACTGCAGGAGCTGTTCAGAGGCAAGAAGGATTTCTTCCAGGAAGAACTGATGCTAATCTCAAACACCATGTGAATGCCATCACATTGAGGAGTGGAAAGAACCTGCAACCAGTGTTGCAGAAGGATTTAACCTCAAGGAATTTCGTGGGTATTGAAGAGTATAAAGATGAATAAATATCTGCTGAAGACCCACGGGTGACGCTCGTCACCAATGATAGGTGTCGCTCGTCACCCCTCGAGCACAACCTCGACCACTTCTCTTCACAAGTTGGTGACGACCATCACCAGGAGGGTGACGCTCGTCACCTAAATCGAGTAATCGACCCCGACTTGTCCAAAGCGAGTGATGCTCGTCACCATCCTAGTGACGCTTGTCACCAGTCGCCACATACTGCAATTTCGTCTAAGACTTCAGATAATGCTAAGGAAACCGTGTATAAGCCCAAGATACCATATCCTAAGCATCCTAAGAAGTCTAAACAAGAGCTTGAAGATTCAAGATGCAAGACCATCATGGATAAATTGGTTATTTAGATCCCATTGATTGATGCTGTAAGGATCACTCCTGTTATAAGGAGGTATGTGAAGAGGATGGTGACCAATAACTTGAGTCTAGAGGCTGGGGCTATGATGATCAATGAGCAGGTCAGTGCAGTGATTCAGAACAGAGTTCCAGAGAAGCTTTCAGACCCAGGAAGCTTTGTTTTAGACTGCACAATCTTCAATGACAAGTTTGTGAGGTCATTGTGTGATATTGGTTCTAGTGTGAACCTCATGCCTCATTCTGTTGCCAAGAGCTTGGGGATGACCGATTTTAAGGCTACAAGGATATCTCTTGTCCTCGCTGATAGATCAGTAAGAGTTCCTGAAGGGATGATAGAGGATGTTCCTATCAAAGTAGGAGATTGTATGATTCCTACTGATTTTGTGGTTCTGGAATATGGAGAAGAAACCAAAGATCCCTTGATTCTTGGCAGACCCTTCTTGGCTACTGCAGAAGCTATCATTGATGTTAGGAAGGGTAGAATAGAGCTGAATGTTGGTGATTTAGTGATGAAATTCGAAATGGACAAGCTGATGAAGAGGCCAACTATAGATAGACAGACTTTTTATGTGGATGTTCTCACAAACATTGCTGATTAGATCTTCCATGAGATGAGTTCAGAGGACCCCTTGGAAAAGGCGTTGACCACTTCTATAGCAGAGTATGAGCATTTAGATGCTGCTGCAACAGGCTACACAAAGATGATGGATGCTACTGCACAAGTGATGCCACTGGTTGCACAGGATGAGTTTGACTCCACATCTGTGAAAGCTGCTACAATGGGTGATTGGTCTGCAGCAAAAGCACCAAAAGTTGAGCTTAAACAGCTCCCTGCAGGGCTAAGGTACGCATTTCTTAGAGAAAACTCCACCTATCCTGTTATTGTTAATGCTTCATTGAAAAATGCAGAGCTCACCCTTTTGCTAAGTAAGCTGCGAAAATTTTGCAAAGCTCTTGGCTACTCTCTTGATGATATTTCAGGTATCTCTCCAGACTTGTGCATGCATAGGATACACTTAGAGGATGAGTCGAAATCATCAGTTGAGCACCACAAGAGGCTGAACCCGAATTTGCAGGATGTGGTCAAGAAAGAGATCATGAAGTTGTTGCAGGCTGGTATCATCTATCCTATATCAGACAGTGCTTGGGTTAGTCCAGTGCACGTCGTGCCTAAGAAAGGAGGTGTCACAGTGGTGAAGAATGACAAGGATGAGCTGATTCCAATCAGGACTGTGACAGGACACAGGATGTGCATTGACTACAGGAAACTGAATGCAGCAACAAGGAAATATCATTTTCCTCTGCCTTTCATCGATCAGATGCTGGAGAGGCTGGCGAATCCCAAGTATTACTGCTTTCTTGATGGGTATTCAGACTTCTTTCAGATCCCCATCCATCCAGATGATCAGGAGAAGACCACTTTTACCTGTCCTTATGGCACATTTGCATATCGCAGAATGCCTTTTGGGCTGTGTAATGCTCCTGCAATTTTCCAGAGAGGCATGATTTCGATCTTCACAGACATGATTGAGAAGTTTATGGAGGTTTTGGGCTGACTTCTCTGTTTATGGGTCCTCTTTCAAGAGCTGCTTGGATAACTTGTGTGCAGTTCTGCAGAGATGTGAAGAGAAGCATTTGATTTTAAACTGGGAGAAGTGCCATTTTATGGTTCATGTTGGTATTGTGCTTGGTCACAGAGTCTCAGGAGACGGTATAGAGGTTGATAGGGCAAAAATTGTGGTGATGACAAGTCTGCAAGCACCTGATTCAGTCAAAGCAGTGAAGAGTTTTCTGGGTCATGCAGGCTTCTACAGAAGATTCATCAAGGACTTTAGCAAGATATCACGCCCCCTTACTGCTCTCCTCTGCAAAGATGTGCAGTTTGAGTTCACAGAAGAGTGCACATCCACCTTTGAACAGATCAAACAAACTTTGGTTACAGCTCCTGTTGTGCAACCTCCAGATTGGGACTCACCTTTTGAGGTAATGTGTGATGCCAGCGATTTTGCAGTTGGAGCAGTGCTGAGACAGAGGAAAGACAAGAAACTCCACGCCATTTACTATGCAAGTAGGACTTTGGATGATGCTCAGAAGAACTATGCAACAACTGAGAAGGAATTTTTAGCTGTTGTGTTTGCTTTTGAGATATTCAGACAGTATCTTGTTGGATCCAAGGTCGTGGTCCATACTGACCATTCAGCACTGAAGTATCTAATGCAGAAGAAGGATGCAAATCCAAGGCTGTTGAGATGGATTTTACTTCTTCAAGAGTTTGATATAGAAGTGAAGGACAAGAAATGAGTTGAGAATGGAGTTGCTGATCATCTATCCAGAATTCAGGTCGAAGACAGTGTCCCAATCAATGATTTCTTGCCTGAAGGGAATGTTTACTTGGTGGAAACAAGAGAACAGGAGGAAAATATTGAAAACCTGCAGTTTTCACGAAACTGCAGGGGAGTGATGAGCGACACCAGGAGGGTGACGCTCGTCACCAACCCAGAACAGTTGCGACCGAGTTGCACAAAGGAGGTGACGCTCGTCACCAATCTCTGCACTTTTCTGCGATTTGTGCAAGCTTGGGGATGGCTTTTAAAGAGCCTGTTTATGCTTTGAAAGATCCAAAAAGACCCTGGTATGCTGATATTGCTAATTACCTTGCTGCAGAGGATGAACCACATGACTTCAAGGGCTATGCTAAGAAGAAGTTCTTGAGAGAACTTAGGAAATTCTATTGGGATGAGCCATACCTCTACAAGCATTGTGCTGATGGGATCTACAGGAGATGCATAGCAGAGGAAGAAGTGCAGGACGTCTTCTTTCACTGTCATGGATCCGAATATGCTGGACACTTTGCCACATTCAAAACAGTCTCCAAAATTTTTCAAGCTGGTTTTTGGTAGCCTACTATGTTCAGGGACGGCCAAGCCTTTATTACAAGCTATGATACTTGTCAGAGAAGAGGAAAAATCAGCATGAGACATGAGATGCCACAGAACATCATTCTGGAAGTTGAAGTCTTTGATTGTTGGGGTATTGACTTCATGGGACCTTTTCCCTCATCTTATGGGAATAAATACATTCTAGTTGCTGTTGATTATGTATCTAAGTGGGTAGAGGCGTTGGCTACTCCTACTAATGATGCTGCAGTGGTTTTGAAGCTGTTTAAGACCATTATCTTTCTCAGATTTGGTGTCCCGCGGATTGTCATAAGTGATGGAGGTTCTCACTTTGTCAATAAGGTTTTTGAAAGCTATTGAAGAAGTATGGTGTACAGCACAGAGTTCCCACGCCTTATCATCCCCAGACCAGTGGGCAAGTTGAGGTTTCCAACTGGCAGATAGCGCAGATTCTGGAAAAGACAGTTGGAAAGACAAGGAAAGATTGGTCTGCAAAGCTGGATGAGGCATTATGGGCTTACAAGACAGCATACAAAACGCCACTTGGGACTACACCATTCCACCTTCTCTATGGCAAGGCGTGCCATCTACCAGTAGAACTGGAGTTCAAAGCAGAATGTACCATCAAGAAGCTGAACTTCGATCTGAAGCCTGCTGCAGAGAGGCGTTTGATTCAGCTCAATGAACTGGATGAGATCAGATATCTGGCCTATGAAAACTCCAAGTTATACAAGGAGAGGACAAAGGCATATCATGATAAAAAGATCATCTCCAGACATTTCGAGCCCAATGACCAGGTACTACTTTACAACTCTCGATTACAACCTTTTCCTAGTAAATTGTGTTCTTTCACTATCAAAGAAGCTCGCCCACATGGTGCAATTGTCTTGATCAACTAAAAATGAGAGGAGTTCACTGTCAATGGACAAATGGTGAAGCATTACTGGGCACAAGCAGAGATTCCAGCAGCAAATCAAAGTCAAGCTAATGACTTTAAACAAGCACTTAGTGGGAGGCAACCCACTGGTAAGTTGTAAATATTGCACTTAATTTTTTATTTTCGTGTTTTAGATTAGTAGTTAATATTATTAGTTAAAAAAAAAAGCACCACCAGACAAAAAACGGGTGATGCTCATCACCCTTGAGGTGACGCTCATCACCCGTCCAAAACAGGTATGCGGTCTTTGACTCCTTCTTCTTCCTCTTCGTGCTTATTCTCAGAACCATCGAACACTTAGAATTTTTTTTACATAATCTGCAACTTTTGATTTTCTAAACCAAATTGATTGATTCAAAAGCCTATTCCGTGTAGATTTTGGCCCTCTTTCACAATCTCAACTCGATTTTTAAGATCTGCAAGGTATGTGTTTGGGATCCCCAATTTTCAGTCCGCCATAGGTTTGGTAAAATCCGATTTTGGACTTGATTAGCTTGATTTAATTATTGAATCATGGTTAGTTAGGTTGTATTAGAGGAATGGAACCATCTATGTGAGTTTTTATCGGTTGATTTGTAAGTTTTGAATTTTCAAGTTCATGATGAAATTTGCAAAAATCTGGAAATTTTGGGTGATTTGGGTTGAACTGATGCTTGAACTGTGTTCCTGGTAGTGTTGTAGTTGATCGTCATCAGTTATTTCACCTTGATTGATTGATTTTTTGAATTTTGAAAAATTTGCTAATTTTGGTGATGTTTTTGGTCGATTTTGAATTTCAATTTTCAGATACCTAGACAGGAGAAACGACCAAGGCAAAGCTCATCTTCAAGCACTACAGCAGGCTCTACAGATTCATTCAGTCAATACCCGGTTTGCAGGCCTCCATGGCCCAAGCGAGAAGATCGGAAAATAGCCTCAGGAGTGGCTTGGGCAGGAACTCCGAGGCAGGAAATATCATGGGACACTTGCATATTCCGTGATATCCAGGAGGAATGGGATGAATATGACACATTGTTCTACAATGCGTGGCTGGGAGTGAAGATTGTCCCCACACGGTTCGCAGATTCTACTGTTCTGCAGAAGATGGGCATCTTCGAGGAGGTTGTTCAGATTTTGGATTCTATCAGGATGGGCACTATGCCATTTCAGCAGTACGATCTCTACCGTGACTTGTTCCGCCAGTTTCTCTCTACAGTTCGCGTGTACTACGCGAATGAGCTGGTGAAGCGTGCGCAGGAAGACGCGAAGATATTTCTGATCCGACGGGTTCGATACAGGATCAGTTTGATGGAGCTTTGTGGGATCTATGGTTTCTCTGACCATCCCCCAGGCGTTCTCCTTCCCTCTCAGTGGACTCACATGCAGACATTCTTGTCCAAGTTCGGGAATGGAGTCTATGACAGCAAGACTAGCACGCAAACAGAGGTTCGCCATTCTGTCTATAGGTACATTCAGCGCCTCTTTGGCCATACCATTCTGTGCAAGTCTGCGCCTAGCAAGACACGGGTTAGTGAGCTGATTCTCCTCTACTACGGACTCTATGACATGCTTGATGATGTGATCCCTATCGATAGCATGGTTCGCGCCAACTTGGGCGCTGTTTTCGCTGAGCATCTGGTCTCCTTGAAGACCAAACCGTTCACCAGTCCGGGGGAGAAGACCGAGAGCGTTGGCAGCCTTCTGACACCTATCTTCCATCATTTCCAGTTCGATGTCACTCCTTGCAGTCTACTCAGTTCCATATCACTTATGGATGCCCAGTATTTGTGCCATGTCACTTGGCTCAAGACTAGCGTTGTTTGGACTTTTACTACTACTTCTGGAGAGTACATTGGCATTAAGTTGCCACATAGAGCCCTCACTACGATTCAGGGAGTTCCACGCCAGCTTTTCTTCATGCCAGAGTGGACTCTGCTGCACCATTTACCTCTGCGCCCTGCTAAAGCTGCTACAGCTGGTGCCTCTGCTTCTTCTGCAGCTGCTGATGATGCTGGACCATCCACACGCCAGACTACCTCCTCCATTGCTTTCAGGCGTCCTCCACAACCACAGACACCCATGGATATGGCTGCTTTTCAGGAGTATGTCATTGACAGCTTTGAGGGACTCTGGGATGCTGTTGCTACACTTAGCAACTGTGGTTGTGTCCGCCCCCATTACACCACTGAGCCTTGCGAGGATGAGGACTGAGGCTCTACTATCTGGTTACTTGTTTCTTTTTCTCTTTTATTTTTATTTCTCCTGAGTCATTTTTATCTTTTCTTTGAGTCAGTTGTCAGTTTCTTTGATGATGTTTTCTGAGATTGTTGAACCAGGTTCTTATTGCTATGTTTGGAGGTTGTTAATTGTGTGTTTGTGTGCTCAAAAAGTCTAACTTTAGATTACACATTACAACACTTCGTTAATTAACATCTAACTTGACAACTGGGTAATACAGGTCGTGGTGACGCTCGTCACCAGACTGGTGACGCTCGTCACCCGACCCCACGCGAGGTAACACTTTTCTGACTTGGTTTTTCGACTTCTCATTTATTTTTCTGACCAACTCTTGGCCTAATAACACTGGGGACAGTGTTGTTTAAGTCTGGAGGAGGTGGTTACTGACAATGTGTGCTTTGTGTCATGATTATAACGTCTTAAAGTTGAGTCAAAAACCTGTTTTTATATAGTCAAAATTTTGAATTTGTCAGTTTTTCTTGGAACTAACCATATTACGTTTTGCTTATAAGAACCATTGCCACAATAGTTGATTACAAGTCTTACTAGGTTGAAAGTCATCGGTAGATCAGTCTAACAATGAAAGTTTAGATTCTTAGGGAATCTGGAAAATTTGCTGTTAGCTCCACCTTAATGAACTTTAAACTTCTTATCTTGGTGATTGATTCTTATTGATCTTGATTCTCTCTTTCAGGACTGGCAATAAGGTGAAGATACAGTCTCTCTTTGATCTACCCTGATGTAGTTTTTAAAAGTTTAAGTCCAAAGAATGGTGCATTCATGACCCTGTCTCCTCACAACGAACACAAGTATTGAGTAGCACCATATCTTAGACTGTAAAATTTGAGAAAAAGAAGTGAAAAATCAAAAATATCCAAAGGAAAAGATCAAGGGAAGAGAAAATAGGAGAGCTGTGTTGAGATTGGTTTGTTCAGTTGTTAGGAAGGGAAAAGAATCTGTAAAGTGATTTAGATGATAGAACATTGATGAGATTTCACACTTAAATAAAAAAATAAGGAGTTACCAGTAGAAATTTCGGATTTCTTGAAGGGATTTGGACTGGACTTGAGAGATTTGCTAAGATTGTGATGATAAGACTGAAATTTGATCTTGTGTTGAATCTGTGGTATGTGGATTCGAAAGTTCAAACGAGTGTGGTGTTCCAGATGACTAACTGACTGTTTCTTGTTTTCAAACCTCGACCCTATTCTCTGTCTGATGTTTGCTTGAGGGCAAGCAAAAGCTAAGTCTGGGGGAGTTGATATATCATGGTTTTTATGGTTTTTAACGATGATATAAGACCTTTTTGTTGAGTCTTTTTGGTTTTTTTAGAGTCCTAGAAGAGTCTTTGCAGGTTATAGCATGTCTGGAGCAAAATTGGAGATATTGGAACCTTTTGGAGCATTCTGAGTTGAAGCCACGAAGTACCAAGCTTGAAGAAGGAAGTATGCCATATGGTGACGCTCGTCACCACCCTTGGTGACGCTCGTCACCCATCAAGGAAGGAGTGTGGCCTGATTTATTAAAAGTATGAAGACTATTTGTAGAATTGGCCCAGAAGTTCCATCATTTACAAGAAGACACCAGATCGTGTTTAACCTCTATTTTATTAGGTTTTTCAGGCATTGTTGGCGATTATCTTAGTTTTTAAGAATTCAGAGAGCTTAGAGAGAGATTTATTCAGAGCTTTTTGGGGAGACAAATCCTGTACTCTTTTGAGAAGATTTCGAACCCCTTTATTCTTTTACTCTTTCTCTTAATGCAATTTTATTCAGTTATGTTTTGTGATTCCATAATCATGTCTGAGTAATCTGCTAGTTAGGTTAGGGCTTTTTCAAAGGTTGATGAAGGGTTTGTAGAATTGTTATCTGTTAGGAATTTTTTTTGGTTTTTCATCTCTGCTTGCTTTAAAATCGAATTTCTGAGACACATCATCTAGAAATCCGAAAATCATAGGTTGTTAAATATATGTGAGAGCATTATTGATAATCTGAACTAGTATTTGATGAGCAAAACAACTTAGTGCAAAGAGGTTTGGCTTAGGAGTTTTGTAAACAATTGAATCTGATCATTCCTGCATGTTTAGGTTGTTAGGATTTGCAAAGAGATTTGAGATTCTGTGATTTAGGCATAGATAACTTCAGCAATAAGAATTGATTAGTTATACATCAGTGATTCATGTTTAAAACGGTTCCTAATCATTCCTGATTTCATGCATTCTACATTCTTGGATTCAACCTACGAACTGTCCTGACTTAGCGCTTTTAGTCTTCTGAAACTTAGATCATCTTACAAAAAAATTGTTTGCTTACTTTGATTTATTCATTCGCATTACATACATTATATTCTGCTTAGCCTAATCCGAATCTACATTCGATAGTGTAGTCGGCATTACTCATTTGGGATTCGATACCCCTTGTACTACAACTGCTTTTGCTGTTCACTTGCAGTAGTTGTATCTGGGTAAAACCTGACCCTATCATGGAGCCATCTGCAAATCAAAATCAAAACCATCCAAAAGTCCACCAAAATCAGACCAATTTTGAAAATTTTGAAAATCAGTGAATCATGGTGAAACAAGCATCAGCATTCATTCCCAACACTATCATCAACACAATTCAATCCCACATTCAACACAAATCATCCAAAATTTCCAGATTTTCGCAAGTTCCATCACCAATTCGAAAATTTCAAAAACTTTCAAATAAACCAATAAAATCACACATGGATACTAGCATTCATCTAATACAACCTAGATAACCATGATTCAATAGTTAAATCAAGCTAAACAGGCCGAAATTCAAAATTTAACAAACCTATGATAGACTAAAAATTGGAGATTCCGAACACATACCTTGCATATCTTGCAAACTAGTGATAGATTGTGAAAGAGGTCTAAAATATGAACGGATTAGGATTTGGTATCACTCAATTTGTTTCACAAAATCAAATGTTAGGGATTTGCAGTATTGGTGTTCGACGGGTTTTTGAAAAACTGATGTGTAGCGAAAAGGAAGAAGAAAGAGTTATAACGTGTACCTTGGCTTCTGGCGGGTGACGAGCGTCACCCAATAAGGGGTGACGATTGTCATTGGTAGTGACGAGCTGTGGTGACCAGCCAGATGGTCACCACATCGCCTATTTATTTATTTATTTATTATTTCGGTTTTTTCATTTGTTTTTATAATGAGCTATACACGAAAATAAATCAAAAAGAAAACTTACCAGTGGGTTACCTCTCACCAAACGCTTGTTTTAAATCTTTAGCTCCACTTGGAATGCTGTTCAGATAGTGGGTGCAACACCCAGAGACATAATGTGTCCTGCTGGAATCTTGGCTTGCGCCGAATAATGCTTCACCCTTTGTTCATACATAGTGAACTCCTCTCCTTCGGAGTTGATAATGACAAAGGCGCCATGTGGTCTAGCCTCCTTGACAGTGAAGGGACCTGACCCACGAGATCGCAATTTACCAGGATAAATGCATGCGAGAGTTATAGAGAAGTACATGGTCATAGGGCTCGAAATGTCTGGAGATGATCATCTTATCATGATATACCTTAGTCCTCTCCTTGTATAACTTGGAGTTTGCATAGGCTAGATATCTGAGTTCATCCAGTTCATTGAGCTATATCAAGCGCCTCTCTGTAGCAGGCTTCAAATCACAGTTCAGATTCTTGATAGCCCATTCTGATTTGTGCTCCGATTCCACTAGAAGATGGCACGCCTTGCCATAAAATAAGTGGAATGGTGTAGTCCCTAGTGGCGTCTTGTAGGCAGTCTTATAAGCCCACAATGCATCATCCAATTTCGCAGCCCAGTCCTTCCTTGTCTTCCTCATTGTCTTCTCCAGTATCTGTTTGATCTGTTTGTTGGAGACTTCAACTTGTCCACTGGTCTGGGGATGATAGGGCGTGGCTACACGGGGCTGAACACCATACTTCTTCAGCAGCTTGTTAAAGATCATGTTGACAAAGTGAGAACCACCATCACTTATAACAATTCACGGTACACAAAATCTGGAGAAAATAATAGTCTTAAGCAGCTTCAGAACCACTACAGAATCATTAGTAGGAGTAGCCAACGCCTCTACCTACTTGGACACATAGTCCACAACAAGCTGAATGTATCTGTTCCCATAGGATGAAGAAAAAGGACCCATAAAGTCAATGCCCCAACAACCAAAGACTTCAACCTCAAGGATGAAGTTATGTAGCATCTCATGTCTTCTGCTAAACTTTCCTCTCCTCTGACAGGTATCACATCTTGTTATGAATGCATACCAGAAGCCTGCTTGAAGAACCTTGGAGACTGTTTTGAATGTGGCGAAGTGTCCTTGCACAGAAGCCTTGTAAGAGGACGTGCTATCTTGGAGAAACCTCCTGTAGAAGCCAGCGTGCCCCAAGAAGCTCCTAATCCCTTTCACATTAACCGGAGGCTCTAAACTCATCATAACCTCTATCTTGGCCTTGTCAACCTCAAACCCACGCTCAGAAATTTTGTGCCCAAGCACAATGCCTTCTCTCACCATAAAGTGACACTTTTCCCAGTTTAGCACCAAGTTTGTCTCCTCACATCTCTTGAGAACCTTGCAAAGATTTGACAAACAACCACCAAACGAAGCACCATACACAGAAAAATCATCCATGAAAACTTCCACCATTTCCTCTATGAGGTCAGAGAAAATAGACATCATACACCTTTGAAAAGTTGCTGGTACATTACATAACCCAAATGGCATCCTTCGATATGCAAAAGTACCATAAGGGCATGTGAATGTGGTTTTCTCTTGGTCATTAGGGTGAATGGGGATTTGAAAGAAACCGCTATAGCCATCTAGAAAACAATAGCATGGAGGATTGGCTAATCTTTCTAGCATTAGATCAATGAAGCTGAGAGGGAAATGATCTTTCCTAGTGGCTGAGTTGAGTTTCCTATAGTCAATACACATTCTATGTCCGGTTATTGTCCTTGTAGGAATTAACTCATCTTTTTCATATTTTTTAACTGTGATACCCCCTTTCTTTGGCACCACATGAGCCGGTGAGACCCATGTGCAGTCACTGATAGGGTATATCACATCAGCTTCTAAGAGTTTTAAGATTTCTTGCTTGACCACTTCTTTCAAATTCGGGTTCAAAAGTCTTTGATGCTCAATGGAAGATGTGTTTTCATTGTCTAATTGAATCCTGTGAGTACAAAGCATTGGTGAAAGGCCCTTGATGTCACTGAAAGAGTACCCAATGGCTTTTCTATACTTCCTCAGCTCCTTAAGGAGTGAGTCTAACTCATCATCATTTAGATTTTCATTCACAATGACAGGATATGTATCATTTGGTCCCAAGAGAGCGTACCTTAGCCCAATTGGAAGCTGCTTTAGGTCCACCTTTAGGGCTAGCAGCTCACTCCAGTCCTCCTATTGTCTTGTGTTGAGGTTGCTGTCCTCATTCGCCTCTTTTGAACCTGAGTCATGAGCTTTTAAGCTTTCTTCTTGGACCGTTCCTACCGCAGAGATCGAGTCAGTCAGTCGATTGTTCCCTTGTTCTAGGCTGGATCGAGTGCACTCCCTCGATTCACTTGCTCGATTGGATATGGATCGAGCAGGAGATCGATTCACAAGGTCGTTCTCTGAACAGATTGAGTTGTCTCTATCGATCGTCTCATCGATTTCTTTCCTGGATTGAGCAATCTGATCGATCTCCAGGTCGAACTCTAGGCACTGGCCTTCATTTTCTTTCACAACCTTGCGAGAATCAAGGATGTGTACATACTCCTGGGTTTGTTCACTCAAGAAACCGTACTCCCCATAATCCTTTGTCAAAGCCAGCTCTAGATGATCCTCTTGTCCCAATTACTCAAGCAACTCATCGGCCAATGCATCCAAAATGTCTATGTAGAATGCTTGTCCACCAATCGTCGGCTTCTTCAAGACTTCGTTGATGTCAAAGTTCAGCTTGATGTCTTTACCCACGTGCAGAGAAATCTTGCCATTCTTCATGTCTATGATCGCCCCAGCAGTTGCTAGAAAGGGTCTACCTAGGATTATAGGGTCTCTTGGTTCCTCATCCATTTCTAGCACTATAAAATCTGTTGGCACATTCACGTTGCTAATCCTCATGGGTCGGTCTTCAAGCATGCCTACAGGGAGCCTTATAATTCGATCAGCCATAATGAGTGAGATTCTGCACTCCTTAAACTTGGTAAAGCCTAGCTTTTTGGCAATGGAGTGGGGCATAAGGTTAATGCTTGCCCAAAGATCACATAAGCAACTTTTAAACTTCAAAGGGCCTAGTGCACAAGGGATAGTGAATGACCCCGGATCTCCTAGCTTCTTTGGAGCTATCTCCTTGTGGATGATCGCACTGCATTCTTGCCTCAATACCAATACCTCTTCACTCTCTTTCACCCTCTTAGCAAGAGTGTCTTTAAAAAACTGGGCGTATTTTGGTACCATAGCCATACAATCAAGCAATGGCAGTTTTATCTCAACGTCCTTCAAGTGCTTCTCAAACAGGGCTCTATTCTTCTTGAAACGTCCCGGGAAGGGGAGCTTTGGTTTATTAGGTAGAGGTACGAAAACTTCTTTCTCATTGCTCACTTCCTTCACTTTTTTTTCTCCAAAACCGCTTCCTTGCTTTTCTTTGGCCTTGCAATGTAGACATTGTCAAACGTGATCTCTTGATCATTTGAGAGATTACTCTCCCCCTCTTGAATCACAATGTCCTCATTGTCCTCAGGTATAGACCGTGGTGGTAGCTCTTTCACACTCCTCAAAGTGATCGCGTTTGAATACTCCTTAGGGTTTGTCTCACTCATTCCGGGTACGCTACCTTGACCGCTTGAACTTGCCTTTCCTTTCTCTAGCTGGCGAATCTTGTTGTTCAAGTTGGTGATCTGTTTAGAGACCTCAATGAGAGAAGAGTCCAGCCTATTGTTCATATCAACAAACTTTTGATTTGTAGTTGCTTGTCCTTGAAGTAACTGTTGGAACATAGCTTGTACTGGATCTTGAGGTGGAAGTTGAACTTGTTGCTGTTGTGGCACGAAACCAGGAGGGTAGCTTTTGCTCCCTTGCTGTTGCTGGCCTTGGAACTTTCTTTGTCTATGCCCTTGGTACCCACTGTTTTGTGTAAAGCCACATTTGTTGTAAGGAACAAAAGGTTTGTTGTGGAGGGTACACTTGATCCTTAGGGTTTTCCACTTTGGTACTTCAGTAAAATAGGTTGTTGTTGTCTTGATACCTTTGAACATAGCCCTGTGGATTAGTATAGTTTTGGCCTCCAACCCTATTCGCTTCCTCTTGGTTGTACTTGATATCATTGCATATTGCATACATTCTGCATACTCATTAGGTAGTTTTTCATGCATTTGTATCATGTTTTAGGCTAGATTGCAACACTTAGGGTCCTAGAGCATTCTTGCATCAGCATATGCATTTTCTCTGCATTTTGCATCCATTCCAGGTTGTTTCTGGTTGCTTTGGAGACACGGAGGTTCGTGGAGGTGTGGAGGCCGATGTAGCAGTTCATAGAAGCTCGGGAGTGTGCTAAGGACCAGTGATCGAGGAGCAGATCGAGCATGGCCGGTCGATCTAGGAGTTGATCGACCAGAAGATCGAGCCAACTAGGCGATCCGAGGATAATGATTGAGATGGAGATCGAGTGAAGCAATCGATGTATCGGTACGGACGTAAATGATGCCATGCAGAGCGAGAGCCGGATCGAGTACACCACTCGATCCTCCCAAAGATCGATACCGAGATCAGATGCAGCACTCGATTCACCGAAGAAGATCGAGACCCGGATCGAGCCGAAGACACGATGGCCGGATATGATCGATAGAACAACTCGATCCAATGGTCGATCTCTGTCCTTTAAACCGTTTTTGGCTGTTAGCGAAGGGGGGACCATTGGACTGTTTTGACATTTTAGGCAACGCGGCGAATGCTTTTTGGATAACTTTGAGATTTTCTAACTTTTTCCTTGAAGTTTTTCTCTCTCGTTTTTCGGAAGAACACCTTTGTTAAACCAATTTTCTTTTCAAGCTTTTGTATTCTCGAACCTTATCGTTCAATCTAGTCGTTGTTTTATGTTCATCGTTTCATTTCTTCCACCTTGCTTGATTTACTTTATGTGTAGTCAGTAGTTTACTTTGGGTTAGGGGTTGAGAGGATTAAGGGGTAGAAAAGGTTCGATCTTGGTTTGTTTTCTAAACGTTTTAAGGCTATCTCTTCTAAGGTGTTGAAAGCTTAATGCTTGAAGACTCTCACGCCAAGAGCTTCATGATCCGAGAGGTCCCTTACCTTGACAGGATCCAGGGGCCTCAGAAGATCTCACCTTAGAGACTAGTTACCCCTTCCCAAAAGCCATGGAAGTTTGGGGGACTAGTCAAGCCATTGTTCGAAATCTGTTTTCCTTGCCTTTCGACCTCTCTTTCCACCAAAAGCCATGGGTTTGGAGGAGAGGATGAAAGAGTGATCTATACCGAAAGCCACGGATAGATCTTGTTTTGTCTTCGAGGCTTAGAGATCCTCATCAAGTGAGTCGATCCAAAGTTTCAAACCCAAGATCGATCTTTGAAACCCCTTATATGAATCTCAACCCTAAAGCCCTCTCTTCTAGCGTATTTGCGTCTCATATCATCTTTAGCTTGTTACCTGATAGCATCCTGGTCTTTAGATTCATTGTTCTTACGGTTTTAGACGAGATCGATCGTTTCTGCTCGATCTAGTGGTCGATCTTGTGGTCAATCCACTAGTCGAATTTTAACAATTCGAAGCTCTTCCCTTTAATTTATCTGTTTGTTCCTCGTGGTAACTGCTTTCTTTCTAGTATTTTTAAAATAGGTTTAACTCCGTTTAGGTTGCTGCATTTAGTTTTTAGATTATTTCTTATAAACTGTCTCATTTGCTTAGATTTGTCTTAGACCTTGCATTCTCTGTGGATTCTCTATCATCTAGAAGTGGATTGACACTCTCCTGCTTGCCTTACTACAACATTGCTTGCATTAGAGTTTTGATAACCTCTCTGCTGCATTAGACCGTAAGAAAAACGCTTATCAAATGGCGCCGTTGCCATTCTAGGTTGCTTAGAGAACATAGAGATTTGGGTCTTAGCAAAGACTAAGTCTTTCCCTTTTTCAAGTTACTAATCCTACTACTCTAAACCGTGTGTTTTCAGGTACATGAATCTTCGTTCAAGGGGAGACAACAATCTTCTACAACCCTTAGACAACATTCATCAGCTTGGTCACTCACGGCAAAGAAGAATCAGAGATCAAACAAGAGCCTTTGAGGAGATTGTTCAGCAAGGTCTGGTTAACTTTGAAGACATGGCTGCACACGAGCATCCAGAAGGACCACCTCCAGCAGGACGGGGCAATGGAAACCCCCAACACGCGGCTAGACCTCCGAGGATCATAGGAGCCGGAGATGCTCCCAATACCCACCATAATAGGTTTGGGATCACTCCTCCTCCGGTACAAAACAATAACTTTGAGATCAAGCCGAGGTTCATATCTATGGTGCAAAACAACAAGTTCCACGGCTTAGCAATGGAAGACCCCTTGGAGCACTTGGACAATTTCGAGCAAGTGTGTGGAATGATTAAGATCAACGGTTATCAAAAGATGCCTTCAAGCTGCGTCTCTTCCCCTTTTCACTCGGAGACAAAGCTAGACATTGGGAGAAGACCCTCCCACAAGGCACCATCACATCATGGGCTGAATGTAAGAAGGCTTTCCTCTCAAAGTTCTTCTCAAGCACCAGGACTGCTCGGTTGAGAAGCAAAATCAGCGGTTTCACTCAAAGGAACAACGAGACATTCAGAGGCTATGGAGCGTTTCAAAGATTACACGATCCAATGCCCTCATCACGGGTTCAGTGAGGAGACTCTACTCAGTACCATATACCGTGGGGCTTCACCAAATATCCGGTTGTTGCTTGATACAGCTAGCAAAGGGAACTTCCTCGATCAAGAAGTAGAAGAGGGTATGGAGCTGATAGAGAACCTGGCGTTGAGTGATGGAAACTATGCTGAGGATTATGACCGAGCACCGAGGGGATCAGAATTAGAGTCTCACAAGAAGGAGCTAAAATCGTTGCATGAGAAGATTGACAAGTTGGTTTTAGCTAACCAGAAGCATGTTCACTTCGTTGGTGAAGCTGACGAAAACCACGAGGAGTTAGAGCTAAGCCAAGAAGAAGCAAATTGGGTGGCTGGACAAAACAACTACAAGTCTCAAGGCTACAACCAAGGCTACCAGAACAACAACCTCTCTTACCGCAACACCAATGTAGCCAACCCTAAAGATCAAGTGTACCCTGCTCAACAAGCTAAGCCTTTCATCCCTTACAACAAAGGTTTTCCACCGAGCAGTGGTTTCCAAGGTCAAGGGCAAGGCAACTTCCAAGGTCAAGGGCAACAACAACAAAACAAGGGTTATACTACCAACTACCCTCCGGGCTTTGCACCTCAACAGCAACAACAACCGATGCAACAACAAGTTGATCCGGTTCAAGCAATGTTCCAACAGCTAATACAAGGGCAAGCTTCTACAAATCAGAAGTTCGCTGAAATGAACACTCGGCTAGATTCATCCTTAACTGACTTCTCCACTCAAATCACAAACCTCAACAACAAAATAAAGCAGCTGGAGAAGGGCAAGGCAAGCACGAGTGGACAGAACAGCCTCCCGGGAAAGTGTGAGCAAAACCCCAAGGAGTATGCCAATGCTATTACGTTACAAAGTGGCAAAGAGCTTGATCCTCCGGTCTCTACCAAGAACAACGAGGACGTTGTAATTCAAGAGGGGGAGGGTAAACTTTCAGCTGATAATGAGGATATAAACTTTGACAACGTATGGATCCAAGGACCGAGAAGAGGTGACAAGGCATTCATTGAGAAAAAGGCTGAGAAAACCACCAAGGAAAATGATGACTATGTGCCCCCACCTTACGTACCAAAGTTGCCATTCCCGGGTCGTTTCAAAAAGCAGTTAATAGAGAAGCACCGGATCCTGTTTGAGAAGCACTTGAGAGACGTGGAGAAAAAGTTGCCTCTTGTAGACTGTCTCGCTATGATGCCCAAGTGCGCCAAGTTTTTCAAGGACACCCTTGTGAAGAAGAACAAAGAAAGCAAAGAGGTGCTTGTACTAAGCGAAGAGTGTAGCGCGGTTATTCATAAGGAGATAGTGCCTAAGAAGCTGGGAGATCCGGGAAGCTTCACCATACCTTGTGCTTTAGGTCCTCTAGAGTTCAAGAGTTGCTTGTGTGATCTCGGAGCTAGCATAAACTTGATGCCTCACTCCGTGGCTAAGAAGCTTGGTTTCACTCGGTTTAAGGAATGTCGGATCTCATTGGTGCTGGCTGATAGGAGCGTGAGATTACCGGTAGGGCTGCTCGAAGACTTACCGGTGCGAATCAGTGGTGTGAATGTACCTACAGACTTTGTAGTGCTGGAGATGGACGAGGAGCCGAAAGACCCACTCATCTTAGGGAGACCATTCCTCGCAACCGCCGGAGCCATAATAGACGTGAAGAATGGGAAGATTGCCTTGCATTTGGGGAAAGAGATCAGGCTAGACTTTGACATCAACAAGGTTCTAAAGAAGCCAACCATTGAAGGACAAGCTTTCTATATCGAAACGATGGATGCCTTGGCAGATGAGTTGCTGGAAGAGCTAGCTTTAGAAGACCATTTGAAGCTAGCACTCACAAAGGAGCCAGGAGAGTTTGGCTATGTGGACCAAAGGACCCAAGAGTACGTGAACCTGCTAGATTCGAGGAGAATCATCAAGAATGAAGAAGGATGTTGCCTAGAAATCGACCCCGAGATCGACGCTATCACTCGATCCAGGGGTCAGATCGACAAGCCAATCGAGGACCCAACTCGATCCGGTGCAACAGTCTACCAATAGAGCGAGAATGATGCTCGATCAGAAGAAACAATCGAGTTGACGATCGAGAAAGACCTCCCGATCATTTTGGAGTCCAATCAAGAGATCGACTCAACGTCTCGATCCCTTACTCGATTCATATCAAATCGAGTAAGTGAATCGAGTGAAATGGCTCGATCTAGACGACATCGAGAGGAGAATCGACCGGAGGACTCGATCACAGAAGGGATAGCGATAGAGGAAAGCAGTCTGAAGGGCCATGCCTCGAGTTCAAAGGAGAGGTTCAAGGAGGAGAACAACAACAACAGCCACGAGGATGACTGGAGTGAGCTGTTAGCCCCAAAGGTGGACCTTAAGGAGCTCCGAAAAGGGCTAAGGTATGCTTTCTTAGGACCTAATGACACCTATCCCGTGATAGTAAACGAAAACCTTAGTGATGATGAGTTGCACTCGCTCTTAACTGAGCTGAGAAAGTATAGGAAGGCCATTGGGTACTCTTTAAGTGATATCAAAGGCCTTTCACCAATGCTTTGCACTCATAGGATTCACTTGGATAATGAGAACGCCACTTCTGTAGAACATCAAAGGCGTTTGAATCCTAACTTGAAAGAGGTTGTTAAGAAGGAAATCCTTAAGCTTTTAGAGGCTGACGTGATCTATCCCATAAGTGACAGCATGTGGGTTTCACCTGTACATGTGGTGCCTAAGAAGGGAGGGATCACGGTCATAAGGAATGAAAAGGATGAACTTATCCCTACTAGGACCATTACTGGTCATAGAATGTGTATTGACTATAGAAAGCTTAACCTTGCGACTACAAAAGACCATTTCCATTTGCCTTTTATTGATCAGATGCTTTAGAGACTTGCAAATCACCCTTACTACTGTTTTCTCGATGGGTATAGCGGTTTCTTTCAAATTCCTATTCACCCAAACGATCAGGAGAAAACGACTTTTACATGTCCCTACGGTACCTTTGCATATCGAAGGATGCCGTTTGGATTGTGTAATGCACCGGCTACCTTTCAGCGGTGTATGACGTCGATCTTCTCCGATCTTATAGAGGAGATGGTAGAGGTGTTTATGGATGACTTCTCTGTGTATGGTGCGTCCTTTCCTGCGTGTTTGTTGAATCTTTGCAGGGTACTTAAACGTTGTGAAGAAACAAACCTGGTGCTGAACTGGGAGAAATACCACTTCATGGTCAAGGAAGGGATAGTGCTCTGTCACAAGATTTCAGAGAGGGGTATTGAGGTTGATCAGGCTAAGGTTGAGGTTATGATGGGTTAGGAGCCGCCGGTTAATGTTAAAGGGATCAGAAGCTTCTTGGGACACGCAGGGTTCTATAGGCGCTTCATCAAAGATTTCTCCAAGATCGCACGCCCCCTTACACGGCTGTTATGCAAGGAAGCTGAGTTTGTATTCGATGAGGAGTGTTTGAAGGCTTTCGTGACCATCAAGGAAGCCCTCACGTCAGCCCATATAGTCCAAGCACCAGACTGGTCTCTCCCTTTTGAGATTATGTGTGATGCTAGTGACTATGCTCTAGGAGCAGTCCTTGGTCAGAAGAAGGACAAGAAGCTACATGTGATCTATTATGCTTCAAGGACCTTGGATGACACGCAATCACGATACACCACTACGGAGAAGGAGCTGCTTGCAGTAGTCTTCGCCTTTGAGAAGTTCAGATCGTATCTCATTGGCTCCAAGGCTATTGTATACACGGATCATGCTGCTCTACGATACATCTACTCAAAGAAAGACACTAAGCCTCGGCTCTTAAGATGGATTCTCTTACTTCAGGAGTTTGACATGGAAATTAAAGACAAGAAGGGGATAGAAAATGGAGTTGCTGACCACCTCTCAAGGCTAAGGATCAACGAGTCTCTCCCTTTAGACGATTCTCTTCCAGAAGAACAACTATTGGCGATTACTACTGCTCTTTGTGGGAAGCTAGAAGGAAGGTTTGAGGAAGTGTCGAGTTTTAAAGAGGAGGATCTACCATGGTATGCTGATATGGTGAACTACCTAGCATGTGGTGAGGAGCCAACACATCTCAACAGCTATCACAAGAAGAGGTTTTTGAGGGAGGCTAGTGACTACTTTTGGGATGAGCCTTACCTATACAAAAGAGGAGTAGACAGCTTGTACCGAAGATGTGTTACAAAGGAAGAAGCCAGGGATATCCTCTATCATTGCCATGGCTCTTCCTACGGAGGACACTTCGCTTCATTCAAAACTGCCACGAAAGTGTTGCAAGCGGGTTTCTGGTGGCCGTCTATCTTCAAAGATGCACACGAGTTTGTGAAGAGCTGTGAGGCATGTCAGCGAGCAGGGAACATTACCAAGAGGAATGAAATGCCTCAAGTTCCTATCTTCGAGGTTGACGTGTTCGATGCGTGGGGTATTGACTTCATGGGGCCTTTTCCTTCTTCATACGGCAACAAGTACATCTTAGTAGCTGTGGATTATGTCTCCAAATGGGTTGAGGCTGTTGCTTCCCCTACAAACGACTCTAAGGCTGTGATCAAGTTGTTCAAGAGTATCATCTTTCCAAGGTTTGGGGTACCCAAGGCTGTTATAAGTGATGGAGGAAGCCATTTTGTAAACAAGGTTTTTGAGAGCCTCTTGAGAAAGTATGGGGTTAAGCATAAGGTGGCTACACCGTATCATCCTCAAACGAGCGGTCAGGTGGAAGTCTCTAACAGGCAGATCAAAGCTATTCTGGAGAAGACCGTTGGAGCAACAAGGAAGGACTGGTCAGTAAAGCTGGACGATGCTCTTTGGGCCTACCGTACTGCCTTCAAGACGCCGATTGGTACAACCCCTTTCACTCTACTCTATGACAAGGGTTGTCACCTCCCGGTTGAGCTGGAACACCGTGCATTGTGGGCTGTGAAGAGGCTGATCTTTGATCTCAAGACGGCTCAGGAAAGGCGTCTTATTCAGCTACACAAACTGGACGAGTTGAGGTTGAATGCTTACGAGAGTTCCAAGATCTAAAAGGAGCGGACTAAAGAGGCTCATGACAAGAAATTGGTCGCCAAGGAGCTTAAGGAAGGAGGACTGGTGTTGCTGTACAACTCGAGGCTGAAGCTCTTCCCGGGCAAGCTGAAATCAAGGTGGAGTGGACCGTTCGTGATTCAAGAGGTCTTGCCATATGGAGCTGTTACTCTGATGGGAAGAAGTGGTAGTGCATTCACCGTCAACGGACACAGAGTCAAGCCCTACCTGGCGGACAGCTTTGACAAGGAGAGTACCTCGGTGCTTCTCCAAGACCCACCATCCGCCTAGATCAAGTAAGGTCTAGCTAAAGACGTTAAAGAAAGCGCACTTGGGAGGCATCCCCATGTTTATCTTGTACATATTTTTGCTTTCATTTCTCTTTCAGTTTTATGTTTTTATGTTTTTAGTGTAGGAACAGGTATAAGGAATCTAAACCTTATCTTTGGGTTCCAAAAGGGGCAATAGGGGTTAAGATAAAGCTAGAGATCGAGTGCTAGATCGACTGATCCTGGCTCGATCTTTGCTAGATCGAGCCAGTGAATCGAGAGGAGCCAGTCGATCTAGATTTGAACGAGTGACAAGATCGACCTTGACGAAAAAGGATCGATCGATCCAAATCGGATCGACCGATCTACTTTCTCTCGGGAAAATCTGTTGAAAATTGATCGATCACTCGACTCGATCCATCACTCGATCTATGCTAAATCGACTCCTAAATCGAGGACATAGCTCGATCAGAGGGACTTAGCCGAGGAGCCAACATCTCAATGATCGAGAGAGCCAATCGATCCAGGGCTCGATTCACCTTGAATCGAGTCACAAATCGAGTAACCCTCTCGATCGAAGCCATTTTAGGCATGAGATCGAGTCCTAGATCGACCAAAAGGACTCGATCTCATGCCGAGGTAACAATTTTCTTTCCCTCCTTTACTCCTTTCCCTCCAATTTTTAAACTCAAAACTTGGTCAAGGCAAGCATCTTTGACTATGAAAGATGTGCTTTGACCAAGATTTTTGTCAGAAACCACTTTGACCACCCATTGTTTTGGTTTGTTAAACTCTTTAAATGTTTCAATTTATTCCTCACCCTCTCATTTCTGTTTGCTCGAGTTTTCCTTACAAAGAGAGTGAGAATTTAAAAGCTTTTAAAGTTTAGCAAAGATATCCTCTACTCTTGCAAAGGTATTTTCTAGGTTTAATGATTTTATTTTAAGAAAATCTCCTTAAAAATCGCAAGTTCTTGTTTTAGGATATAGGATCGGATTTGAATTTTTAAAATTAGCTAAGTAATAGGAAAAATTCTTGATTTTCAGTATCTCAAAGATTTTATTTCCTTTTATCTAGCTATTATTTTTATTTGATCCCTAAAATTCTAGAGTAGTTTATATAAATCTTCTTCTCCTCTTCTCTTATTCTCATTCAATCGCCTCTTGCTAATCATTCTCTAGAAAAATTTGTTTCAGGAGCAATGGCACCAAAGAGAACAAGAGAGGAGCGAGTGCAAGAAGGAGAAACACAAGAAGTGGTGGTTCAAGAGAGGGTCCAGTGGAGCAAAGATGAGAAGAGGGATAAGAAGAGGTTGGAGAGGCTCCGGTTTGAACCTACAAAGTTTGCTGATCGAGAGCTTCTGTCCAGGCTCGGGATCCTTGGAGACTTCGACCAACTCCTCAAGAACATTGGTCTGAGGTGCTTATCGCGGATGGACTGCCCTACAATTCCCGAGGTGACGATAGATTTCCTAGCCACTTTGGAGTTCCGGTACGAGAATCCGAGTGCACCTGTTCCTTCTCAAGGCCGTCTCTATTTCATGGTTGGCCGCCAAGCCTACACACTATCCATCCCCGAGCTATGCCAAGCCTACGGTCTCAAGGCTGATGCACACAAGGTGGAGTTCCCAGCCTTCAAGAAAGCCGACAAGTTTTGGGACCTAATCAGCAATGAAGACTACAAAGCCAACACCGCCAAGATCAAGAGAGTTAGGAGTCCGGTGCTGAGGTATACTTTGAAGCTGATAGCTAATACATTCAGTGGGAGGTCTGTTGCTCCTACTGTCATGAAGACGGAGCTGTGCTTCCTTTTCCAAGGCGTGAAGCATTTGGTGTCTGATCCGGATGCGAATGAAGAACCCATAGAAGATGAACTCGGCGATGAAGTGAATTACGGCTGTGTGCTCGCGGCTTCTCTGGTGAAGTACAAGGCTTATGCCTTACGGTGCAAGGCAACCTCTTCCTACATTGGCGGTTTCCTTACTCCTTTGTTCGTGCAAGCCGGTGTGCCCATCCATGACTTTGCTCACGTCCCAAACAGAGCTTTCATGGATGAAGCATACATGAGAAACACTGATAGACCGGGACGCACGCCAGCAGAAGGGTTTTATGCTTACCTCTTCATAGATGAGGAAGACAAGAAGAGAGTGTGCATCCTCCCCAACAAAGACGAGACCGAGCTGCTTGGTGTTGGGAACATCGAGTTCTTACCCACGGAGGAAGAATGCTTTGCCCCTTTAGGAGGACCGCCTGCTTCAGCCATTGCCCCGCGCCAAAGGTCAGAGTCTCCAGGAACAGAGGATGAGATGCCCGAGGTTTACACACTTCCCAAGCTGGATTTTGAGCCTAAGACCAAAACCGAGAAGTTCTTAGCCTCGGTGGTGGAGATGCAGCGGAAGATCAACAAGTGGCAAGGGAAGATGCTTAAGAAGCTGGGGAAGAAGGTCAAACAACTCCAAGGAAGCCAGCCTAAGCCAGCTGTAAGCCAGGAGATACAACAACCCGAGAAGAGGAGACTCTCAACCGGAGGAGTTGTGATCCGCGAGACCCAAGGAGACAACATTCAATCGGCTCGCCACTCCCTACAAGAACCAGGCAACAAAGGAAAGGCAACAATCTCTAGCTCCTCTGGAACATCCTCAAGTTCCAGCCGAGCCTAGACAAGAGGTAACAACCTTCCTCCATTGTATATAACCGCTCATGTTTGTTTCTTGCATTGTGTTTGTTTGCTCCTTCGGATGAGTTTGCCACCGGGACAGTGTCAAGCAAGTTTGGGGGAGTACTTGTGTGATTTAATCTTGTGTTCTTTGATCTTATTTTCCTTTTTACATCCTTGAGTCTTAGTCATGAAAAATTGGTAAAATTTTTAAAATGTTTTCAAAAGATTCATGTAGTTGCATTCATCTCTTTAAAAACATGATAGGATTGAGTCTAGAATTTCTCATATCACCTAGGTTGTTTGCATTTTGCATAAGGGGTTAGGATTTCTTAAAAAGGTGTTTTACTTATGAATCATTTCAATGCCCTTGTTAGTAGTTCTCTAATGCTTTGTTTATGCTTTGAAAGTAAGTTCTAACCATGCTTGGATCACTAGTTAGGATTTTCGTGACTTGAATTGAACTCTCATGATTTGAAACTCATCCTACTAAGTGAAAACCTTAATTTGAAAATCTAATTATCATTCTTATGCATTTGAAAATGAACACATGGTTTTAAAATATTCAGGCTCTCTTCTTCCTTTTTACCACTCTTTGTGAGCCTAAGTAGAACTCCCTCCTTGAACCTTACCCTCCTTTGAAGCCAAGTGTTCTTGTGTGACATCTTTGTGAGGCCTTATTTTCGGTTTGAACTTGGCATAAAGTGTTAGGTTTAGGCGACATGATTTGGTTTTCATAATTGATTGCTAGCTTTACATTTTGAAGCTAGGTATAGGCTTAGGATAAGTTTGGGGGATCATTGGGGTTGCTTTCTTGTGTATTTGTTTTCGGTTCAAAAGAGTTTGTGTTTTAAGGAAAGAAATGAGGTTTTAAGTGAAAGGTTTGTTTTTAAAACTAAGTATGCTCTATTTCAGAAGGTAGCTCTCTCTAAATAAATAAAAAAAAAAAAAAAAGAAGAAAAAAAAAATATAAAAGAGCCTAAGTGCCAAATAAATAAAAAAAATGAAGAGAAAAATAGTAATAATAAGAGAGCTACTAATAAGAAATTCCTAAGAGCAAAATTATTTTTCAAAACCTTTTCACTAGCCTAAAAAGTTTAAAAATGTCTTTATTTTGAATTGGGGATTGCTAAGTTGAAAAGAAGGGGTAGACTCTTAAGTGGTGAGTGAGGATTAAATTTCTTAAATGAGAGGGGTATAGGACTGTTTGATAGTTTACATGGGTAGATGAGAATCTAATCATATATGCATAAATTGTCTTTACCTTTAGCATTATGCATTAGATCAAACCATTTTTGAGAGAAACCCTTGTCTAATTATAAACTCTTTTCAAATGAGATCATTCTATGCTCATAACCATAACCCTTAGCCAAATGTGTTTTGCTTTAAAGTGCATAAGTTTGATTCATGGTTCGAATGTTAATGAATGTTAAAGGATGAATTTCTTTGATTGTTAGGAATAAGAGACTCATGATTTGAATTTCTTTGTGTGATGAGTATGGCTAAGTCCTTTGGAGTATGAGTGTAAGCTTAGCATTTTAGAACTGTTAACTAGGACATTGAGATGATCTATTCGAAAGGCACCTTTGCAAAAAGCTTAAAACCCCTTTGAATTTTCTGAAAACCTCTCTTCCTTACTTGTTTTTTTTGTTGCTTGAGGGCAAGCAAGAAGTAAGTTTGGAGAGTTGATATCATTGCATATTGCATACATTCTGCATACTCATTAGGTAGTTTTTCATGCATTTGTATCATGTTTTAGGCTAGATTGCATCACTTAGGGTCCTAGAGCATTCTTGCATCAGCATATGCATTTTCTCTGCATTTTGCATCCATTCCAGGTTGTTTCTGGTTGCTTTGAAGACACGGAGGTTCGTGGAGGTGTGGAGGCCGATGTAGCAGTTCATAGAAGCTCGGGAGTGTGCTAAGGACCAGTGATCGAGGCGCAGATCGAGCATGGCCGGTCGATCTAGGAGTTGATCGACCAGAAGATCGAGCCAACTAGGCGATCCAAGGATAATGATCGAGATGGAGATCGAGTGAAGCAATCGATGTATCGGTACGGACGTAAATGACACCATGCAGAGCGAGAGCCGGATCGAGTACACCACTCGATCCTCCCAAAGATCGATACCGAGATCGGATGCAGCACTCGATTCACCGAAGAAGATCGAGACCCGGATCGAGCCGAAGACACGATGGCCGGATATGATCGATAGAACAACTCGATCCAATGGTCGATCTCTGTCCTTTCAACCATTTTTGGCTGTTAGCGAAGGGGGGACCATTGGACTGTTTTGACATTTTAGGCAAGGCGGCGAATGCTTTTTGGATAACTTTGAGATTTTCTAACTTTTTCCTTGAAGTTTTTCTCTCTCGTTTTTCGGAAGAACACCATTGTTGAACCAATTTTCTTTTCAAGCTTTTGTATTCTCGAACCTTATCGTTTAATCTAGTCGTTGTTTTATGTTCATCGTTTCATTTCTTCCACCTTGCTTGATTTACTTTATGTGTAGTCAGTAGTTTACTTTGGGTTAGGGGTTGAGAGGATTAAGGGGTAGAAAAGGTTCGATCTTGGTTTGTTTTCTAAACATTTTAAGGCTATCTCTTCTAAGGTGTTGAAAGCTCAATGCTTGAAGACTCTCACGCCAAGAGCTTCATGATCCGAGAGGTCCCTTACCTTGACAGGATCCAGGGGCCTCGGAAGATCTCACCTTAGAGACTAGTTACCCCTTCCCAAAAGCCATGGAAGTTTGGGGGACTAGTCAAGCCATTGTTCGAAATCTGTTCTCCTTGCCTTTCGACCTCTCTTTCCACCAAAAGCCATGGGTTTGGAGGAGAGGATGAAAGAGTGATCTATACCGAAAGCCACGGATAGATCTTGTTTTGTTTTCGAGGCTTAGAGATCCTCACCAAGTGAGTCGATCCAAAGTTTCAAACCCAAGATCGATCTTTGAAACCCCTTATATGAATCTCAACCCTAAAGCCCTCTCTTCTAGCGTATTTGCGTCTCATATCATCTTTAGCTTGTTACCTGATAGCATCCTGGTCTTTAGATTCATTGTTCTTACGGTTTTAGACGAGATCGATCGTTTCTGCTCGATCTAGTGGTCGATCTTGTGGTCGATCCACTAGTCGAATTTTAACAATTCGAAGCTCTTCCCTTTAATTTATCTGTTTGTTCCTCGTTGTAACTGCTTCCTTTCTAGTATTTTTAAAATAGGTTTCACTCCGTTTAGGTTGCTGCATTTAGTTTTTAGATTATTTCTCATAAACTGTCTCATTTGCTTAGATTTGTCTTAGACCTTGCATTCTCTGTGGATTCTCTATCATCTAGAAGTGGATTGACACTCTCCTGCTTGCCTTACTACAACATTGCTTGCATTAGAGTTTTGATAACCTCTCTGCTGCATTAGAGTTTTGATAACCTTACTTCAAAGTAGCTTTTGTTCCCTTGCTGTTGCTGGCCTTGGAACTTTCTTTGTCTATGCCCTTGGTACCCACTGTTTTGTGTAAAGCCACATTTGTTGTAAGGAACAAAAGGTTTTCCTTGTTGTGGAGGGTACACTTGATCCTTAGGGTTTTCCACTTTGGTACTTCAGTAAAATAGGTTGTTGCTGTCTTGATACCTTTGAACATAGCCCTGTGGATTAGTATAGTCTTGGCCTCCAACCCAATTCGCTTCCTCTTGGTTGTACTCCAGCTCATCTAGAACATCCGTAGCCTCTCCCACAAAGTGTGCTTTTGATTTGCAAGTACCAACTTGTCAATCTTTTCATGAAATGATTTCAGCTCTTTCTTTTGTGCCTCAATGGCAGATCCTCTAGGTGCTCTATCATAGTCTTCACTGTAGTTTCCATCAATCAGAGCAAGGTTCTCAATAAGCTCCATTTCCTCTTCTACATATTGGCCAAGAAAATTGTCTTTACTTGCCGTGTCTAGATGCATTCGAATTTTGGGAAGAGCTCATCTATAGATGGTGCTCATGAGTGTCTCCTCAGTGAAGCCGTGATGAGGACATGCAATGCTCTAGTCCTTGAACCGCTCCATTGCTTCACTAAAGGACTCATTTTGCCTTTCTGTAAAACCGCTGATCTCACTCCTTAAGCGAGCTGTTCTTGTACTTGAGAAGAACTTAAACAGAAATGCCTTCTTGCAATCAGCCCATGAGGTTATAGTCCCTTGAGGTAAGGTCTTCTCCCATTGCCTTGCTTTATCCCCAAGTCAAAAAGGGAAAAGCCTAAGCTTGAAACTGTCCTCCGAGATCCCATTGATCTTGATCATGCCGCACACTTGCTCAAAGTTATCCAAATGCTCCAAAGGATCCTCCATTGCAAATCCATGGAACTTGTTGTTCTGCACCATTGAGACAAAGCCTGGCTTGATCTCGAAGTTGTTGTTTTGCACCGGTGGTGGAGTGATGCCAAAACGATTATGATGAGTGTTTGGTGCATCACCCGCACCGATGATACTTGGTGGCCTTGGGGCGTGGTTGGGGTTTCCATTACCCCTACCAGCAGCAGCATGGTGATGTAGAGCCTCAGCGTTGTCTTGCTCAGCCATACCCTCAAAATCAACAATACCTGATTACACTATCTCTTCAAAGTGTTGTGCTTGTTCTCTTGCCCTTCTTGACCTTGCACTTCCAAGTTGATAAATGTTCTCTAGAGGTTGTAATAAGTTGTTGTTACCTCTAGTCCTCAGATTCATGTACCTGAGAAGACAAGTAGGAAGGTAGATAGATTAGTAACCAAAGAAAAAATAAAGACTTAGTCTCTACTGAACTCTAAATCCTAATACTTTCAAGCTAAACCCAAGTTGGCAACGGCGCCATTTGATAACTAGATTTTTTAAGGCTAGTTTAAATTAAATCTAAAGAAAGGTAGATGTATTAGTATAGTGCTTTAGGTGTCAATCAAAATCAGGTTGATGAAAGATACTAGGAATGCAAGAGCTTTGTAAATCTAAGTGAAATCCGGATAATTTGAGGAGATAATCTATAAAAACTAAATGCAGCTACTAAATGACCACAAAAACTATTTTAAAATCCCCACTGATGGGTTAAACAACTAGCAGATTACCTCTAAGAATTTAAAATGCAAAACTACTGGTTTTTCAAATTCAAAAACTAAAAGACAGATAAAAAAGGAAAGTTCTAACAGCCTAGGAGAAACTTCAAGAGAAAAGATTCAAACTTTAAAACTAAGAAATGATGATTTTAAGTTTTCAAATTCTAAAACTAAGTTCAAGGATGAGGATCATGCTTAAGGAGGTTCAAGATTCAAGATTTGAGTTTTGAAAACAGAGATTTACACATTTGAGTGCTATCTCTAGGCCTTGAGATGCTATAGCTAGATTTATCCATGGCGTGTGGTAAAAATCATTTCCTCAACCTTTCCTCCTAACCCATGGCGTGTGGTGGAAAGCAAGGGTAAAGAACATGAAGCATAGATCTCAAAAAATGGCCTAACTAGCTCCCTAAGCATCCATGGCGTTTGAGAAAAGATGAGCTAGTCTCTTGGATTTGGGTTTAAGGGATCTCATGAATCCTGATAAGGTAAGGAAATCCCTGAGATCAAAGAGATCTTTCTCAAGAGTCTCTAGGCATTAAAACCCCCAAATCCAAGAAGATATTAAGTTAAGCGCAAGAAAAGACCAAAGCATAAACCCTTTAAACCCCCTTAATCACCTCAACCTTAAACCCTTAGTGAACTACTCACTACACATGATAAAAGCAGATGAAATTGCAAAGAAAGAAAAGATAAATATGATTAAACTACTAAGAAAGAAAGATTAAGAGAACTACTTAAGATTAAAAGCATGATTAAGGTTTTAAAATCTGAAAAATTTAAAAAGCAACAATGGCCGTTTTTACACTAAGAAGAAGAGACAAATTGAATGGTTCATGGATGTGGGATCCCTTGCCCAAAATAGGTTAAAAACATTTATACCAAAGAAGGAAATGGTCCCCTCACTAAAATCCAAAATGCTAGCTGTCCGGATAAGGTCAGAGATCGACCTGAGCAGTCGATCTCTTACTCGATCTTCCGCATAGAGCGTCCTCTTTTGCTCGATCGTCAGGTCGATTCAGTCGGGTGGATCGGGCACTCCTATCGATCTTTTGGTCAATCCTCAGGCGATCGAGTCGAGACCTCGATCTGGTCCTCGTTCTTTTCGGGGCTGGCTTCTGTGTCCGTACTCACGTTCGATCACCTTGGTCGATCTTCTTCCTTGAAACGACCCAAGTGTCTTGATCTTCTGGTCAATCTCGTTTCTTTTACTGCATGGCTGAGTCCTTCCAAGTGTCCATAGGCTCCCTTTTGATCCTTAGAACATCCACACACCCTCCATAGATCCATTGTATCTAAAACAACCTGAATATGATGCAAGGATGCAAGAAATATGCAAAATGCTAATACAAAGTGTTCTAGGACCTAAAATAAGATAAATGGTGCAAACTAGCCTATTATGAAAGATGTATGCATGAAAACTACTCTAAATGCATGCTAAATATGAGAAATATATGAGTATATCACTAGGTCATGATATCGACCTGTATACATGTCGATACTGCTTTGACATCTTTTGTATCGACGTCCCTTATGTTGATATGTAGTCCGATCATCATGCTTAGCTGTCCAACATCGAGCTAGTAGCTCGATATGTAGCTCGGTATGACTTGGAAAAATCCATATCGGACTAGCATGTCGAGATGCACATCGATACACCTCGACATATGCTGAACATCACTTAAGGTGTATCGACGTGAGATGTTGATATTTACCCCGATATACCTTAATAAAGGATGATTAATCGCCTTTTGTCCTCGCAGTTAAGGCACATCGGTGTGTTATGTCAATATTGTGCTCGATATGCACTTCTTGATGTTATATCGACCTGGTACATAGATACATGTGATCGATATTTGTACCAGTTGAGGTTTATCGATCTGTTTGTACCCCGATTCATTGCTCGTTAAAGCGTATCGGTTTGCCTTATACCAGTATTCTGATCGATACAAAAATACTCACCGGTGTATCGATCAGGATCATCCCGATATGCACATCGATACAAGTCTAACATACTTGTATCGAGCAAGATATGCTCGATATACATGCTCGATATGAGCCGTATCAACGTGCATGGCCGATATGCTGGTCGATATTGACCCTTCTTCGACCTCTTCCTTCTCCCTAGCTTGGTTCCTTCTCCCTCAGCTTGAACCTGGTTACTAGAGACACTCAAAATCACCCACACAAACATAAAAATAAAAATAAAAATACAAAGCTATATACAAAGATACCATGGGATTGCCTCCCAAGTGCGCTTGTTTAGAGTCACTTAGCTTGACTTTCCTCAGCTTCCTAGTTGAGGTGTGGAGCAGGAGTCTTGGAACTCCTTGGTATTCCCTTTCTTCCCTTGACCTTTCTGGTGACCCCATTAATTTTCAACGCAGCAAAAGGCTTTGGCTTGCCTCCCTCCTTTAGCTTGTAGTGGATCTCACCATACCTAGAGCAAAAGGGCTTCAAGACAACCCCATCTTCTTTGTTACCCAGCAGAATTTCATTCACACAATCAGAAACAGCCACTTCGTGGACCTCCTCCTCTGTGGTATCAGCAAACATCCTGGACAGACAGCAACCATCAAAACTGGCACCCAAATAGCCATCAAACTCTGGCCAATACTCGCCAACTTACTTCAATTTCTTAACCTCCATTGAGAAAGCTTGCTCATCTTCCAGCTTGTTCCCCTTTGAGTCAAACCTCAGCACTTTCTCCTTGGTTAATCTAAGCTCTATTGTGCACTCCTTTGTATCAAACACTGCTCCAGCTGAAGCTAGGAATGGTCATCCTAGAATGATCGCATTCTTGATCTTTCCTGCCACATCTAGTACCAGAAAATCTGTTGGGATGACCGCTCCTTCAATCATCAATGGTACATCTTTAAGAGCTCCAAGTGGTGCCTTTACTGTGCCATCAGCTATGGTTAGAGACACATTACTCTCCTGAAGTTTAGTGTAACCAAGCGCCTTAGCAGTGGAGGATGGGAGAAGAAGGATACTTGCTCCAAGATCACAAAGGCAGAGTGATCTTTGAAAGTTTGTCCTTTGAGTTCACAAGGCAGAGTGAAGCATCCAGGATCTCCATGTTTCTTGATGTGCAATACCTCAGGTTTGGCAATGGCTTCTTTCAGATCTGTCCCAACATCAAGGCCTCTAAGCTTCATCTAGTTGGTATAGAGAGTGGTGTATTTATCCGTAAGCTGCTTGTTAAACCTTCGAGGAAAGGGGAGAGATGGCTTGTAAGGAGAATGATCATAGATCCCAGTTTGTTTCTCAGCTTGACTCTCCTCAAGAAGCCTATTCTTCTCCTCTTCCTTAGTGGTTGTTGCTTCAAGAGACTTTTCTTTGCAACTCCATGGTTAGCGTCAGCTGCCAAAAACTCTTCTCCCCCACTCTGAAGTTCAATGTCCTCATTGAACAGAGAAAGGAGCTCTTTAATGACAGCTTCCGCTTCATCTGAGAAGGTCTCTTCATCAATGACTATGGCATTGCAGAACTCCTTAGGGTTAGCTTCTGGTTTTCCAGGAAGGTTTCCTTGAGGTTTGGGACCAGATATGCCTTGTTGTTCTCTAGTGTCTTCACTCTTGAAGCCAACCCATCAATCTTGTTTTACAACTCCATATGAAGAGTATCCATTCTGTTGTAGACCTCAACAAACTTCTTTGTGATCTCCACATTAGTAATTTGTTTGCCTTGAAGGAGTTGTTCCAGCAGTCCTTTCACTTCAGCATCATTGGTGTTGGATGAGCTTGCTTGAGCTTGAGTGAATCCAGGAGGAGCAAACTGATTTTGCTGGAAGTTGCTTTGGAAGTTATTCCTTGGTGCATATCCTTGGTTGAATGTCGCAAAAGGCCTTGGCTGACTCCCTTGAGGTTGCTGTTGAGGGTAAACTTGATCTTGGGGATTGGAAACATTGTTGCTCCTGAAGGACAGGTTTGGGTTAGGTATGAAGTTCCCATATCCGCTGTATCCACCTTGATTACCCAAGTAGTTCATCTCCTCTACTTGTAACTCCTCTTCATTAGGCATCTCTACCATTTCACCAATATAATTGATCTCTTTGTTTTGCACCTGGAGCAGGTTGTCAAGCCTAGTGTTCAGCTCTTTCAACTCTCTTCTTCTAGACTTCAGCTCCTTCTTAGTGATGCCATCCTCTCCTCTTGAAGTTCTATCATAGTCTTCACTATAATTGCCATCACTTTGGGCTAAGTTCTCCACAAGCTCTAGGCCTTCATCTACATCCTTAGATAGGAAGTTTCTAGGAGGCAGTATCAAGTAGCATCCTGATCTTAGGAAGAGCGCCTCTGTATAAGGTGGAGAGGAGTGAAGCTTGTGAGAATCCATGGTGAGGGCACTGAAGTGTGTATCCTTTGAATCTCTCCTATGCTTCACAATTATTTTGAGCAAAACCGGAGATCTCATTTCTGATCATAGCAGTCCTTGAAGTAGAGAAGAACTTTGCTAAAAAGGCTCTCTTGAACTCATCCCAACTAGTGATACTTCCCTGAGGCAGGTTCTTTTCCAACTGGCGAGCTTTGTCCCCTAAGGAGAATGGGAAGAGTCTGAGTTTGAAGCCATCCTCGCTGACACCATTAATCATGGTGAGTGAGCAGAGTCTATCAAAATTATTCAAGTGATCCAAAGGGTCTTCAAGAGGTAACCCATGGAACTAGCTGCCTTGAACCCATGAGATCAATCCAGATTAGATCTCAAAGTTATTGTTTTGAACTGCTGGAGGAAGGATCCCTGTTCTGTTGTTGTAAGCATTGGGTGCATCACCAGCTCCAATAGGTCTGATTGGGCGTGCACCATGTGCTGGTCCTCTCTGACCTTGCTCACCTTGGACTCCTTGCTGTCCCTGAACATCAGACACTCTTAGAGCACCTTGTGCTCCTGGTGGTCAATGAAATCACTGATCATCTATACCATGCTCTATGTTGAGCTGATGAAACCTTTGCAGTCTCTCTCTTTCCCTTGTTGCTCTTAGTGCTCTTTCCACTTGCAGAATGTTGTGTTGATAATCCAGAAGGTTTTAATTGCCTTTAGACCTCAGGTTCATACACCTATAAGCAGAAGAGCAGCTTGCAAATCAGTAACAAATAGAAAATGACAGCTTGATCTTAAACAATCCACAAATCCTAATGCTTAATTTAAACCCATGTGGCAACGTTTTGATAGCTGGTATTTGTATAGCTAAACAAATCCTAACACACTCATGTCATTGCAGCATGTAAGGTATCAATCCATCTGAGTTCTAAAGACAGCAAGAATACAGCAAATCACTTAAGTCAAGCCAAATTCAAGAAAGCAGTTGTGAACAAACTAAACAGGTCTCAAGACTGAACTAAACAAAGCAGGAAATTCAAATTGATAAAGTAAGGATCTAAGATGAAGGTTATTGATTAAGAAGTGATTAGAACCTAACTAGTGATGCTTCAAAACCATTCAAGCAATGCTGTCTTCTAGGCATAGGATTAACAACTATAACTAGCTCAATTCCTTGACACTTATCACTTTGCTAAGCACACATTTCAGATAAATCCCTTTACTCAAACACATGATCAGAAAGCATTCAAAACAGAATTCAAATCTTATAAAGCCAAAATGCACCTTAGACATCTAATTCCTTAAGCTAAGCATACAAATCCTCTGAGAGACACTAAGCAGCATTTCAACAAACACTTACGAGGCGCAAGAGAAAGCCAAAGTACTAAACAAGTCTGGCCAAGACTAATCTAGTGTTAAGCACATCTAACAGGGATATGGAAGTAAATCATGCTATTCCTCTGTAGCGAGGCGTCTATCTAAGTGTAATATGATCTCCCTAAGTTCCTGACTTTGAAAGCTAGTGGTAATGATGGAACGATCCGTTGTAAACGAGTGAAGGATCCATAGTGAATGAAACGAATGACCCATGGTGTGGTGCTGGAACGATTGTTGATGAATAAAAATGGTTTGATGAGAAAGGGGAACGTTGGTAGAGAGTGGAGTCTAGCAAGAGATATGAAAGGCTCTTGATAAACAACTTGAGGTTTTCAAGGTTATGACGCACCAGGAAAACAACAAGGGTTCTTCGGATATGACACACCAAAGGATGATCTATTTTAAAAGAGATATTGATGAAAAGATAGATGAACTGAACTCTTCTCTCAAACACGGTTTAAGGAGAGAAGAGGGAACACCAACATTAAACTCGCATGACTGTTAGCCTCGGGACAAACCCCCTTGAACCATGCAAGACTTAGTTCAAAAATTAAAACAAAACACAAGACTCAAAAACAGCAAAGTAAAGAAATGATACTAAACATTCCAAGCCGCGGATGGTAGAAAGAAGTGGGCCTGGACAAATGACAAGTTAATGGGCAATGACATTGTATAAACATTTGCCTTGTTAAAAACCTTAGTGAGAAAACCCAATAGGACAAAACTCACTAAGGAAAAAAGAGCACAAAATATTTCCACAAACCCATTAACTAGCCATCGGCTATAATACAAACCAAACTATAATGTATAGCCTTGCTATCACTGATACAATCCTGAAAATGCTTCAAGATTATTCCTTAGAATTGGTTGCATCAAGCTGGATATGATAGAGGAAAGACTGTTGGTTTTTTTAGTCGGTTGTGCTTGATGACCTCAACCACCAAAGGTTACATCCTTCTAGCTCAAGGGATAATCCTCGCGAGAGCTTAGGAGAGTCTACACGCTTCACAAGTTTCTGAATCCCTCAAGAGAACTTGGTTAATACGCAGGAACAAGTTGTAAACAAAGATGAACTTTCTTTGAAACACAATAAACTTTTCTTGATTAATAATTTGGTGAATGATAATACAAAGGTCTTGAGTTTATATACTACTCAGAAATATAATAGCAAACGGTAACTAAAAGTAATAAAAGAGAAAGCATAAAAGGTGCCTAATGTGATGAAAATGAGTCTTCTAGCCGTTGGGTTGGAATGGAGGGAATAGCTTGATTCGTGGTGGCGAAATGAAATGGTTCTTTGATTCCTCTGGAATAAATGGTCGTGATGAATCTTGTGAGTTGAATGGATGGCCAAGATTAGATGATATTGATGGTTCTTGATCCTTAATTCTCCTTTGGTATGAAGGATGATCTTCTTTTAAGGAAAGCTCTTCTTTGGTGTAATCTCCTTTGGTTTCTGATAAAAAGGGACGGTTAATGACTTGATCTGGGGTAGTATGGCTCGTGTAGACTTCTGTGGACGTGGGGAGGGACGAATTAATGTCCTTTGATGACAAATATTCAAGGTTTCCTTAAACGGCTTCATATCTGCCTAAGTAGCTTTGAAATCGGTTTGAATGGGATTTGGTGGTTCTCCTTGATTAATTAGCATCTTGTACTGAACCAGGGTGGTTTAAGAGTCTTCTTAGCTTCAATAGATGATGAGGGTCGGTCGTATAACATGTTAGTTATAACATATATACAAACTTTTCTTAAATGGCTCCTTTGGTATCTTCTGTGGTTTAAGGTCAGCTTCTTTGGTTCTGAATTGATTTAGGCTTGGTTTAGCTCGGTCCGGACGTGCTCCTACACTTAAGGAACACCACCGTTTTGTTATAACATCCTTAGCTTCTTTTAAAACAGCTACAAAGCCTCCTTTTCCCTCAGCTACAAGCTTTGGTCCATCCTCTTTAGCTCCAAGGTTCCTCACTTTGTTAATTCCTCATGTATAAGCAATGATGATTATATCATCCTCTCCCTCTTGAAGAGGTTTTGTCCTCAAAACTTCAGAACCTGCATCAAACAACCTTAAGTTAGTTTCTGTTAAACTTTGAAAGTTTAGAAACTTACCTTGAGGGTTTATGGACTGGTTGGTGTATTAAGTGATCAATTATGGAGGAGAGTGGCATGTCTTTAGCTCTGGACAACTCGAGTGTTGGTTAAAACACAACTGCTGGCGGTTTCTCCTTAGTGAACACCATGTTTTCACCAATATATACTACGTTTTGCTCCTGGTATTCCACAGCTTTGAACTCTTGCTCTTTAAATCCTGCAAAACAATCTCTTGACAAAGGCAAGTGCATCATTTATGTGGGATTTAATTTAAAAATTCTTGAATAGCAAAATAACTACTCTTTCCTTTAGCTCTGTTTAGTAAAAGTGTAACTTCTTTTTGTGGTAAATGAGCAAGAATAAACTTACAATGATTGAAAGAGAATGAATTATTTATTGGTCTGCCCATTATGTGCAATATCTCTATCATATTGCCATGGTCTCCCAAGCAGTACATGCCCAGCTTGCATAGGCGCCACATCACAAAGAATTTGATCCTTATACTGGCCAATGGACAGAGTAACTTCTACTTGTTTGGATACCTTTAACTTTTCTTTGTCATTAAGCCATTTTAGCTTGTATGGCCTTGGGTGTGGTTTAGCTTAAAGCCCCAGTTTTAATACTAAAGAAACACTAGCAATATTAGCACAAGAACCACCGTCAATTATTAAATGACATACATTGTTCTGAATGCCGCATCTGAAATGAAAGAGATTATCTCTTTGTTCTAAGTCCTCCAAAACTGTTTGAGAGTTTAAAGCTCTTTGAATGACCAGTAAATCTCCATCTTCAGCATATACAGTGATTTCTTCTTCTGATTCTTCAGCCATAGCCTCATCTTGTGAATCATATCCACCATCTGGTCTAAGAATCAATCTTGGGTATGGGATTTGATACGTGATTCTACTGCAATCCCCTTCCCTTTATCTATGAATGGCGTTTGGTTTGGTTGCTGCTGCTGCTGAGTTTGTTGAGCTTGTTGTTGATTCCAAGCTGTCTGGTTGTTAGAGCGATTCCTTGTTGTATTCTTCTTTATATGTTTCTCCCTTGAGCAGCCAAGTGTAAGAGTACAGGCAGTGAATGGTAAGGCTGCATTTCCACCTTTCTCTGAATTCTTTCTTGTAGCGCATCCATGAATTTAGACATAAGACTCCTCTGCTTCTTCTAAGGCTAGATGACTTCTTAGAAGGTCAAACTCTTCATAGTACTCTTCTACACTCCTTGTACCCTGAAACAAAGTTTTAAATCTTTTTAATAACTCTCTATGGTAATGTGGAGGTACATACCTTCTGTTTAATTCAAACTTCATGTCTGCCCATCTTGTTATTTGAGGATATCTCAGCCTTCTCTTCTCAGCTACTTCTCTGTCCCACCAAGCTAAAGCATGGTCAGTGAGACTAGCTACTGCAAGAGAAATTTTCTTAGGCTCGATGTAAGCATAGTATTCAAATAGGTGCTACATCCTTCTTTCCCATTCTAGATAGGTGGCAGGATCAAGCTTTCCTGTAAAAGTTGGCGCAAGCAGCTTCACTTATGGTGGTAAGTGTCTATCTTCATTATAGGGGCGGTTTCTGTCATTGTTCCTCCTGTTTAGAATCTCTTGAGCTTGTTGTGCTAAATTTGGTGCTGGCGCTGGTGGTGGTACATCCGGAGGATCTCCTATTCTGTTTTCTTTAGGAAGAACTCCATTGACATTTCTTCTTGGCAAGAGAGGTGGTGGTCTTTCTCCTTCTAGGCGCTCAAAGCGGGTATTGCTTTCATTCCTGAAAGTGTTGAGATTCTCATTTAAATTGGAAATGGCAGCCAATATTGCTTGTATAGGATCAACTGCTAGTGTAATTGTCTCCCATGATACCTTGCAAAATTCAAGTAAAATAAATCAGAGATGTGTTTAAATGACAGCAAAATACAAGAACAAGCAATTAAACAGCTTTTGACCAGTTGAGAGAAAATAATTTTAAAAATTATCAAATCAATCGAAAATTCAAAAGTGATATTTTTTGTGATTTTTAATAGTTTAATATAACAGAAACAAGAAACTTAATATTTTTTGGATTTTTGAAAATTGTATAAAAATTGCAGATAGCAGATGAACAAGAAAAACAATTTTTATGGGGTTTTTAGCTTTTATAAGGAATATAATTCAAAACTGAATGAAAATAAAAATCAAAAACTTGAAAGAGGAATAGAAAACACCTGGATAAGGAGCTTTTAGCTCTGACACCATTGATACAATCCTGAAAATGCTTAAAGATTATTCCTTAGAATCGGTTGCTTCAACCTAGATGTGATGGAGGAAAGACTGATGGTTTTTGTAGCGGGTTGTGGTTGATGACCTCAAACACCAAAGGCTAGATCCTTCTAGCTCAAGGGCTAATCTTCGTGAGAGCTTAGGAGAGTCTACACGCTTCACAAGTTTCTGAATCCCTCAAGAGAACTTGGATAAAACGCATGAACAAGTTGTAATCAAAGATGAACTTTCTTTGAAACAAAATAAACTTTTCTTGATTAATAATTTGGTGAATGATAATACAAATGTCTTGAGTTTATATATTACTCAGAAATATAAAAGCAAACAGTAACTAAAAGTAGTAAAAGAGAAAGCATAAAAGATGGCTAATGTGATGAAAATGAGTCTTCTAGCCGTTGGGTTGGAATGGAGGGAATAGCTTGATTATTGGTGGCGAAATGATAGGGTTCCTTGACTCCTCTGGAATGAATGGTCGTGATGAATATTTTGAGTTGAATAGATGGCCGAGATTAGATGATATTGATGGTTCTTGATCCTTAATTCTCCTTTGATAAGAATGATGATCTTCTTTTAAGGAAAGCTCTTCTTTGGTGTTATCTCCTTTGGTTTCTGGTTAAAGAAGGACGGTTAATGACTTGATCTGGTGTAGTATGGCTCGTGTAGACTTCTGTGGACGTGGGGAGGGTCGAATATAATGTCCTTAGATGACAAATATTCAAGGTTTCCTTAAACAGCTTCATATCTGCATAAGTAGCTCCAAAATCGGTTTGAATGGGATTTGGTGGTTCTCCTTGATTACTTAGCGTCTTGTACTGAACCAGGTGTGGTTTAAGAATTAAGAGTCTTATTAGCTTCAATAGATGATGAGGGTTGGTCGTATAATATGTTGGTATAAAATATATACGAACTTTTCTTAAAAGGCCCCTTTGGTATCTTCTGTGGTTTAAAGTCAGCTTCTTTGGTTCTGAATTGATTTAGGCTTGGTTTAGCTCGGTCTGGACGTGATCCTACACTTAAGGAACGCCATCGTTTCGTTATAACGTCCTTAACTTCTTCTAACACAGCTACAAAGCCTCCTTTTCCCTCAGCTACAAGCTTTGCTCCAATGTTCCTCTCTTTGTTAATTCCTAATGTTTAAGAAATGAGGATTGTATCAATCATTTGATTCATACTTAAACTGATTAAGTAGGACTTCTAAGGCATTTTGAAAGGCCTTAGTCTTGGACCGGGTCATGGGACCTTTTCTAACTTCTAGATCCTTTCCATCTTAAAGCTTTGTCTTTTCTTGTTCCTCCTCTGGTACAAGCTTTAGTTCAGAGCTACAGTCTTCCATGATCATATCATCCGCTCATTCTTGAAAAAGATTTGACCTCAAATCCGACTCATCTGCAACATAAGGAAGTAAATCATTAACATTAAAGCTTGAACTTATTGAATACTTACCTTGTAGATCAATTTGATAGGCGTTATCATTGATTCTCCTTGTGATTGTGAAAGGCCCTTCAATCCTTGGCATCAGCTTGGATTTTCTTCCTGCTGGAAAGGGTTCCTTCTTTAAGTGAACCCATACTTGATCTCCCGCCTCAAAAACTATCTTCTTTCTTCCTTTATTTGCATGCTTAGCATAAAGCTTTGTCTTCTCTTCCAAGTTCTTCTTAGCATCCGAATGTATGAGCTGTATCACCTTGACCTTTTTCTTTCCATCCATACTTATCCTTTCACTCAAAGGTAAAGGCATTAAATCCAAAGGAGAAGTGAGATTAAACCCATAAACAATTTGAAACGGTGAGTACTTAGAAGCAGAATGCATGACATGGTTATATGAAAACTCTAGATGAGGTAACAATCCTCCAAAGACTTAAGGTCCTTTTGAATCAAAGCTCTCAACAAAGTACCTAAGGTCATATTTACTACCTCAGTCTGACCATCAGTTTGCGGGTGAGAAGTAGTAGAAAACATTAACTTAGTTCCTAGCTTAGACCATAAGGATTTCCAAAGAAGCCAATGAACTTAGTGTCTTTATCCGAAACAATAGAATTAGGCATACCATGAATACACACTATCTCCTTAAAGAAAAGATTGGCTATATGCAAAGCATCTTCAGTCTTATGACAAGCAATAAAATCAGCCATCCTAGAAAAACAATCTACAACTATAAGGATAGAATCCTTACCTGTTTTAGTTCTAGGCAATCCTAAAACAAAGTCCATTGATATATCATGCCACGAATGAGATGGTATTGGTAAAGGAGAATACAAACCATGATGTTCTACTTTGGACTTTGCTTGTTTACAAGTGTTGCACCTCCCACATATTCTCTCAACATCACGTTTCATATGTGGCTCTTTCATCACCTCTATGGTTTTAGCGATGCTAGAGTGTCCCATTAAACCACCATCGTGTGCTTCTCTGATAAACAAATCTCTTAAAGAACAATTAGGTACACAAAGACGGTTCTCAAAGAAGAGAAACCCATCTTGTTTAAAGAATTTACCGGAAGGAGACTTAGAACAAGAAGCAAAATTTTCTGAAAATTCATCATCTACTTTATACAACTCTTTAAGCTGATCAAATCGTAGCAATTTAGCTTCTAAAGTAGAGAGTAATGTGTACCTTCTTGATAATGCATCTGCGACCTCATTATCTTTACCTTTCTTATACTTTATGATATAAGGAAATGTCTCTATAAACTCTACCCACCTTGTGTGTCTCTTGTTTAGCTTCTGCTGACCTTTGAGATGTTTTAAGGATTCATGGTCCGTGTGAATGACAAACTCCTTAGGCCATAGATAGTGTTGCCACGTTTGTAAAGCCATGACCAAAGCATACATCTCTTTGTCGTATGTTGGGTAGTTAAGCATAGCACTACCAAGCTTTTCACTAAAATATGCAATCAGCTGTTTTTTCATGCAGAAGAACTGCTCCAATACCTATCCCTGATGCATCACATACAATTTAAAATGTTTTTAAGAAGTTAGGTAAAATAAGAACAAGGGCATTAGTAAGCTTCTCTTTTAGGCTTTCGAAAGCCTCTTCCTGAGCTGTTTCCCACTTAAAGCCTACGTCCTTCTTGATGATTTCAGTAAGTGGAGCGGCTATAGTACTGAAGTCCTTTACAAATATTCTATAAAAATTGGTTAAACCGTGGAAACTCCTCACTTCTCCCATGGTCTTAGGACTTGGCCAGTCTCGGATGGCCTTTACTTTCTCTTCGTCCACTTTGACTCCTTCTGAGCTTACTACAAAACCAAGAAATACAAGACTAGAATTACAGAACGTACACTTCTTGAGGTTAGCATATAACTTTTCTTTTCTAAACTAATATGCTCTATTTGCTCCTCTGAGCCTTCGCTGTAAACTAGAATATCATCAAAATAAACAACAACAAAGATGCCTATATACACCCTAAGAACATGATCAACAAACGCATAAAGGTGCTAGGGGCATTAGACAAATCGAATAGCATAACCAGCCATTCATATAAACCATGCTTGGTTTAAAATGAGGTTTTCCACTCATCCCCTTCTTTCATTCTAATTTGGTGACAACCACTCTTTAAATCTATCTTAGAAAAGACGTTAGAGCCATGTAATTCATCTAACATGTCATCTAATCTAGGAATGGGATGGCGATACTTCACTGTTATATTGTTGATTGCACGGCAGTCTACGCACATCCTCCAGCTACCATCTTTCTTGGGGACTAGAAGCACGGTGTTATCACAAGGGCTCATGCTTTCACGGATATGACCCTTAGCCATTAACTTATCCACTTGCTTGTAGTTCCTTAGAATCTATGGGATTGGTACGGTAAGCAGGACGATTTGGTCAGGAAGCCCTGGGGGTGAAGTCTATCTAATGGGAGGTAAACCATTTGGAGTTTCCTCTGGGAAGACATTTTTATAATCCTGTAAAAGAGCTTGCATTTCACTCTGATACACCGGTGTAAGATCAGTCTTGGTGGTTAGTGTTTCTTTAAAAACAAATAAGAGCATAGGAGTTTAGAATGAAAAACTTTCTTAACCTCTCCGGCTTTAGCAAAGAAGTTCAAATGTTTGGCTGACCTAAGAGTTTGTTTCTGATCGTTGTAAATCACTTGAGGGGTCATGGGAAGCAGCAGATTTTTCTTACCTTTGAATTCAAAAGAATGACGGTTTGAAAAACCATCATGTATCACTCGGCGGTCAGATTGCCACGGCCTCCCCAATAGAATGTGGCTTGCTTTGATATGTAAAACATCACATAATATCTCATCTTTGTATTCTCCAATCGCCGAAGAAACTTTCACCTGATCAGTAAATTTCATTTATACTTTCTCGTTCAGCCAATGCAGTTTATAAGGACTCGGATGAGGAGTAACTTGCAATCCCAACTTCTTGACCATGGTGTTACTCGTGACATTTGAACAGCTCCCACCATTTATGATTAAACTGCAGAATTTCCCTTGAACTAAGCAACGAGTGTGGAAGAGGTTCTCTCTCTGATCTCGTTCCTCCGGTTTACTTTGCATTGTCAAAGTCCTTCTAGCTACGAGTGACTCTCCTTGAACTGGTAACAACTCGTTTTCCTCACCAGTTCCCTCTGGCTTTTCGTGCTCTGATTCTATATCTCCATTTTCAAGCAAAACCATGATTCGTTTGTTGATGCACTCATTGGCATAATGCCCTCGGCCTTGACACTTAAAACACTTTACATCACATGTCTTAGTACCAGCCTCCTTAGAATTTCCTTGTAGAGGTGTAGCTTCGGGTTTTAAAACGAACGGCTTGTTTTCACTCTGGTAGTGGCTCTTATCGTCATGCGGGTAAGCTGATATTACCATATATTTTGCATATTTACCATGCATTTAGAGTTAGTTTTCATGCATTCATCTTGCATTTTAGGCTAGTTTTTACCATTTTTTGCATTTTAGGTCCTAGATCACTTTGCATTCGCACTTTGCATATTTTTGCACTTTTGCATCATTATCAGGTTGTTTGGGACACTCTGGAGTTGTGGAGGTTGCTTGGACGTGCAAAGGATCGAGAGGAAGCTCGTGGACATTTGGGACCCAAGATCGAGACGCAGATCGAGCTAGGGAGGTCGATCGAGATGAGATCGAACAGAAGATCGAGTGACCCAAGTCTTTTCCAGAGGAAGGATCGAGACCAAGATCGAGAGAAAAGATCGATAGTGAGTACGGACGTGAATGACGCCATGTAGAATGAGAGCCAGATCGAGACCACGACCCGATCACCCAAGGATCGACAAGAGGATTGAATGATGAGCTCGATCCATCGAAGACTTGAAGATCGAGCAAAAGAAGGGGCCTTAACCATTTTTGGAGCGTAGTGAGGGGACCATTAGGGCTGTTTGGCTATTTTAGGCAAAAGGCAGCTATCACTTTCCACACACACTTTCAGTCTTATCTTTTTCTGTTCTTCCTCTTAGGCGATTCCGCCATTGCAATACTTTTGAAGTTTTTCTTGTTTTTAAACTTTGAATCTTTTTAATATTAAGTCTTTTCCTTTAATCGTTTGCTTAATCATGCTTAGTTTATCTTTCTTTGCATTTCAATCGATTTCAATCATGAGTAGCGAGTAGTTTTCTTTGGGTAAAAGGTTGGAGCGATTCAAGGGTTTAAAGGGTTTAAGCTTTTAGATTTCTTTTTGTTCTTAATTTATTCCTTTCTAGGATTTGGGGTCTTAAGGCTTAGGGAGTATTGGAAAAGATCTCTATGATTCCAGGGCTTCTCTTACCTTGACCGGATTCAGAGATCCCTGAAAACCAGATCCTAGAGACTAATATACCCTCTCCCAAATGCCATGGATGTAGAGGAGGTTAGTTAGGCCACTTGTTGAGATCTGTAGTCCATGCTCTTTGATCTCTCTTTCCACCACAAGCCATGGGTTTGGAGGAGAGGTTGAACAAGGGGATCTTACCACAAGCCAAGGATGAACCTAGTCTTAGTTTCTCAAGGCTTAAGGAAAGCGCATCAAATGAGTAGATCTATATGTTTTCAAACCAAAGCTTGAACCTTTGAACACTCTTGAATATGACCCTCGACCTTGAACCCTCTTTTTAGCATTTTAAAACCTCGGTTTATCATTCTCTTGTCTTAAAATTGCATTCTTGATCATTAGAAGTCGTTTGTCTTAAGTTGTTAGAATCGACCTGTTTTACCCGTTTTATCTCTCGATTTTTAGGTATTAGTAGATTTGCGTTTTTAATCCTCTGTATTCTCCTAGTAGTAGTTAACTCTCTTCCAGGGATTTTAAAATAGTTTGCATAATCATTTGATCGTTGCATTTAGTTTTTAGTGATTTTACCATCCATTTATCCGATTCTGCTTAGATTTGCATAGTTCTTGCATTCTTTGTGTTCTTTCTACATCCCAGGCTGGATTGATACTCTCTTGCACTATACTGCATCGTGATAGATTGCATTTGAGCTTTGATACTGCTTTAACAACTTTCTTGTTTATCAAATGGCGTCGTTGCCATCTTGGGATTGATTAGAAAGCATTAGGATTTGGAGCTTAGTAAAGACTAAGCCTTTTACTTTTATTTTAGTTACTCATTGCTCTACCTTCTTGTTTGTGATCTCAGGTACATGAACTTACGGTCTAGGGGTGACAACAATTTACTTAACCCCTGGAAAATATTCACCTACTCGGACACGCAAGATCAAGAAGAGCAAGAGAGCAAGCTCAAGCCTTTGAAGAGATTGTGCAAGCTGGTACAGTTGACTTTGAAAATATGGCTGAGCAGGAACATCCTGAGGGACCTCCACCAGCTCACGGTGCTGTAGGAAGGGGCAATGGAAACCCCAACCACGCAGCTAGACCACCTCGGATCATTGGTGTTGGAGATGCTCAGAATAAACATCATAACCGTTGTGGGATCACTCCTCCACCAGTGCAAAACAACAACTTCAAGATAAAGCCCGGATTTGTCTCTATGGCTCAGAACAACAAGTTCCATGGGCTGGCTATGGAAGACCCCTTGGAGCATCTTGACAACTTTGAGCAAGTTTGTGGGATGATAAAGATAATTGGGATATCGGAAGATGCTTTCAACATACGGCTCTTCCCATTTTCTCTTGGAGATAAGGCTAGGCATTGGGAGAAGATCCTTCCACAAGGCACCATTACTTCTTGGGCTGACTGTAAGAAGGCGTTCCTCTCAAAGTTTTTCTCGAGCACAAGAACAGCTCGGTTGCGAAGTGAGATCAGCGGATTCACTCAAAGACAGAATGAGACATTGAGTGAAGCTATGGAGAGATTCAAAGACTATACCATTCAGTGTCCTCACCACGGATTCAGTGAAGAGACTCTCTTGAGCACAATATACCGAGGAGCATTACCCAAGATCAGAATGTTGCTTGATACGGCTAGCAAGGGTAACTTTCTTGGTCAAGAAGTGGAAGAGGGTATGGAGCTTATAGAGAACTTGGCTTTGAGTGATGAGAACTTGATATTGCTGCATATTTTGTGTGTTTTGCATACATATAAGATAGTTCCTCATGCATTTAACTTGCACATCAGGCTAGTTTGCATAATTTTAGGTCCTAGAGCACTTTTGCACCAGCATTTGCAGGTTTCTTGCATTATGCAACGCATTCAGGTTATTTTCGGCTACTTTGGAGCTTTGGAGGATTCGTGGACGTGCTAAGGCTCGTGAGCAAAGTCGTGGACAATTGGAGAACTCAGGAGTGCTTGCTAAGGACCCGATATCGAGTGGTAGATCGAGCACGGCAGGTCGATCCAGACGAAATTGACCAGAAGATCAAGTACCCAAGTCAACGCAAGGAAATGGATCGAGACCAAGATCGAGTGTGGAGATCGATCTGAAGTACAGACGTAAATGACGCCATGCAGATCGAGGACCGGATCGAGCTTTCAACCCGATCAGCACAAGATCGACTCAGAGATTGATAACAAGCTTTTATGGTCTATGGAAGCAAGCAATGCAAGCAGGAGGTTATCAAAACTCAAGCAGCACAGTCGTAGTACAGTGCAAGAGGAATCAATCCAACCTAGGAGCTAGAAAGTGCAATGAGAATGCAAGGATCATGCAAAGCTAAGCAAATGATGAACAGTTTTGTAAAAATCCTAAAAACTAGATGCAGCAGTCAAATGCAAAGCAAAACTATTTTAAAAATACTAGAAACGAGTGAACTACCGCGAGGAACAAACAGAATGATCAAAATGCAAAGCTATGAATTATTAAAAACCGACTAGTGAATCGACCACTAGATCGGGCAACAACGATAGATCTCGTCTAAAAGTTCAACAGAAATAAATCTAAAGACCAGGATGCGAACAGATAGCAAGCGAATGATTAACAGAGATGTAAGAACACTAAGAAAGAGGGTCCAGGGTTGAGATTCATGTTCAAGGGTTTCAAAGGTTTAAGCTTGGTTTGAAAACTTTAGATATACTCACTTTGTGAGATTCTCTAGGCCTTGAAAACAAAATAAGATCCATCCATGGCGTGTGGTATGGATCACTCCTTCATTCTCTCCTCCAGACCCATGGCGTTTGGCGGAAAAAAGAGATTGAAGGGCATAAAACATAGATTTCAAACACAAGGCCTAACTAGTCCCTTAAACTACCATGGCGTTTGTGAAAGCTAGACTAGCCTCTAGGATTCGATTTTCAAGGACCTCTGGATCCTGTCAAGGTAAGTGGCCCCTTGGATCATAAAGATCTTGGCGTGAGAGTCTCTAAGCCTTAAGAACTCGATATCCTAGCCATGAAGAACAAGAAAACACCAAGCTTTGAAAACCTTTTCGACCCCTTTGAATCCTCTCAACCCCGAAACCCAAAGTTACTACTCACTACACATGATTGAAACGCAAGCAGAAGCGATTAAAGGAAGACTAAACATAAAGGAAACGATTGCAATAAACTTCAAAGATTTAATATTCAAGAAAACAAGATAAAGGTCAAGGTTCAACAATGGTGGAAAAACTCCAGAGCAAAAAGGATAGAAAAATCGCAGAATCAAAAGTTATGAAAAGTGGAGTCGCCGCCTTCCCGAAATAGGCCAAACAGCTCGATGGTCCCCCCCTCGCTAGAAGCCAAAAATGGTTAAAGTGCATTGGGATCGACCTCGAGATCGAGCATCTCACTCGATCGTCTTCGGAAATCGCGGCCTCAGCTTGATCGTCTTTGGTGAATCGAGTGCTTCGATTGATCTCTTCACTTGATCTTCATCTCGATCAGTTTCCTTGGATCGGATGGGTCGCTCGATCTTCTGGTCGATCTCGTCTAGATCAACCTGCCGTGCTCGATCCGCTTCTCGATCTCTGATCCTTAGCAAGCATTCCTGAATTATCCAAGTGTCCACGAACCTCCCCGCAAGCCTTTTTCTTGTATTTTGACTTTTGAATATCAAACATTTTGCCTTAATCTTTGTTAATCATGCTTAATAGATCGTTTTTTATGCTTTCATCGGTTTTCTTTATGAATCACGAGTAGTCTTTTTGGGTTTTGGGACTGGGGCGATTCGAAAGGGTTGAAAAGGTTAAAGCTTTGTATTTTCTCGTTCTTCATCACCTTCTCTTCTAGGATTTCGAGTGCTTAAGGCTTAGAGACTCTCACGCCAAGATATCTAAGATCCGAGGGATGTCTTACCTTGACAGGATCCAGATGTCCTGGAAAATCGAATCCTAGAGGCTAGTCTTTCCTTTCCCACACGCCATGGTTGTAAAGGGGACTAGTTAGGTCGTTTGTTGAAATCTATGTTTTATGCCCTTCAATCTCTTTTTCCACCAAACGCCATGGGTTTGGAGAAGAGAATGAAGGAGTGATCCATACCACACGCCATGGATGGATCTTGTTTTGTTTTCAAGGCCTAGAGAACCTCTCAAAGAGAGTAGATCTAATGTTTTCAAACTAAGCTTTGACCTTTGAGACCCACGAACGTGACCCTCAGCCGTAGACCCTCTTTCTTAGTGTCTTAAGTCGTTTAATATCATTCCATCATCATAAAGTTGTGTTCTTGTCATCATTTAAGGTTGTTTAGACGAGATCGATCGTTGTTGCTCGATCTATTGGTCGATTCTGTAGTCGATCCACTAGTCGATTTTTAATAATTAGTAGCTTTGCATATTAAATATTCCGCTTGTTCCTCGTGGTAGTTAACCCTCTTCCAGGGATTTTAAAATTTTTCTGCTTTGCATTTGATACTTGCATTTAGTTTTTAGGGATTTTACCAATCATTTATCACTCTCGGTTAGCTTTGCTCATCCTTTGCATTCCTAGTGAACTTGCTACCCCTAGGTGTGGATTTACACTCACTTGCATGCTATACTACATCTCAGTGTTGCATTTGGGCTTTGATACATCATTGCATTGAAAAAATATGTTATCAAATGGCGCCGTTGCCATCTTAGGGGATAGAAAGCATTAAGATTTGGCGTTTGGTAAAGACTAGGCTTTTACTTTAAGTTGGTTACTTATTTCTCTACTTTCACACTTGTGACTTTCAGGTACATGAATCTATGCTCCAGGGGTGACAACAACTTACTCACGCCCTTGGACAATATTCACCAGCTTGGACACACAAGTTCAAGAAGAGTTAGAGAGAAAGCTAGAGCCTTTGAGTAGATTGTTCAGCAAGGTTCAGTGGATTTTGAAGCAATGGCTGAGCAAGAACATCTAGAGGGACCTCCTCCAGCTTATGGAGCAGTGGGAAGGGGTAATGGAAACCCCCACCACGCAGCTAGACCCCCACGGATCATTGGAGCGGGTGATGCTCCTAATACTCACCATAATAGGTTTGGGATCACTCCTCCTCCTGTGCAAAACAATAATTTCGAGATAAAGCCGGGATTTTTTCAGATGGTGCAAATTAACAAGTTTCATGGGTTAGCTTTGGAGGACCCATTGGTGCATCTAGACAACTTTGAGCAGCTTTGTGGAATGCTCAAGATAAATGGCATCTCGGAAGACAGCTTCAAGCTGCGTTTGTTTCCCTTTTCTTTAGGAGACAAGGCACGGCATTGGGAGAAGACTCTTCCCCAAGGCATTATCACCTCTTGGGCCGATTGTAAGAAAGATTTCCTCTCCAAGTTTTTCTCAAGATATCAGACAGCAAGGTTGAGAAGCGAGATCAGTGGTTTCACTCAGCGTCAGAATGAGTCCTTTTATGAGGCTATGGAGCGCTTTAAGGATTATACAATCGCTTGCCCTCACCATGGTTTCAGCGAAGAGATCCTCTTGAGTACTATATACCGCGGAGCACTTCCAAAGATCAGACTACTACTTGACACGGCAAGCAAAGGGAACTTTCTTGGTCAAGAGGTTGAGGAAGGTATGGAGCTCATAGAGAATTTGGCATTGAGGGATGGGAATTACTCGGAAGACTATGACTGTGCACCAAGAGGAGCTGATCTTGAAGCCAACAAGAAGGAAATAAAGTCTCTCCCAGAGAAGATCGATAAGCTCATGCTTGCAAACCAAAAGCATGTACATTTTGTTGGAGAAGCTGCAGATGTCTTGGATGAGCTCGAGCAATGCCAACAAGAAGAAGCTAATTGGGTAGCCGGTCAAAACAACTACAAACCTCAAGGTTACTCTCAAGGCTACCAAGGCAACAACAACTTGTCTTATAGAAGCACCAACGTTGAAAATCCAAAAGATCAGGTGTACCCTCCTCAACAAGCTAAACCGTTTGTGCTCTATAACAAAGGTTTTCAGCCGAGTGGTGGTTTTCAAGGTCAGCGACAAGGTAACTTTCAGGGACAGCAGCAGCAGCAAGGAAACAAAGCTTATACTCCTATGTACCCTCCAGGCTTTGTTCCTCAACAACAGATGCAACCGCAACAAGTTGATCCTGTACAAGCCATGTTTCAGCAGTTGCTTCAAGAGCAAGCTTCAACAAACCAGAAGTTCGCCAAGATGAACAACCGCTTAGACTCCTCTCTTACTGATGTCTCTACTCAGATAACAACTCTAAACAACAAGATCAAGCAGTTAGAGAAGGGTAAAGCAAGTACAAGTGGTCAAAGCAGTTGACCGGGAAAGTGTGAGCAAAATCCCATGGAATACGCCAATGCTATCACACTAAGAACTGGGAAAGAGCTTCCACCGAGGGTTGCGCCTAAGGACAATGAGGACATTGTGGTTCAAGTGGGGGAGGATAAGCCGTCGGCTGACGATGAGATCAACTTCCACAATGTGTGGATAGAGCGGCCAACAAAAGGGAAAGAAGCAGCTGTAAAGAAGCAAGCGGAGAAAGCAACCGAGGAGAAGGATGAGTACATAACTCCACCTTATGTTCCTAAGCTTCCTTTTCCTGGTCGATTCAAGAAACTGCTTATAGAGAAGCATAGGCTCTTATTTGAGAAGCATCTAAGGGACGTAGAGATCAAGCTACCTCTTGTGGACTGCCTTGCCATGATGCCTAATTGTGCAAAAAATTTCAAAGACACGCTTGCAAAGAAGAATAAGGAAAGCAAGGAAGTGCTGGTGCTTAGTGAAGAGTGTAGCGCCATTATACACAAGGAGATAGTTCCCAAAAAGTTGGGAGATCCAGGAATCTTCACTATACCATGTGCTCTCGGTCCTTTGACATTTCAGAGCTGTTTATGCGGTGCTAGTATAAATCTGATGCCCCATTCTATAGCAAAGAAGCTCGGTTTTACCCGGTTCAAAGACTGTATAATCTCATTGGTGCTAGCTGACAGAAGCGTGAGGTTACCCGTGGGTTTGCTTGAGGACTTACCAGTGAGGGTCAGTGGTGTAAACGTGCCTACAGACTTCGTTGTGCTTGAAATGGATGAAGAACCTAAGGATCCGCTTATACTTGGAAGGCCATTCCTTGCAACCACCGGAGCAATCATCGATGTCAAGAATGGGAAGATAGCTCTACACTTGGGTAAGGATATAAGGCTGGATTTTGATATCAACGAGGTCCTGAAGAAGCCCACCATAGAAGGGCAAGCTTTCTACATAGATACGTTGGATGCTTTGGCGGATGAACTGCTAGAAGAGCTTGCACAAGAGGATCACTTGAAGATGGCATTGACTAAGGAGCCAGGGGAGTTTGGTTTTCTGAGTAGGAAGACTCAGGAGTACATTAATCTCCTTGATTCTAGGAAAGTTGTGTTAGAAGATGAAGCGGATGCCTAGAGATCGATCAGGCAATAGAGAAGATCACTCGATCCAAGTCAGCAATCGACAAGAAGATCGACGATACTGGTCGATCCAGAGAAGAGAACGACTCAGACACTCGATCTACTACTCGATCCCAATTAAATCGAGTAAGTGATCGACCTGAGAGCAGTCGATCCAGCAAAACAATTGATGGAAAGATCGAGGGAAGCCAATCGATCAGTTTAGAGATCGAGACGAAGGCTCGTTCTCCTGCTCGATCCCAATCAAATCGAGTAGGAGAATCGAGTGAAATTGCTCGATCCGGACCAGAACGAGTGCAAGATCGACGGGAAGACTCGATCTCGGAGGGGACAACAGTTCAAGAAAGCAGTCTTTTGGGTCAAGTCTTGGGTTCTAAGGAGCCTACTGAGGATGGGAACATTAACAAGAGCCACGAGGAGGGCTGGAGCTAGCTGCTAGCCCCAAAGGTGGACCTTAAAGAACTCCCAAAAGGGCTAACGTATGCTTTCTTAGGGCTTAATGAAACCTATCCCGTGATTGTGAATGAGAACTTAAGTGATGATGAGTGGCACTAGCTCCTAAATGAGCTGAGAAAGTATAGGAAGGCCATTGGGTACTCTCTAAGTGACATCAAGGGCCTTTCACCAATGCTTTGCACTCATATGGTTCACTTGGATAATGAGAACGCCTCTTCTATAGAACACCAAAGGCGTTTAAATCCGAATTTAAAGGGGGTTGTTAAGAAAGAGATTCTTAAGCTGTTAGAGGCTGATGTGATCTATCCCATAAGTGACAGCACGTGGGTTTCCCCAGTACACGTAGTGCCTAAGAAGGGAGGGATCACGGTCATTAAGAATGATAAAGATGAGCTTATACCTACTAGGACTATTACAGGACACCGTATGTGTATAGACTATAGGAAGCTTAATCTTACTACTAGAAAGGATCATTTTGCTTTACCTTTTATTGATCAAATGCTAGAGAGGCTTGCTAATAATCCTTACTATTGCTTTCTCGATGGATATAGTGCAGTGCTATTATTCACAAGGAAATAGTTCCTAAGAAGCTTGGAGATCCAGGATCATTCACCATACCATGTGCACTCGGACCCTTGACATTTCAAAGCTGCTTATGCGATCTTGGTGCAAGTATAAACCTCATGCCCCATTCCATTGCAAAGAAGCTCGGTTTCACAAGGTTTAAAGAGTGTAGGATCTCTCTCGTGCTAGCTGACAGAAGTATAAGGCTTCCCATGGGTTTACTTGAGGATTTGCCCGTGAGGATCAGTGGAGTAAACGTGCCAACAGATTTCGTTGTTCTTGAGATGGATGAAGACCCCAAGGATCCCTTAATCCTTGGTAGACCATTCTTAGCCACCGCCGGAGCAATAATCGATGTGAAGAACGGGAAGATCTCCCTGCACTTGTGTATGGACACAAAGCTAGACTTCGATATCAATGAAGTCCTGAAGAAGCCTACAATCGGTGGCCAAGCATTCTACATTGAGACCTTGGACGAGTTAGCTGATGAGCTGCTTGAGGAGCTGGCACAGGACGACCACTTGCAGCTAGCCTTGACTAAGGAGCCAGGGGGCATGGATTCATGAGCGAGCAGACCCAAGAGTACATTCATATCCTTGATTCTCGCAAGGTTATGAAAGAAGATGAAAGAGGATGCCTAGAGATCGATCAGGAAATCGATGAGCTCACTCGATTCAGGGGAATGATCGACAAGAAGATCGAGGAGGTTGGTCGATCCAGGAAAAGAATCAATGGGAAGATCGAGAGCAGCAACTCGATCAGTTCAGAGAACGACTCAGCAACTCGATCTACTGCTCGATCCACATCAAATCGAGCAAGTGATCGAGGTGAGTGCAATCAATCAGGACCAGAACAAGGGGAAGATCGACTGTATGACTCGATCTCTGAGGGAACAGCGGTTCATGACTCGGATTCTAAGGAGCCTAAGGAGGACAGCGACGTCAACACAAGCCCTGAGGAGGACTGGAGCGAGCTGCTAGCCCCAAAGGTCGACCTAAAGGAGCTCCCAAAAGGGCTAAGGTATGCATTCTTAGGGCTTAATGAGACTTACCCCGTGAATGTGAATGAAAATCTGAGTGATTATGAGTTGCACACGCTCCTTAATGAGCTGATAAAGTATATGAAGGCCATTGGGTACCCTCTAAGTGACATCAAGGGCCTTTCACCAATGCTTTGCACTCATAGGATTAACTTAGATAATGATAACTCTTCTTCTATTGAACATCAAAGACGTTTGAACCCGAACTTGAAAGAAGTAGTTAAGAAAGAGATTTTGAAACTGTTAGAGGCTGATGTAATATACCCTATCAGTGACAGCACGTGGGTTTCTCCTGTCCACGTGGTGCCTAAGAAAGGGGGAATCACAGTCATTAAGAATGAAAAATATGAATTGATTCCTACTAGAACCATAACTGGTCACTGAATGTGCATAGATTATAGGAAGCTCAATTCAGCTACTAGAAAAGAACATTTTCCTCTTCCTTTTATTGATCAGATGTTAGAGAGACTTGCTAATCATCCATGCTATTGTTTCTTAGATGGATACAGCGGTTTCTTTCAAATTCCTATTCATCCAAATGACCAAGAAAAGACAACTTTCACATGCCCTTATAGTACCTTCGCATATCGAAGGATGTCTTTTGGGTTATGTAATGCACCAGCAGCCTTTCAAAGGTGCTTGATGTCAATCTTCTCTGATCTTATAGAGGAGACGGTAGAGGTCTTTATGGATGACTTTTCTGTGTATGGTGCGTCCTTTTCTGCTTGTTTGTCTAATCTTTGCAGGGTACTCAAGAGGTGTGAGGAGAAAAACTTGGTGCTGAACTGGGAAAAGTGTCACTTCATGGTGAAGGAAGGGATTGTACTCGGTCACAAGATTACTGAGCAAGGGATAGAGGTCGATAAAGCACAGATTGAGGTCATAATGAGTCTTGAGCCGCCGGTTAATGTGAAGGGGATAAGGACTTTCTTGGGTCACGCTGGCTTCTACAGGCGGTTTATCAAGGATTTCTCCAAGATAGCTCGCCCTCTTACACAGCTGTTATGCAAGGAAGCTGACTTTGTCTTTGATGAGGAGTGTCTTCACGCTTTCAGGACCATCAAGGAGGCTCTTGTCACAGCACCTATAGTACAAGCACCAGACTGGAGTTTACCCTTCGAGATCATGTGCGACGCGAGTGACTACGCCGTGGGGGCTGTTCTAGGATAGAGGAAAGACAAGAGGCTGCATGTAATCTACTACGCCAGCCGTACCTTGGATGACACACAAGTGAGATATGCTACAACCGAGAAGGAGCTACTGGCCGTTGTGTTTGCTTTTGAGAAGTTCAGATCATATTTGGTTGGCTCTAAGGTTGTTGTATACACTGATCACGCGGCGTTAAGGTATATCTATTCCAAGAAAGACACCAAGCCGAGGCTCTTGAGGTGGATTCTTCTTCTACAAGAGTTTGACATGGAAATTAAAGACAAGAAGGGGATATAGAATGGCGTAGCAGATCACCTTTCTAGGATGAGAGTGAACGAAGCCTTACCGTTGGATGATTCACTTCCTGAAGAGCAGCTCATGATGGTCAACACTGTTGTATGTGCACGGCTAGAGGATCAGTTTGAAGAAGTTTTGAGTTTCAAGGAAGAGAACCTGTCTTGGTATGCTGATATAGTGAACTTCTTAGCTTGTAGAGAGGCACCTACTCATCTTGACCACTGCCAGAAGAAGAAGCTCATGAGGGACATCTCTTACTATTTTTGGGACGAGCCTTACTTGTACAAGAGGGGAGTAGACAGCTTGTACAGAAGATGTGTTTCAAGAGAGGAAGCACAAGACATCCTTCTTCACTGCCACGCTCATCATATGGTGGTCATTTTGCTTCTTTCAAGACGACAACAAAGGTCTTACAAGCCGGATTTTGGTGGCCATCGCTATTCAAAGACGCTCATGAGTTTGTTAAGTCTTGTGAAGCATGTCAAAGGGCAGGGAACATCACAAAGAGGAATAAGATGCCTCAGGTGCCAATCTTTGAAGTTGATGTTTTTGATGCTTGGGGAATAGATTTCATGAGACTGTTCCCATCTTCTTACGGCAACAAATTCATCTTGGTGGCTGTTGATTACGTGTCTAAGTGGGTTGAGGCTATAGCTTCCCTAACTATTGATGCAAAGGTGGTGGTTAAACTCTTCAAGACCATCATCTTCCCACGGTTTGGAGTTCCAAAGGTAGTGATCAGCAATGATGGCAGCCACTTCATCAACAAAGTGTTTGAAAGTCTCATGAAGAAGTATGGAGTGAAGCACAAGGTAGCCACGTCTTATCACCCACAAACTAGTGGGCAAATAGAGGTCTCAAACAGACAGATCAAGGCTATCTTAGAGAGGACAGTGGGAGTAACTCGGAAGGATTGGGAAAGTAAGCTAGACGATGCTTTATGGGCGTATAGAACCGCCTTCAAAACTCCTATTGGTACCACTCCCTTCACTCTCCTTTACGGCAAGGCATGTCACCTCCCTGTGGAGCTAAAGCAAAGAGCACTGTGGGCAGTGAAGCAGATGAACTTCAATCACAAGACATCACAAGAGAAGCGGTTGATTCAACTCCATGAGCTTGATGAGCTAAGGCTAGACGCTTATGAAAGCGCCAAAATCTACAAGGAAAGGACCAAGGCGGTTCATGACAAGAAGTTGGTGCATAAGGAGCTTAAGGAGGACAGTCTGGTCTTGCTTTACAACTCACGCTTGAAGCTATTCCCAGGGAAGCTAAAGTCAAGGTGGTGTGGACCGTTTGAGATCAAGGAAGTTCTGCCCTATGGAGCGGTTACTTTGTTTGGCAAGAGTGGAAAGGCTTTCACGGTCAACAGGCACAGAGTCAAGCCCTACATGGCGAGTGATTGCAGCAAGGAGAGCACCACAATGCTTCTCCAAGACCCACCTCTGGCCTAAACCAAGTGAAGTCTAGCTAAAGACGTTAAAGAAAACGCACTTAGGAGGCATTCCCATGTCTATCTTGTACATATTTTTGCTTTCTTTCTATTTCAGTTTAATGCTTTTAATGTTTAAGTGTGTAGGTGAAAGGATAGGTGATTGGAGATCATGATCTTGGAGTCAAAAGAGGCGAGGAAAGGACAAGTATAGGCTAGAGATCGAGTGCTAGATCGACTTATCCTGGCTCGATCTTTACTAGATCGAGCCAGTGAATCGAGAGGAGTCAGTTGATCTAGACGAGATCGAGTAGACAATCGAGTGACTCAGTCAATCATGAGAGGATAAACGACCCATACGTTTAGCTTGAAGTGCAAACGAGGTGTGGATCGACTGATCTCAATCGATCCTCGAGGATAGATCGATCAGTCTACTCGATCTGCCACTCGATCTTTGCCCAAACGACCCCCAAGTCGATCACGTGGCTCGATCCAAGGAGCATAACCTGAGTGACCAAAAATCAAGGAACGAGGGGGCACACTCGATCTAAGACTCGATGCAATCTGAATCGAGTCCCTGATCGATCAACCCTCTCGATCCTAGCCAACATGGGCATGAGATCGAGTCCTATATCGACCAAATGGACTCGATCTCGTGCCGAGGTAAGTCAAATTTTTCCCTCTTTTCTTCTTTCCCTCCAGTTTTAAATTTGAATTATGGTCAAGGCAAGCATCGTTGACCATGAAAGATGTGCCTTGACCACACTTTTATCAGAAACCACTTGTTTTGCCCATGGTTTTCTTAGTCTTTATATTCACATGCATCCACACTCTCTCATTTTTGTGTTCGAACTGTTTACATATGACTAAAGAGAGAGTGTGAACTTTGTTTTAAGACTAAAAGCATCTGCATTCAACCTTGCAAAGGTATTTTCGGTTCAGTAATTTCTTGTTTAAAATATTTTTGGAAAATTTCAATTAATTTGCTTTGGATGATTGTTAGTTGTTAGGGAATTAGGATAATTTTTTAAAAATAGCTAAATATTAGGAAAATTACTGGAGTTGATCTTATCTCTAGATATTATCCTCTAGGATTTAGCTACAATTTTTTTATAAATTCCATAAAACTCTATGTTTATTGTTATAAGTTTTTCTCTCCTACCTTGTTTTTCCTTTACATTCGCCGCCTATACTCATTCTCCTCTTTGAGAATTGTGTTTCAGGTACCAATGGATCCCAAGAGAACCAGAGAGGAGACAACACAAGGATAGAGAACACAAGAAGTGGTTCAGAAGAGGGTCAGATGGACAAAGGAGGAGAAACAAGCCAATAAACGGTTGGAAAGGCTCCGGTTTGATCCTACAAAGTTCGCAAGCAGGGATCTGTTGGCTTAGATGGAGATATTGGGAGACTTTGATCAACTTCTCAAGAACATGGGGCTTGTTTGTTTGTCAAGGATGGATTGCCCCACCTATCCCGAGGCAACCCTAGACTTCCTTGCCACTTTGGAGTTCGCTTATGAGAATGCAAGCCTCCATACTCCTTAACAAGGTCACCTGATGGTACTGCATATTGCATACATTTTGCATACTCATTAGTTAGCTTTTCATGCATTTGTATCACATTTTAGGGTAGATTGCATCACTTAGAGTTCTAGAGCATTCTTGCACAGCATACGCATGTTCCTTGTATTTTGCATCACATTCAGGTTGTTTCTGGCTGCTTTGGAGTCGTGGAGGTTCGTGGACATGTTGAGGCTGATGTAGCAGTTCATGGGAGCTCGGACATATGCTAAGGATCAGAGATCGAGGAGCAGATTGAGCATGGCCGGTCGATCTAGGAGGTGATCGACCAGAAGATCGAGCCAACCAGGCGATCCAAGGAGAATGATCGAGACAAGGATCGAGTGAAGCAGTCGATCAAACGGTACAGACGTAAATGATGCCATGCAGAGCGAGAGTCTGATCGAGTACACCACTCGATCCACCCGAAGATCGATACCGAGATCGGATGTAACACTCGATTCGCCGAGAAGGATCGAGACCCAGATCGAGCCGAAGACACGATGTCCGGATATGATCGAGAGAACCACTCGATCCTGGAGTTGATCTCTGTCCTTTCAACCACTTTTGGCCGCTAGCGAGGGGGGATCATCAGCTTGTTTTGGCCATTTTGGGAAGGCGGCGACGTCCTTTTCCACAAAGATAGATCTTGCTTAGTTTTCAAGGCTTAGAGATCCTCACAAAGAGAGTCGATTTAAAGTTTTCAACCCAAGGTCGAACCTTTGAAACCCCTGACCATGAATCTCAACCCTAGGCCCTTTCTTTTAGCATCTTTACATCTTATCTCGTCATTCGCTTGATCTTTGATAGCATCATGGTCATTAGTTTCACTGTTCTTGCATTTTTAGACAAGATCGATTGTTATTGCTCGATCTAGTGGTCGATCTCATTGTCGATCCACTAGTCGAATTTTAGTAATTCGAAGCTTGGTTCTTTAATTATTCTGTTTGTTCCTCGTGGTATTTCCTTCATTCCTAGTATTTTTAAAATAGGTTGCATTGTATTTAAGTTGCTGCATCTAGTTTTTAGAGATTTTGTCATAAATCATCTCATTTTGCTTGGATTTGCATTAGTCATTGTATTCTCTTTGCATTCTCTATCATCCTAGGCATGGATTGACTCTCTCTTGCTTGCTGTACTACAACATGTCTTGCATTTGAGTTTGATAACCTCACTGCATTTTCACCCTTGCTCACAAAGTGTTTATCATCACCTCACCTTCAAGATCAGGATACAAGCTTATCACCTCTCCATCCCCGAGCTATGCCAAGCCTACGGTCTGAAAGCTACTGGCAAGTTCCTCCTTTCACTCAAACCAACGATTTGTGGGATCTGATCAGCAACGACGACTACAAGGCAAACACGGCCAATATCAAGAGAGTCTGCAATCGAGTGCTGAGATACACACTCAAGCTGTTAGCCAACACCTTCAGTGGGCGGTCCATGGCTCCTACTGTCACCAAGAACGAGCTGTGTTTCCTGTTCCAAGGCGTCAAGAATGTTCTATGCGATCCTAAGGAGAATGACGAGCCAATGGAGGACGAGCTTGGTGATGATGTGAACTACGGGTGCATTCTGGCTTCCTCTCTGATCAAGTATAAGGCATGGGCAATGAGATGCAAAGTGAGTTCGGCGTTCATTGGTGGCTTCCAAGCCGTTGTGCCTCTTCCTGATTTTGTGCCTTGCGCGGATAGATGTTATATGGATGAGGTTTACATGAGGAACACAGACAGCTTGGGAAGAGGGTGTGCATCTTGCCAAATCAAGAGGAAACGGAGCTGTTAGGTGTTGGCAACATCGAGTTTCTGCCAAGCAGTGAGGAGTGTTATGCACCTCTAGGAGCCACAGCCACACCTCCACAAGTTGCTCGCCCACGTTCAGAGTCTCCTCCATCCGATGCTGAGATGCCCGCAAGCTTTGACGTTCCTAAGCTTGACTAGGAGCTACAGACTAAGGCGGAGAAGTTTATTGCTTCTGTTGTGGAGATGCAGCGGAAGATCAATAAGTTGCAGAGAAATATGATTAAGAAGCTTGCTAAGAAGGTTAAGGACTTGCAAAGGAGTGCACCTAAGAAGTCCACAAGTGAGGAGGTCGATCAGCCCGAGAAGAGAAGGAAATCAACTGGTGGGATAATGCTCTGTGAGCCTCAAGGAAGCAACATCCAGCCTGCACGCCACTCGGTACACGAAGGAGCTAACAAGGACAAAGGCAAGGCGGTCTTTCACTACAATCCTGAGAAGAGCAAGAAATCTAGAGCAACCTAAAGCTCCAGCCTTACTTAGCTGAAATATACCAACAATCGAACCGTTGTACATACCATGCATCGTTTGATTTTGATTTTTGTTTTGACTCCTCTTGAACTTTGTTTGCCACTGAGACGGTGTCATTCAAGTTTGGGGGAGTGTGTGTGTTATTTTACATGTTTTCTTTGATCTTATTTTCTGTTAATATCCCTTGAGTCATCATGTATCATCTAAAGCATTGAAAACAACAAAATAATGATAAAATTTTTAAAATTTTCAAAAAATTCATGTAGTTTGCATTTGCATTGTTAAATATTGTAGGTTTGAGTCTAGATTTTTTTAAAAAATCATTTAGGACATTTGCATTTGCATAAGGGGCAAACGTTTTTCTTGAAAAGTGTTTTAAGCTCATGAATTGTTTCAAAGCCCTAGTTAGTAGTTCTTCGACGCATTGTTCACACTTTGAAAGTAAGCTCTAACCATATTTGGATCATTTGTTTTGATTTTCGTGGATTAACTTGACCATTCATGAATTGAATCCTGTCCTAATAAGTGAGAATCTTAATTTGAAGTTTAATTATCACACTTGTGCATTTGAAAAAGGATACATGGATCACTTATACATATTTAGGCTTTCTTTTCCCTTTCACCACTCTGTTGTAAGCCTGAATAGATCTTCATACCTTGACCCTTACCCTCTTTTCAAGCCAATGATTTTCTTATGTGATGTGTGAGGCCTTGTTTTTGGTTTGAACTTGGCATAAAGTGTTAGGAATAGATGACATGATTAGGCTCTCATATGATTGCTGGCTTTGCATTTTGAAGCTAGTTTTAGGCTTAGGGTAGGGCGGGGATTCATGGAAGTATTTCTGTTTTTGGTTTCAGTTTGAAAAGGTTTATGTGTTTGGGATTTGAACAAAGGGAAAGAATGGTTTTAACTGGTAGGCTTTGTGTTTAAAAATGAATGCTCTTGTTTTAAAAAAAAATAAAGTAGCTCTCAAAGAAAAGAAAAAGAAAAATCAGAAAAGAAAAGAGCCAAAAGGCCAAGTTTAAAAAGAAAAAAAATAAGAGAAAAGAGCTACCAAAGTATTTAAAAGAGCTAAGTATGTTTTATGGCCTTACCACTAGCCAAAAGAGTTTTGAAATGATGTTTTTGTTTGGGGTTTTACTTGGCGCCTTGCCTTGTTGATCTGGGTAGTCTTTAGGAGGGTGAATGAGCTTAAAAAGAAATGAAAAATAAGAGGGGTTTAGGATCATTGTTAGTTTATGTGGGTAGATGAGAGTCTAGTCATGTATGCATCAATTGTCTTTACCTTTAGCATTATGCTTAAGTTCAACCTTCTTTGAGAGAACCCACTGTTTGAATTACCCCTTATAATTGAGATCATTTTTGTCTCATGACCCTTGTCACTTAGCCAAATGTATTCGATTTTAAAGTGCATAAGTGTGATTCACGGTTTTGATCTTAATGAATGTTAAAGGATATGATTCTTGGATTATTTGGGACATGAGAGTCATGATTTGAGATTCAACATGTGATGAATATGGCTAAGTTCTTTGGAGTATGAGTGTGTGCATTGCATCTTAGGATTAAGAACTAGGACCATTGAATTGATTCATTTGAAAAACAATTTTACAATAAATTTTAGCCCCTGTTTTTGAAACCTCTCTTCCTTTCTTGAATTCTGTTTGTTTGAGGGCAAGCAAAAGGCAAGTTTGGGGGAGTTGATATTACCATATATTTTGCATATTTACCATGCATTTAGAGTTAGTTTTCATGCATTCATCTTGCATTTTAGGCTAGTTTTTACCATTTGTTGCATTTTAGGTCCTAGATCACTTTGCATTCGCACTTTGCATATTTTCTGCACTTTTGCATCATTATCAGGTTGTTTGGGACACTCTGGAGTTGTGGAGGTTGCTTGGACGTGCAAAGGATCGAGAGGAAGCTCGTGGACACTTGGAGAACTCAGCCGGTCAGTAAGGGACCCGAGATCAAGACGCAGATCGAGCTAGGCAGGTCGATCTAGACGAGATCGACCAGAAGATCGAGTCATCCAAGTCATTTTCAGAGGAAGGATCGAGACCAAGATCGAGAGAGGAGATCGAACTTGAGTATGGACGTGAATGACGCCATGCAGAACGAAAGCCAGAACGAGACCACGACCCGATCACCCAAGGATCGACGAGAGGATCGAATGAAGAGCTCGATCCATCCAACCAGATTGACTTGAAGATCGAGCAAAAGAAGGTGATCCATGAAGAAGATCGAGTGAGCTGATCGATCTCAAGATCGATCTCTGGGGCCTTAAACGTTTTTGGAGCGTAGTGAAGGGACCATTAGGGCTGTTTGGCTATTTTAGGCAAAAGGCGACTATAACTTTCAGTCTTATCTTTTTCTGTTCTTCCTCTTAGGCGATTCCGCCATTGAAATACTTTTGAAGTTTTTCTTGTTTTTAAACTTTGAATCTTTTTAAGATTAAGTCTTTTCCTTTAATTGTTTGCTTAATCATGCTTAGTTTATCTTTCTTTGCATTTCAATGGATTTCAATCATGAGTAGCGAATAGTTTTCTTTCGGTAAAAGGTTGGGGCGATTCAAGGGTTTAAGGTTTTGGATTTCTTTTTGTTCTTAAACTATTCCTTTCTAGGATTTGGGGCCTTATGGCTTAGGGAGTCTTGGAAAAGATCTCTATGATTCCAGGGCTTCTCTTATCTTGACCGGATCCAGAGATCCTTGAAAACAAGATCCTAGAGACTAATCTACTCTCTCCCAAACGCCATGGATGTAGAGGAGGTTAGTTAGGCCACTTGTTGAGATCTGTAGTCCATGCTCTTTGATCTCTCTTTCCACCACAAGCCATGGGTTAGGAGGAGAGGTCAAAAAAGGGGTTCTTACTACACGCCATGGATGAACCTAGTCTAAGTTTCTCAAGGCTTAAGGAAAGCTCATCAAATGTGTAGATCTTTATGTTTTCAAACCAAAGCTTGAACCTTTGAACACTCTTGAATATGACCCTAGACCTTGAACCCCCTTTTTAGCATTTCAAATCCTCTGTTTATCATTCTCTTGTCTTAAAGTTGCATTCTTGATCATTAGAAGTCGTTTGTCTTAAGTTCTTAGAATCGACCTGTTTTACCCGTTTTAGCTCTCAATTTTTAGTTATTAGTAGATTTGCGTTTTTAATCCTCTGTTTTCTCCTAATAGTAGTTAACCCTCTTCCAGGGATTTTAAAATAGTTTGCATAATCATTTGGTCGTTGCATTTAGTTTTTAGTGATTTTACCATCCATTTATCCGATTCTGCTTAGATTTGCTTAGTTCTTGCATTCCTTGTGTTCTTTCTACATCCCAGGCTGGATTGATACTCTCTTCCTTTCTTGAATTCTGTTTGCTTGAGAGCAAAAGGCATGTTTGGGAGAGTTGATATTACCATATATTTTACATATTTACCATGCATTTAGAGTTAGTTTTCATGCATTCATCTTGTAATTTATGCTAGTTTTTACCATTTGTTGCATTTTAGGTCCTAGATAACTTTGCATTCGCACTTTGCATACTTTCTTCACTTTTGCATCATTATCAGGTTGTTTGGGACACTCTGGAGTTGTGGAGGTTGCTTGGACGTGCAAAGGATTGAGAGGAAGCTCGTGGACACTTGGAGAACTCAGCCATTCAGTAAGGGACCCGAGATCGAGACGCATATCTAGCTAGGCAGGTCGATCTAGACGAGATTGACCGGAAGATCGAGTTACCCAAGTAGTTTCCGGAGGAAGGATCGAGACAAAGATCGAGAGAGGAGATCGATCGTGAGTACAGACGTGAATGACACCTTTCATAACGAGAGCCAGATCGAGACCATGACCCGATCACCCAAGGATCGACAAAGAGGATCGAATGAAGAGCTCGATCCATCCAACCAGATCGACTTCAAGATCGAGCAAAAGAAGGCGATCCATGAAGAAGATCGAGTGAGCTGATCGATCTCTAGGCCCTTAACCGTTTTTGGAGCGTATTGAGGGGACCATTAGGGCTTTTTGGCTATTTTAGACAAAGGGCGGCTATCAATTTCTACACACACTTTCAGTCTTATCTTTTTCTGTTCTTCCTCTTAAGGCGATTCCGCCATTGCAATACTTTTGAAGTTTTTCTTGTTTTTAAACTTTGAATCTTTTTAATAGTAAGTCTTTTCCTTTAATCGTTTGCTTAATCATATTTAGTTTATCTTTCTTTGCATTTCAATCGATTTCAATCATGAGTAGCGAGTAGTTTTCTTTGGGTAAAAGGTTGGGGCGATCCAAGGGTTTAAAGGGTTTAAGCTTTTGGATTTCATTTTTTTCTTAACTTATTCCTTTCTAGGATTTGGGGTCTTAAGGCTTAGGGAGTCTTGGAAAAGATCTCTATGATTTCAGGACTTCTCTTACCTTGACCGGATTTAGAGATCCTTGAAAGCCAGATCCTAGAGACTAATCTACCCTCTCCCAAACGCCATGGTTGTAGAGGAGGTTAGTTAGGCCACTTGTTGAGATCTGTAGTCCATGCTCTTTGATCTCTCTTTCCACCACAAGCCATGGGTTAGGAGGAGAGGTCAAAAAAGGGGTTCTTACTACACGCCATGGATGAACCTAGTCTAAGTTTCTTAAGGCTTAAGGAAAGCTCATCAAATGTGTAGATCTTTATGTTTTCAAACCAAAGCTTGAGCCTTTAAAACACTCTTGAATATGACCCTCGACCTTGAACCCTCTTTTTAGCATTTCAAATCCTCTGTTTATCATTCTCTTGTCTTAAAGTTGCATTCTTGATCATTAGAAGTCGTTTGTCTTAAGTTCTTAGAATCGACCTGTTTTACCCGTTTTAGCTCTCGATTTTTAGTTATTAGTAGATTTGCGTTTTTAATCCTCTGTTTTCTCCTAGTAGTTGTTAACCCTCTTCCCGGGATTTTAAAATAGTTTGCATAATCATTTGGTCGTTACATTTAGTTTTTAGTGATTTTACCATCTATTTATCCGATTCTGCTTAGATTTGCTTAGTTCTTGCATTCCTTGTGTTCTTTCTACATCCCAGGCTGGATTGATACTGTCTTCCATCCTTGAATTCTGTTTGCTTGAGGTAAAGCAAAAGGCAAGTTTGGGAGAGTTGATATTACCATATATTTTACTTATTTACCATGCATTTAGAGTTAGTTTTCATGCATTCATCTTGTATTTTAATCTAGTTTTTACCATTTGTTGCATTTTAGGTCCTAGATCACTTTGCATTCGCACTTTGCATACTTTCTGCACTTTTGCATCATTATCAGGTTGTTTGGGATACTCTGGAGTTGGGGAGGTTGCTTGGACGTGCAAATGATCGAGAGGAAGCTCGTGGACACATGGAGAACTCAGTCGTTCAGTAAAGGACCCGAGATCGAGACGCATATAAAGCTAGGCAGGTCGATCTAGACGAGATCGACCAGAAGATCGAGTGACCCAAGTCGTTTCCAGAGGAAGGATCGAGACCAAGATCAAGAGAGGAGATCGATCGTGAGTACGGACGTGAATGACGCCATGCAGAACGAGAGCCAGATCGAGACCACGACCCGATCACCAAAGGATCGAAAAGAGGATCGAATGAAGAGCTCGATCCATTCAACCAGATCGACTTGAAGATCGAGCAAAAGAAAGCAATCCATGACAAAGATCGAGTGAGCTGATCGATCTCTAGGGCCTTAACCGTTTTTGGAGCGTAGTGAGGAGACCATTAGGGCTTTTTGGCTATTCTAGGCAAAGGGCGGCTATCACTTTCCACACACACTTTCAGTCTTATCTTTTTCTGTTCTTCCTCTTAAGGCGATTCCGCCATTGCAATACTTTTGAAGTTTTTCTTGTTTTTAAACTTTGAATATTTTTAATATTAAGTCTTTTCCTTTAATCGTTTGCTTAATCATGCTTAGTTTATCTTTCTTTGCATTTCAATCGATTTCAATCATGAGTAGCGAGTAGTTTTCTTTGGGTAAAAGGTTGGGGCGATTCAAGGGTTTAAAGGGTTTAGGCTTTTGGATTTCATTTTGTTCTTAACTTATTTCTTTCTAGGATTTGGGGTCTTAAGGCTTAGGGAGTCTTGGAAAAGATCTCTATGATTCCAGGGCTTCTCTTACCTTGACCGGATTTAGAGATCCTTGAAAACCAGATCCTAGAGACTAATCTACCCTCTCCCAAACGCCATGGTTGTAGAGGAGGTTAGTTAGGCCACTTGTTGAGATCTGTAGTCCATGCTCTTTGATCTCTCTTTCCACCACAAGCCATGGGTTAGGAGGAGAGGTCAAAAAAGGGGTTCTTACTACACGCCATGGATGAACCTAGTCTAAGTTTCTTAAGGCTTAAGGAAAGCTCATCAAATGTGTAGATCTTTATGTTTTCAAACCAAAGCTTGAGCCTTTAAAACACTCTTGAATATGACCCTCGACCTTGAACCCTCTTTTTAGCATTTCAAATCCTCTGTTTATCATTCTCTTGTCTTAAAGTTGCATTCTTGATCATTAGAAGTCGTTTGTCTTAAGTTCTTAGAATCGACCTGTTTTACCCGTTTTAGCTCTCGATTTTTAGTTATTAGTAGATTTGCGTTTTTAATCCTCTGTTTTCTCCTAGTAGTTGTTAACCCTCTTCCCGGGATTTTAAAATAGTTTGCATAATCATTTGGTCGTTACATTTAGTTTTTAGTGATTTTACCATCTATTTATCCGATTCTGCTTAGATTTGCTTAGTTCTTGCATTCCTTGTGTTCTTTCTACATCCCAGGCTGGATTGATACTGTCTTCTATCCTTGAATTCTGTTTGCTTGAGGTAAAGCAAAAGGCAAGTTTGGGAGAGTTGATATTACCATATATTTTACTTATTTACCATGCATTTAGAGTTAGTTTTCATGCATTCATCTTGTATTTTAATCTAGTTTTTACCATTTGTTGCATTTTAGGTCCTAGATCACTTTGCATTCGCACTTTGCATACTTTCTGCACTTTTGCATCATTATCAGGTTGTTTGGGATACTCTGGAGTTGGGGAGGTTGCTTGGACGTGCAAATGATCGAGAGGAAGCTCGTGGACACATGGAGAACTCAGTCGTTCAGTAAAGGACCCGAGATCGAGACGCATATAAAGCTAGGCAGGTCGATCTAGACGAGATCGACCAGAAGATCGAGTGACCCAAGTCGTTTCCAGAGGAAGGATCGAGACCAAGATCAAGAGAGGAGATCGATCGTGAGTACGGACGTGAATGACGCCATGCAGAACGAGAGCCAGATCGAGACCATGACCCGATCACCAAAGGATCGAAAAGAGGATCGAATGAAGAGCTCGATCCATTCAACCAGATCGACTTGAAGATCGAGCAAAAGAAAGCAATCCATGACAAAGATCGAGTGAGCTGATCGATCTCTAGGGCCTTAACCGTTTTTTTGGAGCGTAGTGAGGAGACCATTAGGGCTTTTTGGCTATTCTAGGCAAAGGGCGGCTATCACTTTCCACACACACTTTCAGTCTTATCTTTTTCTGTTCTTCCTCTTAAGGCGATTCCGCCATTGCAATACTTTTGAAGTTTTTCTTGTTTTTAAACTTTGAATATTTTTAATATTAAGTCTTTTCCTTTAATCGTTTGCTTAATCATGCTTAGTTTATCTTTCTTTGCATTTCAATCGATTTCAATCATGAGTAGCGAGTAGTTTTCTTTGGGTAAAAGGTTGGGGCGATTCAAGGGTTTAAAGGGTTTAGGCTTTTGGATTTCATTTTGTTCTTAACTTATTTCTTTCTAGGATTTGGGGTCTTAAGGCTTAGGGAGTCTTGGAAAAGATCTCTATGATTCCAGGGCTTCTCTTACCTTGACCGGATTTAGAGATCCTTGAAAACCAGATCCTAGAGACTAATCTACCCTCTCCCAAACGCCATGGTTGTAGAGGAGGTTAGTTAGGCCACTTGTTGAGATCTGTAGTCCATGCTCTTTGATCTCTCTTTCCACCACAAGCCATGGGTTAGGAGGAGAGGTCAAAAAAGGGGTTCTTACTACACGCCATGGATGAACCTAGTCTAAGTTTCTCAAGGCTTAAGGAAAGCTCATCAAATGTGTAGATCTTTATGTTTTCAAACCAAAGCTTGAACCTTTAAAACACTCTTGAATATGACCCTCGACCTTGAACCCTCTTTTTAGCATTTCAAATCCTCTGTTTATCATTCTCTTGTCTTAAAGTTGCATTCTTGATCATTAGAAGTCGTTTGTCTTAAGTTCTTAGAATCGGCCTGTTTTACCCGTTTTAGCTCTCGATTTTTAGTTATTAGTAGATTTGCGTTTTTAATCCTCTGTTTTCTCCTAGTAGTTGTTAACCCTCTTCCAGGGGTTTGAAAATAGTTTGCATAATCATTTGGTAGTTGCATTTAGTTTTTAGAGATTTTACCATCCATTTATCTGATTCTGCTTAGATTTTGCTTAGTTCTTGCATTCCTTGTGTTCTTTCTACATCCCAGGCTGGATTGATACTCTCTTCCTTTCTCGAATTCTGTTTGCTTGAGGTCAAGCAAAAGGCATGTTTGGGAGAGTTGATATTACCATATATTTTACATATTTACCATGCATTTAGAGTTAGTTTTCATGCATTCATCTTGTATTTTAGGCTAGTTTTTACCATTTGTTGCATTTTAGGTCCTAGATAACTTTGCATTTGCACTTTGCATACTTTCTGCACTTTTGCATCATTATTAGGTTGTTTGGGACACTCTGGAGTTGCGGAGGTTGCTTGGACGTGCAAAGAATCGAGAGGAAGGTCGTGGACACTTGGAGAACTCAGCCATTCAGTAAGGGACCCGAGATCGAGACGCATATCAAGCTACGCAGGTCGATCTAGACGAGATCTACCGGAAGATCGAGTGACCCAAGTAGTTTCCAGAGGAAGGATCGAGACCAAGATCGAGAGAGGAGATCGATCGTGAGTACGAACATGAATGACGCCTTGCATAACGAGAGCCAGATCGAGACCACGACCCGAACACCCAAGGATCGACAAGAGGATTGAATGAAGACCTCGAGCCATCCAACCAGATCGACTTGAATATCGAGCAAAAGAAGGCGATCCATGAAGAAGATCGAGTGAGCTGATCGATCTCTAGGGCCTTAACCGTTTTTGGAGCGTAGTGAGGGGACCATTAGGGCTTTTTGGCTATTTTAGGCAAAGGGCGGCTATCACTTTCCACACACACTTTCAGTCTTATCTTTTTCTGTTCTTCCTCTTAGGCGATTCCGCCATTGCAATACTTTTGAAGTTTTTCTTGTTTTTAAACTTTGAATCTTTTTAATAATAAGTCTTTTCCTTTAATCGTTTGCTTAATCATGCTTAGTTTATCGCTCTTTGCATTTCAATCATGAGTAGCGAGTAGTTTTCTTTGGGTAAAAGGTTGGGGCGATTCAAGGGTTTAAAGGGTTTAATGAAATTAACATCTTTCTGCATAAATTCTTCAGGATTTTCGAAACTCTCCACTTATGCAGCAAACTGGACTGATTTCTTTCCAGCAAAAAGGCTCTGCATACTGTCCAGCTTAGCCTTAACCTCAGCAATCTGGTTTCCATCATTCAAATCTTAACTTATTCCTTTCTAGGATTTGGGGTCTTAAGGCTTACGGAGTCTTGGAAAAAATCTCTATATTCCAGGACTTCTCTTACCTTGACCGGATTTAGAGATCCTTGAAAACCAGATCCTAGAGACTAATCTACCCTCTCCCAAACGCCATGGTTGTAGAGGAGGTTTGTTAGGCCACTTGTTGAAATCTGTAGTCCATGCTCTTTGATCTCTCTTTCCACCACAAGCCATGGGTTTGGAGGAGAGGTCGAAAAAGGGGTTTTTACCACACGCCATGGATGAACCTAGTCTAAGTTTCTCAAGGCTTAAGGAAAGCTCATCAAATGAGTAGATCTATATGTTTTCAAACCAAAGCTTGAACCTTTGAACACTCTTGAATATGACCCTCGAACTTGAACCCTATTTTTTGCATTTCAAATCCTCTGTTTATCATTCTCTTGTCTTAAAGTTGCATTCTTGATCATTAAAAGTCGTTTGTCTTAAGTTGTTAGAATCGACCTGTTTTACCCGTTTTAGCTCTCGATTTTAGTTATTAGTAGATTTGCGTTTTTAATCCTCTGTTTTCTCCTAGTAGTAATTAACCCTCTTCCAGGGATTTTAAAATACTTTGCATAATCATTTGGTGATATAGCTGTATATTCCATGCATTTTGCATACATATAAGTTAGTTCCTCACACATATACATTGCATTTTAGACTAGTTTGCATCAGTTTAGGTCCTAGAGTATTCTTGCACCAGCATATGCGTATTTCTTGCATTTTGCATCTCATACAGGTTGTTTTCGGCTACTTTGGAGTCTCGGAGGGTTCTTGGACGTGGTGAGGCTCGTGAGGAGGTTCGTGGGACTTGGAGAATTCAGGAATGCTTGCCAAGGACCAGAGATCGAGAAGCGTATCGAGCATGGCCGGTCGATCTAGATGAGATCGACCAGAAGATCGAGTTGTCCAGCCGATCTAAGGGAACTGATCGAGATGGAGATCGAGTGAATCGATCGATCAAGGAATACAGACGTAAATGACGCCATGCAGAGCGAGAGTCGGATCGAGTCCACCACTCGATCCTCCAAAGATCGACTCCAAGATCGAACGAAGTACTTGATCCGCCGAAGAAGATCGAGACAAAGATTGAGCTGAAGGCACGATGTCCGAAGATGATCGAGTGAGATGCTCGATCTCGAGGTCGATCTCAGTGCACTTTAACCATTTTTGGCCGCTAGCGAGGGGGGACCATCAAGCTGTTTGGCCTATTTTTGGACGGCGGCGATCATGCTTTCTCACACACGTTTTCACTTTATCATTTTTCATATTTTTCTCTCTGTTCGAAGGCTATTTCGCCATTGTTAGACTTTGAAGCTTTTCTTGCTTTCTATAGAATCTTTGAATCGTTTAAGTTTAAATCCGTCGTTCTTTATGTTTATTAGTTCGTCGTTTATGCTTTGCTTGGTTTACCTATTGTGTAGTGAGTAGTTTAATCGGGTTTTGGGGTTGAGAGGATTCAAAAGCGTCGAAAAGGTTTTCAAGTTTGGTATTTTCTTGTTCTTCATGGCTTTCTCTTCTAGGATGTCGAGTTCTTAAGGCTTAAAGAGTCTCACGCCAAGATCTTTATGATCAGAGAGGTCTCTTACCTTGACAGGATCCAAAGATCTCTAAAAATCGCATCCTAGAGACTAGTTATCCTTTCCCAAACGCCATGGTAGTTTAGGGGACTAGTTAAGCTGTGTGTTTGAAATCTGATTTCCTTGCCCTTCAATCTCTTTTTCCGCTAAACGCCATGGGTCTGGAGGAGAGAATGAAGGACTAATCCATACCACACGCCATGGATGGATCTTGTTTTCTTTTCAAGGCTTAGCGAATCTCATAAAGTGAGTAGATCTAGAGTTTTCAAACCAAGCTTGAACCTTTGAAACCCTTGAACATGAATCTCAACCCTAGACCCTCTTTCTTAGTATTCTTACATCTCTGTTAATCATTCACTTGTTATCTGTTGCATACTGGTCATTAGTTTCGTTGCGTTTGAACTATTAGACGAGATCGATCGTTGTTGCTCGATCTAGTGGTCGATCTTGTGGTCGATCCACTAGTCGATTTTTATAAATTCATAGCATTGCGTTTTAATCATTTTGTTTGTTCGCCGTGGTAGTTCACTCGTTCCTGGTATTTTTAAAATAGTCCTGTCTTGCATTTAGTCGTTGCATCTAGTTTCAGGAATTTTATAAAACCGTCCATCATTTGCCTAGCTTTACTCGATCCTTGCATTCTCATTGCTCTTTCTAGCTCCTAGATTGGATTGATTCTTCTTGCATTATACTACAACTGTGTGCTGCTTGAGTTTTGATAACCTCCTGTTGCATTGCATCACTCCCTTTTTACATTGCTAAAAAGCTGTTATCAAATGGCGCCGTTGCCATCTTAGGAGTGTTTAGAAAGCATTATGATTTGGGGTTTAGTAAAGACTAAGCCTTTCTTTTTCATTTGGTTACTAATTTCTCTACTCTCAAACTTTTGTTTCTAAGGTACATGAATCTTCGTTCAAGGGGAGACAACAATCTACTTCAACCCTTGGACAACATTCATCAACTTGGTCATTCACGACAAAGAAGAGTACGAGAGCAAGCTAGAGCTTTTGAGGAGATTGTTCAGCAATGTTCAATGGATTTTAAAGCGATGGCTGAGCACGTGCATCCAGAGGGACCTCCTCCAGCTCACGGGGCAGTGGGAAGGGGTAATGGAAACCCCCAACACGCGGCTAGACCCCCAAGGATCATAGGAGCGGGATATGCTCCCAATACTCATCACAATAGGTTGGGGATCACTCCTCCTCTTGTACAGAACAACAACTTCGAGATTAAGCCGGGATTCATCTCAATGGCGCAAAACAATAAGTTTCACGGGCTAGCAATGGAAGATCCCTTGGAGCAGCTTGATAACTTCGTGCAAGTATGTGGGATGATCAAGATAAATGGCATATCCCAAGATGCTTTCAAGCTGCGTCTCTTTCCATTTTCTCTTGGAGACAAGGCTAGACATTGGGAGAAGACACTTCCACAAGGCACCATTACCTCTTGGACTGAGTTTAAGAAGGCATTCCTCTCAATGTTTTTCTCTAGCACCAGAACAGCAAGAATGAGAAGCGAGATCGGTGGCTTCACTCAAAGGAGCAATGAGACTTTCAATGATGCCATGGAGCGGTTCAAGGACTACACTATCCAGTGTCCTCACCACGGTTTCAGCAAAGAGACTCTTCTAAGCACTATCTACCGCGGAGCTTCACCAAAGATTCGCTTGTTGCTTGACACGGCTAGTAAGGGAAACTTCCTTGGTCAAGAGGTAAAAGAAGGCATGGAGCTGATTGAGAACTTGCATTGAGTGACGGCAACTATGCTGAACATTACGACCGTGCACCGAGAGGCTCTGAGCTAGAGTCTCACAAGAAAGAGCTTAAGTCATTACATGAGAAGATTGATAAGCTGGTGTTGGCTAATCAGAAGCATGTTCACTTTGTTGGTGAAGCGGATGAAACCTTAGAGGAGCTTGAGTTGAGTCAAGAAGATGCCAATTGGGTGGCGGGTCAAAACAACTACAAACCTCAAGGGTATTCACAAGGCGACAACCAGAACAACAATCTCTCATACCGTAGCACCAATGTCGCGAACCCTAAGGATCAAGTGTATCCTGCTCTGCAAGCAAAACCTTTCGTACCATACAACAAAGGTTTTCAGCCGAGTGGTGGCTTCCAAGGGCAAGGGCAGAAAAAATTCCAAGGACAACAGCAAGGAAACAAGGGTTATACGCCAATGTACCCTCCGAGCTTTGTTCCTCAACAACAACCGATGCAACAACAACAAGTTGATCCTGTCCAAGCTATGTTTCAACAATTGATCCAAGGGCAAGCATCTACAAATCAGAAGTTTGCCGAGATGAACACTCGTTTAGACTCGTCTCTCACGGATTTCTCTACTCAGATTACAAACTTGAATAACAAGATCAAGCAGCTAGAGAAGGGAAAGGCGAGTACAAGCGGTCAGAATAGCTTACCGGGCAAGTGTGAGCAGAATCCCAAGAAATACACCAATGCTATTACACTAAGGAGTGGGAAAGAGCTTGCACCTAAGGTTGCTCCCAAGATCAACGAGGACGTTGTAATTCAAGAAGGGGAGGGTAAGCTTTCAGCTGATGATGAGATAAACTTTGACAGTGTTTGGATTCAAGGGCCAAGGAGAGGTGAGAAAGCGGTTGTTGAGAAGCAAGCGGAGCAAACTACTAAGGAGAAGGATGCTTATGTACCTCCACCGTATGTACCTAAGCTACCTTTCCCTGGCAGATTCAAGAAGCTACTCATAGAGAAGCATAGAGCCTTGTTTGAGAAGCACCTTAAGGACGTAGAGATCAAGCTACCTCTCGTGGACTGCCTTGGAATGATGCCTAAATGCGCCAAATTCTTCAAAGACACGCTCGTGAAGAAGAATAAGGAAAGCAATGAAGTGCTTGTTCTTAGTGATGAATGTAATGCTGTGATACACAAGGAGATAATCCCTAAGAAGTTGGGAGACCCTGGAAGCTTCACTATACCTTGCGCTTTAGGTCCTTTGGAGTTCAAGAGTTGCCTTTGTGATCTCGGAGCTAGTATAAATCTGATGTCTCATTCCGTGGCAAAGAAGCTTGGCTTTACCCGTTTCAAGGATTGTAGAATCTCCTTGGTACTAGCTGATAGAAGCGTGAGGTTACCCGTGGGTTTGTTTGAGGACTTGCCAGTGAGAATCAGCGGTGTAAACGTGCCTACGGACTTTGTTGTGTTGGAAATGGACGAAGAGCCTAAGGATCCACTCATTCTCGGTAGACCGTTCTTAGCCACCGCCGGAGCCATCATAGACGTCAAGAATGGAAAGATTGCTCTGCACTTGGGTAAAGATATAAGGCTGGACTTCGATATCAATGAGGTTTTGAAGAAGCCTACGATAGAAGGGCAAGCTTTCTACATTGAAACGTTGGATGCTTTAGCAGATGAGTTGCTAGAGGAGTTGGCTCAGGAGGATTATTTGAAGCTGGCATTGACTAAGGAGCCAAGAGAGTTCGCTTATGTGGATCAGGGGACTCAGGAATACGTCAACTTGCTCAATTCAAGAAAGGTTGTGCTAGAAGATGAAAGAGTTAGCCTAGAGATCGACCCCGAGATCGATGATACTAATCGATCCAGGGGTCAAATCGACAAGATAATCGAGAACACAACTCGATCTGGTGCAAAAATCGATAATCAGATCGAGGAGGATGATCGATCCAGGAAATCAATCGAGTCCGAGATAGAGAGAAGCCTTCCGATCAGTTTTGGGTCTAATCCGGAGATCGACTCAGCGTCTCAATTTCTCACTCGATCCACATTAAATCAAGAAAGGTTGTGCTAGAAGATGAAAGAGTTTATCTAGAGATCGACCCCGAGATCGATGATACTACTCGATCCAGGGGTCAAATCGACAAGATAATCGAGAACACAACTCGATCCGGTGTAAAAATCGATAATCAGATCGAGGAGGGTGATCGATCCAGGAAATCAATCGAGTCCGAGATCGAGAGAAGCCTTCCGATCAGTTTGGGGTCTAATCCGGAGATCGACTCAGCGTCTCAATTTCTCACTCGATCCACATTAAATCAAGTGAGTGAATCGAGCTAAACTGCTCGATCTAGACGACATCGAGAGCAAGATCGACTGGACGACTCGATTTCAGAAGGGATAGCGGTTGGAGAAAGCAGCCTCAAGGGTCATGTCTCGGGTTCTAAGGAAGGTTCCAAGGAGGAAAACAACAGCAACCGCCACGAGGATGATTGGAGCGAGCTGTTAGCCCCAAAGGTGGACCTTAAGGAGCTCCCAAAAGGGCTAAGGTATGCTTTCTTAGGGCTTAACGAAACCTATCCCGTGATTGTGAATGAAAACTTAAGTGATGATGAGTTGCACTCGCTCTTAACTGAGTTGAGAAAGTATAGGAAGGCCATTGGGTACTCCCTAAGTGACATCAGGGGCCTTTCACCAATGCTTTGCACTCATAGGATTCACTTGGATAATGAGAACACCTCTTCTATAGAACATCAAAGGCGTTTGAATCCTAATTTGAAAGAAGTTGTTAAGAAAGAGATTCTTAAGCTGCTAGAAGCTGACATGATCTATCCCATAAGTGACAGCACGTGGGTTTCTCCCGTACATGTGGTGCCTAAGAAGGGAGGGATCACGGTCATTAAGAATGACAAAGATGAGCTTATACCTACTAGGACTATTACTGGACACCATATGTGTATTTATTATAGGAAGCTTAATCTTGCTACTAGAAAGGATCATTTTCCCTTTCCTTTTATTAATCAAATGCTTGAAAGACTTGCTAATCACCCCTACTATTGCTTTCTTGATGGATATAGTGGATTTTTCCAAATACCAATCCATCCAAATGATCATGAGAAGACGACCTTTATCTAGCTCCTCTGGAATATCCTCAAGTTCCAGCCGAGACTAGACCCGAGGTAACAACCATCTTCCATTGTATATACCACTCATGCTCTCTCTATTTTTGCTTTGTGTTTTGAGCTCTCTCGAATATGTTTGCCACCGGGACGGTGTCATTTAAGTTTGCGGGAGTATGTGTGTGGTTTGACTTGTTTATTTTGATCTTATTTTATCTTTGCATCTCTGGAGTCTTGCATGCATCTAAGGCATAGAAAAGAAAAGGAAAAATTTGGTAAAATTTTTTTAAAAAATTTCAAAAAAAATATTCATGTAGTTGCATTGATCTTGTTAAGCATTTTAGGATTGAGTCTAGAATTTTTAAGCATCTAAGTTGTTTGCATTTGCATAAGGGGTTAAAAGTTTTCTTAAAAAGGTGTTTTAAGCTTATGAATGGTTTCAATATCCTAGTTATTAGTTCTCTAATGCTTTGCTCACACTTTGAAAGTAAGTTCTTACCATGCTTGGATCACTTGTTTTGATTTTCGTGACTTGAATTGAACTCTCATGATTTGAAACTTGTCCTAATAAGTGAAAACCTTAATCTGAATTTTTAAATATCATTCTTATGCACTTGAAAATAAACACATGGATCTTAAAAATATTTAGGCTCTCTTCTTCCTTTTACCACTCTTTGTTAGCCTAAGTAGAACTCCCGCCTTGACCCTTACCTTTCTTTAAAGCCAAGTTTTTGTGTGTGACATCATTGTGAGGCCTCTTTCGGTTTGAACTTAGCATAACGTGTTACGTTTAGGCGACATGATTAGGTTCTCATATGATTGCTAGCTTTGCATTTTGAAGCTAGATGTAGGCTTAGGATAAGTTTGGGGGATCATTGGGGTTGCTTTCTTGTTTATATGTTTTCCGTTTCAAAAGAGTTTGGAATTTGAAGTGAATAAAAGGTTTTAAGTGAAAGGTTTTGTGTTTAAAATGTATAATGCTCCAATAATTTCAGAAGATAGCTTTCTCAAAATAAAAAGAAAAAGAAATATAAAAGAGAAAAAGAGAGCTATCAATAAGAAAGAAATAAGGAGCCTAATATTTTCAAACGTTTTCACTAGCCTAAAAGAGTTAAGATGTTTTCTATTTTGATTTGGGGATTGCTAAGCTTTTGCTTTGAAGATAAGGGTAGATTTTAGGAGGGTGAGTGAGCTAAAAAGAAAAAAAATGAGAGGGGATTTAGGATCATTGTTAGCTTGCATGGGTAGATGAGAATCTGATCATGTATGCATCAATTGCCTTTACCTTTAGCATTATGCATAAAGTTCTTACCATCTTTGAGAGAAACCCGTACTTAAAATAAACCCTCTTTAAAATGAGATCATTCTATGCTCATAGCCTTTACCCTTAGCCAAATGTGTTTTGCTTTGAAGTACATAAGTTTGATTCATGGTTCGGTCATTAATGAATGTTAAAGGATGAGTTTGTTTGAATGTTTGGAATAGGAGAGTCATGATTTGAAATTCTTTGTGCGATGAGTATGGCTAAGTTCTTTGGAGTATGAGCGTGTGCATTGCATTTTAGAACTAGTAACTAGGACGTTGAGATTGATTCATTTGAAAGACACCTTTGCAAGAAGCTTAAACCCCCGTTTGTTTTAAAACCCCTTCTATAATTTTGTTTGCTTGAGGGAAGCAAAAGGTAAGTTTGGGGGAGTTAATATAGCTGCATATTCCATGCATTTTGCATACATATAAGTTAGTTCCTCACACATATACATTATTTTGCATACATATAAGTTAGTTCCTCACACATATACATTATTCTGCATACATATAAGTTAGTTCCTCACACATATACATTGCATTTTAGACTAGTTTGCATCACTTTAGGTCCTAGAGTATTCTTGCACCAGCATATGCATATTTCTTGCATTTTGCATCACAGGCAGGTTGTTTTCGGCTACTTTGGAGTCTTGGAGGGTTCTTGGACGTGCCAAGGCTCGTGAGGAGGTTCGTGGGACTTGGAGAATTCAGGAATGCTTGCTAAGGACCAGAGATCGAGAAGCAGAACGAGCATGGCCGGTCGATCTAGATGAGATCGACCAGAAGATCGAGTAGTCCAGCCGATCCAAGGGAACTGATCGAGACGGAGTCTCACGCCAAGATCTTTATGATCAGAGAGGTCTCTTACCTTTACAGGATCCAGAGATCTCTGAAAATCGCATCCTAGAGACTAGTTACCCTTTCCCAAACGCCATGGTAGTTTAGGGGACTAGATAAGCTGCGTGTTTGAAATCTGATTTCCTTGCCCATCAATCTCTTTTTCCGCTAAACGCCATGGGTCTGGAGGAGAGAATGAAGGAGTAATCCATACCACACGCCAAGGATGGATCTTGTTTTGTTTCAAGGCTTAGAGAATCTCATAAAGTGAGTAGATCTAGAGTTTTCAAACCAAGCTTGAACCTTTGAAACCCTTGAACATGAATCTAAACCCTAGACCCTCTTTTTTAGTATTCTTACATCTCTGTTAATCATTCACTTGTTATCTGTTGCATTCTGGTCATTAGTTTCGTTGCGTTTGAACTTTTAGACGAGATCGATCGTTGTTGCTCGATCTAGTGGTCGATCTTGTGGTCTATCCACTAGTCGATTTTTATAAATTCATAGCTTTGCATTTTAATCATTCTGTTTCTTCGTCGTGGTAATTCACTCATTCCTGGTAGTTTTAAAATAGTTCTGTCTTGCATTTAGTCGTTGCATCTAGTTTTTAGGAATTTTATAAAACCGTTCATCATTTGCCTAGCTTTACTCGATCCTTGCATTCTCATTGCTCTTTCTAGCTCCTAGGTTGGATTGATTCCTCTTGCACTATACTACGACTGTGTGCTGATTGAGTTTTGATAACCTTCTGTTGCATTGCATCACTCCCTATTTACATTCCTAAAAAGCTGTTATCATTTGGACATTGCATTTAGTTTTTAGTGATTTTACCATCCATTTATCCGATTCTGCTTAGATTTGCTTAGTTCCTGCATTCCTTGTGTTCTTTCTACATCCCAGGCTGGATTGATACTCTCTTACTTTCTTGAATTCTGTTTGCTTGAGGTCAAGCAAAAGGCAAGTTTGTGAGAGTTGATATTACCATATATTTTTCATATTTACCATGCATTTAGAGTTAGTTTTATGCATTCATCTTGTATTTTAGGCTAGTTTTTACCATTTGTTGCATTTTTGGTCCTAGATCACTTTGCATTCGCACTTTGTTTGGGACACTCTGGAGTTGTGGAGGTTGCTTGGACGTGCAAAGGATCGAGAGGAAGCTCGTGGACACTTGGAGAACTCAGCCGTTCAGTAAAGGACCCGAGATCGAGACGCATATAAAGCTAAGCAGGTCGATCTAGACGAGATCGACCAGAAGATCGAGTGACCCAAGTCGTTTCCAGAGGAAGGATCGAGACCAAGATCAAGAGAGGAGATCGATCGTGAGTACGGACGTGAATGACGCCATGCAGAACGAGAGCCAGATCGAGACCACGACCCGCTCACCAAAGGATCGAAAAGAGGATCGAATGAAGAGCTCGATCCATCCAACCAGATCGACTTGAAGATCGAGCAAAAGAAAGCAATCCATGACAAAGATCGAGTGAGCTGATCGATCTCTAGGGCCTTAACCGTTTTTGGAGCGTAGTGAGGGGACCATTAGGGCTGTTTGGCTATTTTAGGCAAAGGGTGGCTATCACTTTCCACACACACTTTCAGTCTTCTCTTTTTCTGTTCTTCCTCTTAGGCGATTCCGCCATTGCAATACTTTTGAAGTTTTTGTTGTTTTTAAACTTTGAATCTTTTTAATATTAAGTCTTTTCCTTTAATCGTTTACTTAATCATGCTTAGTTTATCTTTCTTTGCATTTCAATCGATTTCAATCATGAGTGACGAGTAGTTTTCTTTGGGTAAAAGGTTGGGGTGATTCAAGGGTTTAAGCTTTTGGATTTCTTTTTGTTCTTAACTTATTCCTTTCTAGGATTTGGGGTCTTAAGGCTTAGGGAGTCTTGGGAAAGATCTCTAGGATTCCAGGGCTTCTCTTACCTTGACCGGATTTAGAGATCCTTGAAAACCAGATCCTATAGACTGATCTACCCTCTCCCAAACGCCATGGATGTAGAGGAGGTTAGTTAGGCCACTTGTTGAGATCTGTAGTCCATGCTCTTTGATCTCTCTTTCCACCACAAGCCATTGGTTTGGAGGAGAGGTCGAAAAAGGGGTTCTTAGCACACGCCATGGATGAACCTAGTCTAAGTTTCTCAAGGCTTAAGGAAAGCTCATCAACTGAGTAGATCTATATGTTTTCAAACCAAAGCTTGAACCATTGAACACTCTTGAATATGACCCTCGACCTTGAACCCTCTTTTTAGCATTTGAAATCCTCTGTTTATCTTTCTCTTGTCTTAAAGTTGCATTCTTGATCATTAGAAGTCGTTTGTCTTAAGTTGTTAGAATCGACCTGTTTTACCCGTTTTAGCTCTCGATTTTTAGTTTTTAGTAGATTTGGGTTTTTAATCCTCTGTTTTCTCCTGGTAGTAGTTAACCCTCTTCCAGGAATTTTGAAATAGTTTGCATAATCATTTGGTCGTTGCATTTAGGTTTTAGTGATTTTACCATCCATTTATCAGATTCTGCTTAGATTTGCTTAGTTCTTGCATTCCTTGTGTTCTTTTTACATCCCAGGCTGGATTGATACTCTCTTCCTTTCTTGAATTCTGTTTGCTTGAGGTCAAGCAAAAGGCATGTTTGGGAGAGTTGATATTACCATATATTTTGCATATTTTGCATAGTTGGAGCAGGTCATGAGACCTTTTGTAACTTCTAGATCCTTTCCATCTTCAAGCTTAGTTTTTTTCTCGTTCCTCGTTGGCTACAAGCTTTAGTTCAGAGCTAGAATCTTCCATGATCATATCAAAGTGGCACCTAACATTTTGGCCATTACGCCACCCTTTCCATGATAGCATATTACCTCTGTTTGAAAAATCTAAACCACAATTGCTAATCATTGTGTTAAAATTAACAAATGTAGATGCATGTCGAATAGCACCACCTTATTTTTCATGATTGCCAGTTATTTCATTAAAATCACCAATGAGAAACCAACGATCCATCCTTGATATTCCTGTCCTTGTCAGACGCTCCCATATATGCTATCTATGTTTGGGCACCGGGTCACCATTAATAAACAATAAATAAGTCTGTTTTTCTTTCAACGATTGCCTCTACATCAATAATTCTTTTATTTGAGAATAACTTTAACATCAAAAGTATTATTATAAAATAAGGCAAGTCCACCACTTGCACCACATGGTTCAATCGTATACAACAAATCATAACCAAAATAAAACTGAAAGTGCTCCAAAAAATTAAAACATTGCTTTGTTTGAGAAAAAAATAAAAACTCAGGTTTAAACTTCCCAAAAATCTTCCCGAAATAGCATATTTTATACCAGTTACCCATACTCTTACAATTCTAACTTGATATCCCCATTAATCACCCAATTTTTGCTCACACGATGATGTAGGTTTTTATCCTATCTCAATCCTCAACCCACATTAGTCATTGTAGTATTGAGTTTAGTCAATCCATTAGATGAAGATGTTTGATACAGCAAGAGTGCAATAGAGTTTTTAATTCAAGCAGGAATAGAGAAGATTAAAGTCTAAAACCTAAAGGATCAAACAAGCATGAAGCAAACATCAAACAAGGAGTAAGCAACAAGCAAAAACAGACCAATTTCGAACTTAACTAAAAACCGAGCAAAGACAGGACATAAGATGGGATCATTGGTATTAGAGAATTCTCTACTCAATCTATGCTGCTTACAAACTCACACAATGCTATTCCTTATAGATATAATTTATTTATATGACTAATCTAATTTTTGGCACTAATCTCTTGAATAATTATCAAGTCAATGAATAATTCTCATTACTTAAATGATAAACAGCAAGAATTAAGACATTCATTCAATCGTTTATTTCCAAATCACACCCTGGACAGTCAATCTCTTGAGCTAGGATAAGTAATTCTCTTGCAAAGCAGTTCAGTCATTTCATCAAACACTTGGTGCGCATAAAATGAGCCTAAGATCCTAATTAACTTAGCTAAGGCTAATCAGGCACTAATCACAGCAATCAAGAAAGGAAATGGAAGAATCAGCACTAAGACATCATAGATTAAGCATCAAATTCCCTAAACCTAACCCATCTCAAATCCTTAAAAAGACTACTCACTAATCACCATCAAAACCATCAAATCAAAGAGAAAAAGATAGCTAATCATGATTAGAAGACTAAACAAGAAGATAAGTGCAAACTTATATTAAAATTAAAAAAATATTCAAACTACAAAGTATGATAAAGAAACAAGAGAAGGAAGGACTGCTGGATAATAAGATGATCCCAAAAATAAGGGATATTAACTATTTATAGGAGTCATAGCGGAGTGCCAAAGCTGTAAATAAGTGATCTTTGGACTTGGTCAACATCGAGCAAGCTTGGTCAATGTGCTGACATCGAGCTGGTCTGCTCGATGTAAATGATCGATGTGCTTCTTTGGACTCCTGACATCGAACTGGTTCTACTCTTTATAAATGATCGATGCAAAAGTCTTGTAGCTCCAGCCCTCCTACATCGTACGATGTCTTAGCTCGATGTTAGTCTCCTGTCTCTTCACATCGTGCTGGCTTGATCGATGCTAGTGCTCGATGTAAACTTCATTTCTCTCTGCTGCATTACATTGTGCGATGTGGAGTCTGTCAAGCTCGATGCTAGGCCAAATTTCCAGTTCCTTAGTTTCTCTTGATCCTCCTTGATTGGGGCGACTCCATGGATCACTTTCATACTTCCTCCTTGTCTTTAATAGCTCATTAGGTACCTAGAAACATCCCTTATGCAAAGAAAATGTAAATTACAAACTAAATGCAACCTAAGCCTAAAAGCAAAGAAGAATGGGACAAAAGCAAAGGAAAACATGTAAAAGAATACTAAACATGAACTCAATGCAAGCCTAGATGATATAAATATGAGAGACATTAACACCCTCACACTTGCCTTTTGCTTGTCCTTAAGCAAACAAGAACAAATGAGAGAATGAGGTTTGAAGGTGGGAGCTCAAAACTAAAGATATTAATGGGAAAACTTATTCAGTGCCCAAGTTCTAGAGTCTAAGATGCATAGAGATTGTTCTACTTCAAAAAATTTAGCCATACTTATCATAGCAAACAATGAACTCTAGCTTAGCCTACACAAGCATTGAAATCAACCAAGTCTTTAACATTCATTAATCAGTAACCAGTGGATCAAGTTTGTACAAATCAAGTTAAGGTTATGAGATGAGAATGATCTCATGCAATAAAGGCTCAAACACTTAAAGGATCACTGTATGAAATGATTATATCTTAGGCAAAATGCTAAAGGTAAAAGGACACTTATGCATGCAAGTTAAAGCTCTCTTCTACCGTTTTAACCTAAAGATGAACCTAATGACTTCTTAACCCCAAGTGAAATCCTTAATCTACCCTTTCCCAAGGCACTTTCCATCTTCTTCTTCTTGCAATGTGGGGGAAACTCCTTCTTCTCTGCTTGTATGGTTAAATTCTTTTTGGAACTTGCTCTTCCTTGTTGTTATTGTTGGTACCATTCTTCATCATCTTTGGTGGATTGCTTGGTCTGATTTCTCCTTTTGGAGGACCTTTGTAAGCATTTTTGTTGTTGGCGCCTTTTCTTTCTTAACACTTAGAGGTTTCTTCCTCATTTTTTTAACCACAAAATAAACTGTTCCCCCATACTACCAATCCCATACTTCTTCTTCTTCTTAAAAGATTTAAACATTTAAAGCCGTAAACCACTTACACTACCCTTTCCAAATCTCCTAACCTAATACCAAGCTCAAAATGCAAGCTGGTGTCTACAAGGGAGCTTCTCCATGCCAGCTTTAATCCTAACACTTGTTGCCAGGATAAAATCGAAAAATGATGCAATGCAAGGCCTCACAACTCTCACAATAGTGTTTAGGTTCAGAAAGAAGGATTGGTTTAGGGTGTGGTAAACTGTCCTATAATGATGAGGATCAGCTACATGGATTAACAAGAGTGGTAAGAAGGGAAGAAGCTAATTCAAGTATGTATATGGGTAGCCATGTAATCACTTTCAATGCACAAACAAGATAATTCAAAGTCGGGATTATGGTTCTAATAAGATAGAGTTGCAATCAAATCAAAGCAAGTTTCAGCATAAGACAAGAATATCAATGTAAGAATTCAAAGTATGGTACAGCCTTAACTTCAAACTCACTACAATGCAATCATACAATAGATAACGATGGCATTAAAAGCAACTCAAACATTAACATCTTGACAAGTGTTTATCATATACTCCCTATGCAAATGTATGCAAAGCTATATGAAATGCATGTAGACTCTTAATTATGCAAATGCAACTAAGTAATTCTTTTTGGTTCCAAAAATTTGAAAATCTTATGGACTTTCAGTGCATATAGATGAATGCATGAATGTATGAGACTCAAATATGCAAAAAGAGAAAATAAGAAAACAAAACAAAATGTCAGTCCTCTCTGTAATGAGGGTGATAAGGGACACTAAGAATGAATACAAAAGGATTCATAAAGAAAGGAGTGGAGCCGGGTACCTTAAAAGAGGTTTTGGCAGAAAAGGAGGTTAACATCGGGCAGCCATGGTCGATGTGGGAGCTCAATGTGGACATGTTTTTCTGCTCTCCTTTACATCGTACGAAGCCAATGGTCAATCTGCCTTGAGGTTCCTCTCGGGTAGTTTACATTGCACGATGTGATAGCTCGATGGCCTGCTGTTTTTCACATAGTACGATGTTGTTGATCGATGGTGGGACATCGAGCAAGTGTTGTTCGATGCGAGTGCTCGACAGGTGCGGCTCAACCCTCAGACTATTAACATCGATGTCAGTGGTCGATGTCCTCACATCAAGCTTGAGAGATCGATGTCCTAGGTCAATGTTGAACCCGTTGCTCCCTGCTCCTTTACAGCGCACGATGTCCATGGTCAATGCGTTGCTGACACTTCTCGGCTTAAAGACATCGTGAGCTGTTATTGATCAATGTTATTGAACTCCGTTGACATCGAGCTTTATTGCTCGATGCTGACACTCGATGTTACCTACATCGAGCTTGACCGGCTCTATGTTCCTGCACGATGTGGGCTAGATCATGCTGAGATGTTCACATATCCTACTAACCACTTGCCTTGAGCTCCACCTGCTCATAGGATCAAAAGAAAAACACAAACACAAACTTGAAATGAAAAAAATATGTACAGGGATACCATGGGAATACCTCCCTAGTGTGCTTGTAACGTCCTTAGCTTGACTTTCCTTAGCCAATCACACTTGTAGAGGATCTTGAAGGTGGATGTTCACCTCATCCCCAAGTGACACACTTGCCATGTATGGCTTTAACCTGTGCTCATTCACTGTGAAGTCTCCTCCATCCTTGTCAAACAAAGTCACAGCTCCATATGGCAATACCTTCTTGATCTTGAAAGGTCCTGACCACCCTGACTTAAGTTTTCTAGGAAACAGCTTCAGCCTTGAGTTGAACAACAACACCTGCTCTCCAGTCTTGAATTCCTTGGGTCTGATCCTCTTATCATGGAACCTTGGTCCTCTTTTTATAGATCTTAGAGCTCTCAAAAGCTTCAAGGCGATTTTCTTCGAGCTCATGTAAGTTGATGAGCATCTTCTCTTGGGCAGTCTTGATGTCAAAATTCAACAGCTTTGTTGCCCATAAGGCTTTGTACTCCAGCCCACAGGTAGATGACAAGCCTTTCCATAAAGGAGTGAGAAGGGAGATCTTCCAATGGGTGTCTTGAAGGCTGTCATGTATGCCCAAAGAGCATCATCCAGCTTATGAGACTAATCCTTTCTTGTAATACCAACAATCTTCTCCAAGATGGCTTTGATCTCTCTGTTAGACACCTCCACTTGACCACTTGTTTGAAGATGGTAAGGAGTATAAACCTTATGCTTAACACTATGCTTCCTTAGCAAACTCTAAAAAACTTTGTTGATGAAGTGGCTCCCTCCATCACTTCACATCTTGGAACACAAAACCTTGGCAAGATGATTGTCTTGAAGAGCTTCAGCGCAATCATGGCATCATTTGTTGGACTGGCTATTGCTTCAACCCACTTGGAGACATAATCCACAACAACAAGGATATATTTATTCCCATAGGATGAAGGGAAAAGTCCTATAAAGTCAATCCTCCAAACATCAGACAGATCCACTTCAAAAATAGAGTTTAGAGGCATCTCATCTCTCTTGGAGATGCTTCCTTTCCTTTGGCATGCACCGCATGAGGAGATGTAAGTCTGGGCGTTCTTAAACAAACTAGGCCACCAAATACCAGCTTGAAGTACCTTTGAAGCTGTCTTGAAGGTTGCAAAGTTACCACCATAAGCTGATCCATGACAGTGATGTAAAATTCCATGGACCTTTTCTTCAGCTATGCACCTTCTGCACAATCCATCATTCCCTTTCTTGTAGATATAAGGTTCATCCCAATAGAAGTGAGAGACATCTCTGAAGAATTTCGTCTTTTGATGTGAGTTAAGGTTCAGTGGTACCTTGCCAATGACCAAATAGTTCACAAAGTCAGCATACCAAGGCAGTTTCTCTTCTTCCAAACTCATTATCTCAGCTGTCTTCATATCTAAAGCCTGCAGTTGCTCTTCTGGCAGATTGTCATTGATGGGGATAAATTCATCAATCCTTAGCCTTGAGAGGTGATCAGCTGCACCATTCTCAATGCCTCTTTTATCCGCAATCTTCATATCAAACTCTTGCAATGGAAATATCAATCTGAGGAGTCTTGGTTTAGTATCCTTCTTGGCATAGGTGTGCCTTAGTGCAACATGATCAGTGTAGACTATCACCTTGGACCCAACTAAGTAGCTTCTGAACTTTTCAAATGCAAACACCACTGCAAGAAGCTCTTTCTCTGTTGTGGCATATTTGGTTTGAGCCTTATCCATTGTCCTGCTAGCATAATAGATGACATGCAGCTTCTTGTCTACTCTTTGTCCCAATACAGCTCCAACAGCATAATCACTTGCATCACACATGATCTCATAGGGGAGATCCCAGTTAGGAGCTTGCACTATGGGCGCACTCACTAAAGCCTTCTTGAGAGTGAGGAAGGCTTGCAAACAGTCTTCATCAAAGACAAATTCTGTCTCCTTGAACAACAGCCTTGTAAGTGGTCTTGCTATCCTTGAGAAGTCCTTGATGAATCTCCTATAGAAACCAGCATGTCCCAATAAGCTTCTGATCTCCTTGACTGAATTTGGAGGCTCTAAGTCCAGCATCACACCTATCTTGGCCTTGTCCACTTCTATCCCCTTCTCTTAAATCTTGTGACCCAACACTTTGCCTTTTTGGACCATGAAATGGCATTTCTCCCAATTCAGAAGTAGCTTAGTGTCTTCACATCTCTGTATAACCTGAGAAAAATTGGACAAGCAGACACCAAATAAAGATCCATAGACACTAAAGTCATCCATGAATGCTTCCACCATCTCTTCAAGTAAATCAGAGAATATAGAGGTCATACACCTCTGTAATGGTGTTGGGACATTGCATAGTCCAAATGGCATCCTTCTATATGTAAAAGTACCATAAGGACATGTGAATGTGATTTTTTCCTGATCATTAGAGTGAATGGGAATCTGGAAATACCACTATACCCATCTTGAACGCAGTAATATTTATGATTAGCTGATCTTTCTAATAATTGCTCTATGAATGGCAAAGGGAAGTGATCTTTCCTAGATGTAGCATTTAGTTTTATATAGTCTATGCACATCCTATGATCATTTATAGTTCTTGTGGGGATTAGCTCATCATTATCATTCTTTACCACTGTGATTCCTCCTTTCTTCGGCACCACATGGACTTAGACCCATGTGCTGTATGAGATAGGGTAAATCACACCAGCTTCAAGCAATTTTAAGACTTCGTTTTCAACAACATCTTTCAGATTAGGGTTCAATCCCCTTTGAGATTCAATTGATGATTTTCTCTCATCATTTAGATGGATCCTATGAGTGCAGAGGTTAAGAGAGATGCCTTGGATATCATCTAGTGAATATCCAATGGCTCTCCTAAACTTCTTTAGCACATTGGCAAGAGAAAGGATCTCATCATCATTGAGGTTATCATCGACAATTACAGGATAAGTAGAATAAGAGTCTAAGAAGACATACCTTAGCCCTTTAGGAAGAGGTTTGAGCTCCACTTTGTGTGCTTTGAGGTCACTCCAGTCCTCTCCCAAGCTGCTTTGCTCCTTGTCGTCAGGTTCCTTGCTTGAAGGGCCAGCTTCTTTGACTGAGAGAACCTCTTTCTTTGTGTATTCCAGCTCCTAAAATGGTTCCTCTTTTTCAAAGGCCTTGTGAGTGTCAAGCCTTAGCATGTAACCCAACCTCTCCTTGTCCAAATCATCATCTTCCCCATGCTCCTTTGTCGAAGCCACTTGGAGTTTGTCATCAGAGCACAACTCCTCTTGAACCTCATCATGCATCTCCTCTAAGGTCTCTATCTTGAACATTTGACCTTCTATAGTAGCATGTTGCATAATCTGCTTGATGTAAAATTTAAGAGACATGTCTTTACCCAATTGCAGCTCAAATTTCCCTTTCATGACATCAATAACAGCTCCTGTTGTGGCTAAGAAGGGTCTCCCAAGTATAAGAGGGTCTTTAGGCTCCTCATCCATCTCTAGGACTACAAAGTTAGCTGGCATCTCCACATTCCCAATTCTGATTGGCACATCCTCAAGTAGTTCTTTGGGGAGTCTCACTGATCTATCAGCCAATACAAAAGAGATCCTACAGTCTAAAACTCAGTGAAGCCTAGGCACCTAGCTATAAAGTAAGGCATTAGGCTTACACTTGCTCCTTAGTCACACAAGCACCTGTCAAATAAATAGTAGTGGAACTATAGAGCAAGGCAAAGTAAAACTTCATGGGTCACTGAGCTTGTTAGGAGCCATCTTTTGTTGTTCAATGATGGCACTGTACTCATGTGTTAGTACTACCATCCCATGCAAATCTTTTATTCTCTCAACCACAACATCCTTCAAGAACTTTTGGTAAGGTGGAACCAAGACAAAGGCATCTAGCAATGGCATAGTGAGCTGAATATTCTTCATCTGCTCATCAAAGTGACCTTTATACTTAGCAAGTAGTTGCTTCTTTAACCTTCCAGGAAATGGTATTGTAGGCTGATATGGTGGACGAATATATCTTGGTTCTTTTGCTAACTCCTTAGGTGCCTCTTTTGGCTTCTCCTTAGCCACTTCTTTGGATTTTCTGTTTCTTGAACCTTTATCAGCTTCAACCACTTCATCCTCTTTAGTTTCTTCAGCATCTTTAACCCCCACCCCCTCTTCTTGTTCCTCAATGTACACATTGGGTGTAGATGGTGCCACTCTTGGAGGAAGCTGCATCCCACTCCTTAAGGTGACAGCTTTGATGTGTTCTTGGATAAGTGGGGAAGACGATGGTTTGGAAATGCTCTCATGATTATCCAGCTTCATATTTAAAGAGTCTATTTGTGATTGGAAGCTGCTGTTGCTGGTGTCAATCTTAGTATGAAGGACAGCCATACTTCTCTGAATTTCAGCACTTTGGACTTGTTGCATTTGAAGGAAATGTTGATTGATGTCCAAATCTTGAGAAAGCTGAGATTGTGGTTGTGGTGGAGGAGTTTTCATGTTTCCTTGCTGGTTGTGAAGGGCGCCAACTGCTTGAGAAGAAGAGCCTTGATCTTGTTGAGTGTAAGGGCCTCTATTGGACTGTTGTTGATAAGCATTATAGCCTTGTCTCAATGCTTGAACACCTTGGATGTGAACATATTTGACTTGATGTTCTGTGTATTGGCTATGTATATCAACAATTTGAAGAGCTTTGGTGGCTCCTTTAAACAACAAACCCACCTTTTCTTTCAAAGCCTTCATCTCTTGCCTTACAGTTACAATCTTCTCTTCAGCTGCTTTTGCATGTTGCTCAAACTCATCCACATAATCCCAATTACTGAGCGTCATGTTCTTTACTAGTATCCATCCTTCATCAACATCTTTGCCAAGGAAATAGCCATTACTTGCTGTGTCCAGATGGATTCTGATGTTGGGTAGAACACCTCTATAGAGTGTGGCGAAAAGCATTTCTTTGGTGAAGCCATGATGAGGGCACTGTTGAGTGACTCCTCTAAATCTTTCTCAAGTGTCTCCAAAGCTCTCATTGGAAAATTGTTGAAGTTTGAGATCTCATTCCTGAATCTTTCAGTTTTAGAAGGAGAGAAGAACTTGGTTAGAAAGCTCCTTTGCATTGTGCCCAAGAGGTGATGCTTCCTTGTGGTAAAGAGATTTCCCACATTTGAGCTCTCTCACCAAGAGAAAATGTAAACAATCAGAGCTTGAATCCATCATCTGAAACTCCACTAAGCTTTGTCATAGCACAAATCCTCTAAAAGTGGTCCAAATGCTCAAGAGGATCTTGGTTAGGCAAGCCAAATAATTTTTTTCCTGAACCATAGCAATCATGCTGCTCTTTATCTCATAGTGGTGAGTCTCCATAGGTGGAAGAATACATTGTCTTGAAGCATAGCTAGATGGCATATCTGCAGCACCTATAAGTCTCAATGGTATTTGATCTCTCATACCCCAAACTCCTTGTAAACCATGTGGACCTTGCTGTCCTTGTAAGCATTGGATCCCGTGTGGACCATGAACTCCTTGGACTCCTTGCAAACCAAAACCAGCAGCATTCTGATGTTCTTCCATGCTACAACAACTGATCTCTGCTGCTGTGAACCCAAAATCTATGATCCTGAACTTCAATTGCAGCTGTAGACACTTAAGAGCAAGTGTTTTGGTACTTACAAAAGAAATTCTAGACCAAAAAAAGCAATGAGTACCAAAAACGAAAATAAAAGAGCTTGATCTCAAGATTTCTACAATTCCTACTGATCAAAGCAATCCCCTATTGGCAACGACGCCAAATTGATGTAGGTTTTTATCCTATCTCAATCCTCAACCCACATTAGTCATTGTAGCATTGAGTTTAGTCAATCCATAAGGGGATGTTTGATACAGCAAGAGTGCAATAGAGTTCTTAATTCAAGCAGGAATAAAGAAGATTAAAGTCTAACAACCTAAAGAATCAAATAAGCTTAAAGCAATCATCAAACCAGGAGTAAGCAACAAGCAAAACAACTAAACCTTAAACAAAAACAGAGCAATTTTCGAACTTAACTAAAAACAGAGGAAAGACAGGACTTAAGATGGGATAATTGGTATTAGAGAATTCTCTACTCAATCTATGATGCTTACAAACTCACACAATGCTATTCCTTATGCATAGAATTCATTTATATCACTAATACAATCTCTTGGCACTAATCACTTTACTAATTTATCAAGTCAAGAACTAATTATCACTAGTAAACGATAAACATGAAGCATTATGACATTCATTCAATCCTGTATTGCCAAATCACTCCCTAGATGATAGGGCCCAGGTTTTACCCAATTATTTAACTACTGCAAGTGCACAGCAAAGCAGTTGTAGCATAAAAGGTTATCGAATCCCAAGGGAGTGAGCTTACTACACTAGCGATTTATAGATTCAGATTAAGCTAAGCAGTAAATAATAATTGCAATGAGAAGTAACTATAAATTATGAAAGCAATCGATATTAGTTGATCTAAGACTCAGAAAACTAAAAGCGCTAAGTCAGGTCAATTCGCAGGTTGAATCCGAGAATGTAGAATGCATGAAATCAGGAATGAATAAGAACCGTCTTGAACATGAATAACAAATATATTACTAATCAATTCTCATTGCAGAAGTTAACTATGTCTAAGTCATAGAGTTTCAAATCTCTTTGCAAACCCTAGCAATCTAAACATGCAGTAATGATCAGGTTCAATCGTTCACAAAAATCCTAAGCCAAATCTCTTTGCCCTAAGTCGTTTTTCTCATCTAATGCTAGATCAGGTTATCAATAATGTTCTCTCATCTATTAAACAACCTATGATTTTTGGATTTCTAGATGATGTTTCTAAGAAATCGATTTTTAAGCAAGCAGAGATGAAGAACCAAAAGATAAACCTAACAGATAGCAATTCTACAACTCTTCATCAACCTTTCAAAAGCCCTAACTTAACTAGCAAATTACTCAGACATGATCATGGAATCACAAAGCATAGCTGAATAAAATTGCATTGAAAGAATAGAATAAAAGAAAAATGGGTTCAAAATCTTCTCCAAAAAGAGTACATGATCTGTCTCCCCAAAAGCTCTCAATAAAATCCTCTAGCTCTCTGAATTCTAAAGTTTCAGATCCAAGCCAACAATGGCTGAAAACTTAATATATAGAAGCTAAAACACGAGGTTGAACACTTTTGTAAATACTGGGCCAAAGTGCAAACAATCTTCAATCTTTTAACAAACCATCGCGACTCCTTCCTCTACGGGTGACGAGCGTCACCCTTGAGTAGTGACAAGTGCCACCCAGCTCTGTATTCGCCTTCCGAGTTGCACACTTCGTGGCTGCATCTTGCAATGCTCCAAAAAGCTCCATAATCTCCAATTGTGCTCCAGTTGTGTTATAACCTTCAAAGACTCTACTAGGACTCTAAAAAGACCAAAAAGACTCAATAAAAAGGACTTATACCATAGCTAAAAACCATAAAAAACCATGATATATCACTAGACAGTCAATTTCTTGATCTAGGATAATCAATTCTCTTGCAAAGTAGTTCAGGCATTTCATCAAACACTTGGTGGACATAGAGCCTAAGATCCTAATTAAATTAGCTAAGGCTAATCAGGTACTAAACACAGCAATTAAGAAAAGAAATGGAAAAAGTAGCATTAAGACATCATATATTAAGCATCAAATTCCCTAATCATAACCCATCTCAAATTCTTAAAAATACTACTCACTAATCACCATCAAAACTATCAAATCAAAGAGGAAAAGATAGCTAGTCATGATTAGAAAGACTAAACAAGAAGCTAAATGCAAAATTATATTAAAATCAAAAAAAGATTCAAACTACAAAGTATTATTAAGAAATAAGAGAAGGAAGGACTGCTGGTAATAAGACGATCCAAGATTTTAGGGATTTTAAGTACTTATAGGAGTCCTAGCGGAGTGACAAAGCTGTAAATAAGTGGTCTTCGGACTTGGTCAACATTGAGCAAGCTTATTCGATGTTGAAGCTCGATGTACTGACATGGAGCTGTTATGCTCTATGTAAATGATCAATGTGCTCCTTTGGACTCCTGACATCGAGCTGGTTCTGGTCGATGTGAATGATCGATGCAAAAGTCATGTAGCTCCTGCCCTCCTACATCGTACAATGTCTTAGCTTGATGTTAGTGTCCTGTCTCTTCACATCCTGTTGGCTTGTGATAACTCGTTTTTGGTAAGCAATGCAAGCAGGAGAGGTTATCAAAACTCAAATGCAACACTGAGATGTAGAATAGCATGCAAGTGAGATATCAATCCACAACTATGAGCAGGAAGTACACTAAGAATGCAAGGGAATGAGCAAATCTAAGCAGAATAGTAAAATGATTGGTAAATTCAAGGAAAACTAAGTGCAACGATCTAATGCAATGCAAAATAATTTTAAAATCCCTCTTGCTGCAGAGGTAGAGACTTTCGAAAATCCAGAGGAGATTGAGCAGGAAGATGTGAATTTCATCAATGCTGGAGAATTTCAGGGTCAAATGTATGGGAATCAGCAGTGGATCAGGTGTTACAACAGCAATAATCAGAAGAAAACCTTCACAGGAAACCAGAATTCGCCTGGTTACACGCCCAAGCCTCAGTTCCAGAAGACAGAGTTCCAGAAACCTTACCAGAACAGCAGCAACTTCAACAGGAACTATGGTTCTTCTTCCTACCAAGTTGCACCTCCACAAGACAACAAGTTGGAAGCTATGTTAGAACAAATCTTAGAGGGACAGCAGAAGATGACAGTGGACTTCAATGGCAAGATGCATTCGCTGTATCAAGAACTGAATGGTAAAATCGAAAGTCTGAACTCTCACATGATGAAGCTCGATGTGCAGGTTGCTCAAACTGCAGGAGCTGTTCAGAGACAAGAAGGATTCCTTCCTGGAAGGACTGATGCTAATCTCAAGCACCATGTGAATGTCATCACATTGAGGAGTGGAAAGAACCTGCAAGCAGTGTTGCAAAAGGATTTGAGCTCAGGAGGATTCGTTGGACTTGAAGAGTTTGAAGATGATGAAATATCTGCTGAGAAACAACGAGTGACAATCATCCCCAATGAAGGGTGTCGCTCGTCACCAACTTTACTAAGGCATGACATGATTTCATCCCCAGTGAGTGACGATCGTCACCAAGAGGGTGACACTCGTCACCAACCCCGAATCACAGCAGCTTCACATAAGACTTCGAACAATGCTAAGGAAACGGTGTACAAGCCCAAGGTACCCTATCCTAAGCATCCTAAGAAGTCTAAACAAGTGCTTGAAGATGCCAGATTCAAGGCTATCATGGACAAGATGGTTATTGAGATTCCATTGATTGATGCTGTGAGAATTACTCCAGTTATAAGGAGATATCTGAAGAGAATGGTGACCAACAACTAGAGCCTGGAGGCAGGAGCAATGATGATCAACGAGCACGTCAGTGCAGTGATTCAGAACAGAGTACTAGAGAAGCTTTCAGACACTGGAAGCTTTGTTTTAGACTGCACAATATTTTCTGACAGGTTTGACAGATCATTGTGTGATTTTTGGTTCTAATGTGAACCTGATGTCTCATTCTGTTACCAAGAGCTTAGGGATGACTGATTTTAAGGCTACCAGAATATCTTTTATCCTAGCTGATAGATCAGTCAGAGTTCCTGAGGTGTGATAGAGGATGTTCCTATCTAAGTAGGAGATTTTATGATTCCTACTGATTTTGTGGTTCTGGAGTATGGAGAAGAACCCAAAGATCCTTTGATTCTGGGCAGACCCTTCCTAGCTACTTCAGGAGCTATTATAGACGTCAGAAAGGGTAGAATAGAGCTGAATGTTGGTGATTTGGTGATGAAATTCGAAATAGACAAGCTGATGAAGAGGCCAACCATAGATTTACAGACATTCTATGTGAATGTTCTTACCAACCTTGCTGATCAAATTTTTCAAGAGATGAGATCAGAAGACCAATTGGAGAGGGCGTTGACCAATTGTTAGCTTTCTCTTATGCCCACCAAGTGTTTGATGGAATGCTGATTTTGTTTAATAGAGGATTTGTTGGTCTTGGCTCAAGAGATTGACTATTTGAGGAGCATTTAGACTTGAATAGAGTTGTTTACTATTGCTTGCTTGATGTTTTAGCACTAATGAGAATTAGTTCTTGTTAAGATGTTTAGCAAAGGGCTATTTGCCAAGAGACTGGATCTAGCTTGCTTGATAGTGAACTCTATGTCTAGTAATCACCATTGCTTGCTTACTTGCTTGATTAATGTAGTTTGAAACAGCCTTAGTTAGTGTCTGAAATTCCCCAAAGTCAATAACCACATCTAGGAACTTGCCTTTCTCTTATTTGAATCTCGGATTTGCTCTGTTTTGCTCTGGTTTTCTTGCTTAAATCTGCTTAGTTTGCTCTTGTTTTCACTTCCTTTGTTGATTGATTACACTAGGGTGTTAGAACAGTTGCCTTGGAAACAAAAACCTTTTCCTGCTTGCGTGACTTAGAGATTCCACTCTCAACTCTTCTGTTTTCAACTAATCCCAATTGGATTGACATTAAAACCCATACTACAACTGACTAGTACAATGGGTGATTGACAACAAGTCATAAAAACCTTGTATCAATAGTTTGCATTTTTCTTGCATTATGGATGTTTTTAGGTGCTTATGGAGCTAAAAGGAACTTGGAGGAGCTTTGAGGATGATCCAGGAACCTAGCTGGACCAAAGGAGCAAAAGGGACCAAGGCAGACGATCTCTGCAAAGCTTTTCGGTCAGAGCACGGAGGATATAGATCAAGGAGTATCGATCAAGAGTATCGATCAGGGGTGATCGATACAAAGTGTAAGGATCATGAGTATCGATCATGAGTGATCAAAACAAACGTGTCGTGTTAATTTCGGTCACTGTATCGATCACTCTCCAGATCGATATGATTTGTATCGATCAAGCCCAGATCGATACAAACCCAGTCCGAGCCTGTTTTATTTACATGTTTGTCATTACTCTAGGGCTTCCTTCCTCTGGCTATAAATAGCCCCTTTTTTGTATTTTCGAGGAGTCATGTCAATTTACTGTTCTTAAGCATTTTCTTTGAGTTTGTAAGACAAATCCTTTGCTTTATTTAATATAAGTTGGTATTTGCCTTTAATCTTTCTTTAATCTCTCTTTTAATCATGATTAGCATCTCTTCCTCTTTTGATATGGTGTTAAACATGGCTTTGAGTGAGTGGTTTGCTTAGAGTTTATAGATGTCGTAGATTAGGGGAATTCAGGACTTGATTAAAGCTTGTTTAGTGCTTCAGTTTATGGGTCCCTCTCTATTAATCTGTTCTTAAACTAGATTTTTCTTGATCACACTTATCTAGAATTTAGGCTTTCTCTTATGCCCACCAAGTGTTTGATAAAATGCTGATGTCGTTTCATAGAGGATTTGCTGGCCTTGGCTCAAGAGATTGACTGTTTAAGGAGCATTTTGACTTGAATAGAGTTGTTTATTAATGCTTGCTTGATGTTTTAGCACTAATGATAGTTAGTTCTTGTTAAGATGTTTAGCAAAGGGCTATTTTACAAGAGATTGGATCTAGCTTGCTTGTTTGTGAACTCTATGCCTAGGAATCACCATTGCTAGCTTGTTTTCTTGATCAATGTTGTTTGAAACAGCCTTAGTTAGTCTCTAGATTCCCCAAGGTCAATAACCACATCTAGGAACTTGCTTTTTCTCTTATTTGAATCTCGGATTTGCTCTGTTTTGCTCTGTTTTGTTTGTTTAATTTTGTTTAAACTGCCTTTTTGTTTATTCTCTTTGTTGCTTGATCATCTTAGGTTGTAGATTGGTTGCTTAGGCAACAAAAACCTTCTGTGCTTGCTTGACTTATAGATCTCTTCTTTCAACTCTTCTGCTTTCAACAAAACCCATGTGGATTGATAAAAACCCTATGCTATGCTACAACTGATTAGTACAAGCTTGGGTGATTGAACCAAGAGCCCCAAAACTCTTGTATCAATTTGGCGCCGTTGCCATTTGGGTTTACAGTTTGAAACATTTTAGTTTGTAGAATCTTTAAGATCAAGTTTTTTGTTTTCTTTGGTTACTAATCTCCTTTGACTCTCTTTGCTGTCTTTCTGGTTTATGAACTAGAGATCCAGAGGTTCAAGCAATCTTGTGGACTTCATAGACAACATCAATCTGTTGGACAGAAGTCAGAGAGCTAGGAGACATCAAGAAAGGCAGCAATACTTGCAGAGACTTGGGATGAACAATCAGGAACAAGTCATGGACTACATCAGATTTCAGGGTCCTCTAGGAGCTGTTGGCGCTCAGGGTATACAAGGATATCAAGGTGTTCAGGGCTTACAGGGTGAGCAAGGACCAAGAGGCGCTGCACAATCTCTGAGAGTAGCTAGACCCATTGGTGCTGGCGATGCACCAAATGCCTACAACAACAGGACTGGCATCATTCCACCAGTAGTCCAAAACAACAACTTTGAAATCAAGTCTGGATTGATTTCAATGGTTCAGAGCAGTAACTTTCATGGGCTCCCACTTGAAGATCCTCTAGATCATCTGAATAATTTTGATAGACTATGCTCCCTAACAAAGATCAATGGAGTGAGTGAAGATGGCTTCAAACTCAGGTTATTTCCATTTTCTCTTGGAGACAAAGCACACCAATTGGAGAAGAACTTGTCCGAAGGAAGTATCACCAGTTGGGATGAATGCAAGAAAGCCTTTCTAGCAAAGTTCTTCTCCACTTCAAGAACTGCAAGAATAAGGAATGAGATATCAGGGTTTGCAAAGAGGAACAATGAATGCTTTGGTGAAGCTTGGGAGAGATTCAAGGGCTACACACTGCAATGCCCTCATCATGGCTTCTCACAAGTCTCTTTGCTCTCCACTCTCTACAGAAGAGCCTTGCCTAAGATAAGAATGCTTTTAGACACTGCCTCCAATGGGAACTTCCTGTCAAAAGATGTGGATGAAGGCTTGGAGCTGGTAGGGAATTTAGCTCAGTCAGATGGAAACTACAATGAGGAATTTGACAGAGCTCCAAGAAGTACAAAGGATGAGTTCGAGTCTAGCTGGAAAGAAATCAAGACTTTACATGAGAAGCTGGATTTGTTGCTAAGGGAGAAGAAAGAGGTCAACTTTGTGGGAGACATGGTTCGGCTTGATGATCAAGAGCAATGCCAAGTTGAGGAGATGAACTACTTGGGCAATCAAGGTGGATACAACAGCTATGGGAACTACAGACCAAATCCCAACTTTTCTTACAGGAGCAACAATGTTGCTAACCCAGAGGATCATGTTTACCCTCAACAGCACCAGCAAGCTGCACCAAGACCCTTTGTTCCCTACAACAATCAAGGTTTTCAGCAAAGGAAGAACAACTACCAGCCTAGAGCACCCTACAACCCTCCAGGATTCAATGCCCAAGCTCAAGGACAAACTTCCTCCAGCTCTCAAGACACTGAACTCAAGACTCTCATGCAACAAATTATCACCACTCAGGTCACCACAACCTTGGAAATGAACAAGAAGTTTGCAGAGGTCCACAACAAAATCTATTCAGTACATGTGGAGCTCACAAACAAGTTTGATGGGTTGGCTGCAAGAGTCAAAACACTGGAGAACAACAAAGGCATAGCTAGTCCCAAGCCTCAAGGACACTTTCCAGGAAAACCAGAAGCTAACCCAAAGGAGTTCTGCGATGCAATAGTCATAGAAGAACAGAGCTTCTCAGCTGAAGAGAAAGCTATCATTGAAGAGTTCCTCTAATTGTTCACTAAGGACACTGAACCTCAAAATGGAGGGAAAGAGTTCTTGGAAGTTGAAACTAATCAAGGAGCTGCAGAAGAAGAACCCTTTGAAGAAGGGGAAAACACAGAAGAAGATGAGTGGTGGCACCACATGAAGTTGTTGATAACACCAAGGACTACTTGACTGAAGTTCCTGATGATAAAGAGAAAACTCAAGCTGTTATCCTTCCTGTTTACCAACCAACTATCCCTTTTCCAGGAAGATTCAAGGAACAGCTAGTGCAGAAGTATGAGACCCTCTATGCTGCTCAAATGGAAATGAGGGGTTTGAATGGCCAAGAGGAGCTTGAGAAGCTAAGGGTTAAAGCTGGAGCATCTGAGGTTCAGGAGCTTAATGTCAAGAAACTTGGAGATCCAGGATGTTTCACTCTCTCATGTGAGCTTAAAGGGCAGACCTATAAAAGTAGTCTTCAAAACACTGAGCATATCGATCATGAATATCGATCATGAGTCATCGATATCAGTGGAGCCAGATTGCACCAGTCAACCTATCGATCACTTTTGATTGATAGGGAAGGAAGTCTGAAAGTGAAAACCGTATCGATCATTCATATTGATCAAACACTAAACGCTATAAACCCACCGTATGAATTTTGGTCAGTGTAACGATCATATGAAGATCGATATGATTCACAGGAAGGATATCGATCATTTGTATCGATCACTTGTGGTTGATACTGAGCATATCGATCAGTAGTATCGATCACTTGTGATCGATACCCACCCGAGGTAAGTGTTTCATCTTTTCAAAAAATTTCCCTCCTTTGGTTTGGAGACAAGGAGGTTTAAACTTAAACTTTGGATCCTTTCTGTCCACTTGCAAAGCTCCTGAGCACTTTCGTTCTTGTCCCCCACTCTTTAGCTTCCTTTGGTTCCCTCACCAACCTTTGATTCCTTTGGTTCCCCCTTTTCTCTCTATTTAAACCAACAATCTCCTTCACTTCTCTTCACACTTCAGTTCACAACTTCTCTCACTTATAGCACGAAAATCTTAGCTCTTTCTCACTTTTAATTGCTTTCTATAAGTGCTCAGAAGCTTCATTAAGGTTTGCTTCCTCAACTATCCATTCTTTTCTCTTAATCAATGCATGTGTTTAAAATCGCTTAATCTATGGTTTTAAGAGCAAGTTTTAATTGTTGTGCTTTGGTCTTGCATTGTGGATTTGTTTAAAGTGAGCAAGTTAGATGTTTAAGCTTTGTTTACTGTTCATCAATCTCATTACTTGCTTGTTTACACCCCTTTGCATAATCATCATCTCCTTTGCTTAAGAACCACTTTGCTAGATTCACATGCATAACTGTTTTATCTTTATGAATTCTAGCTTATCTAAACTGTTAGCTTTTGAGTTCCTCTTGCTTCTTAGAAGTTTAATCTTGTTGTTAAGACTTGTTAAGCTTACCTTAGTTTAGAGTTTTTTCTTGTTAAAGCTTTCAGTTATTTGGTTTTCCAGCTTTTGTTCTTTCACTTATCCTATCTTCAAGCTTTGTTTTTGAAGGTACCATGGGGAAGACAAATGTAGCTGCTGGGAGAAAGGGAAAGGCACCACAGGAGGAAGCACCCACTTCACCAAGAGCCAGGAAATATAAAAGAAAGGGCGCTGCTGCTGAGAACTCATCCAAGGCTGCTGGAAAGAGACTAGTTTGAGACAAGGGCACCAAGCAAAAATGCAAGGGAAAGGCTACTGAGGAGGAAGTTCCATTCAGGAGATACAGTGCTAGGGAGCTCATGGAAGCATTCAGAGTAAGTAGGGATAATCTTTAATTTTGTTGGATTGCGAAAATTCCAAGTAACAAGGCGGTGGAACCTTCGCAAGGTGATGCATGAAACTCATCACCTGCTACTAACTTATACTGTACGCAACTGACTTCAGTTGATAAGATGGCCACACAAGTGTGATGAATGACATTTGATAATCCGGTTGGATCTTCTTTATATGACACACCAAAATAAATCGAAAGTTCACAATGAACAAAGAGAATCACTCTCAAAATATTTGATAAAAAGAAAGTTGTATTTCTCTCAAAGAGATTACAATGAATATAAAGGAAAAGAAAAGAGACTTAAAAGGTCAAGTCTTAACTATTCTTGAAAACTAAAGAAATAAAGATAAATTGAATAAGAATTCAACTCAAGAACTTCAGACATGACTTTTAAACTCAATTCTCGGATTTACTCTTTGACCTCAAAATAAATTGATTATTTTGGTCTTGAATTAGATTAAAAAGAAGTTGGACTTAGTAGTTAACATCACCAACCAAATTGTGCATACTCTCTTTGTACAGAACTTCATATATAATCCCACTAAAGTGCATATTATTATCTGCTTAACTCTTGCCCGAGTTTTTGGTCCTTACGATATGAGTATTGCATCCTCTGCTTCAACTTCAATATCCATTTGGTCATCCTTGTTGCTTCCCATGGTCACATCAAACATGAAAAATCATTCTTCTAGAAGTGGTTGGGTGTTCTTGCTTTGGAGGAGGTGCCATTCTGATGAGGACCTCAATACGGATGAACATAAGATGCACATCATGTACGAACCACCAAGGGCTCGCTCCGATACAAAGACAATGAGAGAAGAGTTCAACAAATCTGTGGAGAGCCTTCTCAACCTTAAGAGGTCGGAGGACATCAACCTTTTGTTCAAACGGCTCGTTATCAATACCACGGACGAGAGCATGATAGAACGGGACGAGAACATTATGGAGCAGGACAGCATCATTATTTACCGCCCTTGTACCACAGACAGCAGCATTACGTACCATCCACGTACCACGGTCGAGAGCATTATGGGACTTTGTACCGAAGCACTAAACGAGCAAACGGGCCAACACTTAGAGTATTTTCAAGACGTTCAAAGCCCAGCTAAGTGCCAGGAAGACTCCAGCTTAGTCGAATGGCCCCTCCTCAAAGTTAGCCCCGGCCCAACATTGTTCATTATCTCACCAGCTGAAAACGACCAAGTTTAAAGGAAAGCGTGCTGGAGATTACTTACCTTATTCGGCTAGGAACTAATCAAGAGGCTACGGTGATGTTTTTGTCATTTATTCTCATATAATCTTGTGTTCCTTTTGTTTTGCAGGGCTTTATTCTTAGTTTCTTTTTAGGATCTTTAGAGTAAAACCGTGTAATCTTTTTGTCATTTTTCCTATGTATTTTTGGTCTTTGCATTTATTACTTTAGACCCTCGAAGGTCAAGGTCGAAGGACTATTAATAAACTACCATATGCGACATATTAGTCAACGTTTTTGCCCTATTATCAATAAAGATAGCACTTTCTTCTAAAAGAGAGCAGCCGCCGAGTTCTAGAGCATTGTGTGGTTACCCCTTTGTTCATGAGTTCACTTTGACATATCACAGTTCTAACATCAGCCGTGTGGGTGTCAACTCGATCCATTGTTCGTATCATTCACTTGGTTAAGTAAAGAGTGCCGTTTGGCCAGTTGCTTGATCACCATCCCATCATATCACTCATCGCGTACCAGATCTAAGTAGAGAGAGCCATGTGGCCAGCTGCTTAATCCCCCATCATACCGGTCATATAAGATCATACCCTTGATCTTATATCATTTGGTATCAGAGCTTAAACGCTCCTACGCCAGGTTTTGTCTATTCCTTTAGATATTTGCTTTTGTTTTCTTTGATTACTTCTTTTCTTTTCATAAATAAAAAACAAATAAAAATCGTGTGCTTGCCATTCTGTTTTATTTGCTTTATCATTCATATAAAACCCCCAAAAGAATTTGGAGAACAAGGAGGCCCGATTGACATGGCACAGCTCTTAGGTGCTATTCAAGCCCTGGGAGAACAAATGACAAGGAGTGAGTGATTGCCACCAGCACCACTTCTCCCAAGGAGAGGACAGTTGAGGCAGCCTCGCCAGCCAGAAGAGCAAGAGGAAACTGATGAGGATTTGCCCGACTCAGATGATGACCCGCCACCAGCACCAAACATTCAGAACCAACACGCGGGACGAGCTAGGGATCCTACACACCGAGGACCAATGTGAGAAGAAGATGGTTATCGGCCAAACAACAATGATGTGAAGCTCAACGCCCTGACCTTTGCAGGAAAGGTTAACCCCGAAGCCTACTTAGAGTGAGAAAGGTGTATGGAGTATATCTTCGAGTACTACGACTACAATGACCAGAAGAAGGTGTCACTCGCAGCCGCTCAGCTAACAGATCACTCCTTGTCTTGGTGGGATCGAGATGTATCAGAAAGGAGAAGGCACTGTCACGAGCAGATCAGTATGTGGGCCGACATGCGGTTCAATATGAGGAACACTTTGAACACTGAGACCTCAAGAAGAAGTTTCATAAACTGGTGCAAGGCAGCCGGTTAGTAGAGGAGCACTTTGAAGAATTTGAGCAGCTACGTAACCTTTTGGAGCTCAATGACACGGAGGAGACTGTAGCATATGTATCAGAGGAAATTAGAAATGATCGAGGCAGATATGACATTGTCCGGGGGATGATCGAGCCAAGGTGCGGATATTGGCTTGGAACTGGGAGGTTCAGATTATGGTCGGGTGATGACTGGGAAACAGTCGATGGATGGCTGAGTTAACCGACCCGGATGGACCATATCCGAGAGAAAATGGTCCAGTCTGTGAGAAAATGGGGTTAGTCCGAGTGAGAGTGGACTGTGTCTGGGAGAAAAGGAAAGTCTTTGAGAGAAAAATGGAAATTAGCCGAGGAAGTGAGATTATCCGAGAGTGAATGGGAAAATAACCGGACAGAAGGGAAATAACTCGGATAAAGCCGGTTTATCCGAGAGAAAAGGAAATAGTCCGGGAGAACGTGGACTGGGTTGTGGGCCGTGTGAGTACGTCTTATAGATGGTTTATCATGCGGGTGGTAGAGTTTGGTACAGTGATAGCCGAGAAAATCTAATCGGATCAGGATAAATCCTATTGGAACCAAGAAACGTTGGTTTAGTCCAGGTTACCTAGGGTTTTGCGAGTATATAAGGTGTTTTTGAGACTTATCTCGGAAGAGTTGCTTTATATTGAGAATAATAAAGCAAAAGAAAGAGATTAGTCGAGAGATAACCCTTGAAAAGTCAGTTTATCCCGAGGATAACAGAGAGAAATTGAAGGTTCACCGTGCAGATCTGACCATCGCCGAGATAAAATGGTAAGTGATTGAATATTTCCTTTTGTGTCGAGTTTCCATCGGATAACCTCAAGCTAATAAACGTGTTTTGTGGGGTTTTTGAGAGTAAACAGAGTTTGGCTTGAAGAAAGGTGAACGGATCAAGAGATAGCCGAGGAGAGAGGGATCAGATCGTACCAAGAGGGGAGAGGTTCCTAGGGTGATCGGATATCTTCAATTCTGTGCGAGTTTCATCGGGATTTCTTCTGACCAATCTGTTTCCAACCTTGTCTAAGGTGAGTGTGTGACTGTGGTTAGTATTTAGGATCGTTCGATTGCTAGGGTTTGATGTTTTGCATGTTTGATTCTGTGATTTGCATGTTTAGTTGTTAGCGTGTGTTAAACGACTCTATACTATGATATTGTAAGGTGTTTACCGTGGCATAGATGATGTCGAGCTAACCTCATGGTAATCCAGATCATGTACTAGCTTAGGAGATGTGGGATTCTCACTGAAGTAGACATGGGTCTTAAAAAAGGATTGATATTGGGTGGTTAGGTTAGATGATCATGGCCATTTGATATATTGATACACAAGTTTTTGAGGCTGTTGAATGTTTCAATCACCCTTACACTTGTACTAGTCAGTTGTAGTGTAGTATGGGTTTTATGTCAATCCAATGGGAGGAGTTGAAAACAAAAGAGTTGAGAGTAAAATCTATAAGTCAAGCAAGCAGAGAATTGGTTTTGTTGTCTAAGTAACAGTTCTAGCAACCTAAGTGAAACAAGCAACAAAAGAAGTGAAAACAAAAGCAATCTAAGCAGTTCTAAGCAAGAAAAACAGAGTAAAACAGAGCAAAACAGAACAAATCCGAGATTCAAATAAGAGAAAGACAAGTCTCTAGAAGTGGTTATTGACTTTTGGGAATTTCAGGCATTAACTAAGGCTGTTTCAAACTACATTGATCAAGCAAGCAAGCAAGCAATGGTGATTCCTAGACATAGAGTTCACACTTAAGCTTGTTAGATCCAATCTCTTGGCAAATAACCCTTTGCTAAACATTCTAACAAGAACTAACTCTCATTAGTGCTAAAACATCAAGCAAGCATGATTAAACAACTCTATTCAAGTCAAAATGCTCCTCAAACAGTCAATCTCTTGGGCCAAGGCCAGCAAATCCTCTATTAAACATGATCAGCATTTCATCAAACACTTGGTGGGCATAAGAGAAAGCTAACAACTTAGACAAGTTTGATCAAGACTAATCTAGCATGAATAACAGATTAATAGAGAGGAACCCATATAATGAAGAACATAACAAGCCTTAATCAAGCCTTAGATTCTCCTAATCTACCACATCTAGAAACCCTTAGATAACTACTCACTCATAATCATGTTTAGAAACCCTTAGATAATCACTCACTCATAACCCTTAGATATCTTTAGCTGGCCTCTTTCCAGAAGCCTTGGATGAAGTCTCAGCAGTTTTGCCCTTTCCTTTTTCTTGCCTTACTGTTGGAGATGTTGGTGGTTCCTGAGGTGCTTCTCCCTTTTTCCCAGCAGCTATTTTTGTTCTTCCCATGGTACCTTCAAAAGCAAAGCCTGAAAACAAGGTAAGTGAAAGAATAATAGCTGAAGAACCAAATAGCTTAAAGCTTTTAAATGACAAACTCTTTAATGCTAATGAAAAGTCTAACAAGTCCTAACAACAAGCTAAAACTTATTCAAAGCAAGAAGGGATCAAAAGCTAGCAACTAAATAAGCTAGAATGCACAAAAGATAAACAGTCATGCATGTCATTCTAGCAAAAATGATTCTTAGGCAAAAGAGGTGATGATTTTGCAAAAGGATGAAGATGAGCAAGTAATGAGATAAAAAAATATTAATCAGAACTTCAACATCTAGCTTGACATCTCAAAATAAATCCATATTGCAAAATTATAGCACAACAATCAAAACTAAACACCACTTGCTCTTAAAACTTCATAAAAGCAATTTTTTTATCATAAGTTAAGAGTAAGAGCAAAGAGAGATAGTTTAGGAAGCAAACCTTTAGTGGACTTCTGAACACTTAAAGAAAGCAATAAAAGAGAAGAAGAAATAGTGATTTCGAGCTTTAAGTGAGAAGAAGAGTGAGTTTAAGTGTGAAGAGAAGTGAAGAGAGTTGTTGCTTATATAGAGAGAAAGGAGAGGAAACCAAAGGAGTCAATGGTTGGTGAGGGAACATAAGGAATCAAAAGTGTGGGGGACAAAAACAAAAGTGTTCAGAAGCTAGGAAAGAGGTCAGAAGGAATCCTATTTAAAAATTCAAACTACTTTGGCTCCAAACCAAAGTAGGTAAAAATTTTTGAAAGTTGAGACACTTACCTCGGATGGAGTTTCGGTCACTCATGACCGATATTACTGACCGAAATTGCATTTTCGGTCATGAGTGATCGATACTAGAGACTGACGTGCTTCCTGGGATTAGTATCGGTCATCAGTGATCGACACACTTGACCGAAAATAACACGGTGTGTTTATGTCGGTAATGAGTGATCGATATTGGTGACCGAAATGTTTCCAAGAATCTTATCGATCACCAATGATCGACACACTGGACCAAAATTAGAACGGTATGTTTATGTCGATCATGCATGATCGATACTGATGACTGAAAATCTATTCTTCTTTCAAACTTCTTTCCATATCGGTCACAAGTGACCGATATGTTGACTGGTATAAACTGGCTCCACTGATATCGGTCAATCATGATCGCTACGAATGACCGAAAATCTGTGTATCGGTCTGTCATGACCGATACAAATGACCGATATCAGCCAGAATACACCTGCTCTTTGTCCCCATCATACTTTCTCAAGTCCCAGTTCGAAATCCAGTTTCTATACATTAAAACAAAGCATAAAAGATCAACTAGAAAGCATAATATATACAAAAAGATACCATGCGACTACCTCCCAAGTGTGCTTGTTTAAAGTCACTAAGCTTGACTTTGATTACCTCTTTAGTTGAGGTGAGTAGAGGTGGATGGAGCTGGTGCTCCTACCTCTTTCTTCCTCCAGACCCATGTTTCCTTCGATAGTTGCCTGTGTTTCTCTTGAGCTGACATCCTATGCCTTTTGTTCTTGACATGTGGTATGGCTGAAGTTGTCACCTCCTTGGTTGTTGAGTTGTCAATATCCTTCAAACCTTCTTCAAGCTTCAACATGGTTGTCTGACTCTTGTTTGGTTCAGTAAGGAAAGCATCACTTAACAACATGCTCATAGTGGGGTTCATAGCATCCTCCAAACTATCTGGGAGCTTCCAGTAGTAATCCTCTTGCTCAGCTGCTCCACAGAAAGCTATGGAAGGAGAGGCAATCTTGTAGACCTTGAACTCATCAACATTCTTCAAAATGACAAAACCTCTCTTGAAGTCCAGCTGAGCTCCAGCTGTTGCCAGGAATGGAGTACCTAGAAGAAGTGGCACCTCCCTGGAATATATTTTTTCCATGAACACAAAGTCTGTTGGAACTAGGCATTCTCCAATCTTCACAGGATAGTCCTTCACCATGCCTAAAGGTTTTGTGAAAGTGTTGTCCACAAAGGTGATGGAGGTCCTGGACGGCACCAGCTTCTTGATCCCCAGAGTTTGGCTAAGATGGAGGGACATAACATTGACAGTTGATCCTGAGTCACATAGGGCTTTGACATCGTCAAGCATCTCCAGCTCACAATGATGAGGAACTTCCGTGGGTTTGGGAGTTTTGGCAATGACTTAATCATCTTGCTTCTTTTCATGTCAGCCTCCACATTCTCAAGGATTGGTTCCACCACTTCCAGCTTGTCAAAAACTTATTTCAGGAACCTGATTTGATGTTTCACCTCCATCAGAGTGGTGCCATGTGGGAGTTGTATTCCAGTATCTTCTATGTCTTCTTTGAACTTTGTGTACATCTCCATTCTAGCTTTGGTGAAGTGCATTGTGGGGTAGGAGAATGGTGGTTTACAAACTGGAGCTGAGAGTTCTTTACCCTTTGCAATAGTGCTTGAAGAATTACCCACTTGATTATGGTAAAGTTCCTTAGATTCCTGAGGAGTGTTGTGAGACAGAACCATCAAGGCATGGTGTGTCTCTAGTTCCTCTTCTTCGGCATCAAGTTGTTCTGGTGTGGGGGTCTCTTCTGTAGCGGTTGGGGTTTCCTCAGCCCCCTCTTTCTGAGCAGCTTCCAGTGCTGCTCGTTCCTGTTCTTCTTCTCTGTTCAAGTGTTCATCAAAGCCACAGAGGAATGTCCCTACAACTTCCTGAGCTTCTTCATCACTGATTTTTCTTCTTCTGGATTCTCCTCCATACTCAACCCTCATCCTGTCTATGTGCATCAGCATTTCTTCGATCATGATGCCTAGCTCTTCCAATGAAGCATCTTCATCAGTGAATTCCTCTTCTGCTTCCTCTGCCTCTTCAGTAAGTAAGTGGCAGTATTCCTGAGGTTTGTGTGCAGCTTGTTGAGGAAGAGTGTACTGAAGTCTTGGTGTGTGTGCCTCATCTTGGCTGTTCTCTAAGTGATGTATCCTTGAGTCTAGATCCTCAAATTTGGCATGAAGGTCATCATGAACATAAGCAATCTTGATGGTCATCTCCATGTTTCCAATGGTTTGGAGGTTGATGTTGACCATGATCATGCTTCTAATGTCATTTGAACCAGATGGAGGAATGTAGGGTTGGTCTTGAGTGTGTGAAGGAGTGTAGCTCTCTTCAAAGTAGTGCAGAGGTGAAGGCTCTTGGCAGAAGTTGCTGTAGGTAGTGTCTTCAAAGTGCACCATCTTGAAGTGTTGTTGCAACTCACCTGAAATGAAAACACTTGAAAACAGAGTTAGTAACTAAAGAGAAGTAAAAACTTGATCTTAAAGATTCTACAAACTCTAATGATTCACACTGATTCCCAAATGGCAACGGCGCCAGATTGATACACAAGTTTTTGAGGCTCTTGAATGTTTCAATCACCCTTACACTTGTACTAGTCAGTTGTAGTGTAGTATGGGTTTTATGTCAATCCAATGGGAGGAGTTGAAAACAGAAGAGTTGAGAGTAAAATCTCTAAGTCAAGCAAGCAGAGAATTGGTTTTGTTGCCTAAGCAACAGTTCTAGCAACCTAAGTGAAACAAGCAACAAAAGAAGTGAAAACAAAAGCAATCTAAGCAGTTCTAAGCAAGAAAAACAGAGTAAAACAGAGCAAAACAAAGCAAATCCGAGATTCAATTAAGAGAAAGACAAGTCTCTAGATGTGGTTATTGACTTTGGGGAATTTCAGGCATTAACTAAGGCTGTTTAAAACTACATTGATCAAGCAAGCGAGCAAGCAATGGTGATTCCTAGACATAGAGTTCACACTTAAGCTCGTTAGATCCAATCTCTTGGCAAATAACCCTTTCCTAAACATTCTAACAAGAACTAACTCTCATTAGTGCTAAAACATCAAGCAAGCATGATTAAACAACTCTATTCAAGTCAAAATGCTCATCAAACAGTCAATCTCTTGAGCCAAGGCCAGCAAATCCTCTATTAAACATGATCAGCATTTTATCAAACACTTGGTGGGCATAAGAGAAAGCTAACAACTTAGACAAGTTTGATCAAGACTAATCTAGCATGAATAACAGATTAATAGAGAGGAACCCATAGAATGAAGAACATAACAAGCCTTAATCAAGCCTTAGATTCCCCTAATCTACCACATCTAGAAACCATAAGATAACTACTCACTCATAATCATGTTTAACACCAAATCACAAAGGGAAATGAATCATGATTAAAGGAAAGATTAAAGAAAGATTAAAGCAAATACTTGATTATATTAAACAAAGCAAAGAAATTGTCTTACAAACTTAATAGAATACTCAAGAACAGTATTTTGACATGACTTGTCAAAAATCTGGAAAAGAGGCTATTTATAGCCTAAAAAAGAAAAACCCTAGAGTAATGGTAAAGTTGTAATTAAAAACAGGTTCAGGCTGGGTCAGTATCGGTCAGTCGTGTCGATCTCCAGTGACCGAAATGGGTCCCTATCGGTCTTCAATGATCGACACAAATGACCGAAATTAATCCGATGTGTTTGTGTCGATCACACTTGACTGATACTGGTGACCGAAATGCTCTGTATCGGTCACTCTTGACCGAAACTCTCCGTGCTTTGACCGAAAACTTCTGCAGAGATCTTCTGCTGCGATCCTTCTTGCTCCCTTTTGCCTAGCTAGCATCTTGCATCATTCCCAAAACTCCTCCAAGCTCCTTTAAGCTCCAAAAGCACCTAAAAACATCCAAAAGGCAAAGAAAATGCAAACTATACTCTAAATGCAACCTAAGTCTAAAAGGAGAAGAAAATGGGACAAAAGCAAAGGGAAAACATGCAAAAGAGGATCAAAATATGTACTAAATGCAGCCCTAAATGGTGTAAATACAAGGGATATCATATATGTTCTGTTTATTGCGAACTGATTGTGTGGGATGTTGAATCCGATAGTATGAATGAGTGAATGGTTCTGGCCAAGGTGTTACGGGATGACCGTACTCACTAAGTATTTATGACAATACTTATGCCTCTTATGTTTGAGTGTGCAGGATCTAAGCAGTAAGTGGAGCGAGACCGGCGGCAGTGATGGATATGGATGGATCGGGGATTGGATGCTTTATATTTAAGACTTTTTTTTTGGTCTTCTGGCTTTGGTGTTGACCGTTGAGGTTGCTAGATGATCTGTTGTATTCATTAGCGAACCATGTGTTTTGATTTATGTTGAACCTCGAATCTGGTTAAGTGTTTTTATGCAAGTTATTAATGAAATGAAGTTGTTTTTGAATCCGCTATGTATTGATAAATGCATAGAAAAAGGTTAAAATTTGGCTAAGTATAGAACAGACTGTTAGGATGTAGTGAAGGCACGGCTGCGGTTTAGTTAGCCGGGTCGGGCTTCCACAAGTTGGTATTAGAGTGTTTAACGCTTCTAGGACTGGTTGCTAGTTATTACTGTTGTTTGCTTGGGTGGGGTTTATGGGGGGGTCCAATCCATTCTTTACTGACAGATGTCGCAGTAAGGTTTTGTGTAACACGTATTAAGTTAGCTTCGGCTAGCTGGCATGAATTGTACTTGCAGATGGTTGATACCAGGAGAACCATGATAAATCATGAGAACCAACAGGCTGTTGAGTCTGTGAACTCAGTAACGGTGATGTTTCTGAGAGGGCAAGGGACGCCGAGAGACAGGCAGCTGCGGTTGCGAATGAGGCTGCTAGAGTGGCAGTCGAGAAAGGAGCAAGGAATGCTGCGGATGTAGTGAACGTGGCAGCAGGGAATGCTGCGGGTGCAGCGGGTGTAGCAGCTGAGATAGCTGGAAATGCAGCTGGGGTTGCTGCGAATGTGGCACCGGTGGGGTTAGAGGCTGTGCTAGAGATGTTGGCACAGGTACCAGCCAGAGTACCTGTGGTGACTCCTGCTCCGGCGTTGCAGCAGCACCACAAGTAATTCAGCCTGGTGGGGTTAATGCAGATGTGTTTGGTGAGGAAGCGGACCAAGAGGAGAGGGTTCTGAGTTACCTCAAGGTTCAGGAGAGTATGGTGCGGTTAGGAACCAAGTTCTTTGCTGGAGGTTCTACACCTATTGAGGCGGATGAGTTGAGGATGAGACTGGAAAGGAACTTTGAGTCTATCCGATGTCCTGAGGGTTACAAGAGGGACATAGCCATGCACAACTTGGAGGGTGATGCACACACGTGGTGGAAAGGAATCGTTGGAAGGCTGGTGAATGTGAATTGTCTGTATGAGACATTCTCAGCAATGTTCAGGAGTAAGTACTTCTCATAGGAAGCTTACAATAAGTTGGAGAAAGCGTTTATGTACCTTAGCCAGGGGATGCTTACAGTGAGGCAGTATGAGACTAAGTTTAATCAGCCGAGGAAGTGCATGGCCCATGAGTTTGACACTGAAGAGATGCTGATTTGTAGGTGCATGAGCGGACTGCGAGTAAAGCTAAGGAACGGATGTTTTGTCCATGACTTCAGGACAGTGGCCGAGCTAGTTGAGAAGGCGGCATTTTTAGAGTCAGGACAGGCAGAAGCTTCTTTGATGAAAGCTGGGGCAGGGACAGCTGTGGCCAAGGCGGGTCAGTCTAGTGGTCAGAACCGGAAGTTCCGGAAGAATGTACCGAGCAAAGGGACTGGGGCCACATCATGTGCAGAAGTGTGCCAAGGCTCACGTTGGCGAGTGCAGATGCGGTGGTAGTGGATGCCACAGGTGTAGGAGCTTAGAGCATCAGGTATGAGACTGTCCGGAGGAGGATCCGCGAGTGGTTCGTGTGTCCGGCAGTGACAGTGCGGTTCGAGTGTGTCTACAGATGTGGAGAACCTGGGCATTTCAAGCATAAGTGTCCTAAGGCAGGAGTGGTGGAGCAAGCTGTGTCGCAAGGGAAGCGAGCAGGGGAGGCGCTTGCATCGCAGGCCAAGAGACAGGCCATCATGTCAAGGGTGTACACCACGAGGGCAGCAGCAGCTGAAGAACCAAGCACTTCTCATCCGATTACTGGGACCTTGCTAATGGGTGAGGTTGAGACCCATGTTTTGCTTGACTCGGGAGCGAGTCATTGTTTTTTAATCCGGATATGATCGGAAAGGGACAGTTCCGGAAGGAACCCGGAGAGGACTTTGGGTTAGTACGGGCGGCTGGAGGCCAAGTGATGTTTTCACTAGGAATGGTTAAAAATGTTTGAGTGTGGATTGGCGAAGTGGACATGCCAGAAGATCTAGTGATCTGTAGAGTTAAGTCCTACGATGTCATCTTAGGGATGGACTGGTTAGGCAAGCATAGAGCCCACCTGGATTGTCACCGAGGAAGGGTACGGTTCGAGAGGGACGGTGAGGTCTTGGTTTATTAGGGTGTTAGACCGACTTCGGGAAGTTTGGTGGTTTCAGCTATTCAGGCAGAATGGCTGATAGAGAAGAGTTGTGAGGCGTATCTACAAACGATCACTACCACAGAGAGAGGACCGGATGTTGGCTTGGGCAGTATACCGGTGGTGCAAGACTTTGAGGATGTCTTTCAAGCGTTGGCTGGACTGCCACCAGCTTGTTTAGATCCGTTCATGATTGAACTTGAGCCGGGGACAGTTTCATTGTCCAAAGCACCATACTGGATGGTGATGTTACTGCATATTGCATGTTTTTTGCATACATATAAGTTAGCTTTTCATGCATTTATATCACACTTTAGGCTAAATTGCATCACTTTAGGTCCTAGAGCATTCTTGCACCAGCATACGCATGTTCCTTGCATTTTGCATCATATTCCGGTTGTTTCTGGCTACTTTGGAGTCGTGGAGTTCGTGGACGTGCTGAGGCTAGTGTGGAGGTTCGTGGGAACAGCGGATATTTGCTAAGGACCAGAGATCGGAGAGCAGATCGAGCACTGCCGGTCGATCTAGGTGAGATCGACCAGAAGATCGAGTAGTCCTTCTGATCCAAGGAACCTGATCGAGACGAAGATCGAGTGAAGGAATCGATCAAGTGGTACGGACATAAATGACGCCATGCAAAGCGAGAGCCAGATCGAGTCCACCACCCGATCCGCCAAAAGATCGATACCAGGATCAGATGCAACACTCGATCCACCGAAGAAGATCGAGACACAGATCGAGTTGAAGACACGATGTCCGAAGATGATCGAGAAGCATGCTCGATCACGAGGTCGATCTCAGTCCTTTCAACCGTTTTTGGCCGCTAGCGAGGGGGGGGGGGGGGGGGGGGGCATCGAGCTGTTTGGCCCATTTTGGGAAGGCGGCGATGATCTTTTCCCACACACATTTTCATTCTTATCTTTTTATGCTTTTTCTCTCAGGTTTGGAGACGATCCACCATTGTTAGACATTGAGCTTTGTTCTTGAATATTTCGAATTGTTTAAGCTTAATCCATCATTTTTCATGTTTATCGTTTCATTCTTCATGCTTTACTTAGTTTACTTAATGTGTAGTGAGTAGTTTCATTTGGGTTTCGGGGTTGAGAGGATTCACAGGGTCTAAAGGGTTTTCAAGTTTGTAGTTTTCTCGTTCTTAATAGCTTTCTCTTCTAAGATGTTGAGTTCCTAAGGCTTAAAGAGTATTATGCCAAGATCTTTATGATCAGAGAGAGCTCTTACCTTGACAGGATCCAAAGATCTCTGAAAATCACATCTTAGAGGCTAGTTACTCTTTCCCAAACGCCATGGTAGTTTAGAGGACTAGTTAAGCCGCGTGGTTGAAATCTGTCTTCCTTGCCTCTCAATCTCTTTTTCCGCCAAATGCCATGGGTCTGGAGGAGAGAATGAGAGAGTGATCCATACCACACGCCATGGATGGGTCTTATTTTGTTTTCAAGGCTTAGAGAATCTCACAAAGTGAGTAGATCTAGAGTTTTCAAACCAAGCTTGACCTTTGTAACCCCTAACATGAATCTCAACCCTAGACCCTTCTTTCTTAGCATTCTTTCATCTTCGTTAATCATTCGCTTGATATTCGTCGCATCCTTGTCATTAGTTTCTTCGTACTTGCATTTTTAGACGAGGTCGATCCAAACTGCTCGATCTAGTGGTCGATCCTGTGGTCGATCCACTAGTCGTTTTTTATAAATTCATAGCTTTGCATTTTAATTATTCGGTCTTTTCGTCGTGGTAGTTCACTCTTTCCTACTAATTTTAAATTTTTTTTGCATTCCATTTGGTCGCTGCATATAGTTTTTAGGATTTTTACAAAATCGCTTATCATTTGCTTAGCTTTACAGGGCCCTTGCATTCTCTCTGACCTTTCTAGCTCCTAGGAATGGATTGACACTCTCTTGCATACTGTACTACAACCTTGTTTTGCATTTGAGTTTTGATAGCCTCATTGCATTATCGCCTTGCAAAAATATTGTTATTAAATGGCGCCGTTGCCGTTCTAGGAGTGTTAGAAAGCATAGAGATTTGGGGCTTAGTAAAGACTAAGCTTTACTTTGTTTAAGTTACTAATTTCTCTACTCTCAAAAGTGTTTCTTTCAGGTACATGCATCTTCGTTCAAGGGGAGACAACAATCTACTTCAACCCTTGGACAACATTCATCAACTTGGTCATTCACAGCAAAGAAGAGTACGAGAACAAGCTAGAGCTTTTGAGGAGATTATTCAGCACGGTTTGGTTGACTTTGAAGCTATGTCTGAACACGAGCATCCAGAGGGACCTCCTCCAGCTCACGGGGCAGTGGGAAGGGGCAATGGAAACCCCCAACACGCGGCTAGACCCCCAAGGATCATAGGAGCCGGAGATGCTCCCAATACTCATCACAATAGGTTTGGGATCACTCCTCCTCCTGTATAAAACAACAACTTCGAGATTAAGCCGGATTTCATCTCCATGGTGCAAAACAACAAGTTCCACGGCTTAGCAATGGAAGATCCCTTGGAGCACCTCGACAATTTCGAGCAAGTATGTGGGATGATCAAGATAAACGGCATATCCGAAGATGCTTTCAAGCTGCGTCTCTTTCCATTCTCTCTTGGAGACAAGGCTAGACATTGGGATAAAACACTTCCTCAAGGCACAATCGCCTCATGGGCCGAGTGTAAGAACGCTTTCCTCTCAAAGTTCTTCTCTAGCACCAGAACGGCAAGGCTAAGAAGCGAGATCAGCAGCTTCACGCAAAGGAATAATGAGACTTTCAATGAAGCAATGAAACGATTCAAGGACTATACCCAATGTCCTCACCACGGCTTCAGCGAAGAGACTCTTCTAAGCACTATCTACCGAGGAGCTTCACCAAAGATTCGCTTGTTGCTTGACACGGCCAGTAAGGGGAACTTCCTTTGTCAAGAGGTAGAAGAAGGCATGGAGCTGATTGAGAACTTAGCACTAAGTGACGGCAACTATGCTGAAGATTATGACCGTGCACCGCGAGGTTCTGAGCTAGAGTCTCACAAGAAAGAGTTGAAATCATTACATGAGAAGATTGACAAGTTGGTTTTGGCAAATCAGAAGCATGTTCACTTTGTTGGTGAAGCGGATGAGAGCCAAGAGGGGCTTGAGTTGAGCCAAGAAGAAGCCAATTGGGTGGCGGGTCAAAACAACTACAAACCTCAAGGCTATTCACAAGGCTACAACCAGAACAACAATCTCTCATACCGCAGCACCAATGTGGCAAACCCTAAGGATCAAGTGTACCCTGCTCAGCAAGCAAAGCCTTTCGTACCATACAACAAAGGTTTTCAGCCGAGTGGTGGCTTCCAAGGGCAAGGGCAGAACAACTTCCAAGGACAACAGCAAGGAAACAAGGGTTATACGCCAATGTACCCTCCCGGCTTTGTACCTCAGCAGCAACAACCGATGCAACAACATGTTGATCCTGCCCAAGCTATGTTTCAACAATTGATTCAAGGGCAAGCCTCTACAAACCAGAAGTTTGCCGAGATGAACACTCGTTTAGACTCGTCTCTCACTGACTTCTCTACTCAGATCACCAACTTAAACAACAAGATTAAGCAGCTAGAGAAAGGAACGGCGAGTACAAGTGGTCAGAATAGCCTACCGGGCAAGTGTGAGCAGAATCCTAAGGAATATGCTAACGCCATCACGTTAAGAAGCGGAAAGGAGCTTGCACCTATGGCTACTCACAAGAACAACGAGGATGTTGTAATTCAAGAGGGGGAGGGTAAGCCTTCAGCTGATGATGAGATCAACTTTGACAATGTCTGGATTCAAGGGCCAAGAAGAGGAGACAAAGCGGTTGTTGAGAAGAAAGCAGAGCAAACTACTAAGGAGAAGGATGCTTATGTACCTCCACCGTATGTACCTAAGCTGCCTTTTCCTAGCCGTTTCAAGAAGCAACTCATAGAGAAGCATAGAGTCTTGTTTGAGAAGCATCTTAAGGACGTAGAGATCAAGCTACCTCTCGTGGACTGCCTTGCAATGATGCCTAAATGCGCCAAATTCTTCAAAGACACTCTCGTGAAGAAGAATAAGGAAAGTAAGGAAGTGCTTGTTCTAAGTGAGGAGTGTAGTGCTGTGATACACAAGGAGATAGTCCCTAAGAAGTTGGGAGACCCTAGAAGCTTCACTATACCTTGCACTTTAGGTCCTTTGGAGTTCAAGAGTTGCCTTTGTGATCTCGGAGCTAGCATAAATCTGATGCCACATTCCATGGCAAAGAAACTTGGCTTTAACCGTTTCAAGGACTGTAGAATCTCGTTGGTACTAGCTGACAGGAGTGTGAGGTTACCCGTGGGATTGCTTGAGGACTTGCCAGTGAAGATCAGTGGAGTGAACGTGCCTACAGACTTCGTTGTGTTGGAAATGGATGAAGAACAAAAGGATCTGCTCATTCTCGGTAGACCTTTCTTAGCCACCAAGATTGATGACATTACTCGATCCAGGGGTCAAATCGACAAGACAATCGAGAGCACAACTCGATCCAGTGCAGCAATCGACAGTCAGATCGAGCAAGGTTATCGATCCAGGAAAACAATCAAGTCCGAGATCGAGAAAGGCCTTCCGATCAATTTGGGGTCTAATCTGGAGATCGACTCAGCGTCTCGCTCCCTCACTCGATCCACATTAAATCGAGTGAGTGAATCGAGCGAAACTACTCGATCTAGACGACATCGAGAGCAAGATCAACCTGACGCCTCGATTTCAGAAGGGATAGCGTTGGAGAAAGCAGCCTCAAGGGCCATGTCTCGGGTTCTAAGGAAGGTTCTAAGAAGGAGAACAACAGCAACAGCCACAAGGATGATTGGAGCGAGCTGTTAGCCCCAAAGGTGGACCTTAAGGAGCTCCCAAAAGGGCTAAGGTATGCTTTCTTAGGGCTTAACGAAACCTATCCTGTGATTGTGAATGTAAACTTGAGTGATGATGAGTTGCAATCACTCTTAACTGAGTTGAGAAAGTATAGGAAGGCCATTGGGTACTCTCTAAGTGACATCAAGAGCCTTTCACCAATGCTTTGCACTCTTAGGATTCACTTGGATAATGAGAACGCCTCTTCTATAGAACATCAAAGGCGTTTGAATCAAAATTTGAAAGAGGTTGTTAAGAAGGAGATTCTTAAGCTTTTAGAGGCTGACGTGATCTATCCCATAAGTGACAGCACGTGGGTTTCTCCCGTACATGTGGTGCCTAAGAAAGGAGGGATCACGGTCATTAAGAATGACAAAGATGAGCTTATACCTACTAGTACTATTACTGGACACCGTATGTGTATTGACTATAGGAAGCTTAATCTTGCTACTAGAAAGGATTATTTTCCCTTGCCTTTTATTGATCAAATGCTTGAAAGACTTGCTAATCACCCCTACTATTGCTTTCTTGATGGATATAGTGGGTTTTTCCAAATACCAATCCATCCCAATGATCAGGAGAAGACGACCTTTACATGCCCTTATGGCACCTTCGCATATCGAAGGATGCCATTCGGGTTGTGTAACGCACCGGCTACATTTCAGCGGTGTATGATGTCGATCTTCTCCGATCTTATAGAAGAGATGGTAGAGGTGTTTATGGATGACTTCTCGGTCTATGGTGCGTCCTTTTCTGCGTGTTTGTTGAATCTTTGCAGGGTACTAAAGCGTTGTGAGGAGACAAACTTGGTGCTCAATTGGGAAAAATGCCACTTCATGGTTAAGGAGGGGATCGTGCTTGGACATAAGATATCAGAGAAGGGTATTGAAGTCGACAAAGCAAAGATTGATGTGATGACAAGCCTTGAGCCGCCAGCTAATGTCAAAGGGATGAGAAGCTTCTTAGGACACGCCGGCTTCTACAGGCGCTTCATTAAAGACTTCTCTAAGATTGCACGCCCTCTCATTCGGCTGTTGTGCAAGGAGGCTGAATTCGTCTTTGATGAGGAGTGTTTGCAAGCTTTCGTGACAATCAAGGAGGCCCTAGTATCCGCGCCTATAGTGCAAGCACCACACTGGACTCTACCTTTTGAGATTATATGCGATGCTAGTGACTATGCCGTGGGAGCCGTTCTAGGCCAAAGGAAGGATATGAAGCTGCACATGATATACTATGCTTCAAGAACCTTGGAGGACACGCAAACGAGGTACACCACTACAAAGAAGGAGCTATTGGCGGTTGTATTCGCCTTTGAGAAGTTCAGAGCTTACCTCGTGGGTTCCAAGACCATAGTTTACACGGATCACGCAGCTTTGCGTTAAATCTATTCCAAGAAGGACACTAAGCCGAGGCTTTTGAGATGGATCCTCTTACTTCAAGAATTTGACATGGAAATGAAGGACAAGAAAGGGATAGAGAACGGCGTTGCTGACCATCTCTCTCGGTTAAGGATCAACGAACCTCTTCCTTTGGACGATTCTCTCGCCGAGGAACAACTCATGGCAATCACTACGGCTGTTTGTGGGACCTTAAAGGGGCAGTTTGAGGAAGTTCTGAGCTTCAAAGAGGAGGATCTCCCTTGGTACGCGGATATTGTGAACTACTTGGCATGTGGGGAAGAGCCGTCACATCTTGACAACTACCATAGGAAGAAGTTCATGAGAGACGTGAGCCACTACTATTGGGATAATCCCTATCTATACAAGAGAGGAGTAGATATCCTGTACAAAAGATGTGTGACAAAGGAAGAAGCAAGAGATATCATCTTTCATTGCCACGGATCCTTGTATGGAGGGCACTTTGCTTCGTTCAAAACCGCTACAAAGGTCTTGCAAGCCGGCTTCTGGTGGCCGTCCATCTTCAAAGACACCCATGAGTTCGTGATGAGCTGCGAGGCATGTCAAAGAGCAGGGAATATTACTAAGAGGAACGAGATGCCCCAAGTTCCCATATTCGAGGTAGACGTCTTTGACGCGTGGGGCATAGACTTCATGGGGCCATTTCCCTCATCATACGGTAACAAGTTCATACTAGTGGCTGTTGAGTACGTCTTTAAGTGGGTTCAGGCCATTGCTTCCCCAACAAACGACTCTAAGGTGGTGATCAAGCTCTTTAAGAGCATTATTTTCCCGAGGTTTGGAGTTCCCAAGGTGGTGATAAGCGACGGAGGGAGCCATTTCATCAATAAGCTGTTTGGAAATCTGCTAAAGAAGTATGGTGTGAAGCACAAGGTAGCTACGCCTTACCATCCCCAAACAAGTGGCCAAGTGGAAGTTTCTAACCGCCAGATCAAAGCGATGCTCGAGAGAACAGTTGGGACTACTCGGAAGGATTGGGCAGTGAAGTTAGATGACGCTTTGTGATAAGCTGTTTTTCTTATGCTCTAATGCAGCAGAGAGGCTATCAAAACTCTAGTGCACGCAATGTTGTAGTAAAGCAAGCAGGAGAGTGTCAATCCACTTCTAGATGATAGAGAATCCACAGAGAATGCAAGGTCTAAGACAAATCTAGGCAAATGAGACAGTTTATGAGAAATATTCTAAAAACTAAATGCAGCAACCTAAACAGAGTGAAACCTATTTTAAAAATACTAGAAAGGAAGCAGTTACCACGAGAAACAAACAGACAAATTAAAGGGAAGAGCTTCAAATTGTTAAAATTCGACTAGTGGATCGACCACAAGATCGACCACTAGATCGAGCAGAAACGAATGATCTCATCTAAAACTGTAAGAACAATGAATCTAAAGACCAAGATGCTGTCAGGTAACTAGCTAAAGATGAAATGAGACGTAAATATGCTAAGAGAAAGGGCTTTAGGGTTGAGATTCATATAAAGGGTTTCAAGGATCGATCTTGGGTTTAAAACATTAGATCGACTCACTTGGTGAGGATCTCTAAGCCTCGAAAACAAAACAAGATCTATCCGTGGCTTTCGGTATAGATCACTCTTTCATCCTCTCCTCCAAACCCATGGCTTTTGGTGGAAAAAGAGGTTGAAAGGCAAGGAAAACAGATTTCGAGTAATGGCTTAACTAGTCCCCCAAACTTCCATGGCTTTTGGGAGGGGGTAACTAGTCTCTAAGGTGTGATCTTCCGAGGCTCCTGGATCCTGTCAAGGTAAGGGACCTCTCGGATCATGAAACTCTTGGCGTGAGAGTCTTCAAGCATTAAGCTTTCAACACCTTAGAAGAGATAGCCTTAAAAACGTCTAGAAAACAAACCAAGATCGAACCTTTTCTACCCTTCAATCCTCTCAACCCTGAACCCAAAGTAAACTACTCACTACTCATAAAGTAAATCAAGCAAAGCAGAAAAAATGAAACGATAAACATGAAAGAAAGACTAGATCAAACGATAAGGATTCGAATACAAAAGCTTCAAAAGAAAACTGGTTCAACAATGGTGTTCTTCCGAAAACGAGAGAGAAAACATGAAAAAGAAGATAAGAAATCTAAAAGTTATCGAAAAAGGGCGTCGCCGCCTTGCCTAAAATGTCCAAACAATCCAATGGTCCCCCCTTCGCTAACAGCCGAAAACGGTTGAAAGGACAGAGATCTACCATTGGATCGAGTTCTTCTCTCGATCATATCCGGACATCGTGTCTTCTGCTCGATCTGGGTCTCGATCTTTATCAGTGAATCGAGTGTTGCATCCGATCTCGGTATCGATCTTCGGGTGGATCGAGTGGTGTACTCGATCTGGCTTTCGCTCTGCATGGCGTCATTTACGTCCGTACCGATTGATCGATTGCTTCACTCGATCTCCGTCTCGATCATTATCCTTGGATCGCCTAGTTGGCTCGATCTTCTGGTCGATCAACCCCTAGATCGACCGGTCATGCTCGATCTACTCCTCGATCGCTGGTCCTTAGCACATTCCCGAGCTCCCATGAACTGCTACATCGGCCTCCACACCTCCACGAACCTCCTTGACTCCAAAGCAACCAGAAACAACCTGGAATGGATGCAAAATACCAAGAAAATGCACATCCTGATGCAAGAATGCTCTAGGACCCTAAGTGATGCAATCTAACCTAAAACATGATACAAATGCATGAAAAACTATCTAATGAGTATGCAAAATGTATGCAAAATGCAATGACATCACTTTGTGGGCTTACCGGACTGCTTTCAAAACGCCTATTGGTACCACTCCTTTCACTCTTCTCTACGGTAAAGGGTGTCATCTTCATGTTGAGTTGGAACATAGGGCGTTGTGGGCTGTGAAGCGGCTGAATTTTGATCTGAAGACGGCTCAGGAGAAGCGTTTGATCCAGTTGCACGAGCTTGATGAGCTAAGGCTGGACGCTTACGAAAACGCTAGGATCTACAAGGAGCGTACCAAGGCTGCTCATGACAAGAAACTGGTGCCTAAGGAGCTCAAGGAAGGGAGTTTGGTGCTGCTTTACAACTCAAGGCTCAAGCTCTTTCCAGGAAAGCTGAAGTCACGGTGGAGCGGTCCGTATGAAATCAAGGAAGTATTAGAGTGAACGGACACAGGGTTAAGCCATACATGGCGAGTGCATTTGACAAGGAGAGCACCTCAATGCTTCTCCAAGACCCACCATCTGCCTAAACCAAGTAAAGTCTAGCTAAAGACGTTAAAGAAAGCGCACTTGGGAGGCATTCCCATGTTTATCCTGTACATATCCTTGCTTAATTTCTTTTCCAGATTTATGTTTTTGTTTTATGAGTATGTAGGAAAAAGTGTGAGAGACGCAGGACACGATCCGAGTTCAAAAAGGAGTAAGAAGGGGGCGAGTATAAGCTAGAGATCGAGTGCTAGATCGACTCATCCTGGCTCGATCTTTGCTAGATCGAGCTGGTGAATCGAGAGGAGCCAGTCGATCTAGACGAGATCGAATAGACAGATCGAGTGACGAACTCGATCTACAATGTCTCGGGAAATTCTTGGAGTTTAGATCCATCGATCCAAAAATGGATCGACCGATCTATTTTCTCTCGGGAAAGTCCCTCATAGGCAGATCGATTAGTCAACTCGATCCACCACTCGATCCAAGCTGAATCGACCCCTGAATCGATAGCATGGCTCAATCACGAGGACTTACTCGTGATTTCAAAAACTCAAGGAACGAGAGAGCCAATCAATCCACGACTCGATTCAAATCGAATCGTGTCCTAAATCGAGTAACCCTCTCGATCCAAGCCATTATGGGCATGCATCGAGTCCTAGATCGACCAAAGGGACTCGATCTCGTGCCGAGGTAACATTTTCTTCCCCTCAGTTATTCTTTTCCCTCCAGTTATTAAATTCAAAACTTGGTCAAAGCAAACATATTTGACCATGAAAGATGTGCCTTGACCAAGACTTTTGTCAGAAAACCACTTCTTTTACCCATAGTTTTGCTTCTTGTTAGTCTTTAAATGTTTTCAACAACTTCACACTCTCTTATTCTTGTTTTCTCGAGCTTTTAAGCAAAGAGAGTGAGAGTTATATGTTTCTAAAGGCTAACAAGCTTCTTTAACAATCTTTGCAAAAGGTATTTTTGGATATTTGATAAAAATCTTTAGGAAAATCTCCTTTTATTTCGCAATTGATTGTTTTAGATGCTAGGGCGGTTTTGAATTTTTAGATTTAGCTAAATAATAGGAAAAATTCTGGATTTTCTAGTATCTCTAGATTTGATTCTCTATTATTTTGCTATAATTTTTATAAATTCCCCAAAATTCTAGGGTATTAAGTATAAGTTTTCTTCTTTGCCTTTCTTCTTCTCTCATCTGATCGCCGTTTTGCTCATTACCTTGCTTGAGAAACTTGTTTCAGGCACGATGGCTCCTAAGAGAACGAGAGAGGAGACAGCACAAGAAGGAGAAGGTCAGGAAGTGGCGGTTCAAGAAGGGATTCGATGGAGTAAGGATGAGAAGAGGGATAAGAAGCGGCTGGAAAGGCTTCGGTTCGAGCCTACTAACTTTGCGGACCGGGAGCTGCTGTTCAAGCTAGGGATTCTTGGAGATTTCGACCAACTCCTCAAGAAAATTGGCCTGAGATGTCTGTCATGAATGGATTGCCCAACCATTCCAGAAGTGACAATAGACTTCCTTGCCACATTGGAGTTTCGTTACGAGAACCCTAGCGCCCCTTTCCCTTCACAAGGCCGTCTCTCTTTCAAGGTTGGACGTCAAGCCTTCAGCGTCTCAATCCCCGAGCTGTGTCAAGCATATGGTCTCAACGCAGCCGCCACCAAGATCGAGTTCCCCTCCTTCACGCGAGCAAACAATTTTTGGGACCTGATCAGCAACGAAGACTACAAGGCCAACACCTCTAAAATCAAGAGAGTGAGAAGCCCGGTGTTGAGGTACACCTTGAAGCTGATCGCCAACACATTCAGCGGACGGTCAGTTGTTCCCACGGTCACGAAGACCGAGCTTTGCTTCTTGTTCCAAGGCGTGAAGCATTTGTTGTGTGATCCGGTAGAGAACGAAGAGTCTATGGAGGATGAACTCGAAGATGACGTGAACTATAGATGCGTACTTGCTGCCTCTTTGGTGAAGTACAAGGCTTATGCCTTGCGGTGCAAGGCAAGCTCTTCATTCATTGGCGGCTTCCACACTCCTCTGTTCATACAAGTCGGCGTACCTATACATGATTTCACACCCATCCCGGCTAGAGCTTTCATGGATGAGGTCTAAATGAGGAATACCGACAGCTTGGGACGCACGCCAGCAGAAGGGTTCTACGCTTATCTTTTCATCGACGACGAACAAGAGAAGAGAGTGTGCATCCTACCAAACAAGGAGGAGACCGAGCTGCTTGGTGTTGGGAACATCGAGTTCTTGCCGACCGTAGAAGAGTGCTTTGCTCCTCTAGGAGGAACGCCTGCCCCAGTGATTGCTCCACGTCAAAGGTCTGACTCCCCAGCCACGGAAGATGAGATGCCCGAGGGTTACACCCTTCCCAAGATCGATTTCAAGCCGAGAACCAAGATAGAGAAGTTCCTAGTATCTGTTGTGGAGATGCAAAGGAAAATCAACAAATGGCAAGGCAAAATGCTCAAGAAGTTTGCCAAGAAGGTCAAATCGCTTCAAGGAGGCTCGCCTAAGAAAGCTGCAAGTGAGGAAGTTCAGCAACCCGAGAAGAGGAGGATTTCAACCGGAGGAGTTGTCATCCGTGAGACTCAAGGCAGCAACATTCAACCGGCGCGTCTCTCTCTTCAAGAGCCAGGCTCCAAAGGCAAAGCTGTAGCATCTAGCTCCTCTGGAACATCCTCAAGTTCCAGCCGAGACTAGACCCAAGGTAACAACCTTCTTCCATTGTACATACCGCTCATGTTTGCTTCTTTTTGCTTTGTGTTTTGGTGCTCCTTAGAATTTGTTTGCCACCGGGACGGTGTCAAGCAAGTTTGGGGGAGTATGTGTGTGGTTTGACATGTGTTTTCTGATCTTATTTTCCCTTTAGCATCCTTGAGTCTTCATTGCATGAAAAATTGGTAAAATTTTTAAAAAAATTTCAAAGATTCATGTTGTTGCATTCATCTTGTTAAACATTTTAGGGTTGAGTCTAGAATTTTAAAGCATATAGGTTGTTCACTTTTGCATAAGGGGTTAGAGTTTTTCTTAAAAAGGTGTTTTAAACTCATGAGTTGTTTCAATGTCCTAGTTAGTAGTTCTCTAATGCTTTGCTCATACTTTGAAAGTAAGTTCTTACCATGCTTGGATCACTTGCTATGATTTTCGTGACTTAAGTTGAACAGACATGAATTGAATCATTTTCTACTAAGTGAGAACCTTAATCTGAATTTTAATTATCACACTTGTGCATTTGAAATGAAATACATGGATCACATATACATATTCAGGCTTTCTTACCCTTTTCTACCACTCTTTGTAAGTCTGAATAGAACTCCGCACCCTGAACCTTGCCTTCCTTTCAAGCCAAATATTTCTTGTGTGATGTGAAGCCTTATTTTCGGATTGAACTTGGCATAAAGTGTTAGGTTTAGGCGACATGATTAGGCTTTCATATTAATGCTAGCTTTGCATTTTGACGCTAGTTTTAGGTTTGCTTTGGGGCAGGGATTCGCTGGTGTTAAAATAATTTTGCTTATATGTTTTCAGTTTAAAAAGAAATGGTGTTTGGGGTTTGAAAATAAAAAGGACTCATGGTTTTAAGTGGTGGTGTTGTTCTGTTTTTAAATAAAAGCTCAGTTTTAAAAGAGAAGGAGGTAGCTCTCAAAATAAAAGAAATAAAACAAAAGAAAAGAGCCAAAGACCAAAGTTTAAAAAGAAAAAAAAATAATAATAATAACAAGAGAAGAGAGCTACCAAGATTTAAAGAAACAGCTTTAAGTTTGTGTTTGACCACCACTAGCCTTAGAAGAGTAAAGTTGTCTCGTTTTCGTGGGTTATGCTTGGCTTCTTGCCTTGTCGTTTGGGTAGTTTTTAGAGGGTGAGTGAGCTCGAAAAAGAAAGAAAATGAGAGGGGTTTAGGATCATTGTTAGTGTATATAGGTAGATGAGAATCTAGTCATGTATGCATCAATTGTCTTTACCTTTAGCATTATGCATAAGTTTAATCCTTTTTGAGATAACCCATTGTTTGAATTACCCGCTTGAATGAGATCATCTTTGTCTCATAACCTTGTCCTTAGCCAAATGTATTCTGTTCTAAGTGCATAAGTGTGATTCACGGTTTGATCATTAATTGAATGTTAAAGATTAGGATTCTTGGATTGTTTGGAATATGAGAGTCATGATCTGAATTTCTTTGTGTGATGAGTATGGCTTAGTTCTTTGGAGTATGAGTGTGCGCATTGCATTTTAGAACTAGTAACTAGGACATTGAGATTGATTCATTTGAAAGGCACCTTTGCAAGAGGCTTAAACCCCCGCTTTTCTAAAGCCTCTCTTCCTTTCTTATTTTCTGTTGCTTGAGGGAAAGCAAGAAGTAAGTTTGGGGGAGTTGATGTTACTGCATATTGCTTGTATTTTGCATACATATAAGTTTTACATCACACTTTAGGCTAGATTGCATCACTTTAGGTCCTAGAGCATTCTTGCACCAGCATACGCATGTTCCTTGCATTTTGCATCATATTCAGGTTGTTTCTGGCTACTTTGGAGTCGTGGAGTTCGTGGATGTGCTGAGGCTAGTGTGGAGGTTCGTGGGAACAACGGATGTTTGCTAAGGACCAGAGATCGGGGAGCAGATCGAGCACGGCCGGTCGATCTAGGTGAGATCGACCAGAAGATCGAGTAGTCCTTCCGATCCAAGGAACCTGATCGAGACGGAGATCGAGTGAAGCAATCGATCAAGTGGTACGGACGTAAATGACGCCATGCAAAGCGAGAGCCAGATCGAGTCCACCACCCGATCCGCCAAAAGATCGATACCAGGATGGGATGCAACACTCGATCCACCGAAGAAGATCGAGACACAGATCGAGTTGAAGACACGATGTCCGAAGATGATCGAGAAGCATGCTCGATCTCGAGGACGATCTCAGTCCTTTCAACCATTTTTGGCCGCTAGCGAAGGGGTACCATCGAGCTGTTTGGCCCATTTTGGGAAGGCGGCGATGATCTTTTCCCACACACTTTTTCATTCTTATCTTTTTATGCTTTTTCTCTCTGGTTTGGAGACGATCCGCCATTGTTTGACTTTGAGCTTTGTTCTTGAATATTTTGAATCGTTTAAGCTTAATCCATCGTTTTCATGTTTATCGTTTCATTCTTCATGCTTTACTTAGTTTACTTAATGTGTAGTGAGTAGTTTCATTTGGGTTTCGGGGTTGAGAGGATTCACGGGGTCTAAAAGGTTTTCAAGTTTGTAGTTTTCTCGTTCTTAATAGCTTTCTCTTCTAAGATGTTGAGTTCCTAAGGCTTAAAGAGTCTCACGCCAAGATCTTTATGATCAGAGAGAGCTCTTACCTTGACAGGATCCAGATATCTCTGAAAATCACATCTTAGAGGTTAGTTACTCTTTCCCAAACGCCATGGTAGTTTAGAGGACTAGTTAAGCCGCGTGGTTGAAATCTGTTTTCCTTGCCTCTCAATCTCTTCTTCTGCCAAACGCCATGGGTCTGGAGGAGAGAATGAGAGAGTGATCCATACCACACGCCATGGATGGGTCTTGTTTTGTTTTCAAGGCTTAGAGAATCTCACAAAGTGAGTAGATCTAGAGTTTTCAAACCAAGCTTGGACCTTTGAAACCCCTAACATGAATCTCAACCCTAGACCCTTCTTTCTTAGCATTCTTACATCTTCGTTAATCATTCGCTTGATATTCGTCGCGTCCTGGTCATTAGTTTCTTCGTACTTGCATTTTTAGACGAGATCGATCCAAACTGCTCGATCTAGTGGTCGATCCTGTGGTCGATCCACTAGTCGTTTTTTATAAATTCATAGCTTTGCATTTTAATCATTCGGTCTTTTCATCGTGGTAGTTCACTCTTTCCTAGTAATTTTAAAATAGTTTTGCATTCCATTTGGTCGTTGCATATAGTTTTTAGGATTTTTACAAAATCGCTTATCATTTGCTTAGCTTTACACTGCCCTTGCATTCTCTCTGACCTTTCTAGCTCCTAGGAATGGATTGACACTCTCTTGCATACTGTACTACAACCTGGTTTTGCATTTGAGTTTTGATAGCCTCATTGCATTATCGCCTTGCAAAAATATTGTTATCAGATGGCGCCAGCTGAGATGACAGAACTAAAGAAGCAGCTAACGAAATTGCTGGACAAGGGATTCATAAGACAGAGCAGTTTGCCATGGGGTGCACCAGTGTTGTTCGTAAAAAAGAAGGATGAAAGCTTCAGGCTTTGCATTGATTACCGCGGATTGAACCGTGTGACCGTGTAGAACAAGTATCCACTTCCCAGGATATACGAGTTGTTGGACCAACTCAAGGGAGCTACTTGGTTCTTTAAGATCGATTTGGCATCATGGTACCATCAGATACCCATATAGGAGACAGACATGCGTAAGTGATACAAAGGGTTTTGCCCTCTTATGTCAATCACCCATTGTACTAGTCAATGTAGTATTGGGTTTTGCCAATCCAATTGGGATTAGTTGAAAACAGAAGAGTTGAGAGTAAAGATCTCTATGTCAAGCAAGAAGAAAAGTGTTTTGTTGCCGAAGCAACCAATCTAATATCCTAATATAACCAAGCAGCAAAAGAAACACGGATTAAAGCAAACTAAGCAAAATTAAGCAAGCAAAACATAGCAAAACAGAGCAAATCCGAGATTTAAGTAAGAGAAAAGCAAGTTCCTAGATGTGGTTATTGACTTTGGGGAATTTCAGACACTAACTAAGGCTGTTTCAAACTACATTGATCAAGCAAATAAGCAAGCAATGGTGATTCCTAGACATAGAGTTCACAATCAAGCAAGCTAGATCTAATCTCTTGGCAAATAGCCTTTTGCTAAACATCTTAACAAGAACTAACTCTCATTAGTGCTAAAACATCAAGCAAGCATTAGATAACAACTCGATTCAAGTCAAAATGCTCCTCAAACAGCCAATCTCTTGAGCCAAGGCCAGCAAATCCTCTATTAAACAAGATCAGCATTTCATCAAACACTTGGTGGGCATAAGAGAAAAATAACAACCTCGATAAGTGTGATCAAGATAAATCTACCATTAAGAATAGATTAATAGAGAGGAACCCATAAACTGAAGCACTAAACAAGCCTTAATCAAGTCATAAATTACCCTAATCTACCACATCTAGAAACTCTCAGCAAACTACTCACCGAAAGCCATGTTTAACACCAAATCACAAAGGAAAAGGATGTTAATCATGAATAGATGAGAGAATAAAGAAAGATTAAAGGCAAATACTTAATTATATTGAACAAAGCAAAGGATTTGTCTTACAAACTCAAAGAAAATGCTTAAGAACAGTAAATTGACAAGACTTGTCGAAAATCTGGAAAAAGAGGCTATTTATAGTCTAGAGAAGGAAACCCTGGAGTAATGGCAAAAGTGTAAATAAAACAGGTTCGGACTGGGTTTACATCGGTCAGTTACAACAGTCATTTGTGACCGATGTGAATCCCATCGGTCTGGCAGTGATCGATGCTGGTGACCGAAATTCATTCGCTGTGTTTATATCGGTCACTCCTGACAAATGCTGGTGATCGATGTGCTCGTATCGGTCACCCTATGATCGATGCTGGTGACCAAAAATCTGGTATCGGTCACCCCTTGACCGATGTTCACCGTGCTCTGACCGAAAACCTTTGCAGAGATTGTCTGTTTTGATCCTTCTTGCTCTCTTTGATCCAGCTAGCATCCTGAATCATCCTCAAAGCTCCTCCAAGCTCTTCTTAGCTCCAAAAGCACCTAAAACATCCAAAATGCAAGAAAAATGCAAACTACACCCTAAATGCAACCTAAGTTTAAAAGGAGAAGAAAAAGGGGAAAAAACTAAGGGAAAACATGCAAAAGAGAACCAAAACATGTACTAAATGCAGTCCTAAATGGTGTAAATACAAGGGATATCAACACCCCCACACTTGCCTTTTGCTTGTCCTCAAGCAATTAAGAACAAATAGGAGAGTGAGGTTTGAAAGTGGGCATTCAGATTCCAAAAGTGCAAAGGTAAAGAGATATTATCAATGCTTAAGTGCCTAGTTGTAGGATGCAAACATAATTAGCTGTACTTTAAAGAACCTAGCCATGCTCATCATGTTTCAAAATGATCTCAAATCTCAACTTAGGCAAATGCTCAAATCAACAAACTCTTTAACATTCAATTAAGATCAGAACATGAATCATGCTTATGCAAATCAAGTGAAGACATTTGGTTGAAAAGGGTAAGGTTATGAGATAAAAATGTTCTCATTTTAGCAAAGGGTTATTAAACAAATGGATCACTCAGTGAAAAGGATTTCATCTTAGGCAAAATGCGAAAGGTAAAAGCACACTTATGCATGCAAATAAAAGCTCCCTTCTACCCAGAGATGAATATTAAGTACTTCTAAACCCAAAAGTGAACCCCTAAGTCTACCATTTCCTAAACTCTACCCTTCACCCTTCTTCATGGCTGGGGAAACTCCTTCTTTTAGCTTGTGTGGTTGCTTTCTTTTTTTGTTGGGGCTTGCTCTTCTTTGCTGTATTGGCACCTTCATCACCTTTGGTGGATTTCTCCTGGTGTTATTTTTCTTCTTTGGACCTTTCTGAGCTTTGTTGCTGGCGCCTTTCTTCTTTGCACTTAGAGCTTTTTCTTCCCTTAACCACAATTCTAGACTGTTTCCCCTTTCTACAATTTCAGATCTTTTCCTTTTCTTTAAAAACATATATACATGAAGTTCAAACCACTTATACTACCCTTTTTAAACCCAAAACTCCTATCCTAGAATCAATCTCAAGATGCAAGCTGATATCCACAAGAGAGTTAATCATTGCCAGCCTTATTCCTAGCACTTTTTGCCAAGACAAAATCGGAAATGCAATGCAAAGACCTCACAGCTCTCACAATATTGTTTAGGCTCAAAAGGAGGTTTTGGTTAAGGGTGTGGATTAACTGTCCCATAAGTATGAGGATCAGCTACTTGGATGAACAAGAGTGGTAGAAAAGAGAAAGATGATCCAAATATGTATATGGTAGCCATGAATTCACTTTTTAATTCATAAGACATGATAATTGAAAGTCCAAATTAAAGTTCAAGTTGATAGAGTTGATTTTCAGAGAACAAGTGCTTTCAGAATGAGATGAGAAGACCAAATCTAGCAATCTAAGCATGGTTCAGCCTTAACTTCTAGCAATCATATGATGCATCAAACAACTAACCACTTAAACACTGAAATCATCTCTAAACACTAAGCACTTTACAAGGAAAATTCATCATAATGCCCTATGCAAATGTAATGCAACCTATATGTCAACACTAGACTCAATCTTAGAAGAATGAAATGCAACTACATGCTTTCTTTTTGGTTGGCAACAGTGCAAAAATTTTCAAATTGTTCGATTTTTTGTGTTTTTCTGTGCCTTACATGAATGCATAATATGCATGAGACTCAAAGTGAAAAGAAAATAAAAAAAAACTAAGAAAACAGAACACAAAGTCAAACCCCAAATCTCTCCCCCACACTTAAATTACACAGTCTCTTGTGTAATGAAAGAAATGAGAGAGAGAAGCACAAAATATAATACAAAACTAAAAAGATACAATGGTATAAACAGTGGAGATGATGTGGTACTTGGTTCAGTGGTAGGAGTGGTGGGATGATCATGAGGTTTGAAGAGACTTGCTAGTCCTCCTCTTGTTTCTCCTCTCATAAACCTTTGTGGAATGCTCTACTTCTTGAGGTGGTTGAACCCAGCTTGATCATAACTGCTCTGCTTGAGAAGAGTTCCCTTGTTGACCCCATTGCCATGTCTCCTGAACTTCAGAGGGAGTGGGAGTTGGTTCCCAAGCTAATGGTACATGGGTACTTGGCTCATATGAGGAAGCTCTTGGTTGTGCCCATGTCCCCCATTGATCACTTGGCTGTGCATGGAAAGAGTGTCTTCCATGGGGGTTCCAAACAGCTTCCTCCTCTTCAGTTGCCTCATCTTGTTGTAGATACTCTTCTTGGTTAGGAGTGTGCTCATGAGCATGGCTTTGGTGGGGAGTTCTTGCTGATGTTGCTTTGTCTTTCCTGCACTTCCCCTTAACCATTTTCACCAAACTCTTTATGGCCTTGTCTTGCCATTTACACTATTTCTTGAGAGAGTTGATGTGCTCATGAGCTACCTTCAAAGAGCCTCCTTGGCTAGGTGCTTCATAGGGTTTGAAGTGGAACTGCCTTGAACTGTAGCTCAACACTTCTTCTTCTTCAAGCCCATCTTCTTCATAGGTTCTTCCTTGGTCTTCAGCGCCAGCAGCAGCATTCCATTGGTAATCTTCTTCTTCTTCTTCTCCAATCTCTTTAGTGTTTGCTTCCTTACTGTCTTCTTCTCTCTCTCCAGGGATAGGGCCGCATGTGTAGAGCTCCTCCTCACTTAGATTGAGGCAGATGTTGGTTCTTGTGGTGAGGGCGGTGAGCCTTGTGGTGAGGGCAGAAGTTGGTTCTTGTGGTGAGGGCATAAGTTTCCTTTCTTGCAAAGAATGTGTTTGCAAGCACCTTTTGTGCATATCTAACTGCGGGATGCTTCAAGTGTTGGTTCCTTGTAGTTCCAGCTCTGAATTCCCCAACTCCAATCATTTCCCATAGCCGTGAGTACTGTGTTTCATTGAATAAGAACTTCTTTCCTCTTTGAAAATAGGTGCTTAGCCCCAGCGCCCTAGAGAGTTCTTGGAATGTGATTGTGAACCTCTGCTTTCCAAGTTTGAAGGAGATCCATCCATCATGGTCAGGGACTTCACTCATCACATAATTGACCACCTTGAGATTGGAGAGGAACTGATGAGTGAAGCGCTCATAGGAGGGAAGAGGCTGCAACAGCTTTGTAAGCCCCATGCGCTCAAAGAGGCCAATGCAGTCTTCATAGATCCCTAGCTCCCTTAATGCAGTCTTCATAGATCCCTAGCTCCCTCTTTGAAGGTGCATCGGCTGAATCCCTCCATTAGCTCCCTAGCACTGTACTTCCTTGATGGAGCTTCTTCCTCAGCAGCTCTTCCTTTGCCTCTCTGCTTGGCACCTTTCTCTCCAGCTGGCTTCTTTCCAGCGGCTTTGGATGAAGTCTCAGCTGCAACACTCTTTCCCTTGTCCTTGCTTGCTCGTGGTGGGGTAGTTGCTCCTTCCTGAGGTGTTTTTCCCTTTTTCCCAGCAGCTATGTTTGTTCTTCCCATGGTACCTTCAAAAGCAAAGCTTGAAAACAGGGTAAGTGAAAGAACAAAAACTGAAGAACCTAATAACTGAAAGCCTTAAAAGAAAACTCTCTAGGCTAAAAAAAGTCTAACAAGTCTTAACAACTAGATTAAACTTCTACAAAGCAAGAAGATATCAAAAGCTAGCAGTTTAGATAAGCTAGAATGCACAAAGGATAAACAGTTATGCATGTAAATCTAGCTGAAGCGGTTCTTAGGCAAAAGAGGAAATGATTTTTGCAAAGGGGTGAAAACATGCAAGTAATGAGATAAATACACAATAAGCAAAGCTTCAACATCTAACTTGCTTATCCTAAACAATTCCACATTGCAGAACCAAAGCACAACACTTAAAACTAATCAAAACTTGCTCTTAAAAACATATAGTAAGTGATTATGAACACATGCAAAGTTTAAGAGCAAAGGAATGATAGTTTAGAGAGAAATCCTTTGTGGAACCCCTGAGCACTTAGAGAAAGCAATAAAGGAGAGAGAGAACTATTAATTTCGTGCTTTAGGTGAGAAGAGGAGTGAACTGAAGTGTGAAGAGAAGTGAAGAAGTTGTTGGTTTAAATAGAGAGAAGGAGAGGGAACCAAAGGAATCAATGGTTGGTGAGGGAACAAGAGGAATCAAAAGAGTGGGGGACAAAAACAAAAGTTCTCAGAAGCTAAGAAAGAGGTCAGGAAGGATCCAGTGTTAAAATCTAAACCCTCTTGGCTCCAAACCAAAGGAGGGAAAATTTTTGAAAAATATGAAGTACTTACCTCGGATGGAAAATCGGTCACAAATGACTGTTGTTACTGACCAAAAAGTCAGTATCGGTCATAAGTGATCGATGTTAGTGACCGATGTGCTTCCTAGGGACAACATCGATCATCACATGATCGATACACTTGACCGAAATTCATCCGGTGGGTTTACATCGATCAAGTTTGACCGATGTGGATGACCGAAATGTGTCCCTCTTTCATACTTCCTTCCACATCGATCACGAGTGATCGATGTGTTGACCGGTGTAAACTGGCTCCACTAACATCGATCAAACATGACCGAAATTCATGACTGAAAAGTGTGTATCGGTCTTGTTATGGCCGATACAGTTGATCGATGTCAGCCAGAAAACACATGTTCTTTGTCCCCTTCAGAATTTCTCAACCCCCAATTCGAACTCCTATTTATATACACTATAACAAAGCATAAAATATAAACTAGAAAGCATAATATACACATAAGGATACCATGTGACTACCTCCCAAGTGTGCTTGTTTAAAGTCACTAAGCTTGACTTTGATTACCTCTTTAGTTGAGGTGAGGAGAAGGAGTCTTGGAACTCCTTAGTGGTGGCTTGCTCCTTTGGACTATGCCAGAGGCTCCATTCCTCATGATCTTGGCAAAAGGCATAGTCTTCCCCTCTTGCTGAAGCTTGAAGCTAACCTCCCGCTTCTTAGAGACACTTCGTTGCAAAACCAACTCCCCTTTGTTAGTACCCAACTTGATTTCATTCAGATTCTTGTAACCAACCACTTCAAGGACCTCCTTTTCAGTGGTGTCTTCAAACAACCTTAGCAAACAGCAGCCATCAAAACTCTCTCCTTGGTAGCCTTCAAACTCTAACCAATGTTTGCCAAGCTGCTTCATCTTCTTGATGGCCATTGAGAAGGCTTGTTCATTCTCCAGCTTATTCCCCTTTGAGTCAAACCTTAGAACCTTCTTCTTGGTCAGTTTCAGCTCAATTGTGCATTCCTTGGCATCAAACACAGCTCCAGCTGAGGCTAGGAAAGGTCTTCCTAGAATGATAGCACTCTTTATATGGCTTTCCACATCAAGTACTAGGAAATCAGTAGGGATGGTTACCCTTCAATCATCATTGATACATCCTTGAGACTCCCAAGTGGTGTCTTCACTGTCCCATCAGCTATAGTAAGGGATACATTACTCTCCTGAAGCTGAGTGTAGCCAAGAGATTTAGCAATGGAGGATGGGAGAAGGTTCATACTTGCTCCAAGGTCACAAAGACAGCTTTTGAAAGTCTGCCATTTAAGCTCACATGGGAGAGTAAAACATCCTGGATCTCCAAGTTTCTTGATAGTGAGCTCCTTAACTTCAGGTGTTCCAGCCTTTACCCTTAGCTTTTCAAGCTCTTCTTGGCCATTCAAACCCCTCAATTCCATCTGAGCAGCATGGACGGTTTCATATTTCTGAACTAGCTGTTCCTTGAACCTTCCTGGAAAAGGGATGGTTGTTGATAGACAGGAAGGATGGCAGTTTGAGGTTTCTCTTTATCATCAGCAGCTTCCATCATGTAGTCCTTTGTGTTATCAACAACTTCATGTGGCGCCCACCACTCTTCATCATCTGAGTTTTCCCCATCTCCAAAGGGTCCTTTTTCTATAGCTCCTTGGTCAGTTTCAACTTCTAAGAACTCTTCCCCCCCACTTAGAGATTCAGTGTCCTCAGTGAACAAGTAGAGGAACTCTTCAATGATAGCCTCCTCTTCAGCCTGCTTCTATGACAATGGCATTGCAGAACTCCTTTGGGTTAGCTTCTGGTTTTCCAGGAAAGTGTCCTTGAGGCTTAGGACCAGCTATACCTTTGTTGTTCTCCAGTGTTTTGACTCTTGCAGCCACTCCATAAAACCTGTTGGTAAGTTCTACATGCATTGAATCTATTTTGTTGTGGACCTCTGCAAACTTCTTGTTCATTTCCAAGGTTGTGCTGACTTGAGTGTTGATCATTTGTTGCATGAGGGTCTTGAGTTCAGTGTCTTGAGAGCTGGAGGAAGCTTGTCCTTGAGCTTGAACATTGAATCCTGGAGGGTTGTAGGGCGCTCTAGGCTGATAGTTGTTGTTCCTCTGCTGGAAACCTTGATTGTTGTAGGGAACAAAAGGTCTTGGGGCAGCTTGCTGTTGCTGTTGAGGGTAAACCTGATCTTGAGGGTTGGCAACATTGTTGCTCCTGTAAGACAAGTTGGGATTTGGTCTGTAGTTCCTATAGTTGGTGTAACCACCTTGGTTTCCCAAATAGTTCATCTCCTAAACTTGGCATTGTTCCTGATCATCAAGCTGAACCATGTCTCCCACAAAGTGAACCTCTTTCTTTTCCCTTAGCAACAAGTCCAGCATATCAAGTAGACACTTGATTTCTTTCCTGCTAGACTCTAACTCATCCTTTGCATTCCTTGGTGCTCTGTCAAATTCTTCATTGTGGTTTCCATCAGACTGAGCTAAGTTCTCTACCAACTCCAAACCTTCATTCACATCTTTTGACAGGAAGTTCCCATTTGAGGCAGTGTCCAGAAGCATTCTTTTCTTAGGCAGGGCTACTCTGTAGAGAGTGGACAGCAAAGAGGCTTGTGAGAAGCCATGGTGAGGGCATTGCAGAGTGTAGCCCTTGGATCTCTCCCAAGCTTCTCCAAAGCTTTCATTGTTCTTTTGTGCAAACCCTGAAATCTCATTCCTTATTCTAGCAGTTCTTGAAGTAGAGAAGAACTTTGCTAGAAAGGCTTTCTTGCACTCATCCCAGCTGGTTATACTTCCTTGTGGCAGATTCTTCTTCCATTGGTGTGCTTTGTCTCCAAGTGAGAATAGAAACAACCTGAGCTTGAAGCCATCTTCACTCACTCCATTGATCTTTGTTCGTGAAATCCTATCAAAATTATCCATATGATCTAGAGCATCTTCAAGTGGCAGCCCATAAAACTTACTGCTCTGAACAATTGAAATCAATCCAGACTTGATTTCAAAGTTGTTGTTTTGGACAGCTGGTGGAATGATACCTGTCCTGTTGTTGTAGGAAATTGGTGCATCACCAGCGCCAATAGGTCTAGCTGCTCTTGGAGCTTGTGCAGCGCCTCTTGGTCCTTGCTCACCCTGTAAGCCTTGAACATCTTGATGTCCTTGTATATCCTGAGCTCCTGCAGCTCCTTGAGGACCCTGAAATCAGATGTCATCCATGACTTGTTCTTGATTGTTCATCCTAAGTCTTTGCAGGTATTGCTGCCTTTCCTGCTGTCTCCTTGCTCTCTGTCCTCTATCCAGCAGATTTATGTTGTCTATGAAGTCCACAAGATTGCTTGAACCTCTGGATCTCAAGTTCATATACCTGAAAGACAGAAATGAGAGCCAAAGAGAATTAGTGACCAAATAAAACTAAAAACTTGATCTTAAAGATTCTACAAACTCTAATGATTAAAACTTAAATCCCAAATGGCAACGGCGCCAAATTGATACAAGGGGTTTTGCCCTCTTATGTCAATCACCCATTATACTAGTCATTGTAGTATTGGGTTTTGTCAATCCAATTGGGATTAGTTGAAAACAGAAGAGTTGAGAGTAAAGATCTCTAAGTCAAGCAAGCAGAAAAGTGTTTTGTTGCCTAAGCAACCAATCTAATATCCTAATATAACCAAGCAGCAAAGGAAACAAGGATTAAAGCAAACTAAGCAAAATTAAGCAAGCAAAATAGAACGATACAGAGCATATCCCAGATTTAAATAAGAGAAAAACAAGTTCCTAGATGTGGTTATTGACTTTGGGGAATTTCAGACACTAACTAAGGCTATTTCAAACTACATTGATCAAGCAAATAAGCAAGCAATGGTGATTACTAGACATAGAGTTCACAATCAAGCAAGCTAGATCCAATCTCTTGGCAAATAGCCTTTTGCTAAACATCTTAACAAGAACTAACTCTCATTAGTGCTAAACCATCAAGCAAGCATTAGATAACAACTCTATTCAAGTCAAAATGCTCCTCAAACAGTCAATCTCTTGAGCCAAGGCCAGCAAATCCTCTATTAAACAAGATCAGCATTTCGTCAAACACTTGGTGGGCATAAGAGAAATCTAACAACCTAGATAAGTGTGATTAAGACAAATCTAGCATTAAGAATAGATTAATAGAGAGGAATACATAAACTGAAGCACTAAACAAGCTTTAATCAAGTCTTAAATTTCCCTAATCTACCACATCTAAAAACTCTACGCAAACTACTCACTCAAAGCCATGTTTAACACCAAATCACAAAGGAAAAAGATGTTAATCATGATTAGATGAGAGAATAAAGAAAGATTAAAGGCAAATACTTAATTATATTAAACAAAGCAAAGGATTTGTCTTATAAACTCAAAGAAAATGCTTAAGAACAGTAAATTGACAAGACTTGTCGAAAATCTGGAAAAAAGGCTATTTATAGCCTAGAGAAGGAAGCTCTAGAGTAATGGCAAAAGTATAAATAAAACAGGTTCGGAGTGGGTTTAAATCGATCAGTTACAACAGTCATCTGTGACCGATGTGAATCCCATCGGTCTGGCAGTGATCGATGTTGGTGACCAAAATTGATTTGCTGTGTTTATGCCGGTCACTCCTGACCGATGCTGGTGATCGATGTGCTCGTATCGGTCACCCTATGATCGATGCTGGTGACCAAAAATCTGGTATCAGTCACCCCTTGACTGATATTCACCGTGCTCTGACCGAAAACCTTTCAAGAGATTGTCTGCTTTGATCCTTCTTGCTCCCTTTGATCCAGCTAGCATCCTGAATCATCCCCAAAGCTCCTCCAAGCTCCTCTTAGCTCCAGAAGTACCTAAAAACATCCAAAATACAAGGAAAATGCAAACTATACCCTAAATGCAAACTAGGTCTAAAAGGAGAAAAAAATGGGGCAAAAACTAAGGGAAAACATGCAAAAGAGAACCAAAACATGTACTAAATGCAGTCCTAAATGGTGTAAATACAAGGGATATCAGTAAGACTGCCTTTCGACAACGTATGGTCATTACGAGTTTGTGGTCATGCCGTTTGGTTTAACGAATGGGCCTGCTGCATTCATGAAGTTGATGAATGGCGTGTTCAGGGAGTACCTAGATGAGTTTGTGATCATTTTCATAGATGATATTCTAGTATACCCAAATGACGAGGAAGAGCATAGAGGTCATTTGGGGACTGTTCTGGAGAAGTTGCGAGAACAGAAGTTATAGGCCAGGCTTAGTAAGTATAGCTTTTGGCAGCGGCATATAGGGTTCTTGGGTCACGTTGTTTCGGATAAGGGAGTGTCCGTGGACCCAGAGAAGATTCAGGCCATAGCGGATTGGCTAAGGCCAGAGAACGCTACAAAGATAAGGAGTTTTCTGGGGCTAGCTGGTTACTACAGGCGGTTTGTTAAATGCTTTGCAAGTATGGCACAGCCGATGACAAAGCTGACTGGGAAGTATGTGGAGTATGTCTGGACGGATGAGTGTGAAGAGTGCTTCTCAAAGTTAAAGGAGTTACTCAGTAGTGCACCAGTATTGGCATTACCAGAACCGGGTAAGCCATACGTGGTGTACACAGATGCGTCACGGAAGGGACTACAGTGTGTCCTGATGCAGGATGGTAAGGTGATAGCTTATGCTTCCCGCCAGCTACGGAAGCATGAAGGAAACTACCTTACGTATGATCTTGAGATGGCGGCTGTGGTATTTTCACTTAAGATATATAGGTCTTACTTATATGGAGAGAAGGAGCAGATATACACGGACCATAAGAGTTTAATGTACATCTTTACTCAATCGGATTTGAACTTAAGACAGCGTAGATGGATGGAGTTGGTAGCGGACTATGACTTGGAAATAGCATACCATTCAAGAAAGGCCAACATGGTGGCGGATGCGTTGAGCAGGAGGAGAGCTAGCGTATCATCAGAACGGGACGTTGGAAGCATTGTGAATATGCTAGGGACATTGCGGTTGAATGCAATAACAGATTGAGTGGAACCCTTGGGTTTGGAAGCTGCCGATAGAGTTGACTTGTTGACTAGGATTCAGATTGCTCAGGAGCAGGATGAGAATCTGAACAAGATGTCACAGAATGATAAGACGGAATACCAGACTTTAAACAATGGGACCATTGTTGTGAACAGACGGGTATGTGTTCCATATGTGAAGGAGTTAAAGGATGAGATCCTTAAGGAGGCACATCAGTCAAGGTTTTCTATTCATCCGGGGATGACCAAGATGTACCAGGATTTGAAATGGTACTATCATTGGTACGCGATGAAACTGGATGTGGCTAAGTGGGTAGCCGGATGTGAGACGTGCCAATTGGTTAAGGCAGAGCATCAGTTTCTGAGCGGTTTGTTGCAAACATTACCAAAGTCAGAATGGAAATGGGACATGATCACCATGGACTTTGTACTGGGTTTACCAAAGACTAAGAAGTTGCATGACGGAGTATGGGTCATTGTGGATCGATTGACCAAGTCTGCTCACTTCTTACCTATGAAAGAGACGGATTGAGTACCAAAGCTGGTGGATATGTACATTGATCAGATCGAGAGGTTGCATGGACTGCTAGTGAGGATCATCTCAGATCGTGATCCGAAGTTTACTTCAAGGTTCTACAAAGAATTCCGAGAAGCGTGTGGAATGCGGTTGCATATGAGTACAGCATATCATCCTCAGACTGATGGACAGTCAGAACGGACGATTGGGACATTGGAGGATATGTTGAGAGCATGCGTGCTGGATTGGGGTGGTATTTGGGAGAACTACTTACCATTGGCTGAATTCGCATACAACAATAGTTACCATAGGAGCATTGAGATGTCTCTGTATGAGGTGTTGTATGGCAGGCCGTGTAGAATGCCCTTGTGTTGGACACAAGTGGGGGAGCGTAGCGTAATGGGGCCAGAAGTGGTCGAGGATACTACAGAAAAGATCAGATTCTTAAAAGTTAAACTGAAAGAGGCAATGGACAGACAGAAACGTTATGCGGACAAGCGTCGCAGGGACTTGGAGTTCAGTGTAGGGAACATGGTCTACCTGAAGGCACTGAGTTATAAGAGAACGGGCAGGGCAACTAAGTATGCCAAGTTGAGTCCGAGGTACACGGGACCGTATACTGGAAAGAGTTGGTGCAGTGGTGTACAAGTTGGACTTGCCATCAAAAATGGGAGCGTTCCATTATGTAATCCATGTGTCGCAGCTAAGGAAGCACATATGATGTTACTACATATTGCATACATTTTGCATACACATTAGTTAGCTTTTCATGCATTTACATCACATTTTAGACTAGATTGCAACACTTAGGGTCCTAGATCATCCTTGCACCAGCATACGCATGTTCCTTGCATTTTGCATCACATTCAGGTTGTTTCTGGCTACTTTGGAGTCGTGGAGGTTCGTGGACGTGCTGAAGCTGTTGTGGCGGTTCGTGGAAGGTCGGATGTTTGCTAAGGACCAGAGATCGGGGAACAGATCGAGCATGGCAGGTCGATCTAGGATGAGATCAACCAGAAAATCGAGAAGACCAGGCGATCCAAGGAGAATGATCGAGACGAAGATCGAGTGAAGCAATCGATCAAACGGTACGGACGTAAATGACGCCATGCAGAGCGAGAGCCGGATCGAGTCCACCACTTGATCCAACCGAAGGTCGATACCAAGATCGGATGCAACACTCGATCCGCCGAAGATGATCGAGACCCAGATTGAGTTGAAGACACGATGTCCGAAGATGATCGAGAGAGCCGCCCGATCCCGAAGTCGATCTCTGTCCTTTCAACCGCTTTTGGCAGCTAGCGAGGGGGGGACCATCGAGTTGTTTTGGCCATTTTTGGAAGGCGGCGAAGTCCTTTTCACACACAACTTTTTAGTCTTATCTTTTTATGCTTTTCTCTCTGGTTTTGGAGATAAGCCACCATTGTAGAACTTGAAGTTTTTCTTGCTTTTGTAATCGAATCGTTTGAGTTTAATCTAGTTTCTTTTCATGTTCATCGTTTCTTTCTTCATGCTTTGCTTGATTTATCTTATTTGTAGTGAGTAGTTCATTTGGGTTCGGGGTTGAGAGGATTTAAGGGGTCAAAAAGGTTTTCGATCTTGGGGTTTTCTAGTGTTTAATGGCTATCTCTTCTAGGGTGTCGAGTTCCTAAAGCTTAAAGACTCTCACGCCAAAAGCTTTATGATCCGAGAGGTTCCTTACCTTGACAGGATTCAGAGACCTTTGAAGATCACACCCTAGAGACTAGTTACCCCTTCCCAAAAGCCATGGAAGTTTGGGGGACTAGTTAAGCCATGCGTTTGAAATCTGTTTTCCATGCCCTTCAACCTCTCTTTCCACCAAAAGCCATGGGTTTGGAGGAGAGGATGAAGGAGTGATCTATACCGAAAGCCACTGATAGATCATATTTCGTATTCAAGGCTTAGAGATTCTCACAAAGTGAGTCGATTTAAAGTTTTCAACCCAAGTTCGGACCTTTGAAACCCCTGACCATGAATCTCAAACCCTAGACCCTCTTTCTTAGCATCTTTACATCTTCTTTCGTCATTCGCTTGATCTTTGATAGCATCCTGGTCGTTAGTTTTACTGTTCTTGCATTTTTAGATGAGATCGATCGTTATTGCTCGATCTAGTGGTCGATCCCATGGTCGATCCACTAGTCGAATTTTAGTAATTCGTAGCTTTGTCCTTTAATTATTCTGTTTGTTCCTCATGGTAGTTAGATCATTCCTGGTAATATTAAAATAGTTTTGCATTCCATTTAGTTGCTGCATCTAGTTTTTAGGTATTTTCTCAAAACCGATCTTGTTTCGCTTCGATTTGCAAAGCCCTTGCATTCTCTTTGCATTTTCTATCATCCTAGGTGTGGATTGACTCGCTCTTGCATACTGTGCTACAACCTGTCTTGCATTTGAGTTTGATAGCCTCATTGCATACTCACCCTTGCAAAGATTCTAGTTATCAAATGGCGCCGTTGCCATCCAAGGATTGTTTAGAAAACATAGAGATTTGGGACTTAGTAAAGACTAAGCCTTTACCTGGTTTTAGTTACTAATCATTATACTCTCAAACGTGTGTTTCTCAGGTACATGATTCTTCGTTCACGGGGAGACAACAATCTACTACAACCCTGGGACAACATTCATCAACTTGGTCATTCACTGCAAAGAAGAGTACGAGAACAAGCCAGAGCCTTTGAGGAGATTGTTCAGCACGGTTTGGTTGACTTTGAAGCTATGGCTGAACACGAGCATCCAGAGGGACCTCCTCCAGCTCACGGGTCAGTGGGAAGGGGCAATGGAAACCCCCAAAACGCGGCTAGACCCCCAAGGATCATAGGAGCCGGAGATGCTCCCAATACTCAGCACAATAGGTTTGGGATCACTCCTCCTCCTGTACAAAACAACAACTTCGAGATTAAGCCAGGTTTCATCTCCATGGTGCAAAACAACAAGTTCCACGGCTAAGCAATGGAAGATCCCTTGGAGCACCTTGACAACTTTGAGCAAGTATGTGGGATGATCAAGATAAACGGCATATCCGAAGATGCTTTCAAGCTGCGTCTCTTTCCCTTTTCACTCGGAGACAAGGCTAGGCATTGGGAGAAGACCCTCCCACAAGGCACCATCACCTCATGGGCCAAGTGTAAGAAGGCCTTTCTCTCAAAGTTCTTCTCTAGCACCAGGACAGCACGGTTGAGAAGCGAAATCAGCGGCTTCACTCAACGAAACAACGAGACATTCAACGAGGCAATGGAACGTTTCAAAGACTACACGATCCAATGTCCTCATCACGGTTTCAGCGAAGAGACCCTACTCAGCACCATATACCGCGGAGCTTCACCAAAGATCAGGTTGTTGCTTGACACAGCTAGCAAAGGGAACTTCCTTGGTCAGGAGGTAGAAGAGGGTATGGAGCTGATAGAAAACTTGGCATTGAGTGATGGCAACTACGCTGAGGATTAGGACCGTGCACCGAGAGGATCCGAGCTGGATTCTCACAAAAAGGAGCTGAAATCTTTGCATGATAAGATAGATAAGCTGGTGTTAGCCAACCAGAAGCATGTGCACTTTGTTGGTGAAGCAGATGAGAATCAAGAGGAGCTTGAGTTGAGCCAGGAAGAAGCCAATTGGGTGGCGGGACAGAACAATGACAAACCTCAAAGCTACAACCAAGGCTACAACCAAAACAATAATCTCTCCTACCGTAGCACCAACGTTGCTAACCCTAAGGACCAAGTGTACCCTGCTCAGCAAGCAAAACCTTTCATCCCTTACAACAAAGGTTTTCAGCCGAGTGGTGGTTTCCAAGGTCAAGGGCAGAACAACTTCCAAGGGCAACATCAAAGTAACAAGAGTTATACGCCTAACTACCCTCCGGGCTTTGCACCTCAGCAGCAACAACCGATGCAACAACAGGTTGATCCGGTTCAGGCCATGTTTCAGCGGCTGATACAAGGGCAAGCCTCTACAAACCAGAAGTTCGCCGAGATGAACACTCGTCTCTCACTGACTTCTCCACTCAGATCACCAACTTAAACAACAAGATCAAGCAGCTAGAGAAAGGGAAAGCGAGTACAAGTGGTCAGAATAGCCTAATGGGCAAGTGTGAGCAGAATCCTAAGGAGTATGCCAACGCCATCACGTTAAGAAGCGGCAAAGAGCTAACACCTCCGGTTACTCCTAAGAACAACGAGGACGTTGTAATTTAAGAGGAGGAGGGTAAGGCTTCAGCTGATGATGAGATCAACTTTGACAATGTCTGGATCCACGGGCCAAGAAGAGGAGACAAATCAGTTACTGAGAAGAAAGCGAAGCAAACTACTAAGGAGAAGAATGCTTATGTACCTCCACCGTATGTACCCAAGCTGCCTTTTCCTGGACGTTTCAAGAAGCAACTCATAGAGAAGCATAGAATCCTCTTTGAGAAGCATCTTAAGGACATGGAGATCAAGCTACCTCTTGTTGACTGCCTTGCAATGATGCCTAAATGCGCCAAATTCTTCAAAGACACTCTCGTGAAGAAGAATAAGGAAAGCAAGGAGGTGCTTGTTCTAAGTGAAGAATGTAGTGCTGTGATACATAAGGAGATAGTCCCTAAGAAGTTGGGAGACCCTGGAAGCTTCACTATACCCTGCGCTTTAGGTCCTCTAGAGTTCAAGAGTTGCCTTTGTGATCTCGGAGCTAGCATAAATCTGATGCCTCATTCCGTGGCGAAGAAGCTTGGCTTTACTAGTTTCAAAGACTGTAGGATCTCGTTGGTACTGGCTGATAGGAGTGTGAGGCTACCAGTGGGGCTGCTTGAAGATCTACCGGTGCGAATCAGCGGTGTGAATGTGCCTACGGACTTCGTCGTGTTGGAAATGGATGAAGAGCCTAAGGATCCACTCATCCTAGGAAGACCATTCCTTGCAACCGTCGGGGCTATCATCGACGTCAAAAACGGGAAGATTGCCTTGCACTTGGGAAAGGATATAAGGCTGGACTTCGATATCAATGAGGTTTTGAAGAATCCAACCTTAGAAGGGCAAGCTTTCTACATTGAAACGATGGATGCCTTAGCGGATGAGTTGCTGGAAGAGCTGGCTCAGGAAGACCATCTGAAACTGGCACTGACAAAGGAGCCAGGGGAGTTCGGCTATGTGGATCAGAGGACCCAGGAGTACGTCAACTTGCTGGATTCTAGGAAGATTGTTAAGAAGGATGAAAGCTGCTGCCTAGAGATCGACCCCGAGATCGACGCTATCACTCGATCCAGGAGTCAGATCGACAAGGCAAAAGAGAACACAACTCGATCCGGTGCAGCAATCGACAGACAGATCGAGAGGATTGATCGATCCAAAAAAACAATCGAGTCGACGATCGAGAGAGACCTTCGGATCATTTTGGGGTCCAATCAGGAGATTGACTCAGCGTCTCGATCCCTTACTCGATCCACATCAAATCGAGTAAGTGAATCATGCGAAACTGCTCGATCTAGACGACATCGAGAGCAAGATCGACTGGAGGACTCGATTTCAGAAGGGATAGCGGTTGAGGAAAGCAGTCTTAAGGGCCATGCCTCGGGTTCTAAGGAGGGTTCCATGGAGGAAGTCAACAACAACAGCCACGAGGATTACTGGAGTGAGCTGTTAGCCCCAAAGGTGGACCTTAAGGAGCTCCCAAAAGGGCTAAGGTATGCTTTCTTAGGGCCTAATAACACCTATCCCGTGATTGTGAATGAAAACTTAAGTGATGATGAGTTGCACTCGCTCCTGACTGAGCTGAGAAAGTATAGGAAGGCCATTGGGTACTCTTTAAGTGACATCAAGGGCCTTTCACCAATGCTTTGCACTCACGGGATTCACTTGGATAATGAGAATGCCTCTTCTATAGAACATCAAAGGCGTTTGAATCCTAATTTGAAAGAGGTTGTTAAGAAAGAGATCCTTAAGCTTTTAGAGGCTGACGTGATCTATCCCATAAGTGACAGCACGTGGGTTTCTCCTGTACATGTGGTGCCTAAGAAGGGAGGGATCACGGTCATAAGGAATGAAAAAGATGAGCTTATTCCTACTAGAACCATCACTGGTCATAGGATGTGTATTGATTATAGGAAACTTAACCTTGCAACTAGGAAAGATCATTTCCCTTTGCCTTTTATTGATCAAATGCTTGAGAGACTTGCTAATCACCCTTACTACTGTTTCCTCGATGGGTATAGCGGTTTCTTTCAGATACCAATTCACCCAAATGATCAGGAGAAGACCACCTTCACATGTCCCTATGGTACCTTCGCGTATCGAAGGATGCCGTTTGGATTGTGTAATGCACCGGCTACATTTCAGCGGTGTATGATGTCGATCTTCTCCGATCTAATAGAAGAGATGGTAGAGGTGTTTATGGATGACTTCTCTGTCTATGGTGCGTCCTTTTCTGCGTGCTTGTTGAATCTTTGCAGGGTACTAAAGCATTGTGAAAAGACAAACTTGGTGCTAAACTGGGAGAAATGCCACTTTATGGTTAAGGAAGGGATCGTGCTCGGTCATAAGATATCAGAGAAGGGCACTGAGGTTGATCAGGCTAAAGTGGAATTCATGATGTGTCTTGAGCCGCCGGTTAACATTAAGGGAGTCAGAAGTTTCTTGGGACATGCCGGGTTCTATAGGCGCTTCATCAAGGACTTTTCCAAGATTGCACGTCCTCTTACACGGTTGTTGTGCAAAGAAGTTGAGTTTGTGTTTGATGAGGAGTGTTTGCGAGCTTTCGTGACCATCAAGGAAGCCCTTACATCAGCCCCTATAGTTCAAGCACCAGACTGGACACTACCCTTTGAGATCATGTGCGATGCTAGTGACTACGCCGTAGGAGCCGTTCTTGGTCAGAGGAAAGATAAGAAGCTACACGTGATTTACTATGCTTCAAGAACCTTGGATGACACGCAAACAAGGTACACTACTACAGAGAAGGAGTTGCTTGCAGTAGTGTTCGCCTTTGAGAAGTTTCGGTCATATCTTGTTGGTTCCAAAGCTATTGTTTACACGGATCACGGGGCTTTGCGATACATCTATTCGAAGAAGAACACTAAGCCTCGGCTTTTAGGGTGGATTCTCTTGCTCCAGGAGTTTGACATGGAGATTAAAGACAAGAAGGGAATAGAAAACGGAGTCGCTGACCATCTCTCACGGCTAAGGATCAACGAGTCTCTCCCCATAGATGACTCTCTTCCAGAAGACCCAGATCGAGTTGAAGACACGATGTCCGATGATGATCGAGAGAGCTTCCCGATCCCGAAGTCGATCTCTGTCCTTTCAACCACTTTTGGCCGCTAGCGAGGGGGGAACCATCGGGTTTTTTTGGCCATTTTGGGAAGGCGGCGAAGTCCTTTTCACACACAACTTTTTATTCTTATCTTTTTATGCTTTTCTCTCTGGTTTTGGAGATAAGCCACCATTGTAGAACTTGAAGTTTTTCTTGCTTTTGTAATCGAATCGTTTGAGTTTAATCTAGTTTCTTTTCATGTTCATCGTTTCTTTCTTCATGCTTTGCTTGATTTATCTTATGTGTAGTGAGTAGTTCATTTGGGTTCGGGGTTGAGAGGATTTAAGGGGTCAAAAATGTTTTCGATCTTGGGGTTTTCTAGTGTTTAATGGCTATCTCTTCTAGGGTGTCGAGGTCCTAAAGCTTAAAGACTCTCACGCCAAGAGCTTTATGATCCGAGAGGTTCCTTTCCTTGACAGGATTCAGGGACCTCTGAAGATCACACCCTAGAGACTAGTTACCCCTTTCCAAAAGCCATGGAAGTTTGGGGGACTAGTTAAGCCATGCGTTTGAAATCTGTTTTCCATGCCCTTCAACCTCTCTTTCCACCAAAAGCCATGGGTTTGGAGGAGAGGATGAAGGAGTTATCGATACCGAAAGCCACAGATAGATCTTACTTCGTATTCAAGGCTTAGAGATTCTCACAAAGTGAGTCGATTTAAAGTTTTCAACCCAAGTTCGGATCTTTGAAACCCCTGACCATGAATCTCAACCCTAGACCCTCTTTCTTAGCATCTTTACATCTTCTCTCGTCATTCGCTTGATCTTTGATAGCATCCTGGTCGTTAGTTTTACTGTTCTTGCATTTTTAGACGAGATCGATCGTTATTGCTCGATCTAGTGGTCGATCCCATGGTCGATCCACTAGTCAAATTTTAGTGATTCGTAGCTTTGTCCTTTAATTATTCTGTTTGTTCCTCATGGTAGTTTGATCATTCCTGGTAATATTAAAATAGTTTTGCATTCCATTTAGTTGCTGCATCTAGTTTTTAGGGATTTTCTCAAAACCGATCTTGTTTCGCTTAGATTTGCAAAGCCCTTGCATTCTCTTTGCATTTTCTATCATCCTAGGTGTGGATTGACTCTCTCTTGCATACTGTGCTACAACCTGTCTTGCATTTGAGTTTGATAGCCTCATTGCATACTCACCCTTGCAAAGATTCTAGTTATCAACATAACCGAACAGGAAACGGTTATAGAGGAACCGCCAGAAGACTTGCAAGAGGACCCTGGAGTAGTGGCTAGGCCGGTTCGGGTGATAGACAGTAAAGAAAAGACTAAGCGGGGAAGCTAGTCCTAATGGTTCATGTCGTATGGGACTGCGACGGAAAAGAACAGGTGTCATGGGAAAAGGAGGCTAGGATGAAAGCCGAGTATCCCAAATGGTTTGACAAGTTGCAAACGGATGAGCCGGATTCAAGGGCGAATCCAAAGCAGGTGGGGAGAGTTGTAGCATCGGTATCTGAGGAATTTATAAATGATTGAGGTGTACATGATGTTGTCCGAGGGATGATCGAGGCAAGGTTTGGATATTGGCTGGGAACTGGGAGGTTCAGACTATGATCGGGTGATGACTGGGAAATTATCGATGGATGGCTGGGATAGCCGAGCCGGATAAAAATAGGGTTAGTCCGAGTGAGAGTAGACTGTGTCCGGGAGAAAAGGAAAGTCTCCGAGTGAAAAATGGAAATTAGCCGAGGAAGTGTGATTATCCGAGAGTGAATGGGAAAATAACCGGACATAAGGGAAATAACTCGAATAAAGGCGGTTTATCCGAGAGTTAAGGAAATAGTCTGGGAGAAAGTGGATTGGGTCATGGGCCGTGTGAGTAGGTGGGTTTATAGATGGTTTATCGTGTGGATGGTAGAGATTGGTACGGGTGATAGCCGAGAAAATCTAATCGGATCGGGATAAATCCTACTGGAACCGGGAAACATCGGTTTAGTCTGAGTTACCTAGGGTTTCGCGAGTACATAAGGTGTTTTTTAGACTTATCTTGGGAGAGTTGTGTTTACCGAGAATAATAAAGCAAAAGAAAGAGATTAGTTGAAAGAAAACACAAGAAAAGTCAGTATATCCCGAGGATAGACAAGAGAGATTCAAGGTTTGCCGTGCAGATCCGACCATCGCCGAGATAAACTGATAAGCAATCAGATATTCCCTTTGTGTCGAGTTTCCATCAGATAACCTCGATCTAATATACGTGTTTTTTGGGGTTTCCAATGGTAAACAGAGTTTGGCTCGAAGAAAGGTGAACGGATCGAGAGATAGCCAAGGAGAGAGGGATTGGATCGTACCAAGAGCCGAGAGATTCCTAGGGTGATCGGATATCTTCGATTATGTGAGAGTTTCATCGGGGTTTCTTCTGACCAATCTGTTTCCAACCTTGTCTAAGGTGAGTGCGTGACTGTGGTTAGTATTTAGGATCGTTGGATTGCTAGGGTTTGATGTTTTGCATATTTGATTGTGTGATTTCCATGTTTGGTTGTTAGCGTGTGTTAAACGATTCTATACTATGATATTGTGAGGTGTTTACAGTGGCATAGATGATGTCTAGCTAACCTCAGGGTAATCCGCATCATGTACTAGCTTTGGAGATGTGGGATTCTTGCTGAAGTAGACATGGGTCTTAAAAAGGGATTGATCTTGGGTTGTTAGGTTAGATGATCATGGCTGTTTGATATATGTTATGTTTATTGCGAATTGATTGTGTGGGATGTTGAATCCGATAGTATGAATGTGTGAATATTACTGGCCAAGGTGTTACGGGATGACCATACTCACTAAGTATTTGTATTTATGACAATACTTATGTCTCTCTTGTTTGAGTGTGCAGGATCTAAGCAGTAAGTGGAGCAAGACTGGCGGCAGTGATGGACATGGATGGATCGGAGATTGGGTCCATTTATATTTTAGACTTGTGTTTTGGTCTTATGGCTTTGGTGTTTCACCGTTTAGGTTGCTAGATGATCTGTTGTATTCATTAGCGAACCTTGTGTTTTGATTTATGTTGAACCTCGAATCTGGTTAAGTATTTTTATGCAAGTTATTAATGAAATGAAGTTGTTTTTGAATCTGCTGTGTATTGATAAATGCAAAGAAAAAGTTTAAAATTTGGCTAAGTATAGAAGTGACTGTTAGGATGTAGTGAAGGCACGGCAGCGGTTTAGTTAACCAGGTCGGGCTTCCACAGAGACACACATGGCCCAATTCATAGACGGTCTTCAAGACCGTATAGCCAGAAAGATCGAGACACAGCGGTACCATGACATGTCTGAGCTACTACACTTGTCCACACAAGCGGAGCAGCACGTCAAGCGTAAGGTGGCAGCTACAAGCCGTTCAAAACCAAACGCAAGTTGAACCTCAACACCACCAAAGGCGTTCCACAAGGGCAAAGCCGTGGAGATTGATTCCCTGTTTAAAAAACCAACAGTCGAGCCATCGAAGACAACTCGGCCAGAGCAAGGTATGCCTCTATGTACTCAACGAACACGTGACATTACATGTTTTAAATGTCAGGGGAGAGGCCATATGGCGAGATAATGCCCCAACAACCGAGTCATGATCCTCACGGCCAAAGGAGGATATGAATCCCAAGATGAAATGGAAGAGGAAACGGTGGAGGCTGGGACATAAGAGATTGTATATCCTGACTCAGGAGAGGTGCTAGTGATTCGTTGAGCCCTCACTGTTCTAGTTGAGCCAGAAACGATTCAGCGAGAGATCATCTTCCATGCCAAATGCACCATGAACACCAAGGTATGTAGTTTAATAATCGATGGTGGTTCTTGCACTAACGTGGCTAGCAAGTATATGGTAGAGAAGCTAGGTTTGGAGACTACAAAACATCCGAGACTCTACAAGCTAAGGTTGTTAAACAATGATACGGAGCTTAAGATAGCGGATCAAGTAGTTGTTACTTTCAACGTGGGAAGGTACCTAGGAAAGGTAACATGCGATGTGGTACCAATGCAAGCGGGACATCTCTTGCTTGGGAGGCCTTGCCAGTTTGACAAGGAGGCTATACATCACGGCCATACCAATCACTACACATTCACACATGACAAGCGAAAGTACAACTTAGCTCCTCTCACGCCAAACCAAGTGCATGAAATGCAACTCAAACTTGCTAAAGATGCAAAAGTAAGTAAAGCTAACCTGTTTGTTTCTACTAAAGTTATTAACCGCACTTTAAACTGTCAAGATATGGTGCTACTCATGGTCTTTAGAGAAGGGTTACTTTCAGGGTCTAGTGAAGTGCAGTTACCCGGGGAGATAAAATTCTTGTTAGACAAGTATCAAGATGTGTTTCCTGAAGAAATACCGTCGGGATTGCCACCAATCAGGGGGATAGAGCATCAAATAGATTTGGTACCCAGCTCAGCCTTACCCAACAGGCCAGCTTATCCGATGAACCCTGCCGAGACTAAGCTAGAGAAGCAAATACAAGACTTGATGTCTAAGGGCTACATTAGGGAAAGTCTAAGCCCTTGTACGGTTCCCGTCTTGTTGGTGCCTAAGAAGGATGGAACATGGCGGATGTGCGTGGACTGCTGCGTTATTAACAACATCGCCATAAAGTACCGCCACCCCATTCCCCGCCTAGATGACATGTTAGATGAGCTCAATGGAGCTACCATCTTCTCAAAGGTGGATTTGAAGAGCCGATATCACCAAGTACATATAAAGGAGGGCGACGAGTGGAAGACTGCTTTCAAGACCAAACAAGGTCTATACGAGTGGCTAGTGATGCCATTTGGTCTTACCAATGCCACGGGTACATTCATGAGGCTCATGAATCACGTCTTAAGAACGTACATCAGTAAGTTCGTTGTGGTTTATTTTGATGACATTTTAATATATATAGTAGATGTCTTGCGGATCCCTTAAAGCACCTTGAGCAAGTACTAGAGAAACTTCGTCAAGAAGGACTCTTTGCAAACCTCAAGAAGTGCACCTTTTGCACTAATGAATTGGTGTTTTTAGATTTTGTTGTAAGCTCGCAGGGATTAAGAGTGGATCAGGAGAAGATACGAGCTATACAAGGCTGGCCTACACCATCGTCTATAGGGCATGTCCGGAGCTTTCATGGCTTAGCGAGCTTTTACCGGTGGTTCATGGAGGATTTTAATACCATAGCAGCCCCTCTTACAGCCGTGATCAAGAAGGATGTATCTTTTAAGTGGGGGCCAATGCAAAGCTAAATATAGCCTTACCAACGCTTTGGTACTAGTACTTCCTGATTTTGATAAAATGTTTGAAGTTGATTGTGATGCTTCAGGGTTAGGCATTGGAGCTGTCCTTACACAAAGAGGCAAGCCAGTTGCATACTTCAGTGAAAAGCTAAGCGGAGAAACACTTAACTATCCCACGTACGACAAAGAGTTATATGCTTTGGTGAGATCGTTGGATACATGGCAGCATTACTTGCTTTCCATGGAGTTTGTCATACATTGAGATCACGAGACACTACATTGAAGAAAAGACATGCGAGATGGCTAGAGTTCATAGAGACGTTACTCTACATCATCAAGTATAAAAAGGGGAAAGAGAACATTGTAGCGGATGAACTTTCTAGACGTTACACTCTTATTACCACCATTGAGGCTCGAGTGATGGGATATTAACATATCAAGGAGCATTACGAAGAGGACCCGGACTTTGGGATAATCTTTCAAGAATGCAACAATTTTTGGGGATAAACGTTTGTGTATACCGCAGGGATCTAAGAGAGAGCTGCTGATCAGAGAATCACACGGTGGAGGGCTTATAGGACACTTTGGAGTAGACAAGACTCTAAGCATGGAGGTGGAGCATTTCATTTGGCCACACCTCAAGAGAGACGTTGAGGGTTTCTGTTCTAAGTGCATCACATGCCTTAAAACCAAATCAAGGTCCCATCCTTATGGTCTTTATATGCCTTTACCTATACCTAACCTTCCTTGGAAAGATCTTTCTATGGATTTTGTGTTAGGATAACCAAAAATCAGGGGCAAGGATTCAATATTGGTGGTGGTTGACCGGTTCACAAAAATGGCTCATTTCATACAGTGCAGCAAAACAAATGATGCCACTCAAACTGCTGACCTTTTCTTTAAAGAAGTAGTGAGGCTACACGGGATACCAAGGACCATCGTGTCTGATAGGGACACAAAATTCTCAAGCCATTTTTGGAGGACTCTTTGGAGGAAACTAGGGACAGAGCTCTTGTTTTCAACAACTTTCCATCCGCAAACTGATGGACAAACCAAAGTTGTTAACCGCACTCTTTCAGCTCTTTTAAGAACAACGGTTGGTAAGAACTTAGGAAGTTTGATTGAATGTATTCTATATGTTGAGTTTGCTTATAATCGAGCCACCCACTCTGCTACTAAAATTTCACCTTTTGAGATTGTTTATGGGTTTAAGCCAACTACGCCATTAGATGTTGCACCATTACCACCAGCAGAACGAGCCAGCCAAGATGGGTTAAGCAAAGCCGAGCTTATCAAGAAACCTCACCAGAAAGCTAAGGATAACTTAGAGAAGAAGACATTACAAATGAAGATGAATGTTGATAAGAACCACAAGGAGATCATTTTTGGGCCTGGCGAATGGGTGTGGTTACACATGAGGCCGGAGAGGTTCCCAAACCAGAGGAAGAGAAAGTTATCCCCTAGAGGAGATGGACCCTTCAAAGTCTTAGAGCGCATCAACAACAATGCCTACCGTTTAGAGCTTCCTGGTGAGATGAACATTTCTTCTAGTTTTAATGTCACTGATTTAGCCACCTTTGATGCAGATGATACAGTTCTGAGGTCAGAACTTCTTCAAGAGGAAGGGAATGATGAGGACCTCAATACAGATGAACATAAGATGCCCATTATATACGAACCACCAAGGACTCGCTCCGGTACAAGGACCATGAGAGAAGAGTTCAACAAAGCTGTGGAGAGCCTTCTCAACCTTAAGAGGACGGAGGACATCAATCTTTTGCTCAAACGGCTTGTTATCAATACCACGGACGAGAGTATGACAGAACGGGACGAGAACATTACGGAGCAGGACGGCAGCATTATGTACCACCCTCGTACCACAGACGGCAGCATTACGTACCGTTCCCGTACCATGGTCGAGAGCACGGGACTTCGTACCAAAGGACTAAACGAGCAAACAGGCTATAACTTAGAGTATTTTCAAGACGTCCAAAGCCCATCTAAGTGTAAGAAAGATCTAGCTTAGAAGAATGGCCTCTCCTCAAAGCTAGCCTCGGCCCAACATTGTTCATTATCTCGCCGGCTCAAAACAACCAAGTTTAAAGGAAAGCGTGCTGGACATTACTTACCTTATTCGGCTAGGAACTAATCAAGAGGCAACGGTAAGGTTTTGTCATTTACTCTCATAATATCTTGTGTTTTCTTTTTGTTTTGCAAGGCTTTATTCTTAGTTTCTTTCTAGGATCTTTACAGTAAAACCGTGTAATCTTTTTGTTATTTTTCCTTTGTATTTTTGGTTTTTGCATTTATTTCTTTAGACCCTCGAAGGTCAAGGTCGAAAGACTATTAATAAAGTCTCATAAGCGACATTGTAATCGAAGTTTTTACCCCATTATCAATAAATATAGCACTTTCTCATTGTGTGGTTACCTCTTTATTCTTGAGTTCACTTTTGATTTATCACTGTTCTAATATCAGCCGTGAGTGTCAACTCGATCCATTGTTCGATTAATTCACTTGGTTAAGTAAAGAGTGCCGTTTGGCCAGTTGCTTGATCACCATCCCATCATATCTCTCATCTCGTACCGGATCTAAGTAGAGAGGGCCATATGGCCAGCTGCTTAATCCCCATCATATCGGTCTCATAAGATCATACACTTGATCTTATATCACATTCATGGATTTCTACAAAGAAAATTTCTATTACAAGTTCGACTATGGAGTTACAATTTAAAGCATAAACGGCGGCCAGTAAAGAAGCAAAAGAGTTAACAAATCTAGTCTACAAGACTCTGTTGTGGCCGAGACGAATATCATCTATATATATCCATTGTGATAGTTAATTTACCTTAGCTAGGTGTATAATGGTAAGTTGCGACACATGGGTGTTAGACTTTGCGTGATACTTGTTGATAACTCATGGAGTGGTGGTTACCATATAATTTGTTCGGTCTCAACACATATTTATCACTTGACAAAAGAATTAGCTAGAAACTTGGTAACTAAGTAGGTGAAAGCGATAGGATTGAAATCAATTTGAAATCTTTAGTGATGAGATGCCAAACTATGATATAATACAACGTTAAGTTAATGCAAAACACATAACTGTTGAAACATTTTTTTCGGATTGAATCTATAACAATCTTTAGATCCCGTAATTGTGTTTTTGTTTGTTGGCACCATTGGAGATTGTAAGGTCAGTAATGATTTCTTAAAATTGGTCAAAAACATATTAACAAAAGAAATATTTTGGTTAAGAAAAGGATAGATTCAAGCGAGCATAACGTTTACAGGATCTTCATCAAATAAACATGACATAAGCTTCTGTTCTTTTCTTTTTGGTATTTCTCCTACAAATTAACTTGACAATACAAATAATTTTGTTTTTTTTGGTTGAAGATCCTGAGACTGAGAACTTGCGAGCCTAGATGATCAAGCTTTGCGGACAATGGAACGTCTCTCTCGCTGGTACTCCACTTCACCCCTCTGGTGCATTATCAAGAGAGCCCTCCTCACCTGACATTAACATTCGAACAAACTAATAATTCCATTTTGCAATAGTGAAAATTGAATAACAAATATTTTAAAGTGTTTTTGTTTAAGTACCATTGAATCGTTCAATCCCATTCTAGCCAAATCCTCTATAAGTCTTCTCTCTGATAACCGAGCTCCGATCCCCATTCTTCTCTTTATCTGCGTTTCTGCTTGCTGTTTCCACATCAACTCAAATAGTTACTACATCTCCAACCCAAATAATAGGGATATGATTCTTTCCCCACAAAATATACCTTGATCTCGTTGGCCATCTCGCTTGTTATGTTTATCTGTTGATTTATCCCTGATCTTGCTGCATCCATGGTTGATGTATCAAAAAGTTTAAAAGCTTCGTCTACGTCGTATTGTGTGGCCTCGTGTGACCTGGGAGATTTAACAATGTCAATGAACAGCACACCCATCAGGATTCAGGAATCCCTATGCTAATCAGATTACTTACAATCTCATTTTGGCAAGCGACTCACTCAGTCTGACAATAGCTTCCAATTGTCTCACTGTGATAGGTATTGGGGCAGCCTCTCCTGTTTCATGTGCACGTCTCTTCATATCCTGTTTAACAAAACGATATATTATAATCTTGAGACCAACTTTTTCTTTTGTATCATCTTTCTGTCAAATGTTCTAAAGTTATGACAAAATACCTCTCTGATCTTAACATATTGCTGCTGCAGCTTCATAGCTGCTGGTTCTGAGAGACGGGGATGACACCTTGCTCGACAGTACTGTATATACCTAAGGTGACAAGATCACTACATTTTAGAGACACAACTTTGTACAGAAAACTGCAAGAAAACGAACTTGTCTTGATGAACGCAAAAACACCTCTTGAGCCAATTGTCTTCCTTAGAATCTGTGTTATCATCCGTAACTTTGTCCGCAGATGCATGAACCCTTATAATATGGCTGGCTATGTCCTGTAAAGATCATTACAACATTAATAATGTCTAGCTAAGCAAGCAAAGAAAAATGAATTATCCCAATCAAACAATCCAGTGAGCTCATCATTACTCTCGGTTTCCCTGATTTACTAGGGAATAATTTTTTGATTAGGCCTTGGAATGGTTGGTCCAGCTTACCTTGTCCTGAGAATATTTCCTGATGTCCTTGACAATAAATATAAGATCAAATCTAGAAAGAATTGTCGTCTGCAAATCAATATTGTCCTGAGCAGTCTGCAAACCCAAAAGGAATGCCCTGAGAATATTGTACACAAAATAGTAAAACCTATGATATTGACAAAGAAGAGTACCAGATTTCAAACCTTTAGGTCATCATATCGACCAGAGGGCGGGTTAGCAGCAGCAAGCACCGAGGTTCTAGAATTTAAGACAGTAGTTATTCCCGCTTTTGCAATGGAGATAGTCTGCTGCTCCATTGCTTCATGAATAGCAACCCTAGATACATGAAAAAAAGAATTCTGTCAATTTTACATATCACTAATAATTAGACTCGGATACCCTATGATTCAGATTTGACTTGCCTATCTTCCGGTCTCATCTTGTCAAATTCATCAATACACACAACACCTCCATCAGCCAAAACCATAGCCCCGCCTTCAAGATAGAACTCGCGCTGCAATGAACATTATGAGGAAAATGAATAAAAATTGGTTAGCAAACAGATTTTGATCATATCATAGAACGTGAGTAGAAGAGTGAGGTAAAAAACGCGAACATACAGTGCTGCTATCTCGAATCACAGAAGCCGTGAGCCCAGCAGCGGATGAACCCTTTCCAGATGTATAAACAGCAATTGGAGCTGTTTTCTCCACAAATTTTAGAAACTAGAAAAAACGAAAAGCAAATTGGTTCAACATGTAAGCTACAAGTGCTGTAAATAACACTAAATTTCTTAAGTACTGTAAATATTACAAAAAACAATACCACAATTACTTTAAAACATTGACACTAAGACCACAATACAAACCTGTGACTTTGCAGTTGATGGGTCTCCCAGAAGCAAAACATTAATATCACCTCTTAGTTTGACTCCATCTGGTAGGCTCTGAATTTCACATAGAAATGTATATATCAAAAGATACGTTCCAAGTGCACAGACCATAAAAAAAAAAAATCGCAGTTACCAACCTTTCTCGATCCTCCAAAGAGAAGACACGCCACTGCTTTCTTCACGTCCTCATGACCAAATATAGAAGGTGCGATCTTGGTGCAAATGTTCTTGAATACTTCTGAGCTAGCAGCAAATTTTTTGAAATCTTCCTCCTAAAGGTAATATTATGAAAGGCAAAACTGATTATTGGTATTTAACAACTAAACTGCACAAGGTAATGCTTCAGCCCCAACTGAACTAATAGAATAACGTGTTTTTCCTGATACAACATCACATTCACTTGGGAGTTACACGGAAAACAGAAATGTAGAAAGCCAACAGTTATGCAAGGCATTTGGATTCAGGTAACTTTAATTAGAGAATTTGACAGCCTGGAGTACCATAGTTTCGTATACATCAGCCTGGAGTACCCATAGTTTCGTATACATCAGCCATGTTAACTTCAAATATCGTTGTGAAACCATGAATGACGTAGGCTATCAAATGAAAATAAGAAGTTCCAAATGATGCAATACTAACTTCGTCGGAAGTGAAGTTGGCAGGGCCACGTGAACTGGCCTCATTTGTGTCTTCCAATCCAACAACTCTGATATAAGGCTGCCGAATTGCAACTGCTCCTTTGTGCCTACAGAAGAATCATCGTTGGTACAACTTTACCAAAACACAATCTACACTCAGAATTGACATAAATTAAAAGCTTACGAGTTAGATGATGACGAAGCTTGGAAAATGCTGTAGATACCCATTACTGTCAGTCTGGTACCAGGTACAATTAATTGTACAAGATGCCTATCAACTGAGAGAAGCATATTTCTCGGAAGCTCTCCAGTGGGAACATCCTTCAAGAGTCGGAAGAATTCCATATAGAACTGTCCAAATAGAAAATAGTTTACCATGTAAACTACAGAATCAACCGATTTTTACCTCTGGGTTCTCCTGTAACTTTAAAGTCTGTTGATCAACATACTGGCTTCTATCAGGAGCCACCATCCACGGATCAAGAGGACAAGATTCTTCTCCAGGCTAAACAAGGTCCAATTGGTCATATCAAAACTAAGGATAACTCTCAATTTAAATCGACACTGAACGAAAGAGATGGTGCAAGAACCTGAGGAATATGATCACATGATCGAGGAACAATAGCCCCACCAAGACCTGGGCGGCATGGAACTTCCCTTGTTTTTCTACAATTCTTACATACTAAAAAGACGTAAGTGGCCTTTGCCTTCACTCTAGAAGCTGCAATGCTAATCCCAGAGATTTTAACCAGTTTTGAGATGTACTGGGCCTGTGGGAAGTTATGAGTAAATCTCCAAGGAAACAAGAAAACACATATAGACAGAACATTTAATCAGATACTCAAAAAAAGACATACCCCTAGTAATCGCATTGACACCGGATCCTCTCTTGAAGTCAGCAAAATCTGCACATCACTTGGCGGAGGCTCCTCCATTTCCCCTGTCTCTCTAGCTTCCCTCATTTTCAATCCAGCCAGAACTTCACCAGCTGCTTTCTCGAACTACAATATACAAAAAAAAAAAAAAAACTGTTTCAGTCCAACTTACATGCCATAAGTCCAAATGTACATAAATCCTCTTAAATAGATTGAAAAAATAAGAAATTTCTGAAACACTCAAACACAGTACTTTCAGGACTTCTAGTTTCTTCTACTTGCTTAATTTTAATCATATCTATATGCATAAACAGTAAATATTCAAACAGATAGAGCATCTAACATGTACAAATGAGTCTTAATCCATAGATTAAAAATAACAACAAATTTTCAGTAACACTCAAACCCCAATACTTGCAGAAATACTATACGAACTAAATAGCAAATATTCAAACAATGGAGAAAATCGAGGTCATACCACGGGGAGAAAATCAGCAGGAGCGGATCGGATCAAAGAAGGTAGATCTGAATCGAATGCAAGGAGATCTTCGAGGTGGACAAGAAGTCTTTTAGGGTTATCGAGGAGGGCTTCTCTATAAGGAAAACAATTTGGCTCGATCTCGAAATTTCTAATGAATTCCTTGAATTTCGTCAAGACGGCATGTGGACTGACGGTGGCGGCGTCTCCGGACTCCGGGAACTGCGGCTGGTCGCTGTAGTACACTGCTCCTTCGTCCCACCCAGACATCTTTCTTCGTCTCCGTTACAAATCTATCTCTGTGGAATGTTCTGAGGATAAGGCGAATGGGAAGAGGGCTTTTTACTCGACGATTAGTTTTGGCGGGAAGAGTCTTGGCGGGAAGAGTCTTGGCGGGACAATGATGGGTCCCGGTCCCAAAACAGATGGGTCCCGGATGGATTGTGTAGAACGAAAAGATGGGCCTCGGGCCCGAATCAGTTTGTACTTTTTACCTGGCTTTTCTTTGTATCTTCTGCTTCTTCGAATAATTCCTTCTTCGTTTTGGGAGGAGGGGGTAGAATTTTATTTATATTAGATATATAACCCGCGCTACGCATAAATCTGTATTAATATTTTCATTTATTTTTTTTAGTTACTATATTTAAAATTATTAAAAATTATATATATTTATAGAAATTTTTATTTATATAAATAAATTTAATATATAATGTGTAATTTATCCTTTTTTATTTATAATTTTTTTAAAAAATATTAGGTAAAATAATAATAATGACATCAATCGAATTATCCAACTTTGACGTTCATATACATTTGATTTAGAAAAATATAATCTTGCTAAGATTTTGGTATTATTTTCTGTTTTCCATAGAACTTCTATAGTTTTTTTTTTTTTGAAGATTTATGTGTTCAAATATTTAGTTTTTTTATTGAAAGTCTTATTGATGTTGTATACCACTCTATATATAATCCATGATTCATGTTGATTCGTATTTAATTTTGTTAGGAAGCTGTAATGATCATGCAAAACTATTTTTTCTTCTACATCATGTCTTCCAAGAGTTTTATGTTATATTTTTATTCAGTTATCATTGTTTTAATTTTTAAATCAAGTTGTTGTAGATTTTTTTAAATTGATAATTGATAATGGTTACTTTTTTATATATTTATTGTTAATTGTTAATTTTTTTATCTAACTTTTAAAATTTTAAACCCTATTAACATTTTATGGTTTAATAAATATGTTTATTTGGATCAATCATATTGAATTTAATTTTTTTTGTTGGACATAATTTGTTAAATTAAGTTTTAATATTTTAATTATACTTAATAATTTTTTGTTTGATTTAAAAGCTGATGTGGACCAATTAAATCAAGGTTTTCCTTCCTAATCATATTTAACATTTTTTATTTAATGAATATGCTGATGTGGACCAATCAGATAGAGTTTTTAATCCCATGTGGATGCTTTCAATGCACTATGTCATCAACTTTTATATATTATATGATTAGGCTTTCAATCCATGGTATTACATTAATAGTTTATTTAATTTTTTGGGTTAATATTTTTTAAATTATTAAAATTATAATTTATTTATAAAAAATTATTTTATATAAAAAAGCTAATTGACAATATGTATTTTTATCCTATTTTTTATTTTTTATTTATAAAATTATAAATCTTATTAAGTGAAACTATAATAATAGTTTTATTATTGTCAGTCTGAAGATAACACGTAGTTAACTATGCCTAAGCGTTGATCTTTGGCTCTCTAGCTGATTATTTTTGGGTAGGTGGTGGGCTTATCAAGCCAAGCGTAATATACCATCTTCCCTGCCCTGTGATATTTCATTGATTTACAATATTTAAACTTGCATTTAGTTCATGTTTTGGTCTCCTTTTTGCATGTTTTCTCTCTCTTTAGTCTCATTTTTCTTTTCTTTTAGACTTGGATTGCATATATGTTGTAGTTTTCATTCTTTATGCATTTAGAAGGATTTTAGGTACTTAAGAAGCTATTTGGAGCAAAGAGGAAGTGTGAGAATGGTTAAAAAAAGTTAGCCAAGCTGAGGAGCAAAAGGAGCTAAAGAAGCTTATAGGTCTGTTCTGATCGATACACGGCAGCATAGGAATTAAAGATCCTATCGATCACCCATATTAGTCAAGCAGTGACTGATGGAAATCAAGTGGATGCTCCATCGGTCACATGTATCGGTCAAGACTGACCGATGCGATCCAGCAGAAGTCTATCGATCAAGTCTATCGGTCAAGGAGTGACCGATGGGAACCCAACGAATGCTCCATCGATCACTCATATAGATCACTAATGACCGATACAGATCCAGACTGAACACCAATTATTTAGAATTTGCCATTTTCTCTTAGACCAATATAAATACGAAAATCCCTAATTACGGGAACATCTCTTTATCCAGGAGTTCTTCTTCTTTAGTTTCAGAATCTTAATTTGTAGCTTGAATCTTTGGTTTATTTCAATATATGTTTGCATTTATCTTCTTGATTTGCCTTTCTAATCATGATTAGTTATCTCTTTCTCTTTGTATTGATGGTTTTGATGGTGATTAGGGAGTAGTCTTTTTAGGGAATTAAGATGAGTTAGGTTTAGGGGATTCTATGCTTAATCTATGATGTCTTAGTGTTAATTCTTTCATTTTTTTTCTTGATTACTTTGTTTAATGCCTGATTAGCCTTAGCTAAGTTGATTAGGATGTTAGGCTCATTTTATGCCCACCAAGTGTTTGATGAAATGCCTGAACTGCTTTGCAAGAGAACTGCTTATCCTAGCTCAAGAGATTGACTGTCTAGGGAGTGATTTGGCATTATAGGATTGAGAGATTGTCTTAATGCATGCTGTTTATCATTTCACTAATGAGAATTAGTTCTTGACTTGGTAATTAGTAAAGAGATTAGTGCCAAGAGATTGGATTAGTCTTATAAATGAATTCTATGCATAAAGAATAGCATTGTGTGAGTTTGTAAGCATCATAGGCTGAGTTAAGAGTTCCCTAGCACCAGTTAACTCATCTCAAGTCTCAACTTTTCTGTGTTTTAGTTCATTCCGAAATTGCTCTGTTTTTGCCTTTGTTTCAGTCGATTTGCTTGCTATCCTCTCCTTGTTTAATGTTTGCTTTAAGTTTGTTTGATCATTTAGGTTGTTAGACATCTAAACCCTTTTATATCTGTTTGAATTAAGAGCTCTATTGCGTTCTTACTGCTTCAATCTTCCCCTTTTGGATTGATATAAAACCCTTACTACAATGACTAGTACAAAGGATGATTGAGAAAGAGACTCAAAACTCTTGTATCACCCTGCTGCATGCTGTATGGATGAAATTGATCAGGACCCCATCAGAGTTTCTCTCCGGAGCTGCATATCGTTTATACCCCCAGAGGATGAAACTTGGAGACCCAGTTCCACGACCCCAGACGATCACACACACACCACCAGGTAAGTATTCTGTAATTTTCTCCTGGATAATTAGCATTAGAAGGAGGGGAGAAGACCGGTATGTAGCCCCACAAAGAAATTTGCCACAGCGCCACCCGGCAACCAGCCGTTGGTGCAGCCCAGAGCCCCAGCGGTCGAAGATAACAGCGGTCACCCAGAAGAACTGTGTGACAACAGCTGGAAGACAAAGCAGAGTGGGGAGGAGATGACCGGCCTGAGCCACGGCCTTTGAAGGTGGCCTGTGTTAAAAGTGTTCGCTTTGCTGACATCAGACGAAATAGGGCAGCTCTCAAGTGCCGCCCAAGACACTGCCCAGTCAAACGCGCTCCCACCTCGGCGCGCACCTTCCAATCGAAAATGTTGAATTAATAAAGCCTTAAACGGCTGAAGTTCTTAAGAAAAAAGGGGGACAAAGCCCAACATTACATACAGAAAAAAAGGAAGTGCAACGGGAGGCGCCGAGAGAGAGGGGCCACCCACTGAACTTGAAGATCAGCACTACAGCCCCTAGGCATGCAAAAAGCTCATCCTTCGCTTTTACCGTCACAAATCCATCCCACGTCCCACTTCCACCGAAATTGAGTCAGCTCGGCCTGACTCTCTGTTAGCGTTGGATGGCCGGAGCGTGGCGTTAGGCTCCGCATTTGGGGCGAAGCCCTGGAACACCATGATGGAATTACGGAGAAGCCTGAGCTCAAAATCTTGGTCGCCCAGGTTATGGCGGCTGCCGGCCAACTCCCTCTTGAGGCGACTCACTTTTTCCCCAATTTCTCCTCTGTGGGCGGAAGACTGCGCCTCAGCAAGATGGTCCCGAGTTGTCATCAGCTTAACTTGAAGCTCGATAGCTTGGTCCGACAACTTGCGTTTACGATGTTCTGCCTTCAACAGTTTGTTCTCCAGTAATGTGAGCGCTTGGAAACCCTGCATGGTAAGAGGAGATTAAAGACGATGTCGTCCCAGGATTCGGAAACCAAAAATGGAAACATGGGAAACTTACCCTCTCTAAGGAACATTGAAGCTTCAGGGTTCTCTGCTGCCACCCTGAAAGTGGCACCGCAGGGCCCAAAGGAGCCATCGTGGGGTGGGGCTCGGGGATCTAGGCGCATCTCCCTTATTGCGGGAGAACCCGACTTGAGCGACAAGCCTGTACAGGCAGAAGAGGGTCCAATCCGCGAAGAGGGGCCAGCGGTTGGAAAAAAATAACGCCTTTGGAGAGGACGGTGAGAAGATGATCTACCCGCACTCCGGGTAACCCGAGCATTGGGTCGTTATCCATCGGGAGCGTAAGTCTCAAACAGGGACTCCAGCCGGGACATCGAACCTGGGACACAAGGGGTTAATAGTCCGAGCGAAGAAAGAAAAAAAGAAAAGTTCCAGAAAATGACTGATGTACCTTCTGTGTATAGCAGAACACGGGGTGGGACCACGAGAGAGCTCCCACGAATACAAACCAGGGATAGCAGGAAGTTAAAGTTCCTTAATTTTTCGTTCAAAACAGACAAAAGACCCAGGGTCAACTCGTCGCTGATCCATGAGTCCCCAGACACAGTGCAGGCAGAAAACAAAAACTCCAAAAAAGAAGTGTTGAAACTGAAAAGGAACAGATTGACTAGCCAATCTTACCCCAAACTCGCCAGGTGAGAGGAACATCGACGCTCTAGTGGACCAGTCAGAAAAAGTACTGTTCCCGTTAATTCCAGCTCCCCGATCAGTCCTCGGAGATCAAAGCAGGGCGGTCATCCCGTGCGTATAGCATGTAGAAAAGGATGTCGTGAGAAATACGCTGAAGCCGGTATTATAGCAGAACCATAGACCCCCTCACGCGAATCTCAAACAGGTCGGAGAGGACCTGGTAAGCATTTAGCAGACCCCATACCGACGAGTGCAGTTGGTTGAGGCACATGCCGGAGAGACGGTAGAAGTCGACGAGCACATGGGGAAGGTACCCCCTGAAGCAGTAAAAGATAGTAATCGTCATTGATTGTGAGGTAATAGAGCCGAGCATGATCAAGCACCCAAAGCACCAATTTCTGAATAGAAGCGCCTAAGCGAAGCTCTCAACATGAAGTTCAAGGGAACTAGATATGCTGATATGCAGCTGTTGCATCACTTGGAGCTTCATGAGGATATTAATCAGCTCTTGAGGGACATGGTTTTTGGGAAAGTTCTTGACTATGGTCTATCCATCTTAAAAGTTTTCCACTTGTCATTTCATCTCTTCTTTGGAGGTATAGTTCTACAAGTCCACATAAGCTGGCAACAGGAGCTATGTGGATGGCTGGTGTAATACTCAGATGAGAGTGTTACAAGAATCAGAGTGGGTGGTTTGATGGTGTCTACACTCTCTTGTGTTGACTGATGAGTGGGAATGATAGAATAAGGCGTGTAAGGCACTCCTTGAGCCGATATGGGATCTGTCAAGCTGGTTATAATGCTCTCACTGGAGGGATCAGTTGAATGTGGGAACGAAGTGGATTGAAGACACCACAGTGAGGATGTATAGCTCTCTGATACAGCAAACGCTTGGTTTTGAACGAATCACATGCACAAGAACACAAACTAGAACAAAGGTAAAGCGGCGGCTTTGCATTGTGTTGCTCTGCAAGAAAGTTCGGTTTTTAATAATAATCAAGGATACTTTGTACAAAGGACGAAATGAGCTTATATAGACTCCAAATTAGAACTATTTTAACGTTCTAAAAGCATAAACAAAGAAACAAAATAATTGAAACTTAATGCATATGGCCGGTAGACTTGAATGGTAATTTCTGGCCAAAATGGGAAGGTCTTGGTGTGCTTTATTCTTGACAACTTGGGCATTAATGTATGATTCCTTAGATCATCCAGATCCAATGAATTAGACTTCAAAACCCAGCAGCATAGGCAATAGAACCGTTGGGTAGTTACTCCTCCAAGTGCGAATGCATCCGAGAAAGGAACGTATTCAAGCAAGAAAATCCGCCTGATCCTCTGAGTGCTGGTGCATCTAAGGACATATTTTGAGGCTTCTAGATGGTTTATATGATCTCTCAAACTCGGTGGACTCCAAATAAGGCAAGTGTAGCATCCTCCGGTTTAGAAACTCAATAACATTCACATCATAACCGATATTGATGTGATTCCAATTCGCCCCGGTCCTCTGATGAATCAAGATTGCATAACAAGTCGGTTCGAAGCTTAATTCCTAAGGCTGCCAAAATAGGCATTGGAGTGAAGAAAACACTCCTAAAATCGAACTCAAACAGCTCCTTGCAGGTCTAAGGTATGCTTTTCTGGGACCTAACTCTACAAATCCTATTATAGTTAGTGCTTCTTTAAACAATGCAGAGCTCACTTTACTGCTAAGTAAGCTGCGCAAATTTCGCAAGGCTCTTGGCTATTCTCTTGATGACATTTCAGGTATCTCTCCAGAGTTGTGCATGCACATGATACACCTTGAGGATGAGTCGAAGTCATCGATTGCGAACCAGAGGAGGCTGAATCCGAATCTGCAGGATGTGGTGAAGAAAGAGATCATGAAGCTTCTAGCTGCTGGGATCATCTATCCCATTTCAGACAGCACTTAGGTCAGTCCAGTGCATGTAGTTCCAAAGAAAGGAGGTGTCACAAAGGTGAAAAATGAGAAGAATGAGCTGATTCCTACAAGGACCATCACTGGGCACAGGATGTGCATTGACTACAGGAAGCTCAATGCTGCAACAAGGAAGGATCACTTCACATTGCCATTCATCGATCAGATGCTGGAGAGGTTGGCGAATCACTCCTACTACTGCTTCCTAGATGGCTACTCTGGCTTCTTTCAGATCCCATTCACCCAGATGACCAGGAGAAGACCACATTTACTTGTCCCTATGGCACCTTTGTATATCGCAGGATGCCATTTAGATTTTGTAATGCTCCTCCGACATTTCAGCGGTGCATGCTTTCCATCTTCACTGAAATGATTGTGAAGTATATGGAGGTCTTCATGGATGATTTTTTAGTGTATGGATCCTCTTTCAAAGACTGCCTTGACAACCTCTGTCAAGTGCTTGCAAGATGTGAAGAGAAGCACTTGGTTCTGAACTGGGAGAAGTGCCACTTTATGGTCAGAGATGAGATTGTACTTGGACATAGAGTCTATGGAGAAGGCATTGAGGTGGACAGAGCGAAATTTGAGGTAATGACAAGTCTGCAGCCACCAGATTGTGTGAAATCAGTGAGGAGTTTTCTGGGAAATGCTGGTTTCTACAGGAGATTCATCAAAGATTTCAGCAAGCTTGCAAGACCACTCACAGCTCTGCTTTGCAAGGATGTGAAGTTTGAATTTACTACAGAGTGTCATTCAGCCTTTCAGCCTTTCAGCAGATCAAGCAAGCCTTAGTGACTGCTCCCATTGTGCAACATCCTGACTGTGATCTACCATTTGAGGTGATGTGTGACGCCTCAGACTTTGCAGTGGACGCTGTCTTGGGTCAGAGAAAGGAGAAGAAACTTCATGCCATCTACTATGCAAGCAGAACTCTTGATGAAGCACAGAAAAATTATGTAACTACAGAGATGGAACTGTTGGCTCTAGTGTTTGCTTTTGAGAAATTTCGACAGTACCTGGTTGGAGCTATAGTGATTGTGCATACTGATTAGAGAAATTTCGAAAGTTCTTTGTGCATAAGAAAGATGCCAAACCAAGACTGTTAAGATGGATTTTGCTGCTTCAGGAGTTTGGCATTGAGATCAGAGATAATAAAAGGATTGGGAACGGAGTAGCTGATTATCTTTCAAGGATAAAGGTTGAAGTCGACGTCCCTATTGATGATTTCTTGCCAGAGGAGAACATCTACTTCCTAGAAGCAAGACTGCAGGAACCAGATGATGAAGAACTGCAGATTTTTCGTGGTACAGATGCAGTGTCGATCGACACCACCCTGGAAGCGAGCCAATATCGACCAGGATCGACATCAAGCCTGACATCTAGTTGACACAGACTTAGTGTCGATCGACACACCCCATGTGGTGTCGATCGACACCAGTCGCGAACTGAACTACTCCTTCAACAGATACTACGTAATGTTTTCTCTTAGCTTATCTGCGCAATTACAACTTCCTCTAGGCCTTGGTATGCTGATATTGCGAATTACCTAGCTGCAGATGAGGTCCCTGACACCCTCAAATTGTATAAGAAGAAGAAATTCATGAGGGAGCTTGGCAGATATTACTGGGATGAGCCTTACTTATACAAGCATTGTTCAGATGGAATCTACAGAAGATGTCTTGCAGAAGCTGAAGTTCAGGACGTGTTGTTCCACTGTCATGGTTCTGGGTATGCTGGGCATTTTGCTACCTTCAAAACATTGTCTAAGGTTCTACAAGTAGGCTTCTGGTGGCCTACAATGTTAAAAGATGCTCAAACATTCATAGCTAACTGTGATGTCTGCCAAAGAAGAGGGCAGATCAGTAAGAGACATGAAATGCCACAAAACTTCATACTTGAGGTTGAAGTTTTTGACTGCTGGGGCATCGATTTCATGGGTCCCTTTCCTTCATCTTATAGGAACAAATACATCTTGGTTGCTGTGGATTATATCTCCAAATGGGTAGAAACAATTGCCAGTCTAAACAATGATTCTGCAGTGGTCCTTAAGCAGTTTAAGACCATCATTTTCCCAAGATTCAGAGTACCACGGATTGTGATCAGTGATGGTGGAAAACACTTCATCAATAGAGTGTTTGAGAAGCTTCTATAGAAGTATGGAGTTCATCACAAGGTTGCTACACCTTACCACCCTTAGACAAGTGGTCAGGTTGAAGTTTCCAACAGACAGATCAAAGAAATTATGGAGAAGATTATGGGAAATACAAGGAAAGATTGGTCAGCCAAGCTAGATGATGCACTTTGGGCCTACATGACTGACAGCATTCAAAACACCACTTGGTGCCACACCATTCCACCTGCTTCATGGGAAATCATGTCATCTTCCACTGGAGCTGGAATACAATGCAAACTGGACTGTCAAGAAGATGAACTTTGACTGGAAACCTGCAGCAGAGAGGCACTAGATGCAGTTGAATGAGCTGGATGAGATCAGACATCATGCCTATGAGAACTCCAAGCTGTACAAGGAGAGGACTAAGGCATATCATGATAAGAAGATCATTGCCAGACACTTTAAACCAAATGACCAGGTACTTCTGTATAACTCACGTTTACAATTGTTTCCTGGGAAATTGCATTCTCGTTGGTCAGGTCCCTTCACCATCAAGGAGGTCAGACCATATGGTGTAATTGTTTTATCAACTCCAGAAGGGAGAGAGTTTGTTGTCAATGGGCAAATGGTGAAGCACTACTAGGCGAAAGCCACGATTCCCGATGGACAGATTATGCCTTTGGCGGATGCACCCACTGCCTGATCCTGAGGACAGTCAAGCTAATGACGTTAAACGAGCGCTTGGTGGGAGGCAACCAACTGGTAAGTGTACATACTTGGTTTTATTTTTGATTTTTGCTAACTGATTCTTGTGTTTAAAAAAAAAAAGGGGCGTGGCGAAGGGATATCGACCACGGTCGACACCCCACTCGACACAGACCAGTGTCACCTACCCGGTGTCGATGGACACCCTCATTAATCATATTTGAGTTATTCAAAAGCCTATCTTGGGCGGAATTTCGTGCTGATTCTGAATATATAACTCATTCATCTGATCTACAAGATGGCAACCCATAAAAACAAGAGATCACGAACTGAGACTGGTGAATCCTCCAATCCTGCACCAGCTATCCCTTCTCTTCCACCATGGCCCCGGAGGGAAGAATTGAGAATCCCAATGGAGAGAGTATGGGAGGATACACCAGCGAAGGAGGTGGCTAAAGTCGACTGCGTTTTCAGGAATATCAGCGAGCAGTGGGATGACTACGATACTCTGTTCTACAATGCCTGGCTCAAGATGGATATTGCGCATACACGGTTTGCAGATGCTGCTATACTACGCAGACTCGGGCTGACGGAGGAAGCATTGAGATTTTTGTAGAAGATTGGCTTGGGCGACATTGCGACCAAGCAGTATAACCTATATCCATATTTAGTGCGCCAGTTCATTGCCACAGTGAGGGTCTACTACTCCAATGAGATTGTCAAGAGGGCAGATGAGGGCACTATTACATTCATTATCCGAGGTATCAGATACAGGATTCATCTTCCCGCCTTCTGTCTCATCTATGGGTTTGATACGGCGCGCACTAGCGTCTCTCTCCCAGCGCAGTTTCCTGATCTGCAGAGCTTCTGGTCCCACTTCGGGAATGGAAAGTATGACTCTAAGACCTCCACTCAGACTGATGTGAGTCATCCCTTGCTGCGCATCATTGCCAGTCTCATCTCCACTACACTTCTGTGTAAGTCTGAGCCCGAGAAGATGCGAGTTTCTGAGCTGACTCTGCTTTACTATGGCATTGATGATATCCTTATAGAGGAGTATGCAGTTGACAGCGATGTCAACATGGGCACCATCTTTGCTCATCACTTGACTTCACTGAAGACCAAGCCGTTCTCCGGGGCACGCAGCAAGCCCGAGAGTATTGGTAGTCTTCTAACTCCCATTTTCCGCTACTGCAGTATTGATACTTCCACTTGCAGAGTTGTGACTGAGCGCCACCTCCTCGATATGGACTTTTTGAGGAGGACCCATTGGATCAAGGGAGATGAGATGCTATGGAGTTTTGTTAGCCACATTGGTGAGCTTTGCCTGATTCCGCTACCTCATTCAGCTCTCACTAGACTTCAGTCATACCTCCTCAGCTTTCAACCAGATGCTACATTGCTTCGACCCGCGCCAGCTACTAGGCGCAGAGGAGGATCTTCATGAGCTGCTGCTTCTGCTGCTGAGGACGCACCTGTTGAGGACCCTGCTGGAGGTCCACTTCGTCGATCGAGAGCATTCCGAGCTCCTGCATTACCTGAGCCCATTGGGCGACACTCGCTCCCTGACGTTCCCGACATTCCGATGGAGCAGGCAGCCTTTCAGCGATTCATGGTTCAGAGTGTTCAGGCACTCTGGAACGCCATCTCGGTGCTGTCAAGCTGTGGTTGCGTTCGACCCTCTTCGCCACCTCACGATGAGGATGAGGATTAGTTCCTCTGTCTATTCTGGTTACTTTTCCCTTTTCCTTTATTCTTTTTTTTTTTATTTGAGTCAGTTTTTGATGTTTTTGCTTTGAGTTAGTTTGTCAGCTTTGATTGAGCTTTGAAACTTGTTTGAACTGATGAGATTATGCATTTGTATTGTTGCTTTCAATTGTGTGCTTGAGTGTTTCTTTATTCTTTTTATTTTATTTGAGTCAGTTTTTGATGTTTTTGCTTTGAGTCAGTTTGTCAGCTTTGATTGTGCTTTGAAACTTGTTTGAACTGATGAGATTATGCATTTGTATTGTTGCTTTCAATTGTGTGCTTGAGTGTTTCTAACCGTCTTGACTCGGGAGTACGTCAGCTAACAATCTAACATACAACATTATACATGTTTGGGTCAATCACATTCTGTCTTCAGACTGGGTGTCGATCGACACCAACCATAGGGTATCGATAGACACCATGCGCAATCGAAAGTACCATTTTCTCACCTATGTACAAACCGTTTCATTTCTTATTTTTGCCAACTCCAGGCTTGATAACACTGCAAACAGTATTGTTTAAGTCTAGGGGAGGTCGTTGCTGACATTGTGTACATTGTGTTTGGTTTTTAGAGTCTTAAAGTTGAGTCAAAACCTGTTTTGTTGAGTCAAAATTAGTTGGAAATTAGGACCTTTCTCTTGATTGTTTGTGTTAACTGTTTCATCATAGTGACCACTGCTGCATGATTAATACCAGTTTCTGACTAATGAAAAATTCTTAGGCTGACCAGTTAACTAGAAACATCCATAGTTCCAGCAAGTCCATTTAACTTGAGCTTCAAAAAGACTAAGTTAGTAAATCTGATATTCATAGAGCTTGGTTCCTCATTCATACCTGATAAATTGCCTGCAATGTTTGAAAAGTGATGGTACTCCTCTCCCTTGTCTAAAAAAAAAAGAAAAGAAATAAAGTTTGATAAATTTCAAAAATTTGAGATGATTCTCTTTGGATGAAGGGTAGGAAAATTTCCAATGATCTCAGTATTTCATTTTAAAGAGATGAGCACATATGGAAATAAGGTTAGGATTATCCCATGATACCATTATTTACCTACACCTGAATAATATAATGAAACTTTAGAAAATAATAAGTTTGGGGTAGAGAAAGAGTACCAAAGGTTGATAGATTGCAGTGCAAATTTATTTAGGTATAGTATGAGAATGAATCTAGAAGGTTCTTGAATATTTAGGCTGCTAATGAGGTTTATCAATGATAGCTATTGGACAATGCTGTGAATTTATGTGTTGAATCCGGGATGCTGTGAATGTCTAAGGAGAAGTACATGATGGTTCGATTTGGTTTAAGAAATGAAGTGTGTGGATTACAAGATGAGCAGTTGAAACAATGATCTATGAGAAGGAGAGTTCCCGTGTTTTCAAACCTCGACTCTATATTTTGTTTTCTGTTTGCTTGAGGGCAAGCAAAAGCTAAGTCTGGGGGAGTTGATATATCATGGTTTTTACTGGTTTTTGACCATGATATAAGTCTTGTTTATAGAGTTTTTTTTTCGAGTCCTTTAGAGTCTTTGCAGGTCTAGGTACGTTTGGAGCATAACTGTGAGTTTTGGAGCCTTTTGGAGCTATGTTGAAGCTGATGCTGAAAAGACCAAGTCGGAGAGCATTCTGAAATAGGGTGTCGATCGACACCGATCATGGTCGCGAAGAGGAGCCTTAAAAACTATTTTTGAAGAATTGCAATTTGGCCCAGAAGTTTCCTGCTATTTGCAAACTTGCTCTAGTCGTGTTTAGAGTTTTAAGCATTCATATTGTTTTCATTTGAGACTAAGTGAGAGATTAGATTCAGAGCTTTTGGAGAGACAAATCCGTACTCTGTTAGAGAAGAATTTCGAACCCCCTTTGTCTTTTATTCTATATTTTAATGCAATATTATTCAGTCATGATTTGTGTTTCAATTTCTATGTCCGAGTAATCTGCTAGTTAGGTTTTGGGTTATTCAAAGGTTGATAATGAACTGTTAGAACTGCAAAAACTGGAAGGATAAATCATTTGGTTCTTCATCTAGATTGCTTTAACACTGCTTTTGAGATTAATCACCTAGAAATCAGATTTTAGGTTGTTTAATAGATGTGGAAACATTATTAATCATCAGAACTATCTTAGATGAGCAAAATAACTGTTTGCAAAGGAATTTGGATTAGTGATTTTGTGAACATATCGAACCTGAACCATAATGCTTGCTTAGGTTGTTAGAATTTGCAAAGGAATTTGGAATTCTAGAATCTGATCATAGTTAATCTCTGCGATGGAAGTCGATTGGTTTTACATTCGTGTTTTCGAGTTCTAGAACAGTTTTAATAAATAATCATTTCAATTGTAGTCTGCGATTTGCGAATTTCCCATTGCCCAGCGTCTTGTCTCATTGATTTTAAGAACCTATAATCCGCTCCTGCTCTTGATTCTTTTATTTACCATTCTGTTTTATTTGTTATCGATTTGCTTAGCTATATTTGAATCTAAAGTCTGTTGTGTAATAGTCTTAAGTCCTTGTGGATTCGATCCCTAAGTACTACAGTGATCTCTTTATTTCAGAGAGTAGCTCTTAGGGTTAATTTGAGCATATCAGTCTTGCTGCAAGAATCCATTTTCTTGGCTTAGTGTAGGAATAATTTTTAACATGGTGTTGATTTTGAGCAGCAGCTTTCTTCCCAAACTCCTCATAGATTTCTACTTTGAAATTCTCCCATATATGAGCTGGCTCTTGGTAGTAAACTCTGGCATTCTCTTCTTGTTCCCACCACTTATAAGCTGGCCCAATAAGAGTGTTAAGGGCGTAGGGGAGTTGTTCCTCCAGTGGCATTTGACTATATTGAAAGCTGGCCTCCATAGCTTCTTCCCACTTTAAGTAATCTTCTGCACCTTGGCTATAACCTGAAAAGGTTAAGTTTTGTGGCTCAAAGCATTCATCTTCTTCAGTGCAATGATCTGAGGGCTCTTCTTCTTCAGCCTTGTTGTCTTCTTCTTCACTCTCATGGTCATAGTGATGTTCATCTCCACGTTCTGGCCTTTTATAAGAACTTGCTTCTGATGCAATCTCATGGTTCCAAGGTTCTTCATCCTACTGTTCAATTTCTCCTAAACTGATTTGTGAATCAGTTTCTGCTTCAAGTATGTAAGGCTCCACGAACTGGTCTTCATGATTGAGTTCAATTTCATGGTCTCCTCCTCATTCACTGAATTGAAAATCATTCTCTTCATGCCATGAGCCCCTTCCATGGTTTTCTTCTAAGTCACCTTCATAGTGGCTTGTATCTTCATGTCTACAGTGTGGTGGTTGAGGCTCAGGTTCTCCAAAACGTGGCTCATCTCCAAAGTAAGAGTCTGACTAATCATCTCCAAAGTCAGAGTCTGAGTAATCATCTCCATGCCATGCTTCTTCTCCTCCATAACTGACTACAGAATCAGCTTCTCCACTCCATGAATCATTCTCACACTGATCTTCTTCTTCCATTGAGTGTTGTCTTGTCTCTTTTCCCCAATCAATTTCTGAGGTGTTGACCTCACTCCTCTCATCTTCTTCGTACTCCATAGCTTAGGGTTGTGATTGTACCTTGCAAAAGAGGATGATAAATTCAGAACAGTGACTTAATGCAACTAGACAAGAAAATATGCAAAATTAAAAGTAAATAACAAGGAAAAGGAAATAACATTTTTGTTTTATAGGTTTTCTTCAAAATTAATGGAAATATAATAAACAAAACAATTTTTTTTTCTTGTTGTGGAGTAGGACAAAAAATTAAAAAAAAATATTTTATTTTAGTTTTTGAATTTATAAAGATAGAACAAGCTATAAAAAAGACAATTAGTTGGGTTTTCTGATTTTTTTTGAAGAAAATAAAAATAAATTGTAAGTAATATTTTTTTTTTAAATGAAACAAATATTCATAAAGCAAAGCAAAATATTTTTTTTTTCAATGGATTTTATATTTTATATAAATTCAATTAAACAGAAACAAAACAAATAACACTTTTTTTTACACTATATGAAAAATAACAAAACAGAAAAAAAAAGATAGAGGTTGTCTGAGCACAACCTGATGGATATGATCTTTCAAAGCTCTGATACCAGATGATGTTTACACACTGACTTTAACGCTCTCTTGTGTTGACTGATGAGTGGGAATGATAGAACAAGGCGTGTAAGAAACTTCTTGAGCTGGGATCTGTCAAGCTGGCTATAATGCTCTCTCTTGAGGGATCGGTTGAATGTGAGAACGAAGTGGATTGAAGGCACCACAAAGAGGATGGATAGCTCTCTGATACAGCAAAAACTTGGTCTTGAACGAATCACATGCACAAGAACACAAGCTAGAATAAAGGTAAAGCAGCGGCTTTGCTTGGTAAGAAAGTTCAGTCTTTATTGATAATCAAGGGTGCTTTGTACAAAGGATGAAATGAGCTTATATAGGCTCCAAAATAGAACTGTTCTACGTTCTAAAAGCATAAACAAAGAAATAAAAAAAATTGAAACTTAATACATATGGCCGTTAGACTTGAATGGTAATTTCTGGCCAAAATGGGAAGGTCTTGGTGTGCTTGATTCTTGACAACTTGGGCATGAATGTATTTTGGAGAATCCAAAACAGCTGGCCTTGTTGCTTGGTTCATCCTGTTTCGTCCGGAATGATTCAATGAGTGATCGTATGTCTCTATCGAGCTCATTGAAGATCTGCCAAATTGTATCTTCAATAACTTCTTCATATGGAATCCTTTTTGGCTGGTTCTTCTTCGTGGTGAACTCTAGATGAGTTATGTATGCTCTCCACGTCTTGGTTGACTCTTAATGCATGGAAGAATTGAGGTCTAGAAGGAAAAAATCATGAAAGATAGTCTCTCTTTTATTCATGACATGTTCCCCAAGGGAGCTCGTCTCTCCTTTACCCTTGGCTAGACCATCATGTCTGTTGATCCTCAGCTCCATTGAATATGCTATCATCAATATTGTATCAATGGTTATATCAAGTTCAAGGTGGAAAGGACAATCTGCCACATGGGCTTCAACCAACTCAATGAGATATTTGGGTTTAGTTAAGGAAGAAAAAGGGACAAAGTGATGAATTTTGCAGAGAAAGAGCATGATAGAGGGCGGGGAGATATAAGTGTGGGAGCCTAAAAGTCTGGGTCTGTCAAGAGCTCCCTAATTCGCCACCCTTCTATGAGGTATGCACACAAGGTGCTAGCTCACACATTCTGTGAGAAAAAAGAAACTGGGATGGTGATTAATGAAGAGATGTATTTATTGTGCATTGGGTTGAGAAACACTCTCATGATGAATAGTGGTGGAGAAAAGATACGTGGTGAACTAGCAGGAGTTGGGACACTAAGCATTTTGCTCAAGAGATTTTTTCACTACAAACATTGGATTGGGATAGCTTCAGACTCTAGCCCTCAAATCGGTGTTGGGGGCCTCATTACTATCTTGGAAGTTGCCTCTATCCCTTTGAGGGAGTCTCCACATCCACCTGAGTTTATTGACAGATCCTACCTCTTCAAGACTAGGTTCTTTATGGAAACAATGGAGGAGAAACTGCTTTATCAGTTTAACACTGATTTGAAGACAAGGAAAGAATACTTCTGCCAAACCCCCACATCACCACTTTTAGGCTCTCCAGCAATGTTAACTTCAAGCCTCAAGAGGATGATCTTGTAGACACTTTTGCTGAGGAATCACAAGTAGAGGAAGAAGGGACAGAGGTGCATGATATCTTGTATAAGAGCTAAAGGTACTACTTCAGCCCTTATGACGAGCGCATCTCAAGTGATGTGAATAGAGAAGCTCACAAGCAACTCAAGCTGCTCCAAAGATGGAACAAATGGCATGACAAAACTATCAACAAGCTTGTCAAAACAGTGAAAAGGATGAAGAAGCAGATTAAGAATCTGACAAACCCAACTGGTGGGACTTCAAGAGCTCAAGAGGAGGTTGTAGAGGACAGTGAAGAACACTCACTAGACGCTGCAAAAAGTCACTCTATTAGAGAAGCACCAAGGCCAAGGGAGCATGTAGATCCTCCTAGAGCTTCCTCCCATGAAAGGTGCAATAGGAAGAGGAGTGCAACTCATTCCCCAGCCTCCCTCTCTAGCAACATCTCCTACTCCATGGAGACTACATCATCCTCCCACTCTCAGGAATTCTAAGGTACACTCCTCCTATCATTGTAAATACCATTTTTCGCTTTGCATTTTTTCTTTTGTTTACCTCTCTTCCATTCTTTTCTCACATACGAATGTGTGTGATTTAATTGTGGGGGGAGAGATGATCTCATGTTATGTTTTGTTTTCTTAGTTGATCATGCATACATTTAGCAATTCATGCATACACTTAAGGCATAGAAAAACCGTTAAAATTTGGAAAATTTGAAATTTACAACAACACAAATTCATGTAGTTGCATTCATTCATTTTCTTAGGATTGAGTCTAGTATGCACTTCATATAGGTTGCATTCATATGCATAAGGAGTGATGATATGCTCTATAATTACTCTATTATATGCAAACATTTAGCATTAGTTTCAGCATTTAAACACCATTTCTTGCTTGTTTTTGTCTTAATTGCGTCCATTCAAGACTTTGAGTATATTTAAGAGTTGCGTTGCATGTTTTGTGCATTTTAAGCATTTGGCAGGTGCAATTGGAGAATTTAAAGACGGAGAGAAGTTTTGGGAGTGACCAAAGGGAGGAACAAGGGCGAGAAGGCCTCATATCGAGCAGTGTATCGGCATACTAAGCTGATACAGAGCATACAAAGCAGTACATCGACATCTGCACGTCGATACAAGGCTAAGAGACCATACCAGGGTGTGTAGTATCGGGATCCCACGTCGATATAAGTGGGACAGGACAAGCCGAGAAGTTCCATATCTCATACCGACTACCGTATGAGCTGCTCTGATTGATGCATATTCTTCAGCACTTGTATCGGACTACATATCGATCGGAAGCAAGCCGATACACAGGCAGGGCCAAAGCATATCGAGGACCGTATCGAGATGCTACTAAAAAAGGACATTTGCAAGTCTTAATTCCATCCCTCTCTAAATCAGATGTAGTATATATGAGGTTTATTAGTCCATCTAGGAGCTAGCTAAAAGAGATGAAAGACACTAACTAAGCTTGACCATGTTGATAAAAAGAAAATTAGCTAAAAACCTAGGTGATCAAAGATGAAATGCACAAACAAAAGGGAAAATCTAACAAAGGATGAAATGCTTGTTGGGATTTGCTCTTGTTCTTTGAAAACCAAAGCAAAGCTTTAGGGAAGAGAAATAATAAATGAGATTGGATCTAGGGTTGGCTATTTATAGGGTAAATCTCTAAAATAGCCTCAGATAGAAAAAATAAACAAGTCAAAGATAGTCAACTTTGGTTCTCGGGTTAATGCATATCGAGCAGAAGGAAGGAGGTCTTTGTCAATACACTGCTCGGTACAGCATTTTAGTTGCGGACAATGAAGATGAAACCGCCGTATCTTTTGAACCATTGACCGGAGTGACTTGATCTGACCTTCTTTGGAAAGCTTATTCGATCCTCTACAAATTATATGAAGGATGCGGAGGCTGGATCGCACCAGAAGACCATTGTTCCGACCCACATATTTCATATCGACCTGCATACCGGGCAGGTTTCTCTCAGCTTTGGTCGATACAAGATTTTGGTGCAGCCTAAAACCCGTCATCCTAGTCATTAGACTTGATTCTTCACGTCCTAATCATTCACCATTATCGAAATGTCTTCCTTGCTCTATTTAGACCTGAAAAAGACTTCAAACAATCCAAAACATGCAAATGTCTAACATAAAACCTATTATGCCTAATATGAATGCAAATGGAGCAAAACATGATTAATGAATGCATGAAAGAGACCAAAAACTAAGCTAAATGTATGCTAAAACATGGTAAATGATGAGGTTATCACAATCAAAGACAAATAAGAGAGACGTTTATAAGTGGGAGCTCAAAACTAAAGATGTCAATGGAAAAAAATGATTCAATGCCCAAGTTATAGGTTGTAAGATGCAAGAGATTGTTCTACTTCAAAAGCTTTAGTCATACCTATCATAACAAACACCAAACCCAAGCTTAGCCAATACAAGCAATCAAATCAACCAACTCTTTAACATTCATTAATAGTAACCAATGGATCTTGCTTATGTAAATAGAGTGAAAGCATTTGGTTCAAGTACAAGGCTAAGAGATGAAAATGATCTCTTTTAATGTGGGTTTTCAGATGCAAGGGATCTCTCTTTGAAGGAATGAACTTTGGTAAAATGCTAAGGGTAAAGCACAACCTAAGCATACAAGGATAAACTCTCATCTACCCATTGCCTAGATTGTTTTAATCCCAACCTTATGTCCCATCAATGCCCGTCACAATCTACCCTTTTCATAAGGCTTTTGCCTCTTTTAAACACCCCCAAACTTAGCCATTTCTTAGTGACACAAGACTCGAAATCCTTCAAGTGAAATCCCTTTGAAATCGTTGTTTAGAAGCGATGGATGGTTGAATGGCTAAGTGATTGAATGGCCGCTTGTATTTGATCCCCAAACACAAGGGTCTAGATTCTAGTATTTAAAGGCTAATCCTTTCAAAAACACTAGTCTCTACACGCCTCACAAGCTCTCAGAATCACTCAGAAGAACTTAAGAAGTGCTATTGGTTCTTGTAGTTTAATGGATTTGAGAATCCAAACCAAATTCAGTGTTATTGGTTCTTTTTTATTTTAAAATTTTTATTGAAATACAGTGTTATTGGTTCTATGATTTTAAAATCCATAATGAAATACAATATTATTGGTTCTATCATTTTAGAATCTAAATATTATAAGCATTTGAGTTTTAATTGAATTTGAATGGATTTGGAAGGATTTTCATGACTAAAATACAAAGACCCAAATACAAGGTCTAACCTTGGTATTTGAGTGGATTTGATTTTTTTCCATTTTGCTGATTTTGAAATCAATAAATTTATCAAATCCAAAGAAGATTTATAAATCCACCAAAATACAAGAACCAATAACCCCTACTTAGTAAAAACGCAGGAACACTTTGTAAACAAAGAAGATATTTTTTGAAACAAAACAATACTTTTCTTATTAAAACTTGGATGATTTGAATAATACAATGCTTGAGCTTTATATAGAGCTCGGAATTAATGTAACAAACGGTAATAAGTAATTAAAACAAATCAAAGATCAAGAAATAATCTTCTACGAGCCGTTAGGCTTAGATGGGAAGATCCTTGTCTTTGGCGTTGAATTGGGGAACTCTTGATGGTCTTTGGCACGAAATGAATGTTCTGAATCTTCCAATGATGATGAATTGTCGAGATTAAGAAAAAGATATGGCTGTTGATCCTTGTTTCCATCTTCTCTCCTTAAACCAATAAAATCAGTTCCTTCTTTGGTAAGTGCTTCTTCTTTGATATCTTATTGGTTTTGGTTGGTTTGAACTCGGCTATTGACTTGGTATGATGGTTTAAAGGTCTTCATAGCTTCAGTAATTTTCAAGGGACGGTTGAATAATGTCTTCATATGATATAAGTCTGAACTTTCCTTAGATGACTCCAATAAGGCACTAATCGCATGATCTAATGGTTTGGTGGAATTTGGTGGTTGTCCTTTGGTTTGGCTCCGGTTTCTGACTTGAATATCTTCATTAAACAGCAAAGGTGGGTCGAATAAGATGTTGGCTGCATATATCTCCGAGCTTTCCATAAATGGCTCCATGAAATCACTTGTTGGCTTAACCAAATGATTTGGCGGTTCTGCTTGTTTAAATTTATTCTCCTTTCTTCTAAACTTGACCAGCAACGCCTTGGTTGGATCAGGAGGCTCTCCAGAACAATGGTGTATTGATCTTAAGACCTTAGCTCATTTGTATTCAGCTGAAAAGCCTCCAAGCACCTCAGCTACAAGCTTGGCTCCATCTGATTTAGCTCCATTTCTCCACTCCTTGGCTGGTTCAGTTGTAGACGACTTGATGCTTACATCACTTAAGGAAGCTTTTCTTCTTTGTTCTCTTCATGATGTGTCCTCTTTGATCTTCTTTTTGCATATCTTCTTAGTTTCCTTGGGGAGTCTCCATTTTGTTTCTTCTTTTAGTTCCTTAGGCTTCATTTGGCCTCTTCTTTTTGTTGTTTGAGAACTCTTCTTCTTTGTTTGCTGCTCCTAGATCTTTTGGGTTCCACACATGCTTAGCTTGTTGCCTTCCCTTTCTTCTTCTCTTCTCTAAATGAAATATAAAGAGCACCCAATTTCCACACCTAAATATAACATCCTAAACCTATTTATGACTCAAAGAGAAGAGCCATATCTACATGAGAGCTTACCCTTGTCGTGCTAAACCCAATATTTTTTGCTAAGTTCATTCATTAATAGGCCTTACACACATAAGATAGTATTTAGGCTTGTAAGGAAGATTGGTTTAAGGTGTGGTTAACTGTCCTATAAATGAGGATCAGCTACTTGGACTAGCAAGAGTGGCGGAAGGAGAAAGAAAGTCCAAGTATGTACATGGTAGCCATGCAATCACTTTTCAAAACATAAGCAAGATAATTATATGTCAAGATTAGGGTTCTAATAGATAGAGTTGGAATCAAATCACAGCAGAGTTTAGCATAAGACATGAATATCAAAGCATGAATTCAAAGTATGGTGCACCCTTAACTTCAAACTCACTACTATGCAATCAAACAACAAATAACCAAGGCATTGAAAACAACTCAAACATTAACATCTTGACAAGTGTTTATCATCTACTCCCTATGAAAATGTGTGCAAAGCTATATGAAATACTTCTAGACTCAATCTTAATCACGCAAATGCACCTAAATGATTCTTTTTGGTTCCAAAAATTTTGAAAATTGTATGGATTTTCAGTGCTCATAGATGAATGCATGAATGTATGAGACTCATGTATGCAAAATGGAAAATAAGAAAACAAAACACAATGTCAAATGCAATGCCCTTCCCCACACTTAAACTACTCAGTCCCTTGTGTAATAAAAGCTTGAAGGAGGAGAATAAGACAAAAAAAATAATTGCAAAAGGATGCATAAAGAAATGAGTGAAGTTAGGTACCTTAGAGGAGTTTTTGGGGACACGATGTTGATGTCGAGCTGGGTTGGTCAATATTGGAGCTCGATGTCAGTTCTTGAAATTGCAGAGCATTGATGTCGCGCGATGTGGTAGCACGACGTCCCTCGGTTTTTGCTCCTTATTTGTATGTCGTGCGATGTGGATGCTTGACAAGCTCCAACCTCCTATCGGGAAAAATATGTTGCACGATGTCCTAGGTCGATATCTAGACCCAAGTCACATTTTCTCCCCACATCGAGTTTGGTAGCTCGGTGTGTTTGCCCGACATGTTTTGGTTCCATTAATATCGAGCTTCTCAGCTAGATATTGATGCTTGATGTTCAGATGTCGAGCTTGGCAAGCTCGACGTCTAAGCTTGATATCAGCCAAAACATGTCTATCTGGTTCCCAAACCATCCTCTCATCACTTTAGCTTGACACCTGCTTCTAGGGACAAGGAAAACGCATAAACATAAACTAAAAAGCATAAATATTTACAACGATACCAAGGGAATGCCTCCTAAGTGCGCTTGTTTAGAGTCACCAAGCTTGACTTTTCTTGCTCCTTAGTTTGGTTGAGGGAGAGTTAGAGAACTCCTTGGTGGATCCTTTCCTGAATGGCCTGTGAATGTGTTTGATGGTGACTTGTAGGGAGGCCAATTCGCAGCTGCAAGACTCCATTCTTCAGTCTTTATGGAGTAAGCTTATTCCTTAATCCCTTCTTGGTCCTCTTGGTGTCAAACCTCAACACCTTGTCTTCCTTCAACCTCAACTCAATGATGCCTTTCTTAACATCAAAAACAGCACCAGCAGATGCCAGTAATGGTCTTCTTAAGATGATTGGGGGTCTTCTCATCACTCTTTACATCTATTACTAAAAAATAAGTTGGTACATTCACCTTGTCAATCATCAATGGAGCATCCTCTAGAGACCCAACTGATTGCTTTCTTGACCCATCTACTAGGGTGAGAGAGACATTGCTTTCCTTGAAGCTAATGTAGCCTAAAGTTTTAGGAGTAGAGAGTTGCATAAGGTTGATGTTGGACCCAAGATCACACAAGCAACTCTTGAAAGAGAGTGCTCCCAATTTACATGGTAGTGTAAAACAACCAGAATCTTCAAGCTTGGTAACTTGGGTTTCTTCATCTTTAGTGGGAACCTCTTCCTTAGCAGCCCTATCTTCTCCAACCTTCTTTGCTTCCAACAGTGCAATATACTTTTGCTTAAGAGGTGGAGACAACTTCTTTGTTGCTTCCTCTAATACAATGGTGTCTTCAATTTTTGTCATTTGATTATGAAAGAGACCCTTATACTTGGCAACTAACTGCTTCTTGAACCTTCCAATAAATCGTATTGTAGGCTGCTAAGGAGGATGAATGTATCATGGTTCCTTGTTTTAACTCCTTGAGTTCCTCCTTGTGCTTCTCTTGAACCACTTCTTTTGCTTTACCATTCCTTCAGCTTTCACCAACTTCTACCACTTCAACATCTTCTACTACTATCTCTTTCTTGGAGATAACCTTTTGATAACAATATTTTTATCGTCTATAGAAGCAAGCAATGCAAGAGGTTATCAAAACTCAAGCAGCACACAGTCGTAGTATAGTGCAAGAGGAATCAATCCAACCTAGGAGCTAGAAAGTGCAATGAGAATGCAAGTATCATGCAAAGCTGAGCAAATGGTGAACAGTTTTGTAAAAATCCTAAAAACTAGATGCAACGGTCAATTGCAAAGCAAAACTATTTTAAAAATACTAGAAACGAGTGAACTACCACGAGGAACAAACAGAATGATTAAAATGCAAGGCAATGGATTAATAAAAATCGACTAGTGGATCGACCACAAGATCGACCACTAGATCGAGCAACAACGATCGATCTCGTCTAAAAGTTCAACAGAAATGAATCTAATGACCAGGATGCGAACAGATAGCAAGCGAATGATTAACAGAGATGTAAGAATACTAAGAAAGACGGTCCAGGGTTGAGATTTATGTTCAAGGGTTTCAAAGGTTCAAGCTTGGTTTGAAAACTTTAGATCTACTCACTTTGTGAGATTCTCTAGGCCTTGAAAACAAAACAAGATCCATCCATGGCGTGTGGTATGGATCACTCCTTCATTCTCTTCTCCAGACCCATGGCGTTTGGCGGAAAAAGAGATTGAAGGGCATAAAACTCAGATTTCAAACACACGGCCTAACAAGTCCCCTAAACTACCATGGCGTTTGGAAAAGGTAGACTAGCCTCTAGGATTCGATTTTAAAGGACCTCTGGATCCTGTCAAGGTAAGAGGTCCCTTGGATCATAAAGATCTTGGCGTGAGAGTCTCTAAGCCTTAAGAACTCGATATCCAAGAAGAGAAAGCCATGAAGAACAAGAAAACACCAAACTTTGAAAACCTTTTCGACCCCTTTGAATCCTCTCAACCCCAAAACCCGAATAGACTACTCGCTACACATAAAGTAAACCGAACAAAGCATAGAAGATGAACTAGTAAACATGAAAAATGATTACTTTAAACTTAAACGATTCAATTTTTAAGAACAAAGCAAGAAAAAGCTTCAAGGTCTAACAATGGCGAAATCGCCTTCGAACAGAGAGAAAAACTCTAAAAAGATAAAGTGAAAACGTGTATCGAAAAGCAAGATCGCCGCCTTCCCAAAATAGGCCAAACAGCTTGATGGTCCCCCCCCCCCCTCGCTAGAAGCCAAAAACGGTTAAAGTGTACTGAGATCGACCTCGAGATCGAGCATCTCGCTCGATCGTCTTCGGACATCGTGACTTCAGCTCGATCTGTGTCTCTTTCTTCTTCAGTGGATCGAGTTCTTCGTCCAATCTTGGAGTCGATCTATGGAGGATCGAGTGGTGGACTCGATCCGGCTCTCGCTCTGCATGGCGTTATTTACGTCTGTACTCGTTGATCGATCTCTTTACTCGATCTCCGTCTGGATCAGTTCCCTTGGATCGGATGGACTACTCGATCTTCTGGTCGATCTCATCTAGATCGACCGGCCATGCTCGATCCGCTTCTCGATCTCTGATTCTTAGCAAGCATTCCTGAATTTTCCAAGTTTTCACGAGTCTCCTCACGAGCCTTAGCACATCCACGAATCTTCCAAGACTCCAAAGTAGCCGAAAACAACTTGAATGCAATGCAAAATGCAAGAAACATGCATATGCTGGTGCAAGAATGCTCTAGGACCTAAAGTGATGCAAACTACCCTAATGTGTAAGGTAAATGCATGAGAAACTAGCTTATATGTATGCAAAATACATGAATTATGCAGCAACATCAACTCCCCCAAACTTGCCTTTTGCTTGCCCTCAATCAAAAAATTCAAGAAGGGAGAGAGGTTTTAAAACAAATGGGGGTTTAAACTTCTTGCAAAGGTGTCTTTCAAATGAATCAATCTCAACGTCCTAGTTATTAATTCTAAAATGCAATGCACACACTCATACTCCAAAGAACTTAGCTATACTCATCACACAATGAATTTCAAATCATGACTCCTATTCCAAACAATCAAAGAATCTCATCCTTTAACATCCATTAATGATCGAACCGTGAATCAAACTTATGCACTTTAAAGCAAAACACATTTGGCTAAGGGTGAAGGCTATGAGCATAGAATGATCTCATTTTAAAGAGGGTTTCACAATGCAATAGGTTTCTCTCACGAATGGTATGAACTTTATGCATAATACTAAAGGTAAAGGCAATTGATGCATACATGATTAGATTCTCATCTACCCTTGTACACTAACAATGATCCTAAAACCCCTCTCATTTTCTTTTCTTTTCAGCTCACTCACCCTCCTAGAGACTACCCTTATGAAGCTAAAACCCAAATTAAAAAAAAAACAGAAAACATTTTTACTCTTTAGACTAGTGAAAAGGCTTGAAAATATTTCAGCTCCTTAATTTTTTTCTTATTGATAGCTCTCATATTCTTTTCTTTCTTTTTATTTTTTTTTATTTTGGCACTTAAGCTCTTTTCTTTTTCTCTCTTTTTTTTATTTTACTTGAGAGAGCTATCTTCCGAAATACTTAGAGCATTATACATTTTGAAAGCAAAGTCTTTCACTTAAAACCTTTTGTTCACATCAATTACCAAACCCTTTTGAAACCGTAAGCATATAAACAAGAAAGCAATCCCATCAAACCCCCAAACTTATCCGAAGCCTACAACTAGCTTCAAAATGCAAAGCTAGCAATCATATGAGAACCTAAACATGTCGCCTAATTGTAACACGTTATGCTAAGTTTAAACCGAAAAGAGGCCTCATAATGATGTCACACAAGAACACTTGGCTTGAAAGAAAGGTAAGGGTGATCGTGGGAGTTCTACTTAGGCTCACAAAGAGTGGTAAAAGGAGGAAGAGAGCCTAAATATGTATATGATCCATGTGTTCATTTTCAAATGCATAAGAATGATATTTAAAAATTCAGATTAGGGTTCTCACTTATTAGGACATGTTTCAAATCATGAATGTTCAATTCAAGTCACGAAAATCAAAACAAGTGATCCAAGCATGGTAAGGACTTACTTTCAAAGTGTGAGCAAAGCATTAGAGATTTACTAACTAGGGCATTGAAACAATTCATGAGCTTAAAACACCTTTTTAAGAAAACTTTAACCCCTTATGAAAATTTAAACAACCTAGATGCTTAAAAATTCTAGACTCAGTCTTAAAATGTTTAACAATGTGAATGCAACTACATGAATTTTTTTTTTTTTTTTTTTGAAAATTTTAAAAACTTTTACCAATTTTTTTGCTCTTTTCTATGCCTTAGAATGTATGCAAGACTCAAGGGATGCGAAGATAAAATAAGAGCAAAATAAACATGTCAAACCACACACATACTCCCCCAAACTTGAATGACACCGTCCCAGTGGCAAACAAATTCGAGAGAGCTCAAAACACTAAGCAATAATCAAGAAAACCTGAGCGGTATGTACAATAGAAGGTTGTTGGTACCTCGGGTCTAGCCTCGGCTGGAACTTGAGGATGTTCCAGACGAGCTAGATACTATGGCTTTGCCTTTGGAGGCTGGCTCTTGGAGGGAAAGGCGCGCCGGCTGAATGTTGCTTCCTTGAGTCTCACGGATGACAACTCCACCGGTTGAAAGCCTCCTCTTCTCGGGCTGTTGAACCTCCTCACTTGCAGCCTGCTTTGGCGAAGCTCCCTGAAGCGCCTTGACCTTCTTGGCAAGCTTCTTGATGACCTTGCTCTGCCACTTGTTGATCTTCCTTTGCATCTCCACAACAGATGAATGGTTGCCGCGGCTCCTAGAGGAGAAAAGCACTCCTCTACGCTTGGAAGAAACTCGATGTTCCCAATTCCCAACAGCTCGGTTTCGGTTTAGTTTGACAGGATACACGCCCTCTTCTCATTCTCCTCATCAATGAATAAGTATTCAAAGAAGCCCTCGGCTGGCGTGCGTCCCAAGCTGTCAGTGTTCCTTAGATATGTCTCGTCCATGAAGGCTATATCCGGAACGGGAGTGAATTTCTGAAGCGGTACGCCGGCTTGCACGATCAAGGGTGTGAGGAAACCGCCAATAAGCGACGAGCTTGCCTTGTATCTCAAGGCATATGCCTTGTATTTCACCAACGAAGCAGCAAGGATGCACCCGTAGTTCACGTCATCCCCGAGCTGGTCTTCCAACGGCTCATCGTTCTCATCCGGGTCACACACGAGATGCATAACGCCTTGGAACAAAAAGCAAAGCTCTGTCTTGGTCACCGTGGGGGTTACTGATCGACCACTAAAGGTGTTGGCCACCAGCTTCAAAGTGTAACGTAGCACCGGGTTCCTCACTCTCTTAATCTTCGCGGTATTCGCTTTGTAGTCTTCATTGGCTATGAGGTCCCAAAAATCGTTTGCTTGAGTGAAGGAGGGAAACTCAACTTTCGTGGCGGCTGCATCGAGGCCATAAGCTTGGCAAAGCTCGGGAATTTTGGGGGATTTATAAAAATTATAACAAGATAACAGAGAATCATATCCAGAGATAGAGAGAAGTCTAGAATTTTTCCTATTATCAAGCTATTTTAAAAATTTAAAACCGCCCTAGTATCTAAAACAATCAAAGCGAATAAAAAGGAAATTTTCTTGATGATTTTCTTGAAGATTCGAAAATACCTTTGCAAGATTGAAAAAGATTGCTGTTAGCCCTTAGAAAACAAGAATTCGCACTCTCTTTTGCTTAACAACTCGAGAAAACAAGAATGAGAGAGTGTGAAAGTGGTTGAAAACATTTAAAGGATAACAAAAACAAAACCATGGGTAAAAGAAGTGGTTTTCTGACAAAAGCTGTGGTCAAAGCACATCTTTCATGGTCAAAGCACATCTTTCATGGTCAAAGATGCTTGCCTTGACCACTTTTTGAATTTAAAAACCGGAGGGAAAGAGGAAGGGAGTGAAAAGAAAATGTTACCTCGGCACGAGATCGAGTCCTTTTGGTCGATCTAGGACTCGATCTCATGCCCATAATGGCGTGGATCGAGAGGGTTGCTCGATTTGGGACTCGATTCGAATTGAATCGAGTCTTGGATCGATAATACCTCTCGTTCCTAGAGTTTTTGGCACGACGGCTAAGTCTTCGTGATCGAGCCACATTCTCGATTCAGGGATCGATTTAAGCTTGGATCGAGTGGCAAATCGAGTAGACTATTCGATCTAGCCTTGCAAATCGAGTGACTCAGTCGATCCACCCCTCGTTTGCTTTTCAAGCTAAACGTATAGGGTGTTCGTCATCTCGTGATCGACTGTGTCACACGATCCGTCTACTCGATCTCATCTAGATCGACTAACTTTTCTCGATTCACTAGCTCGATCTAGCAAAGATCGAGCCAGGATGAGTCAATCTAGCCCTCGATCTCTAGCATATACTCGCCCCTTCTTACTCCTTTTGGATCTAAGATCAGGGCCTGCAATCCCTTATAACTGTTCCTACACACTCATAAGATAAAAAAATAAAACTGAAAGAGAAATAAAGCAAAAATATATACAAGATAGACATGGGAATGCCTCCCAAGTGCGCTTTTTTTAACGTCTTTAGCTAGACTTTACTTAGTTTAGGCAGATGGTGGGTCTTGGAGGAGCATTGAGGTGCTCTCCTTGTCAAATGCACTCGCCATGTATGGCTTAACTCTGTGTCTGTTCACTGTGATTGCATTCCCACTCTTGCCAACCAACGTGACAGCTCAGTTGGGCAATACCTCCTTGATTTCATACGGCCCACTCCATCGTGACTTTAGCTTTCCTGGAAAGAGCTTGAGCCTTGAATTGTAAAGCAGCACCAAACTCCCTTCCTTAAGCTCCTTGGGTATCAACTTCTTGTCGTGAGCTACCTTAGTGCGCTCCTTGTAGATCCTAGCACTTTCGTAAGCATCCAGCCTTAGGTCATCAAGTTCGTGTAGCTGGATCAAGCGCTTCTCCTGAGCTGTCTTTAGATCAAAATTCAGCCGCTTCACAGCCCACAATGCTCTATGTTCCAGCTCAACGGGGAGATGACATCCTTTACCGTAGAGAAGAGTGAAAGGTGTAGTACCAATGGGCGTTTTAAAAGCAGTCCGGTAAGCCCACAAAGCGCCGTCTAACTTCACTGCCCAGTCCTTCCGAGTTGTCCCAACCGTTCTCTCAAGTATTGCCTTGATCTGCCGGTTAGAGACCTCCACTTGGCCACTCGTTTGAGGATGGTAAGGTGTAGCTACCTTGTGCTTCACGCCATACTTCCTTAGAAGGTTTTCAAACAACTTGTTGATGAAATGGCTCCCTCCATCGCTTATCACCACCTTAGAGTCGTTTGTAGGGGAAGCAATGGCCTCAACCCATTTAATAACGTAGTCAACAACCACCAAAATGAACTAGTTGCCGTAGGAAGAAGGGAAAGGTCCCATGAAGTCTATGCCCCATGCGTCAAAGACGTCTACCTCAAAGATGGGAGCTTGAGGCATCTCGTTCCTCTTAGTAATATTCCCTGCTCGTTGACATGCTTCACAGCTCTTCATGAACTCATGGGTGTCTTTGAAGATGGACGGCTACCAGAAACCGGCTTGCAAGACCTTAGTGGCGGTCTTGAATGAAGAAAAGTGCCCGCCATACAAAGAGCCATGGCAGTGAAAGATGATGTCTCTTGCTTCCTCCTTTGTCACGCATCTCCTGTATAGGCTGTCAACACCTCTCTTGTATAAATAGGACTCGTCCCAAAAGTAGTTGCTTACGTCCCTCATGAACTTCTTCTTGTGATAGTTGTCAAGATGCGAAGGCTCTTCCCCACAAGCCAAGTAGTTCACAATGTCCGCGTACCAAGGAAGATCCTCCTCTTTGAAGCTCAGAACCTCCTCAAACTGCCCTTCTAGCTTTCCACAAACAGCCGTAGTGATCGCCATAAGTTGTTCCTCGGGAAGCGAATCATCTAAGGGTAGAGACTTGTTGATTCTTAACCGAGAGAGATGGTCAGCAACGCCGTTCTCCATCCCTTTCTTGTCTTTAATCTCCATGTCAAACTCCTGAAGAAGAAGAATCCATCTCAAAAGCCTCGGCTTAGTGTCCTTCTTGGAATAGATGTACCTCAAAGCCGCGTGATCTGTGTAGACAATGAACTTCTCAAAGGCAAACACTACTGCCAATATCTCCTTCTCCGTTGTAGTGTACCTTGTTTGCGTGTCATCCAAGGTTCTTGAAGCATAGTAAATCACGTGCAGTTTCTTATCTTTCCTTTGACCTAGAACGGCTCCCACAGCATAGTCACTAGCATCACACATAATCTCGAACGGTAGACTCCAGTCCGGTACTTGCACTATAGGCGCGGATACTAGAGCTTCCTTGATGGTCACGAAAGCTTGCAAACACTCCTCATCAAAGAAAAAATCAGCTTCCTTGCACAACAGCCGTGTAAGAGGGCGTGCAATCTTGGAAAAATCCTTGATGAAGCGGCTGTAGAAGCCAGCGTGCCCCAAGAAACTCCTCACTCCTTTAACATTAACCGGCGGTTCAAGACTCATCATGACCTCAACCTTAGCCTTATCAACCTCAATGCCCTTCTCTGATATCTTATGACCAAGCACGATCCCTTCCTTCACCATGAAGTGACATTTCTCCCAATTAAGCACCAAGTTTGTCTCCTTACAACGCTTTAGTACCTTGCAATGATTCAACAAACACGCAGAAAATGACGCACCATATACAGAGAAGTCGTCCATAAACACCTCTACCATCTTTTCTATCAGATCAGAGAAGATCGACATCATACACCGCTGAAACGTAGCCGGTGCGTTACACAACCCGAATGGCATCCTTCGATAAGCGAAGGTGCCATAAGGGCATGTAAAGCTCATCTTCTCCTGATCATTTGGATGGATTGGTATTTGGAAAAATCCACAATATCCATCAAGAAAGAAATAGTAGGGATGATTAGCAAGTCTTTCAAGCATTTGATCAATAAAAGGCAAGGGAAAATGATCCTTTCTAGTAGCAAGATTAAGCTTCCTATAGTCAATACACATATAGTGTCCTGTAACAGTTCTAGTAGGTATAAGCTCATCTTTATCATTCTTAATGACCGTGATCCCTCCCTTCTAGGCACCACGTGTACGGGAGAAACCCACGTGCTGTCACTTATGGGATAGATCACGTCAGCCTCTAAAAGCTTAAGGATCTCTTTCTTAACAACCTCTTTCAAATTAGGATTCAAACGCCTTTGATGTTCTATAGAAGAGGCGTTCTCATTATCCAAGTGAATCCTATGAGTGGAAAGCATTGGTGAAAGGCCCTTCATGTCACTTAGAGAGTACCCAATGGCCTTCCTATACTTTCTCAGCTCAGTCAGGAGCGAGTGCAACTCATCATCACTTAAGTTTTCATTCACAATCACGGGATAGGTGTTATTAGGTCCTAAGAAAGCATACCTTAGCCCTTTTGGGAGCTCCTTAAAGTCCACATTTGGGGCTATCAGCTCACTCCAGTCATCCCCGTGGCTCTTGTTGACGTTCCCATCCTCAGTAGCCTCCTTATAACCCGATACATGACCCAAAAGACTGCTTTCTTGAACTGTTATCCCTTCCGAGAACGAGTCTTCCGGTCGATCTTGCTCTCGATGTCGTCTAGATCGAGCAATTTCACTCGATTCTCCCACTCGATGTAAGGTGGATCGAGTGAAAGATCGAGACGCTGGGTCGATCTCCGGAATGGACTCTCAACTGATCGGGGGGCACCTCTCGATCTTGGACTCGATTGATTCCCTGGATCGACTGCTCTCAACTCGATCACTCACTCGTTTTAGATGGGATCGAGTAGTGGATCGGGTGTCTGAGTCGTTCATTTCTCTGGATCGACTAGCATTCTCGATCTTCTCGTCGATTGCTGACTTGGATCGAGTGATCTTCTCGATTTCCTGATCGATCTCTAGGCAGCCACCTTCATCTTCTAGCACAACTTTCCTCGAATCAAGGAGATTAACATACTCCTGAGTCCTCTGATCCATGAAACCATACTCTCCTGGCTCCTTAGTCAATGCCAAGTTTCTTTGCTACGGAATGAGGCAACAGATATATACTAGCTCCCAAATCTCAAAGACAACTCTTGAACTCCAAAGGACCCAAGGCGCAAGGTATAGTGAAGCTTCCAGGATCTCCCAACTTCTTGGGAACTATCTCCTTGTGTATTACAGCGCTACATTCTTCACTAAGTACTAGCACTTCCTTGATTTCCTTATTCTTCTTTGCAAGGGTGTCTTTGAAAATTTTTGCACATTTAGGCATCATGGCAAGGCAATCTACGAGAGGTAGCTTGATCTCTACGTCCTTAAGATGCTTCTCAAACAAGATTATGTGCTTCTCTATAAGTTGCTTTTTGAAGCGGCCAGGAAAAGGTAGCTTGGGTACATACGGTGGAGGCACATAAGCGTCTTTCTCCTTAGCAGCTTGCTCCGCTTTCTTCTCTACAGCCGCTTTCTCACCTCTTCTTGGCCTTTGAATCCAAACATTGTCAAAGTTGATCTCGTCATCAACTGAAAGCTTGCCCTCCCCTTCTTGAATTACAACGTCCTCGTTGTTCTTAGGAGTAACCGTAGGTGCAAGCTCTTTCCCACTCCTTAGTGTAATGGCGTTGGCGTATTTCTTGGGATTATGCTCACACTTGCCCGGTAAGCTATTCTGACCACTTGTACTCGCCTTTCCCTTCTCTAGCTGCTTGATCTTGTTATTCAAGTTTGTAATCTGAGTAGAGAAATCAGTGAGTGATGAGTCTAAACGAGTGTTCATCTCGGCAAACTTCTGGTTTGTAGATGCTTGTCCTTGAATCAATTGTTGAAACATCGCTTGGACAGGATCAACTTGTTGTTGTTGCATCGGTTGTTGTTGAGGAACAAAGCCCGGAGGGTACATTGGCGTATAACCTTTGTTTTCTTGCTGTTGTCCTTGGAAGTTGCCTTGCCCTTGCCCTTGGAAGCCACCACTCGGCTGAAAACCTTTGTTGTATGGGACGATAGGCTTTGCTTGCTGAGCAGGGTACACTTGATCTTTAGGATTCGCGACATTGGTACTTCGATAGGAGAGATTGTTGTTCTTGTTGTAGCCTTGTGAATACATTTGAGGTTTGTAGTTGTTCTGACCCGCCACCCAATTGGCTTCTTCTTGACTCAACTCAAGCTCCTCTAAGGTTTCATCCGCTTCACCAACGAAGTGAACATGCTTCTGGTTAGCCAACACCAGCTTGTCAATCTTCTCATGTCATGACTTAAGCTCTTTCTTGTGAGACTCTAGCTCAGAACCTCTCGGTGCACGGTGGTAGTCTTCAGCATAGTTGCCGTCACTCCACGGTAGATAGTGCTTAGTAGAGTCTCTTTGCTGAAACCGTGGTGAGGACACTGAATTGTGTAGTCCTTAAACCGCTTCATGGCTTCATTGAACGTCTCATTGTTCCTTTGAGTGAAGCCGCTGATCTCACTTCTCAACCTTTCTGTTCTGGTGCTAGAAAAGAACTTTGACAGGAACGTCTTCTTACACTCAGCCCCAGAGGTAATGGTGCCTTGTGGAAGGGTCTTCTCCCAATGTCTAGCCTTGTCTCCATGAGAAAATGGAAAGAGACGCAGCTTGAAAGCATCTTCGGATATGCCATTAATCTTGATCATCCCACATACTTGCTCGAAGTTATCAAGATGCTCCAAGGGATCTTCCATTGCTAACCCGTGGAACTTATTGTTTTGCACCATTGAGATGAATCCTGGCTTAATCTTGAAGTTGTTGTTCGGTACAGGAGGAGGAGTGATCCCAAACCTATTTTGATGAGTGTTGGGAGCATCTCCCGCTCCTATGATCTGTGGGGGTCTAGCCGCGTGGTGGGGGTTTCCACTGCCCCATGAGCTGGAGGAGGTCCCTCTGGATGTTTGTGCTCAGCCATCGCTTCAAAATCCACTGAACCTTGCTGAACAATCTCCTCAAAAGCTCTAGCTTGCTCTCGAACTCTTCTTTGTCTTGAATGGCCGAGTTGATGAATATTGTCCAAGGGTTGAAGTAGATAGTTGTCTCCCCTTGAACGTAGATTCATGTACCTGAAAGACACAAATTTGAGAGTAGAGAAATCAGTAACCAAAATAAAAACAAAGGCTTAGTCTTTACTAAACTCCAAATCTCAATGCTTCCTAAACACTCCTTAGATGGCAACGGCGCCATTTGATAACAATATTTTTATCGTCTATAGAAGCAAGCAATGCAGGAAGTTATCAAAACTCAAGCAGCACACAGTCGTAGTATAGTGCAAGAGGAATCAATCCAACCTAGGAGCTAGAAAGTGCACTGAGAATGCAAGGATCATGCAAAGCTAAGCAAATGGTGAACAGTTTTGTAAAAATCCTTAAAACTAGATGCAACGGTCAAATGCAAAGCAAAACTATTTTAAAAATACTAGAAACGAGTGAACTACCACGAAGAACAAACAGAATGATTAAAATGTAAGGCTATGAATTAATAAAAATCGACTAGTGGATCGACCACAAGATCGACCACTAGATCGAGCAACAACGATCGATCTCGTCTAAAAGTTCAACAGAAATGAATCTAATGACCAGGATGCGAACAGATAGCAAGCGAATGATTAACAGAGATGTAAGAATACTAAGAAAGAGTATCCAGGGTTGAGATTCATGTTCAAGGGTTTCAAAGGTTCAAGCTTGGTTTGAAAACTTTAGATCTACTCACTTTGTGAGATTCTCTAGGCCTTGAAAACAAAACAAGATCCATCCATGGCGTGTGGTATGGATCACTCCTTCATTCTCTTCTCCAGACCCATGGCGTTTGGCGGAAAAAGAGATTGAAGGGCATAAAACTCAGATTTCAAACACACTGCCTAACTAGTCCCCTAAACTACCATGGCGTTTGGGAAAGGTAGACTAGCCTCTAGGATTCGATTTTCAAGGACCTCTGGATCCTGTCAAGGTAAGAGGTCCCTTGGATCATAAAGATCTTAGCGTGAGAGTCTCTAAGCCTTAAGAAGTCGATATCCTAGAAGAGAAAGCGATGAAGAACAAAAAAACCCCAAACTTTGAAAACCTTTTCGACCCCTTTGAATCCTCTCAACCCCAAAACCCGAATAGACTACTCGTTACACATAAAGTAAACCGAACAAAGCATAGAAGATGAACTAGTAAACATGAAAAATGATTACTTTAAACTTAAACGATTCAATATTTAAGAACAAAGCAAGAAAAAGCTTCAAGGTCTAACAATGGCGAAATCGCCTTCGAACAGAGAGAAAAACTCTAACAAGATAAAGTGAAAACGTGTATCGAAAAGCAAGATCGCCGCCTTCCCAAAATAGGCCAAACAGCTCGATGGTCCCCCCTCGCTAGAAGCCAAAAACGGTTAAAGTGTACTGAGATCGACCTCGAGATCGAGCATCTCGCTCGATCGTCTTCGGACATCGTGACTTCAGCTCGATCTGTGTCTCGATCTTCTTCGGTGGATCGAGTTCTTCGTCCGATCTTGGAGTCGATCTATGGAGGATCGAGTGGTGGAATCGATCCGGCTCTCGCTCTGCATGGCGTCATTTACGTCTGTACTCCTTGATCGATCTCTTCACTCGATCTCCATCTCGATCAGTTCCCTTGGATCGGATGGACTACTCGATCTTTTGGTCGATCTCATCTAGATCGACCGGCCATACTCGATACGCTTCTCGATCTCTGATCCTTAGCAAGCATTCCTGAATTCTCCAAGTTTCCACGAGCCTCCTCACGAGCCTTAGCACATCCATGAATCATCCAAGACTCCAAAGTAGCCGAAAACAACCTGAATGCGATGCAAAATGCAAGAAACATGCATATGCTGGTGCAAGAATGCTCTAGGACCTAAAGTGATGCAAACTAGCCTAAAGTGCAAGGTAAATGCATGAGAAACTAGCTTATATGTATGCAAAATACATGAATTATGCAGCAACATCACCTTTTCTTCTCTTGAGGCAGCCACATAGACAGCTTCTTTCACCTTCTCTCCTATGGCCCTTACTGATTTTTCAAGTTCGTCCCCCACACCTAGAACTTCAATGTCTTCATTGATGATAGAGGGTGACACCTTAGGAGTTATGGGGACAAACTCATGGCCATGTAGATGGCTTTCATTCTTAGCAATTCAGTTTTCATTCTCCTCTTGAGTAATTAGGAAAGTAGTGGAGATGCCATAAAAATACTCTAAGATCCTCTTAAAGGTGAGTGGCTGAACATTGCTCTCTTGTTTACTCAGCTGCATAGTCAAGGAGTCTATTTGGGATTGGAAGTTGTTGGTGAGGGAAGTATGAAGTAAAGCCATACTTCTTTAGATTTCATCAGTTTGAGCTTGTTGCATTTGAAGAAGAAGTTGCTTGATGTCTAAATCTTGAGAAGCTTGGTTGTTGTTGAGAAGCATCATAGCCTTGGTAAGGTTGCTTGTTGTAATCACCTTGGATGTGAACAAAGTTTACTTTATGTTCTTTATATTGGCTATGTGCACCAATAAATTGAAGAGGTTTGGTGGCTCCATTGAACAACATATCCACCTTTTCTTGCAAAGCTTTCAGATCATGTCTTGTTGTTTCCAACTTCTATTTAGCTGCCTTTGCATGCTGCTCAAACTCATCAACATAATCCTAATTGCTTAGTGCCATGTTCTCCACCAATATTCAACCTTCATCAACATCTTTGCCAAGGAAATGACCATTACTAGCTGTGTCAAGAAGGACTCTTAGGCTTGGTAGAACACCTCTATAGAGGCCGGAGAGGAGCATCTCTTTGGTGAAGCCACAGTGAGGGCTCTGCTGAGAGAAGCTTCTAAAACTTTTCCAAGTGTCTTCAAAGCTCTCATTGGACCATTGTTTGAAGTTAGAGATCTCATTCCTGAATTTTGTAGTCCTAGAAGAAGTGAAGAATTTGTTGAAAAAAGGTCATTTGCATTGTTCGCAAGAGTTGATGCTTCCTTGTGGTAAAGACGTTTTCCACATTTGAGCTCTATCACCAAGGGAGAATGGGGACAATCTTAGCCTAAAGCCATCATCTGAAACTCCACTAAGCTTTTTCATAGCACAAACCCTCTCAAAGTGATCCGAATACTCAAGTGGATCATCATTATTCAAGCCAAATAACTTTCTCTCTTGGACAATAGCAATCATTGCATTATTTATCTCATAGTGATTGGTCTCCAAGGGTGGAAGTATGCCTTGTCTAGTGGCAAAGCTAGATGGTATATCTGCTGCACCTATAGGTCTTGGTGGCCTTTGCTCTCTCATACCCCAAGCTCCTTGTAAACCCTGTTGACCTTGCTGTCCTTGTAAACCTTGGATTCCTTGTGGACCGTAAAGACCTTGTGGACCTTGCAAACAAAAACTAGCAGCATATGGATGCTCTTCCATGCTTCAACAACTGATTGATGCTGCTGTGAACCCAAAATCTTTGACTTTTCACTTCAGTTGCAGTTGTAGACACTTAAGAGCAAGTGTTTTGGTACATATAAAAGAAATTCTAGACCAAAAAAGCAATTAGTAACAAAAAACGAAAATAAAAGAGCTTGATCTCAAATCAATCCCTTGTTGGCAACAGCGCCGAATTGATGTAAAATTTTTTATGCTACATCAATACTCAAGCTTACACTAGTCATTGTAGCATTGAGTTTATCAATCTAAAAGAGGATGTTTTAAACAGTAATAATGCAATAGAGGTCCTAATTCAAGCCAAGCAAGAAAATTTAGATAATTAACAACCTGAGGGATCAAAGCAAACTTGAAGCAAAACTTAACAAGAGTAAGCAACAAGCAAAAGATCAAAACTAAACAAGGTAAGGCAAAATAACTAAGCAAATTCGAAATTAAGCAAAGAACAAGGGAAAGACAGGATTCAAGATGGGATAATTGCTATTAGGGAACTTTCTACTCAATTCATGATGCTTACAAACTCACACAATGCTATTCCTTATGCATAGAATTCATTTATATGACTAATCCAATCTGTTGGTACTAATCCCTTTGCTAATCATCAAGTCAAGAATTAATTTCCATTAGTGAAATGACAAACAGAAAGTACTAAGACAAACACTTAATCTTATATTGCCAAACTACTCCCTAGACAATCAATCCCTTGAGCTAGGATAAGCAATCCTCTTACATTGCAATTCAGGCATTTCAACAAACACTTTGTGGGCATAAATTGAGCCTACGATCCTAATAAACTTAGCTAAGGCTAATCAGGAATTAAACACAACAATTAAGAAAGAAAATGAAAGAATTAACATTAAGACATCATGGATCAAGCATTAAATTCCCTAAATCTAACTCATCTCAAATCCCAAAATCAACTACTCTCTAATCATCATCAAAACCAACAAATCAAAGTATACCCTCCCCCACACTTAGAATACATAGTCCTATGGGTATTAGAAATGCAAGAGGAGGCAATACCACAAGTGAAACAATGAAATGTAAAGGAGAAGGTGTGAATAGTGAAGGATGAAGAAGATGTGTACTTGTATTGGTGGTTGGAGGGGTGGAGGATGGACATTCATCTCAGTTATATTCCAGATCAGTAGAGGTGACTAATGGAAACCATTGAATAGAGGCATTCCTTCAGCATTGTTGTTTTGAAATGCATTTGTTTGTATTGCTCTGGGCCTTTGGGTGTTTTCCTCGATGTGGCGCCCCTATATGATCACCCTCGGGCTTCTCTCTTAGTGTATGGTCAGCTGTCCGATGTATGGATATGGCCCTCCAAGAATCGATTGCATCGGGCAGGGCCTTTGAGGTTTTGCTCGATGTTTTTGCTCGATATGATCTCCCTCGCGAAGCTAGGTCGATGTACAGATGGGGCTTCCTCGTTTTATGGTTCCAGGTAAGATTACATCAAGCAAGGTGTTTGGAGGTTCTGCTCGATGTAACACCTAGATATGATCTCCCTAGTGCACTTTACAGAGGTTTTGGTCGATATAACACCTCGATACAGAAACAGAGCTTTGGTTTCCTTTGGTTTTCCACATTCTTTGACCAACTCAACTACTATTTTCAACCTGAAAACACTTAACAAACATATCCAAAGAAAAAGGAAAGCATATTTACATAGATAGGCATGCGATTACCTCCCAAGCGTGCTTTGTTTAAGGTCTCTTAGCTTGACCTTCCTTTACTTGGCTAGGAGGGAACATCAAGGAGACTAAGATTAGTTCCACGGTCAGAACTTATGAGGCTAAGTATGGCTTGACTCTGTGTCCATTGACGGTGAACTCGCCTCCTTCATTATCCACCAATGTGATTGCTCCACCTTGACTTGAGCTTTCCAGGAAAGAGCTTCAACCTTAAGTTGTAAAGAAGTACCAAATCTCCTGATCTGAATTCCTTGTGGAATATCTTCTTGTCATGAAAGGCTTTGGTCCTCTCCTTGTAGATCTTTGAACTCTCATAAAACTCTAACCTGATTTCTTCAAGCTCATGAAGCTGCATAAGTCTTCTTTCTTTGGCGGTCTTAATGTCAAAGTTCAGAAGATTTATTGCCCATTGAGCCTTGTATTCAAGCTCCACTGGAATGTGACAAGCTTTTCCATACAACAAGCTGAAAGGAGATCTTCCTATTGGTGTCTTGAATGCAGTACATGGACTGGTGAGACCCATGTACAGTCTGAGATAGGGTATATCACGCATGCATCAAGGAGTTTTAGGATTTCTTTCTCCACAACTTCCTTAAGATTTGGGTTTAATCTTCTTTGGGGTTTAGTGGAGGTGTTTGTCTCATCCTCTCGATGAATTGATTAAAGAAATAGTGGAAGTATTCATGGACGACTTTTCTGTCTATGGATCTTTCTTTGGCGTCTATTTGTCTAATCTTTGTCAGGCTTGAAAGAGATGTGAAGACACAGATCTGGTGCTGAATTGGGAGATATGACATTTCATGGTTAAGTAAGGAATTGTGTTGGTACACAAGATTTATGAGAAAGGGATAGAGGTGGATAAGACTGAAGTAAGTAATGCAATGCAAGGAAACTAAATGCAACAGAAACTAACAAGGCAATGATCTAAATGCAACAGGACTAAGGTAAGTAAAGCAATGTAAGTGAAAGAACCAAAATGAAAGCTAAATGCAATAACTTGAAATGCAAGGCAAGAAATGGGACAAAAGTAAAGCAACTAAAACAGAGGAAAACAGAACACATTATGATCAAATGCAAAGAAAAATAAGGCGCAAGTTCAAGGTTAGGGCAATGATGACTTAGGGATTACTTAGTTTCAAACCTAGGGGGATCAAGACTAATAACAAGCTAAGAACATGATCAAGCAACTATTTCAATCAATCTGCACTCAGAGCAAAGATGTCTAAGTAATGCACATGTCAGACCCACTTTTGATGGTGTATTTGTGCAAAACCAACATAAAAACACAAGACTCTTAGAGACCAAACAAGCTACATAAACGCAATATAATCATCTAGGCGATTGTTCCTAACAAAGTTCTTTCAGACATTTAAACAAACACTTTTGATGCAGCAAACACTCATTATCAGTTTCACCCTAGAAGAGTTACTAAGGCATTAAGAACAACTAAGCTAAGTGATTCAAGCATGAATTAAACCAAAACACTCTAAGTTACCAATTAATCATCCCAAAATCTGCTGCATTCTCAAACCATAAAAAACTACTCACAACACATTATGAATCACCAAAACAGAACAGAAATGACAAACCAAGCATGACCAAACAAAGTGATGTAGGAGTTTGTCCTATTTCAATTCCCACATATACTCATATCATTGTAGTATGTGAGTGTCAATCCATGATGGTCAAAGTAAGACACTAGGAATGCAACAGATCATTCAATTCAAACCAATTCAAAGACAAGAGGTGATCAAACTAAAGCAATTAACTAAGCAAGACTGAACAATAGAGCAGATTCGAATTCAATCAATCGAAAGACAAATGGGACTTGAGATAGGGTTATTGATCAAAGGAGATTATCAGCTTAACTAGTGATGCTTACAAACCCACAACAAGCTATTCCTAGGCACATAATTAACAGCTATAACTAGCTCAATTCCTTGAGTACTAATCATTTTCCTAAGCACATATTCAAGATAACTTCCATTACTGAACAGATGATTAACAAGCATTATGAGCAACTAATCCAATTCAATATTGCCAATATACTCATTAGCCAACTAATTCCTTATGCTAAGATAAGCAAATCTCTTACTTGACTCATTCAGTCTATTCATCAAACACTTGTCAGGCATAAGAGAACCCTAGGATCTAGATCAACTTAGCAAGGGCTAATCTAGCAATAAACACAATCAATAAAAAGGAGCAATAAGATTAAGAACTAAGCAATCACTAATCAAGCCTCAAATCCCCTTCTTTCTCTCCCATCTAAAATCATAAGCAAAGTACTCACTAATCATGGTTTTAGCCCTAGTCAAAAGCAAAGGAGAATGACTAATCATAATAAGGAGGAAAATGATACAAGCACGAGAATCCACTCGTGATGTATGACTCTAAACTCAGGCCTTCATTGGCTCAACAAAGTAGAAGTGGGACGAGTGATCAGATGGGATGAATGATTTGGGTCGAACGGCAGAGGAACTCAAGCAGTTTTACCAATGGTCGAGTGGAACGAGGGATGGATCGAGTGGGAAGAACGACTTGTCAAGCAGGACGAGCAAGTGGTCGGGTGGGACGATTAACTGGTCGAGCGAGACGATGGGATTTGGTCGAATGGTCGAGGAACTCAGACGATCGGAACGGGATGGAACTAAGTGTACCACAAAGGCTATGGATTTTCCTTTGATACAACACGAGGCTTCTCTTTAGTTTTGGAGGTGCTGGTCTCAACAAAAGTAAGGAGAAAGAACACAAGATTATTATAATCTTAGTGAAGAAATTTCGGTATTATATTAGAAAATCAAAGGTAACCAATTACAATGCTGCAGGGGAACCTTATATAATGGTTCTTCAGCTTATGAAAAAATAAAAGAAAAATACAAAAGTGCAAAACCAAAAATACAAAAATACATCAAAGAAAATTACATAAATTAAATCAAATAACTCAGCTAATGCAAATCAAATGGAGAAAAGTTTTGGACTATTCAAGATAACAAATATGATTGAATTAACTTTAACACTTACCTTGTTTACTTGCATTGAATCCGAATGATTTGCTAGCTTTGACCGTTTTAGATGGCTTGGTCTTGAATGATGAAAATGTTGCCGTGGGCTTCCTTTGCTACTAAGGGTCAGCTTCCTTGAGTTTTTATTGGGTCCGCAACTTCCATTATGTCCAATGCGTCGGTCCATGCATCATTAGTCATAAGACTTTGGCTTCCTTGATTTGATGCGGTCATGGCTTTTAAAATGGCTTGGTTGTATTTGCTTTGAAGTGAACAAGCTGTTTGTCTAGTCATCACTCCTTTGTTTGGAATCGGTATCTCTAATTCTTGAGAATCTTGTAGTTGTGGCTCTGTTAAGTCTGGTTCCGCTGATATGTCCTCATCATTCCCTCCCTCTTGAATATATATTGGCCCCAAAATGTTTTCATCTGCCAAAAATAGAGGTAAATCAGTAACATTGAAAGTGGAGGATACATTTAACTCACTTGGTAATTCAAGACGGTAGGCATTGTTGTTGATTTTCTCAAGGACTTTGAATGGTCCATCTCCTCTTTGCTTAAGCTTTGAGCCTCTTTGGTCCGGGAATCTTTCTTTCCTCATATACAGCCAAACCCATTCTCCTGGTTGAAATACTATCTCTTTCCGCCCTTTGTTGGCATGTTTTGTATATTGCTCCGTCCTTTTCTCTAGATTTTCTCGGGCCTTTTGATAAAGTGTCTTGATGAATTCAGCATTTTTATCGCCAATTAAGCTTACTGCTTCTGCTGGTGGTAAAGCAGTTAAATCAAGTGGAGTTGTAGGGTTGAATTCATATACAACCTCGAATGGTGACATCATGGTGGCTGAGTGTTGAGCTCTGTTGTAGGTGAATTCTATGAAGGGTATATACTCTAGCCAATTCTTCATGTGCTTTCCAATAGTTGCCCTTAGCAAGGCTGAAAGTGTGCAATTCACAACCTCGTTTGGCCATCGGTTTGGGGATGACAAGTGGTGGAGAAAGAAGTTTTATCCCTAGCTTCTTCCACAAGGTTCTCCAGAAGTGACTTAAGAACTTGCTGACTCGGTTAGAGACAATAGTTCTCGAAACTCCATGTAGCTGTACTACATCTCTAAAGAATAGATCCGCGGTTTAAGTTGCATCATTCACCTTAGCACAAGGAATAAAGTGCGCCATTTTTGAGAATCTATCAACCACCACGAATATAGAGTCTTTATGGTTGATTTTTGGTAATCCTAGGACGAAGTCCATAGATATATCAACCCAAGAAGCCGTAGGGATTGGCAGGGGTAAGTATAAGCCATTTGGGTGAGCTTTAGACTTTGCCTTCTTGCAAACAATGCATCTAGAGCAACGAGCTTCCACTGTCTTCTTTAGATGTCGCCAGTAAAAATGCTCTTTGAGCACGGCTAAGGTTTTATCAACTCCAAAGTGCCCTATCAATCCTTCTCGTGTGCTTCTCGTACTATTAGTTCTCTTAGGGAACATTGGGGAATTCTGAGCCGCTTCCCTCTAAATAGAAATCCCTCAAGGATGTAGAACTTGCCAAATGCCTCTTTGTTTCTCTCGTTAATTACCTCAATAAAATCTTTGTCTTCTCGGTAAAGATCTTTGATAAATTTGAACCCCATGACCTTGCTCTCCATGGTTTAGATTAAAGTATACCTACGAGATAAAGCATCCGCTACAATGTTGCCTTTCTTGTACTTAATGATGTAAGGGAAAGGCTCTATGAACTCCATCCAATGAGCATGCCTTCTCTTAAGATGTGTTTGTCCTCTAAGGTCTTTTAACGTTTCATGGTCAGTATGAACCACAAACTCCCTTAATATCAAGTAGTGCTGCCACGTCTCCAAAGCCCTCCCTGGGGCATATATTTCCTTGTCATACGTAGCGTAGTTTAGTGTAGCTCCTCCTAACTGCTCGCTGAAAAATGCTATTGGTTTCTTGTCTTGAGTTAGCACTGCCCCAATGCCTATCCCCGAGGCATCACATTCAACTTCAAATGTCTTGTTGAAATCAGGTAAGACCAGAACTGGCGCGTTGGTTAACCGGTCTTTCAAAGTGTCAAAAGCTTGCTGCTGTGCTTCTCCCCATGTAAAGCCAACACTCTTTTTTCTACCACCGTGAGAGGAGCTGCTATGCTGCGGAAATCTTTAACGAACCTCCTGTAGAAACTCGCCAAACCATGGAAGCTTCTTACTTGATTGACGTTTGTTGGTGCTGGCCATTCCTGAATAGCTTTAATTTTCTCTTCATCAACCTGTAATCCCCGCGAGCTTACAATAAAACCTAGGAAAACTAGTTGATTAGTGCAGAATGAACACTTCTTTAATTTTACATAAAGCCCCTCTTGTCTAAGAGTCTTTAATACAAGCTCAAGATATGTCATGTGATCAGATAAGCTTTTGCTGTAAATTAAAAAATCATCAAAATTTACAACAACAAACTTACTGATGTATGCTCTAAGCACTTGATTCATCAGGCGCATGAAAGTGCTAGGGGCATTGGTGAGTCCAAATGGCATTACCATCAATTCATATAGTCCTTGCTTGGTTTTGAAAGCTGTCTTCCATTCGTCTCCTTCTTTCATTCTTACTTGATGGTATCTGCTCTTTAAATCTATTTTAGAGAACAAAACAGAACCACTAAGTTCGTCAAGCATATCATCTAACCTTGGTATTCGATGTCTGTATTTGATGGTGACGTTGTTGATGGCTCTATAATCAACGCACATCCTCCAGGAACCGCCCTTCTTTGGTACGAGTAACACTGGTACAACACAGGGGCTAAGGCTTTCCCTCACGTATCCTTTGTCTAATAGCTCCTCAACTTGCTTCTCAAGCTCTTTAGACTCTTCAGGATTCATTCGGTAAGCTGGCTTGTTAGGTAAAGCAGCACCTGGCTTGTTGGTAATCCTTCAGGCATGTCCTCTGGAAATACATCTTTAAAAGCGTCAAGTAACTGAGTGATTTCTGGTGGTAACTCTGATGTTCCATAACTTGCGCTTAAAACCTCCTTAAAGATCATTAGTAGCATTGTGTGTTTAGATGCTAGATTAACATGACTAGGCTGAATAAGAAAATTAGACTTAGAACTAATTTGTTTTTCTTTAGCCATTTGCAATTGTTAATTTTGCACTTGATAAAGGTGCTAAGCTAATCTTTTGTTTGTCATGCAAAAATGTATACATGTTAGTCCTACCATCATGCTTAGTTTCTTTATCAAATTGCCAAGGTCTGCCTAACAATATATGGCCGGCTTGCATAGGAACTATATCACAAATAACAGTATCTTGATATTTCCCTATACTAAATGGTATAATAACTTGTTCATTAATTTTTAACTCAACCTTGTCATCGAGCCACCCTAGCCTATAGGGCCGTGGGTGTTTAGTTCTCTCAATGTGATGTTTATTGATAGCTTGCTATTTTAGATCATTTTAGGCTGCATTTCATGTATCTTTTCCTCTGTTTTTGCATTATATTTTAGCATTTAGGTATCATTTGCAATTAGAATCAACATAACATGCATTTAGATTAGGATTGCATACTTTTACATACATGTGCATGTTTGTTGTGATTTTCAGGTCTTTTTGGAGTTTCTTTGAGCTGGGGAGGAAATGGAAGCAGCTCATGATCAAAGAAGATGTCAAAAGTGGAGTTCTTACAAAGTCTGGTCCATATCGAGCAGAACACCCGTGGAGTGTGCTCGATGCAAGCAGCAGGACGAGCGGAGAAGGATCAACACGAGGATTCCAAGCCGTTGGTCTGCATTGAGGACCAGCATCGAGGAAGCACGTCGATACACGCTGCATGGGCCATATCAAGGTCGCATATCGAGCAGAACAGCGACCGTACGACCTCGATGCAACTTATCCGCGATGACCAATTGACTTTTGTTAATCTTATCTTACCTTTTTAGGTTTATATGCTTCTTTTGGCTCCCTACTATTAAAGGAAAGCCACAAAACATTATCCTTATCATGTCTTATTTTATCGAAGTTTAGCTTTCTCAATAACACTCTCTAAACCTTAAAGGGCGATTTGCCATAAGGATCTTGATCTTTAATAAAGTTTGCATTTTTATGGTTTAATCTTGTCTACTGATCTTTGTTCTTGCATATTGGTAGATTAGATTTATCTTCTTTGCATTTTAACCTCATCTAGTCATGTTTAACTCCAAATCAATGGGATTAAACATGATTAGTGAGTAGTCTTCTTTAAGATTTAAGTTTCTAAGTAGGGAAAATGGTGATTAAGATGTGATTAAGGGGTGATTAGGCTTATTTAATGATTCTCTGTTATCTGCTTCTCTTGCAAAGTGATTAATGTTGATAAAGCTTGCTCTTTTTGATTAAATATGGTTTGATAGATGCATATGGTTCAATTGATGTCTTGATATCTCTTTTCTAAGTATTGTTCGCTTATTTGGCTTGATAGTGTAGCTTGGTCTATGTTTCGTTTGTTCAGTGAAACCAAAGTGATAGTTCACCTTGGTAGATGATTCACTTAGGGCTAGATAATGCTGGTTTTGAGATTCTTGAATTGATGGTTAGATAGTATGCATTGAAAGATCTTGCCTTTGCTTCATTTTTGTTCATTGGTTAGCTTTGTTAGGGTGTTGAAAGTCTGTGCTTAAATCCATAGTCTTGATTGGTGTATAGCTGCTTAGGTCCTTATTGGTTCACAAGATTGATAAGTTGATCGGAATTCTTGCTTGGGTGAGAGAGTAGTTGCTTGATTGGTACATCTCTTAGGTTAGAATGGTTCTGATCTTTATGCTCATGGTTTAAGGATACGCCATCACAAGTGGGTCTGACACTTCAATCTTGTTGAATATGCTTATTTACTTCAAGTGGTTCCATTTAGATACCTTGTCTGGGAGCATAACATTGAGAATGCTTGCTTGATTAATGCTTGTTTGATTAATGCTTGTTTATTGCCTTAGAAAGAAACTCCCTTGTCTCTCTTGAAAACCACTGTCCCACAATTGCTTAAAACCTCGAGTCTTGCTTTTAATTAATTGTCTTCATAGTTATCTTGCTTAGTTCTTGCGTTAGTAGTCATTTCTTGCTTACATTCCTGTTTAGTAATTGCTTTAAGTTCATCATTTAGTTCTGTTCACTTGCATTTAGTTTAAGCTTTTCTTTTATTGCACGAAAGGGTTGTTAGACTTGTTCTCACATAATCAAACCCCAATCTTGCTTAGCTTACATCATTGTTTTCATCTCATCTCCCACAATTGGATTGATATCTGATCTCTATTCTACAACTGATTAGAAGCTAAGGAATTTGATCTAGTGACCGAAAACTGCTCTTTCAAATTGGCGCTGTTGCCATTGTGGATTGTTTGAGTTTAACACTGCTGTTAGACTAAGTTCATTACTTTAAAATTTACTAAGTTGCTCTGTTTTCTATGCTCTGTTTTTTCAGGTACTTGTATGAATTTGAGGTCTAAAGGCTCATCAAATCTGACTCTTTTCATTGGCAACATTAATAGGAGAAGAGCTGTAAGATAGAGAGTTCAAGAGTTAGAAGAACAAAGAATGGCATAGCAGGAAGCTCAGTTACCACATGTTGGTGTTGTTGGACAAGCAGCACTACAACAAGCTGCAGCACACATAGATGAAGCACAAGAAGCTTTGAACCAAGTGGAGGAACCTAGCTTCTTCAGCGAAACTGGAAGAACCCCTCTTATACAAGTCGAATCTGCTGGAGTTCATGGATTGCGAGTACCGGTTCATGCACCTAGAGCTGAAAGACCAATAGGAGCTGGTGAAGCACCTGACACTCACCACAACAGAAATGGCATTCACGCTCCAGCTGAACATCAAGACCATTTCGAGATCAAGCTTGGGTTGATCAACATGGTGCAAGGCAACATATTCCCTGGCCTTCCCAATGAAGACCCTTTGGATCATCTTGAAAAGTTTGATAAGGTGTGTGGTATGACCAAGATTCAAGGAGTCTCTGAAGATGCTTTGAAGCTGCGCTTTTTCCCATTCAGTTTAGGTGACAAAGCACATCAGTGGCAGAAAACACTTCCACAAGGTTCAATGTCTACATGGAATGAGTGCAAGACAACATTCCTCAACAAATTCTTCAGCTCAACAAGAACAGCAAAGCTCAGAAACACCATAAGCAGCTTTACTCAGCATGGGAATGAGACATTTGCTGAAGCTTAGGAGCGGTTCAAGTCTTACACTTTGCAGTGACGCCAAAGTACAGAATGCCCTTGGACACAGCTTCTAATGGGAATTTCATGGGCAATACTGTTGTAGATGGTCTAGGTTTTGTGGAGAACTTGGCATTTTCTGGTGGAAACTATGGTGAAAAATATGACAGAACATATAGAGCTGTTGTAAGCGCTGAAGGTGAGAGCACAACAAAGAAGGAGATTAAAGCTTTGAATGAAAAGTTAGACAAGCTGCTGAGTGTGTCTTTCAAGAATGTGAGTTTTGTTGGTGATAGTGTTGCTATACACAAGAGGAAGATGGGACAGTTGTAGAAGTATGAGCCTTCTACATGAATTAACAAGGTGGCGGTTTTAACAACTACAGGAACCATCCCAACTTCTCTTATAGAAGCAACAACGTGGCTAACCGTCAGGATCAAGTCTATCCATCACAAGCTGCCCAACAGAACCAAGGAACCAAACATTTTGTTCCTTTCAACCAGCAGAACAACTTTGCTTCAAGACCACCATTTCAGGGCGGTTTTCAACAAGCTAACTTTCAGCCAAGACCAGCTTTTATCCCACCAGGTTTTGGCAATACACAAACCTCTTCTAGCACTCAAGATGTTGATTTGAAGCAGATGATGCAACAGTTGTTGACTGGTCAAGCCAACACCACTATAGAGCTGCACAAGAAATTTGCTGAAGTGCATAAAAAAATAGACGCCACTACTTGTGACATGAATGGCAAGTTAGATGCTTTGAACCAAAGTGTCGAGTCACTAGAAAGCAAAGGAGCTTCATCTTCAAAGCCTCAGAACCAGTTACCAGGAAAGAGTGAAGCAAATACTAAGAAATTCTGCCACTTGCTTGCTGAAGAAGATGAAGAGTTTGATGATGAAGATGCTTCATTGGAAGAGCTTGGCATTATGCTTCAAGAGATGCTGTTACATGTGGACATGTTAAAGGCTGAGTGTGGGGGAATGTCATCAACGTCACCATTGATGATCAAGAAGCTGCGGACATTGTAGAGAAGTTCCTCCAAGGACTAGATGAAAGCTTGAACAGAGAGGAAGAGCAAGAAAGAGCCGCACAAGAAGCTGCTGAGAAGGAAGAGGATGAGAAAGCTTTAGTTGCTCCTGAAGAAGAAGCCAAACCAGAGCTCAGTGAAGCTGTTAAAGAGCTTGTAGAGACATACCAAACTTTGATGGTATTGGCTAGAGAAAGTCTTGAAGACTTCAAGGAGTTGTACGATCACCAAGTGCGCAGCTCCTCAAGCAGCAGTGAGAAGGGTAAAGCTCCTGAAGTTTAAGCTTATAAACCACCAATCCCTTACCCCACGATGCACTTTACAAAGGCTCAGATGGCAGTTTATTCAAAGTTCAGGAAATACATACAAGACACTGGAATAAAGCTTCCTAATGGCACCACTTTGCTTGAAGTAAATGATCAAATCAGATTCGTCAAAGAAGTCTTTGACAAGCTGGAAGTAGTGGAGCCAATTCTAGAGAATGTGGGGGCTAATCTGAAGAGAAGCAAAGAGCTGAAGACATTTACAAAGCTTCCCAGTCTAGGAAAGTTTCTCATCACTTGTGAGCTTGAAATGCTAGACAATGTAAGAGCTTTGTGTGATTCAGGTTCAACAGTGAATGTCATGTCTCTCCACTTAAGCCTAACCTTAGGAATCAAGAAATTGAAGCCCTGCAAAGCCTCTATCACCTTTGTGGATAAAACCTCAACATGACCCTTAGGCATGGTGAAGGATTTCCCTTTGAAAATTGGGAATTTCTTGGGGCCAACATATTTTGTGGTTATGGAGAAGCCATAATCAAGAGAGGTGCCACCTCTTCTAGGAACACCATTCTTGGCAACAGCAGGAGCACAAGTAGACTTCAAGAGAGGCTCTATGATTTTGAAGAATGTTGTTGAGTTCAAAGTCTACAAGATTGTCTCTCCTTCCATAGATTTTTAGGGAACAATCATTGAAAAAGAGAGTGAGCAACATAACCTTCCAGAGCGTGTGGAGCATGATATAAGCTTCACAATGAGTATGTTGATGTGAGACACTCTCCCTGATGAGCCATAACAGAAGCTTGACACTGAGTTGAAGCTTGAAGATGGTTTGAAAGAGGATGAAAGCTTGATCACCAAGGAAGTGAAAACTTTGATCACACCAAGTGTCAAGAAGAAGAGAAACAGGAAGACAGCTCATGAGAAGAAGAGACTGATGTCAGTAGGCACTTGGGTTTACCAGAAGAAAGAGGTAGGAGCACCAGCTCCATCAACCTCTTCTCACTAGTCCTCAAAACCATCAAAGTCAAGCTTAATGACTTAAAACAAGCACACTTGGGAGGTAATCTCATGACTATCCTCGTAAATATATGCTTTGTTTTATTACTAATATCTTTATTTAGTGTTTCAGAGGTCAAAAATCAGGTCCATGGATGTGTAGAATGGTTTGAAGGCCAAGGAAAGAAGACTCTGTTTTCACATTGAGGTGCCATATCGAGCAGAACATCTATCATTTATACTCGATACAGCTTATCTCGAGCAAGGACAAGTCCGTACACCGATCAGATTGCACGATGGGGTTCACATCGAGGTGTAGCATCAAGCAGAACACCAAAACCCGTGCTCGATGTGATCGCTCCGGAAGCCCCAGTCCCGTACACCAAGGAGAGTGGACCGTACATCGATCAAGACACACGGTGGAGATCACATCGAGGTGTAGCATCGAGCAGAACACCAAAAGCCCTGCTCGATGTAATCACCAGTCCGTACACCTAGGAGCTACAGCCCGTACATTGACCAGATTACTCGATGAAGTTGCACCGAGGAGTTACATCGAGCAGAACATCCTATGTTCTGCTCGATAAGGGCACTAACAGCCAGCTCGATGAAAGACAGTGTCCGGTACGAAAACCACCGAGGAGAACAGCAACCATGTACGAGATATTCCACATCGAGGTGTAGCATAAAGAAAAGCACCAACATGTTTGCTCGATGCACAATGGACGAGCCAGAAACAAGCATCCAGATGGTGCCATGAAGGAGAAGCTGACAAGAACACAGAACCCCCGAGGCAGCAGAGCATCATCACCGAGCCACAGAACCCGACGTCCCGATATGGTACACATTGAGGTACCACATCGAGTGTTTTGCTCGATATGATCCGTGTAAGAATTTTTTGAAATTTTTACATGGGTAAATCGAGTAAAACCTTTTTGTGGGCCTTGATGGCTGGTAAAAGAATCTTTTCTTTCCCCCTCACATGCATTTTTAAAATTTAAACCAGATTTTCTTGCATTATCTTTTGCTTTTTCTAGATATCCTTTATCCTTTTTTATTAAAACTAGCAATCTTCATATCTCTCTCCACACACACACACACCCATATCAAGCTAAACATCTCTTTTTCAAGCATTCTTTATTTCTCTCTTGCATTCTCTAGAACTTCATCTTTTAGGTCAAAGAACTAAGGTAAACTTTGCTAGATTCCTTGTTTCTTGAGTTTAAATGTGTCAAATTGAAGTATGATGCATTATAATGATTGATTATGGTTGTTTGCAGAATTTTGTTTATGGTTTTGATTTGCATGTTGCCATTGTTGCTCTTCTTTGAAATTTTATGGTTGAAATATTTGAAAAATGCTGTTTTTATGCTTAGATTGACTTTATGTTTAGATTCTGGCCAAATCTAGGCATGCTATTATTTTTTCAGCATATTGAGCATTGATATGTTTTTTATTAGACTAGTGATGGGGAATCTGATGCATTTTCATAGTTTGTTGGAGAGAGAATGATGTTTTTTGTTTCATATACTTGAAATTATTGCAATCGCTGCTTGCTACTGTGGGAGTTTTAGTTTTAGCTGTGTTTATCCTTTTGAGCTGAAACTTTTTTCTAAATTCGACTCTGTTTGTTGGTGATCAGTGTGAAGTTTTACAGAATTTTTCATTGCTTGCTTGAATTTTGAAAATTATTTTCCTGCAAAGTGCTTTCAAAGGATACTTTACTAATTCTTGCTTCAAGCATTGCATTTTCAGGTACTATGTCGAGCACCAGAGGAAATGAGGAGATTTATGACTCAAATGTTGCTGTAAGAAACAGAGCTGAGGGAAAGAGGCCAGTTGTTGAGGAAGAACCAGTACAAGATGGAGCACAAAAGCTGAAGGACTACTTGAGAGTGATGAGGAGAGTAGACTTCACTTCCACAAGATATACTGATCCTGGTCTGTTGGGAGAGCTAGGAATAAAGCCTGAAGTGGATGACCTGTTGAGCAAAATTGGACTGGTGATATTTGCTAGTCTTGGTTATCCAACTTACAAGCAACTTTCTTGTGAGTTCCGATTCATGCCAACAGAAGATGAGCTTTATGACCCAAGGACTGATCCACCATTGATGAGGCCAAGCAAAGCGAAGACCATGAGCACCATCAAAGACTCAGGTGCGGAAGAAGACATTGAAGAGCAGCATCAAGAACAAAAAGTTCAGCATCAAAGGATGGAATATGAAGAACATGAAGACTATGATAGCCGCCCTTATGCATTTGACCCATATGATGTTATCGGCACATATGAAGCTTCAAAGGCTGCACATGAGCATATTAGGCTTCTTCAGAGATGGAACCACTTCCAGGACAAAGCAATTAGAGGTTGCTGAAGACAGTCAAAGCAAGCAAGAAATCGGTTGACTCTTTGAAGAAGAGGAAGCTCAAGAAGAAGTTGGGAGGATCTTCATCAGCCAAGAGATCTGATCAAGCGATCCAAACAGAGCCACAAAGAGGAGGATCTGATGCTGAGAACATGTCTGACAACACACCAGAGAGGGCAGTCCAAGAGAGACACTCATTCCACATCAGTGAGCGACCAAGAACACAAGTTCCTCAACCGGCCAGGCATTGATCTCATGTAGCTGCTCCAAGGCGAAAAGGAAAGAAGAGAAAGACTAGACAGAAAACTCCAGAAGAGGAGGAAGCTTCACCTTCCCATGCCATTGAGAGTTCAGACTCTCACCACTCCTCCACATGAAGTAAGGTACACAACACTAAGCATTGTAAATACCACTCTATTTTTCTTAATTATTGCGATTATTTGCTTGATGTTTATGAACACTCTCCTTAGCATTTTTATTACACGAGCACTGTGTAATTTAAGTGTGGAGGAGGGTGTATGATAGACTGATGCTTGCATTTGCATAGTAGAATAGGAACCATGCATCATGGTTTCATAGCATCCAAGGCATAGAAAAAACTAAAAAAATTGAAACATTTTCAAAAATTGCGTCACAAAAAGAGTTTGATTTTCATGCATTCTTATAAGATTGAGACTTCATGCATTCATATAGGACTAGCTTGGTTGTTTAAATTGGGAACTATGACAGTACATCTTTGTTAATGCTAGTGATTTATGAAATTGAAGCCCTTGTTTTTAATCCTTTGGTTCATTTGATGTTGAACTAGAAATAACGCTGAACTACTTTTGGAATTTGCATTTGTGTGAGCTTATTTTAAAACTGAAGGATGCTTTGAAATGAGTTCAACCTTTGTTTAAGTAGAACCTAATTTGAATTCGTAATTATGATGCCTTATGCTTTGTGATTGATGTCATGGATTGTTTAAAATATTTTGATCTTCTTATTCTCTTTTGCCACTCTCAAAAAGATCCATTTAGATTTCCCCACCCTTAACTAAACCTTCTTTCAAGCCAAGACATTAATAGTGTGTGATTTGTGAGGCTTCTTCCATCATGGTTGTTGCTTAGCAAAAAAGTGGTGGGTAGGAACTACAAGGGAAGTACTTCCATTGTAGAACTAGCTCACTCTTAAGTTAGATAGATTAGGATGTTTGGGGAATGGTTTGGGGTTTTTTGGGTTTAGTTTTTAAGAGAGGCAAAGAAGAAAAGAAGTCAAGGCACAAAAGAAATAATGAGTGTGACACAAGCAAAAGGGTGGAAATGGCAATTTTAAATTCAAAGAAAGAAGGCTCATGTTCAAAGAAGAAAAGAAGATGCAAGAAGTTCAAAACTAGTAAACCAAAGCCAAAGGCGAATCAAGCACTAGCATCACCAAATAAAGGAACCAAAACTCAAAAGAAGCAAAGCGCCACCACTTGAAGTTCAAAACAAGAAGTGTCCTCCAAAGCGCTTGAAGAAGATTTTTTTTGGTTTTAAAAAGGGTTTAAGATCTTAAAAAAAGGGTAGCATAGGAAGGTCTTTCATTGCTTAGCTAGATTTAGGAACACATTTTATAGGTCTTGGGTAGATGGGAGTCTTCCTTTGTATGTGTAAGTTGTTCTTTGACCCTTAGCATTTTGCCAAAGCACAACTATGCTTTCCCTTGAGAGAACCCTTTAAACACCAAAGCCAGTTTGTGAAGTGGGATCATTTTTGTTCCACTAAGCCTTGTCCCTTAGCCAAGTGACACTTTCGCATTTGCATAAGCATGATTCACAGTTTGAGCATAATTTAATATTAAAAAGGTTGTTTGATTTAATGAGCATGTGAAGGTTAGAAGCTTAGTGTTGATCCTTATACTTGTTTTGTGATGAATGTGGCTAGGTTTTTAAAGTATTCTTCCATCAAGTGCACTCTAGAATTAGGAACATGGACTTCATTTGATTGATTATTAGCATTTTAAAAGATATGAGCTCCCATTAAAAACCTCATCACCATGTTAAGTGTTTCTTTGCTTGAGGGCAAGCAAAAGCTAAGTGTGGGGGTGTTGATAGCTTGCTATTTTAGATCATTTTAGGCTGCATTTCATGCATCTTTTCCTCTGTTTTTGCTTATAGTTTAGCATTTAGGTATCATTTGCACTTAGAATCAACATAACATGCATTTAGCTTAGGATTGCATAGATTTGCAAACATGTGCATGTTTGTGGTGGTTTTCAGGTATTTTTGGAGTTTCTTGGAGCTGGGGAGGAATTGGAAGCAGCTCATGATCAAAGAAGATGTCAAAAGTGGAGTTCTTGAAAAGTCTGGTCCATATCGAGCAGAACACCCGTGGAGTGTGCTCGATGCAAGCAGCAGGACGAGAGGAAAAGGATCAGCACGAGGATTCCAAGTCGTTGGTCTGCATCGAGGACCAGCATCGAGGAAGGACGTCGATACACGCTGCACGGTCTATATCAAGGTCGTATATCGAGCAGAACATCGACCGTACGAGCTCAATGCAACTCATCCGCGTTGACCATTTGACTTTTGTTAACCTTATCTTATATTTTTAGGTTTTTTATGCTTCTTTTGGCTCCCTACTATAAAAGGGAAGCCACAAAACATTATCCTTATCAAGCCTTACTTTATCAAAGTTTAGGTTTCTCAAAAACACTCTCTAAACCTTAAAGGGCGATTTGCCTTAAGGATCTTGATCTTTATTAAAGTTTGCATTTTTATGGTTTAATCTTGTCTTCTAATCTTTGTTCTTGCATCTTGGTAGATTAGATTTATCTTCTTTGCATTTTAACCTCATCTAGTCATGTTAAATTCCAAATCAATGGGATTAAACATGATTAGTGAGTAGTCTTCTTTAAGATTTAGGGTTCTAAGTAGGGAAGTGGTGATTAAAATGTGATTAAGGGGTGATTAGGCTTGTTTAATGATTCTCTGTTATCTCCTTCTCTTGCAAAGTGATTAATGTTGATAAAGCTTGCTCCTTTTGATTGAATATGGTTTGATAGATGTATATGGTTTACTTGATGTCTTGATATCTCTTCTTAAAGTACAGTTCACTTATTTTGCTTGATAATCTAGCCTGGTCTATGTTTCCTTTGTTCAGTGACACCAAAGTGATAGTTCACCTTGCTAGATGATTCGCTAAGGTCTAGATAATTCTGGTTTTGAGATTCTTGACTTGATGGTTAGATAGTATGCATTGAAAGATCTTGCCTTTGCTTCATTCTTGTTCATTGCTTAGCTTTGTTAGGGTGTTGCAAGTCTGTGCTTAAATCCGTAGTCTTGATTGGTGTATAGCTGCTTAGGTACTTATTGGTTCACAAGATTCATAAGTTGATCTGAATTCTTGCTTGGTTGAGAGAGTAGTTGCCTGATTGGTACATCTCTTAGGCTTGAATGGTTCTAATCTTTATGCTCATGGTTGAAGCATACGCCATCACAAGTGGGTCTGACACTTCAATCTTGTTGAATATGGATTGCTTATTGACGCCAAGTGTTTCCATTTAGATACTTTGTCTAGGAGCATAACATTGAGAATTGCTTGCTTGATTAATGCTTGTTGATTGCCTTAGAAAGAAATCCGCTTGTCTCTCTTAAAAACCACTGTCCCACAATTGCTTAGAACCTTGAGTCTTGCTTTTAATTAATTGTCTTCAAAGTCATCTTTCTTAGTTCTTGCTTTAGTAGTCATTTCTTGCTTACATTACTGTTTAGTCATTGCTTTAAGTTCATAATTTAGTTCTGTTCACTTCCATTTAGTTTAAGCTTTTCTTATATTGCACCATAGGGTTGTTAGACTTGTTCTCACATAATCAAACCGCAATCTTGCTTAGCTTACAGCACTGTTTGCATCTCATCTCCCACAATTGGATCGATACCTGATCTCTATTCTATAACTGATTAGAAGCTAAGGAATTTGATCTAGTGACCAAAAACTGCTCTTTCATTTATCAACCATATGTGTACTTGCCACGTTAGTGCAAGACCCACCATCAATAATTAAGTTACATACCTTGCCTTGCACGGTGCAGCGTGAATGGAAGATGTTTTCTTTTTACATAAGCTCCGTTGGTTCCACCATTGTGCTATGTATACTCCGTGTAACAAGGAGCTCTCCTGAATTAGGGTACCCAATATCTCCGAATTCATCAAGCGGTTCAGCCTCTGCTTCGTCTTGAGATTCATACTCTCCGGTTTCAGTTAAGAGCATGATTTGCTGATTCGGACATTCTCTCGCCATATGTCCCCTGCCTCTACATTTAAAACACGTTATATCTCTACAACGTTGAGGATTAGTAGACATACATGCTTCTGAACGGTTGTCTTTGGTGGTATCTGAAGCTTTCCCTTTGTATCGCGAGTCTATCTCAATGCCTTTGCCCTTATCTAGAGGCTTGTTAGCGTTGGTTAGCGTTGGGGTTCCATGGTTTTTGAGGTTTGCTCCGCGTGACACTAAACTTTCGCTTGATCTGTTGCTCGGCTTGTATAGCTAGGTGAAAAAGATCTTTGAAGTCTTGGTCGACTTCTCTTTCTACTTTTCGGCTGATTCGTTCTTGCAGGCCATCTATAAATTGTGCCATTAAGGCTTCTTCGTCATCATGAAGCTCCAAGCGGTTCCTCAAGCGCTCAAATTCTTCATAGTACTCCTCTACTGACCTAGTTCCCTGTTTAAGAGCACGAAACTTGCGTTGTAACTCTCTCCTGAAATGGGGAGGAATGTACCTTTGGCGCATGATATCTTTCATTCTAGCCAAGAGTCAATGGCTCTTTGACGGTTTCTCCTCCGATCAGCAACGATTTTATCCCACCAGATGAGGGCGTTGCTCGTAAGCTAAGCTACAGCTAGGGCTATCCTCTTGGGGCCGGGGTGGTCATAGTAATCAAATAGGTGGTCCATCCTCTTTTCCCACTCAAGATAAGCCTCCGTGTCAATCTTTCCAGCAAAATTTGGTGCTGTCAGTTTGATATGGCGATGGTGTTGCCTCTGATGGTAGTTGTCATCTTCTTCTTCTACATATTCATTCTGTGGTACATGTCTTCTTCTCCTTTGGTTATTTGGTAGAGGCGGGTCAGCATCATCGTCTTGTGAATCATTGTCATCACCTTGTGCATCTCCATTTGGTTCATTGATGCGCATTCCATTACGCCTATTATTGTTGCATGTGGTTTGCGTGTTCCCAAAGGCAGCATTGGGGCCACGGCCTCCCACGTTCCTGACCGGTTGTAGAGGGGGTCGCGGTGCTTGCTCTACACGGGTAAGACGGTCTCCTATCTTCTGTCTAAAGGCTTAGAACTCTTCTCTCATCATGGCCATCATAAGAGTGGCGGGGTCTTGAGGATTACTTGACTCCTCTTCCATAACTTCTTCTCAGAGGTACCTTAAACCAGATCAAAGAATGGTTTTTAAAGCCGATGATCTGAGTAGTTCGGTTTTTTAAAACAAATATGGGAACAAAAATTCGTATCAAACAAAACACAATGGAATGAATGATAATGTGGTTCGAAAAATGGAAACTATAATGACGAGATAGTGCTAAAATTCCCTTTCTATTTTTTTTTTTTTTACTTTTGTGATTAGAAAAAAACTAATGTAAAGTAAAAATATGACAGAATGATAGCAAAACAATTTTATCAGAACTAATGATTTAAGGTAAGATTAGGACAAATGATTCGGCTCCAATGAAATGAAATAGACAAGAAATCCCCTTTTTTGACTTTGTAAAATAACTTGTGGAACAAAATATGAATGAAACTAAAAAAAAATTCTCTATATATCTATATATATATATTATTGTTTATGCGAAGAATTAAATAAAGAAAAGAAATATGCACAAGTTTGATAGATTGGATAGATATAACCTGGCTAAAGGAACTTCAGCTTTGATACCAAAAATGATACAAGTACGGTAATCTACTCGTGATGTATGACTCTTAACTCAAGCCTTCGTTGGTTCAACAAAGTTGAAGTGGGACGAGTGATCAGATGGGATGAAAGATATGGGTCGAATGGCCGAGGAACTCAGGCAGTTGTACCAATGGTCGATTGGGACGAGGGATGGATCGAGTGAGAAGATCGACTGGTCAAGCGGGACGAGCAACTGGTCGGGTGGGATGATTAACTGGTCGAGCGAGACGATTGGATTTGATCGAATGGTCGAGGAACTCAGACGATCAGACCATGGGACGGATGGTACGAATATAGTAACCGGATGGAACGAAGTGTACCACAAAAGCTATGGATTTTCTTTTGATACAACATGAGGCTTCTCTTTAGTTTTGGAGGTGCTGGTCTCAACAAAAGTAAGGAGAAAGAACACAAGATTATTATAATCTTAGTGAAGAAATTTCTGTATTTTATTAGAAAATCAAAAGTAACCAATTACAATGCTGCAAGGGAACCTTATTTAATGGTTTTTTAGGTTATGAAAAATAAAAGAAAAATACAAAAGTGCAGAACCAAAAATACAAAAATACATTAAAGAAAATTACATAAATTAAATCAAATAACTCGGCTAATGCAAATCAAAGGGAGAAAAATTTCGAATTAGTCAAGATAACGAATATGATTGAATTAACTTAGCACTTACCTTGTTTACTTGCTTTGAATCCAAATGATTTGCTAGCTTTGACCGTTTTAGATAGCTTGGTCTTGAATGATGAAAATGTTGTTGTGGGCTTCATTTGCTATTAAAGGGCCAGCTTCATTGAGTTTTTATTGGGTCCGCAACTTCCATAATGTCTAATGTGTCGGTCCATGCATCATTAGTAATAAGACTTTGGCTTCCTTGATTTGATGCGGTCATGGCTTGTAAAATAGCTTGTTTGTATGTGTTTTGAAGTGAACGAGCTCTTTGTCTAGTCATGGCTCCTTTGTTTGGAACTGGTATCTCTAATTCTTGAGAAGCTTGTAGTTGTGGCTTGGCTAAGTCTGGTTCAGCTGATATGTCCTCATCAGAAAATAAACACCAAGTTTGATTAAAAGAACAAGATTCAAGACCGAATTACAAGGGTGCAAGGAGAAATACAAAGGATAAAACTATTTTCTAGGGGATAAAAGATGAAAAGAAGATGATCCTAATGTTTTTGGGTCTAAACATATGTATAGTATTCAGGAAAAGCCCTTAGTAAACCGGAAATAGACCAGAAAATGGCAGGTTCAGAGGGTCTGTATCGGCTTGTCACATCGATACGCAGCACGATATTGGTTGGTCGAAGGTTGTATCAACCAAGCCTGGTCGATACACTAATCGTTGCAATCGTCTCTAGCTAATCTTATCGGCATGTCTCCCCGGTACATTGGTCGATACAATTGCCCTTTTGATAAGGCATACCGGCTTGCTTCCTCGATACTCTGCTCGATACGTGTCTTGTGGCTTGTGTATCTGTCTGCTTTTGGTCGATATGTAGCTCGGTATGAGAGCTTGAACTTCTCGGCTCGTCCTGTCTCACTTTTATCGACTTGGAGACCCGATACACACCTTGATATGAATGCTCGGTCCTTTATCGATGAGTACACCCCAATTTGTTGCTCTGTATGACTCGTATCAGCTTGGTAGACCGATACACTGCTCGATATGAGGCCTTCTCGCCCTTGTCCTTCTATTAGGTCAATGATATCTACATTATTTATAGCATCTTATCATTTATTCATCACTTGTTTTAGTCTTTTAATATGCATATTTTGCCTCTTCTTGTCCCATTTTACTCCTTGGTTGTGGGCGCCTTCTTTTTGTATTGGGGAGTATCCTTTTCTTCATCCTTTTGATTAATTAGGCCTCAGTGCCTTCTTTGTTGTTGTTTCTGAGACTTCATCTTCATAATGGCCACTCTTTTTTAGCTTATTTGGTTCCACACATGCTGAGGTTTTGCTTGCTTCCTCTTTCTTGATCCCTTTTCCCTTCACTTTCTTTTTTTCTCTCACTCTCTTCTTTTAGATCATCATAACGCCCAAATCCGTTCAGACCTATAACTACCATCCTAAACTATGTCTAGCTCAATGTGAAAAGCTAGTTCTACATAGTAATCAATCATTGTAGTACCAACCTAACACTTTATACTTGGTTCATTCAAAAATAGGCCTCACACACAAAAGATAGTGTTTAGGTTTGATAGGAAGGTAAGGTTAAGGTGTGGTTGTTGTCCCTTAATGATGATGATCATCTATTTGGAGTAGCAAGAGAGGTAAAAAGGAAGCAAGAAAGTCCAAATATGTATACGGATAATCCATGAAACTGCTTTTCATTGTAAAAACATGATAATTAACAATTTAAGTTAATAGTTCTAATAAATAGAGATAATTTTAAGAGAACAAATTATTTCATTATGATACTAGAGGATCAAATTTAGTATTCAAGAGCATGGTTCAGCCTTAGTTTCTAACTTCTTATGATGCATCAACCATTTACCCACTTAGACATTAAAATCAATCCTAAACACTTAGCATTTTTCAAGGAATTATCATCATCATGCCCTATGCAAATGCAATGCAACTTTTACATGGAATTATCATCATCATGCCCTATGCAAATACTAACTTCTTTTTGGTTTCAAAAGATGAAAAATTGTCAATTTTTTCATTTTTTTTTTGGTTTTTAAATGCACTTAGATGAATGCATGAAACTCAAATATGAATAAAAGAAAAAACTAAGAAAAGAACACAAAAAGTCAAACCCCAAATCCCTCCCCCACACTTGTGTAATAAAAGAGTGAACGAGCATGATAATTATGTATATGGGTATTTACATAAATTTGAAGAAAAATGCAATGGTATTTACAATGGAGGAGTTTGTGCTACCTCAGAAGGTTGTGTGGGAGTAGTGGGAGGCGCCTGAAATGTCCTCCAAGAGGTCAATGTTGTGGCTCCTGTTAAAGCTTCTCCCTCCTTGTGATTCTTCTCCTCCTTGGAGCTTCTTGACAAGAGGCTCTTGGTGGCACCCAAGCTCTCACTTCCTCATATCCAACAAAGGAGCGCCTTCTACTAGGAGCTCTAGCAACTACTTGGATTTCAGCTTCTTGCTCTTGTGGAAGAGCAGAAGTAGAGGCTCCTCTAGACTTCCTCTTGAGGTCCTTGATTTGAGTTTTCAAGCTCTTCATCCCCTTCACCAACTTATTGATGGTTTTGTCTTGTCATTTGTTCCATCTTTGCAAGAGGTTTATGTGCTCATGGGCTTTCTTCAATGGACCACATTGGTCCATTGGTATTCCTCACTGTTGTAGCTTGGAGCATCTGATTCTTCTTCTTCCTAAATTCTTTCTCCCATTTGCCTTCCTTCATAAACTACAAGTGGATAGTCTCCTTGAGGAAGAGGAGTGTTGGCGCCTTAGTGAGGATATGATGATGGAACACCTTATTGGTAGAGAAGTGGCTGGGGAAAGGCAAATGCAAAGCTGTTGGGGTTGGAGAAGGATGTGAGATGCTGATTGGGGAGTAGAAACTTTGCAGCTGATCCATCTTCTTGGATAAAATTGTAGATGAACTTGTCACCCACATTGGCTTTAACAAACCTTGATTTTTTTAGATATGGCAAGTCTAGATACTCCACCTTAATTTTTTATGGTCCACTTTGAAGTCCTCCAGCTTACATCAATGCAGTAATAAGGCTTGCACAGAGCTTTGGCGCCTTGTCAGCATTGGTTGATAGCCAAAGTTTGATGACCAAGAGTTGCTGCATGAAGATGGTGACCATGCCCGTTGTCCCATCTGTTCCTTTGAGCTCCACTCCTTGCCTTGTGTAGTCAAGGATGCTGATAAAACTCTGATCAATAAGCTCCCATTCTCCACCTTCAACAGCGCCACTTATTACATTCCTTGCAAAGAGGGTATGCGCCAATTCCTTGTGCACATATCGGATTGTTGGATTTCTGATCAGAGAAGCCTTGCTTCTTCCTGGCTTGTAAGCAACCTTTGCCACATGCTCCTAAAGGCTGTTAATCTCCTCCTTGCCAATCCCAAGATTTTGTCCTCTAAAGCTCCCATATGAGAACCCAAAAGCATCTTCAATGGCTGAGAAAGACATCCTATAGCTGCGCTTTGAAACACTGAAGGTGATGATGCCATCACCATCCTCTTCTGGTGTCTCCTCTCCAGGCTCATAGAAGGTGACTTCAAAGGTGGCAAAGAATTGAAGCACCGTGTCTTTGTTGGTTGAGCAAGGAGTTCCCACCAGTCTTGTGAGCTCCATGGTCTCCAACATAGATGAGGAATCCTCAAAGATTCCCAAGGCCTTCAGAGTTGGCGCATGTGGATATCTTATTGGTCTCACATCCACATTTTACAGCTTGTCATACAGCTGCCTTTGAGCAAGGGTGGCGCCTTTTTTTAGAGACATCCTTCTCACTAGCGCCAACATCCATCTTCTTTATGTCTTGAGCCTTAGCCCTTGGATTCCCATCTCTTTAGCCTTTCCTTTAGCTTTCTCTTGCTTCTCAACCTCTTTGTGTGCTACACTCCTTGTTGTTCATCCCATGATTTGAGCTTTCATGCTCTTCATCCCCTTCACCAACTTCTTGATGGTTTTGTCTTGTCATTTGTTCCATCTTTGCAAGAGGTTTATGTGCTCATGGGCTTTCTTGAATGGACCACCTTGGTCCATTGGTATTCCTCACTGTTGTAGCTTGGAGCATCTGATTCTTCTTCTTCCTAAATTGTTTCTCCTATTTTCCTTCCTTCATAAACTACAAGTGGATAGTCTCCTTGAGGAAGTGGAGTGTTGGTGCCTTTGTGATGATATGATGATGGAGCACCTTATTGGTAGAGAAGTGGCTGAGGAAAGGCAAAGGCAAAGCTGTTGGGGTTGGAGAAGGATGTAAGATGCTGATTGGGGAGTAGAAGCTTTGCAGCTGATCCATCTTCTTGGATAAAATTTTAGATGAACTTGTCACCCACATTGTCTTTAACGAACCTTGCATTCTTTATATATGGCAAGTCTAGATACTGCACCTTAATTGTTTTTGGTCCACTTTGAACTCCTCCAGCTTCCATCAATGCAGTAATAAGGCCTGCACATAGCGTTGGCGCCTTGTCAGCATTGGTTGATAGCCAAAGTTTGATGGCCAAGAGTTGCTGCATGAAGATGGTAACCATGCCAGTTGTCCCATCTGTTCCTTTGAGCTCCACTCATTGCCTTGTGTAGTCAAGGATGTTGATAAAACTCTGACCAATAAGCTCCTATTCTCCACCTTCAACAGCGCCACTTATTACATTCCTTGCAAAGAGGGTATGCGCCAATTCCTTGTGCACATATCAGATTGCTGGATTTCTGATCAGAGAAGCCTTGCATCTTCCTGGCTTGTAAGCGCCCTTGCCCACATGCTCCCAAAAGCTGTTCATCTCCTCCTTGCCAATCCCAAGATTTTGTCCTCTAGAGCTCCCATATGAGAACCCAAAAGCATCTTCAATGGCTGAGAAGGACATCCTAGGTTGTTTTTCGGTCACTCTATCGGTCTAGAGAGTAACCGATACAAAGCAATCAGATATATTTTGGTCAGTGTATCGATCAGCTAGAGACCGATAGGATCTTACAGGAAGCAATCGGTCAGTGCCATCGATCACTTGTGATCGATATCCAGCTCACAATGCCACTATTAGACGCCTTTGTTTTAGTCCCTCCTTATCAGAAATTCTTGAAGGGCGCTTTGAAACTCTGAAGGTGATGAAGCCATCACTATCCTCTTTTGGTGTCTCCTCTCCAGGCTCATAGAAGGCGACTTCAAAGGTGGCAAATAATTGAAGCACCGTGTCTTTGTTGGCTGAGCAAGGAGTTCCCACCAGTCTTGTGAGCTCCATGGTCTCCAAAATAGATGAGGAATCCTCAAAGATTCCCAAGGCCTTCAGAGTTGGAGCATGTGGATATCTTATTGGTCTCACATCCACATTTTACAGCTTGTCATACAGCTGCCTTTGAGCAGGGGTGGTGTCTTTTTTTAGTCACATCCTTCTCATTAGCGCCAACATCCAGCTTCATTTTGCCTTGAGCCTTAGCGCTTGGATTCCCATCTCTTTAGCCTTTCCTTTGGCTTTCTCTTGCTTCTCAACCTCTTTGTGTGCTACACTCCTTGTTGTTCATCCCATGGTACCTAAAACTAAATTCCCAAAATATAAATGAGAACCAAGGAATGAACAAAAGACAAAACTTAATGTTGCTAAAATCACAAAATGAGATACTTAGAAGTAAACCTGTATCAGTTGTGAAGCAACTAAATAACCAAAGAATGCAAATGATTCTTTAAACAAAATTATCTAGTAATTGAAAAACATGAATCCTTGAAAGAAGATGTTTTCGGTCCTGAACCAAATACCTTTAGCCTCTAATGAGTTGTAGAATAGGGATCAGGTATCAATTCATTTGTGGAAGATGAGATGCAAACAATGGCACAAGCTAATCAATGATGAGGTTTTGATTGAACAAGGACAAGTCTAACAACCTAACAATGTAATGGAAAGAAAACAGAAAATAAATGCAAGTAAATAGAACTAAGCAATGAACTTAAAGCAATGATTAAGCAGGAACTAAGCAAGAATTATAACTAAAGCAAGAACTTAGCAAGATGATCTTAAAAACAATTAATTAAAAACAACACTCAAGGTTGTGGGATAGTGGTTTTCAAGAGCGAAAATGGGGATTTCTAACAAAGGCAAGCATCAAGAATTCATAAGCAAGCAATTCTCAATGTTGTACTAATAGACAAGGTATCTAAAAGGAACCAACTTGGCGTCAATAAGTAGTTAATGTTCAACAAGATTGAAGTGTCAAACCCACTTGTGATGGCGTATTCTTCAACCATGAGCATAGAGATCAGAACCATTCTAGCCTAAGAGATGTACTAATATCAATCATTCTCTCACTCAATTAAGAATTCAGATCAACTTATCAATATTGTGAACCAATAAGGACCTAGATAGCTAAAGACCAATCAAGAATATGGACTTAAGCACACAGCTGCAACATCCTAACGATGCTAAGAATGAGCAGGAATGAAACAAAGGCAAGATCTTTCAATACATACTATCTAACCATCAAGAAAGAATCTCAAAACCAGCACTCTCTAGCCCTAAGCGAATCATCTAACAATGGTGAACTATCACTTTGGTGTCACTACACAAAGGAAACATAGACCAAGCAATACTATCAAGCCAAATAAGCAAACCATGCTTAGAGATGAGATAACAAACCATTCATAGAACCATATGCATCAATTAATACCATATTCAATCAAAATGAGCAAGCTTTATGAACTATAATTACTTTGCAATAGAAGGAGACAACAGAGAACAATTTAATAAGTCTAATCACTCCTTAATCACATCTTAATCACTATTTTCCCTACTTAAAACCCTAAATCTAAGGTAGACTACTCACTAATCATGTTTATTCCCATTTGTTTAGAGTTAAACATGACTAGATGAGATTAAAATGCGAAGATGATAAATCTAAACTACCAAGGCGCAAGAATAATGATCAAGAGACAAGATTAAACCATAAAAATGCAAACTTTATTAATGATAAAGATTCTAAGGCAAATCGCCCTTTAGGGTTTAGAGAAGAGAGAATTTTTGATGATAGACTAAACTTGGATAAAGATAATGTTGGGTGGCTTCCTTTTTATAGTAGGGAACCAAAAGAAGCATAAAAACCTAAAAGTAAGATACGGTTAACAAAAGTCAAATGGTCAATGCGAGGATGAGTTACATCGAGGTAGTACGGATGTGTTCTGCTCGATATGCGACCTTGATGTGGCTAGTGCAGCGCGCATCGGCTTCCTTGCTTGATGCTGGATCTCAATGCAGACCAATGGCTTAGACTTCTCGTGCTGATCCTCTTGCTCAAGCCCTGCTGCTTACATCGAGCATACGCCACAGGCGTTCTGCTCGATATGCTTGCTCGATATGGACATACTTTGCAAAAGCTCTATTTTTGACATCTTCTTCGATCCTAAGCTGCTTCTATCTCCTTCTGAACTCTAAGAATCTCCAAAAGACACCTGAAAACCACCACAAACATGCACATGTATGCAAATGTATGCAATACTAAGCTAAATGTATGCCATGTTGATTCTAAGTGCAAATGATACTAAAATGGTAAACTATAAGGCAAAAACAGAGGAAAAGATGAATGAAATGCAGCCTAAAATACTCTGAAATAGGAAGGTATCAACACCCCCACACTTGGCTTTTGTTTGCCCTCAAGCAAACAAACACTTAACATTGTGATGAGGTTTTAAATGGGAACTCGTATCTCTAAAAATGCTAACAACAAATCAAAATGAAGTCCATGTTCTTAATTCTAAAGTGCACTCGATGGAAGAATGATCACAAAGCTATCAACCTACACATGCTCATCTAATAAAACAACCTTTTTAACATTCAATTAAACTCAAACCGTGAATCATGCTTATGCAAATGCAGATGTGTCATTTGGATAATGGACAAGGCTTAGTGGAATAAAAATGATTCCACTTCACAAACTGGTTTTGGTGTTTAAAGGGTTCTCTCAAGGAAAAACATGGTTGTGTTTTGGCAAAATGCTAAGGGTCAAAGAACAACTTACACATACAAAGGAAGACTCTCATCTACCCAAGATCTATAAGATGTGTTCCTAACTCTCTCCTATCAGTGTAAACGCACCTATGCTACCTTTTTAAGAATTTAAACCCCTTTTAAAAACCCAAAAACTCTTCTCTTTCAAGCCTTTCGAGGACACTTCTTCTTTTGAACTTCAAGTGGTGGCGATTTGCTTCTTTTGAGTTTGGCTCCTATATTTGGTGATGCTGGTGCTTGATTAGCCTTTGGCTTTCTGATTTACTTGTTTTGCACTTTTCTTCTTTGAACATGAGCCTTCTTTCTTTGAATTTAGAATTGCCATTTCCACCATTTTTCTTGTGTCACACTCCTTTTCTTTTGTGCCTTGACTTCTTTCCTTCTTTGCTTCTCTTAAAAACTAATCCCAAAATAAATTGCAAATCATTCCCCAAACATCCTAGCTTATCTAACTCAAGAGGAGCTAGTTCTACAATGGGAATACTTCCCTTGTAGTTCCAACCAAACACTTTTCGCTAAGCAACAACCATGATGGAAAGAAGCCTCACAAATCACACACGATTAATATCTTGATTGAAAGAAGGTTTAGTTAAGGGTGGGGAAATCTATATGGATCTTTTAGAGAGTGGCAAAAGAGAATGAGAAGATAGAAATATTTTAAACTATCCATGACATCAATCACAAATGCATAAGACATAATAATTGTGAATTCAAATTATATTCCACTTAAACAAAGGTTGAAATCATTTCAATGCATGCTTTAGTCTCAAACAAAGCCCACACAAATGCAAATTCCAAAAGTGGTTCAGCTTTATTTCTAGTTCAACATCGAATGCACCAAAAGATTAAAAACAAAGGCTTCGTTTTCATAAACTACTAGCATTAACAAAGATGTACTATCATAGTTCCCAATTTAAACAAGCAACCTAGTCCTATATGAATGCATGAAGTCTTAATCCTATACAAATGCATGAAAATCAAACTCTTTTTTTTGTGAAGCAACTTTCGAAAAAAATTTCAATTTGTTTGGTTTTTTCGATGCCTTAGATGCTATGTAAACATGGTGCATGGTTCCTATTCTAATATGCAAATGCAAATGCAAGCATCAATCCATCACAAATCCTCTCCCACACTTAAATTACATAGTGCCTGTGTAATAAAAATGCTAAGGAGAGTGCTCACAAACATCAAGCAAATAATTGCATGAAACTTAAAAAAAAAAAAAAGATTGTGGTATTTACAATGGTTAGTGTGGTGTATATTACTTCAGGTGGAGGATCGGTGAGAGTCTGAACTCTCAATGGCATGGGAGGGCGAAGCTTCTTCCTCTGATGGAGTTTGCTGTCTAGCCCTTCTCTTCTTTCCTGTGCGCCTTGGAGCAGCTACATGAGATGAATGTCTGGCTGGTTGAGAAGCATGTGTTCTTGGACGCTCGCTGATGTGGAATGAGTGTCTCTCTTGGACTGTGGCCTCTGGTGTGTCCTCAGACATGTCCTCAGCATCAGATCCTCCTCATTATCGCTCTGCTTGGGCCGCTTGATCAGTTCTCTAGGCGGATGAAGATCCTCCCAACTTCTTCTTCAGCTTCCTCACTTTCTTCCTCAATGAGTCAAGCGATTTCTTGCTTGATTTGACTGTCTTCAGTAAGCCTATAATGACCTTGTACTGGAAATGGTTCCACCTCTGAAAAAGCCTAATGTGCTCATGTGTAGCCTTTTAAACTTCAGATGTGCAGATCACATCATACATGTGAAATGCATAAGGGCGGCTACCATAGTCTTCATGTTCATTCTCCTCTATCCCTTGATGCTGAACCTCTTGTTCTTGATGCTGCTCTTCAATGTCTTCTTCCACATCTGAGTCCCTGATGGTGCTCATGTTCTTAACCTTGCTTGGACTCATCAATGGTGGGTCAGTCGTTGGATCATAAAGCTTATCTTCTGTTGGCATGAATTGGATGTTCTCATAGGTGGTGAAGTTGGTTAAGCACTGCTTGGGTAAGATGATCTTTCTCTTCCTGTTTTCCAGCTCAAACTGATACGAAAATCCTGTCTCAACAGCTCCTGAAAGGTATCCGATATTACTGAGATAAGGGACATTAAGGAAGAACGTGCTAACATCTGGTGTGCCAAGCTCAACTCCAGCTCCAAGCAAAATAGGAGTGATCACGCCTACAATGGCTATCTTAGGCTTCTTGTATGTTGTGTTGAAAGCCCATTGTTGGCATGATAGAAATTGCTTCATTAGGATTGTCACAAGACCAACTCCTAAGAGCTGTCCTTGAATCTTCCCATGCCTTGTCTCTATCATAATGTTCTTTAAGCCTTTCACAAGCAACCCCATCTCTTCTTCTTTGTCCATAGTTTGGTCTTTGCTGTAGAAGACTGTGCTGGTGAGAACTATAAGAACATATCTTATAGTTGGATGAAGGATGCTAGCACTCTTCAGATGACAAGCTCTATAAGCATCATTCGCTATCTCCTCCCACACATGCCTTAGCTCATCATGCTTGAAGCGCATGTTTTGTGCTCTTGAGCCTTGATCAAATCCAAATAGTTCTTCAAGCTGAATAAACCCCATGGTGTACCATGATTGGTTGGCTCTGAACTTGATGAATCCATTGCCAAATTCTTCTTCTCCTTCAGCATGTTCTTCATCAAACTTGTAGAAGTAGATTTGGAAACTTTGCAAGGAACTCACAAGAAAGTTGCTTGTAAGTTAGATAGCCAAGACTGGCAAATTTCTCCAATCCAATATTGCTCAAAAGCTCATCCATTTCCCTTGATTCCCAGCTCTCCCAACAGACAAGGATCAGTATATCTTGTAGGAGTGAAGTCAACTCTTCTCATCGCCCTGAAATAGTCCTTGAGCTTTGGTGTTGCATCTTGGACTTGTTCTTCTTCAACTACTGGCCTTTTTCCCTCAGTTCTGTCTCTTGCAGCAGAATTTGAGTCAGAAATCTCCTCATATCCTCTAGTGCTCGACATAGTACCTGAAAATGCAATGCTTGAAGCAAAAATTAGTTTATTATCCTTTGAGAGCACTGTGCAGAAAAATATTTTTCAAACATCAAGGAAGCACGGAAAAATTCTATAAAATTTTACACTGATTTCCAACAAACAGAGTCAAACTTAGCAAAAATTTTCAGCTTAAAAGAATAGGCAAATTGAATACTAAAACTCCCACAGTAACGAGCAGCGATTACAGCAATTTCAAGCATATTCAGCAAAAACATCATTCTCTCTCCACCAAACTATGAAAATGCATCAGATTCACTGTCATTAATCTAAAAAGAAGCATTTCATTGGTTAATATACTGGAAAAGCAATAGAATGCCTAGATTTGGCCAGAATCTAAACATAATATCAAACTAAGCACAAAGACAGCATTTCTTAATTAGTTTAACCATAAATTTTGAAAGAAGAGCAATAATAGTGACATGCAGATCAAAACCATAAACAAAATTATCCAAAACAACCTCAACAATCATTCTAATGCATCCTACTTCATTTTGAAAAGATTAAACTCAAGAAACAAGGTATCTAACAAAGTTTACCTTAATCCTTGAACCAAAAGATGAAGTTCTAGAACAGAGAATGCAAGAGAGAGAAAGAATATATGTTTGACAATGATATTTTGCTCGAAATGGATGTGTGGAGAGAGGTGAAAATGCTAATTTTAAGGCAAGAAGATAAGGGAAATCTAAAATAACTAAAGATAAAGCAAGAAAAGCTCATTTAAAATTCAAAAATGCATGTGAGGAGGAAGGAAAAGATTATTTTACCAGCCATAAGGGTCCACAAAAATGTTTTACTCGATCTACACATGTAAAAATTTCCAAATATTTTTACACAGACCATATCAAGCAAAACACTCGATGTGGTACCTCGATTTGTACCATATCGGGGATGTCGAGTCCTGTGGCTCGGCGATCATGCTCCTCTGCCTCGAGGGTTCTGTGTTCTGGTCAACTTTTCCTTCAGGGCAACTTGCATCGAGCAGTCTCAGCAGATGTTCTGCTCGATGTTGTTGCTCGTTGTACGGAGACACTTCGGCTTGCATGATCCTTCCCGTGGGTAGTGCATGGCATCATCCGGATGCTTGTTCTTGGCTTGGCCATTCTGCATCGAGCAAGTATCTTGGTGTTTTGCTCGATGCTACACATCGATGTGGAACGTCTCGTACTTGGTTCCAATGCTTGTCGGTGGTTGTCATACAAGACATCGTCTTGTGCTCGAGCCAGCTGATAGCATCCATATCGAGTAGAACCTTGGATGTTCTGCTCGATGCTTCTTCTCGATGTGACTCTATCGAGCAATCTCGTCGATGTACGGGTTGTAGCTCCATGATGTACGGACTGGGGATTGCATCGAGCAAGGCTTTTAGTGTTTTGTTTGATGCAACACCTCGGTGTGATCTCCACCGTGCATTTTGGTTGATGTACGGTCCATACTCTTCGGTGTACGGACTGGGGCTTCAGAAGCGATCACATCGAGCAAAACTTTTGGAGTTTTTCAAAACAACCTCAACAATCATTCTAATGCATCCTACTTCATTTTGCAAAGATTAAACTTAAGAAACAAGGAATCTAGCAAAGTTTACCATAATCTTTGAACCAAAAGATGAAGTTCTAGGACAGAAAATGCAAGAGAGAGAAATAAGACATGTTTGACAATGGTGTTTAGCTCGATATGGATGTGTGGAGAGAGATGAAAATTCTAGTTTTAAGGCAAAAGATAAGGGAAATGTAAAATAACTAAAGATAAAGCAAGAAAATCTCATTTAAATTTCAAAAATGCATGTGAGGAGGAAAGAAAAGAATCTTTTACCAGTGATCAAGGCCCACAAAAAAGTTTTACTCGGTTTGTACATGTAAAAATCTGAAAAGTTTTTTACACGGACCATATCGAGCAAAACACTCGATGTGGTACCTTGATGTGTACCATATCGGGGACGTCGGGTCCTGTGGCTCGGCGATCATGCTCCTCTGCCTTGGGGGTTTTGTGTTCTGGTCAGCTTCTTCTTCAGGGCACCTTGCATCGAGCAGTCCCAGCAGATGTTCTGCTCGATGTTGTTGCTCGGTGTAGGGAGACACTTCGGCTTGCATGATCCTCTCCGTGGGCAGTGCATGGCATCAACCAGATGCTTTTTCTTGGCTCGGCCATTCTGCATCGAGCAAACATGTTGGTGTTTTGCTCGATGCTACACCTTGATGTGGAACGTCTTGTACTCGATTGCAATGCTCATCCGTGGTTGTCGTACTGGACATCGTCTTGTGCTCGAGCCAGCTGATAGCATTCTTGTCCTGCAGGACCTTGGATGTTCTGGTCGATCCTACTCCTCGATGTGATCCATCGAGCAATCTTATCAATGTACAGGTTATAGCTCCACGATGTACGGACTGAGGATTTCATTGAAAAAGGCTTTTGGTGTTTTGCTCGATGCAACACCTCGGTGTGATCTCCACCGTGCATTTTGGTCAATGTACGGTCCACTCTCTTTGGTGTACGGACTGGGGCTTCAGGAGCGATCACATCGAGCAAGCCTTTTGGTGTTTTGCTTGATGCTACACCTCGATGTGATCTCCATCGTGTAACCTGCTCGGTGTACGGACTGCTCCTTCTCCGAGATAACTGTATCGAGCAGCAACAATAGATGTTATACTCGATATGGTACCTCGATATGAAAATAGAGTTTTCTTCCCTTGGCCTTCGAACCATCCTACACAGCCACGGACCTGTTCTTTGACTTCTGAAACACTAAATAAAGACATTAATAATAAAAGAAAGCATATATTTGCAAGGATATTAATAGGATTACCTCCCAAGTGTGCTTGTTTTAAGTCATTAAGCTTGACTTTGATGATTTGAGGACTAGTGAGAAAGGTTGATGGAGCTGGTGCTCCTCCCTCTTTCTTCTTGTAAATCCGAGTGCCCACTGACATCAGTTTCTTCTTATCACGAGCTGTCTGTTTCTCCACTTCTTGACATCTGGTGTGATCAAAGACTTCACTTCTTTCGTAATTAAGCCTTCATCCTCTTTCAAATCATCTTCAAGCTTTAACTCAGTGTCAAGTTTCTGCTCGGGCTCATCAGGGAGAGTGTCTCTCATCAACATGTTCATTGTGAAGCTCATAGCATGGTCCACACGCTCTGGAAGTTGCTGTTGCTCACTCTCTTCTACAAAAATTGTTCCACAAAAAGCTATGGAAGGAGAGACAATCTTGTAGACTTTGAACACATCAACATTCTTCAAAATCACAAAGTCTCTCTTGAAGTCTATTTGGGCTCATGTTGTTGCCAAGAATGGTGTTCCTAGAAGAAGTGGCACTTTTCTTGAATATGTCCTCTCCATAACCACAAAATCTGTTGGCACCAAGCAATTCCTAATCTTCAAAGGGAAATTGTAGAGCCCCGACCCGATTATCCTAACCAGTAGTCGAAACAATACTTAATCCGGTCACATCGTGACCGTGCCTTAGGAAATTACTTCTTCGGGGTTACAACCCACTATCAAACTAACCTCTTAACTCAGATGTTCACAAACTATTAACCCCATTAGCGCTTAACTCGTTAATCACAAAACATTAATCTCATCTCAGATTAGTTCATACATTATCAAACACAGTCACGTCCTGGCAAACCCACTTGACTTCCAAGACCGCTACCCACATTAGTCACGCCTTAGCAAACCCACTTGGTTTCCAAGGTCGAACTCTATTATAGTTACGTCTTGTCAAACCCACTTGAATCTCAGGAACGCAACTCAGAAACAGTCACGCCATAGCGAATCCACATATTCCTAAGGGCGCAAGAACAACCACGTCTCGGCTAATCCGTAGATTTCCAACAATGCCAGAACAGTACACGGCTTACAAGCCTTCACATGGCGTCGGGCGTTACTTGGCTGTCAAGCCTCACATATCACACGACATGATCATCTACTTTAAACTACCGGACAATCCCTTTTAAACGTCGGTGCTGCTACGGCGAGAATCCCACATCTCCCAAGCCAGTAACATGATCCGGATTTCCGATCAGATTAGTTAGACATCATATCAGCCTCGGTAATCACACATACCAACTTAATCTTATAATGACTCACGGTAATTTACACATAACACACTTAATCTAATCTAGGTCGATCATGATCAGACACTTAGATCTGACCTTACCTCACAACCCAAAACCGATTCATCGTAGTCATGAATACCTTCAAGAAGTTTCTTGATCATCAAACAAGTATTTGGCGAGGGCACTTGACTCCCAATCTCTTGTTCTCTTTGATCTCAACTCTCAAACTGCTATGATACTATATGATCACTTAACAAGCGCACACATAAACAGTTTGGTTATATGGTCATCTCAACTACTTGCAAAGACTCTCAAGGCATCAGTTATACTCCAAGCGCGAATCACACATCCCCTTGAGCTAGCAACTCGATCCGGACATTCACACAGCTAGTTAGATACCATGTTTTGACCACTCAGTACCTTGTACCATTCACATTTACATTCATTCACACATTGACCTTGCTAAGCATATTCAATAACTTACATAAACAATCAATGAAAATCAGATAACATAGCAATCCAACGATCCTAGATACAAGCCACAGTCACACACTCACTCTATGAGTTCTAACATTGACATTACGCTTAAGCAAGTAAAACATCATATTATCATCGGCCCTCATCATCTACTCTAACCCACGATCAGTCCCTTTTTAAGACTCATGCCAACTTCAGCGATAATCCCACATCTCCTAAGCTAGAACATGATCCGGATTACCCTAGACTTGGTTAGATATCAACCTAGCCACAATAAACACCTCACAATCGTATACCATGCACTCGTTAATCCTTGCTAAGCACATAAACAACCAACATACCATAGCCATAGCCAGTCCTAGAAGCGTAAACGCTCTGATACATACTTGTAGAGTCTGACCCGATTTTCCTAACCAGCAGTCGAAACAATACTTAACCCGGTTACACCGTGACCGTGCCTCAGGAATTTTTTGTCTTTTTCTTACTATTTCCTCTCGAGGTTCCAACCCACTATTAAACTAACAACTTAAGTCAGATGTTCACAAACTATTAATCCAAATATCACTTAACTCACTAATCACAAAACCTTAATCTCATCTCAGATTAGTTCGTACCTTAGCCACTTGTAGATATCAGATGCATTGCTTGAGTCACTCTGGTCCGCATGATCCCATGAGCTCCCTTCGCTATTCCGGCTCTCAGCCACCACGTCAGTAATACCACATCACCCCTTCCTTACTCAGTCACTTAACCAACCATCCCCACATGAATAAGTAACAATGAGGGACATCTGGGTTTCCCAGATCATCACAGAATCTCATTACCGGTCCTCGCGACCACCAGTAATTACAGTCTTGTTCCCCGCTGATCGCTAGTACACAGTCATGATCTTTACGATCATCAGAAAACACAATCATGATCTTCATGATCGCAAATCACAAAGACATTATCCTTACGACCATCAGAAACTACAGTCACGACCCTCACGATCGTCAGTACCCTTGTAACACATCACCCCTCCGTTACTCAGTAACTCAACCAACCATCCCCACAAGACTAAATAACAAAGAGGGACGGCTCGGATCCCCTATCCCTTGCCCGTCCGGTCAGCCCTGTTTACGATCTCCCTTACCATGTCCATAATCTCTCGATGGACTCTCCTGGCTGACCATTCATCCAGGACATCTTCTCGGCACAATGATGCCTCTGGATGTATCTCATGGAATATCGACTATCTCTTGGTGAAAGATCGATCAAAACATGTTTCCCTCGGTTATAGTTGAGATCTCTCGGTTATCTCTCGGTGACAGTCGATACAATCGCCATTTTCCTAATGCATACTGAGCAGCTTCATGTCAATATAGCACTTCGATATTGTCATGTCTCCGGTGTATCGACTTGGGTGGTCGATACATTGATCGGTATGCATCCTCCTTGGTGTATCAAGGTCCTGCTTGTCGATATGTTGCCTTTGTACACCATGCTCCTTCTGTATCGACGTGGAGTCATCGATATTCACCTCGGTATGCTCCATATCGATCAGACAACATTGACATCCTGCTCGATATTGGCCCATTCGACCTTGTCCTTCTCCTTCCTCCATTCCAAGCTCACATCCACTGCACCACTTGATCTATAAACTCCTTCTAGTACCTGAATAAAACTCCAAATGTATGCAAAATGCAATGCAACTCCTAAAATTACACTAACTTCTAAATGTATGCAAATGGGACAAGAAAAAGCAAAATATGCGTGCTAAGAGACTAAAACTAGTGATAAATGCATGCTAAGATGGTATAAATAATGGAGATATCACCTGCTCGATACTGGACAGCTGGGATGAATATCGGACTATGTATTGAGGTGTTAGGAAACCGATATAGGGGATAAAGAGCAATACCGAGCAACATATCGGTCGAAACAAGTGCCCAGATATCCGATATCGACATGCATATCGAGCAAACCAAGCTGATATGGTCAAAATCGACCAATGTATCGGTTTGGGAGCTCGATATTGCCGCCGAGGTAAGCCTTTCTTAGTTTAATTTTTTTTCTCTCGGTCAAACTAGATCAAAGAATTTAAATTTGAATCCTTCCCCTTCCCAAACATTAGTAGGCCCTCTCCTATGCACTCTTTGTCCCCTTGTTCTCCACAAAAATATTCCCTAACCTTCTATATAAACACATTACCCTTCTCTCTCTTTCTCATTTTCATTTTTCTAGTTTGCAACATTAAAATTCGAAATTTTTAGTTTCTTAAGTGTCTAGGAGAGCCAAACCACTACATGTATTGTCTCTTAGCTTTTTAAATTGTTTATGCTTTTTTTCTATCACTTAAGAACTGAATTTTGTTAAGTAGTTACAAATTTAGTTAATAATCATTGCTTCTTGGTTTAGTTTTGTTATTTTTGCATGGTGAAACATTTGTTTTTGGCTTAGAAGCATCTGTTATTGCCATTTAACTGCTTGTCAAATTTATTTTCTAGCTTTGCATTCACATTTAATCACTATTTGTTAGCTTCACAATGTTAGGATTCATGTTTACTTAATTTTGGGTAATTGTTTATAATAATCTTTTGCATGTTTTGCTTAGCTAGTTGTTTCAAATCTTTTTTTTTTATCGTCTAAATTTTATTATAAAGTCAAAATACAAAAGAGTATTACAAATTCTGATATAAAACAGCGAAATACAAATAATTACATAAGAAGATATATGCACCATATACTGAAAACAAAAGATCAGAAAGAATATTTAAACGATGCTTCTTTTCGAGGTAAGCCTTATACGCTAATAGATAATATAATTTGTTATTTTTCTTTTTCGTTCGTCCCACTTTAATATGATATGTATGCCAGATTGACAATAGTTTTTTTACTTTCCAAATCGTTTTAGAAAAACCATTGCATCCGGAACCTGTTTTTGAATGTGAACACGATACTAATTAGTCTGTAATCGCGTATTTGCTTCACATTTAATAGAGGTTTATTTTTCAGTAAATAAACTCTTCTTTTTTTGTGAATTTAGCAACATTAAGCATTATTCTTTTGTTTAAACCATGGTTCTTATTTCTGTTTTGAGAGTTATATATTTTTAGGATCTATGAGGAGAACAACAAAAAGTGGCGCCAACAAAGAGGTGGAGAAGCAAGAGAAAGCCAAGGGAATGGCTAAGGAAGTCAGGAGTCCAAGCGCTAAGGCTCAAGGGAAGAAGAAGGTGGATGCTGGCCCTAGTGAGAAGGTTGCGCCTAAGAAGAAAAGCTCCACGACTCTTGCTCAAAGACAGCTCTAAGATAGGCTGCAAAAAGTGGATGTGAGACCTTCAAGGTACCCCCATGCGCCAACTATGAAGGCCTTGGGAATACATGAGGATTGGTCATCTCTCCTAGACACAATGGAGCTGACTAAGCTTGTGGGAACCCCTTACTCAGACAAGAAGGAGCAAGTGCTTCTGTTCTTTGTAACCTATGAAGTCACCTTCTTTGAGTTTGGAGAGGAGAATCCTGAAGAGGATTGTGATGGCTTCATCACATTCAAAGTTTGAGGAGGAAACTATATGATGTCCTTCTCCGCCATTGAAGATGCTTTTGGGTTCTCTTATGGAAGCTCTAGAGGGCGGAACTTGAGGATTGGCAAAGATGAGATGATCAGCCTTTGGGATCATGTAGCAAGAGGCGCTTACAAGCCAGGATGAAGCAAGGCTTCTCTGATCAGGAACCCAAGCATCAGATATGTGCACAAGATGTTGGCGCATAGTCTCTTTGCAAGAATGGAAAGTAGTGCTGTTAAAGGTGGCGAATGGGCGCTAATTGACCAAAGTCTGATCAACATCTTGGACTATACAAGACAGGGAGTGGAACTTAAAGGAACATATGGGACAGCTGGAATGACCTCCATCTTCATGGAGCAACTTCTTGTCATCAAGCATTGGCTATCCACCAATGATGACAAAGCACCAAAGACTATCGTGGAGGACTTGTTTCTGCATTGATGGAAGCTGCATAAGCTGATCTGGTACCACCAACAGCTAAGGTGGAGTGGTTAGACTTGCAATATCTGAAAAAGTCAAGATTCCTTGGAGAGAGTGTGGGTGACAAGTACATCTATAGCTTCATCCAAGAAGATGACACAGCTGCAAATGTGCTCCTACCAAACCAGCATCTCACTTTCTTCTCAAATCCAAACAGCTTTGCCTTTCTCATTCTCCAGCACATGCTTTATCAAAAAGGCGCTCCATCCTCTTACTCTCACCAAGGCGCCAACAGTCCTTCTCCAATCGAAACACTCCTCTTCCCCAAGGAGACTATCCTATTGTTGTTTATTGAGGAGGGCAAATGGAAGAAGGAGTTTAAGAAGAGGGAGAATGTGATTCTCCAAGTTACAACAGTGAGGAGTACCACTTCCACCCTCATGATTTATCTCACCAGGGACGTCCCATGAAGAATGTCCATGAACACATCAACCTTTTGCAAAGATGGACCAAATGGCAAGCTAAAACCATCAAGAAGTTGTGGAAAGGAATGAAGAGCATGGAAGCTCAAATCAAGGACCTTACGAGGAAGTCAATTGGAGCCTCTAGTTCTGCTCCTCAAGAAGAGGAAGAAGCTGAAAGCCAAGGAATGGCTAGAGCTCCTAGTAGAAGGCGCTCTTTTGCTGGTTATGAGGAAGTAAGAGCTTGGGTGCCACCAAGAGCCTCTTGTCAAGAAGCGCCTAGGAGGAGGAGATACACAAGAAGGGAAAAGCCTAACAGGAACCACAACGTTGACATCATGGAGAACATTTCAGGCGATTCCTACTACTCCCAAACCTCCTTCTAAGGTACCAAAAACTCCTCCATTGTATATACCATTTTAAGGTTTGCATATTTTCTTTAATTTTTGCATCTCTCTCTCATCTTTTATTACAAAAAGCATGATGATGATAATTCCTTGTAAATTGCTAAGACTTTAGGATTGATTTCAATGTCTAAGTGGTTAAGTGGTTGATGCATCTTAAAAGGTTAGAAACTAAGGCTGAACCATGTTCTTGAATGCTAAATTTGATCCTCTTGTCTCATTCTGAAATCATTTGATCACTGAAAATCATCTCTATTTATTAGAGCCATAAATTTGACTTGTTAATTATCATGTTTTTGCAATGAAAAGTTGGTTTCATGGATTACCCATATACATATTTTGACTTTCTTTCTTCCTTTTTACCTCTCTTGTTAGTCCAAATAGCAGATCTTCACCATTAAGGGACAGTTACTATACCTTAACCTTACCCGCCTTTCAAAACTAAACACTATCTTCTATGCGTGAGACCTATTTTTGAATGAACTAAGCATAAAGTGTTAGGTTGGCACTACAAGGATTGGTTGCTATGTAGAACAAGCTCTTCACTTTGAGTTAGACATAGGTTTAGGATGGTAGTTATAGGTCTGGGTGGATTTGAGTGTTATGTTGATATTAAAGAAGAGGGTGAGAGAAGAAAGAAAGGAAAGGGAAAAGGGAATGAGAAAGAGGAAGCAAGCAAAAGCTCAGCAAGTGTGGAACCGAAGAAGCTCAAAAATTATGGCCATTATGAAGATGAAGTCTCAGAAACAACAAAAAAGAAGGCACAAAAGCCTAATGCATCAAAATGATGAAGAAAAGGAGACTCCCCACAACAAAAAGAAGGCGCCCACAACAAATGAACAAAAAGAAGGCCAGAACATGGTGAAATCAAAGAAGAAGCTTCCCTAAAAAAATGGTAAAGTGTGGAGAGTGTGAGAGTGTTGAGAAAAGCATAGCTAGGATTGGGTTTGTTTGGGTTAAGAGTTTGGGGTTTAGAACAATTTAGGCATTCGGTGGATAGTAATCTATCCTTATATGCATAAATTGTGCTTCATCTTTAGCTTTATGCCTTAGTTCATTCCTTTTTGAGAGAAACCCTTGCATTTGAACCCACATTTTGATGAGATCATTTTTATCGCATGACCTTAACCCTTAGCCAAATGATTCTACTTGATTTTTTTAAACATGATTCATTGGTTACATAGTTTAATTAAATGTTATAGACTTGATTGATTTGAGCATTTGACTAAGTTGAGCTAGAGATCATTTGAAACTGGATAGGCATGGCTAGGTTCTTTGAAGTATAAATGATTATGTTTTACATACTCCAATTAGGCACCTGGACATTGATTTCACTTCTTTACCTTAGCATTGTTGGATTTGAGTGCCCACCTTCAAACCTCACTCCCTTATTGTTTTAGGTTCTTTGCTTGACGACAAGCAAAAGGTAAGTGTGAGGGCATTGATATCTACATTATTTATACCGTCTTAGCATGCATTCATCACTATTTTTAGTCTTTTATCATGCATATTTTGCTTCTTCTTATCCCATTTGCATACATTTAGGAGTTAGTGTAGTTTTAGGTGTTGCATTGCATTTTGCTTGCATTTGGAGTTTTATTCAGGTACTAGAAGGAGTTTGGAGACCAAGTGGTGCAATGGATGTGAGCTAGGACTGGAGCAAGGAGAAGGACAAGGTCGGATGGACCAATACCGAGCAGGATATCGAGGTGGTCTGATCAATATGGCGCATATCAGACAGGATATCGACTACTTCATGTCGATACAGAAGAGGCAAGGCGTACAGAGAGGAGCATATCGACCAAGAAAACCTCGATACACCAGGATGGGCTTGTACCGAGCAGTGTATCGGGCACCAAAGCCGATACACCAGAGACATGCCAATATCGAAGAGCATATCGACGTGGTTCTGCTCCATATGCCTTAGAAAAAGGGCGATTGTATCAATGTCTACACCGAAAAGAGCCAATCCGATACACCCCTGAAGCCTTGTGTACCGACCACTCTATCGACCATAGCCATGTCGATACACCCCCAAGGAGAGCCAGTATCGATGTGTGTATCGATCAAAGAGGCCGACATTGTCCAGCCGAGTTAGACTAAAAACCAGTTTTCTCTTGGTTTACTAGGGGTTTCTAAGCTTCCATATAATGTTTAAAGTCCTAAAAAGTTTAGGCAACTCTTATCTTATTGTTTTTTTATTGTTCTTGCATTAAAAACCTTTTCCTTTTGAGATTTTCTTTGTAATACTCTGTTTGATTTACTGGATTTGTGTGTTTGCCTCTATCTATTCTTGTCTATTCTTGCCTCTATCTATCAAAAACCTTTCTTTTTTCAGCTTGGCTTTGTAAGAACTAGTTTAATTTAGTGAATTTCTTCCCTTGCCGTTAATCTGTTCTTGCTTACTCTACTTTCTAACCATGCTTAACTATTATTTCTATTGGAATATGTGGTTTTGACTATGACTAGTGAGTAGTCTTATTTAGAGTTTGAGATGGGATAGATTAGAAGGGCTTTGGGATTAGATTAGTGATGTCTTATGCTTAATATGATCGTCTTCTCTCTATTAGATGTGCTTAACACTAGATTTTTCTTGGCCAGACTTGTTTAGTATCTTGGCTTTCTCTTATGCATGCTAAGTGTTTGATGAAATGCTGCAATGAGTCTTTTAGAGGATGTATTTATCTTAGCCTAAGGGATTAGATGTCTAAGGAACATTTTAGCTTTATAGGATTGGATTTCGGTTTGAATGCTTGCTAATCTATTAGTTGTCTAGGACTTGTGTTTAGAAAAGTGATTAGTACCAAGGAATTGGGCTAGTTATAGCTGCAAATCACATAGTTCGAAGATAGCATTGTTTGAATGGTTTTGAAGCATCGATAGTTTGGTTATAATCCCCTCTTAGTCAAAACCCCCATCTTAGATCCTTGATTTAATATATTTGAATATGTTATTTCGAAGCTGCACTGCTTAGTCTTGTCTAGTTTAATCATTAGAGTTTGATCATACTTGCTATCTTAAATTTGGCTTAACTTGAGTGAACGACTGCATTCTTTGTGACTTACATGCCCAGATAGATTGATACCTTACATGCTGCAATGACATGAGTGTGTTGGGATTTGATTACACCATAAAAACCTGTTATCAGTCTGTCCCAAAAATCCACTAAGTCTTTAAACTCCTAAATTGCACCTGCCACGTGCTCAAAATGCACCAAATATGCAATGCAACTCCTAACTACACTCTAAGTCCTAAATGGATGGAAATGAGACAAGACCATGCAAGAAATGGTGCTTAAATGCTGAAACTAATACTAAATATATGCAAATAATGGGGTAATTATATTGTATAGCAACTCCCCCACACTTGCCTTTTGCTTGTCCTCAAGCAATGAAAGACAAAAAAGACAGAGAGGTTTGAAGGCGGGAGCTTAAAACTAAAAGATGTCAATAGAAAAATTGATTCAATGCCCAAGTTATATGTTATAAGATGCATAAAGATTGTTCTACTTCAAAATCTTTAGCCATACTCATTTTATCAAACAGTGAACTCAAGCGTAGCCTACACAAGCATTCAAATCAACCAACTCTTTAACATTCATCAATTGTAACCAATGAATCAAGTTTGTGCAAATAAAGGGAGAACTTTTGGTTTAAGGGACTTGGTTATGAGATGAAAATTATCTCATGCAACAAAGGTTCAAACAATCAAATGGATCACTCAATAAAATGATTCTATCTTAGGCAAAATGCTATAGGTAAAAGCACATTTATGCATGCAAGTTAAAGCTCTCTTCTACCATTTTTATCCAAAGATAAACCTAATAACCTCTAAACCCCAAGTGAAACTCCTAAATCTATCCTTTCCCAAGGCACTTCCCATCTTCTTCTTCTTGAAATATGGGGAAACTCCTTCTTCTTTGCTTGTGTGGTTGATTTCTTTTTGGAACTTGCTCTTCTTTGTTGTTGTTCGCACCATTTTTCTTCATCTTTGGTGGATTGCTTGGTCTGATTTCTCATTTTTGTTGACCTTTGTAAGCATTGTTTTTGATGGCACCTTCTGTTCTTTAACACTTAGAGCTTTCTTCCTTATTAACTTAACCACAAAATAAACAGTTTTCCCCATACTACCATTTCTATACTTCTTCTCCTTCTTAAAAGATGTAGACAATTAAAGATCAAACAACTTATATTACCCTTTCCCAATCTCCTAACCTAGTTCCAAGCTTAAAATGCAAACTGGTGTCTACAAGAGAGCCTCTCCTTACCAGCCTTAATTCTAACACTTTTTTCCAAGATAAAATCGAAAATATGAATGCAAGGCCTAACCGCTCTCAAAATAGTGTTTGGGTTTAGAAGTAAGGATTGGTTTAGGGTGTGGATAACTATTCCATAATGGTGAGGATCAGCTAATTGGATTAACAAGAGTGGTAAGAAGGGAAGAAGATAACTCAAGTATGTATATGGGTAGCCATGTAAACACTCTCAATGCACAAACAACATAATTCAAATTCAGATTAAATTCTAATAAGATAGAGTTGCAATCAAATCACAGCAAGTTTCAACATAAGTCAAGAGTATAAATGCAAGAATTCAAAGTATGGTGCAGTCTTAACTTCAAACTCACTATTATGCATTCAAACAACAAATAACCAAGGCACTGAAAAAATTCAAACATGGGCATCTTAACAAGTGTTTATCCTCTACTCCCTATGCAAATGTGTGCAAAGCTACATGAAATCCATCTAGACTCAATCTTAGATATGCAAATGCACATAAATGATTATTTTTGGTTTTCAAAAATTTGAAAGTTTCCTTATTTTCTCAAGAACATACATGAATTTATGCATGAGACTTAAGTATGCAAAAGAGAAAATATGAAAAAAACACAATATTAAATGCAATACCCTCCTCCACACTTAAATTACACAGTCCTCTGTGTAATCGAAGTCATAGAGGAGGTTCAAACAACTATAAATGATGAATGGACAAAAGGCAGTGCAAAAGAAGTGAAGGATTAAGAGTTAGGGATACTTACAGCTGTTTCCTGGCCGATATCAGGGTGAAAGGTCTATACATACGTCGGTACACTTCCAAGGTGGTGGGTATCGGGGTGGGACATCGGTACGTTGATCGATACACACCTGGGGGACCCGTACCGAGCTGACTAGCCGATACAAATGTCAATATACCTTGATGCTTTGATGTGGAAATCGCCATCGCCCTAATGTTAAGGCATATCGGCATTGTCTCCCTCGATACACCGGTCGATACACTTTGTGTTTAGTGTACGGGGCAAGTGAGGTCAATACACTTCTCGATACGCATTGCTCCTTTTCTGGATCGGTAATGTTGTCCGATACGCCGTTCAGTATGCGGGTAATGGAGGTGTATCAATTTGGATGCTCCTCTGTACTCTGATCGATACATCACTCCTCTTTGGGTATTGACCTGGGTGTGGTCGATACTCAAGTTGATACCCGAGCCAGCAAGGTTTTTTGGTTAAGCTATACTCTAGGACTCAGGCCGATACAAGCTCCTCTCATACGTATGGGCCTCCATCCCGTCCAATACATAGATCGATATAGGCGTTAATGTTTGTATCATTTTCAAGTGGGTCACTACCCATGTAAGGCTTCAGTCTATGCTCATTCACTGTGAAGTCTCCTCCTTCTTGGTTGAACAATGTAACAGCTCCATATCAACGTCCCATGCCAATACACCTTGACTACAAAATGCATAAGTGTTATTTGGCATAAGTCATGGAGTATCGAGCATAATATCTTAAAAGGTCCTGTCCATTTGGACTTGAGTTTTCCAGGAAATAGCCTCAGCCTTGAGTTGAATAGCAGCACCTTGTCTCCAGCTTTGAAGTCCTTAGCCCTTATCTTCTTATCATGGAAGGGTTTCGTCCTTTCCTTGTAAATCCAGGAGCTTTCAAATGCCTCTAGGCGATTCTCTTACAGCTCATGGAGGTTGATAAGCCTCTTCTCTTGGGCAGTCTTGATATCAAAGTTCAGAAGCCTTGTTGTCCACAGATCTTTGTACTCCAGTTCCACATAAAGATGGCAGGCTTTACCATATAGAAGTGAGAATGGTGACCTGCTAATAGGTGTCTTGAAGGTTGTCCTATATGCCCAAAGAGCATCATCCAGCTTGTGAGACCAGTCTTTTCTAGTTATCCGCACAGTCTTCTCCAAGATAGCTTTGATTTCTCTGTTAGATAGTTCCACTTGGCCACTGGTTTGAGGATGGTAGGGAGTAGCAATCTTATGCTTAACACCATTCTTCTTTACCAAGCTCTCAAAAGCCTTGTTGATGAAGTGGCTCCCTCATTCGGACACCAAACCTTAGAAAGATGATTGACTTGAAGAGATTAAGCACAACATTGGCGTCATTTGTGGTAGTAGCTATTACTTCCACCCATTTTCCCACATAGTCCACAACTACAAGGATATACTTGTTCCGATAAGAAGAGGGAATTGGTCCCATGAAGTCTATTCCCCAATCATCAAACACATCCACTTCAAGAATTGGGTTGCGAGGCATCTCATCTCTCTTGCTGATACCTCCTTTCATTTGGCAAGCATCACATGATGCAATGTAAGTCTGAGTATCCTTGAACAAAGTTGGCCACCATAGCCCAGCTTGAAGTATCTTTAGTGCTGTCTTGAAAGTAGCAAAGTGACCACCATAGGTTGATTATAACAGTGGTGAAGGACGCCTTTGACTTGTTCTTCTGCTATACACCTTCTAAACAGCCCATCTCTGCCCTTCTTGTAGAGGTAAGGCTTGTCCCAATAGTCACAGTCCTGGTTGGAATCAGCTCATCCTTGTCATTCTTCACCACTGTGGCACCTTCTTTCTTAGGCACCACGTGCACTGTACTAACCCAAGCACTGTCTGATATAGGATAGATGATACCAGCCTGCAACAACTTCATGATCTCTTTCTTGACCACATCATGCAAATTCGGGTTCAGCCTCCTCTTGTGCTCAACTGATGATTTCTATGCATGCACAAGTCTGGAGAGATACCTGAAATATCATCAAGAGAGTAGCCAAGAGCTTTGCGAAATTTTTGCAGCTTACTTAGCAAAAGGGTGAGCTCTGCATTGTTTAATGAAGCATTAACAATAATAAGATAGGTGGAGTTTTCTCCAAGAAATGCATACCTTAGCCCTGCAGGGAGATGTTTAAGCTCAATTTTTGGTGCTTTTGCTGCAGACCAATCTCCCATTGTAGCAGCTTTCACGGATGTGGAGACAAGCTCATCCTGTGCAACCAGTTGCATCACTTGTGCAGTAACATCCATCATCTTTGTGTAGTCTGTTGCAGCAGCATCTAAATGCTCATACTCTTCTGTAGAGGTGGTCAACACCCTTTCCAAGGGGTCCTCTGAACTCATCTGATGGAAAATCTGATCAGCAATGTTTGTGAGAACATCCACATAAAAAGTCTGCCCATCTATAGTTGGCCTCTTCATCAGCTTGTCCATTTCGAATTTCATCACTAAATCACCAACATTCAGCTCTATTCTACCCTTCCTGACAACAATGATAGCTCCTGCAGTAGCCAAGAAGGGTCTGCCAAGAATCAAGGAATATTTGGGTTCTTCTCCATATTCCACAACCACAAAATCAGTAGGAATCATACAATCTCCTACTTTGATAGGAACACCCTCTATCACCCCTTTAGTAACTCTTACTAATCTATCTGCTAGGACAAGAGATATCCTTGTAGCCTTAAAATCGGTCATCCCCAAGCTCTTGGCAACAGAATGAGGCATGAGGTTCACACTAGAACCAAGATCACATAATGACCTCTCAAACTTGTCATTGAAGATTGTGCAGTCTAAAACAAAGCATCTTGGGTCTGAAAGCTTCTCTGGAACTCTGTTCTGAATCACTGCACTGACCTGCTCATTGATCATCATAGCCCCAGCCTCTAGACTGAATTTATTGGTCACCATCCTCTTCACATACCTCCTTATAACAGGAGTGATCCTTACAGCATCAATCAATGGAATCTCAGTACACGGTCTCCTTAGAATTATCTGAAGTCTTAGACAAAATTGCAGTATGCGGTGACTGGTGACAATCGTCACTGGGATGGTGATGAGCGTCACTCGCTTTGGACAAGTTGGGGTCGATTACTCGATTTGGGTGACGAGCGTTACCCTCCTGGCGACGGTCATCACAAACTTGTGAAGAGTAGTGGTTGGGGTAGTGCTCGAGGGGTGACGAGCGACACCCATCATTGGTGATGAGCGTCACCCATGGGTCTTCAGCAGATATTTCTTCATCTTCATACTCTTCAATACCTACGAAATTCCTTGAGGTTAAATCCTTCTGCAACACTGGTTGCAGGTTAATTCCACTCCTCAATGTGATGGCATTCACATGGTGTTTGGGATTATCATCAGTTCTTCCTGGAAGAAATCCTTCTTGCCTCTGAACAGCTCCTGCAGTTTGGGCAACTTGAACATCAAGCTTCTTCATATGAGAGTTCAGACTCTTAATCTTTCCATTCAAATCTTGATATAGCGAATCTATCTTGCCATTGAAGTCTACTGTAAGCTTCTGTTGTCCTTCCAAGATCTGTTCCAGCATTGCTTCCATTTTGTTCCCTTGTGGAGGTGCTGGTTGATAGGAAGAAGATCCATAGTTTCTGTAATTTCCACTGTTCTGGAATGGCTTCTGGTACTCTGTCTTCTGGAATGGGAGCTTAGGAGTGAAACCAGGCATGCTCTGTCCTCCTGTAAAGGTGCTCTTCTGGTTGTTGTTGTTGTAGCCTCTTTTCCACTGCTGATTCCCATACCTTTGACCCTGAAAACCACCAGAATTGATGAAATTTACATCCTCTTGTTCAACCTCCTCTGGAACTTCGAAAGTCTCCACCTCTGCAGCAAAGTGAACTGACTTCTTTCCCACCAAAAGGCTGTGCATATCATCCAGCTTAGCCTTAACTTCAACAATCTGATTTCCATCAGCCACACCAGCTTGTTTCATCCTCTGAAAGTCTGCATTTTTAGTGCTGTTGCTGCAGACCAAATTCTCAATCCGTCTGATCGCCTCCTCTGGTCTATTGGTGTTGAAGTTTCCTGCACTTGCTGCATCCAGCGCCATCTGATACTTTCAGTCAATGCCCCTGAGGAAGATCCCAAGTAATTGCACCTAAATGAAGTCATGATGAGGACAGTCCCTTTGATAAGGCTTGAACCTTATCCAAGAAGCCTTAAAAGCTTCAGTAAGGCCTTGTGTAAAGGATGCAATTTTCATCCTCATGTCCTCTGATCTTGCATCATCATAGAAGTTATTCAGAAAGGCGTTCTTAGTGTCTTCCCAAGTGGTCAATGAAGCAGGTTCCAGTTGCTTCAGCCAATATGCAGCTTCTCCCTCAAGAGAGTAAGGGAAAAGCTTGCAAAACAGAAAGTCATTGCTAACCCCATTAGCTTTGACACTGGAAGCTAAATCCTCAAACCTCTCTATGTGATCCATAGGATGCTCATGAGGTAAGCCATGGAATGGATGCTGGCCAAACAGCTGATAGTAGACAGGTTTAACCTCAAAATCGTTCCTCCGGAAGGCAGAAGGTCGGATTGCAGCTCTGTTGGCATAGAACTGATCAGGTCTGTTGTAGTCACCTAGAGTCCTCTAAACAAAACGCCCAGCAGCGTTATTGGCAGCAGCAGGGACTCCAACGTTCTCATCCACTTGTTGAACCTGTTGATCAACAATGACATTCTCCTCTTAATCAATCCTCTGCCCCTCTTCATTCCTCATGTTTCCTTCCCTGTCAACGAAGTGACCTTCTGCATCTTCAACCAAGATAAGTGGAACGACCATCGTAGATTGCTTCTTAGATTTTCTGTTAGTTCTCTCTAACCTAGCTAGTTTGTCAATGCTCAAAGTCACAAGCTCCTTCTCTTTGTTGCTTCTGGTACTGCGATTAGGCATACACCTGAAATAGGAACAAAGAAAAGTAGCAAAAAGTTAGTAAAAAAATTAAAACTTAGACAAAATCCTAATACTAAAAATCGATAGGCAGCTATTACTCCCCGGCAACGGCGCCAAAAACTTGATAAGTTCAGGTTTTACCCAAATAAAACTACTGCAAGTGCACAGCAAAAGCAGTTGTAGTACAAGGGGTATCGAATCCCAAAGGAGTAATGCAGACTACACTATCGAATGTAGATTCGGATTAAGCTAACTAAAATTTAATGTATGTAATGCGAATGAATAAATAAAAGTAAGCAAACGGTCTTTGTAAGATGATATAAGTTTTAGAAGACTAAAAGCACTAAGTCAGGACAGTTCGCATGTTGAATCCAAGAATGCAGAATGCATGAATCAGGAATGATTAAGAACCATTTTAAACATGAATCATTGATGTATAACTAATCAATTCTCATTGCAGAAGTTATCTATGCCTAAATCACAGAGTTTCAAATCTCTTTGCAAATCCTAACAACCTAAGCATGCAGGAATGATCAGATTCAATTGTCTACGAAACTCCTAAGCCAAATCTCTTTGCACTAAGCTGTTTTGCTCATCAAATACTAGTTCAGATTATCAATAATGCTCTCACATATATTTAACAACCTATGATTTTCGGATTTCTAGATGATGTGTCTCAGAAAATTCGATTTTAAAGCAAGCAGAGATGAAAAACCAAAAGATATTCCTAACAGATAGCAATTCTACAAACTCTTCATCAACCTTTGAAAAGCCCTAACCTAACTAGCAGATTACTCAGACATGATTATGGAATCACAAAACATAACTGAATAAAATTTCATTAAGGGAAAGAGTAAAAGAATAAAGGGGTTCGAAATCTTCTCAAAAGAGTACAGGATTTGTCTCCCCAAAAAGCTCTGAATAAATCTCTCTCTAAGCTCTCTGAATTCTTAAAAACTAAGATAATCGCCAACAATGGCTGAAAAACCTAATAAATAGAGGCTAAACACAATCTGGAGTCTTCTTGTAAATAATAGAACTTCTGGGCCAATTCTGGAAATAGCCTTCATACTTTTAATAAATCAGGCCAAGCTCCTTCCTTGATGGGTGACAAGCGTCACCAAGGGTGGTGACGAGCGTCACCATATGGCATACTTTCTTCTTCAAGCTTGGTACTTCGTGGATTTAAGTCAGAATGCTCCAAAAGGATCCAATATCTCCAATTTTACACCAGACATGCTATAACCTGCAAAGACTATTCTAGGACTCTAAAAAGACCAAAAAGGCTCAATAAAAAAGGACTTATATCATGATTAAAAACCATAAAACCCATGATATATCAGTGAGACACATCCCTGAAGAACTTATTCTTGTGATAGGCGTCAAGTCTAGTTGGAACATCTCCACATGCTACGTAATTGGCTAAATCAGCATACCAAGGTAGCTTCTCCTCTTGTAAACTCATCACTTTATCCTTCCTTAGTGTCAATGCATTCAGCTGCTCTTCTGGTAGAATGTCATTGATGGGGATAAAGTCACCAATCCTTAGCCTTGAGAGGTGATCAGCAACGCCATTTTCAATTCCCTTCTTGTCTAAAATCTCCATTTCAAACTCCTGCAAGAGAAGTATCCATCTGAGGAGTCTTTGCTTAGTATTCTTCTTGGCATAGATGTGTTTTAATGCTGCATGATATACGTAGACAATCACCTTGGAGCCTACTAGATAAGTTTTGAACTTCTCAAAGGCAAAGACTACTGCTAGAAGCTCCCTCTTTGTTGTGGCATATCTAGTTTGAGCTTCATCTAATGTCCTACTAGCATAGTTGATAACATGTAGCTTCTTGTCAACTCTCAGCCCCAAAACAGCGCCAACAGCAGAATCACTTGCATTACACATGATCAAAGGAGAGATCCCAGTTAGGCGCCTGAACTATGGGTGAACTTACTAGAGCCTTCTTGAGAGATAGGAAAGCTTGTAAACAATCCTCATAAAGGTCAAACTCTGATTCCTTGCACAACAGCCTTGTTAGTGGCCTTACTATCTTGGAGAATTCATTGATGAACCTTCTATAAAAGCCAGCATGCCCCAAGAAGCTTGACTGTGTTTGGAGGCGCCAAGTGCAGCATCACATCTATCTTAGCTTTATCCACTTCTACGCCTTTCTCAGAAATCTTGTACCCCAACATTATGCCTACTTTAACCATGAAATGACATTTCTCCCAATTCAGAACCAGCTTAGTGTCTTCACATCTCTGTAACAACCCGAGAAAGTATGCTCCATATAAATGTGATCTGATCGATATGGAGCATACTGATAGCGAGCATTTTAGGCTGCACTTCATGCATCTTTTCCTTTGTTTTTTCATTATAGTTTAGCATATTTGTATCATTTACACTTAGAATCAACATTGCATTAGCTTAGGATTGCATACATTTGCATACATGTGCATGTTTGTGGTTGTTTTCAGGTGTTTTTGGAGGTTCTTGGATTTGGGAAGGAGATGGAAGCAGCTCATGATCGAAGAAGATGTCAGAAATGGAGTTTTTGCAAAGTCTGGTCCATATCGAGCCGAACACCCGTGGTGTATGCTCGATGTAAGCAGCAGGACGTGAGGAAGAGGATCACCACGAGGAGTCTAAGCCGTTGGTCTGAATCAAGGTCCATCATCGTGCAAGAAAGCCGATGCGCGCTGCACGAACCATATCGAGATCATATATCGAGCAGAACACCATCCGTACCACCTCGATGCAACTCATCCTCGTATTGACCATTTGAATTTTGTTGAACTTATCTTATTTTTAGTTTTTTATGCTGCTTTTGGCTCCCTACTATAAGAGGGAAGCCACAAAACATTCTCTCTTCTCTAAACCTTAAAGGGCGATTTGCATTAGAGTCTTTATCTTTGATAAAGTTTGCATTTTTATTGTTTAATCTTGTCTCTTGATCATTGTTCTACCACCTTGGTAGTTTAGATTTCTCATCTTTGCATTTTAATATCATCTAGTCATGTTTAACTCTAAACCAATGGGATGAAACATGTTTAGTGAGTAGCCTACCTTAGATTTTGGGTTCTAAGTAGAGAAAGTAGTGATTAAGATGTGATTAAGGGGTGATTAGGCTTATTTAACTGTTCTTTGTTGTCTCCTGTTCTTGCAGAGTGATTATTATTCAAAAAGCTTGCTCTTTTTGATTGAATATGGTATTGATTGAATCATATCGTTCACTAAATGGCTTGTTATCTCATCTCTAAGCATGATTCGCTTTTTTGGCTTGATAGTTTGGCTTGGTCTATGTTTCCTTTGTTCAGTGACACCAAAGTTATAATGATGTGATACAATACTTGAAATGTGGTTCAAGTAAAGCTTCTTTGAATCTTTGCTTCTAGCTTAAGGGGATGGAATGAAGACTTGAATGATTGAAAGTCAGGTTGAAGCTTGATGACCACAAACTCCAAAGGTTAGACTCTACTAACTCAAGGGCTAATCCTCACAAGAGCTAATAAATTGAACACTTCTCACAAGCTCTTTGAATCAATCAAAAGGAACTTAATAAAAAGCAGGAACAATATTGTAAACAAAGAGACACTTCTTTGAAACAAAACAAAATTTTCTTGATTAATAATTTGGTGATTCGAAAGTACAAGAACAATGAGCTTATATAATGCTCAGAAATATTAAAAACTAACGGTAATGTGAATTAAAAACATGGCAAAGATTAAGCTGAATGATGTGGATCTTCTTAGCTAGCCATTTGGCTTTAGTGGACATGATTTGGTCTTTGGCGCTGAATGGGGGGTGATGTTGATTCCTTGACATGAAAATGGACGTCTTGGATCTTCTAGGGTGGATGTAGGGACGAGATCAATCTGTGCTTGATGGTTTTGGTCAGACTTTCCCTTAGAAGTGAGATAATGATCTTTGTTAATGGCAAGTGGTTTCATGGTTGATTCTTCTTGGGTTTGGCTTGGTTTGGGACGGTTATTGGATTGATTTTCAGGTCTTGAACGTCTTGATATACTCCTTGTCAGTTGAATGAAATGATAGGTCGAATATAATGTCTTGGCTTGATGTATATTTGATCTTTCCTTGCTGAATGCTTCAATCGCTCCATTTATGGAAAAAGGCGGTTCTCCTTTGGTTTGAATCAAAATTCTTCGGTTCTTGGCTTCTGAATTGGCTTGGTTCTCTACTAAATACTCCAAAATATAATTTAAAGTCGTGCTTTCCTCATATAACTCGTCATATGTGCATGTAGGTCCAATTAAAGGCTTTGGCGGTTTTGAGAGCATGTCTTGGTCTTTGAATTGAACCGGTCCTCCTTTTGAATGATCAAACTGGTCCTCTTGGTGGTTAGAACAAATCAGCTGGTCCTCTTGAGGCTTAAGACGTTGGCGTTTCAAGGCATCATCTCCATTGCTTTCAGCTACAAGTTCTCCATGCCCCCCGGCTACAAGCTTGGCTCCTTCCTCTTTAGCTCCAAGGCGCCTTTCTTTGCCAAATTCTGGTGTATAGGCAATGAAGATTGTATCATCCTCTCCCTCTTGAAGAGGTTTTGTCCTCAAAACTGTAGAACCTGCACCAAACAACCCTAAGTTAGTTTTTGACAAATGTTTTAAGTTTAAGAGCTTACCTTGGTAATTAGCTTGTAGATGCTCAATGAGTTGGTTAAGTGGGACGTTTCTTGCTTCAGTCAGCTTCAGTGTTGGAATAAAATCTTCTAATAGTGGTTTCTCCTTAGTGAATATCATGTTTTCACCATTGTTGCTCACACCATTATCCTTAAATTCCTCAGTTTTGAACTCTTCTCCTTTTAAACCTGCAAAACAATCTCTTGGCAAAGGCATGTGCATTATATCTGGTGGAATGAAATCTAATAATTCCATAATAGCAAAGTAACTAGCCTTATTTCAATTATTTTGTTTAGCTCTCACTTGTAAAACTCTGACATCCTTTTGAGCTAAAGGAACTAAAATATGCTTACAATGGTTAAGGTGGAAAGAGTACTCATTTGTTCTCCCATTGTGGCTGACTTCTCTATCATATTGCCAAGCTCTTCCAAGTAAGACATGGCCAGCTTGCATAGGTGAAATGTCACATTGTATTTCGTCCTTATACTTCCCAAAGGGGAGAGATATGTTGACTTGCTTTGACACCTTTAACTCCTCTTTATCATTTAACCATTTGACATTGTACGGTCTATGGTGCTGTATTGTTCGAAGGTCAAGTTTCTATGCTAAAGAAACACTTGCTATGTTAGCACATGAACCACTATCAATGATTAAATGGCATACCTTATCTTTGATGGTGCATCTGGTGTGAAAGAGATTATCTCTTTGCTCCTGATTTTCAAAAATAGGTTGTGTAGTTAGTGCCCTTTGAATTACTAGGAGGCTTCCTTCTTCAGCTTTTTTAGTGATTTCTTCATCTGAGTTTTCAGCCATATCCTCATCTTGAGAATCATAACAACCATCTGGTCTAAGAATCATTGTCCTCATGTTTGGACATTCTCTTGAACATGACCCCTGCCTTGACATTTAATGCAAATAATGTCATGATGTCTAGTTGAATTACTAGACTTACCTTGCTCTTGGGCATGGGATTTGAAACGTGATTCTACTGCAATCCCCTTTCCTTTATCTATGAATGGCATGGGGTTTGGCTGCTGTTTCTGCTGAGTTTGTTGAGCTTGTTGTTGATTCCAAGCTGCATTGTTGTTATTGGAGCGATATCTAGTAGTTGTCTTCTTTTTTATTTGCTTCTCTCTTTGAACAGCTAGATGTAGAAGCTCAGGTAAGGAATGGTAAGGGTGCATTTCCACCTTTCTCTGAATTCTTTCTTGGAGTCCATCAATGAATTGGGACATCAAAGACTCCTCTGTTTCTTCTAGAGCTAGTTGGCTTCTTAGAAGATCAAACTCTTCATAGTATTCCTCCACACTCTTAGAACACTGAAAAAGAGACATAAACCTTTTTAGTAAATCTCTATGGTAATGAGGAAGGACATACCTTCTGTTTAGCTCAAATTTCATGTTTGCCCATCTTGTGATTTGAGGATATCTCACCCTCCTCTTCTCAGCTAATTCTCTGTCCCACCAAGCTAAGGCATGGTCAGTGAGGCTGGCAATGGCAAGTGCAATCTTCTTTGGTTCTGTGTAAGCATAGTTCTCAAAGAGATGCTCCATTCTTCTCTCCCACTCCAAGTAAGAAGCAGGATCAAGCTTTCCAGCAAATGTTGGTTCAAGAAGCTTCACTTCTGGTGGCAAGTGTCTATCTTCATTATAGGGGGGGGGTTTCTGTCATTGTTTCTCTTGTTTAAAATTTCTTGAGCTTGTTTTGCCAGGTTTGGTGCTGGAGCTTGTTGTGGTAAATCAGGAGGATCTCCTGCTAGGTTTGCATCAGGAGGAACGCCATTTATATTTCTTCTTGGCAAGAGAGGTGGCTGTCTATCAGGATTTTCTAGCCTTTACATCCTTGTGTTGGGTTCTTCTCTTAGAGCATTAGTGTCAGCCCTTAGAGCAGTGATGCTTTCAGTCAAGTTGGCTATTGCAGCCATCATTTCTTGCGTAGGGTATACTGGTGCATTCTCCATTGTGTACCTTGCAAAAGATTGAAGAAAACGAATTAAAGATATGTTTAAATCAAAGCAAAAACACAAGAACAAGCAATTAAGCAGTTTTGACCAGTTGTAAGAAACATCGTTTAAAAATTAACAAATCATCTGCTAATTTAAGGAAAATATTTTTTTATTGTTTTTAAGAGTTTCATAAAGCAATAAAAAAAATAAAAATATTTCTTTGGGTTTTCAAAAAGTTTATAAAATTCGAACAATTTGAATCAGCGGAAGAACAATTGTTTAAGGTTTTTGGATTTATATGAAACAAAACTTATAAAACTGAATAAACAAATAACAAACTTAAGAAAGGAATAGAAAACACCTGGATAAGGAGCTTTTAGCTCTGATACCAAAGATACAATACTTGAAATGTGGTTCAAGTAAAGCTTCTTTGAATCTTTGCTTCTAGCTTAAGGGGACGGTTATTGGATTGATTTTCTGGTCTTGAACGTCTTGATATACTCCTTGGTGGTTGAATGAAATGATAGGTCGAATATAATGTCTTGGCTTGATGTATATTTGATCTTTCCTTGCTGAATGCTCAAATCGCTCCATTTATGGAAAGAGGCGGTTCTCCTTTGGTTTAAATCAAATGTCTTCGATTCTTGGCATCTGAATTGGCTTGGTTCTCTTCTAAATACTCCAAAATATAAGGTAAGATCATGCTTTCTCCATATAACTCGTTATATGTGCATGTATGTCCAATTAAAGGCTTTGGCAGTTTAGAGAGCATGTCTTGGTCTTTGAATTGAACTGGTCCTCCTTTTGAATGATCAAGCTGGTCCTCTTAGTGGTTAGAACGAATTGGCTGGTCCTCGTGAGACTTAAAATGTTGGCGGTTCAAGGCATCATCTCCATTGCTTTCAGCTACAAGTTCTCCATTCCCCACGGCTACGAGCTTGGCTCTTTCCTCTTTAGCTCCAAGGCCCCTTTCTTTGTCAAATTATGGTGTAAGGGCAATGAGGATTGTATCATGCTGGTTTTGAGATTCTTGCTTGATGGTTAGATAGTTGATATCTCTTGTATTTACACCATTTAGGCTTGCATTTAGTTCATGTTTTGGTTCTCTTTTGCATGTTTTCCTTATCTTTTATCCCATTTTCTTCTCTTTTTAGACTTAGGTTGCATTTAAGATATATTTTGCATTTTCTATGCATTATGGATATTTTTAGGTACCTATGGAGCTATAAGGAGCATGGAGAGCTTTGGGGATGATCAAGGAAGCTAGCTGAACCAAAAGGAGCAAAAAGGGCCAAGGCAGAGGATCTCTGCTGAGCCTATCGACCAAGGCACAAGGCTTCTCGGTCAAGAAGTGACCGATAGGATCCCTATCGACCAGGCCTATCGGTCAGTGAAGTGACCGATAGCAGTGCACCATTTATATTTTGGTCACCCTATCGGTCATCTTCCAGACCGATAGGATCCCTATCGATCATCCATATCGGTCACAACTGACCGATAGGAACCTCGACCGAGCCTGTCTTTTATTACACTTTTGCCATTACTTTAGGGCTTCCTTCTTTTATGTATAAATACCTTTTTTCAGGGATTTTCGACAAGTCATGTCATAACACTGTTCTTGAGTTATTTTTCTCTGTTTGTAAGACACATTTCTTGCTTTATTTAATATAAGTTTGTATTTGTCATTAATCTTTCTCTAATCTCTCTTCTAATCATGATTAACATCTTCTCTTCTTGTGATTTGGTGTTAAACAAGAGTATTACTGAGCAGTTTGCTTAGGGTTCTTAGATGTGGTAGATTTAGGAGATTTAGGGATTGATTAAGGTTTGTTTATTGATTAATTTAATGGGTTCCTCTCTATTAATCTGTTTTTAAGCTAGATTTGTCTTGATCACACTTATCTAGGATTTAGGCTTTCTCTTATGCCCACCAAGTGTTTGATGAAATACTGATCTTGTTTGATAGAGGATTTGCTGGCCTTGGCTCAAGAAATTGACTGTTTGAGGAGCATTTTGACATGAATAGAGTTGATTGTTATTGCTTGTTAAATGTTTTAGCACTAATGAGAGTTAGTCCTTGTTAAGGTGTTTAGCAAAGGGCTATTTTACAAGAGATTGGACTTATCTTTCTTGTTTGTGAACTCTATGTCTAGAAACCACCATTGCTAGCTTGTTTGCTTGATCAATGCTGTTTGAAACAACCTTAGTTAGTCTCTAGATTCCCCAAAATCAATAACTACATCTAAGAACTTGCTTTTTCTTTTATTGAATTTCGAATTTGCTTAATACTCTGTTTATTTGCTCTGTTCTGCTCTTTTGATCATTGCTAGATTGCTTCTTTTGAATTCTCTTTGGTGATTGATCATTCTAGTTTGTTAGATAAGTTGCTTAGGCAACAAAAATCTCTCTTTGATTTTCTTGATTTAAGGATTCCTACTCACAACTCTTTTGCTTTCAACAAAACCCATTGGATTGACATAAAACCCTTATACTACAACTGATTCAGATACAGGGGTGATTGAGAAAGAGTGCAAAACCTCTAGTATCAATTTGGCGCCGTTGCCGGTTGGGCTTTCTGTTTGAATCATTAGATTTTGTAGAATCTTTGAGATCAAGTTTTTAGTTTTATTTGGTTTCTAGTCTCCCTTGACTCTCATTGCTGACTTTAAGGTATATGAACTTGAGATCTAGAGGTTCAAGAATTCTTCGGGACTTCATAGATAACATCAATCTGTTGGACAGAGGTCAGAGAGCAAGAAGACAGCAAGAAAGGCAGCAACACTTGCAGAGACTTGGGATGAACAATCAGGAACCAGTTATGGATGATAACAGATTTCAGGGTCCTCAAGGAGCTGCTGGCGCTCAGGGTATACAAGGGCACCAAGGTGTTCATGGCTTACAAGGTGAGCAAGGACCAAGAGGCATTGTACAAGCTCCATGAGCAGCTAGACCCATTGGCGCTGGTGATACACCAAATGCCTACAACAACAGAACTGGCATCATTCCACCAGCAGTGCAAAACAACAACTTTGATATCAAGTCTGGATTGATTTCAATGGTTCATGGCAGTAAGATCCATGGTTTGCCACTTGAAGATCCTCTAGATCATATGGATAATTTTGATAGACTACGCTCACTAACAAAGATCAGTGGAGTGAGTGAAGATGGTTTCAAGCTGAGGTTCTTTCCTATCTCTCTTGAAGACAAAGCACACCAATGGGAGAAGAACTTGCCCCAAGGAAGCATCACTAGTTGGGATGAGTGCAAGAGAGACTTCTTAGCAAAGTTCTTCTCAACTTTAAGAACTGCAAGAATCAGGAATGAGATTTCAGGGTTTGCAGAGAGGAACAATGAAAGCTTTGGTGAAGCTTGGGAAAGATTCAAGGGCTATACACTGCATTTTCCTCACCATGGCTTGTCACAAGCTTCTCTGCTCTTTACTATCTACAGAGGAGCTTTGCCAAAGATAAGAATGCTTATGGACACTGCATCAAATGGGAACTTCTTGTCAAAAGATGTGGATGAAGGTTTAGAGCTTGTTGAGAATCTAGCTCAGTCTGATGGCAACTATAATGAGGAATATGGCAGAGCTTCAAGAAGTGCTAAAGATGAACTGGAGTCTAGCAGGAAAGAAATCAAGGTCTTACATGAGAAGCTGGATATGCTGCTAAGGGAGAAGAAAGAAGTTCACGTTGTTGGTGATATGGTTCAGCTTGATGATCAAGAGACATGCCAAATGGAAGAGATGAACTACTTGGGAAATCAAGGTGGATACAATGGATATGGAAACTACAGACCCAATCCCAACTTGTCATACAGAAGGAACAATGTTGCAAATCCACAAGATCAAGTGTACCCACCACAACAACAACAGCAAGCTGCTCCAAGACCTTATGTTCCCTACAACCATCAAGGTTATCAGCAGAAAAACAACAACTTCCAGCCAAGAGCGCCTTATCATTCTCCAGGATTCAGTGCACAAGCTCCAGCACAAGCTTCTTCCAGCTCTCAAGATCCTGAGCTCAAGACAATGGTTCAGCAGTTGCTTCACAATCAGACTACCAACAACTTGGAACTGAACAAGAGGTTTGCTGAGGTTCATAACAAGATAGACTCAATACATGTTGAACTAACCACCAAGTTCTATGGGTTGGCTGCAAGAGTCAAAAGACTGGAGAACAACAAAGGCAAAGCTGGTCCAAAACCTCGAGGACATATTCCTGGAAAACCAGAAGCTAACCCAAAGGAGTTCTGCAATGCTATGGTCACTGAAGAAGAGAGATTCTCAGCTGAAGAGGAAGCTATCATTGAAGAGTTTCTCTCTCTATTTACTGAGGACAGTGAACTTCAGAGTGGCGGGGGGGGAGAGTTTTTGGAAGTTGATACTAACACTGAAGTTGCACAAGAAGAATCTATGGAAGAAGAAGAGTGGTGGGCACCACATGAAGTTGTTGATGCTATAAGGGAAGACTTTATTGAAGTCTCTGATGTCAAGAAGCCAACTCAAGCTGCTGTTCTCCCTATCTATCAGCCCACTATCCCTTTTCCAGGAAGATTCAAAGAACAGCTAGTACAATAGTATGAGACCCTCTATGCTTCTCAAATGGAAATGAGAGGTCTGAATGGTCAAGAGGAGCTTGAAAATCTAAGAGCTAAAGCTGGAGCATATGAGGTTAAGGATCTGAACATCAAGATGCTTGGAGATCCAGGTTGTTTCACTCTCCCATGTGAACTTAAAGGGCAGACTTTCAAGAACTGTCTTTGTGATCTTGGAGCAAGTATCAACCTTCTCCCATCCTCTACTGCTAAGTCTCTTGGCTACACTCAACTTCAAGAGAGTAATGTGTCCCTCACCATATCTGATGGGACAGTCAAGACACCACTAGGGACCCTCAAATATGTGGCAATGATGATTGAAGGAGTCACCATCCCTACTGATTGTTTTGGTGCTTGATGAGGAAGGACAGATAAAGAATGCTATCATTCTAGGGAGACCATTTCTAGTTTCAGCTGGTGCTGTGTTTGATGCTAGAGAATGCACAACAGAGCTGACGCTTTCAAAGAACAAGGTCTTGAAGTTTGACAGTAAGGGTAACAAGCTAGAGCGTGATCATGCTTTCTCTATGGACCTTAACAAGGTGAAAAAGATTGATAAGAACTGGCCAGAGTTTGAAGGCTACCAAGGAGAGAGTTTTGATGGCTGCTGCTTGACTAATTTGTTTGCTGATACCATGTAAGAGAAGGTCCTGAATGTGGGTGTTTCTGATTGCATGAAAGAAATTATGTTCGGTAACAAAGAAGATGGGGTTGTCTTGAGCCCTTTGTTTCTAGGAATGGTGAAGTCCACTACAAGATGAAAAGGGGAGGCAAGCCAAAGCCCTTTGCTGTGTTGAAGATTGATGGAGTCACCAAGAAGATCAAAGTGGACACTGCAACACCAATGAGTTCCAAGACTCCTTCTCATCACCTCCACTAGTGAGGTAAGCAAAGTCAAGCTTAGTGACTTTAAACAAGCACACTTGGGAGGTAGTCCCATGGTATCCTTTGTATATGTTAAGCTTTCTAGTTTATTTTTATGTTTAGTTAATGTGTATAGAAGCAAGAGTTCGGTTTGGGGATTGACAAAGTGTCCAAGGGACAAAGAACAGGTACATTCTGGCTACTATCGATCACCGTATCGGTCAAGACAAGACCGATACAGACCCTATCGGTCATGCTATCGGTCATGATGTGATCGATAATAGTAGAGCCAGAATGCACCAGTCAACCTATCGATCACTTGTGATCGATAGGGAAAGGAGTCTGCTAAGTGAGATTCATATCGGTCTAGCTATCGATCATATATTGATCGATGGAAATACATCGTTTATATTTTGGTCACTCTATCGGTCTAGAGAGTGACCGATACAAAGTAATTGGATGTATTTAAGTCAGTGTATCGATCAGCTAGAGACCGAGAAGATCTTACAGGAAGCTATCGGTCAGTGCTATCGATCACTTGTGATCGATAGGCACCCTATCGGTCATTCTTATCGGTTATATTGTGACCGATATCCCCGCGAGGTAAGTACTTCAACTTTCAAAAAAAATTCCGTCCTTTGGCTTGGAGCCAAGAAGGTTTAAATTTAAACTTTGGCTCCTTCCTTACACTTTGCAGAGCTCCTGAGCACTTTTATTCTTGTCCCCCACCCACTTTTGATTCCTTTGGTTCCCCACTCCCCTCTTTAAGAACCAACAATCTCTTCTCTTCTCTTCACACTTCATTTTACTACTTTTCTCAACAATCTCTTCTCTTCTCTTACCACTTCATTTTTAGCTCTCTCTCTCTCTCTCTCTTATTTATCTTTTCTAAGTGCTCAGAAGCTTAATTAAAGTTTGTTTTCTCAACTATTCACTTCTTGTTCTTACACTTTGCATGTGCTTAAATTTGTTAATTCTATGGTTTTAAGAACAAGTTTTGTTTAGTTTAAGATGTTGTGCTTTGGTTTTGCATGGTGGATATGTTTAAAATGAGCAAGTTAACTGTTAAAGCTTTGTTTACTGTTCTTTAATCTCAGTTCTTGCTTGTTTGATATCCCTTTGCATAATCATTTTCTCTTTTGCTTAGAGTCACCATGCTTGGTTCACATGCATGAATGTTTAATTTTTATTCATAAACTCTAGCATGTCTAAAGTGTTAGCTTGTGAATTATTTTTGCTTTTTGAAGGTTTAATCTTGTTTAGTGACTAGTTAAACTTCTTTTACCTTAGAGAAATTCCTTTTTAAGCTTTCAGTTATTAGTTTCTCAAACTTTTGTTCTTTTACTTATAGTATCTTCAAGCTTTTTTTTTTAGGTACCATGGGTAAAGCGAGAACAACAGCTGAAAGCAAAGGGAAAGCAACACAAGAGAGAGCGCCCACTTCTCTAAGAGTCAGAAAAGATAAGGGCAAGGGTGCTGCTGCTGAGCAATTATCAAAGGCTGCTGGGAAGAGACCAGTTGGAGACAAAGGCGCCAAGCAGAAAGTAAAGGGAAAAACTGTGGAGGACGAAGTTCCACACCATGAGCCAAGTGCTAGGGAACTCATGGAAGCTTTCAACCAGTACACCTTCAAGCCCACAAGGTACCCTTGTGCTAACACAATGAGAGCACTTGGGATCTATCATGATTGCAAGGGTATCTTTGATCACATGGGGCTTGGTGAGTTCATGGCGATGCGACTTCCCTCCTACCAGCAGCTCACTTATCAATTCCTTTATACTCTCAAAGTGGTTGGATATGATGAAAGTGAGCTCCCCAACGAAGATGGGTGGATCTCCTTCAAGCTTGGAAAGCAAAGGTTCACAACACCCTTGATATCTCACAGGCGCTTGGACTGATGTCTTATGCTCACAAGAAGAACAAGTTCTTCATTGGCCAAAAGGAGCACAAGATGCTATGGGGAATGATTGGGGCTGGAAATTTCACAGCTAGAGCAACAAGGAACCAACATCTCAAGAATCCTGCAGTGAAGTATGCTCATAAGGCGCTTGCAAATACATTCTTTGCAAGAAAGGAAACAACAAACTTCACTGGAAAGGAGAGAGACTTCCTGTACTTTGGGATGTATGAGCTTGTAGGCACCAGCAGAAATGGAACAACACTACAGCCGCCAACCAAGCTCCCATGCTTTGTCACCATGCTGATGGAGCAGCTCTTAACCTACAGGATCTGGGTCATGCACAAAGGGAAAAGGGAGAAAAACCCACAGCTCCACATTGGAGGAGTTGTGACAGCTGTTCTTATGGCTAGTGTAGTTGACCTGGAGGGACATGAAGATGATGCTTCAGAGCCACTATGGATTGATATGGACTATTTTAAGAGAAGCCATTTCATTGAGAAGAGCATCCAAGACAAGCATGTATACAAGTACCTCAATGACTTAGATGATCCAGCAAGAGTCCTCCTCCCTAATCCAAGGCTCACATCCATCAATATGAAGAGCAACATCAGCATTAACCCAAGTGAAGATTGGCTTTACAAAGGCAGCCCTATTCCTGAAGAGGGAGAAGAAGCTAGTGAGGAAGAAGAAGAAGAAGAGGTTGAAGAAGAAGTTAGAGAAGAGAGAAGAGAAGAACGTGAAGAAGAAGTCCAAGAAGATGTTGCTGCTGGTGCTGAAAGCCAAGGAGAGACCCGAGAAGAAGAAGAAGAGCTTGAAGAAGAAGAAGTGCTGAATTACAGCTCAAGGCAGTTCCACTTCAAACCTTATAGAGGCCCAAGCCAAGAGAGCTCTATGAAGTCTGCTCATGAGCACATCAACACCCATCAAAAATGGTGTAAGTGGCAAGACAAAGCCATTAAGAGGCTAGTGAAAATGGTTAAAGGGAAGTTCAAGAACAACAAAGCTACATCAGGAGGAGCTTCCCATCAGAGCCACACTCATAAGTACACCTCTCATCAAGAAGAGCCAATGCCACAAGCTGAGCCAACTGAAGAAGAGGAAGCTGTTTGTAACCCCCATCGAAGACATTCCTTCCATGCACAGCCAAGTGATCAATTGGGGACATGGACACAACCAAGGGCTTCATCATATGATACAAGGACCCATATTCCATCAGCATGGGAAGCGCCAACTCCCATCCCTTCTGAAGTTCGACAAACATGGCAATGGGGTAATCAAGGTACTACTTCTCAAGCTGAGCAGTTATGGTCAAGCAGGATTCCCCCACCACAAGAAGCAGCGCCATCTTCAAGGACATATGAGAGGAGGAACCAGAGGAAAGCAAGCAAGTCTCCTCTGACACCTGGATCCTCCCACACTCCACTTATTAAACAAGGTACCACATCCTATTCATTGTCTATACCATTGCATCTTTTCCGATTTTGTATTATATTTTGTTACTTCTCTCTCTCATTGCTTTCATTACACAAGGGACTGTGTAATTTAAGTGTGGGAGAGAGATTTTGGGTTTGACTTTGTGTTTTGTTTTCTTAGTTTTTCATTTTCCTTCACCTTGAATCACATGCATATCATGCATTCATCAGAGGCATTGAAAAAAACAAAATAAATAAATAAATTTGAAAATTTTTGCATGTTTTTGCAAACCGAAAAGAAAGCATATAATTGCATTTCATTCTTATAGGATTGAGTCTAGTGTTGACATATAGGTTGCATTGCATTTGCATAGGGGATAATGATGAATTTTTTTTGTAAAGTGCTTAGAGTTTAGAGATAATTTTAGTGTTTAAGTGATTAGTTGTTTGATGCATCATAAGAAAGTTAGAAGTTAAGACTGAACCATGCTTGGAATGCTAATTTTGATCATCTCATCTCATACTGAAAGTATTTGTTCTCTGAAAATCAACTCTATCAACTTGAACTTTAATTTGGACTTTTAATTACCATGTCTTATGCATTGAAAAGTGAATTCATGGCTAGCATATACATATTTGGATCATCTTCTTCCTTTTTACCACTCTTGTTGATCCAAATAAATGATCTTCATACTTATGGGACAGTTAATCCACTCTCTTAACCAAAACCTTCTTTTGAGCCTAAACACTATCTTGAGAGCTGTGAGGCCTTTGCATATCATTTTCGATTTTGTCTTGGCAAAAAGTGTTAGGAATAAGGCTGGCAATAAAATTTTAATCGTATTTAGGAAATTTCTATACCTCAGAGGAAAATGTAGCAAGACACTATATTTTGGCATTTTTCCTTCCGCATGATTATGAAGTCATACAACGGGTCAAGTTTTATTACAATTACTTGAAATGCGTTTGGATAACATCCTTTTTAGATTGGGTATGGCTTTGACTATTCCTCAAGCGCGCCAATTAGTTAACCACAGACATATTTTAGTGAATGGTCGTATAGTTGATATACCAAGTTATCGCTGCAAACCCCGAGATATTATTACAGTGAAGGATGAACAAAACTCTAGAACTTTGGTTAAAAATCTTCTTGATTCATCTGCCCCCGAGGAATTGCCAAACCATCTTACTCTTCACACATTCCAATATGAAGGGTTAGTAAATCAAATAATAGATAGGAAATGCGTCGGTTTGAAAATAAATGAATTGCTTGTCGTAGAATATTACTCTCGACAGACTTAATAAAACTAACTTAAGTAAAAAAAATAACTGAAAACAAGAGTTCAGACAAATCCCCTTTGACCTCTTTTTTTTATTAAAAATAAAAAGGCACAAGTTAAGGGATTTGGTCGGGGAATCTTTTTACTATTCATGTATCATAGATTGGTAGGGAGGTTTGGATCCCTTGTTTGTTCTTCCCAGCATTTTCCATATCAAAGAAATGTAGATTTTATATCTATTATTTTTTATTTGATTTGATACATTGTGGTCAATTACGTAAGATTGGTGAATTAGTTGAAAGTACGGAAAGAGAGGGATTCGAACCCTCGGTAAACAAAAGTCTACATAACAGTTCCAATGTTACGCCTTCAACCACTCGGCCATCTCTCCGACATCAGGATTATGACTGAGTACCTGGGTGAATAGCGAGTTATTCATCGTTTTTTAGATTACGGTTAATAGCTACCTTTTTTGACCGGAAAAAATTGGAAGTAGATAGAATTTTTTTTTATTTTAACGATTCCGCTTTTATGTTAGTTCGTACTATAAAATTCTTTTGTTTGTGAGAAAATTTTCTCACAAAAGAAAAGGTGAAGGAAATAAAAAGAGTTATAGAATGGATTACTACCTATGCCAAGATTGCGTATAAATGGAAATTTTATTGATAAAACCTTTACAATTGTAGCCGATATCTTATTACCAGTCATTCCGACAACTTCGGGAGAAAAAGAGGCATTTACTTATTACAGAGATGGTGCGATTTGATTATCATTATTTTATTTTTATTTCTCGCCGATTTGGAATAGAAAAAAAATGAGTATTGAAAAACATCTACGCTTTTGAAGGTGAAGTTTATAATATAAAAAAGCAATCTCTTCTGTCATGTATCCACGATTAATGCAGCCTTAGATGCTTGAATTTTGAATTTTAGTATTGAGCAAAAGATTTTTACCTATGGTTCATGTATTACAGATCAATCCGACTACACTAATACAATATACGAATAGGAGGCACATGGGAAGAAGCACTACGCCGAGAAATCAACAACACGAAAACTTTCTTCAAAACGATTCCTTTTCTTTCTTTTTCTTCTTTGGGATTGGGACTAATTAAAATGGTTGGAACAATAAACATCCATCTCGTCCGTACTTTGGATACCCGTATAACCATTGAAGACTGTTGAAGTGACTAATTCCTGGAAATTTAGGAGCGTTGAGAACAATGAAATTTTTAGAGTTTCCTTTTTTTATTTTTATCTAGCATGAACCCACTTGGTAGTAAAAAAAATATCTTTTGCAAGAAGGTTGGCTAGGGATTTCTTGTAAAAACATTAGCCCCGCTTAGTTCATAATGACATCAAATTTTCCATATATTGATTATTTTCATTATGTACCTAAAGGAGGAGCCGTATGAGATGAAAATCTCACATACGGTTCTGAAACGGAGAATTCGTTAAAGCGAATGACGACCGTAACGGATGTCGGCTCAATCTGAAGGAAATTATGCGGAAGCATTACAGAATTATTATTAAGCTATGCGACCAGAAATTGACCCCTATGATCGAAGTTATATACTCTATAATATAGGCCTTATCCACACAAGTAATGGGGAACATACCAAAGCTTTAAAATATTATTTTCGGGCATTAGAACGAAACCCCTTTTTACCACAAGCTTTTAATAATATGGCTGTGATCTGTCATTACGTACGACTATCTCCACTATAGAAAAAAAGAACGAACAGCTAGTCAATGAAATACTAGAAACAAAAAAAAGGCTTTCTACATAAGCATCGTCCAAAACGATTTTTTATCAGCATGGTATGAAATGTATTCTAAATTTATTCAAATGAGGTTTTCGGTAACGTATCAATAAGCTAGACCCATGCTTCGAGTTGTTTCATGCCATAAATAAACCTGAACGCTCAAAAAATCTGTTGGACAGGCAGATTCACATCTCTTACAACCAACACAATCCTCGGTTCTTGGACTGGAAGCTATTTGCTTAGCTTTACATCCATCCCAAGGTATCATTTCTAATACGTCTGTAGGACACGCTCGGACACACTGAGTACATCCTATACAGGTATCATAAATTTTTACTGAAAGTGACATAGGATCTATAGATTTTTGAATGTCATAAATTTTCAATCTAGTAAACTTCTAACTAAATGATATATTAAAATACTAGATGAAGCAATGATTTCTTTTAATAGAATTTTTTAATTAATTCCGGCTCAATTGATAAAAAATCGGGCTAAAATACTTTGATTTCTTAGATTTTCACAAATATAATCTAGAAATATAATCTAGTAAGTAATAACCTATCATATATGCAAATTTCAACCTATAATTTTTTTATTTATGCTACTTATTTAATAAGATCGATTGGTTGATGCGAGTTGATTTTCTGTTACGATAAATTGACGAGACTATAGCTAATCCAATAGCTGCTTCAGCGGCTGCAATTGCGATAACAAAAATGCAGAAAATATCCCCTTTAGCAGGGAATTATCAAAAAAATCAGAAAATGTTACGAAATTAATATTAACTGCATTGAGTATAAGTTCAAGACACATAAGAGCCCTAACCATATTTCGACTCGTGATCAATCCATAAAGACCAATCAAAAATAAATAGGCACACAAAACAAGTATATGTTCGAGTATCATTTAGCAACTCCTTATTAATTTTGATTCATTTCAATATGAATAATAAAAAAAATTCACGGGATTCAATCAATTAAAATATAAAAAAAGTACGAATAAAACCTATATTAGTAAAAAAAATTTCATAACATACAAAAAGTTTTCTTTGGTCTTTACTAATTAGAACCTTTTTTATTGACGAGCCACAGAAATTGCACTTATCAAAGCAACTAAAAGAATTATTGAAATGAGTTCAAATGGAAGAAAAAAATCTGTTGATAAATGAATTCCTATTTGTTGACTATTACTTATTAAATCTTGCTCTAAAATCTGGTTTAATCTTGTAGTCCAAATAACCCCGTACCATGACGTATCGAGAATAGTAGAAATTAATGAAAAAAGAATAGTTGTACAAACCAATGAAGTAATCCCATTTCCAACAGTCCACAGATTTAAATCCGTGGAATATTCTGAATCATTCATGAACATCACAGCAAATATGATTAAAACATTTATGGCCCCCATGTAAATAAGGAGTTGTGCGGCAGCTACAAAATGGGAATTTGATAGAATATACAATAAAGATATACAAACAAGAACAAATCCTAAGGAAAAGGCTGAAAATATTGGGTTGGGAAGTAATACCACTCCCAGACCTCCTATTATAAGACCGGATCCCAGAAAAACTAAAAACAAATCATGTATTGGTCCAGGCAAATCCATTATATTATTAAAATAAGAAAAAAATCGAAATCCTTTTCATGACCTTATTAATTTAACCGGGGAATTTGTTTTAAATATGTTTCTAATAGAGTAAAATTAGAATCTAATGGATATGAATTGAGGTAGATACAATTATTAGACAGTTTCGCCTTTTTTATTCTTTATTTATTCTAAAGTTTATTTTCAACCTATCCATTTCAAGAATTCAATAAAGTAATTACGAATATATTATATTAAAAGAATGCACCTTAAATACTTAATATTATTATATAAATACAATACAAATTTTTAATTAAATTCTTTATATAATTCAACCATTTTGGATTTTTTTTTGATAAAATTAATGGGTTTACCCATTTTTTGTTTCAGGTGAATTCAAAATTGTTCGAATAGTGTAATCGTCAATTACTGACATTGGTAAACGACCCAAAGCTATTTGATTATAATTTAATTCGTGACGATCATAAGTTGAAAATTCATATTCTTCAGTCATTGACAAACAATTTGTTGGACAATACTCAACACAATTACCACAAAATATATAAATTCCAAAATCAATACTGTAATTAAGCAATCGTTTTTTTCGAATATTAGTTTCCAGTTTCTAATCAACAACAGGTAGATCAATAGGACATACTCGAACACATACTTCACAAGCAATGCATTTATCAAATTTGAAATGGATTCGACCGCGGAAACGTTCAGATGTTATTAATTTTTCATAGGGATATTGAATAGTTACAGGTAAACGATTTGTGTGGGATAAGGTAATCATGAAACCTTGACCAATATACCTTGCAGCTCGTAGGGTTTGTTCACCATAATTCATGAACCCAGTTATCATAGGAAGCATATTGTAATTATCTATGAATAATTTGATCTTTATTTCTTTCTCATCCTTAAAGAATATGTTGGATTCATTTTCAATTTAGAGTGAAAAGAGTCGGAAAGAAGTTGTTAATAATAGATTACCAAGTGAAATCGGTAAAAGAAATTTCCATCCAAGATTTAATAGTTGATCCATTCTTAGCCTAGGTAAAGTCCATCTTGTTGCGATAGAAATGAACAAGAACAAATAAGTTTTAGCTAATGTAATAAAGATACCAATTGTTGTTCCAAAAATGGGATCCCTCTCAAATAGCTCCAGAATAGATACATATGGAATAGAAATATTCCAACCGCCTAAGTATAGAACTGTTACAAATAATGGGGAAATTAATAGATTTAGATAAGAAGCAACGTAAAATAAACCAAATTTCATACCGGAATATTCAGTTTGATAACCCGCTATTAATTCTTCTTCCGCTTCTGGTAAATCAAACGGTAACCTCTCGCATTCTGCTAGGGAAGAAATTAGAAAAATGATAAAACCTATAGGTTGACGCCACAAATTCCATCCCCAAAAACCATATTTTGATTGTGCCTCAACTATATCAACTGTACTTAAACTGTTAGATAATTATAGTCGGTGATAACATTACTATTCTCACCGCTATTACAAAACCGTACATGAGGTCTTCGCCTCATACGGCTCCTCGGGGGCCATAAATAAATCTAAGGACCGGATTAGTATTATTTATATCGATATGATGTGTTCTAAAATGGATTAAATAAAAATATATCTGGGTTCCCGAATTATACCAATGGAATTCTGTCTGCTAAAATTCTTAAGAATAAAAAAAGCGCTTCGGAATTCATCTCATCCTTTACAAATTTTAATTTCTATTTGTTGAGTAATAACTGAATCCTTTAATAAAATACTCCTTAGTAAAACGTAAAAATATGTATTTCCGCCCGTCTTAGTTTTCAATTACGAAAAAGAATTAGACATCCTATTAGTTTCTTATTCATGACATAAAGTCTATTTTATTTTCTAAATATATGAAAATAAATATCCTTGTTTCGTTCCTTTTCTTATTTATTTTTTTCGAAAAAAAAAAGTTGGTGGGACTTAAAAAATAAAGGATTATTTCGTTTCTGATAGTTATTACATTTATCGGTGGATAGGAGCATACTCTGAATCGGAATCTTGGGGAGTACTGTCTGATCATTTCTACGAATTTCAAGCCCCAATTAACCTTCTTTTTTTTGTTATCTTATGTTATGCATAAATATCCTTTTTCAATTTGATTAATCTCTATTACAAATTCTTTCTGTATTTTGGTGTTTCTAAGCATCCACTCATTTTACCTAATTGCCGCTCACTTTGTAATACATGTATGTTAATCTATATAACTATAACTGATAGTGAAAACGTCATACGGTTAATCTTTTTTTTTAACCCGCTTCAAGCCAGGATGACTAATCAATCAACCTTGGGGTAAAGTTATTCTTACGCTTATGTTTATTTTCATTTAGCCTTTGTACATAGGAAATGAGATTCAATTTTTATTTTTACTGCTAATTTAGAAGCAGTTTTTTTCACTCATATATAACTATCAAATTACTTTTATTAAGATTAACCTGAAAGATAAATAAATATATATAGTCCGTTTTTTAACTTATTCATCTAGAAGAAACAGAATAGTCAAAATAAACGTTTATGTTTCAACGAATCGCACGTAGAGATATTGATAAAACACATAGAGTTAATGGTATTTCATAACTAATCTATTGGGCAGCAGCTCGCAGACCACCTAAAAAAGAATATTTATTATTTGATCCATATCCTGATATAAGAAGTCCAATCAGAGCAATACTTGAGATGGCAATCCATAAAAAAATACCGATATTGAGATCCGCTAAAACAAGGTGATTGCTAAAGAGAAGTACAGAATAACTTAGTAAAATTGAAATAACTGCTATAGATGGTCCAATACTAAATAAAGGAGTATTTCCTCTAGATGGACGAAGATCTTCTTTGAAAAGTAGTTTTGTCCCGTCGGCTAGAGCTTGAAGAATTCCCAGCGGGCCGGCGTATTCAGGTCCAATACGTTGTTGTATCCCTGCAGATATTTCTCGTTCTAACCACACAATTACTAGTACGCCTGTTATGATTCCCAATATAAGAGAAAATATAGGGACAAATATCCATATGAGTCCATAGACCTCTTTTAAAGATTCCAACCTAACAAAAGAATTTATAGTTTGTACTTCTGTTGCATAAATTATCATTTTAACGATCAACCTCTCCATAATTATATCTATGCTACCGAGTATCGTCATAATATCAGCCAGTTTCATTCTTTTAACTAGTTCAGGAAGAATTTGCAAATTAATAAAACCCGGCGGTCGGATTTTCCATCTCCAAGGAAAACCACTTTGATCTCCTATCAGAAAAATTCCCAATTCCCCTTTTGGAGCTTCAACTCTTACATAAAGTTCTTGTTTCGATAATTCAAACGTAGGAGAAGGTTTTTTACTAATGAATCGATATTCAAAATCATTCCATTCTGTATTCCTTTTTCTATCAAAGCCTATGCTTTCTAAATTCTCATAGGGACCCTCCGGAAGTCCTTCGAGAGCCTGTTGAATAATTTTTATGGATTCTGTCATTTCGCTAAGTCGTACTAAATAACGAGCTAATGAATCTCCTTGTTTTTGCCACTGAATTTCCCATTCAAATTCATCGTAAGATTCATAACGATCAACTTTACGAAGATCCCATGGTATTCCGGATGCTCGTAGCATTGGTCCGGATAAACCCCAATTTATTGCTTCTTCCCCACTAATAATCCCAACGCCTTCAACCCGTTCTAAAAAAATAGGATTTCGTGTAATCAGTTTTTGATATTCAACAACCTCTGTTAAAAAATAATCACAAAAATCCAAGCATTTATCTATCCAACCATAAGGCAAATCAGCCGCTATTCCTCCAATACGAAAAAAATTATGCATCATTCTCATACCGGTGGCAGCTTTGAATAGATCATATACAAATTCTCGTTCTCTGAAAATATAGAAAAAGGGAGTCTGTGCCCCAATATCTGCCATAAAAGGGCCAAGCCATAACAGATGAGAAGCTATACGACTCAATTCCAGCATAATTACTCTGATATAGCTGGCCCTTTTAGGAACTTGAATATTTCCCAATTGTTCTAGTCCATTTACTGTTATTGCTTCTGTAAACATAGTAGCTAAATAATCCCATCGCGTTACATAAGGTAAATATTGTATAATTGCGCGGTTTTCGGCAATTTTTTCCATTCCTCTATGTAAATAACCCAATATGGGTTCACAGTCAACAACATCCTCGCCATGTAGAGTAACAATTAGGCGAAGAACACCATGCATGGATGGGTGGTGAGGTCCCATATTGACTATCATAAGATCTTTTCCTGTAACTGGTCTCTTCATAAGTTTTTCCTTTATTCGTTCTGGCATGAATTAGATTGCTGAAAAAGAAGTTTATCAAAAAATTCAATATCTAAAAAATTAACTAATTCACAATTTTGGAATTTAACGAGTTTTGAATTCCCGAATATTCAACTGATTAATTAATTCTTTATAACGTACTCTATTTTTTTTTTACAAATAAGCCAGCAGTCGTTGACGTTTTCCCAGAATTTTTCGTAGACCCCCCTGAGATAAATAATCTTTTCTGTGCAATTCCAAATGTGAAGTAAGTCTTCGTATCTTATTAGTGAAACTTAATACTTGAAATTCAACAGACCCCCTGCTTTCTTCTTTTTTTTCTTGAAATGAAATGAATGCATTTTTATCATAAAAAGAAATCCTTCCTTTTTTTTATTTTTTAATATGAATTGAAAGATATGAATTTTACTGATCAGTAATAATAATGGTAGTTTTTTTGTACAAGGATCTGAATTTAATTATCAACTTCTTAATTTTATAAAAAAAAGTCTAAATTTAGATCTAAAAAAAGAGGATTCTTTTAATTTATTTATGAAGCTGCTCTGATTGGTATCTATGTCATTGATTAAATGAATCTCATGTATAAAGGATTTAATTTAAAATAATTCCTCAAATTTGTGCATATAATTGTTTTCATATACAGTAACTTATATATTATATATAGTAAAAAGGATCTATCATTAATGAATTTGAAATCGCTTATACATATGTATTCTTATCATACTGAAATGATTTCCGTTACTAGTATTAAACCAATAGCGATTCATACAAGCTAAATCTTCTAATCTAAAATTGGGCCAAAGAAAGGATTTTAATTTAATTAGGTTCTTTTTATCATTATCAAGATCTTCTTTTTTATGCAAAACTGTGGTCAAGTTTTTAATATTCGTATCAAATCTTGAATTTCTATCTCTCGCATTTTTTTTTAAGTTGAAACAAATTAGAATTCGAAATTCTCTGCGTCGTTTCGGGGATAGAATATTTTCAGGGACAAAGAAATCATAATTATTTTTTTTATCAATATAGCTTTGTTTTTTATATCTTTTACTTATTTTGTGTTTATTTTTATGAACCAATGAAATACCTATGGTTCTATATATAATAAGTTGTCCATCATTTTTTACAGATAAACGGATAGGTTCAATAATCAATATTCCTTTTTTCATTAATTTTTCAAAAGTAAAATTATTCTCAATCATTAGAATATCTAGGCTCATCTCTCCTCTTTCAATAGAAGATATCGCTATCTCGTTTGGATTTTTTAGTCTAACCAAGAGACAGTATACTTTTACATTATTAAGAATTTTTTGATTAAAAAAACAATTCCATCGCAATTGAAAACGCGAATACCTTGTGAGAAATAAATCAAGTTCCGCTTCGGTATTGCTTTTGTATTGTTTTTTATTTTTACGTTTTGTTATCGTCGATTCTTCATAATTTTCTTCAATATTTTTTTTTTTTTTTTTTATCTGATTCAAGCTCTCCTTGACCTACCGAGTCTTTTTCTTCTTTATTTAGATTATAAAATAGAAGGTTTTTTTTTCGTTTAATGGTATCAAACCTTTTTTATTTAAAGTGGTCTTTTTATTAACATTTTTTTTTTCATTAAAATTGAAAAGAAGTAATTTAATTGGTATGACCCACGGTTTCATTTTATATGTACTAGAACATAAGAAAAGTTCTGGAAAGAAAAACAATTCAAAATTTGTTATACGACGATTTAGTATTTCTTCATTCATTCCCATCCAATCAAAAAATAAACTTTTTGGATTGGCAAGATCCTTATTAGTTATTTTATCAATTCTTTGATAATTCTGAACGTTATTCTTAATATATTTTTTTTGACTCTTGGTATCAACCCAGGGCTCAATATTGACTTTTTTTCTAAACCAAAAGTTGAGAATTCTCCAATCCAAATATTTTCTATGCGGAATTTCCCCTATACCCCTAATATTATATTTTTCTAGAAAACAAGAGAATAAACAATTATCTAGAGCAATGCCTATATACATGTCAAATTTCTTTTCTGTAGAATTAATAGATTTGTAGCAAAAAAGATTTTATATATAATCTTTTTTCAAATTATGTTTTGGGTTTAACAATGAGTTGGTCTCAAAAAAATTTGTTTTTTGTAATTATCAAATTTGTTTTTTTCATATGAATCTGCTTTTGTTAAACTTCGATTTAGAATGGTAGAGTCCTGGTTTATTTTCTTTTTCCATTTTTGGGTTACTAATCTAGCCCATGCAATCTGAGGTAAATTGTATTGAGAATGACTTCGTAACCAGTTTTTCCATGGATTGACTTCCGAATTAAAAAAGGTTTTATCTTTCAATTCATAATTAAGGAGTCTTTGTTCTTGAAAAAAATCTTTTATTTTATTCTTAACAAAAAAGGATGTTATGCATATGTTATATTCAAGAACAGCCTTTAATTTATAAAAGTTACTAACTTGAATTTGTGATAATTTGTAAAATACATATGCTTGTGATAAAGAGCATAGGTCATAACTACAATTTTTTTTATTGGATATTAAATTTTTTATAGTCGAAATAAAATTAATGGTATTTTTTTTTTATTAATTTTTGCTCCATTTTCTTCATTCTTGTAAATATATTTATCAAGTCGTCCAACCCCAGGATAGCTATAATGTCCTGAAGCTCCTTGTAACGTTGTAAAGTTTGCTTGACTTGTTGCGCAGTTTCATAATGTTCCTCGCCAACGATTCGAGGTTGTAGCATAGTTGACGTTGAATCTAAAGGATCTACCGCCGGATAGATACCTTTGGCAGCTAATCCTCTTGATAGTACGGTAGTCGCATCTAAATGTGCAAATGTGGTGGCAGGAGCAGGGTCAGTCAAATCGTCTGCAGGTACATAAACTGCTTGAATAGAGGTTATGGACCCTTTTTTCGTAGAAGTAATTCTTTCTTGTAAAGAACCCATTTCGGTACTAAGGGTGGGTTGATAACCCACAGCAGAGGGCATTCTACCCAATAAAGCGGATACCTCGGATCCTGCTTGTACGAAACGGAAGATATTGTCGATAAATAGAAGTACGTCTTGCTCATTAACATCTCGGAAATATTCTGCCATAGTTAAGGCAGTCAGACCAACTCTCATACGAGCTCCCGGCGGTTCATTCATCTGACCGTAAACTAGGGCTACTTTTGATTCCGCAAGATTTTGTTCATTAATGACTCCAGATTCTTTCATTTCCATGTAAAGATCATTTCCTTCACGAGTCCGTTCGCCTACTCCACCAAATACGGATACACCACCATGAGCTTTGGCAATGTTGTTGATCAATTCCATAATTAGTACTGTTTTACCCACGCCAGCCCCACCGAATAGTCCGATTTTTCCCCCACGACGATAAGGGGCCAAAAGATCTACTACTTTAATTCCTGTTTCAAAAATAGATAATTTTGTATCTAATTGTATAAAAGCAGGCGCGGATTTATGGATAGGAGATGTTGTGCGAGTATCGACAGGACCTAAATTATCAACAGGTTCCCCAAGCACGTTGAAAATTCGTCCTAGAGTCGCTCCGCCGACTGGAACACTTAGAGGATTTCCCATATCAACCACATCCATTCCTCTCTTTAAACCCTCTGTCGCACTCATAGCTACAGCTCTAACTCGATTGTTTCCTAATAATTGCTGTACTTCACAAGTCACATTAATTTCTTCCCCAAGAGTATCTCGACCCTTAACCACCAGAGCATTGTAAATATTAGGCATCTTGCCCGGGGGAAAGGCTACATCCAGTACCGGACCAATGATTTGGGAAATACGTCCCAGGTTTTTTTTTTCACGTATCGAAACCTCTGGATCCGAAGTAGGAGGATTTATTCTCATAATAAAAATTAAAAAATATGTTAAATTTTGTTGCGAAATTTTTCGAATACAGAAAAAATCTTCGATAGCAAATTGATCGGTTAATTCAATAATAAATGGGAGTAAGCACTCGATTTCGTTGGTACCACCCAAGCGAATGTGCAATTCAATTTTTTACTTATTCAATGAAGGACTAGTTATTTTCAAGCTCCACTAACCGAAACCTAGTTTTAAAATAAAAAATATATGAATAAAAAATAACAATTTTGCGGAAAGTCTTTGATTTATTTATCATAATAGGCAAGACTTTGTTTTATCTAGCGAATTCGAAACGGAACTCTATTTATGATTCATTATTTCAATCGCATTAGCCCTTTTTTTTCGTATTTTCATTTTAGCATCTCCGGTTATGCGTCCCATCTATTCATCCCTTTATCAACCCCCTTATTTTTCATTTTCATGGATGAATTCCGCATATTGTCATATCTAGGATTTACATATACAAAATATATTACTGTCAAGAGTGATTTTATTATTATTTTAATATTAAATATTTCGATTTATAAAAAGTCAAAGATTCAAAACTTGAAAAACAAGTATTAGGTTGCGCTATACATATGAAAGAATATACAATAATGATGTATTTGGCGAATCAAATATCATGGTCTAATAAAAAAGCATTCTGATTAGTTGATAATTTTGTGAAAGATTCCTGTGAAAAAGGTTAATTAAATCTATTCCTAATTTATGTCGAGTAGACCTTGTTGTTTTGTTTTATTGCAAGAATTCTAAATTCATGACTTGTAGGGAGGGACTTATGTCACCACAAACAGAGACTAAAGCAAGTGTTGGATTCAAAGCTGGTGTTAAAGAGTATAAATTGACTTATTATACTCCTGAATATGAAACCAAGGATACTGATATCTTGGCAGCATTCCGAGTAACTCCTCAACCCGGAGTTCCACCTGAAGAAGCAGGGGCTGCGGTAGCTGCTGAATCTTCTACTGGTACATGGACAACTGTGTGGACCGACGGGCTTACCAGCCTTGATCGTTACAAAGGACGATGCTACCACATCGAGCCCGTTCCAGGAGAAGAAACTCAATTTATTGCGTATGTAGCTTACCCCTTAGACCTTTTTGAAGAAGGTTCGGTTACTAACATGTTTACCTCGATTGTGGGTAATGTATTTGGGTTCAAAGCCCTGGCTGCTCTACGTCTAGAGGATCTGCGAATCCCTCCTGCTTATACTAAAACTTTCCAGGGACCACCTCATGGTATCCAAGTTGAAAGAGATAAGTTGAACAAGTATGGACGTCCCCTATTAGGATGTACTATTAAACCTAAATTGGGGTTATCCGCGAAGAACTACGGTAGAGCAGTTTATGAATGTCTACGTGGTGGACTTGATTTTACCAAAGATGATGAGAATGTGAACTCCCAACCATTTATGCGTTGGAGAGACCGTTTCTTATTTTGTGCCGAAGCTATTTATAAATCACAGGCTGAAACAGGTGAAATCAAAGGGCATTATTTGAATGCTACTGCGGGTACATGCGAAGAAATGATCAAAAGAGCTGTATTTGCCAGAGAATTGGGAGTTCCTATCGTAATGCATGACTACTTAACTGGGGGATTCACCGCAAATACTAGTTTGTCTCATTATTGCCGAGATAATGGCCTACTTCTTCACATCCACCGTGCAATGCACGCTGTTATTGATAGACAGAAGAATCATGGTATGCACTTCCGTGTACTAGCTAAAGCTTTACGTCTATCTGGTGGAGATCATATTCACGCGGGTACAGTAGTAGGTAAACTTGAAGGAGACAGGGAGTCAACTTTGGGCTTTGTTGATTTACTGCGCGATGATTATGTTGAAAAAGATCGAAGCCGCGGTATCTTTTTCACTCAAGATTGGGTCTCACTACCGGGTGTTCTACCTGTGGCTTCGGGGGGTATTCACGTTTGGCATATGCCTGCTTTGACCGAGATCTTTGGAGATGATTCCGTACTACAATTCGGTGGTGGAACTTTAGGTCACCCTTGGGGAAATGCACCGGGTGCCGTCGCTAACCGAGTAGCTCTGGAAGCATGTGTACAAGCTCGTAATGAGGGTCGTGATCTTGCAAGGGAGGGTAATGAAATTATCCGTGAGGCTTGCAAATGGAGTCCTGAACTAGCTGCTGCTTGTGAAGTATGGAAGGAGATCAGATTTAACTTCCCAACCATTGATAAATTAGATGGACAAGCGTAGAAATTAGATTAGTAATTCACGTTCGTTTTATTAGTTTATTTTATTAGTTTAATTGCAATTAAACTCGGCTCAATCTTTTTTTTTTACTAAAAGGATTGAGCCGAGTTTATCGATTGTATATACTATTTGTGATAGATACATACTTAATCTAGATATACAAAATCTTAACAAAAAAAAGAAGATTAAACACAACTATAATTTTGTATTGTAGTGTTGTGTACACAAGAAATCCTATACGAAATATGGATTCTTAGGATTGTTATATTCTTTTTTTAAGTTTCATGTCAGGGCTTGAACCAAGTATCCCCACTTTTTCTACCCATACTGCATGCTGTCCTTTTCTTTTCATTCCGTATTGGAATAAAAACTTTTTTTTTTTTTTTTATATATTTTATATTAGTATACGAGATTTTACTAAAAAAGTTCTTCATATCGTTATATTCATAAGCGAAGAACAACTGTTTATTTATTTTTTTTAATGGGAATTTTATACAATATAAGAAAATCGTTATTTTCATTTATAATTGAAATTTGTAAATTTCAATTACTTTACTTAATAATCTTAGCAATTAGCAATTGCTAAGATATGCTTTGCTTACTCTGAATAGCAAAGGAACTATTCAAAAAATTTTTGCATTTTTCAATTTTTTCATTGAATGACTATTCATCTATTGTTATTGTATTTTCATGTAAATAAAGGCCAGAACCTCTATGGAAAAGTCGTGGTTCAATTTGATGTTTTTTAAGGGAGAATTGGAATACAGAGGCGAGCTAAGTAAAGCAATGGATAGTTTTGCTCCTATTGAAAAGACTACTATAAGTAAAGACCGATTTATATATGATATGGATAAAAACTTTTATGGTTGGGGTGAGCGTTCTAGTTATTACAATAATGTTGATCTTTTAGTTAGCTACAAGGACATTCGTAATTTCATATCAGATGACACCTTTTTTGTTAGGGATAGTAATAAGAATAGTTATTCTATATATTTTGATATAAAAAAGAAAAAATTTGAAATTAACAATGATTTGAGTGACCTAGAATTTTTTTTTTATAGTTATTGTAGTTCTAGTTATCTGAATAATAGATCTAAAAGTGACAACGATCTGCACTATGATCCTTACATTAAGGATACTAAATATAATTGTAATAATCACATTAATAGTTGCATTGACTCTTATTTTCATTCTCACATCTGTATTGATAGTCACTTTTTAAGCGATAGTAATAATTCCAATGAAAGTTACATTTATAATTTCATTTGTAGTGAAAGTGGAAAGATTCGTCAAAGCAAAAATTACAAGATAAGAACTAATAGGAATCGTAATAATTTAATTAGTTATAAGGATTTCGATATAACTAAAAACTACAATCAATTGTGGATTCAATGCGACAATTGTTATGGATTAATGTATAAGAAAGTCGAAATGAATGTTTGTGAAGAATGTGGACATTATTTGAAAATGACTAGTTCAGAGAGAATTGAGCTTTCGATTGATCCAGGTACTTGGAATCCTATGGATGAAGACATGGTTTCTGCGGATCCCATTAAATTTCATTCGAAGGAGGAACCTTATAAAAAGCGTATTGACTCTGCTCAAAAAAAGACAGGGTTGACTGACGCTGTTCAAACAGGTACAGGTCAACTAAACGGTATTCCGGTAGCCCTTGGGGTTATGGATTTTCAGTTTATGGGGGGTAGTATGGGATCCGTAGTAGGCGAAAAAATAACTCGTTTGATCGAGTATGCTACCAATCAATGTTTACCTCTTATTTTAGTGTGTTCTTCGGGAGGAGCACGAATGCAAGAAGGAAGTTTAAGTTTGATGCAAATGGCTAAAATTTCTTCGGTTTTATGTGATTATCAATCAAGTAAAAAGTTATTCTATATATCAATTCTTACATCTCCTACTACCGGTGGGGTGACAGCTAGTTTTGGTATGTTGGGGGATATCATTATTGCCGAACCCTATGCCTATATTGCATTTGCGGGTAAAAGAGTAATTGAACAAACATTGAAAAAAGCCGTGCCTGAAGGTTCACAAGCGGCTGAATCTTTATTACGTAAGGGCTTATTGGATGCAATTGTACCACGTAATCCTTTAAAAGGTGTTGTGAGTGAGTTATTTCAGCTCCATGCTTTTTAGTTGAAGCTCCAAAAGGGGAATTGGGAATTTTTCTGATAGGAGATCAAAGTGGTTTTCCTTGGAGATGGAAAATCCGACCGCCGGGTTTTATTAATTTGCAAATTCTTTCTGAACTAGTTAAAAGAATGAAACTGGCTGATATTATGACGATACTCGGTAGCATAGATATAATTATGGGAGAGGTTGATCGTTAAAATGATAATTTATGCAACAGAAGTACAAACTATAAATTCTTTTGTTAGGTTGGAATCTTTAAAAGAGGTCTATGGACTCATATGGATATTTGTCCCTATATTTTCTCTTATATTGGGAATCATAACAGGTGTACTAGTAATTGTGTGGTTAGAACGAGAAATATCTGCAGGGATACAACAACGTATTAGACCTGAATACGCCGGCCCGCTGGGAATTCTTCAAGCTCTAGCCGACGGGACAAAACTACTTTTCAAAGAAGATCTTCGTCCATCTAGAGGAAATACTCCTTTATTTAGTATTGGACCATCTATAGCAGTTATTTCAATTTTACTAAGTTATTCTGTACTTCCCTTTAGCAATCACCTTGTTTTAGCGGATCTCTATATCGGTATTTTTTTATGGATTGCCATCTCAAGTATTGCTCCGATTGGACTTCTTATATCAGGATATGGATCAAATAATAAATATTCTTTTTTAGGTGGTCTGCGAGCTGCTGCCCAATCGATTAGTTATGAAATACCATTAACTCTATGTGTTTTATCAATATCTCTACGTGCGATTCGTTGAAACATAAACGTTTATTTTGACTATTCTGTTTATTCTAGACGAATAAGTTAAAAAACGGACTATATATATATATTTATTTATCTTTCAGGTTAATCTTAATAAAAGTAATTTGATAGTTATATATGAGTGAAAAAAACTGCTTCTAAATTAGCAGTAAAAATAAAAATTGAATCTCATTTCCTATGTACAAAGGTTAAACGAAAATAAACATAAGCGTAAGAATAACTTTACCCCAAGGTTGGTTGATTAGTCATCCTGGCTTGAAGCGGGTTAAAAAAAAAGATTAACCGTATGACGTTTTCACTATCAGTTATAGTTATATAGATAAACATACATGTATTACAAAGTGAGCGGCAATTAGGTAAAATGAGTGGATGCTTAGAAACACCAAAATACACAAAGAATTTGTAATAGAGATTAATCAAATTGAAAAGGATATTTATGCATAACATAAGATAACAAAAAAAAGAAGGTTAATTGGGGCTTGAAATTCGTAGAAATGATCAGACAGTACTCCCCAAGATTCCGATTCAGAGTATGCTCCTATCCACCGATAAATGTAATGACTATCAGAAACGAAATAATCCCTTATTTTTTAAGTCCACCAACTTTATTTTTTCGAAAAAAATAAATAAGAAAAGAAACGAATCAAGGATATTTATTTTCATATATTTAGAAAATAAAATAGACTTTATGTCATGAATAAGAAACTAATAGGATGTCTAATTCTTTTTCGTAATTGAAAACTAAGACGGGCGGAAATACATATTTTTACGTTTTACTAAGGAGTATTTTATTAAAGGATTCAGTTATTACTCAACAAATAGAAATTAAAATTTGTAAAGGATGAGATGAATTCCGAAGCGCTTTTTTTATTCTTAAGAATTTTAGCAGACAGAATTCCATTGGTATAATTCGGGACCCCGGATATATTTTTATTTAATCCATTTTAGAACACATCATATCGATATAAATAATACTATATCAAAGACCTTAGATTTATTTATGGCCCCCGAGGAGCCGTATGAGGCGAAGACCTCATGTATGGTTTTGTAATAGCGGTGAGAATAGTAATGTTATCACCGACTATAATTATCTAACAGTTTAAGTACAGTTGATATAGTTGAGGCACAATCAATATATGGTTTTTGGAGATGGAATTTGTGGTGTCAACCTATAGGTTTTATCATTTTTCTAATTTCTTCCCTAGCAGAATGCGAGAGGTTACCGTTTGATTTACCAGAAGCGGAAGAAGAATTAATAGCGGGTTATCAAACTGAATATTCCGGTATCAAAGTTGGTTTATTTTACGTTGCTTCTTATCTAAATCTATTAATTTCCTCATTATTTGTAACAGTTCTATACTTAGGCGGTTGGAATATTTCTATTCCATATGTATCTATTCTGGAGCTATTTGAGAGGGATCCCATTTTTGGAACAACAATTGGTATCTTTATTACATTAGCTAAAACTTATTTGTTCTTGTTCATTTCTATCGCAACAAGATGGACTTTACCTAGGCTAAGAATGGATCAACTATTAAATCTTGGATGGAAATTTCTTTTACCGATTTCGCTTGGTAATCTATTATTAACAACTTCTTTCCAACTCTTTTCACTCTAAATTGAAAATGAACCCAACATATTCTTTAAACAAGAGAAAGAAATAAAGATCAAATTATTCATAGATAATTACAATATGCTTCCTATGATAACCGGGTTCATGAATTATGGTCAACAAACCCCAGGATAGCTATAATGTCCTGAAGCTCCTTGTAACGTTGTAAAGTTTGCTTGACTAGCTATATCTATACTATCTATTCCTAGCTCTTAATCTTGAAGGATTGAAAAAATATGAAGGATTGAAAAAATACCCGATTAATTCGTAAATCTTTTAGGGATATTTAATATATCCCTAAAAAAAAAGATTTACGAATTACAAGGAGCTTTGTGGTTAAATGCCAAAAAATCAAGTCCGCTCATACGTCTTTATGTTGTGTTGATCGTTACAGACCTCTTGAATCTTCTAGATTACCTATCTTTATTGTCTTTTTTATTTGGTATTTGTATGGAATGGGAATGCGGATTTCTTCTTGTTTTCTTTATTATTGATAGGAATTCCCTTGTTAAGACCCTACTTAACTAATCAATTGAAACCTTAGATTCATACAAGAACCACGATAATTCAATGAAACCTTCAAAGTCCAGGGTTCACTGAGTGAGAACCATTGGATCATCACTTATTCAATCAAAAAAAGAGCTATAATGATTAAAAACATAAAATACAAAGAAGCGTTTGTCCTTTGATCCAAATAAGAGTTTAAAGAAAAATATTTTTATTTATTAAAGTTTATAAGATAGAACGGAAAGAAGTCCGGCTACGAGGTCTGAGTATTAAGTATGAATCATAGTTCGAATATTTTGTGATCTATTTGATCTATTTCGTGCTCCAGATACTCGAATGAATATCCGACGAAGTAAAACCATCTTGATAAAGATGACAGACCCCATTCTCTGTACTATCCATAGGATCAATTCTAACAAGTCACACACTCATATTCCGGAAATATACAATGCAGAACAAAATTTCGCGGTCGAACTACCAAAGGAGAATAGGCTAAAATTTTTAGGCCTACATACTTTACTTTTTTGTATCGAACGAAAAGCTAGGACTTCAAGATTCTTCTCAGTCTAATTCACTGAAATTCCATCCAGTAGAACAGAAGAATTATAAATTTCCAAAATAATAGATAGGAATACCGCAAATAGCGCCATTGCAACACCCATCAAAGGGGTCGTTCCCCATCCAGGAGCTACTTTACCATATTCGGAATTCAATGGTTTCAATAACTTCCCTACAGTAGTGCTTCTTGGACCAGATCTAGAACTATCCTCAACAGTTTGTGTAGCCATAAATCTTATTTTGTATTCATTACGATCTGTTGACTTTGTATACCATTCCGTTGTAAATAAACGATCTTAGCATAGATCCATTGTGGTCTTTCAATTCTATAATAATGGAAACAGCAACCCTAGTCGCCATCTTTATATCTGGGTTACTTGTAAGTTTTACTGGGTATGCTCTATATACTGCCTTTGGGCAACCCTCTCAACAACTAAGAGATCCATTCGAGGAACACGGGGATTAGTTGCCGTAATAAGCCTCCAAATATTTGGAGGCTTATTACATCAATGAAGATAATGACAAATTATTTCATTTTTTAGTTGAAATTTTAGGCGGTTCCCGAAAAAAAATAGCGAAAAAAATTATCCCTAAAGTCGATACTAAGAGAAATGTATAAACCAATGCTTCCATAAATTTGATCGCGGTTTACAATTATAGCTTTCATACCTGTTTTGTTTATGTTTACTTAGGAATATCCCTTCAGATAAAGAACGAAAAAGAGTCAAAAAAACGGCAGCGATTTAAATCAAGATTCCTACAGTACCCTATCTAGTAAATAAAATCGCAAACAGAAATTATAAGAAAAAAAGCAACGTTGCATCAGACTGCTTGTCTTTTTGTAGTTGGATCTCCAAGTTTTTGGAATGCCCCAAATTCCACTTGAGCATCCAAATCTGGATCAATACCAGCAAAAACATCTCTGAAGAGGGTTCTAGAACCATGCCAAATGTGCCCAAAAAAGAAAAGTAGAGCAAACGAAGCATGCCCAAAAGTAAACCAACCTCTTGGACTGCTACGAAAAACACCATCGGATTTCAAAGTAGCACGATCTAATTCAAAAATCTCACCTAATTGAGCCCGTCTAGCATATTTTTTCACAGTTGCGGGATCACTATAACTCACTCCATTGAGTTCACCACCATAAAACTCAACAGTTACACCTACTTGTTCGACACTATATTTGGATTCTGCCCTTCTAAACGGGACGTCGGCTCTAACAATTCCGTCTCCGTCTACCAAAACAACCGGAAATATTTCAAAAAAAGTGGACATACGTCGTACAAAAAGCTCGCGCCCTTCTTTATTTCTAAAGACGGGGTGTCCTAACCATCCAACAGCTATTCCATCCCCATTGTCCATTGAACCCGCTCGGAATAACCCCCCTTTTGCTGGATTATTACCAATATAATCATAAAAAGCTAATTTTTCGGGAATTTTAGACCAAGCTTCTGATACACTTTGATTTTCAGCTAGTCCAGCACTAACTCTTCGATATATTTCTTGTTGAAAGTATCCCTGATCCCATTGATAACGAGTAGGACCAAATAATTCGATGGGACTAGTTACAGAACCATACCACATAGTTCCAGCAACAACAAAAGCTGCAAAAAAGACAGCAGCAATACTACTAGAAAGGATGGTTTCAATATTTCCCATACGTAATCCTTTGTATAGACGTTGAGGCGGCCGAACACTAAGATGGAATAAGCCCGCTAATATACCCAACGTCCCTGCTGCAATATGATGAGAGGCTATTTCTCCCGGAACAAAAGTGTCAAAACCCTCCACGCCCCACGCCGGATTTACGGGTTGGACTTTTCCGGTTAGTCCATAAGGGTCGGATACCCATATTCCAGGACCATATAATCCTGTTACATGAAATGCGCCAAAACCAAAGCAAGCCACTCCTGAAAGAAATAAATGAATTCCAAAAATCTTGGGCAAATCCAAAGAAGGTTTTCCTGTACGTTCATCACAAAAAATTTCTAGATCCAAATATACCCAATGCCAAATAGCTGCCAAGAAGCACAAGCCAGAAAACACGATATGTGCTGCGGCTACCCCTTCGTAACTCCAAAGACCCGGATTCGTTATAGTCCCTCCTGTAATATTCCAACCGCCCCATGAATTGGTTATTCCTAAACGAGTCATGAAAGGTATAACGAACATACCTTGTCTCCACATTGGATCAAGAACAGGGTCGGAGGGATCAAAAACAGCTAATTCATATAAAGCCATCGAGCCGGCCCAACCGGCAACCAGAGCAGTATGCATTATATGAACCAAAAGCAAACGACCGGGATCATTCAATACAACAGTATGAACACGATACCAAGGCAAACCCATGGAAATACCCCTTTATCAACGAAAAATAGACACTATGTAACTTTATTGCATTAGAAAAAACTATGTTACAGACCCCCCCCTTTTTTAGGTAATTATTTCGGAGAAAGGATTAATATTTGTTCGATTTTGTTAGTAATAATGGAACAATTCGATTCATAGGAAAAAAGGGAAGCGGATCTATTCTATATCCGATAAGTACCAATACGCAATGGGGGTTAATTCTATTTTATATGAACCAAGATAGCTATTGTTGTTCATCATTCAGAAGCCCGTTCGTAAAAAATTTCCTTTATTTTTATTCATTCTCTCTTACTTTACTTTTATTTTATATTTTATTTTAGCTTATTATTAAAAAATGAAACCCCAGTCTTACGTTTCCACATCAAAGTGAAATAGAGAACTTCATTCTCTTTTTTTTTTAATTTCATGCCTATTGGCGTTCCAAAAGTACCTTTTCGAAGTCCTGGAGAAGGAGATACATCTTGGGTTGACATATAGTGCGACTTGTCAGATATATTGGGCTATATGGGATTTCCCCATTTTCTCCCTCGATCGAGATATCCTATGTTTCGCCCAAAAAGATTGATTGAATTATCAAAAATTTGTAACGCGAAGCGCAAAAAATAAAGTGGAATTAAATGCAGGGAGTATTTAGATTGATATTAGATTATCAAAATTTTTTATGGTTTACGTGATCGGACTAATAAAATTAAGTATCCAGGCTCCGTTTAGCAAAAACCCAATTGATATATAATATATATAATATTTTTATAATTACTACTTAATATGATAAGCAAAATTCTGATAAAAAATACAAAAAATTGAAACAGGGTGATCTAAAACTGTTGATCAAATCAAATAATATAATTAAAAATTTGTTGACTATTTGACAGAAGACATGTGAAAGAAAAGAATTGAAAAAAAAAATAAGTAGTAGTAAAAAAAAGACGTGGTATTAGGTTCATTTGTCCTATATGTGCAAATAAAAATCGGGCAAATTTTTCCTTTTACTCGGGGTAGAGCATAAACCTAAAAAACGGAATAAAAAAGGACGAAGCCCGTTCAGGAACAAGAAAAAACCATCGCCATTTCAACTGAATCTCGATGAAAAAAAATATCAATGAATCAAGTTAGTCTGACAGGCCTAATCAATCGTTTTATTTTTTATTATAGGATTATAATATCTAATAAAAGTTAAAAGTGACCAAAACTTTTTTTTTCTTTTACTTTTAAAAAGGGAGCAAGCCCTTCCCTTATTAAGTTAGAAAGAAAAGCCTTCTGGGGGGTTGGAATCGACACATTGATTTTTTAACAATTTTTGTTGAACCGTATGCATCAAAAGGTGCCTGTACGGCTCCTAAGGAATAAAATTTTATCCTAATCAACCGACTTTATCGAGAAAGATTATTTTTTTTAGGCCAAGAGGTTGATACCGAAATCTCGAATCAACTTATTAGTCTTATGATATATCTCAGTATAGAAAAGGATACCAAAGATCTTTATTTGTTTATAAACTCTCCGGGTGGATGGGTAATATCTGGAATGGCTATTTATGATACTATGCAATTTGTGCGACCCGATGTACAGACAATATGCATGGGGTTGGCCGCTTCAATAGCATCCTTTATACTAGTCGGAGGAGCAATTACCAAACGTATAGCATTCCCTCACGCTTGGCGCCAATGAGTTTTTTTTCGAGAAAAAATACTATGCCTTCGCCATCGGAAATATGAATTAGTTAAGTAATAATAGCATGGCACTTCGAATTCGATATGAAATTTTTTAGATTAAAAAAAATTAGATTATATATTGAAAGAGTAGTATGAGATAAGTAAGGGGTATTTCAAATGATATCTTACCTATTATTCGGGCACATCTCAGCGTCACAAACTTTGTTTTCACACCGGAAGCTTATTTACAAAATTTATATATAAAAAAGACACTTTGGGATTGCTGAATCATAGACGGATCAAAAAAATGATATATAAAGCAACAGAACCATCATAGTATTTTTTTTTCCGACAAAAAAGAAGGATGGTAATTGGATACCCGTATAACCATTGAAGACTGTTGAAGTGACTAATTCCTGGAAATTTAGGGGCGTTGAGAACAAAGAAATTTTTAGAGTTTCCTTTTTTATTTTTATCTAGCATGAACCCACTTGATAGTAAAAAAATATCTTTTGCAAGAAGGTTGGCTAGGGATTTCTTGTAAAAACATTAGCCCCGCTTAGATCATAATGACATCAAATTTTCCATATATTGATTATTTTCATTATGTACCTAAAGGAGGAGCCGTATGAGATAAAAATCTCACATATGGTTCTGAAACGGAGAATTCGTTAAAGCGAATGACGACCGTAACGGATGTCGGCTCAATCTGAAGGAAATTATGCGGAAGCATTACAGAATTATTATGAAGCTATGCGACTAGAAATTGACCCCTATGATCGAAGTTATATACTCTATAATATAGGCCTTATCCACACAAGTAATGGGGAACATACCAAAGCTTTAGAATATTATTTTCGGGCATTAGAACGAAACCCCTTTTTACCACAAGCTTTTAATAATATGGCTGTGATCTGTCATTACGTGCGACTATCTCCACTATAGAAAAAAAGAACGAACAGCTAGTCAATGAAATACTAGAAACAAAAAAAAGGCTTTCTACATAAGCATCGTCCAAAACGATTTTTTATCAGCTGTAGCAAATAAATAAACTTCATAGATCGAAATATGAAGTGAAGACTAGATATGCCTAAATACTTTCTCCCCTATGGATAAAAAAAGATTTAATTGATAGAGTAAGCACCGTAAAGATCAATTGGAAAGGTTTTGGACCGATACAATAAGAGCTGTTTATTTATATCATAATATGAGATAAATCTTAGGAATCTACTTATGTAATAGAGTGGATCCCCGAAGGTATTGAGCAGCGGTGTAGAATCAGATCCTAAAGACAGTAAGTCTTTTTATTTTTTATGAAGTATGAAAAAAAGTCTTTTTCAAAGATTCTATATAAATTTTTATATGAAAGCGGGATAGTTACCTTTCAGAAAATTCTAATATCTAATAACAGTGGACATGCCTTTTTCTGAAGGTAGGAAAAAAGATAAAATTTAGTATATTAATTAATATATTAATTAAAAATATATTAATGAAATCAAAATGAAAGTTTGAAACTCATATAATTACTCTCTTTTGTTTAATCCAAGAAAAACCGAAGATCTATAAGAAATCTCATTCAATTAGACATTCAATTAGATATAAAGTTAAAGTGGGTTAAAGTTAAAAAACCGGTACACCACCAAAACAAAAGAGTTGGTTGTCGAGCCGTATGAGGTAGAAAACTCTCAAGTACGGTTCTCAGGGAGGGAATTGAACTGCCTATTCCGACCGTGGAGAACAGGCCATTCAACAAGGAGATTCTGAAATGGCGGAGGCTTGGTTCGCTCAAGCCGCTGAGTATTGGAAACAGGCTATAACGCTTACTCCTGATAATTATATTGAAGCACAGAATTGGTTGACGATCACGAGGCGCTTCGAATAAGAATAAAAATTTTTCCTTATGTTTATTTTTTTATTCTATATATATCTTTATTTGTTTTTACAATTAATCTAATCGTTCTTTAAGTTTCGTGGCCTCCTCAAGCAAAGAAAACGGATCCTTTTTTCTATCAGAAGAACCAATCAAATAAAAAAAATTTTATTATATCATTTTCTCAAATCGTTCTATTTTATCTGGTATTCTTTAAGGGTAAGTAGTACATGAATATGAGAATGTCTATATATCTAGTTTTTTCTATTTTTTTCTTTTCTACTATTAAAACCAATAAAAGAGTAAAACCAATAAAAGAGATTTGAAAATGACTAAATATCAATACTATAATATTTCTTAGTAATGACTACTAAGTGTTTATTGAAATAGAATAATATCCTCTATTTAAAGCATAAAAAATAGGCTAGATTTCGGAATTTATAATTGAAATATGAATACACTAGATTAGGTTATAAAAAAAACTCTTTGTGTATCAATGTAAAGGGCGCGAAAACTTTTTTTAATAAAAAAAGGGTCCCTTGAGCACCCTATGGATATGTCATAATAGATCCGAACACTTGCCCCAGATCGACTTCCAGATCATAATTGCTCTAGTGAATAACTAAAGAAAATATTGATGAATAGATGGGAGATAGAAGAGAAAGAAAAAATTCTAAGCATCTATCATCGGTTCACTAATTACTTGAGTGACTGTTGGCGGGTTTTTTTGTATGTGTTGTCCGGAAAGAGGAGGACTCAATGATTATTCGTTCGCCGGAACCAGAAGTCAAAATTTT